>CP126890.1:264173750-265465000 GCA_030440675.1 Furcifer pardalis
TGTGTTTTTTCTTTTAGTACGTAACCTGCAAAAGCCTGTGTCAAAGCGATACATTAAATTTGGTTAAAATTACAGTTGTCAAAAGTAATGTTCCATGTTATATCACTTGATACTACAAATTCATGCCAAAATCATAACCTGGCTTCTCCTGCATACAAATGCTAACCCATAGATGTGGAAAATCTGTCTCTCAATAATAGCCTTTCAAGTGTTTGGATAGCAATACAAGTAGGAATCAAGCCATCTGGAAAGCCTTCACACACATAGAAATGTATATCGTATACTTTCAATATGATGGCTTTCATGGCCAAAAGAAAATATCTAGCTTGCATATTAAAAGTCTGCTTAGTTATCAGTCCAAATATTATTGGGAATTAGTTTAAAATGCATGCCTCTGTTAAAACGTAAAAGAACTGAACTGCTACTACTAATGGATACACATATCTATTTAACAGGGCAGTTATGGGTATTTCGGACTGTGGTGACTTAGTGGTTAAGACACTGAACTTGATAACTGGGAGGTCAGCAAGTCAGACCCAAGTGCTGCATGAAGGAGTGAAAGTGCTGCATGATGGAGTGAGCTCCCATCTCTGTGCCAGCTCCTGCCAACCTAACAGTTCAAAAGCAAGAAATTGCAAGTAGATAAATATGGACCACTTTGGTGAGAAGTTAAACAATGTTCCTTGCACTCCAGTGTCGAGGCATGCCTGCCACATGTCCATGGAAACATCTGTAGACACAGACAGTGCTGGCTCTTTGGCTATAAATTGAGATAAGTACTAAACCCTAGAGTTAGATATGACTGGCTTTCAAGCAAGGGCAACCTTTACCTATACCTACAGGTAGTTAAGAACTATTCCTTAGCAATCTCCCCTTCTTCCTTTTCAGGAGACTTAGGTTAAGAAGGAGAAAAAGGAATTATGTCAAGAATGGAAACGGCTACTCTCACCCCACACTTTTGCCTGTGAAGAACACTTCTGAAAAGAGCTTTTGAAAAATCTACATAGTGTAATGGAAACTGTGTCTGCATACACAATTTGGGCAGCAGCTGCAAAATTCTGTGAGGAAAGATATATTTTATACCTTTCCCTTAGCATAAGAATGATAAAAAAAGTGTGAGAGGCCTTTAGAAATATTTCAGAATCAATATTATGCTAATATGTTTATTAATCCAACCAGAATACATAACATTGCATGAAAGCTTTTAAGATATTCTGTTTTCTTCCATATAGAAAATATTATAAAATAAGGCATGAGAAGAATATTAATCTATACGTTATTTCTGCATCATGCTGTCATGAGATGTAAAGGGGGAGCTGTCTACAGATTCATCAATGCAATTTTATAGGAATAGTTTTCCCAATAGAGTCATCTCAGGGCAGCTGAGAGTGAGAAATGTAATCATGTTTATGTTCTATTTTTGAAAATAAACAGTCCACCCAAGTTCAGAAAATTTAAGCAAAACATGTAGTGGTGGCTTATTCAGCAAACAGAAATCTATCAGTGTGAGACAGTAGTGAAAAAAAATATTACTTTGTGGTGTAACTCATCCCATACCAAATTACAGTACTGTATTATAAAAGAGTTTGTTTGGACTGAGAACTGCTACCCAGTCTGCTTAGAATGCTATGGTTAAAGTCCTATCACTATTAAATCGATTAATTGCTAGCATCACCAGATCAACAGCATCCTGTTCTTAAAACTTCAGGGTCAAAAAGTTGAATTTAAGATGAGAGTTTAGATCAATAAGGATTTTTTTTCCAGACTTTGCAGTGTTATCAGTGGGGCTTCTGCAATGCAAAGGCCCATGAGTCACAATACTTGATTCTCTACCCCTGTTCTTTGAATGAATGACAAGCCCAACATCTTAAGTTTTACTTTACCTCGCTTAAAGAGCATAATGCGTTCCACAGGTTTGCTCTTTAAGCAAGTTTGCTCTTTAAGCGAGTTTGCTCTTTAAGTGAAACACCATTGTAAGTGACCAATTGTGACTTCTGGCGGGTGGTGGTGGTTGCGAACTCCGATTTATTTGCTAAGTGAGTTTTTGGTTGGTTTTGTTGTTAAGCAAAGTGACCATTCAGAGAAAATTCTGATCTTTAAGCGAGGCACTCTTTATGCAAGGTTTGACTGTATATCAAAAAGCCAGGGTATGAAAAAGAGAAAATCAGGGACGAATGAGAATGCTGGTAGCATTCAACATACTTGCTGGGGTATGTAGTTTGCATAACAAAAGTGGGGTAATTATTAAAATTTGAATTGTTTGCAACCATGCTTCCCAGCCAACAGTTTGGGATAAAAGGGGGGGAAAAGATATTTACTTGCTATTTGCTCAGAGATCTTCACAGATTGGATTTGAGCTTGTTAGACAAGTTTGTTAGACAAGTCAACCATTGGTGAGTTCATTCTGCAGTTCCTTTCACCTGACCGCTTATAGCAACGAAATCACATAACAATTAGGTTTTTTTTTTTTGGGGGGGGGTGGAGGCATCCCACATAACAATTTTCCCTATGGAAAAAAATGTGCAACAATTTTTCAATGGGAGAAACCACTGTTGTGCAATGCATCCTGTAGGGAAAATCGCTATACGATGCATGCATGCTTCGTATAGCAATTATTTTGTACAACAACGAGCCCCATGGAATGGATTAAAATTGTTGCATGAGGTACCACTGTATTTAAGAAAAATCTGGCTTAAGAAATGACATATTTTACATGTCCCTAGCAGAAATACATAATAGGCCTAATTTGTATGTAAATTGTAGTTATTGTTGTGTATGTGAAATTTAATGCATTTTAAGTGGAAGCGACCCATTTCGTCTCACCCTAATCCACTCAATGTTTATATAAGTGGACTTCAACCTCCTCTAAGATTGTGGTATTTTTGAACCACATTCAGGCATACCCTGGTAACAGCAACCTTGTTTTGCTGGCTAATTTTTCTCACACTAGGTCAGGCGAAAGGAACTCTAGAATGAACTCACCAAAAGGTCTGGCCTAGAAATGGACAAGGTTCATATACTTGGCATCATATGGTTTGGGTTGCGTGATTTCAGACTGGAGTATGACAGCAGGTGGTGATTTGGGTATGCGGCGATTGTTGTATGAGATTCCACTGTATAAGCATATCCCTCTTCTTCCATAAGCTCAGAAATGACTGAAGATTTACAGCATTATTAAGAATTCATCTCTTCATGGTGACTGCAAGATCACAAATCCCAAACATTCTCAAATCTAATGGATATTACTTTTTTCAAACCATACTTGTTAGGAAGATCATTATCTCGCAGTAGTTTATGTGTGTTTGAAAGCCTGTAAAACGCACTTCAGCTTTAATACTTTGGTTGTCATCACCCAGCTTTCTCATGAAGCTAAGGATTCATGATTCTCCAAAACTGAAGAAATTATTGTGGTGGTGCTTAGGGAATTCAATGAATTCACACAAACTCTCTTCTTCAACAGCAAGAGAGGAGACAGAGCATGTCATCAACCTGTCTATTATGAGTCTGGAATAACAGTGTAACCACTCGTTTAAGTTACAGCAACATTCACTCCAGCAGACTATATTATTTGGAGGAGGGAAAGACATGCTTCTTTAAATAAGCTGCAAGGAAAATATTTTTCATGACTGTCATCTTAATCCTTAGGCTTTGTTTACTTACACTGATTTCATAGTATGCAATTTTTGCTATTAATACCACTTTAAAAAAGTAATGAAAGAATAACACATACAGCTCTTTTTGTATACAAAGAGGACAACTAACTCATATTCGGAGAATTCTTCCCAGTGGCAAGGTAATGAAGTAAATACATGTATTGTGGACTTTTCCAGCCTATTACTCAGTACAAATACAATTTTATGGAGAGCAGCCTTCAAGAATAGTCCCACCAAAGCAGTCAATAAGCTTCTTGAAAAGTATTTTAATAAGTCATGCTATTCATGTTAATTTATAAGCTTTGTGTCAACACAATTTTGATACAGTTTACAGCAGTTTCTACTACACACCTATGGGGACAATGGTGGCTTAGTAGTTAAGACACACCTTCACGACAGAAAGGTCATCAGGTCAGCATTTTGAGACCCAAGTACTGCATGATGGAGTGAGGTCCCATCTATGTCCCAGCTCCTGCCAACTAACAGTTTGAAAGCAAGAAATTGCAAGTAGATGAATAGGTGCCACTTCAGTGGGAAGGTAAACAGTGTTCCATTCACTCCTGTGTCTAGTTACATCTACCAATTGTAGTCCCACAGGCTACAGACCTTTTGTTTGGCATGCTAAAATTATAATCTCTGTAATCATATCCCAGCCCTTGACACCTGTAACAGAAGAGACCTGCCTCTAGAGTAGGCCCCAACGTTCTTCTGGATTGCACCTCTTGGCTTGGCAACCCAGGGTCAAATTTGTGTAGAAAAGGTACCATTAGGCCAAATAACCACTCCAAGTTTATTCAAGAAATATATTGAAAGCATTGTAAAATACAGTATACAGTTCATCAAAAGAACAGCAAGCATTTCAAAGCAGAAATAAACCATTAAAGGTTCCAGGGAAAGCACTAGGCCCCTCTCCTTCCACAAGTCTCACATTTTGCTGAACGCCTGCACGGTATTCCATAGAGATAAATAGCTGTGTGTGTGTGCGCGCGCGCATCACTGGGTTACACCTCTGGCCCTCCCCCTTAGGGATTCCATCTTACAGCAAGGCATGTCAGCCACACATTCCGTTTCATTTCACTAAAACCATGAGGCAAGAATGTTTACATATTTTCTTCCTCCCACAGATCTAGAATCGCCATTTTAAAAGTACAGTTGTACCTCGCTTAAAGAGCATAATGCGTTCCACAGGATTGCTCTTTAAACGAGTTTGCTCTTTAAGTGAAACACCATTGTAAATGACCAATTGTGGGTGGGATTGTGAACCCCGATTTATTTGTTAAGTGAGTTTTTGGTTGGTTTTATTTGTTAAGCGAAGCAAACATTCAGAGAAAACTCTGCTCTTTAAGCGAGTTGCTCTTTAAGCGAGACGCTCTTTATGCGAGGTTTGACTGTACTAAAACACATTTAGGTGGGTAAGAAGTTAACAGAAAAAGCACTGTTTTAAAATGGGGCTATTCTGTGACAACATCTGATGGAGAAGGAGGAGGACAGAAGAATCATATCCCAAGTCCTGCCTCATTCTTCAGGTTTCCCCTACTTAATTCAAAATAATGCAAAACAGTTAATATAGTGTGAAGACCAGAGCCCATGTAAGAGTACTCTGTCTGGCAGCCAGAAGGTATCATCTTCTCAAGAGGAAGAAGGTGGTCAAAGGAGAAGATCCAGATGTAAACAATAGTAGATGGAATCTCAAGACCTTAGTTGAATTAGCAACTGCTCCTCAAGTCAGAGCTTCAGAAAACTCTTGCCCAGACTTGTGTCTAGTAAGTGGCTCTTGATACTATGCTAGTCCTACTTGTGCCTACATACTACTATTTTCTCAGAGTCTGGAAGCATTATAGCACTAAACCAAGGGTGCCCAAACTATGGTCCATGAGCCAGATCCAGCTCTCAATGCCAATTCATCTGGCCCGTGCCTCCCTCATCGCTGCTGAAAGCGGAAGAAAAACATGCTGCACTGGAGTGTTTTACTTCCCCTTCTGCAAGAGATGAGGCATTACTTCCCCTTCTGCAAGAGATGAGGCATTGGGGTCCGGATCTGGCCCAAGGGCCATAGTTTGGGCACTCCTGGTTTAGGCAGAGAAAATGGCAGCTTAAAATCTTTCTCATCCTGTTGCAAAACAGGATTGCAAGGCACATTTTACTTCCATTTCCAGTGAGAGGAACTACATGACCGGCCCGCTGAACCACAAGACTGGCCCACGGCCCAAAAAGTTTGGGCACCCCTGAACTAAATCATTAACACTGAATCATTAAAGAAAATTAAATTATTGATGAGGCTCCCATATATAGTCTTCTTGTCTCACACACAGTTTCCCTTCCAAAAACTAGATGAAGGAAAGGAACAGATCCTTCTTGATAATGTGAAGATGAAAATAAAATGCTTAATTTTGCCAATCGAGTACTATTCATTTTCATTTTAAAAAAAGATGAACTGCTGGCATCATTATTCTTAACTCTGGTTACCAAGTTTATTTAAAGAATGATCATCATCCTTTCCTTTGATGACTTTTCCACTGACGTGGAAGCAGAAAGCAAAAGCACACCCCTGAAATAAATGAAAAGATGTGATTCAAGTCTTCCATTTTGAACTACCAATTTATGTGCCCACAAAACATGGATTAGAAAGTTCACCCTGCTATAGTTTCAGAATAGTTCAAGGATCGTACAAATCTTTCTCCCACTCCATTCAGAAAAGTGTTTCATTTTCTTAATGCAATGCGATTAGATATTGCCATGGGTTCTTAGACAGAAACACCATTTCTGCCCAGCAGGCACAGCTGTTATGTATGGGAAAACATTTGAATCTGCTATAGATACTTCCCATGTTTGAGGCTGGCAACCAAGTAAACCAATTAAGCAAACCAAGAGTTTCATTTGTACTTTAATTAGCTGTTCCACAGTATGTAGCCTAGCTTCTTTGCTTAAGCACTGGGGATGGTTTTATTAAATTTGTGCTTGCATCTATCTGGTCTGTAATCAGTACTTCGATTTTGATTATTTATCTGCTGCAGTCACATCTAGTGATGGACACAGGAAAGGGATAGAGTCATGATAGTTGTACATACACAGCATCAGTGGGTTTGGGCTGCATGAGAACTGTTGGATAGCCCAGTGGTTTAGGATCTGGCTGTAGAGTCAGAGCTTGGGAGTTCTTTCCCCCATTGTCCTTCAAGATGGAGCCGATAGTCTTTAGGATCCCTTTTGGCTCTGCAATTTTAAGAGGATGGTGGTGTTGATTATATTGATGATGACTAAGATCTAAAAGACCAGAATCCAGTAGCAGCTGCAGCCCAACGATGAAACAACATCCATCAAGTGAACAATTGGGTCTCTTACTGTGGTCCCCTTCCTAAATTGCTCCATAGGCTTGAAAGTTACTACCATGCAGATTGGGAGAGTTGTATGTAGAAAGGCTGGACAATGCCGAGTGTCAGGCTGTTGTTAACTAACCAGACTCCCTAAAGGAGCCAACAGCTATGGGCAGATGAGCCCCTTTAGGTGGGGTGATGGTCACCCTCAGTGTAGGAAATGCCACTGAAACCATCATATTGGGCCCAATGGCAAAATGAGCAGAGGAGGAACTCTGATTCCCAACAGTCATGGAGGCGGAAGAGCCATGCCAGATGGACTGGCTGCAAAGGCGCACCTTGTCCATATCCTCAAGGCTGCGGCAGTCCATTGTAGTCCTGGTGTTAAATCTTGCATGTCACCCTTCATATGTGCCGTGGGTGATAGCTCCGAGATAGCTCATAGTGTGTGGGTCACTTCATGGCAAGATGCGGTCCACCTTAAACAAATTCATGCCAATGACACTTTTCCTGCTTCAGGAAAAAAAATGCACTCTCGGATATGAGTTGCTAATAACACATTCTTACACTTGATTTTCTTTTCAAAATTCCTTCATTGCTGCCATTCCAAAGCTCATTCTCTTTTTTGATATCCTGGCTGCAATCTTATTCGGATTGATGATTGAAGCAAGGTACACAAAATCTTTGTTGTTCTGTAGTTGTGATTATTGGTCACCTGGAATTTAAAGCTCGAATTTAAGAAACATAGTCCATGATCATGGCAGGGCCAAACATTGCAAACAATCTGACTTTTTGGTCACTTACGCAAGGAATCACACAAGCATTATCCAGTATCTCCTGACACATTCGTAAGATGGCCATGCAGAAGGGGAATTTCAATGTGCGCAGTGGTACTGCTCATACAAAATCCTGCATCAGTGAATCATTACACTCTAGAGCAGTGATGGCGAACCTATGGCACTAGTGCCAGGGGTGGCACTCAGAGCCCCTTCTGTGGGCACCTATGCAGTCATCCTAGCACAGAGTTTGCCCTGGCCCCCTCTGCCCAGCAGCTAAATGGGAGCACTTCCTCCCTTCCCCCAGCACAGAGTTGACCCCGCCTTCTGCCCAGTAGCCCAATGGGAGTGTGTCCTCCCTCCCCCAGCACAAAGTTCACCTTACCCTTCTGCCCAGCAGCCCTTTGGGAGCAATTCCTCCCTCCTTGGTTTGTTTGTTTATTTATCTATTTAAATTTCTATACCGCCCTCCTTGCCGAAGGAGACCCAGGGCGGTTTAACACATCCTAAAAACATCAAAACAGTACAGGCTAAAATTCTAAAAGTTCTCAAAATCCACAATTAAAACCAATTAAAACTATGACTAAAACTTTGTATGATTTAAAACTTAAAAACTTAAGGGAGCAGGGGGGAGGTCAAACCAGCCAGCAGGCTGAGGTCTTTGTGCCTCCAATACCCCAGACCTGACCTGCCAGCCAGGTTTTTATACCCTTCCAAAAGGGCAGCAGCTCTGCCTGGAGGTTCCACAGGGCCGGTTGCTGTGTTGGCACTTTGCGATAAATAAGTAGGTTCTGGGTTGCAGTTTGGGCACTCGGTCTCTAAAACATTCAACATCACTGCTCTAGAGACAGTGATGGGCAGCCAAAAAAATTACTACCACACTGTGGGCAGAGCCAACGTTGTAGGCAGAGCCTACGTTGTGGGCAGAGCCTACGTTGTGGGCAGAGCCAACGTCATTGGTGATCTGTCATGCCTGCCATATGGCCATGTGTATCTGCAAACACAGACATTCACTGGCTCTTTGGCCATAAATGGAGATGAGCACTACACCCTAGAGTCATATACGACTGGCTTTTGAGCAAGGGAGACTTTGAACCACTTGCAGGGACAAAACCTGATGTCAAATTTGAATATCAGTCAGGGATCTTCTGTTATTACATAAAGGTTACCCTTGCTCGAAAGTCAGTCATTACCAACTCTAGGGTTCAGTGCTCATCTCTGTTTATAGCCAAAGAGCCAGTGGACTTGATCCATAAAAGCTCACATTAAAATACACATTAAAAATAAATACACATAAAATACACATTAAAATACACATTAAAAATAAATACAGTACACATTAAAATACATGTTAAAAATAAATACACATAAAATACACATTAAAATACACCCACCCACCCCACACCCAAAGGCGAGTCACTTACTCTGGGGATCAGGCAGTAGGGAGCTTCAGCAGCTGCTTTTCCTCCTCCTCCTCCCCCCTTCCCGGGTCAGGAGGACAGCAAGCAAGGGAAGCATCAGTGCCTGAGCTGTGCCAAGGCCATGCCTCTGAGGGCCTCGGCCATGAGGCCGCTGCTGCAGTGCCTCCGAGGCAGCCGAGGGCCTCCGCAGCAGCCACCAGTTCCTCTGTGGCTGCGCGTGGCCGCCCGTCACTCTGTGCTACCACACTCCAAGCAGCAAATGGCTGCTTGGTTCGGTGCGCCAATCGCTGGAGGTGCACATGTGCGCTGATCACTGGAGGCATGCATGCACACTGAGCGTTGGAGGCACGCATGCGTGCTGGAGGCATGCATGCATGGTGGAGGAAACTGGAAAAAAGGTAAAAAATCCAGAGTGGCTGCCCCAAAAAGTTGCCCCCGGTCCACACGGACACCCTAAAAAATTACTACCGGTCCACATGGACCAGTGCGAACCAGCTCTTGCCCACCACTGTCTAGAGGTGTCCATCAGGATCAGATTCCACACCCTCAATATACTAAGTATAATAAGGTGGCTTACTTTCTAGTGCATGCCCTAGCACAGTGGTTCCCAACAGGGGGTACACAGCCCACAAGTGGACTCCAATTCCCAGAAACCTAAGTCAGTACATTGGCTGATCAGTGCTTTGGGGAAATTCTATTCTATTCTATTCTATATTCAATTTATATCCCGCCCCAATCGCGAAGTGCGACTCTGGGCGGCTTACAAACATATCAATACAATATCATACAATATAAAAACATTCAGTAAATAATAACCATCTATATAATAAAACATCATAAGACATACTAAATATCCATCAATACAAAAAAGACACAAATTCCAGTACAGAATCATATGGGGAGAATTATACTTAGTTTAAAAATTAGCTTAAAAATATCGACTACAATCTACCGGATACTAAAATAAAATTTAAGGGTAAAAAATTAAAAGAGGTTAAAACAACGAGAGGCAAGAGGGTGGCTGTCTAATCAAATCAGCCACCCAACATGGGATCTCCTATCCCTGGATCCCCAAACTTGCCCTGCCAGCCAGGTTTTTAGGCCCTTCCGGAAGGGCAGGAGCTCTGTCTGTAAGCGTAGTTCCATTGGCAGGAGGTTCCAAAGGGCCGGGGCGGACACAGAGGGGCGGAAATGACTTAGGCTTCTGGGAATTGAAGTCCACAAACCAGCATTTGGGACACTGTATATCAAGCAACAGATAAATGTTTCTGCTGAATTTATATGTTAATTTCTGGTGTTGATTTTATTTGTATATTTTTGCATATGCCCTCCCCTGTAGACCAGGGGTTCCCAATCTTTTCAAACCAGGGGCTGGATCACACTCTCGTACTCAGTTTCGAGAGCTGGATGGTCATTTTGCCCTGAATGCACAAGGGGGGGGGGGTATTTTGTCCCAACAGCTTCAAAGAGGTGGCCATTTGTTTCTCATATGCCCTTGGAGGGTTGAAGGCCACATGAAATGATGCTATGGGCCAAATATGGACCATGGGTCTTAGTTTGGGAACTCCTGCTATAGATTTTTAGCGATGAAAGAGAGTCATAGGGTTTTTTGGAATAAATATTGACCAAAATCCTGTTGCGCAGCTGGTCCAGGAAAAAGGAAATAGTGCGACACAGATGAACAAATTGCTGTTACTTAACAACACTGGTGTTGAATGTAGAATCCAGGCAATGAGTTGTTAAATATTAGTAGTTTGCTGCTGAGAGTGACAACATCTCCCATTTACCAGGACAAAGATTTGGACCTTGGTTCTTCTTTGGTTTATTTATTATTTATTTTATTTACTCCAATTTCTATACCGCCCTACTCGGCTGGGCCGACTCATTCCCGTTTATGTTCATCTTAGTCCATATACTTTATAGAGTTATGTGCCAAGATTTAAAGGAACAACAAATGAAAATCCTCACCAGTTATGATTTTCAAAATAAACTTATAGCAATAATGTTCCAAAATTGGAAGATGTGGGTAATCTCAAGCAGAAGGCAGTAAATCCCATGCTATGTAAAATGCTTCTGCATCTGTAAATGCTCTCCTGACTTTTCTTTTTCTGGGGCAAATGAAAAATAATGAGAAAGCAGACCCTACATGGCTATACAGGAATCAGCACCTTGGTAACAGTTTTCCTGAACTGTTCATAAATGCATGAATAGTTTATTCAACTGGTCCATGTTTACACAGTCAGCTTGGCTTTGGCTCCTTTTGCAGTGGTGTAAAACAACACTTCCAGTCATGAAAGTCAAATGGGTGAATCGTTGACATTACAGCAAAAAACCCCAAAAAAACACCAACCTACATTCATGCAGGGCATCTTAGACATGTTATTTCACTTGCAGGAATTTTGAAGGATGCTAATAGGTTTAAATGCTTATGGGAGCCATGGCTATACATATGGCTTTCTTCCATTTCTTGAAATTGGCTAGAGCCCTGTAATCCACTCTAGACCTCTAACACTAGCATGAATTCGTCAAAGGTCATTCAGGATTAGGCCACTTGATGGGATTATAAACAAGGTGACAGCTATTACTAAAATACTCAACAGCTTAAAATTTCCATTCCACATTGTCTTGGCAACACTTCAACTATAGGTAGTTGTCTTTATTTTCAGGCACTTTTTGATATAAGTGCACTACAAGGTGATCTGAAAGTCAAACATTATCTGAGCAACATTCTAAATTAAAATTTGAGCATTTTCATTTCTCAGCATATTATGTATTATTATCTGTTTTCTTTTGGGACAAAAAACCCACAGAGAAAACCAGACCTCCTGAGTAATAACTGATAACTACCTACAATCAAACTTCGCATAAAGAGCGCCTCGCTTAAAGAGTAACTTTCTTAAAGAGCAGAATTTTCTCTGAATGTTTGCTTCACTTAACAAATAAAACCAACCAAAGACTTGCTTAACAAATAAATCGGGGTTCGCAATCCCCCCCCCCCACAACTGGTCACTTACAATGGTGTTTCGCTTAAAGAGCAAACTCGCTTAAAGAGCAATCCTGTGGAACGCATTATGCTCTCTAAGCAAGGTACAACTGTATTTGGATAGGGTTGCCATAGTTCTCTCACACCAAACCAGGACAGCCATGTGACATCACTGCATTCTTCAAACTGTGCATGTGTCACAGAGACAGCAGCTGAAGCCTGGGTGCTCACTACGGGCCACATTAATTATATGCAGGGGGCCAGTTAGGCCCGTGGGCCGGAGTTTGGGCAGCCCTGCGTTAAACCACCCTTCCTCCCCCTGAGGTCACCCCCTACCCTTCACACACACACACCCTTTGAAGTAGATTCACCCCCAAACCCCACAAGAGGATCCCTTGGAAGAAAGTTCTAAGGAGGGGCCCAGAATGGCAATGCAGCCCATGGACCCTCCGTTTCCCTCCGGAAGGAGAAAAGTAGGAAACAGCGAAGGACTTATTTTGCAAGGGAGACCTCTTCACTATCTGTCCTCCCTCTCTAGGATTAGCGACTCTGTGAAATTAACCCTTTGTTTCTGGGATTTTTACATGGTTTTTTTCTTGAACCGGCTGGGACAGCTTCAACCTGGGAAAATCAAGGAAAATCAGGACATATGGCAACTTTATATTTGGATAAGAATTCAAAATCCTGGCTTCATAACACATGAGGAAGAGCACACCCTACCTAGTACAGCTTGGTTCTTTCCTAAACATGTGGTTAACTGAAAGTTGAAGGAACTTTTATCTTAATGACAGGAACTAAAACCAAAACAGTTTAACAAATAAAAAACTCAGCGCTGTCTGCATCAGCAGACCTTTCCATGGTCATGTGACAGGCATGACGAGACACCAGAGTACATGGAACACTGTCACTTTCCCATAAAAGTTGTACCTATTTATCTACTTGCACTTTTTTGCTCTCAAACTGCTAGGCTGACAGGTGTGGGACAGAGACAGGAGCTCACTCCATCATGCCACACTCGGGTTTCAAATTGCTGACCTGCTGACCTTCCAGTCATTAAGTTCAGCATCTTAATCACTAAGCCACCACAGTCCCTTAACAAATAAGACTCTGAAAAATGTTTGTTATCTATAAGTAACATACTAAGCATAGGAATGCAACCTCAGATATTTCTCCTCTGTATACAAATCATAGACATTCACAGGGCCACTTTCCCCACATATGTGTTACAACCAGTTCTAAGACAAAATATGAATAAATTGCTAGGAAATCAATGACCTTGTGCCCCTCTTGTGATGTGACACAGTTACAGTACCTCTAAATATAGGTACCCAAACATTCTACATTATGAAATACAGTATTCTGCAAATATTGGGTGTCATGAAATGGCAGCAGGTGTTTTTTTTATTTAACTTGTTCTCTATTTCTTTTCCTATTTACTTCCAGGCATACAGAGATACACTTGTTGGATTTTCTTTCTCCTATGTCAAATGACTTGGCTAGATTAGGGAACTATGCATCACAAATTGGGTGTGCAGATTTACAGCTCTACCTTAGATAACAAATGCCTTCAGCCAGTTCCTTGGAAAAAGCCTGTGGCCTGTAATCCAAAAGAGAAATATATTTGCAATGACTGCTGAAGGAGCATTCATGCAAATCAAAACTAGGGACAATTTTATGTTTTCAGTAGGGGATAAAAGTTTCAGATAACCTATCAAACAGTTTCTGCTGCCTCCTGAGCCAATGCTATTAAGACATTGATGGATATGGGCATGGTTCACCAGCCAATATTACAAACTACATGTGGAATAACCATCACTATGCTAGTTTCTCTGACACATATGCTACAAAGAAGTGTTCAATGTTTGATAATCCAGATGTTATTGGACTATAACCCCTATCAGACCAAGCCAAGATAATAAGTGGCACTGGATACTGAGAGTTGAGATCCAAAAACATCTGGAGAGTCACAGCAACAAAGGATCTAAAATGAACACCTCTATTCCCTGTCTCAATGTAATCCTAAAATATATAAACACACTGTTGGCGGCGAACCTTCCTAAAATCTGATTGCTATGACTAATGGTTTTTCCTTTGCACAGGCAGTTCTTAATACTGTACTCTCTAAAATACACTATCTGGTAGAGCAGTGTTTCTCAAATGCTGGCATTTGGACTTCAATTCCCAGAAGCTTAAGTCAATTCCCCAAAGCACTGATCAGTCAATATACTGGCTTAGGTTTCTGGGAACTGAAATCCAAACACCAGCATTTGGGAAACACTAGTGTAGAGCATTATTTGCACTGTTCCTAGAATTAACTGAAAGCATAAGTTGTGACAACTCTCTAAATTACTCATAACATGGTGTGTTTGGTGTGAATCTGTTTGCAAGAAAGTTTGTGTTGAGCTCTAAAAGGCACTTAAATGCCCTGTCAAATTAGACCACACCTTCCCTTAGACATGCATAAGTAACAGCACTGAGTAAAAGTATATAGCTACAGTTCCCGAATGAACTCTGCAATTACTTACACACTGGCAATTTAAATCCCACATAAATTGGATCATAAGTACTGTGCATACTACTCCCAGAGGAAACTGGGCAAGTCCTCATGCGCAATAGGCAAATATGTGTTTTCATAACCTTTTATGCTTTCAAAGGTCACATTCATTAAAAAACCCACTAAAATAGCATATAAACATAAAGCTACTTTACATGGAATCAGACCATGGCTCATCTAGTTTGATACAGTCTACTTTGGTTTGCCATAGTTTGCCAAGGAAGTCAAACAGACCTATGTTATAGGAACCCTTCCCTTTGAAAACACCAAAGACTAAACTAAAGGTTCTCTGAATATGAGCAATGTGTCTGAGCAGTGGGCTATGGCACCATTCCCTTTATAGAACTATGAAACTATGAAGGATGGTAGCATGTTCCTCACAATCTTTTAAAAAATCATTCAACTCAACTGAATGTTCAAAACCAGGGAGCAGAGGACTAAAACTGTTGGATAGCTGGTTCTGCTGAAAACACAAAGAACTTTCATGCAGTTCTATACCCTTTCTCTGAAGTTGATAACAGATTACCAGCATAAGAACCAGCAGTAGAAATTGATAACACTGAAGAGCTGTTACATTAGAAAGTGGGGGTATTAAAAAAAATACTACCTATTCTGTGGGCGTGGCCATGTGACTGGGTGGGTGTGGCCATGTGACTGGGTGGGCGTTTTAAAACAAAAAAAAATGCAATTTAATGTTTTTAATCCAGTCGGAATCGACTGTGTGACTGAACAACAATTAAATGATTGCTTTGGTAGCCATGTTAGTCTGCAAGCATTTCTGAGCGTAAACAAAATAGAACTGCTCCATCATCCTGGTCTGCTGGCTGATCCGTGTGTCCCACAGAAACAGGGGCTGCAGCCACCAAGCCAGCATGAGGAAAAGAGGCACCGGTAGGACAATCAGTGGCAGGAAAATTATGAGGCGAGGAGGAGGAAGCCGGTGCAAGGGCAGCTGGCTCAGCTTTGGTAATACTCCAGTTATTTCTGGCTTCAGCTGTTTCGGACTGGTTTGGGTGAACCAGTAGTAAACCGGGCTGGGCATGCCACCCACCTGACCCTGACCCCTCCTCCTCTCACCCCACTCTGGGCACTTGGAGTTGCGGCCAGGAGGTCAGGGTCAGGTGGGGGGCATGCCCAGCCCGGTTTACTACCGGTTCACCCAAACCAGTCCGAACCAGCTGAAGCCAGAAATAACTGGAGTATTACCAAAGCATCAGCCTTGGTGGATTTATATATCCATTTACGTGTGTGTTGATACACTTTCTTTTTGTGCAGGGTGATTGTGCCATAATGAAAACAGTATTTGAGGATTAATGGCCCCCTTGAAATGCACCCCAAAGGGCCAGCCGAACAGCCCTGCCTTTATAGATTGGCCAAAGGTTAGAGCCAAGATTTTTGTCAACAAATAAATCTCAGATACTTTGTAGTAAAATAGTCTGTGATGAAATGGGAAGACAGTTCTTGATAAGGCTTCGAACAACCGTTAATTTCTCAGGTTAGAGAAAATAATGAATGAAATATTGCTGGATTTGAACAATAAGGTGACACGTTGTAATATATTAAGCCATTTTTCATTCACCAAATTGCTTGACATACAATTGTTAACTATATAGTTATTATGCAGCCGTATCAGCCCATTTCCCAGTGTTCTGAATCATGGATATATAAGCACAATATCTCAATTCATAAATGAGATGTGTTTTGATTAATTAAAATTAGCATACAGTTGCGAGCACATATGTGTGTAGTTGAGCAACTGTCTTTGGGGGGGAACTCATTAGTGCAGCAAAATGCTTGTCTTGACAGTATCATTTAAAAAAAAACACAAGGCCAGCTGTTTAAACATAAACAAACAAAAGATTGACCCCAATACTAAGTCATTTTTATCACCCAGTCTTCAGATTTATTGACTGATATGAGGCATTTCATAGCATTATAGAATAATGGTGTTGGAAGGGCCTCCTGCTCAATTCAACATCCAAATCAAAGTATACCTGACAGATGGTGGCCTAATTTTTCTCTTGCATGTTTTTTGCTTGAAATAAATAAATTCTTCTTTTTTTTCCTTTTCTCCCCTCACCCACCTTTTGACTACAGCTGTCAAAATACTACTGCCAAATTCCGTGAACCATGGGTCATAAAAGTAACTTTTCTCATCTCTATTTTTTTTTTTGCACTGTAATAACCTCTGCATTTCCATGGCATTCTATTGCCATTTTAACTCTTTCTCTTCTCCCTCACATCACCCTGTCAAAATCATATTAACAATGGGAGTAAGTTGGTCAGACAGTGCTATGATGCTTCTTAAAGAGGAATCGGTTTGTTCTGGGCAAAGACCTGGATTCTAATCTCCATCTAGCTATGGAAAGTCATTTTGGGGCAGCCATGGTAAACACTCCTTGAGCATCTCATGTGACTAAAAAATCCTATTAGGATTGCCATAAATTGGAAGCAGAAGGACACAACAAACAATGTTATAATTTAAACAGCTACCAAAACACTTATTTTTAAAGATGTTAAAACATATTCTATGGATGAAATCCAGTACTGTTACAATTAGAGTAGGCCTGTTGAATCAACAGAAGTGTTGATTCAGCAAATCTGCAGTGATTCAGTGCTCTAATTGTGGCTCAGCAGTGGACTTCAGCCAATACGTGTTCCAATTCTGCTTTGAATATTCAATGCCATTTAAGTCTTTCCCCGTGCTTTTTCTATAGAATAAACAACCTCAAATTTCTGGCAAGAAAAAAAGACAGGAGGAGGAAGAAACAAAAAGCATTAGGAGAAAACCAATTGAGAACTTGACATTTTCAGCATCTTTATTAGAAATGGGATTTCTGACTTATAGTCACATCCTTCAATGAAACTGATTTGTGAATTAAACTGTACACTTCTATGTATTACTGGTTAGAGAAAAGCAAATGCAATAATTGAAGGCTTTCAAATTCCACTGAATATGGTAAATAGTAAAATTGGTAAATAGTAAGATTGATGCAAATATATATCAATAAAATAAAAACCAAGCTGCACATACATATATATTTGTAGCTTTGTATATTACCAAAAGATCATTTATCTCTGAAAATAAATACAAACTCTAAGGAAACTTATTTTCTTAGTAATTGCAACCAAAGCATTCTGGTAAACGGAGCAGTATCTGCGTCACATAAATCAAGATTAAGTAGTAGTTGCAGCATGCTATGTATCTTCTTTTAATATGTAAGACATTTATGATGCTTATTTATTTTAATGGCCTACAGGGGAAAGAGAAAAGTAACTAGCTGTTCATATTTAAATAAATCTAAATCATAACTGTGATATCTATATTGGGAATCAATGCAAATAGAAATAAATAAATAAATAAATAAATAAATAAATAACATAAAACTTGGGAATAGCCTGTAAAATACATTTATTCTGGAACAACTATATCTACTCCTGGTGCATCTGGGTTGAAAGGATTTTTGTTGTTCAGTCGCACAGTCGATTCCGACCTTTTGTGACCCCATGGACCACTGTCCACCAGGCACTTCTGTCCTCCACCATCCTCCTTAACTCACTCAGCTCTGTGCCCATTGTGTCTACAATACCATCTAACCATCTCATTTTTGGCCACCCCCTTCTTCTTTTGCCCTCCACCCTTCCAAGGATTAGCCGGTAAAAAAAATATGTTGCCGGTGATAAATCTCCATTCCCAGGGGACACCCGATCACTGAAGAAATAATATTTGGGGAGGCTCCTTTTGTGTCATGACACCAGGCTCGAACACTGCAACACCCCCAAATACCTGGGAGTTACCCTGGATTGAACTCTCACCTTCAAGACCCACTTCCTTAATATCAAACAGAAGGTTTTTGCCAGAAACAATATTTTGAGGAAAATGACAGGCACAAGTTGAGTTGCCCAATCACACACATTAATAACTTCTGCATTAACTTTATGTTACTCTGCAGGAGAGTATGCTAGGCCAGTGTGGTGCAAATCAACACATGCAAAGCAGGTGAATGTGGCCCTAAATGAAACAGAGAGTTTGGTTACAGGATGTCTAAAACTAACCCTCATACAAAAAAGTGCATTACTTAGCTGGCCTCCCTCCACCAACATTTGCCGAGAAAGTGCTCCTCAGAAAGAGTGGGTCAACCAGCCTCCACAGACCACCCTAGCACTTTGGAAGGCAAACAAGGAGTTACCAGATAACTAGGCAGAAGCACAGATTCTCTACTGCCTGGCCAAGAACAACCATGGCCTGTGTGGAAAGCTTTAAACAGACTGCATGCTGGGGTAGGAAGATCAAGGGCTAATCTGAGAAAGTGGGGTTTCCCTATAGATTGGTACAGTGGTGGGATGTCAAAAATTTTACTACCCCACCGTGATATCATCACAGTGTGGGTGGAGCTAACATCATAATGTCATGATGTCATGGGCGGGGCCAAAGAAAAAATAAAAATAAAATAAAATAAAAAATAAAATAAAAATAAGCGCACACACACCCCTCAACCCACCCACCCACCCACAACACAAACCCGTAAATAAATTAAATACATTAAATAAATAAATAAATAAATAAAATAAACCCACCCACCCAAATACCCTCCCACACACCCAAATATAAATCAAACCACATGCACACACATACCCCAAACACAAACCTGTCACTTACCTGTTAGTATAAGTGCCTGGACAGCATCATGTTGCAAGATGGATATGGTCATCGTACCGGTTCTCTAGGATAATATGCCTTAATGTAAATGTAAAACAGCTGCACCTTCTTAAGGCTTCTCCAATTGGAACAGCAATTGGAACAGCACAGGTGTAGCTTATTGATGAGGTAACTCCAAGACTTTGCTTAAAAACCCCAAGCCAGGCCACCAGGCCTTTTTAGGAACTGTGGTAGTATGTCAATATAGGTAAAGGTATTAAATACACATTAAAATACACACAGACACACCATATCCAAAGGTGAGTCACTTACCCTGGGGAGCAGGCTATAGGAAGCTTCAGGCTAGCAGCTTCTCTTCCTCCTCCCCGCTTGGGAGGACAGCAAGGAGGCCGTACATATGCACCAAGTACTGTAGGCATGCATGCACACCAAGTGCTTGGCACGCATGTGCAGTGGTAGAACCAGTGAAAAGGTAAGCCATGAAGGTGGTTCCCCCCCCAAAAGCTGCTACTGGTTCTCCCAGACACTGGGAAAAGTTACTACCGGTTCTGGAGAACTGGTGAGAACCTGTTACATCCCATCACTGGTTTGGTAGCCTGTGTGAAAGAGAAGATCAAACAATTGCCCATATGACACAATGCACATGATGCCCTTCAATGTGCCCTGAGGAGGACCTTATGTTGGCAAGAGGAAATGCTGTTGATGTGGCCCGATACTGGGCTGGTGGTGCCTCTGACACGAATAAAGAAAGCTGTATCAAGCTGTATCAAGTTCCATGTATGAGAATATATCAGAAACTCCTTAGAGCAGTGTTTCCCAAATGCTGGTTTTTTGGACTTCAATTCCAAGAAGCCTAAGTCATTTCCCCAAAGCACTGATCAGCCAATGTACTGACTTAGGCTTCTGGGAATTGAAGTCCACTAGTGGGCTGTGTACCCCTTTTTGGGAACCACTGCCTTAGAGCATTTGCTACTCAAGTCAATTGTTCACCCATCCCCAAAAAAGCAATTTGAATATTTTTACTTCTACTCCTTACATTGGACTGACTGTGGCACAGTCCATTTTGAGCTATTTTCCAGTGATTGGATGATGTACAAAAAATGTGAACCAGCCGAGCCCTGCTCCATGCAAGATTACTTTTTTTGCATTCATGCTGGGGCAACCAGAACTAAAATCAGGTGTTCATGAGTCAATTTATTCCTTACTTTTACAGAAAAAAGCCAAAGATACACTAGAGACATAGCTCAGAGAAGGCAAGGGTTGGTAGATTTATTTTTGCATGGATACTAGTCATACTGGCAAGAGCATCCTGGGGAAAGAGCATAACTTTTCCAAGTCCTAAACACAGAGAAATGGAATGGTAGATACCTTGCTACAGTTTGAGTCCTGTCAGCTTATGTTATTCAGGACAGACATTTATGAAGTGAAGATCACCACCCTTGTTTGCAAAGCCAACTGTAGGTTTCAACTCTAGAAGGAATGATCATGCACAAGTATAAAAAACACAAATCTGTGTAACTCGAGGCTTTGAAGTTAACAAAATGCTTACCATTGACTACCCAAAAATGCCCTTTGGAGGGGATTTCTTCCTGCTCACTCTGGCAGCAATCTAACATTTGCCTTCTACCCACCTATGCTCAATAGGAGCCTCCACATTCTCAGCAGAAAATCTTTCTACTCGCAGATGTGGGTGAATAGATATAACCATTGACATGAAACTGAACCTACTTTGAGGGCTAAAAAAAGATTATTAGGACTAAACAGGCTACAGGTTAAGCTCAAGGAAAGACAACCTGCCTCAAGACTACTATCATTAGATCTTGAAATAGCTGATGGATGGCAGACGTCTATATGTAAAACAACTCAGACAGCAGCTCAACAAAAATTAAAGCTGGAGTATGTTGCTAACAAAGCCAATAACCTCTAAACTCCAGGCATGATACTAGTTTACAGATTAGCAGTGTTGAACATTTTCCTACTGCTTCTGTTAATTTGAATACACTCATAAAGGGGGAAGGGGAATGCACAATACAAACATGCTTATTTTATTACTGACACTCCAAAGCAGGGGTGGCCAACCTTTTTGTGCTGTGGGCCTGACCACCACCACCACCCCGGTACAGCTGAGTGGGCCAGACAATGCCCCCAGAAGTGTAAGCATTTATGGCTGATGTAAATTACATCAGCTGCAGAGTGTTTTTGCATATGCGGGCGTGTTTTACGTCTGACGTAAATGTGCCTGCTTTTCTTCTGGGTGCGGGGGAGATGGTGATGGGCTGGTTGGAATGGCATCACAGGCTACAGGTTGGGAACCCCTGCTCCAAAATAACCAATCATATCTATATATATAGGCAAAGCACAATGAAACACTATTATTCCTCAGGTCTTTTTAAAGTGATATCTTCACTTCAACTAAATTCTCCACTCCTACAGCATATAAACTTGGAATATCATTAGCATTCCCAGATTCCAGTCAGTTTATATTGGGGGGGTTTTCAACCATCATGGAGGGAAGAGGTTTGCAGGAGCTTCCCACCATAGACATGTTCAACTCTAAAATCAATCTACTTCAGGAAAGAAACCAGGCAGATGATGCAAGTGGACCAGCATTTTCCTATATAGATATTAAAGGTCAAATGTGCATGCATTCACAATAATGTCTCACACACATATCCAATGGTCACTGCTGTCCCACACATTGTGTAGGCAACAATGTGCCAACTGGGCACCTGTCAGAAATATCTGCATTTTGACATTGAAGAAATGATACAAAATGCTTTTTTTTTTTAGTAGAGGGATACTTATTAGCCTTTTAACAACAAGCAACCATTGTCCTGAAAATACTTTTGGAAAGCAACATTTACAAACTCTAGAAATGTTATTGCAACAGCTTGTTATGTGGCACTAGCAAACAGATACCTATGTAACCACATTACGTTACACTGTATATAGCAATCCAAACATTTGCAGATGTTTGGTCCAGTCCGCAGCAAGAAGAAAACTAACTGAGGGCAAAGGAAACTCTTTCACCATGACACTGAACTACTGTTGAATGTAGCCAGGCTGAGTCTTACCATCTAATCTGTCCCAACACCAGTGACGATGGCAAGGATTCTCAACCTGTGGCCCATGGGCTGAATGCGGCCCGTGGACAAAATGGTAGTCTGGCCCCTGAAGCTATCTGAGGGAGCGTGACCTGGCCCCTGGATTTAAAAGGTTGAGAACTCCTGGACTATGGTGAAGCGAATTCATTTAAATAATACATTGGTATTTTTAACAAAATATTTGTCCACAGCATTAATTTAAAAAATTGTCAAAACTTATTTGACAATGTTGTTTTATTTTATCAGTCTCAGTAAGATTACACTGTTTAACTTTATGTATTTGGTGTTTTGAATTGCATTAGGGAAGCTCTGTAAACATTTCTAGGGACAGACATTCTTGTTTATTGTTTGCTTTGTGGGGAATTCATTTTTACCAACTGTAAAAATCTCAGGTCTATATAACACTATTACTGGAACATCTCTGTTTTATCTCCCAGCTTCCATGTCATCTGTTAAATATCTACCAAGCTGGCAAAGCTAACAACAAAGGATGATGACAGATTGTCAAGACTGGTGTCTCCATTTACATGGAAAAGAGAAGAGACTTCTGTTCCTTGTGCTTTTGACTATGGAAACTTTAGAACTGATGAAACAAGCTTCCAGTGCTCTTATTCAATCAGAGCAACAAGTCTCTCATTCACGAATACTTTACTGATCTACCTATCATCAAAACTTTCCACCAGTAGCTTGTATGATATTGTCAAAAATTGCATCTGTTCTTTTTGTTCCTCACAAAAATCTCATTTCTTCAAACATCTGAGCTATTCTAGCAAATTCATCACACTTATAGAAGATCCTCTGTCCTCGGCAAACTATATACCCACTTGTTAATAAACTCAGAGTTTGCCTCCTTTTTTAATATTATAATAAATACAACCTTCAGATTCTTGGTTTTACATTTTTATGCTAGGATGGAAAACCAGAATTGGAGTGGGGGGAGGGGGAATGGGACATTGTATCACCTTTGAGTTTTCATACAATAGTTTCTTTGATATATAAGTCATCCATAATATTAGAGGTCACTCTTGCTTGAAAGTCAGTTGTATCCGACTCTAGGATTTAGTGCTCATCTCCATTTATAGCCAAAGAGGCAGCGCTGTCTGCATTTGCAGACATTTCTGTGGACATGTGGCAGGCTTAACTAGACACCAGAGTGTACGGAAGGCTGTTTACCTTCCCACTGAAGTGGTACATATAATCAAACCTCGCACAAAGAGCGCCTCGCTTAAAGAGTAACTCGCTTGAAGAGCAAAATTTTCTCTGAATGTTTGCTTCGCTTAACAAATAAAACCAACCAAAAACTCACTTAACAAATAAATCAGGGTTCGCAGTCCCCCCACAATTGGTCTTTTACAATGGTGTTTCACTTAAAGAGCAAACTCGCTTGAAGAGCAACCCTGTGGAAAGTATTATGCTCTTTAAGCGAGGTACAACTGTATTTATCTACTTGCAATTTCTTGCTTTTGAACTGCTATGTTGGAAGGAACTGGGACAGAGATGGGAGCTCACTCCCTCATGCAGCACTCAGGTCTTGAACAGCTGACCTGCCAACCTTCCAGTCATCAAGTTGTGTCTTAACCATTGAGTCACCACAGTCCCCCCACAGTGGTTCCCCCCATGATAAAATTAGAACATCAGGGTGTAAATGATATTTATAAACAAGAAAGTTTCCAATTCCCACTTTCATTCTTAAGCCTTATTTTCAATAAATGTTAGTACTGTATTAAATTTTAGAAAATCTTAAAAGATTCACACTTTAAATACTGGTTTCCTTTCTGTGTTTAAAGTGTATATTTAAAGTAGGTGTTTCTCTCTTTAAAAGATTTAATAAGACTGTGAGTATTTTGTTATTGCCATGAAAAAAATGCTAGTAAAACCTCACATGAAGAGCACCTCGCTTAGAGACTAACTCGCTTAAAGAGCAGAATTTTCTCTGAGTGGTTGCCTCGCTTAACAACTAAAGCCAACCAAAACCTCGCTTAACAACTAAATCGGGGTTCACGACTGCCCTGCCAGAAGTCACAACGGGTCACTTACAATGGTGTTTCACTTAAAGAGCAAACTCGCTTAAAGACCAATCCTGTATAGTCTTAAATGCTGATAGACTAAGTGATATCTTCACTTGAACAGGAGTGAGCTCAAAGAACAGAATTAAAGGCGTGATTTAGCTCAAGGTTCAAGGAAGAAATATACAGACAGCAATCTGAGTCACATTTCAAAACTGTTGTCTGTTTTGCAAAGAAGCAGAAAAACATGTTTTAGGCACTTTTCTTCCAGTGGGTTTAATTTTATAGATGTCTTTTCTTTTCCTGTTTTATACATTAGGGATTGAATTTCTTGTTGGTTTCCAGCTCTTTCAAACAAGCATTTTACAGCATCCAAATAACTGAATATGAACATGGGTGGGAGGGAAATCCATCCCATTAAGAGAAAAGTGGCCAGGAAAAGAAAGAAAAAAGTAGTAATAAAGTCTAAGAGATTACATTACCTGGAACTTTTGTATTTTCCCACAGACCAAGTCTGTTCTGTTAAATATCCTGACTAACGCTACAAGCTTAAATATACTTATAAGGAAGTTAGACCACTAAACACAGCGAGAATGACCTCCAAGCAAACTTCCACAGGGATCTTGGTAACTTACTAGAGCAGAAGAATACTTGAGAAAAAGGTCCCAAACGAGTAGGGTTACCTTCCCCCGGACACACACACACACACACACACTCACACACACACACACACACACACGAAAAGTAACAGTTCTCTACAAATAACAGTTCTCTACTTTCCTTCCATTTCTATATTTCCACCCCTTGTATTCTCAAATTTAGCATATACAGATAGCAATCACCAGTATGAAAACTAGGATTCAACCTTTTCCCCCATGAACTAAGACACTTCATAAATCTATAGTCTGGTGGCAGTAATCCCAGGTGGGGAAAAGTATAAAATTGACCATAGGTGTATCAGAGAGTAAACAAAACAAAAATGTTCTAGCACTTTAAAGACTAACTGTTGTATTTTAACATTAATGGCCATAGGTGATAAAGCTTATCCCCTCCAGCGCCAAATATTTAATTATCTGTACATCTGGGGCATATGCTATAAACTTCATGAACATATAAACATCAATTCTATACATTTGAGATCCATTCATTTTCCAAGCAGGAAAATACAGTAGAACTCCATACAGTATAATGATTTTAACCCGTGCCACAGAGCTCATCGCTATGCGATTTTCATTGTTGTATGATCATCCGTATGGATTTTTGGCGCTAAGCATTTTTTCCACTGAAAAATTGTTGTATGGCTTTTTCCATAGGGACGATCGCTATGCAGAACCTCTTTTCCCCCTCCAAGCCTAATTGCTATGCGATTTCATCACTGTATAGGGCAATTGTTATACAGAGTTCTACTGTATAACCATTGTAAAATGGATCCAAGTATCAGAAGTCCTACCTTCTCCAAACTTGTTTAAAATGTGAACTCTAACATTGTTTCAAATAAAGTTTTTTCCCCCAGAGGCCCAGTTTACTCAAAGAAACAACTCTGACCATAACTTGTGTAGGGGAGGGCTGAGAAGGTATTTGCCAGATATTGATGTTCCACATGGAAGTTATAAGGAAAAGTGACAGGAAGAGAGGAAAGAAAGAAAAGAAAAAATGCTTGTTCACACAAAGCTGTGTGTGTAACAAACTGCCTGGAAAGATTAAGGCGCACACCAGAGCTGTCTGCAAACTGTCCAAAGGAGAAATACAACAAGGCTTTTGTCTCAGATAAGGGGGGGGGGGATCTCATTTAATGGCCCCTCCCCATAGAAAGCAATGTTTCATTAAACTTGCCTTGAAACTAAAGAACCACTCCAGCTTCAGTGGGTATATTTAAGCATCTCTCTTTGGGGAGAAAACCCAAGATAAATAATCCAATCTTAGATTAAATTTTGCACACAGATGCACATGGGGAGGGAGCCTTTAACCATACTTTGGCAAACACTGGATTCTTTTCCTCTTTCTCCAATGAAACAGACTCTGTGAATGTGGAGAGATGCAGAATCCAGCTTATTTACTGTTCTGTCAATTACTACCAGAAACATGTACTGAAGATTTAATTTTGGTCAACGCCAAGAAAGTGGCCTCATTTTGGCAGTTTAAAGCTTGATCAGGATGTGAAAGAAGAATGAAACAGACATTTAGCAGCTCATACATCAATTCCTTTCCTTGTAACGTGGCTCTTCCCAAAGGATGGTTGAAGACAGAAGGGGGGAAAGTTAATTATAAATCCTGGGATTCACACACACCATTAAAGGACTCCTCTCCAGCAACCTCTCTCCAGAAACGAGCCATTATTTGCAAAATAATAATGATTATGATAAAAAATAATACAGTAAAGTAAAAACCGCCTGGTACAGTGAGACACTCCAGACACTGGACATTTGTCATGTTTTGTGAATCGAATGAAGTGGGTTCGCAGCCCAATCACTCTTTGCTCCTTTTGGACAGTTTTATGACACACTGGGGTCCAGGACTGCATTGTTCTACCGCGGGAGTGCCAAAACCATGGCCCCGTGAGCTGGATTCGGCCCCAACGCCAATTCATTCTGCCCACACCACCCTCATCGCTCCCAGAAGCGGAAGTAAAAAACACCAGTGGGTGCATTTTACTTCTGCTTCTGGGAGCAACGAGAGTGGTGTGGGTTGGATGAATTGGCATCGGGGGCTGGATCCGCCCATGGTACGTAGTGTGGGCACCCCTGAACCCCAAAAAGTTTGGGCACCCCTATTATTCTACCACTTTAAGCTTTGCAGAAGAGCCGAGGTCTGGTTCCTATTAAGCTCTGAGGGGAGGGGGAGAAAGAAGAACTCAAGAGAAACTTTAATCGCGGGTAGTAGGCGCCTTACCTGTGGGAATGGCCGCAGGCTCGACGGGCTGGACCGGCGGCAGAAGGATGGCCAGAGCCCACAGGAGGGCCATGAGCGCCCCCGCGCTCACCCTCTCCATCTTCGGCCAAGCCAGGGCAACCACCCCAGCGCCTCTCCTCCTCCCCGTCCTCCGCTCGCTCGCGGCCTCTCCCCACCCGCGACGGCGCGCGATGCTCCCTTCCCAAGCCCGTCCCCCTTCCCAAAGCACGTGTGAACGCCTGGGAAACTGGTACGGGCAAAGTGCTCCGAGAGAGGAGGCGTCGTCTCCAGACGGGGAGGGGCCAGGAGGGACCCACAGCCACCCCAGACACGCGTGGCTGGAGAAGGAGATTCTGTGCGATGGGCGAGCAGGCAAAAAGGCATCCCTGACCCGTGTCGGAGCTTTTATATGACAAGCTGTAGGGGTGGGGGTGGGATGCTCCACGTGGGGCAAAATAGGAGCAGGAGTCCGGCTATTGGCCGTGGGACAGGCGCGGGGGAGGCGGGGGGTGCATCCCCCCTCCTGCCCCCCCCCCACCGCAACCGTTCTCCTTGCCTTACAAGCCATCTCCCTCCAGCATCCGCGAATGAGCATGTCTGGAGCGCTGGCACATGCTCGGTAGAGACCTGAAGCCGCTGCCCGGACCCGCACCCCGCGGTTGAGAGACCTTGGGTTCTGGTCTCTTTCTCAGCTACCTCGCTTTCCCTAGTCGTCGCGGGTGCGCCTTGGGAGGAGAGGGCGCTTCTCTCTAGGTTTGCTTTGGAGAGCCGCAGATTTGAACCCCAATCGGGGAGCTTCTGTTATTCTATGACTGCAACTCGTATCCGAGAATACATTTTTTCATGATGCAAGAAAATGTCACTAAAGGTTTTCCCTTGCTCGAAAGCCAGTCGTATCCGACTCTAGGGTTCAGTTCTCATCTCTGTTTCAAAGCCGAAGAGCCAGCTTCTGCAGACATTTCCATGGTCATGTGGCAGGCATGACTAGAGTGCATGGAACACTGTCACCTTCCCACCAAAGTGGTCCCTATTTATTTGCTTGCAATTTCTTGCTTTCGAACTGCTAGGTTTGGAGGAGCTGTGACAAAGATGGCAGCTCATTCCGTCCTGCAGTACTAGGAAATCGAACTGCTGACCTCCGGCCTTCCAGGCAGCCACTTAGCCACTTGAGCCACTGCAGTCCCTACTGGTGTGTTTAAGGTGGATCCCAGCTTGCCATGAAGTGACCACACACTATGATCACGGAGCCATCTCCTGCAGCACACATGATATGAGACATGCAGGATTTCACACCAGGACTGCAATGGACTGCCACAGACTTGAGGATATTATCAAGGCACACCTTCACACCCAGTCCATTTGGCATGTCCTCTTCTGCCTCTATGACCATTGGGAATCAGAGTTCCTCTGCTCATTTTGCCATTAAGGATAAAGAATGTAGTAGCTGTGAATGAGTGATGGAATTTGTCTTGTGAAAAGTATTAAGTCAGAGGCCAAGTTTTTCTGATCTGACGTTGTTGCTGACTGTACCTCCCATCACTCTTAATCACACTGACATGGTCTGGCATTAGAGGGTTTGAGCATTCAAACAAGCTAGTTCTCAATGGTCATTTTTTGCTCAAATGCAGGTCCCTCCAAACTGAATGGGATTCACTGCTAGGGAAGTATGTTTAGCATCGCAAGAGAATTTTGAATGGCTGAGTCAGCCCTACTGAGATGTGAACCTGCAGTTCTGAGGAAGTGTGGAGGTTCCATAAATGACACTTAGACCACCAAAGAAGCCTAAAGGAAGTGAACTGTTTGCATTAATCCTGGAAGACTTAAGTGCTGTGTATATAATATATAACTCTACTGTATAATTCAAACATTACAATCTCTAGGCAAATCCCAGGGGAGGAATCCTGTGTACAAATTCATTTACAGTAGATATTTATTTCCCAGTTCTTGACGTTTTATTCCAGTAGGAAAGCCATAGTTTGGAGATTCTACAATAAACTAGCATAGCTGCCTTCCTTCTGCAACCTTCACTGTGATTCAAGGGGCTGCGGTGCCTCAGTGGTTAAGAAGCTCACCTTGTTAGCTGGAAGGCCAACAAGTTGGCAATTCAAGACCTAGGTACTGCATGATGGTTTGAGCACCCTTCTGTGTCCCAGCTCTTGCATACCTAGCAGTTCAAAAGCAAGAAATTGCAAGTAGATAAATTGGGACCATTTTGGTGGGAAAACATCTTGGGGACATAAAAAGAGCCTCATTCAGATGCACCCTGAGCGGAGTTTCTCCAGCAAAAATCCTTTCAACCTAGAATAGTTACTGACACAAAATTATTATTATTGTTGTGATTCAAATGGGCCTTTTGAATCCTCTGAGAAGTAAGGTTAAAGAAATCTATGGATGGAAGACTCACTATAATGTCCTCCCTTCTCCATCCTGCTATGCCTCCTGAAAAGCCTCTCTGAATAGTGTGCAGATGATGTCCAAAGGGAGAGGGCAATTGTCATAGAAAGTCCCTTTTTAAACGGTGCTTTTTCTGTTAGCTTTGTACCCACTTAATTGAGTTCTAGTACACTTAAAATGGCGATTCTGCATCTGGGGGAGAAAGAAGAATTCAAAACAATTGAACCTCATGGAATTGCGAAAATGAAAGTGAATATGTGATTGACACGCCTTGTTGTAAGATCATGGGCTGGAATCCCTACGGAGAAGGGCCAGAGGTGTAACCCAGTGACACAGACACACACAGAGACAGCGTTTCCTTTCCCTGGAATGCTGGCAGCCATTCTGCAAAATGTGAGACTTGTGTAAGAAGGTGGACCCACATGCTTTCCCTAGAACCCTTAATGCTTAATTTCTGCTTTGAAATGCTTGCTGATCTTTTGATGAACTGTATCCTGTATGTTACAATGCTTTCAATATATTTCTTGAAGAAACTTGGAGTGGTTATTTGGCCTAATGCTACCTTTTCTACACATATCCCAGGCCTGGGTTGTCCAGCCAGGGAGCTGCAACCCAGAAGAACAAAGGACCTACCCGAGAGGCAGGTCCCTTCTGTTACAGCAATTGAACAGCACCAAATGCAGTGAAGAGGGCAGCCCCATTCATGTCCAAACATGGCTGGCACTGCAGCAGAGGCATAGTGTGGGGGAGGCGAGGGGGCGGCCTGTCCCGGCCGGCACTTTGCGGGGGGTGGGTGGGGTGGGAAATCCACCATGTGGATGGGTTCTGGGACCCTCCACCACCAGCAGCGCCCTGCCCCTCCCCGGGCTGGGGAGCATGGGCATGATGGCACGGTGGGGACCAGGAGGTACCCAATCCTCCGCTCCAATCCCCCTTCTCCCCAGGTGCTCCCTCCTCATGGCCATCTGGTAGCACAAGGCAGTGCTGTGCCAGGACCACCCCCGGGTGAAGACCCAGGGGCTGGGGCAGTGTGGCGTGGCATGGCCCCAGCGGGGAGCCCACCATCAGGGTTCCAGGTGCATGGCCGCCCCACCTCCGAGCCCGGCAGTGGCAGCTCGTATACCTTCTGTGCCAGCAGTGCCCAGGAAGACGGGAAATGAGGCCAGCAGTCGCAGCGGCCCATCACCCGCGGCCGGAGCAGCACTGGCCAGGCCTTGGGGGGGTGTCCTCGGCCTGGCTGGCACTGCTCCGGCCACAGGTGCTGGGCCATGGCAACCGGCAGCCTCACTTCCCGCCTTCCTGGGAGCTGCTGCCGCCCAAGGCGAACAAGTTCCACCAGGCTTGGAGGCGGGGCGGCTGCGCACCTGGGATGCCAACAGTGGACCGCACGGCCCCAGCCCCTGGGCCTCACCACGAGCTGGCAATGAGGAAGAGGATGAAGGCAGCGGAGAATGGGAAAAGTGCCCCCTGATCCCCACCGAGGTAGGATTTTCATGCCTGGGGTGGGTACAGCAAACCTAGTTGAGGGGCAGTGAGTTTGGCCTGTGGCCCTGGGCACCTGGAACTTGCCCTACGCCACTGCACTGCAGGTAGCATCACTTTCTTTTTTTTTTTCTTTTTTTAAAATTAGGTATTAACAAAAAAAATAGTTACAAAAGAAAAACAGTTACAGAAAAACTTACAGAAAAAAAGAGTTACAAAGATGCATGTATGAGTATACAGGTATAGGAATATAAGAATAATAATAAAAACAAAGCTAATGTTTCTCAGGCAAAAAAATACTGCAGTAAGTCTCTTCACTAGTTGTTCAAATATAAATGAACATTCCTCAGTAGTATTTTAATATATCATTCATACATCAACAAAAATTTACCTTCGTTTAACCTATTTTATCTATTACATTATTTTCTTGTACTCTACTGCATTTAACATCATTTTTATCACCCTTGTGCTATATACATTGTCCGGGGAATTATGTAAACCTCATAATTTCCAAAAATCCTTTTGTTCCGAAGCAGGGGCCATGCCTTTTTCCTAACTAACGTGTACTCTATAAATGGTTTCCAGATCCTCCAGAACCCATCCCCCTTGACTATACCCTTTCTAAGGTTTATTTCCCAGGTGAGTTTTTCATTGAGATAAATCCCACATTTGTTTATACCAATTCTGTATATTTATATCTTCACTACTCTTCCATTTTTTTGCTATAAGGTAGCATCACTTTCACTGACCTCAATTCCCTATGGTCTCAGAGAAGAATTCATAATAGGAAAAGTTTTTATTCAGTGAATCATCCTCTTCCAGGCTTGTGGACATCACTTTATCAGGCTTCTCGGACTGGAAAGACACTTCTCTGTTACAGGTCTAATGGCAATATACTTATTCTTGGAGAAATATCTCCAGGTATTGGGCTAAAGCTCTAGTATTCCCCACAGCTGGATACAAAGATGAGAGTTGATATCAACAAAATCTGGAGGATTGAGCGTTGTCCATCCCTTCATAGAAACTAGTGACTAAAAATCTCACTAATGCTCCTGATGAATGCAAGGAGTTTTGAAAAAGGAAGGCACACTTTCATTGATAACAGATGGTCAAAAACAGTGAGCCTTCACATGTAGCTGAGACAACCCTTATTCTGACCTTCTGGTCATATCTAACTATTGGAGGGGTTTCACATTTAGATACCTTGGAGTGGGATGCCTCGGAGGAGTCTGCACATTGGTAGACGTCTCTGCTATAATATTCTCCACATGCAAATGGACTTGAGAAATCAAGACCATTTGCATACGAGTTTTTAGCCATTTGGATATAACATCACCCGCTAGCTAGGCAGACCATAATGTGTGCCCTCTGTTTTCACCTTGCCCAAGGGATCCAACAGAGGACGCTTGCATGAGTTTTAGTCCCAGCTTAGCATCATTGGCAAGAAATGGGCAACACTGCCAAGTTATACCTCTCAAACACCTGTGCCCTTACAAGGCTCCCACCTAGCATGGGTGCTCCTATAGAACTACACACTATTTCAAACAGCACCATCTTACAAATCACCATAATAAAATATTTAACAAAATATTTAATACACAAATAGAATTTTCATTTGGCAGAGAGTTTAATCCACAGAAGTATTCAAGTGCAGGCTTGGGTATGAATGGATCTGAAATTCCTTTCATTTCATTATATCTTATCCACACTTTCTGCAACTAAACAGAAACTGAAATGCAACATTACAGTTGGCAGCCAATCCTTTTCAGAGCTCATACTACAATTTAGGCATAGAAAATGGTTTCAGAAGTTTACTTTCAAAAAATGTCCATGGAAAATACAGTAAGTCCATGTTAATATCTGTAAAAACGCATTTGAGTATGAAAAATATGCAGAGGAAAAATATATTCATTTTGAAAAACTTCCATGTAAGGGAAAACCACTCATACTCCAATGTTCATTTTACCTGGAATAGAATGATGTTTAGAAACTGCAGTAACCTGACTAGTTCAGTCTTTTTTTAATTTTTACATCCCTTGGGCTGTGGATCGATGTGAAAATTAGGAAAAAAAAACTTGAGCCTTTCAAGTTCAGCACATTCCATCCATAATCATGTTACAGGTTAGATATGTACTGAATTATGATTTTTTTCCCCCAGCATAAATTCCCCCCCCCCCCCAAAAAAAAAAAGGTCAGTTTAAAAATGTGTAGCCATGGCAAGCTGTACAGTCTCTGGGCACACCCAGAAGAAGGGAAGAGTAAACCACTTCTGAGTATTTTTTATCTAGAAAAAATAAATAAATAAGAACTGACTTATGGCACATCATCATCATTAGGCCTAAGAAGGAACAACAATGGACTTGGCAACAATCCCTTCACATTCCTGTACTTAATGTTGGCCTATGGTACCTGTATTTTTGATTTATTTTTATTTTTTAACTGTCACTAGTGCAATGATGTTATTGTGCTGGTAGAGCTAACATCTTATTAAAAATATTGTAACTTTTAAACTTTTCCTCACTACCATTCACTCTGGTGAAAAACAGCCATGACAATTGCTTTGTGTTTGGGTGAGAAATTGTTAACTGATGAAAACAAGAGGCAGTTTCTGGGTTTTCCCCTTGATTGGAGCTTCTGTATGAACAAAGGAGTATCCTGTAGTGTAGACCATCTTGGTGTCATCAACGTTCAGGCTGGCACTTTGAATTGTAGATACCAATGCACAATAAATATTATTATTATTATTATTATTATTATTATTATTATTATTATTATTATTATTATTATTATTATTATTATTATTATTATTATTATTATTATTATTATTATTATTATTATTATTATTATTTATTGAATTTATTACCCCGCCCCACTCGGGAGAACCCGACTCTGGGCGGCTTACATCGTCATAAAACAGAGGTAAAAGATAAAAACATATAAAATCATGAAGTTTAAAAGATTATCTAAAATTATTTGAAGTAAAAACAGTGCAAACTACACGCCAGTATCCCCCTGGTCCAGATCCAAAGTGGCACTCCCTAAGTAAGCCACTTAGTATGGGAACCCGTGTTCCCTGGTCCCCAAATATGTCCTGCCAGCCAGGTTTTCAAGCCCTTCCGGAAGGGCAAGAGCTCTGTCTGCAGGCGCAGTTCGATGGGCAGGAGGTTCCAGAGGGTTGGGGCGGACACGGAGAAGGCCCTCCTCCTAGTGCTAGAGAGGCGTGCCTCTCTAGCTGATGGAACAATGAGGGAGCCTCTCCGATCCGCCCTGGTGGGCCGGACAGATGTTCTTGGGGTGACGCGGTCTCTTAGGTATCCTGGCCCACTACCATATAGGGCTTTAAAGGTAATAACCAGCACCTTGAATTGCACCCGGAGACATACTGGCAACCAGTGCAGCTCCCGGAGTAGCGGCGAAGCACGAGCATAACGCCCACACCCCGCCACTACCCGGGCCGCCGCATTTTGCACCAGTTGGAGTCTCCGGATGGTCATCAGGGGCAGCCCCATGTAGAGCGCATTACAGTAATCAAGTCTGGAGGTGACCAAGGCATGTGTGACCATGAGCAAGGAGTCCCGGTCCAGGAGGGGGCGTAACTGGCGTATTACACGAAGTTGTGCAAAAGCCCTCCTGGCCACGGCTGCCACCTGATCTTCGAACAGTAGCCGTGAGTCCAGGAGGACCCCCAGGTTACGCACCGGGTCTGTCTGGGGCAAGGCTGCCCCATCCAGCACCAAAGATGGCAACTCCTGTGTTAACGCAGGCCCCCGTACCCACAGCCACTCAGTCTTGCCAGGATTCAGCTGTAGCCCGTTGTCCCCCATCCAGACCTTAACAGCCTTCACGCACCTGGAAAGGACTTCCACCGCACCACTTGGGTCCCCACGGGCAGAGATGTATAACTGGGTATCATCTGCATATTGATGATACTTAACCCCATGGGAACGGATGATCTCGCCCAGCGGCTTCATATAGATGTTGAATAAGAGAGGAGAAAGTACCGAGCCCTGAGGCACCCCGTATTGCAGGGGCCTAGGGCTGGACCTCTCCTTCTCCAGGCACACCGACTGGGTCCTGCCTCTCAGGAATGAGGAGAACCAGGACAACACAGTGCCCTGGATCCCCAGACCCTGGAGCCTTCCCAGAAGGATACCATGGTCGACTGTGTCAAAAGCCGCTGAGAGATCGAGAAGAGCAAGGACTGACGGCTCCCCTCCGTCCCGCTCTCTCCAGAGATCATCCACCAAGGCCACTAGTGCGGTTTCGGTACCATATCCGGGCCTGAATCCTGACTGAAACGGGTCCAGATAATCCGCTTCATCCAGGACCTCCTGTAACTGCAGCGCCACAGCCTTTTCCAAAACCTTACCTAAAAAAGGTAGGTTGGACACTGGACGGTAGTTGGAAATTACCGTGGGATCGAGAGATGGCTTCTTCATGAGGGGGCGCACTAGAACATGTTTGAAGGGTGCTGGAAAATGCCCCTCTTTTAACAAAGCGTTGATAATCGCCTCGATCCAGCCAGCTGCCACGGTCTTGGATGCTTTAGTTAACCAGGCAGGGCAAGGGTCCAGTGCACAGGTCGTGGCGCGAACAGATACAAGAAGCCTGTCCACTTCCTCAGGGCCAACAGGATCGAACCGATCCCAGATAACATGGCTAGACTGCGCCATGGTCAACCCCAGCTCCATACGTTCCACGCCGGGATTCAGCTTCGAGCGGATCTGAGAGATTTTCTCCGCCAGATAATCAGCAAAGTCCTCAGCCGATCCCTGCCACCCAGGGCCTGGCCCCCCTCTACCGAGGAGGGACCTGGTGACCCGGAACAGGGCCGCTGGGCGATTATCTGCGGAGGCAATAAGGGTGGTGAAGTATTGGCGCTTCACCACCCCTATCGCCACTAGGTAGTCTTTAATAGCAGCTCTAACCAGTGATCGGTCAGACTCGCTTCGAGTCTTCACCCAGCGGCGCTCTCGGCGTCTCTTCGCCCGTTTCAGCTCCCTTAGTTCTTCTGAAAACCAAGGGGCAGATCTATCTCCACGGACTCGGAGAGGCCGTAGTGGCGCGATTGCGTCCAAGGCTGCCGTCGCTCTCTTATCCCATGCGGCGACAAGGGCCTCAGATGAATCGCTTTGCAGGTCAAGAGGACAATCCCCCAGTTCCCTCTGGAATCCTTCTGGATCCATTAGTCGCCGGGGGCGGGCCCACTTAATCGGCCCTGCCTCCCTGCGGTGGAGTCCAGCCCCTAGGAAGTCTAGAGCCACCAGATAGTGATCTGACCATGGCACTGGGGTGGTATCTAATTTTTGTAGAAACAGATCACTCTGCCACAGCTCCGACAAAAAGATTAAATCCGGGGTGTGGCCACTGCTCCTGGTAGGACCCTGAATTACCTGAGTCAGGCCCACGGCTGCCATGGAGGCCGTGAACTCCCGAGCCACCTCTGAGCCGGTCCCCAATGATGGCAGGTTGAAGTCCCCCAGGACCATGAGCCTGGGGGTCTCCAACGCCAGCATGGAGACCGCCTCAAGGAGCTCAGGCAGGGAGTCTGCTACTCTGCAGGGAGGCAGGTACATGAGCAGGACTCCCAACTGACCCTTAGGGCCCACACGTAGGAACAAGGCCTCACAACCCGGAATTTGTTGTGCCGTGGCCCTGGTGACTCCCAGAGACTCCCTAGCTATCACGGCCACTCCACCGCCCCTTCCCCTCTCCCTAGGCTGGTGCCAAATACCGAAACCGGCTGGGCATAGTTCCGACAGAGGGACACCATCCTCTGGCACCAGCCAGGTTTCGGTGATGCATGCCAGATCAGCCCGCTCCCCTAAAATGGTATCTGCGAGCAAAGGGGCCTTGTTGCAGACTGATCTGGCATTCACCAGCAGCAGTCTAAGGGAGGGGTCACTCTTGACCTTCTGCTCAGGGCCTAGAGGTGTAGCCGGGGGGCCAGAACACGGGACAGCAACCAAGCATCTGACCCGTGTTCTCCGAGTGCGGCCCGCCCCTCGGCTCCCGACGTAACGCCCCATGCCCGTTACCACACCAATATGGGCCCCATGGACACCCCCAGCCCCAGCAGACAGAGCCCAATCCCCACCCTCTGGCTGGCAGACTTTCCCTTGTGACCCCCCATTTACATCCTCCCCAACCCACTCCAGGGGCTGTCCATCCGCCATAACTCCTGGCGGCAATAACGGTGGGGCCAGGGAAACCTGATTTGAGGACGGGTGCTGATGGTGGCCATAGTAGCAACCGTTATTCGAGGCGGCGGGGGAGGCAGAGAAGATGGACCGGCTGGCACGGGGCTTTTTAAAGTTCCCGCTGCCGACATTGCCCCTGGGTCCCGGCGTCTTCCTCTTTTCCCTGCCGCAGGTGTCACTGGAGGCGGCAGGGGAGGCGGAGCAGGTGGACCGGCCGGCGCGGGGCTTTTTAAAGTTCCCGCTGCCGACATTGCCCCTGGGTCCCGGCGTCTTCCTCTTTTCCCCGCCACAGGTGTCACTGGAGGCGGCGGGGGAGGCGGAGCAGGTGGACCGGCCGGCGCGGGGCTTTTTAAAGTTCCCGCTGCCGACATTGCCCCTGGGTCCCGGCGTCTTCCTCTTTTCCCTGCCGCAGGTGTCACTGGAGGCGGCAGGGGAGGCGGAGCAGGTGGACCGGCCGGCGCGGGGCTTTTTAAAGTTCCCGCTGCCGACATTGCCCCTGGGTCCCGGCGTCTTCCTCTTTTCCCCGCCACAGGTGTCACTGGAGGCGGCAGGGGAGGCGGAGCAGGTGGACCGGCCGGCGCGGGGCTTTTTAAAGTTCCCGCTGCCGACATTGCCCCTGGGTCCCGGCGTCTTCCTCTTTTCCCTGCCGCAGGTGTCACTGGAGGCGGCAGGGGAGGCGGAGCAGGTGGACCGGCCGGCGCGGGGCTTTTTAAGGTTCCTGCTGCCGACATTGCCCCTGGGTCCCGGCGTCTTCCTCTTTTCCCCGCCACAGGTGTCACTGGAGGCGGCAGGGGAGGCGGAGCAGGTGGACCGGCCGGCGCGGGGTTTTTTAAAGTTCCCGCTGCCGACATTGCTCCTGGGTCCCGGCGTCTTCCTCTTTTCCCCGCCACAGGTGTCACTGGAGGTGGCAGGGGAGGCGGAGCAGGTGGACCGGCCGGCGCGGGGCTTTTTAAAGTGCCACATTCATAAACTGGAGGTTTTTTGTTTTGTTTAGAATAATTGAATTTCTTGGCCTTATCAAATGGAAACTTGAGAGAGAGAGAGAGAATGTAATATAAAAACTACAAAACATCAACTTTCATCATGTAGAATTTACAACAATTGTAAATTGTTGTTATCATGTAGAATTATCCAGTGCTAGAGGAACCCAGAAGATAGTCACATGATCTGTATTGTAGTTGCTGGGAGAGGGAGCAAAATAAAAAACAGCTGGGGTGTGGCTGCAGTGCCAAAATAATTTTTGTCAAAATATTTTTAAGGCTGTTTTGGACCTAATGAAATAGTTCAGATACTTCTACATCTTTCTTCCATTCCCTAATTTTTGAATCTGCTAGCCTAGAAAAGAGTTCTGGAGAATTCAAATGGTTACATTTTATTGGGGCATTTAGGTTAAGCCTAATTCTGGATTTTGCTTTGTTAGATTATTTGCATCTTTGTGAAAGGTTAAATCTTCTTTGCACAGTTAAAGATAGTCCTTTAAATATGTCTGCACGTGCATTCACTTCTACCAGCATCATTGGATCTTCTGTTTAACTAAGCACACACACATAATTTGCATGTAGGCATATAGACAGATGGAGTCACATCATGGTTTTACTTCAACTTAGCCTCTTAATATTTGCATGAATTTGAATGAACAAACATCACTAATCAATGCTAGCCCTTTTTCCTTGGTCACAGTGGCATCAACATCCATCAGGAAGGTCCAGTGAGGAATGCAGAGTGTGGAAATAAAGCTGTAAGTGAATATGGTCAGAGCTGGAATAGAAATTATGGGACACAGCCCAAAATGAAATTGTGAGGATAGGAGCAGGAAAGATTGGGACTAGGAGATGAAATATGCAATGTGAAGTATGTTTTTATCAATCAACTGCAATCAACAGGTGTGTGCTAATTGCTTCTGTTATTATTTGTGAGGAAAATGGCTGACATTGTATATTATTCCCTGGATTGTTATTTTGTTCAGTCGCACAGTCGATTCCGACCCTTTGCGACCCTATGGACCCTTCTCCGCCAGGCACCTCTGTCCTCCACCATCTTCCTCAGCCCACCCAGCTCTGTGCCCGTTGCATCTACAATACCATCTAGCCATCTCATTTTTAGCCGCCCCCTTCTTCTTTTGCCCTCCACCTTTCCCAGCATCAAGGCTTTCTTAAGTGAATCCTCTTCTCATTTGGTGTCCAAAGTACTTTAGCTTCATCTTTACTATTTGACCTTCTAAGGAGCAATCAGGATTGATTTCTTTTAGGATCAACTTATTTGTTCTCCTTGCTGTCCAGGGTACTCTCAAAACTCTCCTCCAACACCACATTTCAAAGGCATCTATTGTTCTGCGCTCAGCTTTCCTAATGGTCCAGCTCTCCACCATATTTAATGAGATTTGGTATGGCTTCAACTCCATGGCTCTACATTTTGGCATGACATGGAGAACATTATTTTGGGGGGATTACAAGCCCCAGAATCTCCCTGAGTCAGCAGGAACAATGTTCAAGCTCTGCATTTGAAGAATTGGGGGGATTCTGAAATCCATAAATGTAACTTGCCAAACTCTGCATATGGGATGTTAATAAAGGAACTGTTCATTTCCACAGTAGCACATGACCAATTTTTCCCAGCTCCAATGTGATAAAAGCTTGAACCAAACACAGAGGAAAACACTTTCTGAAAGGTCCTCTGTTTCCACTTGGTCACTGTCAGGAGGGGAAATGGGGTACACAGAAAGAGCCTCCTCAAAAATTGTGGTATTTTTTAACCACAATTGGTAGTGCCCTGGTAATGGCAACCTTGTGTTGCTGGCTAATCTGCTGGCTAATCTGCCTTCAGACCTTGCCATGGAGGCATCACATGAAACGGAAGACCAGTTTACATTGTGTAATGTAAGTATAAAGGAGTTCAGAATCACCTGGAACACTGAAAGCAAATAAAATTAATGGAAAGCCGAAAGGTCTGAAGAGGTGCTAATGTTGTATTTATAGGAACCTGAAAGAGGAGAGGGAAGAAACTTAGGAAAATTTCTCTCACAATGGCATATATGACATCACTTCAGTGCTATGAAGATTCCTTGACCAGATGCGGAAATCTAACACGTCTGGTAAAAATCAACAAATCTGTGTTGTCTGGGATGAATCACTCTTCATGAATCTCCACCAATATGACTTCTTTTGTGGTTTTTGGAGAATGGCATTTTTCTCCTCCAGAAAAATCACTGAATCCACCCCCACTCTTCCTGGTAAAAATCTGGATTCATCTCCCTGCACTTTACTGAATATTGTGAACTAGGGTACAATGAATCCTGATATCATTGTCTGGCCCCACTTGAAAGTCTACAGTTATGTGAAAACTGGGCCTAAATGTAGTTATCTCATTAACCTAGTTTTTTTAATGTGTGTAGCAATTTGGACTAGCAACTGGATTTAGTTGGACATTTTAGTTTGTTTTCGAGCTTTGTTTTCTAATACCCAAGAGAGGCATTTATGAAGAGATTATGTTTGTTCACTACTAGTTTGAGTGAATATGTCATGCCTGTTATTTTAGTTAACAAAATACTTCCTGAGCACAGAGACAAAAATAATATTTGCCTATTTTTATATACAGTATATAAAACTTCTACCAAAAAGTTCAAAGGGATTTGGATTGTACTTGCTATGAGGAAAATAGTGTCTCATTCATAACCAGGTGGATGAAAACAAATTGCTGAAATGATGAAAAGTTCAGAATATGTTCTGATTTCCCCAGACAAGAAACTCAAAAATATTATTCACAATATTTCATTATGATATTTTTAACCTCCTCCTCCCCACACCTTGTAAACACATCATCAAAGTATCTGACTGGAATGAAAAAATTATTCTTAATCTTGTGTTCAGACTAAGAATTCAATGACATATCAAAATGAACAACTATTCACACAGATAAACTCCATGATATCATAACAAGGAAACTCTAATAAACTTGACTTAAGTGATCAAAGTAACAGTCTCAGGAGCAATTAAATGCTAGCCTTCTCATTTTAACACACCCCATTATAACTCCAGCTCTAATTGCAACCTTGCTAGCTAAGAATAGATTTATTTTTGTTAGGCTTCTTTAATCCTAAACTTCACTCAGACATTTTCTCATAAGTAAGGCCTAGAAACGCTATTATGAGGACCTTTGTTTTTGTAAAGTAATTGGATGGTATTTGAACTTTTGTGAACACAGCTAACATCAAAACTGCAAATTTTTTTGCAAAGCCTGGGTTATGCTAGTTAAGGTTTTTAATGTGCAGCCACTGTGAATCAAGCACTGATTTTATGATGAATTGAGGGGGTCTACATGATAACCTTCTTTTGTAAGGTAACCCACTTTTCCCATTGCTTTTTCTATCTTTTTCTCATCAGATGAAGTAACACTGCCCCTCTTTTGCAGGAGGGACATCTTAGATTTTTAACTGGGTCTTTACATAACAGAGTGCTCAGACTACAGTCCATTATATATTTTTTTCATTTACAGTAGAACATTCAACTGTAAACTGAAGCTGAAGTGAGATTATGTGGATCCCCCTATTTAATTTCTGTATGTGTGTATGTTTTGGCAGTACATAGCTTCTCCAAAATCACATTTAGAAATAGATTTACTTACAGCCTCATTAAGAACTGAGTTAAACCCAAGGAGCTTAAATCCAAAATGCCCTGACTCAACTGGGTTTTTTGATCTGGTTATTTGTTTTCTCAGTCCAATGTATAGACTCCCAGGTATAATAAATGCTCAAGGAACAAAAAGATTAATGGAGTTCATTACCAAAGATTGCTAGAGGTACAAACAGTAGAAATACAATAATAACATAAAAATGGGTTCTGAAATTACATGAGAAGATATTTTTCTTCACTCTGGAACTTATACAACACAGTGCTAACATTTGAAAGAGGCTCTATGAGGTTTATCTAGTTGCAATTTCTTGCCTCCGAACTGCTCGGTTGCCAGGAGCTGGGACAAAGAAAGGAGCTCATTCTGTCCTGTAGTATTTAGGTATTGAACTGCTGACCTCCTGCTTTCCAGTCAGCATCTTATCCACTTGAGCCACTGTACTCCCCTGCACTCTAGTGTCTAGTCATTCCTGCCTCATGACCATGGAAACGTCTGCAGAAGCAGACATTGCTGGCTCTTCGGCTATAAAGCAGAGATGATCCCTGAACCAGTGGGGGGCAGCAAAAAAAATCGCTATCACACCGTGGGCAGAGGCATTTTCATGGGCAGAGCCTATTTCATGGGTGGAGCCTACATCGTAGGCAATCTAGTCATGCCTGCCATATGGCCTTGCATACATATGCAAACACAGGCAATACTGGCTCTTTGGCTGTAAATGGAGATGAGCACTGCAGCCTAGAGTTGGATATGACTGGCTTTTGAGCAAGGGAGACCTTGAACCACTTGCAGGGACAAAACCTGACATCAAATGTGAATATCATCATCGTCATCATCATCATCATTTTTTATTTATATGACACCCTACTCGGTAAAACCAACTCAGGGCGGCTCACGACATATAATTCAATACAATGTTACAATTCAGTAGAACAGCATAATGTCACAGTATAATCAGATATCGTACATCAATAATTCAAAACAATAAAATATCATAAAATACAATAAAATAAAGCCCCAATATACGTCATAAGGTTACAAAAATATTATGAAAAACAGGAGCATTCATCCAGCTCATGCCACCAATCAGGGATCTTTTGTTGCCCTTGCTCAAAAGCCAGTCATTACCAACTCTAGGGTTCAGTGCTCATCTCTGTTTATAGCCAAAGAGCCAGTGAATTTGATCCACAATAGCTCACATTAAAATACAGCAGTTAGTTTTTAAGGTGCCACAATGGAGCAGGGCAGGGAGGTGGGTGTGGCCACCTAATTTCACTATCCCCCTGCCCAGAGGCCACCAAATTTTGCTACCCCCCTCCGGGGTGGTGGTGCAAACTTGTTGTTGCCCACCACTGCCCTGAACCCTAGAGTCTGATACGACTGTCTTTCGAGCAATGGTGACCTTTACCTTTACTATGAGGTTTAATCCCCCATTTTTTGGATATAAATGCTTGATATACATCACATCCAAGATGAAATTGCTCATAGATTTCCATGATTTGATTCATTGTCTGATGAGAGCATCCCAATCTATGTTTGACCTGGGTATGTAATTGTGTTTTTGTGTTTCTGTTTCTGTATGTGTGTTACTGACAATTGACAATGGTTCTGAGGAATGTTTCTGGAGGCCACACTTATTACTGTTGTGGAAATCCTTAATGCTATCTGTAAGGAACTGAGTGAAAAGCCAATGTGGATTTTGTACCTGAGCCAAAGAAGTGTCCATCATGAAAGACTCCCTAGGAAGAATGCAACACACACGCACACGCACACGCGCGCACACACACGCACACACACACACACACGCGCACACACGCGCACACACACGCGCACACACACACACACGCGCACACACACACACACACACACAAACTTGTGTATGAGAGCAATTTCGCTTATTTCCAGGAAGACCAGTTTATGACACAGAACGATAACCCTACTATAAACTCTCTCTCTTCTCTCTTCAGTACTTGGAGTTTCATTGTGTTCATGAGGGATCAAACTGCTGCAAAATGTGAATAACCTAAAGCAGCCTCCCTCACTTTAGTTTGCTCCACACGTTTTGGAGGAGAAATCATATGGTCCACAGCCAGCATGTATGTCACTTGGAGTTGCGTTTTGCGTGAGGGGCTGGCATATAAATTGAATATAACAACAACAACAACAACAACAACAACAACGATATCTGGAAGATGCCAAGGTTGAGAAAGCTTATGCTGTGGCTAGATTTAAAATACAATACTATCCATTTCTACGTACTCTCATTCTTAAATATTTCAAAGGATTTATAAATCCCTTCTTCATGGTTGTTCTGACCACAGTTGTGTGAAGAATCCTGGGAGATCTAGTCCAAAGCGACAAACTTGCACACCCATAGTGCTGTTGATGTAATGATTTATTGTAATTTTGTGTGTGTGTGTGTGTTTCTGTGTGTGTGTGTGGTTTTTCTTTCTTTCTTATATTATTTCTTTCTCCCTGGATGCTGTTTTGCTCTGTTCAGGGATGTTTTTCAAACTGACAGTACAAACTGCTTGCAAGTTCAGGTAGCCATTGTATCAGTCACCATCTTCACTCTTGTTTGAATTCAATATACAGTAGTACCTCGCTTAAAGAGCATAATGTGTTCCACAGGATTGCTCTTTAAGCGAGTTTGCTCTTTAAGCGAAACACCATTGTAAGTGACCAATTGTGGGGGGGATTGCGAACCCTGATTTATTTGTTAAGCGAGTTTTTGGTTGGTTTTATTTGTTAAGCAAAGCGAACATTCAGAGAAAATTCTGCTCTTTAAGCGAGTTACTCTTTAAGTGAGGCACTCTTTATGCGAGGTTTGACTGTATGTTGTTGATAGGCTGAGGAAGAAGAACCATCAAGAGCCATAAGAGCCATGGAAAGATGAGTGCTAAAGGTATCCCTTCACAACTACATCCCCAGTGCCCAAATAAGTAAACAAAGCGGAATCAATGAAGCTGTTGCTGAATATCATAAATTGAAATTGTGCTGAGCTGGAAACATTTCTCGAATGACAGATGGACATTGGACAGCAGCAGTCACCGAGTGGTATTCCAGAGGAGTAAAAAGAACCCTTGGGAGCCCCTGTGGAAGATGGGACAACCCAATCATGAAAAGTTTTGGTCAAACCTGGAGAAGAAGATTGTGTCAGTGAAAAGAATGGAAAGTGAGTTGCAACCAACAGGAACTCACCTTCTCATAGTCTGGTCAATCAAGGAATATGTTGTTATTTCAGATAACAAAATATGATGGGGTCAGTCTCTGTGTATCTTTGATCTCAAATCTGATTGTCGGACCAGCCTGTGAGCTGGTACTCTGGTACTACGTGATGTGAGGCTGGACATCTGGAAAGTAGCCTGAAGAAACAGGTTACTTCACAAGCATTTGAAAAAGCTGCAAACCATTCAATGTGCCCCTGGTGCTTATAACATCTGGCTGTCAAAATGCAGCTAGGTGTGCAAGAAACATCCCATCACTAGAGCTAAAGATCGCCCTTAACAGATAAAAAATAATAATCATTATTCCTGTTTAATAAGAAAACATTTGGGGCCACATTCAGAAAAGGAACTTTGACCAATCAGAGCAGTTTGTAAGAAAGATGAGCAGCAGGATGACATTATCCTTAAAAGCTGAATGTCCTTAAGCAAATATTATGTCCTTAAATTCTGAGGCACGTACTCCATTCATACATATTTTCCATGTTGGCTGCTTTCTTTTCCATCAGTTTGGGTTGTCTGCTTGGTGTTGACTAAATTTAAGATTACTTCATATTTTAGTGAGGGAAATCTTCTGGTTTGCAAGACTGTGATTTCCACACAGGCTTCCCAAGGTCTTGATGTTCATTCAGGGTTTCTCCTGACCTCCCCCCCGCCCGGTCCTGTTCTGTGTGACATCTGGAATGGGTTAGTCTTGTTAATTTGTCATGCTGAATGAACATGTGCTGATATGTTCCTTTGGGTTGGTAGGGATTTCATTTACTTTTCCCACTCCATCCCAATTTTTCATTATGTTCTGGAAAAAGAAAAGCAAAAAAAGTACTTTTAGTGGTATCTAAACATGCATAGAAATTGCTGCTTCAGTTTTGGAATAAACCATATAGCAAAAACTGATTGAAGAAGTGGGTGACATGATTTCATAACCATTTAGGATGCAATTCCATATCCCTTTATCCAGAAGTAATCCCTGAGCAGTGACGTAGGGCGGGTTTCAGCTGCTGGGGGGGGCAGGCCAAATTTGTCGTCGCCCCCTCCCCCACCTAGGCACTCAAAACGAGACGAAAATCCTACCTCGGTGGGGACCAGGGGGTGCTTTTTCCTCCTCCGCTGACTTTGTCCTCCCCTTCAGGCTTCCTCTTCCTTATGGCCAGCTTGTGGCGCTGAGTGGTGTTGCGCAGGGCCCGGGGCTGCCCTTGGTCCCAGATCTAGACCCAGAGGCTGAGGCAGCATGGCACAAGCCCAGCAAAGAGCCCACTGTCAGCATCCCAGACACACAGCTGCCCTACCTCTGAGCCTGGCAGCGGCAGCTCCACCTTCAGTGGCAATGGCACCCAGGAGGGCAGTAAGCGAGGCCAATAGTCGTTGCGGCCCAGCACCCACAGCAGAAGAGTAGCGTGCCTTGGCGGGGCCCCGTATAAAAATCTTTTGGGGGCCCTTAGGAAGGGTAAAGATTTGTTTTGTTTACGCACGTTGGGGGCCCCCGTGACCCGGGGGCCCCGTATAATTGATACGGCAGATACGGCGGTAGCTACGCCTCTGACCCACAGCCGGATCAGCACCGGCCAGGCCTTGCCAGAGGGTGGTGACCTCAGCCTGGCCGGCACTGCTCTGGCTGTGGGTGCTGACCCACAACAACCACCAGCCTTGCTTCCCACCCTCCTGGGCGCTGTTGCTGCTGAAGGTGGAGCTGCCGCCACCAGGCTTGGAGGTAGGGCAGCTGCACGCCTTGGACGCCGACAGTGGGCTTTTGGTTGGGCTTGTGCTATGCTGCCTCAGCCTCTGGGTCTTGACCCAGGGCTGCCCTGCATAGCACTGTCGGTGCCATGAGCTGGCTGTATGGAAGAGGAAGCCTGAAGAAGAGGAGGACGAAGGTGGCAGAGGAGGAAAAAGTGCCCCCTGGTTGCCACCGCGCCGTCGGGCCTGGGCCCTCCCGGCGCCCTCCAGACCAGAGTGGGGCCCAGGGTGCCAGCAGTGATGGAGGGTCCTGGCACCTGTCCCCGTGGCGGACTCCCCATCCTGGCCGCCAGGAACATAGCAGCAATTTTGTACCTAGTTAACAAGCTGATTAAAAACAATATAACACAAGCTTTAGAGAGTTCATATGTAGCTTAGTCTTGAAAATGCAGTGCTCAGCTACTTGAAAAATATTAAGGTCGTTTAAAATGGGTAGAAACTTCTTGCTGTTTCTAGAGAGTTTCCATAATTACTAGTTGTAATTAATCAATGATTAATTATCAGTTGTGTGCCTGCTCACATGACCTGGTGCACAACTGAGGTGCAGGCTGGTACCTATTCAACTGGCTGCAGCAAGTTATGCTAGCCTTACATGAACACCTATAGCAGTGGTGGCGAACCTATAGCACATGTGCCAGAGGGGGCACTCACAGCCCTCTCTGTGGGCATGCATGCCATTGCCCCAACACAGGGTTTGCCCTGCCCCTCTGCTCAGCAGCCCAATGGGAACACTTCCTCCCTCTCCCCAGCACAGAGTTCACCTCGCCCCTGTGTGGGATGGACAGCAGCTTGTTGAGTTTGGGTACTTGGTCTCTATAAGCTTTGCTATCTCTGACCTATAGGATTGAAGCTCATATTTGTCTGTACATTGACTTGAAGATATGGAATACCTGATTCCTCCCATATGCTCAAGTTAAGCCCAGGCAGAAGCTTTATTTATTTATTTATTTATTTATTTATTTATTTATTTATTTATTTATTTATTTATTCATTCATTCAGATTTATATTGCCACCCACTCGCCGAGGCGACTCAGGGCGGCTTACAGTCAAAACAGCAACAGTACAATAAAAATTATAAAATATAACCTCACAAAATACAAAATACAACCAAACCAGAACACAGACTAACTCCCCTCAGGCCGTTGTTGTAGGCCCAGAGGAGGGGGCGATATATAGACATATACAATGGAAACCTGGAATAAGAAAGCCTTGAGTAACAAAAATCTCATGATATAAAAGGAAATCCTGAGAAAATGACACCTCAACTTACTTTTTTTTTTCTTGCCTCATTGACATATATTTGTGTGTGTGTGTGGGGGGGGGGTAGTTTTTCAGACCTTTTGGCTTTTAAGTTGCCCAAACATGGTGAAAACATGACAGAAAAATCCCCAAAACTAAAAAAATAAAAATAAATTGGCTGCTTGGTCAGCCTTTGCCACGTTTTGGCACCACTGGAAGCTCCCCTCACCAAAAACAAGCACTGGAAGAAAGCACAGCTGATTGTTGGGATGAGTCTGGCATATTACCAGAGCTGGCCAGTAGAAGCCACTGTCTGAAAACCCAAAGAAAATTGTCATATTGCACTGAAAAACAATTTAATCCATTCCAGAGGTCAGAAAAAGTGAAAAAAAGCATTTTATCTGTTCAAAACTCCTTATAAAGTGGCAAAAATGCAGCAAAAAAATTCAAAGTGCACTTTAGACAGATAAAATACTTTTTTCACTTTTTTCTGACCTCCAGAATGTGTTAATTGGTTTTCAATGGGAAACAGAGCTTTGAGATATGAAATTTTTGCCATATGAAGAACCCAGAGGAACGAATTAATTTTGTAAGTCAGGGCTCCACTGTATTTGTGTGAGTCCAGAAATGAGTATTGACAATTTCAACTTTACTGTCATGTTGTCCATTCAAAATTAATTACTTATTTGTTGTGAAACACCTGCTATGCAAACTAGCAGGATGGTCCTACATAAAATGTTGTCTTCCATCTGGTCAGCAAAATACTGTATACAAACTGGGAATTACAAAATCTTTATATCCAATTTGTATAATTTCTGACCCAACCCCCTGAAGGAAACTCACCAGACATGGATTTATGTCGGTGTTGAAAATTCATGTTGACTATCTCTAGTAGTCCCAGTTACTAGACACATTATATCAATTGCAGTTCAACACTAACATCAATTGTGTTGCTCTAGTTGGGATGAGCAAGTGGATTTAGATCTCTGGGTTTATCGGCTGCTTAAAATTAAAAAAAATATAATGTCAAGTATCATACAGACTGATGTATCGTTGTTTTCCCAGACCTACTGCAGGTCATAAAGGCAGAAAGTGTACACATTTTGATGTGTGTCTACTTGGAAGTAAGTCATATTGAGTCCACTATGACTTATTCGCACATGAATACATATGAGATTGCAGCCTCAGAAACCATGTGGTGAAATTGATAAGGCTTCAGGGACTTCATTTGCTTCCTGTCTGTATTTTTTTAAAAAGAAAACATTCTCTTGCTCAAATGTGGGCCACGTAGAAGGCTATATACTTGGTTGGTTCATTGATTTCTCTCTCTCTCTGAAAGGAAGGTTAAGGGTTCGAGTATCCATTAGCAAGCAGTACAAGAAATACTAGCTTTGAGCTGCCACAGACTGGCTCAATTAATTCTTAGACTACCTGATGTGAAGAAAGTGAGTATTTCAACTGATTAAAACAGCTAGAACTTAATCTAACAAATGAATAGCCTAAAGCTTTTAAGGACAATGAACTGGAATTAAAGTATGAATTTCTCTTCTAGCTTTGATTTATCTTCTTTCTCCTGACAACTAAACCTTGTTTCTTTCCCCTTATTTGTATTTTAAGAACTTAGGATCAGACTCTTATCTGACCATCTTGATGTTATAAATAGTTCTATTTTGTCCCCTAGTGTTAGTCTGATTGATGATACATGCCAAGTATTGTAACTTCAGACCAGAGCTTGTCATATAAGTGATGTATATATATGAATAAAGTTGCTATTGTAGCTATATTAGCAAAACAAAGTTACATTTCAAAACTAAAACCATGGAGACATAGTGCAATTGAAAGTGCCTATACCTTTATGCCTTTTTGTTTGACCTTTGTAAGGTTTCACATCAGTTTTGATGTGAAAAACAATGTAACAAGTAGTTACAAAGTTAAACTGTAACAATACCATTTTCTAGTTACTTTCAAACATTACTCTTTAAGGCAGGGGTTCTCAACCTTTTCAAGCCATGGACCAGACCACACACCCTCAAACAACTGAGCGGGCCGGACTGGTGGTTCCCCCGACGCAAACACTGTTGTAAAATGTGTCCATGGGTGACATAAATGCATTTACAACATCTGTGGGCACATTTATGGCTGTTAAAAACACGTCTGCTTCTGATAATGGTGGTGCCAGTGGCGGAAGCAACGATGCAGGCCACACATGAAATGGTGCCTTGGGCCATAGATTGAGACCCCCTTCTTTAAAGGGTGGATAACACAGTAGGCTATGGAGTTTGAGGTTGAGAATTTGATTCTCCACTGGGTCTCCTGAAAGAAAGGTGGCTCTTCTCTCAAAAGGCATAGTGGGGAATCAAACTTTCTAGCAGGCATAGTGAGGAATCAAATTGTCCAAGTTGCAGAGACTCAGGACACCCCCCAGAAGAACAGGAACTGCTTCAGTGTATTCTCTTCCTAGAATACCCTGGAAAGGGTCACTGTAAATTAGACTCAGCTTTCTTAAACTATTGTATGGCAAAGTATTATTAAATTCTTTCTCATTTTTTGAAGTATTTTAATAATACTGTAATTGCATGCTGTCAAGTAAATTTTCCAGGGTTTTAAGGTAGAGAATACACAGAAGTGGTTCATTATTTCCCTTCTGGTTTCATCCTGTGACTGTGACCAGGACTGCACAGGCTGATACAACTGTTAGAAGTGGCTACTAGAGTGAAGGATAGAGTTTTACTCTGCATTGTTGCTGGTAACAACAAAATAACACAACACTGTATTATTACCTTTGCAAATGGAGCAAGGATCATGATAATGATCACCAGACTGCTAGTGGGGGAAATGAGCAATAGATTGAACTCCTTTATTTAAAAAAAAACAACCTTCCAAGATCTTCATCAGGCCATCTGTGAATTATAAAAACTGGCTAAAACGAGATGGGATTTATGAAGAACTGAAAATTTGTTTTCTCCTACACACATATTTTAATAAACAATTCCTTTTCTCTGGGGGTAATAAGTTATGTTAAAAATTGTAGTAGGTACATAAAAAAACTATAAAAATTAAAATGAAATTACCCTCCATCCACTCTGGCCAAATTCAATAGATATGAAGCATGGAAAATAATATTTTGAACATGCCTGGGTATATATTGCTAAAGTGAGGAACCATTCAGGGGGTGTGTGGGGAAGAAGTGGCGACTATGGATTGTTGAGAACTATCATGATTTAGCCTTGAGTGAGAAATCTAGACTGTATGTAAAGACAATGGAATGCCAGCATAATCTAGAGACACTAAATAACAGAGAACAACAAAAAAAAGTGAAAGGGACGTCTGGTTCAGACTGCAGGCTTCTAAAAGAGGTATTGCTTTGAAGTGGTGGAACTATGGTGAATCAGCCTCTATTTAACATGATGAGGTTAAATCACATCCTGCTTTTCCTTTTCAAAAGCATTATACTCCATTCATAGGTATGTCTATATTTACTCTATATTTCTGTATTATCTGCTTATGACACAAAGAAATAAGCCTACCATGTCCTATATGTTTCTATACAGTACTACAAAATTTGATAACAATTTAACTGCCCTGGTGTATCCTATGGCAGTCCAGGATGTGTAAGGTAAAGATAAAGGTCACCCTTGCTCAAAAGCCAGTGTATCCAACTCTAGGGTTCAGTGCTCATCTCTGTTTACAGCCAAAGAGCCAGCGCTGTCTGTGTCTGCAGACATTTCCATGGATGTGTGCCAGGCATGCCTCGACACCAAGTGCATGGAATATTGTTTACCTTTGTACCAAAGTGGTCCCTATTTATCTACTTGCAATTTCTTGCTTTTGAACTGCTAGGTTGGCAGGAGCTGAGACAGAGACATGAGCTCATTTTGTTGTGCAGTACTTGGGTCTCAAACTGATGACCTTCCAGTGATCAAGTTCAACATTTTAACCACTTGAAGTCATTGCAGTCTCAAAATATGTACTTCACTGTAATTTGTAATATTCTTCACTAGATAGCTCAAATACAGTACATATAATCCCCTAGATTTAAAGTTCTTTACCAAGCCACAATTCCAAGGACTTTCTGAGATAATAGCTCAAGTGGTATCATGGTGCCACTAATAACAGTATACTTTTGTTGAACTCATCTTCCCTTTTGGTAATATGCTAAAACTAACCATCTTTCTCTTGCTGTTTAAACGCTAATCTGTGTTACTGCAGATGTCTGGCTTGCTTATGGAACATTTTCACGCCTTTTCCTTCTCTTATTGGCGTTCTCATGATCTCCAGCTCTTGTTCTTCCATATGGTCATTCTTGGGAGGTGTCAGTGGGAAGAAAGAGTAGTTGAAAGGTAACAATGATAGAGTTGCTCTTTTATGGGCTTCGAGCTAAACATTATCACAACACCAGGATATGTTTTGCTTTCTCTTTGTGTGTGTGTGTGTGTTTGTTTGTTTGTTTTTTTTAATTACCACCTCCCGTTACGCCCTGCCACCCCACGGGACCGCCGTTAGGCATTACTTCATGGGGGGCAAAATGGCTATTAAAAAACCCTCCTCCAATTTGGCTCCTAGCCCTCCTTCTCCTCTATATCTCTGGCTGCCCTCTTCGCAGTCTCTCCACACGTCTAAGTTCCAAGATGACCCCGGCTGCATAATTGGACACCGCGACCCAGGTAGTCTCCCTACTCAACATCTCACTGATGATATCTTCTGGAGACAGCTGTTGTCGAAAATGCCTCTGTAGAATTTCCCGTTCTGCATCAAAGCGTGGACAATGAAAAAACACGTGCTCTGCATCTTCCTGCATGGGCTGGCAGACGGGGCATGAAGCATCATCATCCAGCCTGAAGCGGTGTTGATAGGCTCTGAAGCAGCCATGTCCTGTCAACAGCTGTGTGAGGTAGTGGTCCACCTCTCCATGCTGTCTTGTCGACCACGCCCTGATGTCTGGGATAAGGCGATGAGTCCACCGTCCCTTGGTTGATTTATCCCAGATCTGCTGCCATTGTGGTGTGTGTGTGTGTGTGTGTGTGTGTGTGTGTGTGTGTGTGTGTGTGTGTGTGTGTGTGTGTGTGTGTGTGTGTGTGTGTGTGTGTGTGTGTGTGTGTGTGTGTGTGTGTACCTTCAATGTGTGTCAATATTTTGAAAAGTTTTCAAGGAAGTCTTGTGACATCCAGAAATATTTTAACTGTTGTTGCTTAATTTGTGAGAACAGTCTTTGTGTCATATTGCTTCAGCAAGATAGCCAAAGTGTTAAACAACAAGGAATTTTTTTTTGTCAATGAAGAGCTAGAAATGGTAACTCTTGAAACTCCAAATAATCTGGGGAAACTGTTTGAACAAAAAACTTTGTGACAGCACTGCCCTCTGTTGCCCACAAGTTGAAGATTAAAGCACTATTTGAATGCCTTAAATATTATTATTTTTCTGCTACAAAAAACATGCATAGTATTCAGGATGTTTACTTTGATATTACTTAGGTATTATTTTCATATATTTCTTTTTAAGAATTATATATTTCTTTTATTTCTGCCTACTTAATTTTGCTTTCAGAGAAAATTTGTAGTAAGGATAGGTGATACAAATACAATAAACAGCAAAGGCAGACTGGACAGCGTATTACAGCCAGTGCTGTAGATACAAGATACTGTACAAACAAAAAAGAGTTGCATTGTGGAATGCTCCAGTTCCCAGCCAGCCCACCCATGATCCTTTACAATTTACTTAATTCCATTCATTCTTTCATTTCCCATCCCTGCCCCCAATTCTAACACTGTTGTTAGGCTGTTTTCTAGGGCAGAGTAGGAGGTCTCAGGGGCTCTGGTGTCTCAAGTGGCTAAGATGCTGAACTTGATGACTGGAAGGTTGGCAGATCAGCAGTTTGAGACCCAAGTACTGCATGACAAAATGAGCTCTTGTCTCTGTCCCAGCTTCTGCCAACTGAGCAGTTCAAAAGCAAGAAATTGCAAGTACAGTGGAACCTTGCTTAAAGAGCACAATGCGTTCTACAGGATATCTCTTTAAGCGAGTTTGTTCTTTAAGCGAAACACCATTGTACATGACCAATTGTGACTTCTGGTGTGTGTGTGTGTGTGGGGGGGGGGGTTGCAAACCCAGATTTACTTGTTAAGTGAGTTTTTGGTTGGGTTTAGTTGTTAAGCGAAGCGACCATTCAGAGAAAATCCTGCTGTTTAAGTGAGTTACTCTCTAAGTGATTTGCTCTTTATGTGAGGTTTTACTGTAGATAAATAGGGACCACTTCGGTGGGAAGGTAAACAGCATTCTGTGCACTCCAGTGTTGAGGCATCCCTGCCACATGACTATGGAAACATCTGCAGACGCGAATAGTGCTGGGTCTTTGACTGTAAACAGAGATGAGCACTGAACCTTAGAGTCATATACAACTGGTTTTGGAACAAGGGCAACCTTTACCTTAGGAGGTCTTTCTCCCATCCCCTCCATGTTCTTTGAAGTCTATCAACACTTTCCTTGGTGCCATATTGTCTGCATAAGAATTGACTTTCTAAGAATAAGTTTGTGGTTATATGAGTTTAGGATAGCCACTTAAAATTTCACCCACCATCAGACATATGGTCTTGACCTATTTTTGGATTTAAATCAAATCAAGTTTCCAAGACCAACTGCAGATGGCTTCTCTAGTTACTAGTTGGAGATAAAGTAGATACTGCCATTGAACAAAGGTCTTGCTTGTAACAGAGAAGATATTTGCTTTTCAGATAATAAGCTAAGTACAGTAAGACCTGTTCTAAAAATCTAAAATAAATAACCAGAGGGTTATGTTTATATAAATCATAAATCTTACTTGTCTGATTTGAAAATGCTCTATATGGTGAATGTTTAAATAAGTTTCATGGGAGTTATATGACTTGGCTACATCATGAACTGATTAGAAGAACTACTTTTCATACACTGTGAGTGGATGGTAACTTATATGTTATTTTATCTCAAACATATATCAAATATGATATTTTAAATTTTGAGATTAATATCAGTGAAATGGAAATATAAGTACAGTAAATAAAATTATTTTTGTTTGTAACTGTGCTCTTGTTACTACTGTTTTTATTTCTTCCTTTGTAATTGTATGAGAATTTTATTATACTGCAAAAAAAAAAAAAAAAAATAGAGCAAAGATCTTTCCCCTCCAGCAATCTATCACATTAGTCAAGCTTCTATTTCACTCCTAGAGCGAAACATTAAGGGTTCAGTATGTATATTTTGGCCTCTATGCGGCAAGAGATAATGATTTATAGTGATCGCACAGTTAAAGAAGACTTTAAGAGAAAGCCATCTGGGAATCTCATGTGATAAACGTTTTATGTAATGGTTTTATCTAATCCAGAAGGAATTAAATAACACATTCTAAGCTGAAAATCGTATAATACTTTCAAAAGCCTGGATTTGTGAACAGGAAAATAAATGGAGCTGTGTTGTAGCCTGGCGGATAAAAGCGAGATCTCTTCAGTTTCTGCTAGTGCTTTAGTCACCATGAAATGGCTCAAGTGACTAAGACGCTGACTGGGAGACGGAAGGTCAGCAGTTTGATTCCCAAGTAGCAGTTTGATTCCCAAAGCTCCCGTCTTTGTCCCAGCTCCTGCTAACCCAGTAGTTAAAAGGAAGAAATTGCAAGTACTGTAGATAAATAGGGACCATTTCGGTGATAAGATAACAGTGTTCCATGAGCTCTGGTGTTTACTCATGCCTGCCACATGACCACAGAAACATCTGCAGAAGCAGACAGCGCTGGCTCTTCAGCTTTGAAACAGAGATGAGCATTTAACCTTAGAGTCAGATACGACTGGCTTTTGACAAAGGGAAACCTTTACTTTTACCTTTTGTAATGTTTTTCTTCCCTAAAAGTGAATCAATATGGCATATAAACTAGGAAAAATCAAATTTACTCACAGGTTATGTTCTCACCACTTCAGCACAGTTACCAACAGGCTTCTGTATATCTTACATTGCAGAGCCAGTGTGATGGAAGGGTGTGTGTGTGTGTGTCAGTTCTGGACTGAGCTTTCAACCATATTCAGCAGATTGGATTTGATGCATAGTAAAGAACTGGTGCATGAGTAATCTATGCCCTACATCCTTACCTCTCCCACCCATTTGTTCACAACAAAGGTGTGTAGCAACACATGCAACCATGTCCAGCAGAATGTGCATTTAAGATGTCCATGACTATGATCTCTGATCTGTCAGAGATGGTGATCATGGAAACAATGTAAGTATACTAACAAGTGTTGCTGAAGATTTCCTGAGAACCTATCAGAAAACAAAACAAAACAAAACAAAAAACAGGTCGAGACCAGAGTGCTTCGTGACAGAGTGAGCTCTCATCTCTGTCCCCTGCTCCTGGCAACCTAGCAGTTTGAAAGTAAGAAATTGTATTGTTGATATATTAGTGGTATATTTTTATTGTGATTTTAATCAGTGCATCATTCTATATGGATCAGAAAGACAATATGTCTTTATACTTTGTGTTGGGATCTCCCCCCCCCCCTTCTTCTCCATCATGATGAGCTATCTCAGATTCCCAATTAGGTGTAAAGGTAAAGGTAAAGGTTTCCCTTGCTCGAAAGCCAGTCGTATCCGACTCTAGGGGTCAGTGCTCATCTCTGTTTCTAAGCCGAAGAGCCAGCGTTGTCTGCTTCTGCAGACATTTCCATGGTCATGTGGCAGGCATGATTAGACACCGGAGCGCATGGAACGCTGTTACCTTCCCACCGAAGTGGTCCCTATTTATCTACTTGCAATTTATTGCTTTCGAACTGCTAGGTTGGCAGGAGCTGGGACAGAGACGGGAGCTCATTCCGTCCTGTAGTACTCGGGAATCGAACTGCTGACCTTCCGCCTCCCAGTCAGCGTCTTAGTGACTTGAGTCACTGCAGTATATATATATTGCAGTATATATATTAGGTGTATATATTTTAAATTTTAAATATTCTCATGAAAGTGTCTAGCTCTAAGGGAAAAAATAGTAGAGACTTGTAAAATCACAGCAAGAGAATTAATAATTAAGCAGCTACCCAAGGAAAATTGTCTTCATTATCCTAACTTCCCATTGTAGCTTCTGTATGTGTATTAAATTCTGAGTTAAGGACTGTACAGAAATTAGCCTTGTTATGTACTATTAGTGTTACCAATCATTGGCCACACATTTCATAACTATTTTTGTTCAGTGGACTTATGAGTTGGCATTTCTGTTTGTTTTGTAAATTTAAGGAAACTGATACAAAAATTGAAATAAAGAAGAGTTGGGTTTCAAACATTTTCTTACAATACAGTACTTAAATTTGTGTCTATTGTTTTACTTATTTCTGCTGATGTTTCCGTTTACATGCATAATGTACTTTATAAACAAACCCTGTTTTGATACTCCCTCAGTAGTAAGGAGTTTGCAGTTTAGGATGTGGCCTTTACAGGTTTTTAGGTTCAGGTATTGCTGACTTCAGAGTACCCCCCCCCCCACAAAAAAAAGTTACAAACCTTTAAAAATCAGAAAGCTTTGCAAGCAAAACAAATCAGGAGTGTCCTTGGTGTTGAAATAGCAAAGGTATTGACCAAGGTGGCCAATCTTCACATGGAGGTGGGGAGCTCACATGATCATCTTAAGACACTGGAAGGCCAAACTTTCAACCAGTCACAAGTCTCATGCCCAAACTTTCTCTCTTAATTGTTTTTAAAATTTAAAGCTTCCTGACACCCTCTAGTGGCCATTTTTAATTTTAAAAAGTAAAATGTGGGAATATGAGAATGAGCAGTTATACTGCTCACACACACACCCTCATAATTGGGCAAAATTGTCTCCATGTGCCAAAGTACACTGGGGGAATTGGGTGGTGTTTTTTGGGGGGGCGGAGGGGAGGAAAATGGCTTCCCATTTTTAAGATTTGAGGTTTGGAGAGAGAAAGAGAGAGTAAGCCACCCTGAGTGGTGCTTGTATTAAATGGATGAGATATAAATGTGAATGAATGAATGAATGAACCTGGCTACAACCTGGTATCCTAAAAACCAGTAATCTCAATTGTCACAAAAGCTGGCCAAAGGAGAAGGCTATCATCAGACAGAACCGAGGAGAGGCAATTTGTTTACCGTTTGAAAGCAGCAAGGGTGACAGCAAATGGTGCAATGGAAAGCGAGGACACCTGCGCTGGGCTGGTGGATTTGACAAGGGCCGTTGTCACTGCCTTTCGGTACTCTGCCTGGCTTCTGCGCAGCTTAGACCTTAGACCTCTTGTTCCTCTCGTTCTTGGCCGGGAGGTTGAGAGAAGCCAGAACACCTGGACATTGTCCCGCCGCCACCCAGAGACCACCTGGGGCTAGGGGGTAGGCTCTCGCCGCAGCTGTACTAGGACTGAATTGCGGTTGTGGTAGAGAGGATGTATATTAATATTGGGGACGGTATTTCATATTGTTAAATCGATTATTGTATAATATTATTATTTTTTGTATTGGGTAGGGATTGTATTGTGAGTATATTGTTTATTGTCCATTGGTACTGAATATGGACTGTATCCTGATTGTATTGTGGTTATATTTATTTTGTTTTGTTACACTCTATTTTATATTGTATCATTATTGAATTGTTATATTGTATTTAATTGTATGTTGGGAGCCGCCCTGAGTTGGTTTTCACCAAGTAGGGCGGCATATAAATCAAAATAATAAATAAATAAATACATAAATAAATAGATAAAGTTCTTGGCATCGGAATGACTGATCACGTTGTCTTGTCAAAGTGCTTTATGGTGAGTGACTGCAACAACCCATACAGATTCAGGCTGAAATCATCATTTTCTTCCGTTTCAAAGTATATCCACTATCCCAGAGAGCTTTTGACTTTGATTCTATTACAAATCTAATTCATAGCTGAAATGGAAGGTGCATCAGTACATTTAGTTGGCCAAAATGCTTGTCATTAGTGTTATTGAAACTATAATCAGAGCAATGTCAGCTTTAGATCTGCAGCCTGGAAGCCTCACATGCCCACCTTGTTAAATAAGACATGAAAGAATAGCCACGTGGATGATTACAGGCACATGGCCTCTCCAGTCATTTAAGGATCATTAGAAGATGATCTTTGGGGAGGAAAAAGTTGTGAGATGTTTTTATTTACCTGTAGAAATAACTCCTTTGCACTTCCTAGGATGTCCAACTACTGTATAAGGAGTGTGTCTTGATTCAGAATTCTATGTAGTTCTATGGCATAGGATGAATGTAGACAAAAAGATTTTTGAGTATTAAAAGTGCATAGGAGTACACCTCTGATATTGCATGACCAGCCAATGAAACATTATGTAACTCTTTAAGCAAAGGTTTCACCTCAGTGTTGGATGATAACTCAACTACCCGTGCTCGAATGAGAATGTCTTCTAGACCAGTGGTGCTGAACCTATGGCATGTGTGCCAGAGGGAGCACTCAGACCCCTCTCTGTGTGCATGCATCCCAGGACAGAGTTTGCTCTGCCCTTCTGCCCATCAGCCTAATGGGAGCACTTCCTCCCTCCCCCCGCACAGTTTGCCCCACCCCTCTGGCCAGCATCTCAATGGGAGTGCTTCCTCCCTCCCCCCAGCACAGAGTTTACCCTGCCCCTCTGACCAACAGCCCAACAGGAGCACTTCCTCCTTCACTTGTCTGGGGTAAGGTGGGCAGCTCACATGCGGTGGTGAGGGTGCAGTGTGGATAGCAGCCTGTTGAGTCTGTGAGTTTGGGCACTTGGTCTCTAAAAGGTTTGCCGTCACTGTTCTAGGCATTTTGGATTGCTTTGTGCTCCAAGCAAACATAGTTACAGAACTTGTAGGCAATTATTTTGTGTTTCAACAAGAACTGGCTAACTCAATTTAAGTGACCCTTCAAATGGCCTCAGTTCACTTTGGGTCACTTTAGAAAAAGACAAATATCTCGGATTCATTTTGTGTTTGGGATAAATTCTGAGGCCCATCTCTATACAAGGCTTTTCATCCTTTGAGAATTGGGATGGATGGGCAGAGGAGGGCAAAAGTCAAGTGATGATAACATGCATGAAGACCACCTAAAGAGGCATAGAGGGCTGGGAAGAAAATCCAAAAGAGCTATATTCTACCTGAGGTTTTGAGAACATAGATAAGGGCTGATGTCAGTCCATCTTTTCTATTGTATGACTGTTCTTTGGTCCATCCTCCTTTGTGGAGAAAAAGATGAAGAGTGTTATCAGTTTATCCAGAATAGACTGACAAATCACTATTGAACCTTCTTCTTGACACTTGTTCTTTAATTAATCAGCTTTTCCCCCTCTTGGCCTTTTCTCTTACCTGGATCTTTGGCTAATTTAATTGATTAGTACTTGTTAATTTAATTTATTAGTTTGTTGTTCAGTCGCACAGTCGATTCCGACCCTTTGTGACCCTGTGGACCACTGTCTGCCAGGCACTTCTGTCCTCCACCATCCTCCTCAACTCGCTCAGCTTTGTGCCCATTGTGTCTATAATACCATCTACCCATCTCATTTTTGGCTGCCCCCTTCTTCTTTTGCCCTCCACCCTTCCCAGCATCAAGGCTTTCTCAAGCGTCCTCTCTTCTCATTTGATGTCCAAAGTACTTTAGCTTCATCTTCACTATTTGACCTTCTAAGGAGCAGTCAGGGTTAATTTCTTCTAAGATTGATCTATTAGTTCTCCTCGCTGTCCAGGGGACTTTCAAAACTTTCCTCCAACACCACATCTCAAAGGCATCTATTCCTCTGCGCTCAGATTTCCTAATGGTCCAGCTCTCACAACCGTACATTGCCACCGGGAATACCATTGCTTTGACTATACGAATTTTTGTTTGCAAGGTGATGTCTCTACTTTTCACTATGTTCCCCAGGTTTCTCATCACTTGTCTCCCAAGAATCAGTCACCTTTTTATTTTATGGCTGCAGTCTCCATCTGCAGTGAGCTTTGATCCTAAGAAAGTAAAATCTGTCACTGTTTCTACTTCTTCCCCATCTATTTTCCAGGGACTGATAGGCCCTGTTGCCATTATCTTGGTTTTCTTTATATTGAATCTCAAGCCAGTTTTTGCACTTTCTTCTTTCAACCTAATCAGGAGCTTTTTTAAGTCCTCCTCACTTTCTGCCATTAGGGTGGTATCATCTGCATATCTCAAGTTGCTGATGTTTCTCCCAGCAATTTTGATCCCAAATTGTGATTCGTCCATCCCTGCATTGCGCATTATGTGCTCTGTGTATAAGTTGAATAAGCAGGGTGACAAAATGCAGCCTTGTTTTACTCCTTTTCCTATTCCAAACCACTCTGTCATTCCATATCCTGTCCTAACTGTTGCTTCTTGATTCATGTACAGGTTTCTCATGAGGCATATAATGTGTTCTGGTATTCCCATCTCTTTAATTACTTGCCACATTTTGTTGTGGTCCACACAGTCAAAGGCCTTAGTGTAGTCAATGACTCAGAAGTAGACTTGTTTCTGATATTCCTTTGTTTTTTCCATGACCCTGCCCTTTAATTAGCTATGACTTCCCTATTTCATTGTTGCTTTCTTATTACAGTAAAAATCAGAAAAGAAATAACAAATAGCCAATTAAAGTGTTGATTTGGGGATACCATTGCTATGATTGAGCGCACAGTGATTCTTAAGGGCCAGCAACGGAACCTTTAATGAATGGGACTTATTTCTGAATGCGTATTAAGCAGCTGCCACTGGAAATGAAGTATTAAGTCCGATCTGGAAAAACTAACATTTAAACTGAGATTCCTACTAACTATGGAAGAGCAATGCTTCATTCATTGCATTGGGTCCTGGTGATAACCATTCATTTCTGTGATACCTTAATAATAATGTGCCATCAAGTCACTTCACGATTGGAAGTGACCCTTTTCATGGTTTTATACATAGAAAGTACTGTACTCAGAAGTAGTTTATCATTTCTTTGTTCTGGGGACATTTTGGGACTGCGCAGCTTGTCCACACAGGCTGGCTTTTCTGCTGGGAGACACAGCAAGGAATAAAACTCTCAACCTCTGACTCCACAACAAGATATCTAAACCACTGAGCTATCATATCTATATAAACACACGAGTGATATAAGTCTTTTAGATATGGGATTTTTTTAAAAAGAAAATTCTGGACTACAAATGCTATAATAAAAATCCCAAAACCCCATCTCTGGTGAACTCGAATCCTTTTTTGCCTAGCAACTGGGTTATGTTTACACCCAGGAATATTGCTTGGCGTGTGGTCATCCATTTATTTAGCTAAGAACCCAATGCTATCAGACCCAAGGCTTGCTAAGCTGATTTCAAATGACACCATTTTTAATTTCCAAGCTTCTTGTATTTTCCCATGGTCACTGTTCTTTCTTGCAAATAAAAACAGGTGAAGGGAGAAATGCATTTCCAATAAGGAATCCACATACTCTTCATATCAGAAAAGTACCACTAGATGGTGCTCAGTGTATTTATTGCTATAATAATTTCCTGTCAGAAATTATTCTAGGTTGAAAGGATTTTTGCTGGATAAACTCCACTCAGGGGATGCCCAAATGAGGCTCCTTTCATGTCCCCAAGATATTTTCCCACCAAAGTGGTCCCTATTTATCTACAGTACTTGCAATTTCTTGCTTTTGAACTGCTAGGTTGGCAGGAGCTGGGACAGGAAGACTCAGACTATCATGCAGTGCCCAGGTCTTGAGTGCTGACTTGCTGGCCTTCCAGCTAACAAGTAAGCTTCTTAACCACTGAGCCACCACAACTCCTATTGCTGTACTGACAAGAAGGTTTATACTATAGTGAGGACTCTAAAAATATTTTTATCATCTAAACCCAATTTCATTGTTGGAGAATGCAAGAGACAGTGGTGGAACCTTCTGCAATATAAATTCAAAACAGATCCAGACCATAATTTTATGTCTAAGATGCTTGCTACTGCCAGACTGATGTCCTCTGGTGCAAAGTGTATTTATCTTCAGAGCCATTACCTGATCATAGAGTTTGTGCTGGACCTTGAAGCCAAATCCTATTCTCTTTTCCTATTGGAAAAATTATCAAGCCATGTAAATCTTGAAAATGCACTTATCAAGACGTTGTATGAAGTCGTCCAAACTCTACCCATCTGGGACACAGCCTTATCGCCACTGCTACCCCTGTCAGTCTTCAATGTGATCCAAACATAGTGGGAATCCTACTACTGACACTCAACATTTAAATTAGGTGAGTTAGAGTCAGTCACTATCTCTCAATGTAACCTATCTCAGTGTGCTGTAGTGAATCCAAGGAGACAAAGGAAGGTGTAGAGATGGATATGTATGCAGCTATACAACCACATTCTAAAACAACATACCTGGATTTATTTAGCAAAATGACAGTTCCTGCATACACTGCCAATTGTCTATCTAGAATGGCAGATCCAGGTGCTTAAGGAACAAATGCTTATTGAGCTTCAACAGGTAGATAACCTGAGCCTGAATATTCTGGAGTTGGTGGTACACCTTTGCTGGAAAAAGATTTTCATTTCTGTGTTGTTCTGCTTTTTAGGTCTTACATTTCTCTTATCCTTGCCCACATTATCTTCATGTATACCTAAAACAGTCAAGGCAATGTTTTGCTTTGTTAACAAACATGTGTACACACTAATCAGGAGGTTAAGTGCCATCAAAGTCAATAGGGCTTTTTTCAAAGTGGGTATGAAAAAGATTGTCCTATTAACCCATTCATGTTTTTAAAGAGCTGAAGTATGTAAAACAAAGCTCGTATTCATAACTGAATATTAGAGTGTTTGTTTTTAAAAAGCATTCCTTATAACAGTTAAGTGTATCTGTATTTATAATGTCTTGATTTATTTAAAAAATCATTTTCATTTGTCAGACTGGATGAAATCCTTCCTTCTAGAAAACGTAAATCTATTTCTCAGATTCACACAGTCAAAGTATATCAGTTAGAAGCACTGGACATCTTCTTTAAAATCATAATGAAGAGGTTTGGATTACATCTTGCCTGCTGGCCTGGCCTTGACAGTCACAGAAATCCAAGAACTGTATTTGTTTATTGGAATGCAATGCTTTAAAATGTCTTTGTTTATTCTGGAACATTCTTGAGCTGCATTCTTCCACTGCGCTGTCTAAAAGCACATTTCCTTCCTTTTAATTCTCCACCCTGTATGGTGGGCAGGAATCCAAAGAACTATACAGCAACTTCTACATCCTCAAGAAGATTTTCTCAAGGAGGAGCCACTTGTGGTGTACGGTTGGTAAGAGAAGGTATCACCTTGACTCTGTGGGGTGAGGTGATCCTTGCTGGGACCACAGGTTCCCCCCCCCCTTTCCTCCATATCCCTTGGCAAGTATTCAGAAGTGACTACGCTCCTATTTAAGAAAAGTATGTTAATTGTGGGTGGAGAGCATGCCTCAAATCCCAGGGGTTTTTAAAGGCATGTTTCAAATTCTGGCGGACATGAACATAAAGTGCTACAGGGAAAGGAGGGAGTGTTCTTCACATGAGTAAAAATCAAGGATAGAGGCCTTCCTCTCCTAAATTGACTCATGCTACTAAGTATTTTTTATTTAGGGAGAATGCCCTGTAGTGAATTGTTCTTGTTATATGCTGTCATGTTGCCTCCAAATTATAGCAACCATATGAATGACCCCCACAACCCTATGATGACTAAAACAATGTAGCTGTTTAGCTTGAGGTTCTTTATGGTCTAGTGATTAAGACCCTGAGCTTGGCAACTAGAAGGTTGGCAGGTCAGCAGTTCAAAACCCAAGTACTGCACAACCAAGTGAATGCTCATAATCTGTCCCAGCTCCTGCCAACCTATCAGTTCAAAAGGAAGACATTGCAAGTACATAAATACATATTGCTTCAGCAAGAAAGGTAACAGTGTTCTATGTGCTCTGGTGTCTAGTCATGCCTGCTACATGACCATGGAAACAGATAGCACTGACTCTTTGGTTGTAAAAAATGAGCACTGGCCCCTAAGGGAGAACTTTACTTCTTGGACCCAGCTACCATTGTTACTGAACTAATCTCCACTGGAAAAGAATGAATACCAAAGAGGAGTCTTATGTCACCAGAACCAACCACTGTCTCTTCATCCTGAGGCCATGTATAAAATGATCACCATATAGTCCTCACTTTTGTCTTGAGGAAGTGGACTTGATCCACAAAAGCTCACATTAAAATATAGCAGAGATCACAATGTTTTGTCCATTTCTTTATTTGTTTCTAAATAAGTATGTTTAGGATGGTAGATTATGTTGCAACTCTGTATATAAGAGTAAGTCAGGAGTAAAACTCATTGAACACAGACAGATTTGCTCTGAGTAAATATGTAATTAATTTAATGGTATTTCCCGATGAGCAATATGTTAAAACCAGGAACTAAGTGAACAGTTAATAGACATATGGCAAGTACAGTGAAAAATAAAATGAACGCTATACAGATACATATGTGTCTTTATGTTTAGAGAATATCATATTTAGAGAAAGAGTACCATCACATAACACAAGACATTTTACTTGCACTTCCATATGGAATACAACACTTCTACTGAACATTTCTTGCACTGACAAGTTAAGAAACAGGTAGCACTCGTGAAAGTGGAGCTCTGGATGGGATTTCACAAGATGGTTGAGTAAAACACCTTGGGCCTCCAATCCTTACCCACTGACTTTCTCAGTAACCTGCTTAAATGCTTTCTAGAAATGTTTTTAAAAAAATTGGAAACTCCTCTTTCTCCTGCTGTGAGAAGCCAGCAGGACAAACCACATTTCAATCCATTTACACGTTCAACAGGCTATTTTTTATAATAATTTTTATTGAACATATAAAAATACAGTAAAATGCAATTAAAAAGAAAAAAAGGCAAAGAAAGAAAAAGATAAAAAGAAAATAAACAGAAAAAGATCTGGTATGTGCCCATTTCACCAATGTGGGGAACCAATTGTATTTATTTAAATATGATATCATTATTTTTCTTCATTTTCACATCTCCAGAATTTCAATCTTTCTTGGACAGGTTTCTGTCCACAATTCTTTTCCATTGTATATTCAATAAAATATTTCCATATTTTCCAAATATGGTTACATTTAATCAAACCTTTTTTTAACATTAATCTCCATGTTAATTTATCATTTAATGCAATATCCCATACCTCTTTATACCCTTCTTCAAAATTAAGATTCAGAATAATTTTCCATTGTTTAGCCATCATTAATTTTGCAAGAGTCAAAAAAGTTATAATTTTTTTTGTCTGATATTTTCAACATACCCATCTCTATTAACAACACTATTGGAGATTTAACTCTATTTTTGTCATCAAAATCATATTAACTTCTTCTACCCTTGCCCAAAATTTAGTTATATAGTTACATTCCCACCACAGATGTATGTATGACCCAATTGCTGCTTGACATCTCCAACAGTTCTTTGGTTTAGAATGATCAATTTGGTTCAATCTTACTGGCATTATGTACCACTTCCATAATAATTTGTAATTATGCTCCTTAATTCTTACAGACATGCTTCTCCTTATTCTAGTTCTCCATTTACTATCCCAAGCTTTGTCTGTGATTTTAATATTTAATTCCAATCCCCAAATTTCCTTTAATGTTTTTTGAGAGTCTGCATCATTATTTAATATTTCATATATTTTATTAATTGTTCCTTTTAGTTTTTGTAAATCTTTCCTTATTTCCTTGATATAGATTTCATATTCTATCAGTTCTCCCTCCCTCCCATACCGCTGTCTTATTTTTCCATTTTTTAAAAATAAACATTTAATAGATTAGATTAATTCACTTCTTGTAACTCAAATCATTCCCAGTACTGCTTCTGTATCATGCTTTCACAAACCTGTGATCAGTGGTCCTAGTGACAGGGAAGCTGCAGCATGTGGGTTCCTTTTTTGGGTGCCAAACCAAATGAGGTATGGACAACAGGATTGTGTCCAACCAAATGTGGTATGTACAACAGGAATGTGTCCAGGAGATATGGCTGAATAGTCTCCTCTGCATATAATATAGATTATTGCAATGCATCCTAGAAGGGGCTGCCTTTGATGATAGTGTAGATCAGGGGTTCCCAATTTTTTCGCGCCAGGGGCCAGGTCATGCTCTATCAGCTTCGAGAGCCAGACAGCCATTTTGCCCTGTCTGCATGATGGGGTGGCTGTTTTCTCCCAACAGCTTCAAAAGAGTGGCCATTTTGTTTTTTGAATGGCCTTGGAGGGGTGAGGGCCACATGAAATGTCCTTAGGTTGGGAGCCCCTGGTGTAGATGCTTTAGCTAGCACTGAATGTGGATGTTGGGCATAGCATACAAAAATCAGATTATGTTACTTATTGGAAGGTCACCAGTAATCAATAGTTGTTAAACTCATGCAAGTCTATTGTGTCTTCTGACAATAACAGAGCTGCAGCCAGAAGCTTAGATTGCAGAAATAGGCCTTTTTTTACACAAATCTCTCTTATCAGAGAGCAAAACAAACCTTCTCACCCAAAGAAAACAAGAGTCAACAGAAGAATGTTCACTGATGCCACCAAGATGAAAGAGAAAACTATACAGTATTATCTCTGTCTTCGCGATGGTTGTCCCCTTTCAAAAAACATGAAATCCTAAATAGATTTTTAAAAAAGTCAAGAATTAGACAGAGCTGTAAAAAATTTGTTGACGCATTTTTCTATTACATAGAATCTCCAAAAGTGTAGCTGTTTAATGTGGGAAATCTATAGAATTCTAAAACAGTGTTGTGTACGTGAACAATGAGGAGACAGGCCTTTAGTTACATGTATTGACACTTTTGCTAAAATGGATTAAAACAAAGTAATAGCTGTGGACTACTGTATGGTCTTCACACACAGTCTCAGGTTTTCTGTGTTTCTTTTGATCTAGGCTCCAGTTCTGTGGTCTCCTACCTTACAAAGTCCCATGGATGGGAAGTCAACAGCTAACTTACATTTCTCATTTTTACTGGTCTAATCCTGTGATTAGGGAATGCAACAACTGAAAGATCAACTGGAGCTGCCAACCTATCAGTTTGGAAGCAAGAAATTTCCAGTAGATAAATAGGTACCACTTCACAGAGAAAGGTAATAGCATTCTGTGTGTTCCAGGGTCTAGTCATGCCTGCCACATGACCCAATGAAATGTCTGCAGATGTAGACAGTGCTCATTCTTTGGCTGTAAAAGATTAGCACCGATCCCTACAGTCAGATACGACTAGTTTTCGAACAAGGGCGAACTTTACATTTACCTAATCCCATGATTACTAACCCATGACCTCAGACTCCAATAAACTGTAGAGAACTTGGGGATGTTCCCTTAGTCTTTGTGGCCAATTACCATGGTGATGAGATGAAGGGAGTTTGAAACATGAATAATCACTTTACCAGCTGCTATGTCATGCAGTTCCTCACTTCCCAAAAGCAATATTGTATTCTTTAGCAGCAGCATACTATACACATCAAGGTTATTTTTTCAATAGCTTCCTACATATATCATTTCATCAAACAAAATTTCATTTTTGCACTTCAAAACTTTCTGAATCTTTGGAATAGAAGAAATTTTGGCATTACTCTTCCACAACTGGTACCACAGACCAGCATGTGCATCATAAGAAACATCTTGTGCTGTGAAAGAAACGATCAGCTATCATAGATTTAAAAAGTGTGTAAAAGTGTGTACTACTGTAGGGTTCTAAAGTGTCTCCAAAAAAACATGGGTCAGGCAGAAAGCCAGCAAGTTGGCAGTTAAAGACCCAGGTACTGCATGATGGTTTGAGTTCCTGTCTCTGTCCCAGCTCCTGCCAGCCTAGCAGTTTGAAAGCAAGAAATTGCAAGTAGATAAACAGGGACCATTTCAGTGGGAAAAGATCTTGAGGGCATGATAGGAGCCTCATTTGGGCTTCCCCTGAGTGTAGTTTCTCCAGCAAAAAATCCTTTCAACCTGGAATAATTTCTGACACACAATTATTAGGATGTAGACAAATACTCTTTCACTGGATTAAGCAAGCAAATGCTTAAACTCAGTCAGCCTTAATAGTCTGTCAAATAACAACTGATACCATTTTACCTACCAGGAGGATTGAAGCCCCAAGGACAATGGCTTTCATTTTCACATCAAGATCCAATGGGACCTGAATTCCAAAGTTGGAGGCGCTAACAGCCTCCCTTGCCAGCCCAAGCCACTGTTTGGTTATAACTCCAATTGTAGCCGACCCATCCAGTGTTTTCACCTAATTTTTAAATGAAATACAGAATATAAAAACTCAGTGCTTAAACACCTAATCTGCATGAAGCATATTCCAGGTTTAATTCTTGACTCTGCAGGGAGTTCCCTGGCTGAAATCCTGGACAGCTACAGTTGATTATCATAGACTAGGGTTGGCCATCTCACAAATCCTTTCTATTAGTCAGAGTTCTGGGAGCTGAAATCCAAAATATCCTGGAGAAACAAAGGCTCCTCATCCCAGCAAAAATAATATGGAATAACACAGTTTAATTTAATCCTGCTATGGTTTTCCTCTAAAATTATTTAAATAAGACAAATAATATGTTGTTCTATTAATGATATCTCCCCTGTTGATTTAATAATTTTCCAATGGAGATCACAAGAATATAGCAGACAAGGGCTTCTCAACCTTGGGCTTCCATGTATTCTTGGGCTTCAATTACCAGGAGCTGGTGCAGCAGGTGTGGGAGGCAGCTGGGGTGATGGCCATTCCAGGTTGGCTTATATGAGGGCTACCCGGGTTTTTCGTTTTATTTTTTAAAATAAATTCTATGATGTGGCTGCTGGGGGAGGGTATGTTAAATTTTAAACAATGTTATATCTTAATCTTTTTACTTCATTGTTTTTGTATAGCTATGTTGCGGTTTTATACATGTAAGCCGCCCAGAATCGCCTCGGTGAGGGGGTGGCAGCATAAATGTGACTATTAAATTAAATGTGACTATTAAGCTCAAGTCAGCACACCTGCTGATGAGGTCTTCTGGAAACTGAAGTCAAAGAACATCTGGGGGCCCAAAGTTGAGAAACTCTGCAGTACACTCTAGTCCTTTAAGTCAGAGGTAACTAGAGGACAGATAACTACATAACGTAGGGCAGCAGGTTGTGAGATGAGCTATTGTGAGCCACCAAGATGGCTTGTCTCTATAAAGGAAGTCACAGCCTTGAATTTTCAAGAGCTGGACATGGTTGTGAATAATAGGATCTTCTGGAGGTCATTACCTCATAGAGTCACCATTAGAGACAAGCCATCTCATAGATTGTCTTTCTCTTTCCTGCTGCTTTCCATTTTTCTAAGCATTATTGGATTTTTAAAATAAAATTTTGTTCAGGGGTTCCCAACTTACAGCCATGGGCTGGACCAAGCCCATGATGCCATTTCATGTGCACCCCCATCCAAGGGCATTCAGTAAACAAAATGGCCACCCCCTTGAAGCTGGTGGGACAAAATGACCACCCCCATCATGCAGCCAGGGCAAATATGGCCACCTGGCCCTCAAAGCTGACAGAGAGAGTGTGACCCAGCCTTGGCTTGAAAAGATTGGGAACCCCTGCTTTAGTTCTTCAATTTGCCTTCCAGAGATTTAAGGCTTGATCTAGTATCCACCTACTGTATTTGTTTTTCTATTAATTCATGGTAGACATAAAGCTCCATATTTCAAATGAATTAATATTTTACTTGTCTGTTTTCTTCACTGTCAAACTTTGGGTATATTTGCTCCAGAGGATCTATTCTAGCTCCTTCATAACTGTCCTGCCATGTCTCATTCTGATTTCATAGTGGTAGTCTCAATTTGGATCAATGATTGAACCTAGGAATCCTATTTTATTAAAGGTCATTATACAGTACTATTTAATAGTTTTTAGTAAGATGTGAGAGGATATGAATTGTTTTAGTGAATATTATAATTGGTTTTGCTAGAATTTTTTTACAAAATGTTTTAAGTCATGTTTTGTCTTGCAAAGGCCTATGGTAATGTACAATAAAGATGGATGATGATGATGATGATGAACCAAGGTATACAAAGTCTTCAATAATTTCACTTTCTTTGTGGTCAACATTACAATCATGTAATTCTTTTGTAGGGAATCAGGATAGTGAAGTAGTTCTTCCTCCGCTCATTTTGCTGTAGGCCCCAATATGATGGTTTCCAGTGGCATTTCCTCCACTGAGGGGGCCATCTTCCCTCATCAACTAATAGCTAATATTTGTGACAGAACTTCACTTATTTTGATAAGAATAAAATGGACTGAAATAATATTTCCTGTCACCCTCAATACCTAATCCCAATGAGGTTTCAAGTATTTCAGTCCGATTAGCTTCCAAAGCATAAATTAAAACAGCAAATCCCATGAGGTTGTTTTAGCTATAGCAGAGCTGAAGTTTAAATCCCTGAAGTGGAGGTGCAGTTTAATTATGAGTACAAAGGCACTACTAGTTTGTCTTTTAAAAGCACTTAAGAGTGTGTACAAATGTGTTTATGAAAGAGAAAAAAGGAGAGCAAGAGACACATTGCTTTCATTCTCCTATTCCACCCCCTACATTCCTAAGACAAAAATTCAGCATTTTAGAAGCTCCTTACCTCAAAATTAATATCCGCATAACACCGGCATGGCACACAAGGCGCATTCAATTTCAATATGTTTTCTCTGGCTTCATTTTGGAGAACAAATTTAGGGAGACAGGGGTGCCATTTCTGCTTCACATAGCCAATGACTGTGCCTAATGGAGCCTGAACTTCTAGCTTGGAGGTAGGGAAAATAGCACATTTAAAACAAAGGTCAACTATACACATTGCCCTTATGCATAAGTAAACTGTAAAGTCAGAATTTTATTTTATTTTGCAAAATTGTTAAGCCCATAAGGATTGGTAAACAGATGTAGAGGAATGACTTGAGAACAAGGTAGAACCTAAATGTTGTCAACAGGCATCAGAGTAATAGAAGTACACCAGCTGACCACAACATTCTGAAAAATTATAAGAAAGTACAGTAATACTTAGGTTAGCATTTGCATCGCATAACGCTAAAATCAGATAATGTCGGGGAATTTGAGGCAAACATTTGCATCGCACAATGTTAACATAACATTGTGCGATGCAAATGTTTGCCTCAAATTCCCCGATGTTGATCTCTGCCCCAAAGCCAGCAGGGCTGAAGTCCAGCTCTGCAGAATTTGGGGCAGAGATCTCCACTCAGATAGGTGGTTTGGGGGGGGGCACGCACACCCATTCTCCCCCCAACCAGACCGGCAATCCGATTGTATGCTGGGACTGCCAGGGTGTTGGGGGAGAAACTGTGGATGTGCATGATCTCTCCCCCAGCACCTCAGCTGTCCTCGGCAAACACTGGGGCTGCTGGAGTGTTGGGGGGAAAACCATGCACGATCTCTCCCCCACCACCCCAGCTGTCCTTGGCAATTACTGGAGCTGCTGGAGTGTTGGGGGGAAAACCATGCACGATCTCTCCCCCATCATTCCAGCTTTCCTGGCTGGGACTGCCAGGTTGGGGGAGAAACCGTGCATGCGCATGATCTCTCCCCCAACACCCTAGCTGTCCTAGGCAATCGCTGGTACTGCCAGAGTGTTGGGGAAAAGATCAGTTTCTCCCCCAACACCCCGGCAGTCCCAGGCTATTGCCTGGGACAGCTAAGGTGGTGGGGGAGAGATCATGCCTATGCACACAACCCCCACCTGGATCGCTAAGCCCTTTAGCGATCCAGGTGGAGGTTTTTGAAAAGAAGCTAGGAAAAAGTTTTCCTAGCTTCTTTTCAGAATCAGGCCCCCCACCTGGCTTTTTCTAAGGAGCTTAGCTATCCAGGTTGGGGGGGGGGGCTTCTTAAGAGAGGCTGGGAAAAGGGTCCCAAGCCTCTCTTAAGAAAACCCCCCCCCAATCGCTAAGTCCCTTAGCAAGCCAGACAGAGGCTTTCTGAACAGAAACTAGGAAAAAGTTTTCCTAGCTTCTTTTCAGAATCAGTGGGTGGGAAGAGTGGGTGGGAAAAGGGTCCCAAGCAGTGGTGGGATGTCAAAATTGTTACAACCCCACTGTGATGTCATCACAGGGTGGGCAGAGCTAACATCATGACGTCATGGGTGGGGCCAAAGAAAAATAATAAAAATAAAATAAAATAAAATAAAAATAAGCACGCACGTGCGCACACACACACACCTCAACCCGCCCTCCCACTGACCCACCCACAACACAAACCGGTAAATAATTTTTTAAAATAAATAAATAAATAAAATAAAAATTACATTAAAATACACCCACCCACCCAAACATAAATCAACTCCCCCCACCCCATAGACAAACTCGTCACTTACCTATTAGTATAAGTGCCTGGGCAACACCATGTTGTAAGATGGATATGGTCATCATACCAGTTCTCTAGGATAATATGCCTTAATGTAAATGTAAAACAGCTGTACCTCCTTAAGGGTTCTCAAATTGGAACAGCAATTGAAACAGCACAGGTTTGGCTTATTGATAAGGTAAATCCAAGACATTGCTTAAAAACCCCAAGCCAGGCCGCCAGGCCTGACGGCCACCAGGCCTTTTTAGGAACTGTGGTAGTGCCAATCACTGTAGCACACTGTAGCACTGTAGGCGTGCATGCACACCAAGTGCTTGGGGCGCATGTGCAGTGGGGGAACCAGTGAAATTGTAAGCCCCGAAGGTGATTCCCCCAAAAAACTGCTACCAGTTCTCTGTGACACTGGGAAAAGTTACTACCGGTTCTGGCAAACTAGTGGGAACCTGTTACATCCCATCACTGGTCCCAAGCCTCTCTTAAGAAACAAACCCCACCCCCACGGATTGCTAAGTCCCTTAGCAAACCAGACAGGCTTTCTGAACAGCAGCTAAAAAAAAGTTTTCCTAGCTTCTTTTCAGAAACACACACAACCCTGGCTTGCTAAGCAAACCAGATCTCCCTGTTTCCTTTCCTCTTCAGAAAGGGAACAGGGCTTTTTTTAACGTTGTGCGATCAATGCATCGCACAACATTTAAAAAGCATAACGTTATGACTTGTGGAACCACGCCATAACGTTATCTGAGGTACTAGTGTATACCTAACATCCATTAGCTGGAGAACCAGGAAATTGTAATTAAGCGAAACAGTTAAAAGACGGTGGAAACACACATGGTGACTTACCTCTTGCAGGCAACAGATACAAGGAAAACAGCACATGGAGCACTGGAATTCTCTGGACAATTGTATGACTGGTTGGCCTGCACTGTCAAAGAGCTTTGCGGTGAATTGTCGCAGTGATCCATAACAATTCAGGGTAAAGTCATCATTTTCTTCCACTCCATAGTACATCCTCTGCCCCAGAGAGTTTTTGACTTCATATCGGTTGCAGGTCTCAATGCCACTTGATACTGAAAAGGAAACGGGATCAAAAGAGTAGCAAAACTATTGGAACAGTCTAGAAATTGAAATCAATCGATCGATCGATGCAGCTCTATTGTTGTTTCAAAGGTTTGTCCTGAATTTTAAAGAATATTTTAGTCGCCTCCTTTAGGTTTTAATTTGTATCCATGAAAACCAGTTAGCCTCCTCCTCGCTCATTTTGTAAAGTAATGGCTATTTATAGATGAAGATATGATACAATATTATCTCCACTTCTAGGCAGCCAACTAATTGTCTAGCTATCATTAGAGGTCATGTTTACCTCATCCCAGTAGGGAAAGGGGTACACAGCTTGCCACAAGCATCAGCTACCAATATATAGTATGGATTTTGAAATACAGTGGAACTGCAACATACAAATGGTTCTACTTACAAAAAAATTAATATACGAATGGAATTTTTTTTTTTTTGGGGGGGGGGGGGAACAATTCAACATACAATTTTTAAATAGGAAAAATTTACCAAGTGCTTACATTTTGGTCCTTGTGCAGCCAGGAGCCAAGATAGATGGCTTCCTGTTCCTGGGAACTCCCTGCTATACATGGGCTTCTGGAAACTGAAGTCCTACAGAACCCAGAAGTACGAAAGCTATGTTTTTAAGTTGAAAAAACAGGGTGAAAAGACACACACACACACACACACACACAAATTGCCCAAATGGAGTGGATTTACTCAGAGATCTGTCCAGCTTCCAGGGGAGTAGCATAGGCCCCTGACCCCGAAAAAAAGTGCATTCTGGAAGCCTAAAAAAAGGCAATTTTTCAGGTGGTTCTGGGGCCTGCGTCACTCCCCACGGAGGCTGGACAGGGTTCTGAGTGAATTTGCTCCATGTGGGCAATTTTTCGGAAGTCTTTTCACCCTGTTTTTTGAACTAATAGCCTTCGCTGCCTACTTCTCTCATCCTGTCATCAGCGTGTCTTAATCGGACATGGAGAAAACTCCTTTCCTGCTGCATCCTAGGAGACACCGGTTTTTTCCACACTTGATTGAGATGGCGTAGAGGGAAGAAGCAGGCAGCAGCTTATAGCCTTTGGTCCCCACCTCTCCCATAGTGTCTTCAGCGCAAGAGGCTCCCGCCACAGGGCAGCCATTTTCTCTCTCATCTACTCCATAGAGAAAATATGGCTGCCTGGCGGCACGGGCAGCAGGGCTCTCTTGGATGCAGCCCCAGCAGGGAGAGGGAACCGTGAAGCCTCTGCTCTCTTGTAGTGAGGCAGAGCCAGCTTCCCCTCACACCCTGTGGCTTCACTTACCCGCCTTGTCGTCCCTGCTCCATGCCAAGCCAGACGGGGGAAGCCTTGCTCACTCACAGTGAGAGAAGGAGCCTGGAGCAATGTTTCCAACATTCTGCCTCTGCAATATTGGCACAACCTACCACCTTCCTTGGCAGTGTGAGCACTGGATGGGTAGTGCCAATTCAAATACAGTAAAAAAAAAGTCCCTTAAACATTCAAAAACATTACCCCACAGATGTCCCAATTACAGTAATTTATTTTATTTTCATGTACTGGTATTTTGATTATTGAAACTCACTAGAGCTGCTGCATTTTCCACCCTCGGCTTATGCTCAGGTCAATCTATTTTCCTGTTTTCTTAGGTCAAAATTAGGTACCACGGCTTGTATTCAGATTGGCTTATACACAAACATATGTGGTATATTATGAAATGCAGAAGTATCACAAAACACTGAACTTAATGTTTGTCAGCTTTTTAAAAATTCATTGCATTTTTATACTACATTTCAAACTGTTTTCCCACTCAGGGCACACTTAGCCTAGAATTTTTTTTCTTTCCTTTTTTGATGGGAGGCTATAAATCATTCCCCCCAGCCCCACCCACCTGGAGGGTTCTGGACCTTGTGGTCTAAAAAGTAATTTTTCAAACACTGTCAATGTCAAATAGTATGCATTCTTGGTTAGCTTAAATGATTCACTAATTTAGTATCGCTTTAGTATCGCTTATGGATTTCTCTAATTCAAGCTCTTTCTTTTTCGTGCATAGAAAGGATTATGGACTCTACTGAGACACATGTCCTTCATGGAAGAGGCTGCAGTTCCAGCAATTCCATTATTCGAAGGGAACTGGAGATTCTCATCAATCTGCCCATTTTCCTTCATGGTAACAAATGCCTATGCTGTTCCAGTGAATTCTTTAGTCTTTCACCACTCTTTTCAGAGGACAAAGGGGTCTGCAGGGAGACAGAGGTATAGCAGAGGGGGTCTCCATCCATTATTCAATTGAGGTGTCCCATGACTTTTCTTGGAGTTAGTTTCATTTGAGCCCTACATCTGGAACATGTTTAACATTTAGATTAAATTCTCCCATACATTCCTCCTACTTCCGCAAAAGTCAAAGAGAAGTGTTACTCTTTGTTCTAGCTTTTTACAAGATTATAAAACAAGGGTTGGGAGTCAGTAATTTGGACTTTAATCAATCCCAGTCATAGATAAAACAGTCAGTTTTGATGAAAGCTGTAGGATCTCCACCCTTGGTACAGATGAAATCTTATCTTCTCTGTCATTATGCCCTGTTTCAATATATTTCCACTGGTAAACAGATGCCATTGCTAGTCTTTCACAGTGTTTTTAAATAACTCTTGAAGAAGGATCTTGGTATTGGTTTGAAGGTAAATTTTCAAGGTTCATGTGTTTATTTTTCTATTAATTTTTACAGTGATTTTGTAAAAAAGTAATAATTAGAATTTGTTTTTTTCTCCTGGAAGCAAAATAAACATTACTTGAGGAAAGCTACAAATTATGGTTGCCATACAGAATAAAACTGAGGTAAATATTTTATAGGAGGGAGAAAGAAATTTGTGTGGGCACTATGTACATTATGTTAATGTGTAATCTATAGAGTCCTGGCCCAACAGCAGAATGAACAGAGGAGGAACTCTGATTCCCAATGGTCAAGGAGGGAGAAGAGGTCATGCCAAATGGACTGGCTGTGAAAGTACACCTTGTCAGTGACCTCAAAGCTGTGGCAGTCCATTGCAGTCCTGATGTCAAATCCTTCATGTCTCATTTCATATGTGCTGCAGGTGATGACTCTGTGATCATAGTGTGTAGGGTCACTTCATGGCAAGCTGGGATCCACCTTAAACAAATTCATGCCAATGGCACTTTTTCTGTTTGTCCCAAGGGGAAAATGTATACAGTTGTACCTCATTTAAAGAGCATAATGTGTTCCACGGGATTGCTATTTAAGCGAGTTTGCTCTTTAAGTAAAACACCATTGTAAGTGACCAATTGTGACCTCTTCAAAAGCAAAGGTATGAACATTTGCAGTTATGTAAATGATTGACATGGTTATGAGTAAGAAAGATATTTACTTTCCAAAAGGTCGATCTGCTGTTCAACGGTTATCTGCTCAACCTGTTACAAGAGTGAAAAGAATAATAATATAGATATTAAAACAGGAGTGAATGACCAAATACTGCAGATATATTTGTGCAATTATTTAACGCAGCTGCACAGCCACTTCTGTATATTGCCCACCAAGAAAATTCTTGAAAGATTTGCCATGAGTCAGAACTGACTTGACAGCACACCAATACTATTTATTCTATGAAATTACTCTTCTGCCAGAAATGGAAATAAACAAGGGTGGAAGACCACAGGGGACAGAACAGGAACTAAGAATAAATTACCTGGGTTAAATATTCCAATCCAGGGGGGCATTTGGGAGGTACAGGTGGAGCTGGCATCCAAATGACAGGTGGCTGTGCAGAAGGCTGGCTTTGAAATGGGGCATGTCCAGCGGTTGCTGGGTGATAATGGAAAGCTTGTTGTCCTGGAGTGTTTCAAAGAACAAAGAATGCAAAACAAACTGAAAATATACTTCTATTCTCTAGAGCAAGAAGTTCTCAACCTTTTAAGTCTGGGGGCTGGGTCACATTCCCTCAGGCAGCTTTGGGGGCCGAACAGCTATTTTGTCCTTTCTCCACCAAATAGCACTTCCTGGTGTGGTGGAGGTGGTTAGGGGGCCACATGAAATTGTTACATGGGCCAGATCCAGCCAACAGGCTGCAGGTTGAGAACCCCTGCTCTAGAAGTGTGGTGGAGGAAAGGCAAAATGGTCTTTCACCCCCAAAGCTATCTGAGGGAGCGTGACCCAGTCCCTGGCTCAAAAAGGTTGAGAACTCCGGCTCTAGACCCATAGTTCCCAATGTGGGGAACATGGCCCACAGGGGGGCAATTTGATTTTTAAGGGGGGGGGGTTCGAGAATGTGTTATTAACAGTGATTTTTTGCATTGCTTCCTCCATGTCAATAGTTCACTTTTTGAATAATAAGAATTATATGTCTATAGGATTGTAGAGATGCCCCAAAAAGTTTGGGAACCACTGCTCTAGACTTTGAAGGCACTAAATGAAATGCTATTGCCTCCAGTTACACCACATAAGGCTGATGACATCATCTGCCACAGTGATTCAACATTTCTGACCACCTCTCCAAAGATCCTGAGACTACCACAAGAGTCCTGGGGACCTAGTGGTTAAATTGCTGTATTGCAGCCAAAATGTTGTAAAACACCTAGTGCGTTAGGGACAAAAATGCTAACTATCTTGTGAACTGGCTAGAGTGCGCACTAAGTACTATGGGATGGTACCGTAATTGCTATTTCTACTGTATTCTTTGGAAGTCATTGGGAACCTCAGGATGGGGAAAATATTATTTCTGAAGAACACTTCTGCTGGAATGACTTTTCCAGTGGCAGCAATTTTTGGAAAGTGAAGGCTTACAGAATGTTTGTTCATAAGACCCAACTGTTCTGGCATGTCTCCTTTGCAAGTAGGAGTGGAGGAGCGGTAGCTAGCCTGTGGTCCTTCATGTGTTTTTGGACTACAACTTCTACAACTCCTCCTATTAACTGTGCTTAGTAGGGTTGATGGTATTAGTGGTCCACTAGCACCTGGAAAGTCACAAGTCATTCACCATGGGACTAAAAGAATGAAATATTTACTAGTATTAATAATAGTCATAATAATGGTAATAGTTTAGTGCAGGAATACCCAAACTTTTGGAGCCGTGGGCCAATCATGTGGTTCAGGAAGCTGGTCACTAAGGCCTGGGGGCTGGGTGCGGCCCCCAACACCAATTCATCTGGCCCGCCAAGCCCTCGTCACTCCTGGAAGCGGAAGTAAAACACGCCCGTATGGGCATGTTTTACTTCCACTTCAAGGAACAATGGGGGCTTGGAGGGCCGGACGAATTGGCGTTGGGGGGCGCACCCGGCCCCTAGTTTGGGCACCACTGGTTTATTGGCATGATCAAACCTATGACTCTGGCTTCTCACTCTTTTAAATAAGCTTGGCTCTATAAACTAAATTCAGTTCTTGGGTTTAGATTCTGGCCTGTAAGTAGGGAAATAAGCTAATACTCCATGATAGCTTTCTTCAAATTACAGATAGCAACAAACTACTCTTCTCATCTACAGTGAACTGATAGCATTCTATTAGTTCTTGATGAGCCTGATTTAGCCTTAATTTTGGTTTAATATTAGTGTGAATGTAACCACTGCCATATTGTGTACAGTTGTGCTGGCAGTCTTTAAGGAACAGTAAGGAGAAGCCCTCTCCAATTTCAGTTTAAAATTTCTTTGGCACTTAATCTGACATTGTTTTATCATTTGATTCTTAAAGGAAAATACTACCCCAGCAAGACTTTCTGCAGGAATATTCATGGTGAAATTCTCTCCTGGTAATTGAATTCACTCTCCCCAATCAACTTGTGCTCTCTGGCTACAATACAGTAATACCTCATATAACATTAGTATCGAATAACACTAAAATCGCATAACATTAAGGAATCTGGGGGGAAGAATTGCATCAGATAACATTAAGATCCTATGGGATGCTTCAGATAACAACCGCTAAAGCCTGTGTGGTTACAATGTATCTCTATGGATCCCATAGAGGATCAGATAACACTAAAAATCATATAACACCAAGACTTGTGGAACCAGGTTTTAGTGTTATATGAGGTTTTACTGTACCTCAATATCTCCATTTCATCAGCCTGTGTTTCTCTGGTTACACAAGGAAGCAAGCATGGATACAGCCCAACAGTTTACCTGGAATAATTGATCCAGCCACATTCCCAGAAGATCCATATGGCCCTTGGGAAACTGGAGGTGTATAATCTGGAGCTGGTTCTTTCCCTGGGTACTCTGGAGGTTGTGGAACAGAAGTCATTTCATTTGCTAGGGGGAGGAAATGAAATTTGGTCACACAGTGGTTAAATGGCTGTACTGCGGCCCAAACTACTGAATTGTAAATTTGATCCTGACCAGGTACCACCATTTTAAAATCTAAAATCCCACCCTGTGCCACAGCCAAAAATCACTTACTGTGGTGGAGGTGGAGGCAGTGGCAGCAGTAGCAATGATTTTCTGCTTCTACCAGGACTGGGTGAGTGTGTGGGGAACAGTATCTCTGTTCCTGTGATTTATCTTGGGAGGGGGGGTGCTTTTTAGTTATGAGCATGCCTCGGAGAAGAACTTAAAATGTGTGTGTATTGGGGGGGGGGGGGGGATAGCATGTCATTACCAGAATGGCCACTAGGGGTGCAAAGTGGATTTTCCATAAGGATGTGAAAACCAATTTCAAGCCCGTTTTTTAATTTTTCAATGCATCCCTATGTGGATACATCAATTTACGGTACATAAAACCCCTATTTACATAAGAAGCTATGGAACTGACTTTTTACATAAATTGGGGTTTTACTGTATCTCTGTTTTTGTTTTCCATCTTTAATCATTACTGTGCAACAAGTTTAAATGGAGCTGTCCAAGAGTGCATTTATAAAAAACATATATCCCAGCATAGAAATACAGGAGAATGACCCTTGTGTTTCCATCATATTAGAAAGCAAAAACAAAAATGCTGCAGCACTTTAAAGACTAACTGCTATATTTTTTATGTGAGCTTTGGTGGATCAAGTCCACTACATCAGAATACCTAGATTAATATAATGGGAGGGATCACCTAGATTAATATAATGGGAGAGGAACATGGTAGTTGGAGTCTACTACCAGCCACCCTATCAAGGAGAAGATGCAGCTGAAACCTTTGGAAAAGAAATTGCAGAAATGTCAAAAATACATGACATAATTATATTGGGAGATTTCAATTATCCTGTTGGGAGACAAATTCTGCCCTTCCAAAACAACTCCTGGCTTGCATGGGTGATAATTTTCACCTATAAAAAGTGGAGGAAAAAACTAAACGAGCAGCTACCTTTGTTCTGATTCTAACTAACAGAGTTGGAATGTTGGAAGAGATTTCAACCATCTAAACAACTTGAGTAATGACTGGGCTCACTTAGAAGAATAATCACATACAGTAATACCCCGGATAACGATTGCATCGGATAACGCTAGAATCGGATAACGATGCAAGTTTTTTTGGAAAAAACTTGCATCGGATAACGATTCTGGATAATGATTCTTAGCGTTATCCGATGCAATGGTCTGCGGGTGTGGGGTGATTTGGGTAGAACTACCCAATCCACCCTCCACCCGCAGCGGTCTCTGCAACTGCAGTAGAGTCGGGAAAAAGCACGCGCCTTTTCCCCGACCCTACTGCAGTTGCAGAGACTCTTTTTCTCTTTATTTCCCTCACTGTATTTAAACTACAGGGAAGGGGGAAAGAGAGAGAGGTGATTGGTTCTCTAGAGAACCAATCACATCCCTCTTTCGCCCTCCCTGTAGTTTACATACAGGGAGGGAAAGAAAGACGGAAGCAGTTCTCTCTCTCCCTGTAGTTTAAATACAGGGAGGAAAAAAGACATGATCGCGTCTTTTTCGCGATCGCATCTTTTTTCCTCCCTGTATTTAAACTACAGGGGGAGAGAGAACTGCTTTTTTCTTTCTTTCCCTCCCTGTATGTAAACTACAGGGAGGGGGAAAGAGGGATGTGATTGGTTCTCTAGAGAACCAATCACCTCTCTCTCTTTCCCCCTTCCCTGTAGTTTAAATTCAGGGAGGGAAATAAAGAGAAAAAGAGTCTCTGCAACTGCAGTAGGGTCAGGGAAAAGGCAGTCACAGAGACCGCTGCTCGTGTGTGTGGGGGGGTGGCTTTCAAGGCAGGGAGGAAAAGTTCTTTCCCTCCCTGCCTTTAAAGTGGTTTGTCCCTGAAGTCAGGGCTTTTTTTTTTTTTGCGTTGTACAATGCATGCATCGGACAACACTAAAAATCAGATAACGTCATGACTTGTGGAACCAAGTCATATTATCCGGTGTATTACTATACAGTAGTTCATTCCAGAGACACAACTTCTATGTTTGGAAGAGCTTGATGAGAGGCATAAATCAACAATTATTGTTAATGTCTACAGCTATCCTCTTATTTCTCCTCAAACAAACTCAGAACAACCTACACTGCCTTTCTCTTTATTTTGACAAATGAAGATTTCCCCATCATACAAGAAGGGAAATATGCCTGTTATGTTTGATCTGTCACATACGAGTTACAGGAACCAACTTTTTGCTCATAAAAACGATCTTTTCCCTGATCAGTATTATACCTGTTCAATTGCCTTGTAACTTCCTGAAAGTTCAAATTCAGGTGAAGAAAGAGTAAGAATTGGTGGGAAAACACCAATCATTTGATTTATGTAGGTTAGGCTTATATAACTGGTAGAAAGCAGCAAAGGATGCCACAGCTGACCCTGGGCCCCACCCACGGCCAGGGTTGAAGAGCCACTGCAGCTGCTGGCGGCAGAGGATGCCACTGCCAACCCTGGGCTTTACCCACAGCCAGGATTGAAGAGCTGCTGTGGCCACAGGTGGCAGAGGACAACGACGAGGACCCTGGGCCCTACCCACGACCAAGGTTGAAGAGCCACTGCAGCCACAGGTGACAAAGAACGACGACCCTGGGCCCCACCCCTGGCCAGGGGTTAGGCTGTTTGGTGCGGCGGACTTGGCCATTGGGGTGGGGGGTGGGCATCGCCCCCTGGCCAGTCTTGGGCTTGGACTTCTCTGCAGTCGCCTTTGAATTTTTTAGATGAATGACTTTTTTAATGTTTCATGATGGTAATTATTTGTGATAGTGTATTAGAGGGTAGTGTTGTGAGCCAGCCTGAGTCATGTTGTCGAGTGGGCAACATAATAATAATAATAATAATAATAATAATAATAATAATAATAATAATAATAATAATAATAATAATAATAATAATAATAATAATAATAATAATAATAATAATAATAATAATAATAATAGACTTGAAACTAATGGTGATGGAGGATAAAGAAGAAAGTGCCAAAGCAGAATTACAGATGAACATTAAGACTACCAAAGCAATGTCTTCAGAAGCATTAGATCGGTGGTTCCCAACCTTTTTTTAGCCATGCCCCACCTAAGCATCTATAAAATGCTTATATCCACCCAAATGTGACATATAATTCTTATTATTAAAAAAGTGAACTCCTATTCATGTGGAAGAAGCCTAAAAGGCCATTCACTGTTAATAACTCATTCTCGAACCTCCTTCCTGCCCCCCTCCCCAAATCAAATTGCCCTCTGTGGGGTGTATATTGGGAACCTCAGCTGTAGAGGAAAACCAAGATCATCCATACTATGGTCTATCCCAGGGATTCTAAACCTACGGCCCATGATAAACAACATGGATGAATCCCAGGATACCCTTAAAAGAATGTGGGAATCGGACTTGAGTATTACTATTACAGATAAGAACTGGAAGAAAAAATGGAAAAGTAGGATGATGCGAAATCTGTCTACAAAAGTTAAAGAACACAACTACAAGATGTTGTGGCGATGGTATATGACGCCAGTTCGATTAAATCAAATAAATAGTAGCAATTCAAAAAAATGTTGGAGGGGTCATCAGGAAATTGGGACATACAAACATATGTGGTGGGATTGCAAAATTATTTCCAATTTCTGGCATAAAATGGAACAAGAATTAGAAAAAATTTTAAATATCCGTTTAAAGTTGAATGAAAAAATAGTTTTATTAATGGACTTAGAGGATTTGAATTTAGAGGAAAATATAAAAGAGTTATTGTCTATTTTTTTGACATTGGCGAGACAACAAGTAGCCAGAAATTGGAAAGGTGATATGAATTTAGAAATTGGTAAATGGTATGTTGATGTTTGGGACATGGCATTAAATGAAAAACTTACATGGGAATTAAATATAAAAAGGGGGTTAATAAAACAAAATAGATTTTGGGACATTTGGAAGCCTTTTTTGCAACACACATTGATGGATAATAAAGGAGAAAAACCTGCTCCGAATACAATGTATTTTTGGCAGAATGAATGAGTTGTAAAAGGAGTGGCTGGTAGACTCAAGGACTGTAGTGCACTGGGTGGTAGGAACCATGTACAAAATATTAAAGTTGTAATATGGTGGTTAAAGAGGAGAGTGGATATAAAGATGAAAATATACAGTATAGTAAATGTATAAAAAACAACGTTTGATTATATTATATTATATTGACATGTATTTTTTTTCTCTCTCTTCCTCTTCTCATTTTTTTAACGTTGTAGGATGTACGTGGGAACTATTTTTTTTCTTTTTTGTATGTAATTGTTTCTTTTATGTTTTGTAGATTGTTTTGTTAGTTTATTTTTAATATTGTAAAAATAAAAACTAAACCTACGGCCCATGGCACAATTTCATGTACCACCGCACTGCCTACACCACACCAGGAAGTGCCATGTGGTGGAGGAAGGCCCCCCAAAGTTGTCTGAGGGAGCATGACCTGGTCCCCAGCTTAAAAAGGTTGAGAACTCCAGGTCTATCCAATTACTGTGTACAGATGTGAAAGCTGGATAGTGAAAAAAAAAACTAAATGGGAAGAGGGATGAGTTATTGAAAATGTGCTGAAAGAGGGATTTATGGATAGCAAGGAATGCCAAAAAGGTAAATACAGTAAATGAGTACTAGACCAAATTAAGCCTGCACTCTCCTTAGAAGCAAAAGTTACTAAACTGAAGTTACCTTACAATAAATAATTTCATGTCAGAAATTATTCTGGGTTGAAAGGATTTTTGTGGAAGAAACTCTGCTCAGGGTCAGGGAATGGCCAAATGAGGCTCCTTTCATGTCAAGCGCTGGGACAGAGGTGGGTGCTCAATCCATCATGCAGTACCCGGGTCTCAAACGGCTGGCTTGCCAGCCTTCCAGCTAACAAAGCAAGCTTCTTAATCACTGAGCTACCACAGCCCCTTAAGAATAATTTCATGTCAGAAATCATGCAGCACCTGGTTCTCAAACTTCCCACTTGCCAGCCTTCCAGCTAACAAGGCAAGCTTCTTATCCACTGAGCCATTGCAGCCTCATTCTACCTTACTGTGGGCGCATCATGAGAAGTGTAGACTTGTGGGAAGAGTAGAAAGCAGGAAAAGAAGAAGACTAATGAGATGGCTTAAGTCAATAAAGCAAACCTCAGGTTTTAGTTTGTAAGACCTCATTTGGATATCACTAAAATTGTGAATTAGGGGCTGCAGGGGCTCAAGTGGCTAAGATGTTGACTGGATGGTGGCAGGTCAGCAGTTCAATACCTGAATACTGCAGGACGGAGTGAGCTCCTGTCTTTTCCCCAGCTCCCGCCAACATTAGCATAGTGTAGGTTTCAGCTGCCCGGGGCATAAGCCAAATTTGTCGCCCCCTGGGTGACCCTAGGATGTTGGCGCTGCTACCGCTACGGCTTCTGGAAATTGTAGTCCAAAAACACCCAAATGCCCAAAACGTGCCGCCTGGGGCACCCCCCTCCCCAACCCCCATGCTACGCTACTGCCTGCCAACCTAGCAGTTTGAAAGCAAGAATTTGCAAGTAGATAAATAGGGACCACTTCGGTAGGAAGGTAAACAGCATTCCTTGCGCTCTGGTGTCTAGTCATGCCTGCCACATGACCACAGAAACGTCTGCAGAAGCAGACAGCGCTGGCTTTTCAGCTATGAAACAGAGATGAGCACTGAACCCTAGAGTCGGATACGACTGGCTTTCGAGCAAAGGTGACCTTTTAAAAATATATTGTAACTTAGACAAAAACATCTTGATGACATGTAGTAAAAACAGAAGTAAAACAAAACAAGGCAAAGACAAAAACGTTGTGCCACCTTAAAGACGAGCTTCTATATTTTAATGTGAACTTTTGTAGATCATGTTTGAAGCTTACATTAAAATGTCTCAAAGGTGCCACCAGGTTTCTGTTTTAGTTGTTTCTTGTCTGTTCTGCTTGCACAGACTAACGCCGCTGCCGCTCGGAGAAGGAAGGCGGACAACCTGCGGCTCTGAAGACGCTGCAACTGGAAGACGAGTGAGTTTCCAAGAAAGCTCCCCAGATGGAATTCCGTTTCCACGAGTCGCTTTTTGGTGTCACTCGGGAGAAAAGTAGTGGCGTGGAAGGGAAAGGGGGCCCCGTCTAGGCGTTGTTTCCCAGTTATGGCCAACGCCCCACTACGCCTCTTTCGTCGTTTCCACATGAGTCAGAGCAAAAGCGACCTCGATCGCCATAAGTTGAAGCAACAGTGGCCGTCGGAGCGATGGGCTTGGGTGGCCCCCTCCTCCGCCCTCCAGCCAATACTGGCGCAGCCTATTCTGGCGGGGTTCGGGTTGGGGGAGAGGGAGAGAGAGTTCATACCTGAGTAATGATCTCAGCCTCTGTTTTCCCTTCTCAGCAGCAGCCTGCAAACCGCGAGCTCTGCTCACAGTGAAGTCTAGGAAACGCCCAGAGCAAAGCGATCTGGGACCGGACGCAGGGAAGAAGCGGAGCAGGGCGGGCAGCAATAGAGCGAGCCAAGTCTCTCCCCCCCCCCTTCCCTCTCCTGGCCCCACCGGAGGGACGGAAGGAAGGAGGAAAGGAAGAGAAGCTGGTGCCCTCTCCGGCTGCCTCCCGGTGGCCAGACTTGGCCCTGCAGCGGACTTGTAAATATTCTTTTCTGAGTCGAACCACGGGGGATTGATTGGGGAAGCTCAAGGAGTCACGTTGTGGATTGCCGCTCGTTTGCGAGGAAAGGGAGTTCTCCACGCGCGAAGCCTGGTGGACTGCAAGTGTCCCCTCCCCCTAACCTGGGCATGGCTTGAGTGAAGACCATATCCACTATTTAGTTGACATCAACTGGGACTGCAGCAGCTCAAGTGGGTAAGACGCTGACTGGAAGGCGAGAGGTCAGCGGTTCCCCAGGACTGCGGAACGGAATGAGTTCCCGTCTTAGCCCTACCTCCTGCCAATTCGAAAACAAGAAACTGCAAGTAGATAAATAGGAACCACTTCAGTGGGAAGGTAAACAGCGTTCCATGTGCTCTGGTGTCTAGTCAAGCCTGCCACATGACCACAGAAACGTCTGCAGAAGCAGACAGCGCTGGCTCTTCAGCTTTGAAACAGATGAGCACTGAACCCTAGAGTCGGAAACGACTGGTTTTCAAGCAAGGGAAACCTTTACCTTTACTAGTGGAAAACTGCAGTGGCTGAAGTGGCTAAGATGCTGACTGGAAGGCGACAGGTCAGCAATTCGATACCTGAATACTGCAGAACAGAATGAGGGCTTGTCCAGTGCTGGGCATCAGCAGGTTGGCACCAGTTCACCATAATCGGTAGCAGAAATTCTGGTTGGCCCTGCCCATCCAAGTTTTGAAATAAAGTACAGTTGTACCTCACATAAAGAGCATAATGCGTTCCACAGGATTGTTCTTTAAGCAAGTTTGCTCTTTAAGCGAAACACCATTGAAAGTGACCAATTGTGACTTCTGGCAGGGGGATTGCGACCCCCGATTTAGTTGTTAAGCAAGTTTTTGGTTGGTTTTAGTTGTTAAGCGAAGCAACCACTCAGAGAAAATTCTGCTCTTTAAGAAAGTTACTCTTTAAGCGAGGCACTCTTTAAGCGAGGTTTGACTGTAGTGCTAAATTGAGTGCAACACAGGGTTTCCCCCCTGGCCACGCCCACCATATCATGCCCACAGTGTGGTAGTAAAAAAAAAAATTTGGGCCCACCACTGCTCCCATCTGTTCCAGCTCCTGCCAACCTAGTAGTTTGAAAGCAAGAAATTGGGAGTAGATAAATAGGGACCACTTTGGTAGAAAGATAAACAGGATTCTGTGCGCTCCAATATCTAGTCATGCCTGCCACATCACCATGGAAATGTCTGCAGGAGCAGACAGTGCTGGCCCTTTGGCTATATAAAACATAGATGAGCACTGAACTCTAGAGTTGGATATGACTGGCTTTCAAGCAAGGGTGACCTTTACCTAGTGGATAGATATAATTATAGAATGGGAAATGTCAAAGTGAGGAGGACATTAGTGAAACAATTACTGAATTCTGACTCCAGCATCTGATGTGATGCAAACCACATGCAGAGCAGTTGTTTTTTTAAGCACAGATGTTGCATGTGGCAATTCAGTCATCCATTGCACGAGTGTGAACTACAAGTTGGAAGTTGATCTATCAACCATGGAGCACTGAGAGTATTTTCTGTGTTTACTGCATGACAATTTTGATTACATAAACATCCTGGCCATTTCCACAGTGATTATCAAATATACTTTGGTCTTTGACATGTTTTTTGTTGAAACAGAGCAGCCTGTACTCTGATTCCACTTGCAATTCTGACAGCAGAATAAACAATGATGCCAATACATAAAATTGTAAAGAAAATTGCTTATTAATAAATGCTGGCCAAAGTCCTGTTGTGTAATTATAGCAGAGGAAAACTAACGATGTATCTCCTGTAGCAAATGCCTGTTAATCAGCCTGTCTCTTGGATTTCCACGTGATTTGAAATGTTGGCATAACTAATGCTGGCATAAGTGTCAAATTTTTTTGATCCATACCAAGCTTAAAAAAAATGGTCTTGTAGCCTTTAGACAAAATTTAGAATTTGTGCATGTATCTTATCTCAGCTGCTTTCCTCTCTGTATTCCTTCTGTAATTTCTGGTTTTGCACTTTCATATCATTAATAGTGTCTTGGGAAGCTTAAGTATTCTCAAATACTGATGCCAGATTTTTATTGATTCCTACTCTTGTAGAGATTGTCCTGTCCAGGGGGCCCTGCTAGCAATGGATGCCAGAAATCAGTTTGGCAGAGGATCAACTAAGGGAGTCCCACTGAATTTGCATGTGACATTGTTGAACCCAGGTAATGCCATAGATGTTGGGGTGCAAGTGGCATCCAACTTTATAGAGGGCCTTGCTCCTGTGCTGATATTCATGCTGACAGTCAGTTGGAACAATATATGTGAGTACAGCCCACTAACCTAGAGACAGAGAGGGATATATTGTTTCAAATGGGCCGTAGATTGACAGTATGTGTGGAATCAGTAAGCTGTACTGTTGCTCTACAAGTCTGTCGTGTTGAAGGTTTTTGGGTATCTTTTATGCCTCCCCAATTTTTTTTCTCTTTACTGAATTAGCATTGTTGTCTAAGAAATGTCTGCTCTAAATCCAAAAAACTTTGAGTTTCAGTCTTTTGCATCTCTGAGCAAATGCAATTACCATATTTGCTGGTGTATAAGACCCACTCCCCCTTAAAATACACTGCAAAAATGGAGTGCATCTTGTACAGATTGTGCCCCTATCGTGGGTTATTTTGGTAATAATGGGGTGTGTCTTATACTCTGATGCATCTTATATGCTGACAAATATGGTATATATCAGAGGACTTGACTGTAGGCAATAGATTTTGTGGTGTGTTCTAGGTAGAGGTTGGAGGAATGCAAGTTAGGACTGGTTAAATAGCTCAGTAGTTTAGATAGAGGTTGAGTTTGATTTCTCATAGTGTCTCCAGAGAAGAATCACCCTGTATAGTTACATGCAAACTCCAGAGTCCCAGGGCACCCCCAGGAGAAAGTGGTTAACCACCTCTGTGTATTTTGTACCTAGAAAAACCCAGAAAGGGTCACTATTAATAAGAATTGACCTGGCAGCATTCAGTTATTGTTTATAAAGGCTCTCTATTCTTTTATTTATCATTACACATGTACACAACAGCATGTGACAATAATGCACAGCAGCACACACCGATCACCACACAAGCACTGGTGCCGATGCTTAATTCTAGGCCTCTCCCTGGTGGATAGAAGGCTGAATGTCCTGGAAGTGGATATGAGTTGGATCAGGCTAAATATGAGGCAGAACAAGCTGTCCTTTCCATTGATCTGCAATCTCTCTTGCTGTAAATTTATGTTGTTTATGTCAAAAATGACAAACAAGCTATCTGTGATTCACATCTTTGGTTTCTCTTTCTTTGCATGGGTGTATGTGTGTGTAAGAGAGATAAAAGCCTGTGGATTTATTATAGTTTATACACATCAGAATAATGTGAAATTAATGAAGTGAGCTATAATTTTTGAAAGTTTATGCCAAGTAAAATTATTTTATCTTCAAGGTGCTACAATCTTCTTCTTGGTTTCTTTTCCCAACACACTGACCACTCTTGTATGAATTGTTGTGGAAGGTGCTATTGAAAATAAAATGCTTCAAACCAAAAAAATCCTTAAAGTTTGTTTTATATCAATAGCATATAATGAGCATACAGTACATATGTGTCTTAGTTTTAAAATGATAAGGCACAGACTTCCTCTTTCATACATAGTATCCCCCACGCATGCCATGTTGCCCTTCATACATGGAGAAGATTTTCACTCTGTTATGTATACATTGTATATATCTATAGGACAATAAAATAAATAGATATACATTTCTGTGTTGCTCATTCTTTTCTCCTAAACAGAAATATTCTAGCAATACATATCAAGAAATACAACTATTATACAAACATAAGAATTTTATGAAAATCTCTCATTAGAAATTTATTCATTTATTTACATTTATAGCCCACCCTTTTGATGCGAGCACAACTCAAGGCAGCTGACAATATATATATAAAAAATACACATCATAATATATATATAAAAGATCAGATTAAAATCATCCAGTAGGTGCTTCACTTTAAGCAAGCAAGCACAGAGGTAATAAAAAGGCTGTCTCTAAAATAGTTATAAACCACAATCCAGCGATTACCAGATCCCAGTTCATTGTTGGTTTTGTGAACGTTCAAAAAACATGAAGTCCTAAACAAGTGGAACAAATAGAAGACAACAATTAGACAAATTATTAATGGTTCTTTCCCCTGCTCTTTTTTTTAAAACTATGTCTCAATTTCAAACTTTGCTTAAAATAGAAATTCTTAGGGAATGGGATCTACAGACTCCAGAATAATGCAGTTCCAGCAGGTCAGGAGAATATAGTTGCAGCTAAAGCTATGGACAATTAGTATTTTGAAATTATTTATTCATGGGCAGAGAAACATGGACTGAGAGGGCAATTTCACAAAAACTGTCCAGGGGAAACTATGTCTTAGCAGCATATGCAGGTAGCCCAGATAATATTTAATTTCCTTCACAATTCCTTTTATATTTAGTGTTCTTCTAGGGCAGTGGTGCCCAAACTAAGGCCCGGGGGTGAGTGCGGCCCCCAATGCCAATTCATCCGGCCCGCGAAGCCCTCGTCACTCCTGGAAGCAGAAGTAAAATGCACCCGAGCGACGAGGGCTTATTTATTTATTTATTATTATTTATTTATTACTTGTATTTACTATCCCGCTCCAATCGGGTAAACCCGACTCTGAGTGGCTTACAAATTAAAATCATAAGTAATCCTATGTTAATACTAAGTCATCTAGAGACTTAATGCTTAAAACTTTAAACTTTAAAACAATCATAAATACATTACAAACATTCGTGGGCTGGATGAATTGCCACCGGGGGCTGGATGAATTCGGGAGGGAGCCCTATTTCATTCAGAAACGTTAGAAATTTTTCTCAGAAAAAAAAAATATAACCTCAGACATTTTGGCTCAATTTAGCTTTTTACAATTTTCCACAGGTTCCACTTGGAGGGGCAAGTATATCAACATGATTATGCTAATTTAATTGTAACTGTATATTTTGTATCCTCTTTGTATTGTTGTTAGCCGCCCAGAGTTGCTTAGGCAACTGGGGCGGCATAAAAATTGAACAATTAAATTATGTGCCTCCCCTCATAGTCATAAGTTCTATAACAGATATGAGGCAGTGTTATGTCAAGGTTCAGAAAAATGCTAAATCTAGCATCAAATGTCCACTTAATTTTTCTTTTCCCATAAAAAAAATTCCTTCTGCATTTGCAGGGACTTTTCAAATGTATTAGATTGTTCATTTTACATTTATGATATTATTATGAGGTGGCTGTTTATCATTCTCCAACCCTCTTGGCTGGCTGTTCATTGTGATTTACAAGACGCCCTCCAGAAGTAGCTGCCTTATTCTTCCCCTTGGGATTTAAACTGAAGGGTGGAAAGCTGAAACCCAGGTAACTTAGAGATAATTATACAGTGAAAGACATGTACACAAACTTCATAGCCACCTCATTGTGTGTGTGTGTGTGAGAGAGAGAGAGAGAGACACGAATCCTGATCCCCACCCATTTATCTGTGTGTGTGTGTGTGTGTGTGTGTGTGTGTGTGTGTGTGTGTGTGTGTGTGTGTGTGTGTGTGTGTGTGTGTGTGTGTGTGTGTGTGTGTGAGAGAGAGAGAGAGAGAGAGAGAGACGAATCCTGATCCCCACCCATTTATCTGAAATTTCCTCTGATTTCTATCAGAGAAAATGGTCGAAATCTATCATGGGAATTTTTTTTTGGCACAGTGCTATCTGCTGTGTGTTCTGCTTCCATTTCTCTAATAAATGGCACAGCAACCTTGAAACAGCTTTTCTAAATGGTCTATTTCATCGCCTTAAGAGCCCTATTTCATTCAGCATGTCTTCTTTCATCCATCTTGCATTAACAGGACTATGATGATTCCATGGTGCAGACCAGCCAAAGCTACTGGAATGGAAGCAAGGGCTTGTGCCAAAGCTGCCCACTGTATTTCTATGCAGTGCCAGCAAACCTTCTTTGCTTTTTAATTAATCACACAGGCACTTGGGATATGTACCATACTGCCTATCAGCCACAAGGGTCAAAATGTCTCAGAGGAAACTGGAGGTCTGCACATGGATCAAGTCCCTCCTATTTTATTTAGTGAGTCACAAGATCACTCAAGGCATAGCATGGGAGACTATCAGACTTACTATAAGGAAACAAGCCCCAAGCATGACAGCTTTCATTTTAACATCAAGGTCCTGGGGGAACTGGATTCCAAAGTTGTCAGCATCCGTGAAAGCTTCTCTTACAAAACCTGTCCATTGCTTAGAGATTTTTCCAACTGTATTATTTTCATCTGTTGACTTAACCTTAAAAATAGTGGGGGGGGGGGAGGGAAACAGTCTTCAATAGCAAAAACATTTGTAACAGATCCAAGGAAGTGACTGCTTATGCTAAAATAAATATGCTAGTCTTAAGATGTCACAAAACACTTTTTTTTTGCTGTTGTTACGTTATAAAAACAAAGACATTTCATCCATTTAAGATATGTACATGCATTCCCGCACACCATAAACAGTCTTATTGCAGGCATTACAGTACTCTAGCTTGTCAATATAGCTACAGTGGAATGTCTAGACAAGCTCCCAGTTTCCAGTCACTGCTATTCACATAAATTCAACAACGAGTCTGAATAAGATAAGGTTCCTGATCATGTGGAGACTTTCTATGTGGCAGGAGTCTTGGTTTTCAAAGTTGCTTGCTCAGGTGGAGAATCTCCACCAACTCACTGCTGATTGTGAATGGAAAGCAACAATGTAGAGTTTGGGTTCGCACCTCTGACAAAATATGATTCTCTTTACGTACAAGTAGGGTTAATATTAAATCTCTTTAGGTCTGACTAGATAGGGAGGTTGTCCTGAATTGATTTGGGTCAGTTCAAAGTTTCCAAGGACAGTTATGCTGCTATTGTCATTCACATAGAATGTTTGGTAATTCTCATCAATTTTTAGGTCAACGGTCCACACCACACCTCAAATTGTTACATTTCTCATTGTCGTCACTGATTGCCTATCCTTATTTGTTAGTAACACTGTCTTCTTCCCATCCTCTTTTTTTTAAAAAAAAATGTTTGCAAAGTGACAAAGCAATAAGTTGACATAACAGCTTAGAAACTGCTGTACTTCTATAACATAGTGCTTAATTAGACCCAAAAAAATCATGAAGAGATACAGGAGGTATTCATTTGAAGGGACCTTTAGCCACTACAGTATAAGAGTCTGTTGTTTTGGTTTCACTAGACTTAGATGGCAACTTCCTGTTGATTTTTTTCAAAAACAAAATTAATGATTTCAAATACAAATGAAAATTGATTAATTCCTAATCTAACATTGGAGAGGCGGGGATAGGAACAGGTTCTAAAATATCAATTTAAGAATATCATTTGGGATAGAAGAATAATTATCACTGCAATGTACATTTTAGACTTTTTTATTCTGACTTTGGCTTTTCTTAGTGCAATTGAAAGAGGGATCATATTAGCTAATTCACTTTAGTGCACTCAACTCCTCTGCCAGTTCAATAATCTGCAGAAGTGGTGGCAGAGCCTTGAACATACTTCCTTTCAGGAAGTGCATTCATAAGGCAACAAAGATTTGAAAAGCAAGAAGCAAGTAAGTCAGTAAGTGACAGTTCAACAACAACAACAGTTCTAAGTATTAAAAGTGTCTCCACTACATGGTTTCATCAGTTTGACACTATTTTAAGCCTATCAGGTCCTGAGATCTGTAGTCTTGTGAGACACTTGGCATTTTCTGCTACAGGGCACAGGAGACAAAATTCTTGGCATCTCACCAAAACATACATTCCACAATTCTATAAGATAAAGGTACAGTCAATAAATATCATCAAACTGGCATTACTGTATTATGTAGTGTATCAGAAAACAACACAAAGCAGGGAATTTGCTTCATTTTATGGGTCCACTGACCAGAGTCAATGGAATAAATACCTGGGGTGTAATGTATGGCTGTTCAGTCAGTACAACAATTCCCATTAATTATGGTGGGTGTGGCTGATAAGAGTTTGACTCCTACAGAATTCACAGGGCAGCACATTCTGCACTCTTGTGATAGACTGAACTATAGTGTTTGAACATTAGCCTACCTCAAAATTAACATCTGCACAACAGCTGCATGCTACACAGGGCCCAACAATTTTAAGCACATCCTCGCGGGCTTCATTTTGAATAGCGAATTTAGGCAAACAGGGATGCCAGAGCTGTTTAATATATCCAACTGGCGTTCCTGGGGGAGCATGAACTTCAAGCTGGAAAGAAAAATTAAGACACCCAATAAGTAAGATTGGATGTTAAGATTGGTCTTCACATAGATATCATATATGAATACTGTATATTAATTTTTTTTTACATCTTTTTAACCAAAATCAAACAAAACAAGTAACTGAGTGAGGAATAAGAGAAGGGAGGAGGGGTCTCTTGGGGATATGAGGTGAGAGAATCATATGGCTGATGACAGCAATAAAAGAAATAAACATGATGACTTTCAACTGAACCTGGTTTTTACAAAAATCAATGCAAAAAGAAAAATAAGTATTTTAAGATGGAGTAGAAAAGAAAATGTCTCCATCTTCAAAATTTGTAAAATATTAGCATCTGGTTATGTGTCTTTACTGTATTGGCAGCAGGCAAACTTTGAAGACATAATCTGAATCAGTGTTGAAAACTATGTCTTTAATGGTTTTGTTCATCTGGAGGAGAACTTTTCTTCCACATTACAAGTAAAAAGGAAGGAAATCCAGATAACAAAAATAGAATGAGTACTCTAATGTCTCATAGCTGTGTTCTTAGTCTTGACGGGTTCCTCCTGCCTACCATTTGTTAATAGGACCTTCCTTTTCAGTGCAATCCTGAACCACTCTAGACTCCTTACAACAATGGACAAAAGGTTAAGCCTTCCTAACAAACCCCATCGCCGGACTTCTTCCATTCCATAGCTGGGACTATGATGAAAGGGACTATGGGAGATGAAAAATCATGGGACAGAAATAGGAAGTTATTAATTACAAAAATTACCCTTCTGCCAGTGATGGCATCATTCTTCTAAGGTATAAATTACACAGTAGGATTGCAGCCACTGTAATATTTAAATGCCTATCTCTATTATAAATACACTGAGTGAAAACTCTAGAATCACATGCAAAATGATGCAGCTTTACTTTGTTACAGAAAGATGTTATGAAAGGGTAACTCTCCTAATGCTATTGCCAGAATCCTTCACTTTGGGCTACAATTGGTAATGAGATTTACAAACAAGTAACTGGATGGTCACAGTTGCCCACTCCTTGGGTACCACAGAACAGAGTATCACATAAAGGTGACTTCTGAGAGGAATCAAGAAATAGCATCATAGCTGTATTTTTGAATGGAATTTGAGAAAGAAGAGTAGAGCCATTTAAGGGAATTAGGGATTTTAGGTTGAAGATGGTTAATTTCAAGGGGAGAAAGTCATTGGTAGTGATCAATCTGAAAATCAGACAATACGTTACAGAGATCAAATAATTAGAAGAAAGAATCCTTTTAGTGCCTGAATCATTTGATTGTCTCAGAAGGAAATTTTTGCATTTTGGTAGTTTGCAGATTAGCTTTGATGGTTTCATGATTAATCTTCAGGAGGCAAATGGAGGCCAAAATCACATTTCTGAAAGTGGGATTTCAGCTTCTTATGATAGGTTATCTCTAATACATACTTTTGTTCTGAATAAAAGAGTGGAGAGGTAGAATGGAGAGTCATTGAAGGAGTTTGAAGGGAAGAATGAGGAACATATGCAAAATGAGAGAAGCCAGTAGTACAGAAGTCAGGTGTTATGTCTTGATGTTGACTTTCCTGAAAAATGGACTCAAAGGAGCAAAAAGTAATTCACCTCTTGTAAGCAGCAAGGACAGCAACAACTGGAACATCTCAAAGGCCGTATAAGCTCTATGACTTCCTGGCCCATATTGTCTACGATTTTCATTGTGAAGGGTCGTGATGGTCCACAGCATTGGAGTGTACAACAGTCATTTTGCTCTGCTGCAAAATACACCCTTTGCCCCATAGCATTTTTTATTTCATATTTGTTGCATGTTTCAAAGCCAGTGATAACTGAGAGAGAAAGAAAGAGAAATAAAGGTATCTGGCTGATCCAAATGAATATTTAACTCACTGTGTAATCACACCCAAACAAATCTTCAAATGCTAACCTAAATATACATTTGAAACACTTTAAAAGAGATAACAGTCTAAAAGAACCCAGGCATGAAGAATCCATTACAACCCACTATTTCCAGGTAACCTATCTCATATACACAATATAGAACCAGCAGTGAAACCTGCCCAGAGTTGCTTGGCGAGTGGGGCGGCATACAAATTGAACAACAACAACAACAACAACAACAACAACAACAACAATAGTGTTCACTTTTAGAAATAATGTCCTAGTTTGAATTCTGGTTTGAGCATCCCCCTCATTTTGCGCCCCGCCGCCACGGAACACACCTGCGGCTGGGGGAAGAGGCTACCACTGCGCCCAGCTAGGACTCCCTCCACCTGTTCCGGAGGCTATGCTTAAAAGCCGTAGCGGCGGCTGGACTTCCCCGGCAGAGCATTTCGCGCCCCGCTGCCACGGAACACACCTGCGGCCGGGGGAAGAGGCTACCGCCGCGCCCAGCCGGGACTCCCTCCACCTGTTCCAGAGGCTATACTTAAAAGCCACAGCAGCGGCTGGACTTCCCCGGCAGAGCATTTCGCGCCCCGCCACCACGGAACACACCTGCAGCCGGGGGAAGAAGCTACCGCCGCGCCCAGCTGGGACTCACTCCACCTGTTCCGGAGGCTATGCTTAAAAGCTGCAGCGGCGGCTGGACTTCCCCGGCAGAGCATTTCGCGTCCCGCTGCCACGGAACACACCTGCGGCCGGGGGAAGAAGCTACCGCCGCACCTAGCCGGGACTCCCTCCACCTGTTCCGGAGGCTATGCTTAAAAGCCGCAGCGGCTGGACTTCCCCGGTAGAGCATTTCGCGCCCTGCCGCCACAGAACACACCTGCGGCCGGGGGAAGAGGCTACCGCCACGCCTAGCCGGGACTCCCTCCACCTGTTCCGGAGGCTATGCTTAAAAGCCTCAGCGGCTGGACTTCCCCGGTAGAGCATTTCGCACCCCGCCGCCACAGAACACACCTGCGGCCGGGGGAAGAGGCTACCGCCATGCCTAGCCGGGACTCCCTCCACCTGTTCCGGAGGCTATGCTTAAAAGCCGTAGCGGCGGCTGGACTTCCCCGGCAGAGCATTTCGCGCCCCGCTGCCACGGAACACACCTGCGGCCGGGGGAAGAGGCTACCGCCGCGCCCAGCCGGGACTCCCTCCACCTGTTCCGGAGGCTATGCTTAAAAGCCGCAGTGGCGGCTGGACTTCCCCGGCAGAGCATTTCGCGCACCGCCACCACGGAACACACCTGCGGCCAGGGGAAGAAGCTACAGCCGTGCCCAGCTGGGACTCCCTCCACCTGTTCCGGAGGCTATGCTTAAAAGCTGCAGCGGCGGCTGGACTTCCTCGGCAGAGCATTTCGCGTCCCACTGCCACGGAACACACCTGCGGCCGGGGGAAGAAGCTACCGCCGCACCTAGCCGGGACTCCCTCCACCTGTTCCGGAGGCTATGCTTAAAAGCCGCAGCGGCTGGACTTCCCCGGTAGAGCATTTCGCGCCCCGCCGCCACAGAACACACCTGCAGCCGGGGGAAGAGGCTACCGCCACGCCTAGCCGGGACTCCCTCCACCTGTTCCGGAGGCTATGCTTAAAAGCTGCAGCGGCAGCTGGACTTTTTAATAATGTTCAATTCTTTGTGTAAATTTGATGAATTTTGTAATTTTTGATTGTTGTTTGAAATTGATACCTATTCAATATTTTATGATGTAATGATGTTGAGTTGTTTTATGGTGTTGATACTGATTTTTTTCTCTCTTTTTATATTTACATGTTGTGTTTATAAACTTGCTGTTTACTCTGTGCTTGTGAACCGCCCTGAGTCGGCCCAACCAAGTAGGGCGGTATAAAAATTGGAGTAAATAAATAAGTAAATAAATAATAATTTATTTTTGTTATTGTTTTAGCTTACATATACAAAAACCACCCTTCAGAGAAGTTTCCATCTTAAAAATTCATAGAGAATTTAATTTAATTTAATAGATTTATATACGTACTGCCCTGGGTAGTGTACACAAGTTAAAATCAATATAAAACAATTAAAAAACCCGTTAAAAGGTAGCAATATTACCCCATCTGTGCCATTTACCATCTAAAAACAAAAATTTACAAAACTTTAACATTAAAAAATTAATTACAGGGGGGGGGGGCTCAGACAGAAAGGGGAGCTTGTTGACATTCCCAGCCCCCAGCCCCATTTTGCTTTTTGTCTTGCTTTACAAAAGCAAGACTTGGAATCTACATTCAAACCATAAGCAGTGGATTCCTCTCATCTGGAAAGCAAAAACTGACAGAATGTCTGTATAAGACAAGTTTAGAAGATGACAATACATTCTGTATAAAAAGATACACTGTCAGTGGGATACCACGCTTTGGCAAATACAGTTAGGCTAGGAGAAACACATTTCTCTGTTAGCTCCTTCCCAACAAAGTCTTTTAAAAAATGCTACACAGAGGTCCATCAGACCTTCTGGAATAGAGTGACTACAGTGTAGAAGGCAATGCAGGGATCTCTGAAAATTGTGAAGAGACCAAATGAGCAGGAATGTGCTTCCAACTGATTAGGGGAGATATTCACTCATGAAATGTGCCTCCAATTGATTAGGAAAGATATTCACTCATGAAATGTGTTTCCATCTGAGACAGGGAGATCTTCCTTTTCACCACACAACAACATACCCCATTTAGCCCTGTCTGTTTAGCACATGGAGTTGGGGAGTGGATAAGGCAGAGTACATAGTTTTGTTGTGATCCAGCCATCATCAGACTCTGAAGATGACCTGGATCAGGAGGCACTTCCTATGCCCAGCCCAGTTCTGTTTCCACAGCCTGCATCTGAACCTGAGGATATCTTGAACCAGGAACCTCAGGCTGCTTCTGGCCCAACATCTGACTGACAGCAATCAGCCCTCAGCCAAGGAATGGTGCCGAAAAGATCTGCAGCTGAGATGTAAAAAAACAAGAGCTCATTATCAGAGGAAGCTGCCAGCTGATGCCAATTAGCTGGGAAACTTCTTAAGCAAGCTTGTCTCACCAAACAAGCATCGGTACAATTTTCCTCTGTGCAAAGACAGACACCCTGCTTGACTTTGGATATCTCTTGTGACTGCCTGCTGTGACCCTGGATATCCTTTGGACTAGACCAGGGATTCTCAACATGCAGCCCACAGCACCATTTCATGTGGCCCCACTGCCTCCACCACACCAGGAAGTGCCATTTGGTGGAGGAAGGGCAAAATGGCCATCTGGCCCCAGAAGCCATCTTAGGGAGCATGACCTGGCCCCCAGCTAAAAAAGGTTGAGAACTCCTGGACTAGATGCTTCCATCTGTCTAGTTGTACATGCCTAAATCTGGATCTAAGTAAATGTCAATTTTTAGCCATGAGAATTATAGAAGAGAGAAATAAGTAATGGTACCAAAAGAAATTTAATCTACTTTTAAATTAGTGATGGAAAAGATGTGACTCCTCACATAACTGGATGCTGGTCTCATCAGTCCCAGACTCTGCAGCCATTAGAAAGGAACATAATGAGTTTCAATACACATCCAGAGGCCACATGCCTCTGCTTTAAACTTTTGAGGGAATATAATTAAAAATATTTTCTTATGAATTTGATATTAAGTAACATGAAATACATACCTTCCAGGAGTTCAACCTGCTGATGAATTAATATTTGATCAATCTGTTATGGGATTAAAAGGATATGTGTGAAATGTCAGAACCAAAATTTATACACATTCATTTTACATGTCTTGTTTATAAGTTTTTTTAAAAAAACTCCAGAGACTGCTCTAGAAATTATCAACTCAATTCTAAACACATTTGTTCAGGAAACATCTTAAGTGGAAGACAAATCAATATAATGCATCAAAAATTAGCACTAGATAACCCAATTTTATGTCAGATTAACTGTACAAAGGCAAAAGGTACTTCCTTAGCTTCACAAATTCAGCTAAGGAAATACATTTGTGTGAGTACAATTATGGGCCAATTCCAATAGATGATCCTTAAACTGCCTCCAGGACAGGGAATGTAAAATATTAGTTCTAACAGCGTCTATGGTCACCCGGAGACAATCTGTTCGTGCCATCTCTCAGCAAAATAATGGTACACATTCTCATGCTTTACTAGTACCTTAACATTTTAAATCAAAAGACTTCTTGCATTTGTAGAGCGAAGAGGAAGATAAAGAAGGGTTCCTGAATATCGCTGGCACATTGCCATGAATTCTCACACATGAAGAAGTAGAAAATGATGGTCTTATTCTAGCATCGGATCCATGACATGGATTCTGGCATATGTTTTTTAATCAGAGAATTTATTTCAGAATATTTCCAGTTTGGGTGAGAAATAAAAGTAATGGTGTCTGTCAGCTCCATAACATTAAGGGAATAATACAAAATTAACAGTTCTACACTGGAAGCAATGTGATATACAACAACAGTGTAAACATTTAAGCTCAGGATCCTGTTGCATAACACGATCTTGGAGGAGCAATCATACAAGCCAAACTATCTATCTTTCTGGCTGGATATCTTGTGCTTGGCCATGTCTTGGTTGCACAGAGAACACCACTTACATGATTAGCCTTCTGCAGGTGGTAAAATGCAACAGATTTTAAGTTACATTTTATCTCTAGCAGTCATCATAATAATTACTATACAGAACTTAATAATTTTACCAGGACCCTGTATGTGGTTGGATGAATGAAAGAAATAAAACATCATTCATTAAAGACAGATTAATCAGATCTGTATTTACATGCTTTCAGTTAACAGTCACGTAAAGATGAACATGAACAGAGAGAGACATACCTGGCTTAAATATTCCAATCCAGGGGGGCAGTTGGGAAGTGGAGGTGGTGCTGGCATCCAAATTACACCAGGGGGTCCATTAGGCGGACCCTGAACTGGGGGAACCCCATAAGCTCCTGGATAACCCTGGAATGCATAGGGAGGCTGTCCTTGAGAGAGGGAAAAATACAGTTAATTGAGCTGATGTAACAGCTACAGGGACATATAGTACACCACAACACAGAGATAAGAAAATGCATGTACTGTACAGTATTCTGTTGAACCACTTGAGGCAGACTGTTTTCTTTTTCATTGATTTATTTGCAATAGCAATTACACTTACGGTATATACTGTTCCATAGTGCCTAGTCCACTCTTTGGATGTTTCACAAGGTAATTAGCATTTGCTCCCAAGGTAATTAGCATTTGTCCCCAAGGCTGAGTCAATCTTGATTCTCATCAGGATCAAACTCACAATGTCATCCATTTCGGCTATGGTACAGCAGATTAACCACTGCACCGCTGCTGGGGAAATATCTTAGTGTACTGAAATAATTAATTATATTTTACTAAGAAGTCATTTTTAATAGGAGGCATTTGCTCAATTTTACTCAAGCACATATTAGCCAAAATCCTGTTTCACAGTTATACAAATGGCACAACTTTTAGCCTAAAATTGTTGTAAACTAAGAAATTTATGTAGGTATTATCTGCTGCATACCAACTCTTAAACTTACATAGTAAATTGATGTTACATCTGTAGCATTCACCTTATTTGTTTTGGTATACATGAGTTTGTGAGCTAGAATAAGAGAAGGTAAATTATGTTTTATTGGTATGGTTTGTTGTTATTTTGGGATGCCATCTTGGTAGACATTATATTTCACCTATACAAATATTTATTTCTGGTTGTTTGATGTTATTTGTGGTGCATGCATGCATGCGCACACCATGTGCTGTTTCATGCAATGTCTGTGAGCTGCCCAGAGTGGTCTTTGCACCAATTGGGTGGGATACAAGTCAAACAAACAAACTCAGAATCAACTGAAAACGTCTATGAAGGTCTCTTAACTTACAGCAATTTGCCACTACACATTATGTCTTTTGTATAACTGTGCAACAGGATTTTGGCCATTATTTAAAACAGGGGTTCCCTAAAAATAGGTGTTAAAAACAAGATGATAAAAACAATATTGGAGATATGGAAGAGATTGAAGAAACAATTAGCCCCAGATGTATCCCCAGTTATAGAAATGGAAGATTTAAAGAGTTTCTCAGTGAAGATAGATAGGAGTGTGAGGGAAGTGTTTTGTAGAAATGATGTGTTTTCTGTTGAAAGACTGGATCCAGATATGAGAGATTGGAGATACAGTCAAACCTCGCATAAAGAGAGCCTCGCTTAAAGAGTAACTCGCTTAAAGAGCAGAATTTTCTCTGAATGTTTGCTTCGCTTGACAAATAAAACCAACCAAAAACTCGCTTAACAAATAAATCAGGGATTGCAATCCCCCCCTCATTGGTCATTTACAATGGTGTTTCACTTAAAGAGCCAACTCGCCTAAAGAGCAATCCTGTGGAACGCATTATGCTCTTTAAGCAAGGTATAACTGTATATAGACAAATGAATCAAATGGATAGTACAAAAACGAAAATGTGTTGGAGATGTAAGATAGTACTGGGGACGTATGAACAGATGTGGTGGAGTTGTAATGTACTTAAAGATTTTTGGTTAAAAATAGAAAGAGAAATATGGGTCTGAGCTATAAACTGGAACATGGTGCTGCCTTATTGACTGAGGTGGATAACATGAATATAAATAAGAATAAAAAGGAATTATTGTCTATAATATTGACCATAGCGAGACAATGTATTGTAAGGAATTGGAAGAGTGATTCCATATTTAAAAAATAGAAGATTGGTAGAGAAATGTGGCAAATTTCATTAAATGACAAGTTAACATGGGAATTAAATAAAAAAGGGTTAATTAGAGAAAATAATTTTGGGAATATATGGAGACCTTTTCTGAATTATAGGTTGTTTGAAGGAAAAGGTGGTATGTCAGCACCCGATCAACTGAGATTTTGGATATAATATGAGAAGGTTGAGAAAGGACCACAATCACTAAGGCATTATAAATATCACTCGGGGTTCTATTTTTGTTTTTTGGGTTTTTTAAATTGTTATGTGTTTTATGTGTTTTAGATGATATTGACTTTATAGAATAATAATGAGTGTAGTGCATATCTGATAGAAAAATGTTATATATATAAGCATATACAAATAAGATGTTGATTTATATAATATTGCATTAAATTTATACTTGAAGAATAATGAGTATATATCATAAGCGATCATCATTATTGTTTTTGTCATTAATAGTATTGTTGTTTTTATTTTATTGTTTTCTGTTTAGTATTGTATGCCAAGTATTTTTCTTTACAATGTTGTTTTGTTGTTTTGAAAATCAATAAAAATTATTTAAAAAATTAAAAATAAAATAAAATAAAACAGGGGTTCCCAAGCTTTTTGCGCTGTGGGCTGGACCATGCCCCCTGGACAGCTGAGAGCACTAATCACGTAGTTCCTCCCACAGTAACCACTGCCATAAAATGTCACGGGTGCATTTATGACAGCGTTTACAGCAGATGTATGCATGTTTTACACATGCATGGGGACGTCTTAGAGCTGTCATAAATGTGCCCGCTTCTGCTTCTGGTAACAGCAAGAGTGGCAATGGGCCACATGAAATGGTGCCATAGTTTGGCCACCCCATATTTAAAAGCATGCCTACAGCTTTTATCACAAATCATAAAATAGAAATCCACTCCTAGTACAGTCAAACCTCACATAAAGAGTGTCTCGCTTAAAGAGTAACTTGCTTAAAGAACAGAATTCTCTCTGACTGTTAGCTTCGCTTAACAAATAAAAGCAACCAAAAACTCGCTTAACAAATAAATCGGGGTTTGCAATCCCCGCCCACAATTGGTCATTTACAATGATGTTTTGCTTAAAGAGCAAACTCGCTTAAAGAGCAATCCTGTGGAACGCATTATGCTCTTTAAGCGAGGTACAACTGTATACATAAATAACACTGGCCATTTGTTTTATAATTTAGTTTATATTTTGGCATTTTTAAATTTCAGTTTTTATTTATCTATTCTACCTCTAGGAACTAAGTGCAGTCTTTATAATTGTTCTTTTTCACATTCTTATTCTTGCAATAACCTTGTAAGGCAGATAAGGTTGAGAAATAAATGTTGACAGCCTCAGGACAATCAATAGTTGGTTAAAAAAAAAAGATCAGCAGCAATTCAATTTGGGTCTTTTCAGTTGGCATGAGCATGTTAACTACTATACCACATTTAATAATGATACCACCAACCTACATGGGAAGCAGCCTTCTACCAAGTCAGGCTTTTCCTAACTTAGTAATGTCTATACAGTACTTATTCGAAATGATGACACACGAATGAATCAAGGGAGTTCCATCCACAAAATCCTTTCTCCTGATTAGCAATGACTACTTCAGGTTTCAAACAGGAGTATCCCATTGCCCCCAAAGGGTTTGCATGTGGGACCCTCTGAATACAAAATATGTTATATGCTGAAGAAGAAGAAGAAGAAGAAGAAGAAGAAGAAGAAGAAGAAGAAGAAGAGAAGAAGAGAAGAAGAAGAAGAAGAAGAAGAAGAAGAAGAAGAAGAAGAAGAAGAAGAAGAAGAAGAAGAAATTCCCATTTCCACCATCATTCTACATGTATGGAAAGAGTATTTTTATGCAACAGCAAGAACTTAACTAACAGTATGCTTTCCCCCAATGACATTTAAATTCAAATGATTTACTAGATGCATTATCTGGCTATGTGCCTCTGCTGGGGGATAAATGCATCCTTTTGATGTTTGAATTTAAAAAGCCACATTGAAAGGGATATCAATCACAGTACAGTACTGTCTTCTTGCCTAGCCTATTGTGCCAGCAGAATTATTGTTTCAAAAGAGGAATGTTAGAGGCAAACCATATTCCTTCATTATTATCATTGCTGCTGTTATCTATAAAGCTCTCTTGCCCAAGCTCAAGCTCTGAACACAAATGTATTCAAATGAAATTAAGTGACTATACTGTACGTGGAACTAGGTTTATACATGCACAAAAGGATAATAAATAATAAAATAATAAAAAATATGTGCTTATTGGAGTGTAACCAGTTGATAGATAAATTCAAGATAGTTGCTCAAGGACTCTGAATACAGCACGAAAGACCTCTAGTGGAGTTATAAGTCTCTTCAGCTTTTAATGACCACTCCCCTTCTTTCATATATAGGTAGTTTTATTTTGACTCTCTATTTCTAGAGCTTTTATTTTTTAATTATTTTTTTATTAAATTTTAATAATCATAATACAAAAAAGGACAAAACAATATAACATAATACAAAATAATATCTCAGTTATAATGGGTATAACTCATGTTTATAACACCTATTATCCATCTTAAAACCTATCTTAAAACATATTACTTTTATACATTCTCTTTAATCCACATAAAACTATATTGTTCATTTACCCAATTCTTACTTCTTAATCTCCTTTAATAATTCAAAATAAATGTTTTCACTCATGTGTTATCTACAATGCCCTGGAAAAAACCATATTTTTCATAGAACATTTAGTATGGTAAGAGTTATCATACATTATGCAAATTTGCCTTTGTAAATTTTTAGTTAAGCAAGAGATTGACATAAAAACAATATAATAATAATTTTGTGTCAGAAATTATTCTGGGTTGAAAGGATTTTTGCTGGATAAACTCTGCTTAGGGTACGCCCGAATGAGGCTCCTTTTGTGTCCCCAAGATCTTTTCCCACCAAAGTAGTCCCTATTTATCTACTTGCAATTTCTTGCTTTCGAACTGCTAGGTTGGCAGGAGGTGGGACAGAGATGGGCACTCAAGCTGTCATGCAGAGCCCGGGTCTTGAACTGCAGATTTGCCAGCCTTCCAGCTAACAAGGTGAGCTTCTTCACCACTTAGCCACTGCAGCCCAATAAAAACAATGAAATGATTTCTTCATCCAAGACTATTCCAAGGATAAAAACAAGAAACTGATTTAGTATTCAATAGCAAATCTGAACACCTAACAATAAGGTTGGACAATTATTCTTCAGCCAACAGTATGGGATATGAAGTTGCAGTCCTATTCTTATGAACAGCACACTCACAAACATTAAAATCATATGTGTGATGCAACCTTAAACTCTGACTGAATTTCAAACCTAGAAAGTTCAAAGTCTTTTAACAAACAAAACTCCAGAAATATCAAGCTCAGTAAGTTAGGTCCTACTTTTCTTGTGCTTATCCTACTTACTCATTTACAAAATACAGTAACTGAAAACATGTAATGAACTCTATTCAACGTTTCCAAATGTATTTTCAACCAAAACCTGGAATGCCACTAATGACTGGGACTCCTATATTCTCATTGCCGGACTCTTCCCTTGGCCGGCTCCAGCCCCGGGGAAGATGGAACAGCTGGTGAGGTGGGCAGGAGCCGGCCATAAGAATGCCGGATGCCCTCACTGCCTCCACCAGACTCTTCCTTGGCCGACTCCAGCCACGGGGAAGATGGAACAGCTGTTATTGATGCTTGTAGAATTTTTGATGCTGTAATGATATTGTGATTTTTGATGTTTTGATGTTTTGTGGTATTGATGCTGATTATTTATGATATGTACATGTTGTGTTTACAAATCTGTAACATTATATGTGTTGTAAACCGCCCTCAGTCGGTCCAACCGAGTAGGGCGGTATAGAAATTGAAATATAATAATATGATATAATAATAATAACCTCTCCGCCCTCACCTTCAGACTCTCCACTGGGTGGAGAGGCTACCACAGTTGTGGGGCACCAGGGCCTCTCCATTGCCGGCACCCCACCCAGCCTCGCACCGGCTCAAAAGGACGCCATGGCGGTGGACAGCTTTCACCAGGACTGGATTATTTCTTTTTTGGAATTCTCTTGGGACTTTTCCTGGCTACCTTCTGTAGGATTTTACTTATAATCATTGCAGGACTCAGTATATGTGATATTTGTGTGTGTGTAAGCCACCCTTACTCAGGTTTGAAATGAAATGAAATGTATGTGATTGAGTTACCATCACCCCCACCCGTAGAATGAATATGGACATTTTCATAATGAGGAAATTAAACAATTCACAGAATGTAAAGCCAGCACATCTCACCTTCTCTTTACCTCTGATAAAGCCACAAGCAGGAGACTGACTGACATAGAAAGAGGAATTTTTATAGACAAACAAAACCAAAACTTTATTTAAGATAGTGGCTCTGGAGAGACCTCAGGGCCACAAAAAGTTTGCTAGGGGCAACATACAGCCTAGCGTTGGATTAACAAGAACTGTTAAGTCAACATTGGTATTAATTCCATTAATTCATTGACACAAGCTGTGAGTGCATGTCTGCAGTGCAACAATTCTGATCTGGAAGAATTAGCCAGCTCTATGCCACTGCCCAAGGGATGCCTGAGTGTACTTGTATTGCTTTCCACACATCATGTGGTCTGGATTTATCTCAAAATATTAAACCTTGCGTCTTCAGGAGGAAAAATTCTTATTACATTAAGAGTGACAAACTGAGAGGCTGGTAATGTAACCTATACAGTGGAAACTCGGATAACAAATGTTTCCTATAGTAAAAAAAAAGCGAAAAGAAATTGAAAAAACATGGCACCCCATACAATGAAAATTTTCGCTATGCAATTCAGCATCCCTATGGGAAAATTGTACAACAAAAATCTTTATGGGGAAAATCGCATAGTGAAAAAAATTTGTTGTACTTTTCCCCCCATAGAGATTTTCATTGTATGATTTTTCCCACAGGGATTTTTGTTAGTATTGGGGGGGGGGGGGGAGAATTGTACAACAAAAAAATTGCATAGTGCACAGCCCCAAAGAATGAATTATTTTCGTTATACAAGGTTCCACTCTATAGAGATTTATGTTTTATATGTTTCCTTCAGCAGAAATAATACTTAGGGTACACGGGGCAGAATGCACTTTGAATCCACACATGGTCCTCTTATAAATTACCAATTTTTCATACTCAGAACGAGCTTCCTTCCTTCCTTCCTTCCTTCCTTCCTTCCCTTCCTTCCCTTCCTTCCTTCCGGGCAGGCGCATGGCATTTCTTTTACACCAATCCCATTTATTTCATTATGATATGAACTCCTCAGATTATATTAATTAAAAATAGAATTATGAAGACATCCTTGACATTCTCTGTCTCCAGCACAGTTGATGGTGTAATGGTAAAGTCCCTGTTTACAGAGGACTATTGAATTGTGCACTTATGTATTTAGAGATTAAGTTTAACATAAATAAGTTAATTATCTACCAGAGGGCAGACCTATCTCTCTTGAAGAAACATATATTTTCCCATTTTTAGCAGGTATGTAGGATTCGCAAAATATACACAGAGAGAAATTCCTCATTAGTTTTCATTCAAAAGCATTTTGAAGTTATAATGTAGCCTCATTTCAACATTATGATGTTTTCTTATTAAAAAATACGATTTTCCAACAGTGTAACTGCAGAATTTACTTTGTTTGCAGGGGGGTTTCTGTCAATACTGAACAGCTTGCTTTTTGTTTGTTTTGGTTTCAAGTTAGCAATAACAGCACTGGCTTTTCATGTCACAACTACTTAAAGAAATACTGAACAGTCATGAGCAAGAGGAAATTTCTGATTAGGATCAGAATTTTTGGAACAAATTTCTATTGGGGGGGTCAATTTTTGCAACAAATGTCTAGGGGGGGTGTCAATTGAAAATTCTGAGTACATGTTGTGTTTACCTGGTCCAGGAGGATATTGACCTGGTCCTGGGCCATATTGAGGATATCCATAGGGTGCATGTTGACCAGGATACTCCATCCCAGGGTAACCAGGAGCTGGTGGTAGCTGTGCTGGTTTATTTGCTGAAATAAAAGAGGGACTTTTTATTCATATGTTAAACCTCAACCCTTTCCTCATTTGTGGTTTTTCAGGGCTTCTGTCCCAATCCTGAGGTGACAAAAGGCTTCCCCAAGACAAAAAGCAAGATTTATAACCTGAAAGGAAGGATAGGAAGCTTTCAATAAGTTTGAATTAAATCTTACCAACCCATTTGATGTTGATGATGCCATGCAACTTCCACAACATAAATGCATTCAAATAGGATTTGGGTCATTATGTGGCTTTAACAGAGAAAGACCAACTTTCTATAGGCACAACTTTTCCTACTAAAGTAATACAGTGGCTACGGATGCAAGTAAATTACAGTACTGTACTTTGGTCTTGCAACTATAAAAGGCAAATCTGCTCTGGTCAGGAAAAAGAAGCTAGGAATCTTAGTTCTAGCACCTTATTAAATTATAGCCAGCAGATTCAATTACAGCCAACAGATAATGGCTGTGTGAAGCTGTATTGTTGTGCTTGCTTGTCTGTCATCTTGCTTGACCACACCCATCTCCCTTTGACCCCCTGAATTCGGTATATAAAAACCATGCCTATAAGTTTCACTCTTTGTGTGAAGAAGTGGACTTGATCCACGAAAACTCTTTAAAGTGCTACAGTGTTTTTTATTTTTATTTTGTTTTGTTTATTTTGTTTTGTTTTCTGATATGCCTGAACCACAGACTAACATGGCTACTATTTTTTTAAAAAAAGCCAGCAGATTAAGTTCACTTAGCAGGGCCGGCTCTGTCATTGGATGTGGACTGCTATGTGCAGCAGGTTCAGAGATATAGTTGTTGATAAAACTATGTGCATGCCACTTATCCTGCTCTGTGATTCTAAGTTTGCCTGAAAACTTTTGGTGTCCCATTAACTGTGTCAAAGACACAGATATAACTGCCAGTCTGGAAGGCTTTTGTAGACAGAACAAAGGAAAGCATAATGTTTGCCATTGCAGCTGGGCAGAAGTTTTCACCTTTTGTTTACACCTTTGTATGATCAACATTTTTTTAAATGTTACAATAGTTAAAAATAGAGGCTTGGGGAATTCCCCTGATTTAAATTACATTCTTCCACAATAGATTGTGGCAAACAAGGAAATGTTACTTAAAACTCTTTAAAAATTAAAAGTGATTCACATTGTAAGTCTTGGTCATTTAAGACATCTCTAGTTAAGAAAAACAAGAGTAAGCAAGATTCTTGATTCTGTTGGGTTTTTACCCCCTCCTTCCCCAACACCTCTCCCACTGAACAAATGCTGGTGGAGTTGTCTAGGGGAACTAGAGTAAAGAAAGCTTTCTTCATGGCTCTTGTGTGTGTGTTTTTATGTCAGAGATTACTCTGGGCTGAAGGGATTTTTGAAGGGGCTATCCGAATGAGGCTCCTTTATGTCCCCTATCATGCAGCTCTTAGGGAATTGAACCCCATCCTTTTGGTCTCCAAGCAAAGTGCTTTTACCCATTGAGCCACCAGGGTTACCCATGATCATGATCATCATGATCATGATCATGATCATCATCATCATCTTGTGCCAGAAATTATTCTGTGTTGAAAGGATTTTTGTGGAATAAACTCCACTCAGGGAATGCCCAAATGAGGGTCCTTTTATGTCCCCAAGAGCTAGGACAGAGATGGACGTTCAATCCATCATGCAGTACCCGGGTCTCAAACTGCCAACTTGCCAGCCTTCCAGCCAACAAGGTGAGTTCCTTAACCACTGAGCCACAGCAGCTTCCACCTTCCCATTATTCCCAGCAAGGACATCTGGAAGCATAAGTTTGTGGTCTGATGGTGTAAATACTGCTGGAGAATGGCCAGTAAAGGAGGGCAGTTTAAGAAATATTCTGAAAAAAATTCCAAGTATCAGTCAGGGAATACTTACACGTCATTTTTGGAGGGGCTGTGTATAATTATTTCTGTGGAAAGAAAAAAGACAACAAAACATTAGGAGCTTTTGCAACATGGCTGTTGCTCAGGTTTAAGTGAAGGTCATTTGTTAAGGAGAAAATATTGCACAAAACAAACCTACTCCTATTTTTCTATGGCTGGGCAAAGAGGTTTCTTTCTGCTGCATGTTTCAGAAAACATTACCATGTCATTTCCTTAAGATCAGATAATATATTAAAAATAAAACAAGTTTCTTCTTTCTATAATGCCCCCCCCCCAGCACAGGAGTTCTCAACCTTTTAAAGTGAGGGGCCAGGTCACTCTCCTTCAGACAGTTTCGGGGGCTGGATGGCCATTTTGACCTTCCTCCACCACTTGGCACTTCCCGGTGTGGGGGAGGCTGGGGGGGGGCATGAAATGGCACCATGGACTGCATCTGGCCCACAGACCGCAGGTTGTTTTAGAGGATTTATTTCACATTGCCACCACCTCCCCATGAGTTCCCATGGAGAACTAAACCCAAACCTCTTGAATCTTAGTTTAATACTTTATGTCATTATAATACACTATTATATGGGACCTGTCCCATACACTCTGTTAAGAATGTAGTTGTAGATCAAATCATTTCATTTTAATCCCTTTTTAATGTACGTATAACTGTTTCTTTCATACGTCTGTTGCACAATTCTGGCTGCGTTCCCATATAATACTAAATTTATTTTCATTTATGGTGAACAAGTCAGGAGTTGGTGCATACAGCCTGTCAATTCTCACTTGTATCTTGAATAACCAAACATTAGTCCAACTCTATAACATCTACATCTTTTATTGCACTCTCCAACTCCAAGGTTTCAATCCAACTCGTAATCTCAGCTAGATTCAACTTCATCAATCAATACAATCAGTTACTGAATGGTAAATCAAACTAGAATAAATCACATTGATTCAGTGAATCAACTCTAGTTGGGACTAGTGTTTGAGTTTAGGTCCAGAAGTTTAATGAAGCCAATCAATTCTTTCTCAAAACCACCGATTTTCTACATCAGGGGTTCTGAACCCACAGCACCATTTCATGTGGCCCACACCACTGCTCACACTGGAAGCAGACAAGTTTATGACAGTCGTAAATGTGCCCTCAGCTGTTGTAAATGTGTTTACGACAGCCATGGATGTGTTTTATGGCAGCGTTTACAGTGGGGGGGGGGAGACACCACAAGTTCAGCCCACTCAGCTGACCCATGGCTTTAAAAAGTTGAAAACCCATGTTTTACATGAAGAAAATGGAATTTCTAAACTGCAGGATTAATGTAGCCTGGGGAAGTTCTCTCATCCAAACCATGCGAGAATGTAAAAGTGAGATCATCCTCTTTCTCTTCTTTTTCTACTTGAAGAACAGGAACACGGAAGGAAGCCAAGCACTCTGTACTATTTACAAATACGAGCCTTAGTTGTTGCACCCTTCTTCCCCTTTCCTGGACAGAAAAAAATGAAGCCATTTCCTGGTTGAAGAACCAGATGGAAAGTGATACTTTGTACTTTCCTCAGGAACCTGGTGATGACATATCCTCCCCTAAATTACTTTCAGATTCACTACAACGTGATTAATCACTGACATTAGAAAACTAAGGGGAGAGCTTACATCTCAACAACAAAATGCTGTATGTACTTCCTTTTCACCAATTTTCACAGAATAGATTTTAGATAATAATCTCATAGCATCCTTACCCTTCCCCATAAATCACATAGTTGAGGATACTGTACATTTAAATTAAGTACACTTAAACACAGGAAACACAAGGCACAAGCTGGGGTCCTGAATCTAAATCTGAACTGCTGGTGCAGATACATCTCAATAATAAAAACCTTTGAAATGGTAGCCATGTTAGTCCATGCTTCAAGCACATCAGAGAGTAAACAAAAGAAAAAGACAAAAAATATTATGGCATTTATTAAGACTAACTGCTATATTTTAATGTTAGCTTTTGGGGATCAAGTAACATTTATTGCTAGATAAGATGCTTAAATAATTAGTTCCCCACATCCAAAATTCACTATTAAGCGAGCTTGGAAAGGGTTTTATATATGAATCAAAAAAATAAAATAAAAATAGCACCGAACAGAACTAAAATACTAGAAGCATTCAACCAAATATTTACTTTGTTAATTCAGAGAAAACTTACCAGGTTGTTTTTTATTTTCTTCTTCAAATCCCTACAATGCAGGAACTGTGCAAAGCAGTGTGAAATGTCTTTTCAAAGTTCCTTTTGCAATGCAGAGATTACAATAGATTTTCCTGTAATTGTCCCCCCGCCCCCAGTGCAGAGTTCTTTATTTACAAGCCATTTCATCAGTATCCACTTCTTTACTGACAAAATAAACCAAGCTGTTCTCTGGGAAATACTGGATTTCCTGGAAGGGCTTGTGAGCTGAATTCCTCTGTGCTCAAAACAGGAATTTTCCCTTGAAAAGCTGGTAAGGGAACTAAGTGACCTTCATATCACTGACTACAGAGCAGACTTGCAAACAAAGTTACACAAATTTCCAGAGGGAAAGCTATTTTAGGAGAAACAGCCTCTACTACAGGGTGTACCAAAAGTCACCATACCTACAGTATGCAAAATTGCATAACAACATTTGTTATGGAATGTGTTCGCTGTGAGTAGGGGAGAAGACATTTATACTATACAGTAAAACCTCATATAACACTAAAACCTGGTTCCACAAGTCTTGGTGTTATATGATTTTTAGTGTTATCTGATCCTCTATGGGATCCATAGAGATACATTGTAACCACACAGGCTTTTGTGGTTGTTATCTGAAGCATCCCATAGGATCTTAATGTTATCTGATGCAATTCTTCCCCCCAGATTCCTTAATGTTATGCGATTTTAGTGTTATTCGATACTAATGTTATATGAGGTATTACTGTATACAACATGGGGTTAGGAAGTAGCGACTCCTCCACTATAGACTTCTCCATAGCTAGGCTTCAGCTGGCTTATTTGGCCTGTTAATAGGAAAATGCCACAGTAGAACATGCAGAACTCCTGACATTGACAGAGGCCATCAATTAAAATCTACAAAAAAAAAAAAATATCAGGAAAAGTATGTTTTGCACTGATATCACCTGTATTACATGAGCCTGATATATGTCATTCATTCAGTTTATTTACTGCCCTTCTGGCCAAAAGGCTACATAGGGTAATGAGCAATGAAATACCCTACAACCCTGACTGCTCCTTAGAAGGTCAAATAGTAAAGATGAAGCTAAAGTACTTTGGCCATCAAATGAGAAGAGAGGATTCACTTGAGAAAGCCTTGATGCTGGGAAAAGTGGAGGGCAAAAGAAGAAGGGGGCATTCAAAGATGAGATGGCTAGATGGTATCGTAGATGCAGTGGGCACAAAGCTGGGCGGGTTGAGGAGGATGCTGGAGCACAGAGGTGCCTGGTCCATGGGGTTGCAAAGTGTCAGAATTGACTGTGCGACTTAACAAAAAAAATAAACACATTAAAACACCACAAATCATGATAAAATGTATAAGTAAACAGCAATAATAATAATTTCATCTCAGAAAGTATTCTGGGTTGGAAAGATTTTTGTTGGAGAAACTCCATTCAGGGGATGCCCAAATGAGGCTCCTTTCATGTTTCCAAGATCTTTCCCACCGAAGTGGCCCCTGCCAATTGTAGATGCAGTGGGCACAAAGCTGGGCGGGTTGAGGAGGATGGTGGAGCACAGAGGTGCCTGGTCCATGGGGTTGGCAGGAGCTGGGACAGAGACGGGTGCTCAAACCATCATGCAATAAGCAGCAATGCAAAAACCACTTTTAAAAAGAGATACAATGAGCCAGAAAAATCATGAGCATCAGGTAGGGAGTGGAAGAATGTACCCAAAGGGTTCTCTATAAGGTCAGTTTTAACAGTTCTCTGGAACTCCTGGAGGGAGGGCATTCCACAACATCAGGCCTTTCTGTCATGTTGCTCTCTGGCACCCAGTATGGCATTAGGCTGCCCACCACTTTTTCTGCTCCAGGTTCAGAGTGTGCCTTCCTAAAAGGAAAGGCAAAATAGACTAGATCTTGATACACCTGCCCTTCCCTTTTGGTAGCCGACCTGAGCATTTGCCACTTTCTGCTTGCAACCAGATATCTGAGAACCAAGGCTTTGCTTTTGGCACCCCATAACACCCCAGTGAATGTCTTGGTGACAACATTAGTGTGAAAAACATGTTATTAATGAAACAAAACAAAACAGGAGGGGACCAGGCTGGACCACATGATGCACCCCCTTAAAAAAACCACAAGACTTTGACCCACCTGTGGATCCAGAGGTGAAAAGGAAAACAGGCATTTAGCAAGCCAAAATAAATGATGAGAAAACCTTCAGCTCACAACCCCACTTACATACACATAAAGGTTAGCTCATCCCTGCTGAGGTGTCTGCCATTCCTGTTGTTGTTGTTGTTGTTGTTGTTGTTGTTGTTGTTCAGTTGCACAGTCGATTCCAACCCTTTGTGACCTTTTGTGACCCATTGCCTGCCAGGCACCTCTGTCTTCCACAATCCTCCTCAGCCCGCCCAGCTTTGTGCCCATTGCACCTACAATACCATCTACAAAACCCAAGGATAAGGTTTCCTGCCAGTGCCCCCAGCCACCTACAATGTTACTTCTCCAAGGCCATCTGGCTACATTATTGAGCCTTTTTAATATTCAATGTAACCAAGTTGGGCCAATTTCTTCACATATGCCATAGTTGAGAAGGCCTGGTTCTTGGTACCAGTAGTGTAGCATGGGGAGGCCCGGGGGGGGGGGCACTTTTTGGGCATATGGGTATTCTTGGACTACAATTCCCAGAAGCCCTAGCAGGAGCAGGCACCAGCATCCTAGACCTCTGCCAGGGGGTGGCAAATTTGGCTTATGCCCAGGGGAGCTGAATCCCACACTATGCTACTGCTTGGTACCAACTTTTAGGGCTTTCTTTGGAGTGGGAACCCAAAACCCTAAGGCCTTTGATGATTGGATGTCCTTGGCAGAGTTTAATCAGAGATGCTCCATCAAGTATTGAGGTCCTACTTTGGTCAATGGTATTGAAGGCCATTGAAAGATCCAGGAGGACAAACAGGGTCACATTCCTAGTCTGCCTCCCTCAACAGGTAATTGAGCAGAGTGATCAGGATTGTCTCAGTCCTGTGCTGCAGGCTGAACCCCAACTGAAATTGATCCACTCTATCAGTTTTCTTTAGTAGTGCCTGCAACTGGTCTTCTGCCACCCTCTCAGTGACTTTGCCCATGAATGAAACACTGGTGACAGGTCTACAGTAGTTTTGATCATCTGTCACCAGGGATGGGTTTGTTTGTTTTTAAAATCAGGTTCAAGTAGAAAGGTATACAACCATCCTGCATGGACGAATTTACTATTTGTGTGGCCCAATCAACTATTAGTTGCCTAAATGATTTAAGGAGACACACTGGGAAATAGACTTGGAGACAAGTAATGGCCCTACAGTGACCAAGCATTTTGTCCACATCATCAGGAATCACAGGCTGAAATTGATGCAACAAAACCAGACAAGATGGTGGGAAGATATTACCCAATCATTCTTTAATGACATAGTAAAGATAAGGGCATTCCTCTATTCACGATCATTTCATTGAATATGGCAGGCTGAATTTTAATACATCAATAAATTATGGCTAGTTGACTGTTCCTATAACCTATTTCTTGTGGATATCAGAGAGTAAGTAAAACAAAAGAAAAAGACAAAAAAGTTGTGGCACTTGAGATGGAATTGATATAGCAGAGTGCTAGAAGTGGCTGACTATGGCCACACCCCAGAGTGTGAGAGTGTTTGGTTGAGTAAAGCACAAAACAAACTTTCAGCTTGGGTTGTAGGAATTCACTATTTACACTATATACAAAACTGAGCACGAAGTGCAAGGTTACACATGTCTTCTATTCAGACTATGTGTTGCAGCAAAGTCTATACAAAGTCTATAAACAGTCTTTGGAAAGCTTCAAACGTCTATCTTCAGTAAAGCAAAGCAAACACAGTCCAAACCTTATCCGTTCCTTCAAGGTCGGCTTTGAAGATAGTTAGCAGTTCCTTTTCGCTCTCTCTCAAAACACAGAGTCTTTTATCAAGGCACCACAATGTGGCAGTGGTATGTTATCCAAATGTCTTGCAGTCCGGCAAGGCAAAACATACCAGGAAAACGACGAAGCAGTCCAACAGCTGGCTGGCAACGATGGCAACAGCAGTGTCAGACAGCAGGCAGGCAACAGCAACAGCAGTGGCACGAAGCACACAATGGCACGAAGCGATGCAACGGCATTCAGGCAAAATGGCATAAGAGCAAAGTGTCTGAGAATGTTGCCTGAATTTATGCTACCTACAAACCCTTAATGATAGCACCTGGCTGGGGTAACATGCAGAGCCTTAAAGGTACAGTCATTGGTTTGCTCTTGTTGCAAACACTAACCCATGTATCCTAACATACTCCCCCTTTGCGACGAGAGCACTCAACCGATGATTGATACGTTACAACAAAGATACATACAGAGATACAGAATACACATTCACAGTATCCCAAGGGTTTCAATACAGTATTTATGTTTCAACATTGGTAAAGGCTTTGTAAAAACATCTGCCACATTTTCCTCGGTGGGAATATACTCTAGCTTAATGATGTTTTTCCGAACTGACTCTCTAACGTTGAGGTATCTGAGATCAGTATGCTTAGACCGGCTCTTTACCCCTATACTGTTAGCAGTGGTTATTGCTGCTTGATTATCCTCATATACAACTATTGGTTCGGTACAGCTTACCCCTAGGTCCTTAATAAGCTGTACTAGGTGGGTTACCTCAGTGCATGTCAATGACAGGCAAGAGAATTCTGCCTCCATAGTTGATAATGTGATGTGTTTCTGACGCAAGGACTTCCAGTCTATCGGTGCACCCCCTAACGTGACAACCATCCCTGATGTGGACTTTCTGGTGTCTGGGTCCGATGCGAAACTTGCGTCGGCATAAACTGCCAGTAACAGGCTCCCTCTTGGCTCCAGATACAGTGCTCTCCTGATTGAATACTTTAGGTATCTCAGGACCCTTTTTGCCGCTTGCCAGTGTCTTTCTCTCGGGTTTTCACAGTACCTGGCTAACTGATTTACGGCAAAAGATATATCTGGCCGGGACCATGTAGCAATATAAGTCAAACTCCCTATTAATGACCTATAAATACCCTTATCGAACTCTGGCCCTTCATTCACCTCCTGAAGGAATCCAGAGTCATAGGAGTGTTGCATGGTTTTGCAAGTTCAAGCTTGTACCGCTTGAGTAATTGTGCTATTTTCTCAACCTGCGACAGCTTAAAACCCCTCGCTGTCTTTTCTATATCCACTCCTACGTATGTCTTGATATCACCTAGGTCTTTGATATCAAACCTCTGTTTAATCCTTTTTATCAGTTCAGCAGCTGATTTCTCATCCGGAGAAATGACTGCAATGTCGTCTGTGAACACCAGGAGCAACATTGTTGCTTTGCCCGACCCCTTTTTAAACAGACATGGGTCTGCTATACCTTGGTTAAAACCTAAACTCTTAAGAAAATCCACTAGGCACATATTCCACTCGTACCCAGATTGTCGAAGGCCATACAGGCTCTTCGTTAGTTTCCAGCACACAGACTTGCTTTCCGGGCTAGTCAGCATTGGTGGCCTCCTCAAATATATTTCATGCCTTAAGGGCGCATTGAGGTACGCTGTGGCCACGTCAATATGTTTGATCACATGCTTGTGCTTAGCTGCCCACGTTAATGCAGCCCTCAACGTGGTAACCTTCAGTGATGGGGCGAAGACCTCATCGTAGTCCCCTTCACTCTGCCTAAACCCTTGAGCGACCAAGCGAGCCTTACATATTTTGTTTCCATCAGCACAGGTTTTGACCTTAAAAACCCACTTACACCCAAGAACCTGCTTCCCTGCAGGTATGGGTACCTCTTGGAAGACTTGCAGGCTCTTCATTGAAGCTAGCTCCTTACTCATAGCCTCCTTCCATGGCTCTTGGTCAGGTTTAGGTAATTCAGCCAGTTCAGCGAAACTGGCTGGTTCTATGATTACTGAGCAGGCCTGATACCTGTCAGGTTGCCTCCTCTCCCTAGTAGACCGCCTGACGATGGCAGGTGATCGGGAGACGTTGGGTGTCTCACCCTGGGAGTCTGGTTCAGAATCCTCTGACTTTACCATTACCTTCTGCTCGCTATTAGAGTGGTCAGAGACCCGATCCTGATCACTATCGGACTCACTCTCGCTTTTGATATCGTTCCTGTCCGGTCTGGACAGTCCGGGACCAGAATTCCTAGATCCCCTGGTTACGTCACTAGGTACTGGGTAACCGTTAGTACTCGTAGGCGGGGGCCCCTGCTCCAACCTTTCCCAACCTACGTTCTCTAAAAACTTTGCGCTGGCGCTGTTAAACACTTCCCTAGTACCCGGCTTCCAAAAGCGATAGCATTTTCGATTGGTTTCGTAACCGACAAATATCAACTTGCGGGCACGGTGCTGTCCCTTGCGCCTTTGCTGAGCTAGTATGTGGACCCACGACGGACAACCAAAAACCCGTAAATGACCTAAGTCCGACTGACGTCCATGCCAGAGTACATATGGTACCTGCCCCGTGGTGGAGTTCACTGTTAGGTTTATCAAATGGGTGGCAGTAAGGGTTGCCTCCCCCAAAGGGCATCAGGTAGTTGAGCGTCATTTAGAATAGTCCGTACCATACCCTGTAGAGTCTGACCCCTGCGCTCCGCATAAGCATTATGCTGTGGGCGGTATGGCGCACTGAGCCTGTGCTCAATCCCTCTCCTTGTCAGGAAATCTGAGAAAGCCTTGTTAACAAATTCTCCCCCTTGGTCAGTGACCAGGCATTTAAGGCGTTTCCCTGTTTTACGTTCGGTAGCTTTAAGCCACTGAGCAAACTGATTCAGGCAGTCACTTTTCCGTTTCAGTAACCTTACAAACCCATATCTAGAATGATGGTCAATGATGTTCAGAATGTATTTTGCTCCCCCTAAAGATGGCTTTCTTGGTCCTATAAGATTTGCAAAGACCAGGTCCATCGGTTGCTCTGTGGAGAAGCCCTGCATCCTGTTTGCTGGTGCAGATTTAGACTTCTCTTCTCCACAGGCATTGCATTGCAAAAATCTATTGCAAGGCGATAGACTTATCCCTTTTACCTGGGACACAGTCTGCCCCAGAACTTTAAAACTGCAATGGCCCAACCTTCTGTGCAACAGGTGGATGCAGTTAAAGTGTGCAGGCCTGTTGTAATTTCCAACACTAACAACAGGTGGGGACTGGGGTTCTAACACATATAGCCCGTTCTTGTGGTGGGCTACAAAACACTTCGACTCCTTTCTGATAACACATTCACCATCCTTAAAGGTTACCTCATACCCTGCCTTATCCAACTCCCTCACTGAGAGTATATTTAGGAACCCAGGGATGTACAACATTTGCAAAGCTGTCCCCAATGGGGTACAATACACTTCACCTACACCCCTAGCAGGCACATCCTTGTTGTTAGCCAGTGAGACAACTGTGTCTGTCTCCTTTAAATTCCTAAAGCTCTTTCTTATGGATGAAATTGATCTTGTCGCCCCACTATCAATCACCCATAGCTCCTCTGGCATCGAGGAGCAACATACACCAGCTGGCTTTGATGAAGCACTCCTCCTTTGCTTCTTTGGGCGTTTCACAGCCTTGCTGGGACAAGACCTGGCAAAATGCCCAGGTTTCCCACAAGCAAAACACCTCCGGGCGACTCCGACTGTTGCTGGCTGCTCGTTGCCTTTCTGGAACTGGGGAGCGCTGGCCTCACGAAGTAGAGTTCGCTCCAGCCTCCTCTGTGATTCCTCCAGCAGCTGAGGCTTGATTTCATCAAACACCATATCCTGGCTTGGCAGAGCCCCAAGGGAAACCACGAAATCCTCGTAGCTCTCATCCAGGGAAGATAAAAGGATACAGGCCTTTTGCTGCTCATTAAACCCAAGACCTTTGTCCTCCAGATCCAGGAGCTGGGTAGTTATAAGCTGTATGTGTTCAGCCATACTCCCACCTGGAGCAAGGTGAGTGCGGAAAAGCCTCCTGGCAAGCTGTATCTGTGCACCCACAGTTTTTCTCACAAACAGTCTCTTCAGGTTTTCCCAGCACGCAGCAGCAGAAGTTTCCCCTCTGATATGCACTAAGAGGGAGTCTGCAACAGTGAGCCCAATCACTGCCAGAGCTTTTGAGTTCTGCTCAATGGCCTTGTTGTCACTTTCATCATCAGGGTCCAAAGCTGCCAAGTCCACGGGCGTGGACACTGCGCTCCACAGGCCCTCCTTCCTCAGCAATAAGGAGCATTTTAAAGCCCAAGCCTGATAGTTCGTGCCAGTGAGCTGAGGAACCAAACTCAAGCCTCCAGAATCCATTGCTGCTACTTTAGTGTAAAAATTCCTCCAAGCAAACAGAACAAACACTCTCTGCTACAAACAGGGCGTGGTCAATTAGTAGCACCTGGGCCCATAACCATTGAGATGGAATTGATATAGCAGAGTGCTAGAAGTGGCTGACTATGGCCACACCCCAGAGTGTGAGAGTGTTTGGTTGAGTAAAGCACAAAACAAACTTTCAGCTTGGGTTGTAGGAATTCACTATTTACACTATATACAAAACTGAGCACGAAGTGCAAGGTTACACATGTCTTCTATTCAGACTATGTGTTGCAGCAAAGTCTATACAAAGTCTATAAACAGTCTTTGGAAAGCTTCAAACGTCTATCTTCAGTAAAGCAAAGCAAACACAGTCCAAACCTTATCCGTTCCTTCAAGGTCGGCTTTGAAGATAGTTAGCAGTTCCTTTTCGCTCTCTCTCAAAACACAGAGTCTTTTATCAAGGCACCACAATGTGGCAGTGGTATGTTATCCAAATGTCTTGCAGTCCGGCAAGGCAAAACATACCAGGAAAACGACGAAGCAGTCCAACAGCTGGCTGGCAACGATGGCAACAGCAGTGTCAGACAGCAGGCAGGCAACAGCAACAGCAGTGGCACGAAGCACACAATGGCACGAAGCGATGCAATGGCATTCAGGCAAAATGGCATAAGAGCAAAGTGTCTGAGAATGTTGCCTGAATTTATGCTACCTACAAACCCTTAATGATAGCACCTGGCTGGGGTAACATGCAGAGCCTTAAAGGTACAGTCATTGGTTTGCTCTTGTTGCAAACACTAACCCATGTATCCTAACAGCACTTTGTTGTTGTTCAGTTGCACAGTCGATTCTGACTGTGCAACTGAAAGCTGAGCGCAGAAGAATAGACGCCTTTGAGATGTGGTGTTGGAGGAGAGTTTTGAGAGTCTCCTGGACAGCGAGGAGAACAAATACCGTATTTGCTGGTGTATAAGACGACTTTTTCACCCTGAAAAACATGCCTCAAATTGGGGGGGTCGTGTTATACGCCGGGTGCACTTCAGTTGGTATAGACATAGCTGCCCCTAGTGGCCTCCCAATGCTCGCCCACCTCATTCTACATGCCATCCAGATGAAGAAAGAATCTCTACATTACAATTGTGTCTCCCTTTCAAACTGGTGGGGAAAAAGAAAGGGTTTCATTTACTGGTACCTTTTGCACTTATCTCTGCTAGGCCCAAAATAGAGGGAAAAAGCCATGCTTGCAGGGGAAGCAAGAGGCTAGGCTAGAGTAACACTTCCTGCCTCAGTGCAATTGACCTGCCCACCCACTTTACCTGCAGCGCCACCACTGGTGGGTGGTACAACTATAGTTCTAAAAAAATCAATAAAATAATTAATATTTTGTTTTTTGTTGTTGTTCAGTCGCACAGTCGATTCCGACCCTCTGCGACCCCATGGACCACCGTCCGCCAGGCACTCCTGTCCTCCACCATCCCCCTCAACTCGCTCAGCTCTGCGCCCACCGTCTCCACAACACCATCTAGCCATCTCATCCTGGGCCTTCCCCTTCCTCTTTTGCCCTCGACCCTTCCAAGCATCAAAGCTTTCTCAAGTGAATCCTCTCTTCTCTTTTTATGTCCAAAGTACTTTAGCTTCATCTTTATTATTTGACCTTCTAATGAGCAGTCAGGGATGATTTCTTCTAAGATTGACCTATTTGTTCTCCTCGCTGTCCAGGGGACTCTCAAAACTCTCCTCCAACACCACATCTCAAAGGCGTCTATTCTTCTGCGTTCAGCTTTCCTAATAGTCCAGCTCTCACAACCATACATTGCCACAGGGAATACCATTGCTTTGACTATGCGAATTTTTGTTTTCAATGTGATGTCTCTACTTTTCACTATGTTCCCCAGGTTTCTCATCGCTTGCCTCCCAAGAATCAGTCGCCTTTTTATTTCATGGCTGCAATCACCATCTGCAGTGAGCTTTGATCCTAGGAAAGTAAAGTCTGTCACTGCTTCTACTTCTTCCCCATCTATTTTCCAGGGACTGATAGGGCCTGTTGCCATTATCTTGGTTTTTTTGATATTGAGTCTCAAGCCAGCTTTTTCACTTTCTTCTTTCAACCTAATCAGGATCTTCTTTAGGTCCTCCTCACTTTCTGCCATTAGGGTGGTATCATCTGCATATCTCAAATTGTTGATATTTCTTCCAGCAATTTTGATCCCAATTTGTGATTACTGTATTTTAATTACTGAAACTCACTAGCAGTTGCTACATTTCCCACTCTTGGCTTATACTCAGGTCAATCTATTTTCCTGGGTTTCAAAGTCAAAATTAGGTACCTTGGGTTATATTCATGTATATATGGTAGATAAATAAGTACCACTTTGCACTTGCACTGTTTTATGTTTACTGTACATGTTTGATAACATACAGCCTTGTGACAGTTTTTCTGCATGTCATAAGCATTTGAATTTAAATTAACATGTTGAAATCAAATATGTTGTTCTTTTACGTTTTATTTGGTGTGTGGAAGGTGTGCGGAAGAGGGGGTAGTCTTATACGGCGAGTATATAACAAACTCTATATTTTGAGTGGAAATGTTGGGGGGTCGTCTTATACGCCCAGTCGTCTTATACGCCGGCAAATACGGGTAGGTCAATCTTAGAAGAGATCAACCCTGACTGCTCCTTAGAAGGTCAAATAGTAAAGTTGAAGCTAAAGTACTTTGGACATCAAATGAGAAGAGAGGATTGGCTTGAGAAAGCCTTGATGCTGGGAAGGGTGAAGGGCAAAAGAAGAAGGGGGCGGCCAAAAATGAGAAGGCTAGATGGTATTGTAGACACAATGGGCACAGAGCTGAGCGAGTTGAGGAGGATGGTGGAGGACAGAAGTGCCTGGTGGACAGTGGTCCATGGGGTCGCAAAGGGTCGGAATCGACTCTGCGACTGAAGAACAACAAGAGGTAAAGGTAAAGGTTGCCCTTGCTCGAAAGCCATCATATCTGACTCTAGTGTTCAGTGTTCATCTCCATTTATAGCCAAAGAGCCAGCTCTCTCTGCGCCTACAGACATTTCCATGGTCATGTGGAAGGCATGACTAAACACTGGAGTGCACAGACAGAACACTATTTACCTTCCCACCAAAGTGGTACCTATTTTTCTACTTGCAATTTCTTGCTTTCAAACTGCTAAGTTGCCAGGAGCTGGGACAGAGAGGGAACTCACTCCGTTGGGAAGCATTCAGGTCTCGATCTGCTGACCTACTGACCTTCCAGTCATTAAGTTCAGTGCCTTAACCACAAAGTTAGAGGATTTCACAAATACCCTGGGCTGCCTGAAAGAGGAACAAGTGGGGAGTCTAGAAGAGCATATCAAACCTGAACTATCTCTGGAGGCAAAATATTGAAGCTGTCCTACTTTGGGCACATCACGAGAAAGAAAAAATAAAAATAAAAATATGGGGTGCGGGGGAGAGTTGGGCGAATGGAAGGCAGGAGGAAATGAGATCACCAAGTACATGCTGGACGGGGCTGTCCAGGACAGGACATTTGGAGCACTCATAAGCACTCATAAGGTCCCCCAGAGTCGTGGAGGAGACGACTTGACGGCGCGTCACAAAAACAAGCGCAAAAAGGCTACTCTGATGCCTTCTGAGTGTAAAAAGAAGTTGGAAAGGAAGGCGTAGGTGACAAACGAAACTAAAGCCACTCCGGAGCCCCCACACAGCGTCCACTAATATCTCCCGCCCTTTTTTGGACATTATTAAGCGCCTGGTTACCAGGGTTCAGGCTGAGGACGCACGGAGGGGAGGGAGATCTTCTCACGACCAAACGGAGGGCGATAACGCCACCCACCCCCACCCCACCCCCCATCATCTTCTCCTCGTTTAATCTAATAGGAGCCTTTGGGGAGCAATGGTGATTGCTGTACCTCAGCGAGAAGGTTGCGATTTCGATCCTAACAAAGCCTCAAGGTTGACTCAGCCTGCCATCCACTCGAAGTCGGCAAAACGAGTACCCAGCATGCTGGGGGCAAAATGCGAATTAACACGTGTCTCGTCCCGAGAATGCACTCAGCGCTATGGGTCGGTATGGTAAAGGTTTCCCCTTGCTAGAATGCAACTCTACGGTTCAGTGCTCATCTCTGTTTATAGCCAAAGACCCAGCTCTCTCTGCGTCTGCAGACGTTTCTGTGGACATGTGGCAGGCATACCTCGACACCGGAGCGCACGGAATGCTGTTTACCTTCCTACCGAAGTGGTCCCTATTTATCTACTTGCAATTTCTTGCTTTCGAACTGCTAGGTTGGCAGGAGCTGAGACAGACGACGGGAGCTCACTCCGTCGTGCAGTTCTCATGTCTCGAACTCCGACCGTCCAGTCTTCAAGTTCAGCGTCTTAACTACTAAGCCACTACAGTCCCGCATGGGGCGGCATATAAGTCAAATCGTTATTGCTACAGGCTGCGGTGCCTTAGTGGCTAAGAAGCTCACCTAGTTAGCTGGCAGGCCGGCAAGACGGCAGTTCGAGACCCGGGTGCTGCACGACGGTTTGAACGCCCGTTTCTGTCTCAGTTCCTGCCAACCTAGCAGTTCGAAAGCGATAAATTGCAAGTAGATAAATAGGGACCATTCAGGTGGGCAAAGATCTTGGGGACATGAAAGGAGCCTCATTCGGGGGTCCACGGAACGGAGTTGCTCCAGCAAACATCCTTTCCACCCAGAATAATTTCTGACACGGAATTATTATTACATTGCTACTGCTATTATTTTCCGCACTCTCACACCCGCCGCCCAAAAGGCTCGAACGCCCGCCCTCGCAGCTTCGAAAGTAGGCACTTGTTACCTTAGATAGAGCGTGCTGTTTGGTTTCGCTTCCTCGACTAGCCCGCGGGCTCAATTGCAGGTCAGTTTAGCTGCAACGGACCAACCCCTTTACTTACGGGAAAGGCGGAGTTGTGGGTGGAGAACTAAGTCGGGCGGAGGTCGGGGAGGAAGCCGAGCCCTCGGGGCAGCCCCTCTTGCGACATCTCCGTCGCGGCTGAGAAGGCTTGCGTGGGCCAGGGTTGTGAAGTTGTGCTCGGAGGAAGGGCCTCTTTGGAGTGAGTCCGCTTCCCATCTCTAAGCACATCTCTAGCCCTGGGGCTAACGTGGAAGAGCACAAAGAAGTTACCTGCTGAAACTTAAGCAGAACAAAACTTCACTACATCAGTTAGTTAAAGAGGTGTGTTTTTACAAGACTAAAATTTTAATTTTACTCATTGGAAGCTCAGCTCCATGCAAAAAGGAATCTATTATTAAAGGAAAAGGAAAATGTTACCCTTGCTCGAGAGCCAGTCGTATCCCACTCTAGGGTTCAGTGCTCATCTCTGTTTATAGCTGAAGAACCAGCGCTGTCTGCGTCTGCAGACATTTCCATGGACAAGTGGCAGCCATGTTTAGACACGGAAGTGTACGGAATGCTGTTTACCTTCCCACCAAAGTGGTCCCTATTTAGTAAAGGTAAAGGTTTCCCTTGCTTTAAAGCCAGTTGTATCCGACTCTAGAGTGCAGTGCTCATCTCTATTTCAAAGCTGAAGAGCCAGCGCTGTCTGCTTCTGCAGATGTTTCTGTGGTCATGTGGCAGGCATGACTAGACACCAGAGCGCATGGAACACTGTTGACCTTCCCACCAAAGTGGTTCCTATTTATCTACTTGCAATTTCTTGCTTTCGAACTGCTAGGTTGGCAGGAGCTGGGACAAAGACGGGAGTTCGTTCCATCCTGCAGTACTCAAGAATCGAACTGCTGACCTAACATCAGCATCTTAGCCATTTGAGCCACTTATCTACTTGCAATTTCTTGCTTTCGAACTGCTAGGTTGGCAGGAGCTGGGACCTAGATGGGTGTCATTCTGTCATGCAGTACTATACTGTACTCCAGTTTTGAACTGCTGACCTTCCACTTCCCAGTGAGTGTCTTAACCACCTGAGCCACTGCAGCCCCTATTATTATTATAATTTCATGTCATAAATTATTCTGGGTTGAAAGGATTTTTGCAGAAGAAACTCTGCTTGGGGGACACCCAAATGAGGCTTCTTTCATGTCCCCAAAGAGCTGGGACAGAGACTGACACTCAATCTGTCATGCAGTACCCTGGTCTCAAACTGCCAACTTGCCAGCCTTCCAGCTAACAAGGTGTGCTTCTTAACCACTGAGCCACCACAGCCCCTCTATAAATGAAGGTAACAGAAAGGCAGCTTGCACAGGTGGGCGTGTTTCCTAGCACATTAACTGTACTTTGAAACTTTTAATCAGCAGTAAAGAATTCTTTTAGTAGGCACTAAAATACAATGTCCACCAGAATAAATAGCATTCAAGAGTTATTTAGGTATTTCATAATACCGTAGTACACCACACATACAGTTTTTTTAAACATTCAGTGTTTAATATACATTGGGATAACAGATATACATCGGTCTGTACTTTTTTCCTTTGCCTTCATACCCAATCACATGTTTGGAGTGACTCATGCATTACCTTTTTGAGGCTCCTGTAGGTTTATGTTGTGTGATGTTATTCATTATAATTGGTGTTAAACACAATTGAGTAAGCTGCGTGCTGTCTTATGACACAAGTCAATAATGCTCCAAATCAGTAGATTCCCCAGCTTCTATTTGGTCTAGTTCATACTCATACAGCCTAGAACCCCCACTACTGTCTCATTTGTTAAAGATCTCAAGTGTCTCCTTAAGATTTCAAAATCTACAAAGAAACAGGAGCCCTGGCTGGATGCATGAGCAGTGTATGAGCTTTCTGAAAGCGGCTGCTTGGTTACTGTGTAACCAAAAATGCTGGGCTAGATAGATAGGTCTTTGTTTTGACCTTGTAGTAGGTAATCCCTATACAAACACTTTTATCATTGGATATGGCTTCTCATGTGTTTCAGTGAAGATCATTCAGCAGATCATACCTGTGAGGAAAAGTTGAAAGAACTGGACATGTACTAGGGAAATATCATAGTACAGTATTCTTCAAATATTTAAAAGCCTGTCATATGGAGGAGGAGCACAATCTGTTCTCAATTATTCCAGAATGCAGGACATACAATAATAGGCTCAAGTTACAGGAAGCCAGGTTGCAGCTGAATACCAAGAGGATTTTCCTAACTGTTAGAGCTGTAGGGCAATGAAACACTGATGAGTCCACCAACACTGGAATCATTCAAGAGAAAATTAGACAGCTACCAGTCAGAGGTATTTTAACGTGTATTCCTACAATTAGCAAGGGATTGGTCTTGATAGGCTTATCAGCCCTTTCTCTTTGATTCTATGCTCACTAAAATAAATTGCACTGTACTGTACTTTATTTAGACCTTTATCATAAGATAGCACTCGGCTTACTCAATATTGTTTAACACCAATTACAATGAATAACTTACCACATAATAAACCCACAGGAGCATCAAGAGGTCAATCCATGACTTACACCAAACATGTGATTGAGGACAAAGTACAAAGAAAAAGCACACACTGATGTATGTCCATTATTCAAAGTATCTTAAATTCTGAGTGTTTAAACCAGGGATTCTCAACCTACGGCCCGTGGGTTGGACCCAGCCCATGGCACCATTTCATGTAGCCCGCATCGCTGCTGCCACCAGAAATGAAAGTCAGCCGTAAATGCGCCCACAGCTGTTGTGAACGTGTTTATGACAGCTGTGGATGCATTTTACCGCAGTGTTTACGGTGGGGGCAACCACCAGTCTGGCCTGCTCAGCTGTCTGAGGGTGGTGGTGGTCGGGCCTGCAGCTTGAAAAGGTTGAGTACCCCTGGTTTAAACTGTTCATGTACTGTATATGTTATGATCAAATACCCAAATAACTGTTTAATGCTATTTATTCTGGTGGACATTGCATTTTAGTACCTATTATTTTGGTGCTTTTTGAAAAATAAGTCTTTACTGTTGATTAAAAGTTTCAATGGAACCATACCCACCTGTGCAGCTGTCTTTGTGTTACTTTCATAAGGAAAGCTGAGCACAGAAGAATAGATGCCTTTGAAATGTGGTGTTGGAGGAGAGTTTTAATAGTACCCTGGACAGCGAGGAGAACAAACAGGTCACTCGTAGAAGAAATAAACTCTGAATTCTCCCTAGAAGGTCAAATAGTAAAGATGAAGTTAAAGTACTTTGGACATCAAATGAGAAGAAAGGATTCACTTGAGAAAGCCTTGATGCTTGGAAAGGTTGAGGGCAGAAGAAGAAGAGGGTGGCAGAAAATGAGATGGATATATGGTATTGTAGATGCAATGGGCACAGAGCTGGACAGGTTAAGGAAGATGGTGGAGGACAGAGGTGCCTGGCGGGCAATGGTCCATAGGGTCGCAAGGGATCGGAATCGACTGTGCGACTGAACAACAAAATGCTTCTCTATAATAGATTCCTTTTTATTTATTTATGTATTTATTTATTTATTCACAGTCTCTTAAGTATCCTGGCCCACTACCATGTAGTGCTTTAAAGGTAATAACCAGCACCTTGAATGGCACCCGGAGGCATACTTGCAACCAGTGCAGCTCCCGGGGCAGTGGCAAGGCATGGGCATAACACCCACACCCCAACACCACCTGAGCAGCTGCACTCTGGACCAGTTGCAACCTCCGAATGGTCATCAAGGGCAGCCCCACATAGAGCACGTTACAATAGTGAAGTCTGGAGGTGACCAGAGTGTGTGAGATCATGAGCATGGAAATGAGTAAAATTAAAACATTCGTTTTGTAAAAACAAACCTCTTCAAGGTGCCAAGTTAGGGTTGCCAGTCAAAAAAGATATTTAGTAGTTTCTGAGCAAAGTAAATGAGCAATATCATGAGGTGATACCATTGTTGAGCCATAAGCATCATCCCTTCCCAACCACAATTAAGATGTAACAAGAAACACTGATGGCCCAGTCTCCTTCCTCCCACTTCCTTTCAACCTACATCCAAAGGAAAAAAAGAAAACCCTTCTGGAAGGGTTGCATTGCAATTTTTGTAAAGGGCTAAGTCCATACTTGAGATTACTCCTGGTGTCAGAGTATTGTTGAAAGTTAGATAAGAATGGTAGGCATTCTTCCATATCTTGGTGACACACATGTTGGTTTTGCTGGATTGCTGTTGTGCTCTGGAGCTGTTGTGACATTGCAGAAGTTTCAGATGGTGCAAAATGCAAAACCTAGACATGCAGCTCAAACAACATGTATTCTGTAACCATTACCTCGCCTGCAATCATGGTACAGTTGTACTTCGCTTAAAGAGCATAATGCATTCCACAGGATTGCTCTTTAAGCGAGTTTGCTCTTTAAGCAAAACACCATTGTAAGTCACCAATTGTGACTTCTTGGGGGGGGGGGATTGCAAACCCCAATTTATTTGTTAAGCGAGTTTTTGGTTGGTTTTATTTGTTAAGCAAAGTGAACATTCAGAGAAAATTCTGTTCTTTAAGTGAGTTACTCTTTAAGCAAGGCGATCTTTATGTGAGGTTTGACTGTATTTCTTCTTCTTTGCTTGTTCCTTGGTTACATTCTGTCTAAGAGACCCCAGGAGGAGGGGAAGCCTATTGCCCTCTGCATGTCTGGGCTTCAAGGCAGCCAGCTCCACACTAGACTGCAGTCATGATAACTTGGAAGGGACTGGGTTTTTGTGGTGGTAGAAGAGAAATGGGAGGAAGAACAGGGGATAATAATATTGACCATAGAGGTGAAGAGAAAATATCTAAGGGGATTTGAGAAGGAATGGAACAGCTGGAGAGACACAGTAGAAAGAGAGGAGGAGATAAAAATGAAACAAATGATGGAAGAGGGGGACAAGACTGAAGGAAGGCAGCCAGGACAGGAGGGTTTGCAGGTACCCTTGGGGTGGACATTTATATTTAAAGAGGATGTTTGGACAGGTGAGCTGGTTGAGAATGAGAGTAGCTCTGGAAGAGGCAGAACACCAAACCAGGGTGAAGATACTCCACAAATCCTCCTATTGCTGGGAAAGGAACAATGGAAACAATGGCAAATGGAAGTTCAGGAGTCCCAGTGGATAGGACAGGCTGTTGGCCAAACCTGAGAAGAGAGCTTAGTTGAAACATGGTACAATGAAGAAACTGCAGTGAAAGAGTTTGTATTAAAAATTACTTCTATTAATTTCTTCAACAGAAGTTGAAATTAGACAAGTCATTAACAAGATGATGAAAGTGTCTGCATTTGCTCCAAATCCATTTTTAGATGTAATCCAGGCCTATTATGCAACAGTCCCAGTTGGGGGACAGGTGTGATTGGCAAAATGACAACAGGACAAAATATCATCTCAACTTGCAACTTTTAGCAAAGAGCAATTGTTTGGGGAATCTCTGGATTCCAAGGATAAATAGAAAGCCCTATTTTCTGCACCCAAGAAAGAGAACAGAAGGTTTCACATATCAGGCACTTCTTCTTTTGATACTTTCTTCTTGTGCCATATCTGATTCTGAATATTGGTGATCATCATGGCGATCAGCCATGAAGACTGTCCTGTGCATATAATATGATACTTTCAGACAGAACAATTCCAGATCAACAATTCTCCAGTGGGAGGAAAAAGTTTGTCCCCAGGCAGCCAAGCCACAACTCTTTCAGAAGACAAATAAAAGCTTCAGCATAAACAGGACAGGAGGGCTTGCAGGTACCTCTGGGGTGGACCTTTATATTTCAAGAGGACCTGTGGACAGGTGAGCTGGTTGAGAATGAGAGTAGCCCTGGAAGAGGCAGAACACCAAGCCAGGGCAAAGATTAATCCTCCTATTGGTGAGAACAAGGACAATGACAAGTAGAAGTTCAGGAGGCCCAGTGTATGGGGACAGTGGTTCCTATAAGCGGAAGAGGCGGATATTACAGCATATTCTATTTTGCATGGGAGACCTAATGCACACTTCAGTGGGTAGAGAATGCACATTGGGGGAGGGGGGAGTGTTACAATTTGTCAACACTTCCTCTCCACTATTTTTCACACAATCTCTAAGGTCAAGATATACGGAAAAATACAAGCAAAGTCTCCAGGACATTTCCCACCATACAGTTAGTTTATTCTGCTCACAAATTCTCATACTGATACTTTGTACTGTTTATGCAGCATCAAAGATAACTGAGTCTGGGGAATTTTGGACTTTGAAAAAGGCATACATACAGGCCTGTCAGGAAACTGATTCAGAATAGAGACTCCTCATTATGGAAGCTCTTCAGCAAGATGATTTCTTGGATTCTGTGGACCTCATGGAAGCATGGCTGCATCTATCTATTTACCAAAGTACTGCCAGTCATTCTATTCTGCTTACTGAACAAACAGAGCCTTCCCATTCAACTTTTCCTCTTCTTCATGTGTCTTCACAAAGCTTCGAGCAGCCATAGTAGCACACCTGAGGACTCAGAAAATACATGTTTTTTGCTATTTTATCCCCTAATTCAATCACAGAAAATCAAGAGCACATGTTGCAAACACATGGTTTTATTGTCACTATTGGAAAGAGCACTTATTCCCATCTGAGATTATAAAACATCTGGCTGTGTTTACAGATTCTGGAGAAGAGGCAGTTTCCCTCCAGGCAATAGGATTGAAATGATGTAATCCACTATTCTAAAAGCCCTACTTCAGATGTCATGAATTCATTACAACCGCTGGGTATGATTTTCACAATAGACTATGTATCATGAGGAAGTTTCACTACAGATTTCTTCAGTAGTTGTTACTTCCCCACCAGAAGGATTGGCACAAAAAAGCACATTCCCAAACCTAACCTGAGGTTTTAACAATCACTTTTGAAGTTCTAAACTATTTGGAACCGACCTATATGAAGGTCCATATGCAATTCTATGTACCTGCCCATGCTTTGAGATAAGCATTGGCCATGGTGCTATCTAAATTATCAGTGAGAGGTACCAGTCAAAAATATATGAGAGAGAGATGACATTTACTGTTATGGTCCTGGATCACTAGAATACTCTCTGCAGGGAAATGCATATACTGTACCTCCCTCTTTGTTAATTCTTGTCATTCCAAATGGAATTTGGATATATTGTAGTGCTGTGTTTTTAATGAATTTTGTCTGCTGCTGCTTTTTATTTACTAATGTAATATTTTGCCATTTTATCATTTCAATAATTTATAATCTGATCATACTGTAAAACATTTTGGAAGGATAATTTATTTTTAAAAGGTGGCTTTAAAATCCATTAAATTAAAAATGAATAAGTAAATAATGTGCTTAAGATAGCTATGTGTTAAACATAGTTTGATGTACGCTTTTTGATTAGATCACATTCAAAACACATAAAAGGTAAGAAATTGAAACAGGAAAAAGAATATAGTTTCCCCCAACAGCTTCTGAGATTCACTGCTTTGATTTTATTTTATTTTTTGAAGTTCCAGATGCTTGCACAGACTGATGAAGTTTTTAATACTGCATGGCCCTTTGATGGATAGATAAATATCACTGAGAGCTGCTGTGGAGGGTATTGTTTAAAGGACTCTTGTTATCCAATTGGCAGCAGAGGAGAAAGGACTTGAAAATATTTGCTTATCTATTGAAATGAGTGAGATTTCTGCGGTGGCTCAGTGGTTAAGAAGCTCACCTTGTTACCAGGAAGGTCAGCAAGTCAGAAGTTGAAGACATGAGTACTATGTGATGGAATGAGTGCCTGTCTCTTTCCCAGCTCCTGCCAACCTAGCAGTTTGAAACCAAGAAATTGCAAGTACTGTAGATCAATAGGGACCACTTTGGTGGGAAAAGATTTTGGGGACATGAAAGGAGCCTCATTCAGGCATTCCCTCAGCAGAATTCCTCCAGCAAAAATCCTTTCAACCCAGAAAGCATCTTTGTGCACTTCTGACACAATAAAAAAGTGAGATATCTCAACTCTGACCCACTGAATCCAGAATCACTGAGCAGTGAATCCAATCTGATATTTCAAAAATCTGACACCATCATCCTCATCCTCACCCACATCATGAGTATTATTTGGCTTCAGGTAGAGCTGTCATTTTGAGCAACAGGTTGCTTGGTAATGTGTTGCCTAGTAATATTGGAAAGTGATTGTTGGTGTACATGAAATATAGGCACAGAAGAAGAGAAAGCAAAAACAAACAAATCCCAGAATATTTTAGGTAACATTTAGTTTATGTCATGTTCCTCCTTAACTTTCCTCCACATTGATTCAGGAGCTTGTGTGTTTTACCAAAGGCAAGGAAATCTTTCTGTTGCAGATAGCTTCTGCATTTTCAGAAATGAACATGGGCATAAATTCTTTGTTCAGGCATGCACAAGTATAACCAGATAAGAGTTTGGAAAATCACTTGTTGATTATGAGTTTCAGAATCCCTAAATTGGTATACTAATGGAATTGGCAAGTCAGGAAAAAATATTTTTTTCCAAAGTCTTAAGATAATGCCTTCACACTTAACTTCATCCAGCAGCAAGGTCAGGCTTGGAACCATGTCTAATTGCAAACTTTATGGACATTTAATTTAAATTTAATTTAATTGTTCGATTTTTATGCCTCCCCACTTGCCTAAGCAACTCATAAGATATGAGCTTATTTTTGAACTTTCTCTTTCCTCTACCATGTCCTACTTTTTTTTAAAAAAATGTTTTATTTCTGTACCCTCTAGCTTGATTGAAATGTTCTGTTATGACAGTTTGTTGGCTTAGTGAAGATAGTGCCCAACTGTGTACAGTATTTGGTTTTATTTTACTACCCTGACACTTTCCCCTGCTTTTTCCTGTTTTTCAGCCAAGGAGAACAATACTTTGACATATATGGCTGGAACAGAATGTATCTGTTGGCATAGAAATCCTAAGTAATGCCCTCCAAGATATGTAAATCACACGAAGGTCTGTGCCTTTTGCAGGGTCTATACATGGCTATCTGACTTCAGTATATTTGACAGTTTTGTAATTACCTTATATATTTGAGTATAAGCTGAGATTCTAGCCCCAAAAAGGGGACTCAGCTTATACTCAGGTCAATGACCACAAGGGTCCCAGAACCATGCCAGATTGAGATGTGCCAACAATTTAATTAATTTTACCATATTTTCATGTATTTTGATTATAGAAACTCACTAGCAGCTGCTGCATTTCCCATCTTTGGCTTATACTTGGGTCAATCTATTTTCTTGGGTTTTCAGGTCAAAATTAGGTACTTCAACTTATATTCAGGTCAGCTTTACCTTTACAACTTATATTCAGATTGGCCTATACTCGAGTATATATGGTACAATGAATTAAACTTATATTTCATTTTCTACTAATAATAATTTCATGTCAGAAAGTATTCTGGGTTGAAAGGATTTTTGCCAGAGGAACTCCACTCAGGGGACGCCTGAATGAGGCTCCTTTCATGTCACCAAAATCTTTTCCCACCAAAGTGGTCCCTATTTATCTACTTGCTATTTCTTGCTTTCAAACTGCTAGGTTGGCAGGAGCTGGGACAGAGACAGGCACTCAATCCATCCTGCAGTATCTGGGCCTTGAACAGCCAACTTGCTGACGTTCCAGATAACAAGTCAGGCTTTTTAACCACTGAGCCACCACAGCCCTTTCTTCTGAAACCTGGTTATTCATTTAGGTGTTCATCGTGTGATAGAGTTTACTAACTTGACTTGTATACAGATTTTTGGCACAGCTGTTTGTACAGGGACTTGAGTGGGTTAAAAGAGAACCTATGAACTAGAAATTGGGAGAATATAATGTTTTCCATTAGTTTAAACTAAACATTTCCTGTGTTTGATCCATGTTATGCATGTAAAGAGTTGAGCAACTGGATTTTGTTGACTGTGAGATTGTTTGCTCGGTTGGTCATGCTAAGGAAAGTCTGTTGGGCACAGGCTTGTAATTCAAACTTTGAGATCCATGTGTCTTTGCCCAAATTTTTACATCAAAGAAATCTCCAGGATCTTTCAAAGGGAAACTTATGATCGCATCCTTTGAGTTCTCTCCTTACAGAGCACTGTGGGAAGTCAGTAGGAAGAGGAAGATTTATCATGAGATGATTTGATTTAGCAGACCAGTCCACATCTGCATGTTTGCAATTTACTGGAAGTTACAGAAAAAAATATAGTTTTGCTAGGAAGAGGGGCAGTAGAAAGAGAGAACATTGTATCAGGAGATGCTTTTGGTTTGTAGGAGCTCAGCAAACCTGTTAATGATAGAACAGTTGGATGACATTAATTCATATAATCACCACACATCAGGACTGACTTGATAGCATATAACATCTTTGGAATTATTTAAAATATCAAGCAATGGTTGGAATGAATAATATGATGGGGACTATGGCTATAGGCCAGGAGTGCCCAAACTATGGTCCATGTGCCAGATCTGGCCCTTGATGCCATTTCATCTGGCCCGCAGCATCCTCACTGCTCCTGGAAGTGGATGGGGGATGTACCTGCCAATGTGCATGCATGCCTGGAACCACTTCTGGAAGTGGTTCCAGACATCTCTGTGCATACACAAATGCCCCTGTACCAGTCCTGGAAGTGGATGGGGACATCCCCATGCATGCACAAATACACCCACACAGCTTCCAGGAGTGGCTTGTGGGCATTTGCATATGCACAGGAATATCTGGAACCACTTCAGGGAGTGGCACAGGTGCATTTGCATGCACAGGAACACCTGGAAACACTTTTGGAAGTGGTTCCAGATGCGCATGCACTAACACACCCACTTCCAGGTGTCTATATTCAATATTGGGGGCTATGGTGACCCAGTGGTTAAGAAGCTTGCCTTGTTAGCTGGAAGGTTGGCAAGTCAGCAGTTCAAGACCAGGGTATTGAGCACCCATCTCTGTTTCAGCTCTTGCTAATCTAGCAGTTCGAAAGCAAGAAATTGCAAGTAGATCAATAGGGACCACTTTGGTGGGAAAATATCTTGGGGACATGAAAGAAGCCTCATTCGGGTTTCTCCTGAGTAGAGTTTCTCCAGCAAAAACCATTTCAACCCAGAATAATTTCTGATGGAAAATTATTTATTATTTTCAATATTTATATTTTCATAAATTTTAATATATTTTTGTGTCTCCACTTTTATAACCAGACACAAAATTCCTTTTGCAATCCTAATTTTGATAAGCCTGTTTTTCTAGGAAGAAGTTAAAAGATTAGCTAAGAATTAGATTATTTGGGGGCTGCTTGAGAGGGTCAAAAGTTCAGACTGCCCCAGATGTGGAACATATTTCCCCTTTGAAAATTGATGTGAGGACACTGTTTAGTCTCAGACAGCAAGATAAAATGTTTATGGAAAGTGTTGGAACAAAGCACAAGTGCTATCTGCTTTTTTTAAAAAAAAAATAAGGTAAAAAGAATTTATTTGAATATCACATATAAAATTGTATGGTGGTTCCTGAACATACATGGCAAAATGTCTCCATTATTATCTTCAAAGCAAAGCTTTTGGAGGGTTTTCTCTCTGTAAAATCAACCTCTGAGCTCTCTCTACCTAGAAAACTCTAGAAAGAGTCACTGTAAGTCAGGCAGACAATTATTAAAGAAAACCTATACAGTAAAACTTCAGTTAACATAATTCATGCATTCCCCAGGTCATTTCTTAAAGCAAAAATTACTTAAACTGATTTTCCCATAGGAATGCATTGCATGCAATTTCCCATAGGAATGCTTTGAAAACCAAAATATGTTAACTGAAATGTAGTTTCCCATAGGAATGCATTGAAAACCAATTAATCCATTCTGGGGAAAACATTCCTTAAACTGAGCCACTATTTTCTATGGATTTCCTTTTGTTATGTGATTTTTATGATAACTAAGCCGTTTGTTAACCAAGGTTTCACTGTATTTGCACTCTGTTTCTATGCACTTTCTCTTCCTCCTGAGAAATATATACCATGTTTCGTTTTGTGCTGCTCCTAATGGCAAGCCTGTAGCTTACACATAGTCCATCTCATAACAAAGTGGCTGTTTTACCTTTTAGAATAATTTATTTTGAGACTCACAACCTGGATTCTTTCAGAATTAAAAATGCTGGTAGAGCCAATTGTTTGTTCTCTTCCAAAATAAGTTAGACTGGTAAATCTAACTTATCTTGAAAGAGAACAAACAATTGACTCCACCAGCATTTTTAATTCTGAAAGAATCCAGGTTATTTGGGGTGTTTATTTCTGAACAAGTGGACAAAACTGGTTTGCTTTTAAAAATTAGAATCCAGGAATCCTTTGCCCAAACCTCCTCTTATTTGGAACAGAGCAAGAGTGTACTGTCTGCCACAAATCTGTCAAATTTGATACTGATCTGAAGTCCAGTTTCAAAGTTATAATTTTTTATTTGGCTTTCCCTCATTTTTTGAATTGCTTTGGCAAATGTTGATTGCTCTGCTAGCACAAGATCATTGCTGCATTCTTGTGCAGCAATAAAAGTAAGTAGTGTCTCAATCTTAGTTCTTGGTTACAAGACTCTGTTTTGATTGAAAACTGAACCAAGATGTAGAAAGGCCTTAACAAGTTTTTACTTCATCATTCCCAGCATTAAAGATATTCATTTTTTCTGGAGTCATTGCAGATAATAATAACGATAATACATTTGTGTCAGAAATTATTCTGGGTTGAAATGATTTTTGCAAAAGAAACTCTGCTCAGGGAATGCCCAAAAAAGGCTCCTTTCATATCCCCAAAAGCTGGGACAGAGACAGGTGCTCAATCCATCTTGCAGTACCTGGGTCTCGAATTGCTGACTTGCCAGCCTTCCAGCTAAGAAGGTGAGCTTCTTAACCATAGAGCCACCACAGACCCTGTCATTACAGATGCAAGCAGCTCCTCAGTTCTCTTAAATGTAAGATTTTCTTCAAATGGGATGATAAAAACAGACAAAGGATCGAACAAAGTGTTGGAGTATTTCCTCTTTAAAGTTTTATTGTGCTCATTTCCCTTATTGCAGTCACTTTTTGTTCAACAATGCAACAAATTGAGTCATACTGAGCTAACTCATTTATGTATGTTGAAATACATATGTATTTCCTGGAATAATTCTGTCCCTTGCTCAAATATGTTTCTGTTCAACTAAATTAAATTTCCTCATTTTGTAAAAACTGTTCAGGAGAACTGAAACAGGGTTCGTTTATCACCACCTACCCTATAATTTTATTTTAGCCCTAGCTTCCTTCTTAATCATCCTAACTGTGCTGCTTTGAGAATCAAGATGGCTTGAAATGGAGAATGGATATACAGTATTTATTAAACACTAAAAGAAGAGAAACAGTCTGTATTGGTTATCCTGCTATGGTAATAGAGTAGAATAATGGGCCAGCCACGTGGATGAGTGTGCCGGTCACATGGTTCCTCCCACCAGAAGCAGAAGTAAAACGTGCACACATGGGTGCATAATGTGCCCACACATGCACAGAATGATGCTGTAAATGACCTGTGGCCAGAGCCATAGCCAGGATTCTAAAGGGGGGGGGGAGAGATTTTTTTGCTCCACATCCCTGCCTATGGCTATTGTAAACATGTTTATGACAGCCATGTGTCATTTACGGCAGCATTCTTCACATGTGCGGGCATATTACCTGTACTGTACTTGAATCCATCTTGATGGAGGGTAGCAGCTCCATCAATACTGGCCTGGGGCTAAGGAGGACTTTGGGTGCCAAAAGGTCTCAGGACCAGAAAGTGACTTGCTGAACTGGATTAGTGGTACAAGTGTCATGCTGCAATGTAGAAGGCAGATGAAAGGCCACTGAATTATATTCTCAGGACAATCTTCATGGCTGATGATCACCAATATTTGTATTCTAATATTCGGAATTGGAGACGGCACAAGAAGAAGAAGAATAGAAAAGAGACCCAGTATTAGCTGTTGCCTGAAACTTTTCAATTTAAGAATTCAGGCTACTTGTTATTTCAAAGATACAACCAAACAGGGTGCCTCTTTTGTTTTTCACTCAGAACTGAGTGGAGAAAATAATCTACATCAGAATAGTGATGTAGGAGGTTAGGGGTTTTAGCACAGTGTGGGGCTAATCTGGAGCTTCAGACATATACACACTCAGACACTTGTAGTTTGCTTTGTAAAAAAAAGTGACCAATTTATATTTAGTGCAAAATGCATAGTGAATTCTACTCACACAAAATGAACAAGATTTGATAGTTGTAACTAATGTAACTAAAGGGCTGCAGTGGCTCAAGTGGCTAAGACGCTGATTGGAAAGTGGGAGGTCAGCTGTTCAATTCCTGAGTTCAATTCCTGAGTATAGTAGGACGGAATAGGCTCCCATCTTTGTCCCTGCTCCTGCCAACCTAGCCATTCAAAAGCAATAAATTGCAAGTAGATAAATAGGGACCATTTTGGTGGGAAGGTAAACAGTGTTCTGTGTGCTCCGGTGTCTAGTCATGCCTGCCATGTGACCATGGAAATGTCTGCAGAAGCAGACAATGCTGGCTCTTCAGCTTTATAACAGTGATGAGCACTGAACCCTAGAATCAGATATGACTGGCCTTCAAGCAAGGGAAACCTTTACCTTTACCTAACTAATGGAAGTCCCATTGATTTTCATGGTTCTACTTCAGGTAGGACTGAGACTGACCTAGATTTAAAGGAAACCAATGAAAGCCTTAAGCCATCATCAAGGTACCCTAGTAAACTGGTGACTGTGGTGGCTCAGTGGTTAAGATGCTCACCTTGTTAGCTGGAAGGTCAGCAAGTTGGCAGTTCAAGACTTGAGTACTACATGACAGAATGATGGCCCGTCTTTGTCCCAGCTCCTGCCAACCTAGCAGTTGGAAAGCAAGAAATTGCAAGTAGATAAATAGAGAGCACTTTGGTGGGAAAATATCTTGGGGACATGAAAGGAGCCTCATTTTGGCATCCCCTGAGCAGAGTTCCTCCGGCAAAACTCCTTTCAACCCAGAAAACATTTTTGTATGCTTCTGACATGATAAAAAAAATAGGTACTGCAGATAGAGTACAATGGAGCTGACATTTTTGGGCTTGCACCCATTGGTGGAATGCCCTGAGAATCTCATGTGATGCCTCATTTTATGGTCTTATCAATTTTATTCTTTCTCTAGGCATTTGAAGAATGGTTTCCATGCAGTTTACAGTGCCCTTCTACTTTGCTGCAGGTTTTACCTGTGTTATAGAATAAATAATGCTCTTATTTTTGCTGCTTGTTTTACCTTGTTTTTAAAACATATCTACTGTTTCTAATGTCTGAGACGTTATTGCCAGGCAGCTTTGAAGTCAGTAAATTGGGAATGTAAATCCTTGCTAGTTTCATACTTTTGTTTTTTTTTAATTATTATTTTTTATTTCAAATAAAAATACAAACATAACAATACAAGAGATTACAACATAAATACATAAATCTTCACATTATAGAAAAGGACAACAGAGAACATGTAACATTACAATGCAATACAACACAAAATATAAAGAAATACATTCACCCTCACCCAACCCTTCACCTCCCCAAAGCTCATAACAACACAACATATAGAGACATTCCCCAGTCACCCACCCAAAACCCTTCACCTTCCTATCATCTTCACTCCCCTATCCTTCTGTTGAAGGACCGCCTCCGAGTGTCGAAGAAGGGGAGGGAGACCGGAACTAGAGCAGGTTCATACTGATGTTTATGGACGTCAAGCAAATCTAATTATTCTAAACAATACAGCTATTTCTTCATACTTTTGTACAAGAACAAGAAACCACAGCACTCTTTTCCTTGTCCAGAAAGGTATTTTATGATATTCTTGCCTGTGTGAATTCTTGCATTCTGATATTGCACGAATTATGCAACTTGTGCAAACCTACAGGAGCTGTTGCCTTGTTATATAGGTATTTTAAAATTAGCAGCATCAAATGGGTGGTTTATATCTTTTTGATGTAACTAGTCATTTTATGCTTGTTGAGCATGCAGTATAGTACGGCCCCCTCCATAACATTTTTAACTCTCTGGATATCTTGCCTAGGTCACCATTGCCTACACCACAACTTGGCCATTGGGAGAACTCAGGCAAAGTGTCAGCTGAACCACATGACTGAAAGAATGCTCTGTATGTCATGTGAGTTGGTCAGGAAGCAGCTTTGCTTCTGTCAAATTTAGATTTTTTTTTATCAGTCAAGAGCAAGAGAGGCATGGCTGGGAATTCCAGCTGATGCTTCCCATTGTTGATCAGATATAAAATTTGGGTTACCTTTTCCTGCCTGACTCCAAAGGTTGAGCTAGACTGGATATCACCATTATCAGGATCAGTCCTGGGCTGAGGAAGTTTTCCCTTCTCTGTCCTGAGCTACTTTCCTTTCTGTAATTGTGAATACTAGCTTTGAAAAGTAAGTGAGTTTACTGTCCTCAAATGAGGATAAATTATTGAAGAACTGATCCTGACACAACTTGTTATGGGACAAATGGGACAAGGCTGCAGAGAACAAGAATCATGAGATTTTATTGAGGGAACAGAAAAGTGATGGTACTTCTTTAATCTGTAGTAAAGTGTCCGTCAGAAAATGTAGAGGCTGACAGAAATGTCTACATTTGGAAATGCATGTGAATGTGTGGAGCATGCTGAATAGGCAGAAGTTACAGACAAAAAGCTGCAGTGTAACCTTATAAATATTTACTCAGAAGTACAACCCACTAAATTCATTTGATATAAGATTACGGCTTTTGGGAATTTATGGTAATCTAACAAATTTCATCACCTTTTTAGTGACGCAGGAAATGGCAAACTCATTTCCTCTTTCACAATCTCAGTGCTGGTGGAGGAAATAAAAAATAACAGTAATAAACCAATCCTCTATTCCTATTCTTTAAATCTTCTTCTAATAATGACATTTATAGTCACATGAAAGAAAATAATAATGCAAGGGAGAAGCAAAGAAATCCAAATAGTAATGTGACCCTTTATAACCAGATCCGTATAAAAAAATCCAATACAAAAGTTCATTCTTTAGTCAGTTTTGTAGATATTGTATGACACAGGCAATCTCAAATGAGCCAAGATTTATAACTGTAGCACATGTAACCTTTGTTGTAGCAGTAAAGTTTTGCAGGCATTCCTCACGATTGCCCCCATAGCCATTCCCACAAATCTATAGCTCTGTGGATCTATATCAACAAACTAAATCTAGCAGTTCTCTGAATAGCAAGTTGATACAGCTAATAACTTCATTTTCGAAGTCCACAGGGAACAGTGATGGTCCCCAAGTGGATTAAATCCCACTTAAATCCATCTTGATGGAAGGCAACAGCTTCATCAATACTGTCCTGAAGCTGATGAGGGCTTTGCATGCCAACAGAGCTCAGGACCAGAAAGTGACTCTCGGAATTGGATCAATGGTATGAGTGTCATTCTGTGATGTGCAAGGCAAATGAAAGGCCACTGCATTATATTCTCAGGACAGTCTTCATGGCTGATTCCCATGATGATCGCCAATATTCAGATTCAGATTCAGAAGAAGAAGAAGAGGAGGAGGAGGAAGAGGAGGAGGAAGAAGAGGAGGAGGAAGAAGTAGAAAAGCAGCCTCCATTTAAGAAGGGAGGATCTGATTTTCCTAATCTTAGCCTAGACCACCAGGCCTTTTTGTTAGCATCTGTTAATTGGTGGGTTGTTTTCTCCTGGATTTTTATAATCTATTGGACCTTTGCTCTTTTCTAAATGGACAAAGCTAAGATCTAAATCTTTTAGAGCTAGTTTTATTTCAAGTACAGTGTGTACACTTTGGGTTCTCTATTCTATAATGTTAGTTACAGTTTAGCAGGCACAATCCAAGAGTTGGAAACTAGGAAGACTCTTGCAAAGGATATGGAATGCTGAGGCAACATTCACTTTGGATCAGCTGATTGGCTACGAGAATTAAATTTCTCCCATTTTCCCAGCTAAGGAGTAAATACAGTTTGCCATACTTCTCTGAACTGCAATATCCAGAGGTTACAGTATTTATTAACATAATAAGTATAGCCTCGTACCTTTGAGAATCTCAGCATCATATCTACAGATGCACTTAACTGAATCAACACTGAAAAAGAAACACTTATAATTTATTTATAAATATTTATTTAGTTGTAAATATCTAATGCTGTCCAATAATTATGGAACACAGAATTGGAAGAAAATATGGAAAGAGGAATAGGGTTATCATATTTTGGCTAATCAGTGGACAGTGGCTTTGGTTTTTAAATCCATTATATTTACTGTTACAAACAATGAGTAATTTTTATTATTGTTTGTGAACTAAACACATAATACACCTAATGCTTCTCTGAAACAGGAAAAATAAATGTCTTCCCTCTGCAAATCAGTAGGCAGAAGACCTTATAACTTTTTTGACATTTGACTCAGTGGTATGTTAGGACATTTTATGGGTATTGTAGCAAGATTCCTGCCCACTGTGTAAATATACCTTTAAGACATTTTTAGAGCTATAGAGACAGCTGTTAGCTGTTGAGGCATAGACTGATTACACAGCTCTGACTGCTTGCATACGTGACTCAGTGCTGAGCACAGCTGTGACCACTTTGATGGTGATTCAGCAGTAGTACAGTATAACTATAGCCCACCTGAGATAGGCTACTCTGGGGAGGAACTGAGGAGGAACTGTGATGACAACTGACTTATGAGGGAAGAAAACCTGTTGCATGAAGCTCTGCTTCTACCAAGAACTATCAGGTACTCAACACTGCTGAGAAGAGCACACTGACTTGGGCAAACTGCAGTCAGTGTTTTGCTGGCAGGACTCTATGCATGCTCAGTGGACTTGAGCCTTCAGGATTCCAAGCCCTAACTGAACTGTGGGGCTTGAAGACAGACTGGTACCTGTGTATATAGTTCTGTGTCTATTGTCTTTCCCCCACCCAGAAGTAAACTGCACTAGTCACTGAGACTGTATGTGTGTCTTTGCACTCAAACCTTCCGCTGTCACAATAGCTAACTGCTAGTCTGCTACGTTAACACACATACGGCCATAAATCCTTGACATGGTATAAGTTTGGGAACTAAGTTTGGATATGTAGAGGACCATGACAGCTTAGTGGTTGAGATGCTGAGTTTGACAACTGGAAGATTGGCACGTAAGCAGTTTGAGACCTGAATGCTGCATGATGGAGTGAGCGCCTGTCATCTGTCCCAACTCCCACCAACCTAGCAGTCTGAAAGCAATAAATTGCAAGTCGATAAATAGGTACCATTTTGGCAGGAATGGTAACAGCATTCTGTGCACTGTGGTGTCTAGTCATGCCTGCCACATCACCATATGCAGACAGTGCTGGCTCTTTGGCCGCAAATGGAGATAAACACCACCTCCTAGAGTCAGACATGACTGGTTTTCAAGCAAGGGAAACCTTTACCTTTACTTTATGGATACTTACCTGGATATTTGGTCATATTTAATCAAAGTTTATGTCTAGATTGTTTCAGAGTTTGGAGCATATTTTCTTTCTCCATTTGTTATTGCTGTCTTTCCATTCCTTGTCTCTCTCATTATTATTTTTAAAAAGATTTTCCCCCTTGCTGGTATACTGGTTTTTTGTGTTTCTCTGCTTGTGTTGTGATTTTAATGATTTAAGGACAATAAAATGTTTTTAAAAACCATAGACAGTTCCTTCCATTCTCATTTCCCCCAAGAGCAAGCCATTTGTCAGATAAGTAGTCTCTAAAATGCAAGCCACCTCCCAAACAATACACATTTCCAACATAAGAAGACACAGCATTATTGTACTGCTGGGGAAATCCACTTGTCACACCTGCTGCCAAGAACTGCAGCAGGATGTTGTTCTTTCAAATAGCAAATAGAAAACCACTGAGAAAGATAGGCAATGTGACAGTCTTTCTCAGGGAGTGATTTCCTCCCGTGAAGTTTCACAGTAGAAAGTCACAGGCTAACAAGGTAGCCACATCAGAGAATAAACAAAAGAAAACAATGCCAGGTTTTTGTCTTGTATCCCCTGATTCACAACTAATCCAAATAACAGCCCAAGATAATCAGCTATTGCCAGTTGTTAAAAACCATATTGATTTGTTTACTTATCTGTTCTGCTAACTAGTCACTCTGTACCTGTTGTGTATAAATTGATGCCATGAAGTATCACTCCAATGGCTGATGAAGTAGACTTGATCCACCAAAGCTAACATTAAAACACAGCAGTTAGTCTTTAAAGTGCTACAATGTTTTTGTTTTGTTTATTCTGATATGCTTGAAACACAGACTAACACAGCTACTATTCCAAAAAATTCAGGTAGCCACAGACACTTTTCTGACACCATCACCTTAAACCTGCCTACCACTCCTTAGTCCCATTAGGTTAGGCTTTAGCCCAAAGAGCAACTGCCTCCATTCTCCTACCAAGTATTTAGCATTTTCCCTTTCACTGTGTCATAGCCAGGCTTTCTTTCCTGCCCTAAGCTGGTATCTTTTTATCTTCCAATGATGAGTAAAAGAGACTTTCCATTGTAACCTCTTCTTTTCCTTCTGGTTTTTATTAACCTTTTATGATATCGTAATAAAAAGCCCTGGCGGTGCAATGGTTGAACTGCTATGCTGCACCCGGATGGCTAGTTGTGAGTTCAGTCCTGACCAGGGCTCAAGGCTGACTTAGTCTTCCATCTTTCCAAGGTTCATAAAATGAGGACCCAGTATGGGTTTTTTTTGTTGAAATATTTTTATTAGATTTTAACAACAAAAAAGAAAAACGTTAAAAATAACAGAACAATAAACAAATACTAATTACCACTCAGGCAGTGCACTAAGCACTATGGGGCGGTATATAAGTCTAATTTATTTATTTATTTATTTATTTATTCATCACCCTTCTCACAAAGTGACCCAGGGCGATTTACAACAAAAGTGTCAATAACAGTTAAAACCAATCTAAAAAGTTATTAAGAGTTTAAAACTAGCTAAAACAAGTTAAAAGATTAAAGAAAAATTTATATTAATTATAATTAAGGACAAGGGGATCAGCTAAGCCAACGGGCTGGAGTCGTTATACCGGCTGTCTCCCAAACCCATCCCGCCAGCCAGGTTTTCACTCCTTTCCTAATGGACAGCAACTCTGTCTGCAAATGTAATTCAACTGGAAGGAGGTTCCATAGGGCTGGAGCAGTCACCGAGAAGGCCCTCCTTCTAGTGCCAGACAGGGGCACCTCTCTAGCTGATGGCACCATATGAGTGCCTCTCTGGTCTGTTCTGGTGGGACAGACAAATGTCTTTGGGGTGATGCGGTCTCTTAAATATCCTGGTCCACTACCATGTAGGGCTTTAAAGGTGATAACCAGCACCTTGAATTGCACCCAGAGGCAATGCAGCCCTCTGAGCAGTGGTGAGGCATGAGCAAAATGCCCGCACCCCATCACTACCCTAACAGCTGCATTCTGGACCAGCTGAAGCCTCCGGATGGTTACCAAGGACAGCCCCATGTAGAGCGCATTACAGTAATCAAGTCTGGAGGTGACCAAAGCATGTGTGTTCGTGAGCAAGGAGTCCCAATCTAGGAGCGGGCATAACTGGCAAATAACACTGAATATCTTCTAAATAAGGAGATTTTGATTCTGAACAAACAAAAGACCTTTATTCAGGTAGCATAGGCAAATTGTAGGAAGTGAGAGGAAGATTCAATCTAAGGTATCTCAGATGAAGGATAGAATGACTGTAAAACTCTCTCTCTTGTATATCTGCTGTGCAGAAAGTTTCTGAAAGGAAATATTATGAATTTGTGTGTGTGTGTGTATATATATATATTTTCACAGACTTTTTGCACAACAAATTCTCAATCAGATTCCTTTCAGTTCTCTTTCACAATGCAAACTCTTTGATTAACACACACTCTTTCTGATTACTTGTTACCAGTTTCTTCAGCAAACCTTTACTAACTTCTTCTTTTAACTTCCTTCCTGCCAAAACATCCCAGTCACTTGAACCAAATCACAATCAACTATGCAGTCAACATGTTATCCTCCATAAGCCAATCATATTAGCTCTCAGTCTATGTACATATATTATTCAGGTATTCACAGCTGATCATCATATAAACCTGTTATCAATACTGTTTAGGAGTATGTTTGCATTATCATCTAACATGAGGAGAATTGCTATTGATATAATTAATCTGGAAATGAGACTATTGATAGGTAATATGGTTGCCATTTCCCAGGATCTGCAGGGGTGTCACATAGAATCTGGAATAAGTTTGTTTTCTGAATCAGCAGAGGGTTGGACTGGATCCAGTGGGGTCAAATTACAAGGAAGAGGATTCTTACCAAATATTACAAATAATTTCCTGTTTACAAGAAATGTCTAACAGGAGAATAGCTACATTGAAAGATGATGAACTCTCATTTGGTGAAGGTTTTAATCAGAGTTGGTTGTTCATCGGGTGGAGATACGTTCACTCCGGATTCCTTCACTGGGAAGAGACTGTACTCTGCATTCCTTGAGATCCATTCCAGTCCTACAATTCTATTCTTCCAAGATGATGTGTTCCATAAGTGTATAATTCATGGGGAACAGAGAAATCTTAGTGCCATCATCCTGGCAGCACAAAACATCACTGAGATTTCCCCCCTTTAATGTTCTTGTCTTAGACAGGTTTGAATGTGGATAATTTTGCATGTAATTTTTTCATGAACTACTTTTTGATTAATTATTCTTAAGATCCAAGCCAATGAATCTAATTGTATTATACCCTTCTCTTTTTAATTACTCACTAGTTGGTTATTCAACATTTTCATGCAGGTATCGTATATGCCGGTGTACAAGACGACTGGGTGTACAACATTTCCACTCAAAATATAGTTTGTTATATACAGTAATACCTTGGATAACGACTGCATCAGATAACGTTATCTGATACAGTCCTTTACTGAACGGGATTCTCTGTTCAGCTTCCCAGCCACCCTGCAGCTACGGAGGCAGGGGTGGGGAGGCTGGAAAGCTGACGGGGGGCTCCCCTGTTGGCTTCCCCAGCCACCCCACAGCTGCGGAGGCAAGGGCGGGTGGCTAGGGAAGCCGACAGGGAGTCCCCGTCAGCTTCCCCAGCCACCCTGCAGCTGTAGATCGGGTCCTCTGATCTCCCTGGAGCAGGCAGGGAAGTCAGAGACCCCAAAATTGGTTTTTTTTTAAAAAAAAGTCCTTTTTTTAAACTCATTTCAGGCTCTCTCACCTCCCTGCTTGCACCAGGGAAATCAGAGGACCCGATCTAAGCTGTTTGAACCCTGACGTTTTGGCTTGCTGCACTTGCTGAGGACGTCGGGGAAGCCCAGAAACAGCTTAGATAAGGTCCTCTGATCTCCCTGGAGCAGGCAGGGAAGTCAGAGAGCCCGAAATGGGTAAAAAAAATGGACAGTTTTTTTTTTTTTACCAATTTTGGGCTCCCTGAGCCCCCTGCCGGTGGGAAGACCCGATCCAAGCTGTTTCCAAAGTTCCCCCACCCTCCTGAAGGCTGTAACATGCTAAAACATCAGGATTCGAAACCTGACGTTTTGGCTTGTTGCAGCCTCCAGGAGGGTGGGGGAACTTCAAAAATAGACCCAATGCGCTCTAATTTTGAAGTTCCCCCAGTCTCCTGGAGGCTGCAAGAAAGGGAGGGAAGGCCCAGGTCCACCACTGAGTCTGGACTAGGTGACACAACAACCCAGGAAAGCCTAGCTTGATGCAGGGTCCGACTGTTTGCTACAATGATCTGCAGTGGATTGGGTTCTTTACTTAGGAGGAAAAAGATGTGGGTGGAGAGGCAGTAAGGGCTGAGCGGATGGGGGAGCAGGGAACTTACTCCCAAGTAACAAGGTGCCTAAAAAGTCCTCCTTCCACTGCGAGGCAATTGCCCCCTCCCCAGCAACAATCCCCCCTCCCTCCTCAGCCTCCAGCGCGAACCTTGCACACGAGGTCATTGTGTGTCCTTTCGCATCCTGCTCGCTACTCCCCCCCCCTTCAAATGGACATGCGATTGCTGCCTTTTGTGCTGCCACTGCAGAGGATTCTATGAGGTGGTGTGCTTCCTTCAGAGAAGGCTCGTGCCATAAAGCAGTGGATTGAGCCCCTTACTCCTGGGGAAAAAAAAAAGAGAGAGAGACCGGCAGAGAGAGAGATACCAAAAGGAAGCAGACAGGAGTGTGTTGCCTTGGATGCATCACTGGAAAAAACAGTAATAAATAAAAACCAGGATCGCGACTCCTCCCCTGGAAAACAACAATTTCACACGCAACTCCAGTTTGCACGCCCCTTTTGGCTTCTCTCCTCCCGTTTCTCCATTTCCTCGGAAGTAAGGGGCTCAACCCACTGTGGAGCCTTGCAGCAAACAGACCAATCGTGCTGAGAGAAAGGAAGCTCCAGCTTTGCAAGCGGGCAGGACGAGGGGGGAGCAGAGAGAGTGCTGGTGAATGGTGTGCATGGCATTAACCTCTCCCCCTCTCATGCACACAAAGATAAGACACACACACACGTCCATGCCTCCCTCCCCTCTCCCCTCCCCGCCACTCACCTGTGCCTGCTGCCCTGGGCTGGGCTCCTCCTCCTTGGCTTGGGGCGAGAGCAACGACCAGAGCAGCCCGGCGCGCAAAAGGAAGCCCAGCTTCAGCTGCATCCTCCTCCTCTTCGCGCCTTTCCTCCCACCGCCCCATCCCTGCCAGCTTCTTCCCACTCCCCCTTCCCTGTGGAGCTCACTGAAGTGCACCCGGCATACAAGATGACCCCCCACACACACTTGGAGACATGGTTTTCAGAGGGGAAAAGTCGTCTTGTACACCGGCATATACAGTAAGTCAAAATGGAATGTTGGTTTCCTCACAGCCTCTCCTCATCATTTTTCCAGCTTGTTAGTGAGAAGCCTATCCAGGATCTGTCAGCAACTGCCTGAAAATAAAAACATTATCTGTTCCCACACTGCCATCTTCTGGTAAAAGTTTCATTTTATGTTTCTGTGGTCTTATTCATGTTTTATTCAGCTCAAGGCCATCCAGTATGTTACAGCAGAGGCAAAGATGTATTAACTGTTTAGTTTATATCTGTTTCTGCCACATAGAATGACAGGTTTTGTTGTTGTTCAGTCACACAGTCGATTCCGATCCTCTGCGACCCCATAGACCACTGTCCGCCAGGCACTTCTGTCCTCCACCATCCTCCTCAACTAGCTAAGCTATGTGCCCATTGTGTCTACTCTACAATACCATCTAGCCATCTCATTTTTGGCCACCCCCTTCTTCTTTTGCCCTCCACCCTTCCCAGCATCAAGGCCTTCTCAAGTGAATCTTCTCGTCTCATTTGATCTCCAAAGTACTTTAGCTTCATCTTTACAATTTGACCTTCTAAGGAGCAGTCAGGGTTGATTTCTTCTAAGATTAACCTATTTGTTCTCCTCGTTGTCCAGGGGACTCTCAAAACTCTCCTCCAACACCACATCTCAAAGGCATCTATTCTTCTGCGCTCAGCTTTCCTCATGGTCCAGCTCTCGCAACCATACATTGCCACAGGGAATACCGTTGCTTTGATTATGCGAATTTTTGTTTGCAATTTGATGTCTTTACTTTTCACTATGCTCATCGCTTGCCTCCCAAGAATCAGTCGCCTTTTTATTTCATGACTGCAATCACTATCTGCAGTGAGCTTTGATACTAAGAAAGTAAAATCTGTCACTGCTTCTACTTCTTCCCCATCTATTTTCCAGGGACTGATAGGGCCTGTTGCCATTATCTTGGTTTTCTTTATATTGAGTCTCAAGCCAGCTTTTTCACTCTCTTCTTTCAACCTAATCAGGAGCTTCTTTAAGTCCTCCTCACTTTCTGCCATTAGGGTGGTATCATCTGCATATCTCAAATTGTTAATGTTTCTCCCAACAATTTTGATCCCAATTTGTGTTTCCTCCATCCCTACATTGCGCATTATGTGCTCTTTGTATAAGTTGAGTAAGCAGGGTGACAAAATGCAACCTTGTCTTACTCCTTTTCCTATTCCAAACCACTCAGTCATTCCATATTCAGTCCTAACTGTTGCTTCTTGATTCATGTACAGATTTCTCATGAGGCATAGAAGGTGTTCTGGTATTCCCATCTCTTTAATTACTTGCCACATTTTGTTGTGGTCCACACAGTTAAAGGCCTTAGTGTAATCAATGAAACAGAAGTAAACTTGTTTCTGATATTCCTTTGTTTTTTCCATGATCCATCTTATGTTGGAGATGTGGTCTCTAGTCCCCCTGCCTCTTCTGACAGGTACACTACAAATATTTTTTCTTTACTGAATGGGTATTTTACGCATGCACACACAATGTAAATAAGTGTACCGAAACCCAATCATATCTGACTCTAGGGTTCAGTGCTCATCTCTGTTTATAGTCAAAGAGCACTGTCAGTATCTGCAGACATTTTTGGGGACATGTGGCAGGTATGATTAAACACTAGAGTGCATGGAATGCTGTTTACCTTCTTACCAAAGTGGTACCTATTTATCTACTTGCAATTTCTTGCTTTCAAACTGCTAGGCTGTCAGGAACTGGGACAGAGACGGGAGCTCACTCAGTTGTGCAGTACTCAGGTCTTAAACTGCTGACCTTCCAGGCATCAAGTTCAGCATCTTAACCACTAAGCCACCAGTCCACAAATAAGTGTATGCGCACATACATACAATGGCAATTTATAACCATCTCAACCATGTGCAGAATAGAAGTGCTTCCAGAGATCTCTTAACATTGCTGGGTAAAAGCTAATATATAGCTATCTGTATTTTCTTCCCTAGCAGTCCCCTTCCTGCTTCCTGGTAAGAAGAAAACATAGCAGATGTGGGAACTCAGATATTTTACACATGGAAGATGATGACACCTGGGATCTGCTCCCTATACATTTAGGTTGGATATTAGGCAATAGAACAATAAATGCTTGATCTGGAAGCATTTGAGATCAACCGACCCAGACAACAGGGAGAAGCGGATAAGCAAACACATTGGGCTGAATCTGTTCACTTTCCCTTACCATGTAATTGGACCAAATTCTTCACAGGGCTGTAGCCAGGATTCCAGATGTGGGTGGGAGAATATTTTTCAGGGTGGGCAACAAAGCCTCTTTTCAATGCATTCCTATGGGAAACCACACCCTGCCAGGGGTGGGCAAACTGCTAACTCAGGGTGGGCCAAGCCCATCCTGGTCCCCCTCTGGCTACGACCCTGATTCCTCAGATAGTAAGTAGGGAAGAAATGGTAGTAATAAATAAACATATGTGTTTAGCAAAATAATAGCATAAATAGTCCTTGAATGCTACCCTTATCTACAGAAAGTCTAGTTCAGGGGTTCCCAACCTAAGACCCATCACCCCTCCAAGTTAATTTGAGGGAAAAAATGGCTACCCCTTTGAAGCTGTTGGGACAAAATGGTTGCCTCCATCATGCAGATAGGGCAAAATGGCCATCTGGCCCTCAAAGCTGACTGAGGGAGTGTGACCCGGCCCCCGGCTTGAAAAGTTTGGGGACCCCTGGTCTAGTTCATTGTTGAACTACTATTTTGCATTGATAACGTCCCATGCTCAATTTCCATTTCACCAGAAGGCAGCAGATGTAAAAACACCTCTTGTACAAAGTTCCTGCTGTCACAGTCAGCAATATGAGCTAGGTGGAATAATTGTCCAAGTGTGAAGCAGTCACCTTTGTCAGTTCATATAAGTCATGACCATATTTTAATGAGTGGCTGTTTGTCCATCTGTGCCCTGTGTCTTCTCCTTAGCTGTTCTTTTTTCCTGCTTGCTTCTGCAGAGAACATGTCATACTTAGAAGAAGAGACGTTATTTGTCTAAACTGCTGCAAGCAATGTGTTGTCCACTCCACCGCACTGCTTTTGACAACAGTCTAGGTCACTTAATGGCAAAGTCAGAGGCTATTTTTTTTTTTGGTTGTTCAGTCGCACAGTCGATTCTGACCCTCTGCGACCCCATGGACCACTGTCCGCCAGGCACTCCTGTCCTCCACCATCCCCCTCAACTCACACAGCTCTGTGCCCATTATCTCTACAATACCATCTAGCCATCTCATCTTGGGCCGTCTCCTTCTTCTTTTGCCCTCAACCCTTCCAAGCATCAAGGCTTTCTCAAGTGAAGCCTCTCTTCTCATTTGATGTCCAAAGTACTTTAGCTTCATCTTATTATTTGACCTTCTAAGGAGCAGTCAGGGTTGATTTCTTCCAGGATTGACCTATTTGTTCTCCTCGCTGTCCATGGGACTCTCAAAACCCTTCTCCAACACCACATCTCAAAGGCGTCTATTTTTCTGCGCTCAGCTTTCCTAATGGTCCAGATAGACAGAGAGCCAGAAGAATGGCTGCTATTTTAATACCATCTTTTTTTAGGAATCTGTGAAGTTGGGCCAATTCAGTTGATTTAAGCTGATATTCTGACTTAAGCTGATGAGCAGTGAGTCTCAAACGACTATTAAAATAGTAATTATAAACCAAAACGGGTTCATTCCTCACCCCACCCACCCCAGTTTGTAGTGATGTTAGATTTTGGAAAAGCCAATTTTTAATTAAATCTGGATTCTGCAGAATTTTTGCTAGTACTGTACTGTACTACTAGCAGCAAATAAAAGCTATGGACACAAGTGGTATAACAATAATTCAATGCTGCCACCTGGTGATCATTTGGAGCACTACAAATCCGTCAAGGCAATACTGGTACTGTACTGTACTTGATCCTTTTGTTCCAGTGTCTTGTTTTTGAAGGGTGTTTGGTTATTTACTATCTTGTTTTCAAATAATTGTCATGTGATATTTCCAACTGCTATAATCTGCAATTACATCATGTCCCAAAGATGTCCAGACTTTTTCTCTGATCACTTCTAGTAGTTTTTCTTATGACTGATGCTTCACAATAAACAACTCCTAGATGCAAGGATCAGTTCCAAAGTTTTATGTTTGCTTGCAGCAGCAGATGAATAGTAGATACTGCATACATTACTGTGTAATAAACATGTACTTTTTTATGCCGCATATGCAACTTTGCAACTCAGTAGTGTAACAATATTCAATTAGCAATCCTTACAACAAGCCCTATTTTAGAAGGTGTGTCAGTGTGCATTAAACAATGTTGTCCCACAAAGTTTTGAACTGCCAAAGACAGAAGTGTGCTAATGAATGAACCTTTTTTTATCTGGTGACAAACATGTTGATGAAACATTTGTGTATTATATGATCAAAGGGATTGTTGCATAACCCAAGCATTTGTTGCTCTTGACCCCAGTACTAACTCTCGCTACTGAATTTGTACCATGCAACTTTTACTCCCCCCTCCCACCAGACACATGAATTAGGACTGGAAAGACAGTAATTATGATGACGACAACATAGTGACGGTAAAGCACTGAAAAAACAAAGACACATGGAACTCCTAGTTGAAGGAATGAAGAAAGTGATTTTACATTGGCAAAAGTATATTGCTTATATTTAAAAGTAAGGTATTGCCATAAGATCAAGAAGACAATCTGAAGTTTTGTTTGCTTATTTTAATTTTAAAAAATTTCAATTTGTCATCAAGTTATGAATCAATGGGCAACGTAAATTAGTAGACCAAGGGCATGTGGAGACACTGTCTTGCCAATCTTGGGAACCCAAATATTCTTATCCTAAAACTCCCAGAAATATTTAACATTAGCTGTGTTGGCCAGGATTTCTGGGAGCCATAATCCAAGAACAGCTGGAGAGACAACATTGGGAGAGACTGTACTGTCAGAAAATCTTTTGAAACCTACAAAACTTAAATTAGTCATGAAGTCCTGTTGATACTAGTGGGTCTACACTGGCTATGATGGTGGTGGACAGACTTTCTATGTGTGCATGCTGTCTTTTTGTGCCAAACTTATAGTTTTCCTTTAATTTTATATGGTTTCCAGAATGTTGAAATTCATAATAATAAAACCTGCTGTGGAACTGCTCTGTCTACTTTCTTTCCACTGGCCAGGTAATCAGTTGTCTATGAGGAAGTAGGAAATAATTGGTTCTTTCCTATTCATCCAAACCTTTGCTTCCTCCTTCAACTGCCTGGCATGTGTTTCCTTCTGCCTATGGAGAGAAACCATTACATTTTTCTCCTGTTTCTGCAGACTCTGCTTTATATATTTCTCAGTTAAAGAATTTTAATTTAGCTTTTCCACAGTCATCTTTCTCTAGTTCATCAGCTTTATGGCAAGGACAAACATTCCTGAGGGTAAAAAGTAAAGGTTGCCATTGCTTGAAAGCCAGTCATATCCAGATCTAGGGTTTGGTGCTCATCTCTATCTACAGCCAAAGAGCCAGCACTGTCTGTGTCTGCAGACATTTCTGTGGACATGTGGCAGGCATGACTAGACACCAGAGTGCACAGAATGCTGTTTACCTTCCCACCAAAGTGGCACCTATCTACTTGCAATTTCTTGCTTTCAAACTCCTAGGTTGGCAGGAGCTGGGACAGAGACAGGAGCTCACTCTGTGGTGCAGCACCTGCTGACCTTCCAGTCTTCAAGTTCAGTGTCTTAACCACTAAGCAACCACAGTAGGCAAGCCAAACCAAATTAGAAGATGGAGGAAGGCATGCATGGAACAAAGAATAACATTAAAGGAGGATATGGCTGAGGAACTCAACCTCCCCTAAATTACTTGGAGGACCCCTAAATCACTTGACTGAAAGCTGGACTGCCTAAATTTAAGACCAACATGGTCAAGTGGGGGCTCTTGGCATACAACCTTCGCTGTTTTAATTTTTTAAATTTTTAATGTTAATTTTTTTTTAGTATTTTATCAATTACACTCTCCACCATTGAATTGCTAAGTGAACTTTTCTGTATACAGAGGGCATGATGGGACTGTCGAGTCGGTTATACTTAACGGGAATTGACTGTTTTAACTATGTATTTTTAAAAATATGTTGTAAGCCGCCCAGAGTTGGGTTTACCTGATTGGGGCGGGATAATAAATTGAAATAAATAAATAAATAAATAAATAAATAAATAAATAAATAAAATACAACAACATGCTGTGTGAATGTGGAGAGATACAGAATCCAGCTCATTTGCTGGTCTGACGAGTACTACCAGAAAGATGTAACAATGAGGATTTAGGGTTGGCCAATGATAAAGCCAAGAAAGTGGCTTCATTTAGACAGTCTAAGGATTGGGACATAAAAGAAGTTCATCTTTAACTCTTCCCATTTAAGGTGAATTCGTAAAATGAAATTCAGCAAGCAAATAATATGCATTAGGTAGAAAGCTGAGCGCAGAAAAATAGATGCCTTTGAGATGTGGTGTTGGAGAAGGGTTTTGAGAGTCCCCTGGACAGTGAGGAGAACAAATAGGTCGATCTTAGAAGAAATCAACCCTGACTGCTCCTTAGAAGGTCAAATAGTAAAGATGAAGCTAAAGTACTTTGGACATCAAATGAGAAGAGAGGATTCATTTGAGAAAGCCTTGATGCTTGGAAGGGTTGAGGGCAAAAGAAGAAGGGGACGGCCCAAGATGAGATGGCTAGATGGTATTGTAGAGATAATGGGCAAAGAGCTGGGCTAGTTGAGGGGGATGGTGGAGGACAGGAGTGCCTGGAGGACAGTGGTCCATGGGGTCGCAGAGGGTCGGAATCGACTGTGCGACTGAACAACAACAAAAAATATTTTACACAATTGGGGACAGATAGCAGCTTACTATTGGGTCTCTTCACAAGCACCCCATATATATAATTCAAACCTAATTTTGAATTGCAATTTTAATCATGGGATCATCATAATTTGCACTACATATAACTCTGCTTTCATACCTTTTTTTAATGGCACTGCAAACTGCTGTTATAGCGCCTATAAATTTTAACTGTGTTAAGTATCTTTTAAATTCAAGCTATTAACTTCATCGCCCATAAGCATCCCCACAGACGTTCATCTTTATCCTTCCCAATGGATGACATCTTTGTTAGTCAGTGCTAATTGAGATTTAAACCTGTAATCTTACTGGGATGTAAAGGAACCTCATCATCGTTTTTTCTTTTTTCTTTTCAGCTAACAGATCGGCCCAACACTTGAGAAACTTCAAAGGGGTTTGTGAGTGAAGACTTTTCATCAGTGAAGCACCGCATCCAAGTTCTAATCTTTCATGCCTTCTGACGCCATGACATCAAACAGAGTCCAAAGAGAATTGGAATACTCCAAAGCAACATTATGTGTCTTCTTTCTTCCCCAACCTTTTCTTTCACTGTATGTAAACTATATACTTATAAAACCTCCACATAATTAAAACGAAGAAATAATGATTTACATAAGCTACAGTTTAATAAACTTGATAACTGTTCCCGTTTTAACCATTACAAAAAAGGAGAAAAATTAAAAGGTGATTGTATAGTTCAAAAGTAATACCCAGAGCTCAAGGGACTGCTGGAAGAAAATGAAAAAGAATTAGAAAGTGTCTTATGTATGTCTTCAAAGCAAAGGCAATCAATTTATGTTTTATTCTTACTCACTGAAATGTAGTTTGCATATTTTATTGTTCCTGTCATCTTGCTTGTTACAGTCCATCCAAGGAGTTCTCAAAGAACATTAAGTCCTACAAATAAATAAACTGTGAATGATGAGGAAGATACAAAGAGGCAACAATTAGTATCAAAAGGCTGACTTGTACAGTTTCATTTCCTTTAAAAATATATTATTATAAGATAGCAGTTCTTCCATTCCATACCTTTGAGCAAAGACAGTTTTGCAATGAAAGAAATCAAAGAGCTCAAAGTAACAGGATAATTTTTTTTGGTTCCTGCATTTTTGGTGTAAAAAAGTGGATAAGAACTGGATCATTCTGCACTTCTGTCATCTTTCTGGGAGGAAAGGAGAGGAACCAAAAAGAACTACCCCTGTTTTGCTATCTATTCCCCCTCCCCCCCAGCAATATTTTGAAGCCAATACATGATATTTCTAAGGTTTATACAGCCTATGAAGTGTCATGCACAGTGGGAGGCAGTTATCTCAATGCAGGCAAAAACTGCTGGGTTTCTTCTGTTCTAGACTGTGCCACAGCTAAGTGCTGTAGCTTACTGAGAGGATTTGTAAACACTTCAAATCACAATGCTAGATATCTGCTCAGCCCAGCCCAACAGAATGTTAAGTAACATTGAAAATCTAGATACAGCACTCATCCTTGAATAGAATAGTTTTAAATAAAGTGATGAACCTGCTGGTTTTTCACACTGGAAGGTCATGGCAGGGAAAGCAAACCTTCCATCAGAGGATTTAGTAGTACAGTACTCACTTCTGAAACTTTTGAAAAGGTAGGTTGTATGGGTTGTGTTTTGCTCATCCTGTCTTAGAGCAAGGTGGGAAATATGTAGCCCTCCAAATGCTGTTAGATCACAAGTACCTTCAGTCCATAGAATAGTCAATGGTGAGGGGACTTGTAGCTGTTGTGCCTCCTGGGAGAGGCAACATGTTCCCCACCCATGATCTAGGATGAATTAAAACAGTGCATTACAAATTGAAGCCAAGAAAACATGAAATGAGGTAGAGCAATGGTGAACCTAATGTGAGATGCACATTCATTACAAGAATGCATCCCCTGTTTTCAAAAGAAACTTCACACTAGATAATATGATCTCCTAGACCAGTGATAGTGAACCTTGGCACTCCAGATGCTCTTGGGCTTCATTTCCCAGAAGCCCAAGCCAGCACTTCTGCTGATCAGGGCTTCTGGGAATTGAAGTCAAAGAACACCTGGAGTGCCAAGGTTCACCATCACTGATCTAGGACATCAGATTATCCACTATACCACACTGGGTTCCCAGCATCCATGTAGGACCTTGGAAAACTTTCCATAAGTCACATGTGCTGAAGGTGGGGACATTATGTTTCCTACTGTAATAGCAGCAACTGCTGAACCTAGAGGTATTTTGCTGTCTTTCTGGCTGCTAAAAAATGTTTCCTTTCCTGCTTTGGGTTGCCATATTGCCTTGTTAGCTGGATTTTACCCAGATTCTAGGCTCATTTACCTGGATCCCCCTTGTGCCTTTTTTGCAATTGGTTCTCTGAGAAGAAGTTCCTGCCTCTTGCTTGCTGTACCCCTGTAGCATTATGAGGACCCACACATAACATTAGAAGGAGCTACCCCTAGTGCCTCAGAATGAGCAACGGAAATCTCTGGATCTAGGAAATGACTTAGAACAACCCTAATTATGACAATAGATAATCATAAACATGAAGCTAAGTCTGATGTTCTCATCATCTGTCACATGCCCAAGAACTGCCTTCAAACAGCTTCTAGGTAATTATAGATGGCTTTGTCCTTCATTCTCTACTCCTCTATAGAAAAGCAAAATAGCTGCACAAGTAGCACTGTTAAGATGTCTGCATCTCAGTCCTGAGATGTTTCTTCATGTAATATGGCACATGTAACTGAAGCTCACTCTGTGCTTCTCACATAAGCATTAATGGTCTCCATTCAGTTGTTTATTATGTACCAAACTATGCATAGAAATTGACTCTAAGAAACTATGGTGAGTCCTTAGCTAGCATCCTTCAGCTAAAATCCAGTTGTGTAACTCTGCCATTTGAATTGTGAAGACTTAATCACTCAGAAACATTACTCTCTATTTTAATTGAATTTAAAAATTCTTATTCCCCCCTTTTTTTCAGGTTTCAAGGATCTCTACGGATTCCTTTTGCCTCGGAGAAGCCTTTGGGAGAATCAGGATGGGAGGAGGGAGCTTTTAATATCAGAAAATCATCACCATTAATATAGGTTAACATTTCAGGGTGATGGCATCATTACTATTTATGTCCTATGAAGTTGTTGAGTTTGGAGATAGCAAAGCCAGATTAAAATGGGGGTTCATCCAGGATTGTTGTGATGGCACAACATCACCCTAATGATAATGAAGGATGAGTGTAATCAAGAGTAGGAAAATATAGCTTTTCCCAGTACTGTATATACTTACAAGGAGGAAGCAAGCACCAATCATTACAGCCTTGATTTTTACATCAAGATCTACAGGAACGTGAATACCAAAATTGGCTGTATTAGTGAAGATGTTGTTGACAAATCCAGACCAATATTTGGAAATCTTGCCAATAGTTGACATATCATTTAGAGATTTTACCTGGTTTTTTTTTTTAAAAAGGAAAGAAAATATAAGATAGTTAAAAGGAATCTGTGGACAACATATTTCAGATATGAGCTGGAGAAGTGGAAATGTGAGTAGCTGGGATTAAGCCATTTAATGCCCTCCACCAGAGTAACAGAGTACCATAATGCTCTAAGCAGTATTAACTGCTTGAGCAATTAATAGCATCTTATTTTGTTTCACATCACCCAATGTTTTGCCTTGTGTATCCAGTGCAGTTTCAAAAACACTGAAAACACAAATGCCAAGGAATGTTATTCAAAGTACTGTACCTCAAAGTCAACATCTCCAAAGCAACCACATGTTGCATAAGGGCCTATTATCTTCAACACATCTTCATTACTCTCATTTCTGATAGTGAATTTAGGCAGCAAAGGGTCCCATTTCTGCACAACATAGCCAACTGTGGTCCCAGGAGGAGACTGAACTTCTACCTGTTGGATATTATAAAATAAACACATGATGAAGTAATATAGAATTTATGAGAATACTTGCTATGGGTATTAATGGTAACATATTTGTTCTTTAAATTGCATGGAGGCTACATAAGGCCTCATGACCCCCAAAGTGAAGAACAAAGAGCCACTTCCCAGTACATACAAACCAGAGTTGACACTATGTTAAGCAACCCATCAGGCACAGAAATAGCAGTGATGTTTCCTCAGCAGATGAGTGTGTATGTCCCCCAAAACTCTGGTGGGTGCCCTCCTACTAGGCTAGAGATCCTCAAACAGGAGATCACAAGGATATGATGGAGTGTCCTTGTAGTTATTGCCACAAGCGATGTACTCTCCTTTTATCAAATCTGGGGAATTCAGGAAACCTTTTCTCCCCATATTGCTTCCAGTGACAATCTAAACCAGGGGTGCCCAAACTATGGCCTGTGGGCTTGATCCAGCCTTTGGCACCAAATCATCCGGCTCATGCCACCCTTGCCGCTCCTGGAAGTAAAACACGTCCTTGCATGTGCAAAACATGGCTGTAAATGCACCCATGGCTGTCATAAATGCATTTACAGCAGTGATTTGCACATGCACGGGCATGTTTTACTTCCACTTCCAGTGGTAGGAACCACGTGACCGGCCCACTGAAGCATGTGACCAGCCTGCGGCTCAAAAAGTTTGAGCACCCTGATCCACGGGTCTGCTGGGCACCTTGGAAGGATGGTGGACAGGAACTGATGGGAGCACCTATTGGGGGGCTGGGGGGAGAAATCCCATAGATTCCCATTACCTCTGCCTTCCTCGGGGGGTGCCAGTTGCTGGGGCAAACTGGGATGAGTCCCTGTATCATTGTGGGTCAGCACCCCACTGCCCTGATCTAATGTGTGTGTTGTCTTTGTTCATGTGTTTACTCTGCAGCACCATTTACCCCAAAGCAGACACTCCTACCCCAAAGCCAATTTTCATCTATCTAAATCCCACTTTAGGAACTGGCCCTTAACAATTAAGGGGGGAAACATAAAAAAAGGGTTTGAACTCAGAATCAACAGATTCTAATGTTCCCTAACACTCTCTTCCGATAATCCCCTTTTCAAATGGCAAAGTGAAACTTCCCTTGTAGAAATAAGATAGCTATGGAATAAGTAGGACACCCATTCAAAGGTTCAACTGAATGTCTCCATGCAGAACTGCTTTCAGCTAAATGCATATGTTGCTACATAGTTGAACATAGAATCTTATCCACATCTGGATGAAAAGATAAATGGACTTTTGGAAGAATGTACTAACCTCTTGCAGATAACATGGAAACCAGCAGCTATTACATCTTAAAGGTCTATTCACAGTGATCACTTCTCGACCAGTGTTATCTGTAATCCTCATGGTGAAAGCCCGTAATGGTGAACAGAAATTGCGATCAAAGAAGCCATTTTCCTCCACGGCAAAGTAAACTCTTTGTCCCATGTGGTTTTTTATCTCATACTTGCTACAGGTTTCAGTTCCAAGGATAACTAGATAAAGTGAGAAATATTGATCTTTTTTGAGGATGGGGTGGCAAAGTCAAATCTTTCCTCTTTCTCCGATGTAGAAAGGAAAGACCAACTGAGCATATGCACTTACACAAAGCAATGCTTTGGCAAAGCATTTTCCCTCTCACTTCTTGCCTCATGAGGTAAGATGAAGTTTCTACACACCAATACCACAAGCACTCACCTCTCTCTAAAAGCCCTCTTTTCCAAGACACTTTTCTCTTTCTTAAACAGCTTTCCTAGAAGAGCTCCTATTTATTATTATTATTTTACAGTTTAACTAGCTAAGTCATACAAAATAAGAATATAATACAATCAGAAAAATGCAATACAATAAAAATACCCTATGGTCAAAAAATACACTACGGTCAAGAAAACACAGTACAAAGCAACTAGAAAGTCTTTGTCTCTTATACATCTTTCATCATCTTTGGTCAGTCAGCTTCATAACCGGCAAGGAGAGCGTCCAGGGATGGTCTCATGGCAGCAAAGTCTTTTGTAGCCACTCACCGGTCTGCCCGCAGAGGCAGCATTCTTGTAGCCTCCAGGTTGCCCGGCAAGAGCTGTTCCTCCTTCCCTCCAGGCCAGGGGCTGGTCAAGGGAATGTCCGGTGGTGGAGGTGGCAGAGACATTGTTCTTGTAGCCTCCCGGCTGCTCAGCAACAGCTGTTCCTCATTCCCTCCAGGCCAGGGGCTGGCCAAGGGAAAGTCTGGTGGTGGAGGTGGCGGAGGCATTGTTCTTGTAGCCTCCTGGCCGCCTGGCAACAGCTGTTCCTCCTTCCCTCCAGGCCGGGGGCTGGCTGAGGGAAAGTCCGGTGACGGAGGTGGCGGAGGCAGTGTTCTTGTAGCCTCCCAGTTGCCCGGCAACAGCTGTTCCTTCTTTCTCTCTAGCTCGGGGGCTGGTCGAGGAAAAGTAGTAATCCTCTCTTCTCATTTGATGTCCAAAGTACTTTAGCTTCATCTTTACTATTTAACCTTCTAAGGAGCAGTCAGGGTTAATTTCTTCTAAGATTCTCAAAACTCTCCTCCAACACCACATCTCAAAGGCATCTATGTATGTGAATCTGGCAGAGAGTGGGAATGACTATGCTGGTTGTGGGATTATGGTAGTTCTAGACCAAAACAAGTCATTATTCCAAACTCTGGGAACTGAATCAATTTTAAAAAAATCCTCACAAAAGTGCCATGAAAAAAGTTTAAAACATTATTTTAAGTATGATTTTATGTGTGTTTTTAAGAGAGGCATATAACAGTTCAGATTAATAAAGGAATCAGATTTTTGAATGATGGAGTAGAAAAAGATGCATTCAAACACTTTCTATTTAATAGCTATGCTCATAATACCTTGTAGAAGCTCAACTTGCTGGTGGATAATAATCTGGTCCAACTGTTTGGAAAATAAAACAAAAAGGACAGTATCAGAATAATAGAATGTTGAAGATATTTAGAGATTTTCATCCTGATGTATTTAATAGTAATAGAAAAAAACATTTGCATATAATACAGAAATACTACTTTTGGGGCTAAATCTCCCAGCTAACTGTCCATGCTCAATAAGGTAATCTGAAATGTATAGTAACTTTGGTGAATATATACTAATAGCTGTATAGCCTTGTATCCCTTGTGCAACAAGACATACATACTTGGAGAAATGTGTTTATGGCACAGATATATTTGCTGTGGTGCAGCGGTTCCCAGCCTAAGCCACATGGGCCAGATCCAGCCCACGGTGCCACTTCATGTGCCCCCACCCACCCAAAGGCACTTGAGAAATAAAATGGCCACCCTCTTTGAAGCTGTTGGGGGGAAATGGTCAAACCCCCCCCCCCCCAATTGTGCAGGCAGTGCAAAATGGTTGTCTGGACCTCGAAGCTGACTGAGAGAGTGTGACCCAGCCTCTGGCTTGAAAAGGTTGGGGACCCCTCCTGTAGCATATGCAGAATGGTTCCTGAGAGTTCTATGCTTGTTAGCAAATATGTAATGAATCCACCATCTTTACTAGTATGGTGGTAAATGTGATTCTTTTGGGTGTTTAATTAGTCTGTTTCCTGTTTGTTCCCTAATTGAGTTCACATACAGAGATTAAGGGCGTGGTCACACAGGGAAATAGATCACAATTCAGACTGCCTGTGAAGTGTTCCAATGAATCTATTTCCTAGTGATCACACAACATACAGGGAAATGCATCCCACCCTGATCTCAGTTTGTGCCTAACCTGGATATTTTGGCCCAGCAGTAAAGCTTCTCCTCTTTGGAGTTGGGCTGGAGCAAATCCCAGCAGAAGGAAAGCTTGCTTAAAGGGAGGTTGCTCCCATTGGCAATCCTTTCCAGCATGATCAGGTGTATCTAAGAGACACAAGCAGCTGCCAGGTCACACCATAAGCCAATTTTTAAAGCTTTGGAAACAGCCAATGTAGCTGAATAATATTCAGAAATGCTAAATTATAGTTCCAATAAGGAATCTGATGTGTGCCGATTTTTTCAGAAATACATCAAGAGAAAATCAGAAACTTAATTATAAAGAACAGAATTTTTCCACCAATAATGCCATTGATGTAAGTTTGTGTCTTTGATAATTGGGAAGTTTCTCTTCTGTTTCAAGGTGTAGAGAACAAACAAGAGTAAAACTGGAGCAATTTCTAAGCACAGTGCTAAGAAGAAAGGAAAACAAGAAAAACCTTGCTTTCTAAAGCAGCTATGACCTTGCTTTCCATTTGGTTTTCTTTTAAAAACTGGCATTTTATATATTGGATGAATTTCTATCAGTTATGTTTGTAGCCAAGAAGTGGAAGATCTGAATACAGGAATGGTGTGACAGGAGTTCTGAGGCTTCATAATTCAGATTTGATTTTACCAGAGTTTGGCCCAGCTATAAATCAAAAGTTTTGCTCTTTTAAGAGACATCTTGAAGCTGGCTTCTTTCATTCTAAAAAAGAGAGCCTAGAGCAGAGTATCAGACAGAAATAACTGGGAAAACTGTAGCAACAGCAAGATATCTAAGAACCATAGTTCTTAAAGCTCTCTCAAACATGATTTTTGTAGGGAGGGATTTGTGATATATCATTTATGTGTATGGAAAAAGGGCACACTAATTTTATAACATGGTCAGAGTGAAATATGATGAAGTCCTTAGCTATGTCAAATCTAAGTGGTGGGACAGGTTCAGATAGGAAGTCTGACCAGGTTATTCTGCTGTGGTATCAGTAGAACATACCACCAGTGACTCAACACCGAGCATCAGGCAGAGGTTAACTAACCTGACAGGACTAGCAGTCTTGGTGAAGTCCACAGGGAAGGGTGATGGTCTCCAGGTGGATTAAATGCCACTTGAATCCATCTTGATGGAGAGTAGCAGCTTCATCAATACTGGTCTGGGGCTGATGAGAACTTTGCATGCCAAAGGTTCAAGACAAAAAAGTGACTTGCAGAGCTACATCAGTGGTGTGGAGGTCATGCTGCGATATGGAAGGCAGATAAAAGGCCATGGCATTATATTCTCAAGACAGTCTTCATGGCTGATCGCCATGATGATTGCCAATATCCACAATCAGATATAGCAAAACAACAACAACAACAAGAAGAAGATTCAGATGCTGTGACTGTGGAAATTCACCATTATAGGTTTTGGTGGCCAGACTGGCTAAAACATTCCTTAAATGTATTATCAATGTTGAAAACCCTGTTACAGTTGCCATTAGGTAGATATGGAGTGACATAACATACTGAGAAACAGTGGTTTATTTATCTTGGGCATAAACTGAACAATAGTTGTGCTTGCTAGGGAATTATGGAGATGCAATTTAAAAGGAACAACACCAAGCTCTGAGTATCACATGGAAGGATCAACTAGGCTACGCCTACCCTCTTGGGCTTTTCACTATAAGTGGGGTAGTTTGTTATCATGGGAGGAAATGGTGAGCAAACCAAAATCTGGAACTCAATAATCTTAAAAGGATGTGGATTATTTTATGAGGAAAGAGGAAGATACATTGAGAGAATCCCAAAGTAATAACAATTCAAATCAAAATGTTGATTCTATTTTACAGAATATGAGAAGAAACTCCACTTGCTGGCAATTTTTTTGGTTCAAGAGGTTCTTCTTCTTCCGTGTCTAGTCCAGACATGAAACTGCCAAAATGAAGTCAACTTTTGGTGAGTTCATTCTGCAGTTCCTTTTGCCTGACCAAGTGTGAGAAAGATTAGCTGGCAACTCAAGGTTGCCATTGCCAGGGTATGGCTGATTGTGGTTCAAGAATGTGACAGTCTTTGAGGAGGTTCTTATTTGGTTCAAGAGGTAATACATTAAGATGGATTATTTTAACTTATGCTTAATATCATTTGAAATTAAAAAGAAATTTAAAACAAGACCTGGCTTAAGTATTCCAGACCAGGGGGCAAAACAGAAGAAGGCTGTCTTTGTTTCTGAGCAGTAGTAGTTTCTGATGACTTTGATTGATCAGGAGGCTCTGGAGAACCAGGAAGAAAGTTTTGTATGGTTTGATGAACTTGGCTTGGAGTATCTATATGAAAGAGAGTTAATAAATTGGTCATGAAAATAGGTGCTAAACATCCCTGTCTTCTTTCAGAAAGCTGCTTTCCCTTTATTGCCCCATACCCATCAGGAGTCAGTGCTTATGAAACATGCTCAGTCTGCTTTAGGTTTGTTTGTTGAAAGATTCCTGGAGCTTCTGCAGACCTTTGGGAGCCACTGCAAGCAATATGAAACAGGAAATAATTTACCCATATTATACATTTCCCTGTCTGGCTGGACATCCCACTATGGTAATGGAGTAGCCCGTAAAGCCAGTGATTCAATGCTGAGTATCAGGCAGCAGTTAACTAACCTGATTCCCTAAAGGGGCCAATGGCTATGGGCAGATGAACCCCTTTAGGTAGGGTGATGGTCACCCTCAGTGGAGGAGATGCCACTGGAAACCATCATATTGGTACCAATGGCAAAATGAGCGGAGGTACAACTCTCATTCCTAATGATCATGGAAGCAGAAGAGGCCATGCCAGATGGACTGGCCACGCACCTTGTCCATATCCTCAAGACTGTGGCGGTCCATTGCAGTCCTGGTGTTAAATCCTGCATGTCGTGCTTCATGTGTGCCATGGGTGATGACAAGTTGTTAAGATCTTGGACCAGCTAATAACCATGCAGAAGGCCAGAGGCAATATCCAAATAATAAAACAGGTTTAATATAGTAAGAAATTTCAAGTACTGTACTGTAAAACCTCGCATAAAGAGTGCCTTGCTTAGAGAGTAACTCGCTTAAAGAGCAGAATTTTCTCTGAATGGTCACTTTGTTTAACAACTAAAACCAACCAAAAACTCACTTAACAACTAAATTGGGGTTCACAACCCCCCTCCAGCCAGAAGTCACAATTGGTCACTTACAATGGTGTTTAGGTTAAAGTGCAAACTCACTTAAAGAGCAATCATGTGGAACACTTTATGCTCTTTAAGCAAGGTACCACTGTAGATAAATAGGTACTGCTTTGGTGGGAAGGTACTGTAACAGCATTCCATGTGCTCTGGTGTCTAGTCATGCCTGCCACATGACCACAGAAATATCTGCAGATACAAACAGCACTGGCTCTTGGGTTGTAAAAGGAGATGAGTACTGAAATCTAGAGTTGGATACGACTGGGTTTCCAGCAAGGGCAGCCTATGCCATGTAACTTTTCCTTCCTTGCTCAATTTCTAGCCATTTCATTCAATTCTCTTCCCCCTGGGTTCAAACTCAATGATGTGTGTAATTTACTGATTAGCCTGGCTTTCTTTCCACAATGAAATGTTCAAAAAGATATGTGCCTTGTCAGTTAGACTTGCTAGTTCAGCCTGTATTAATGTTCCAACAACCAATCAGAAAATAGAGCATGTCAACTATAAGATATACAGGTGCAGAAAATCATGTGATATGACAAATAAATATATTTCACCATTTGGAGGAGTACTTCTTCAAAAAACATGACACACCTAACATTTATTAACATGGTTTTATCCTACTCTGATTTCTCATTCAGTCAATCAACATTCGACCCCATCAAGTCATTATAGGCTGTTCTGTTGTCCCCATCTCTGAATTCTTTCCATTCCAAATTGTTATCCTTCAGGTTCACTCTGAATTTTCTGATTCTGGTCCATCAGATAGTTGAGTACAAGAGTCGTGTCTTCTACTCTTTTCCTCCCGAGTGGCTGCCACTAGCCTTTTGTTGTAGCCACACCTGTCAGTTCCTCACTTTTCTACCAGTGTAACACTTTCTTAGTAACGGTGTATGTAAATGGTAAAGAGTAGCTGTGAAAGGCTTTATGGTCAAGGGAATACGGTATGTCTCAAAACATCACCTGTATAGCCATCCTGTACAGGCAGCTGAGAGAAGGAAGACCTGCTACTGCCATCCCCAACCCCATCATGTGTGGAGCAGAGTCAGTGAAGGAACAGCAGTAGCAGAAGGAAGCTTTCTGCTGGCACTGGAACACTGGAACTCATTGTTATCTGCCTCCTTGAAGACTGTGGTATTTTTGAACCACAGTTGGGCATACCCTGGTAATGGCAACCTTGTGTTACCAGCTAATCTTTCTCAGATTCGATCAGGCAAAAGGAACTGCAGAATGAACTTACCAAAGGGTACCTTCATTTTGGCAGTTTCCCATCTGTCCTAGACATGGAAAAAGAAGAAGTGCAAAGATAAGAGGTCAAGACGAGAACTAAGGGGTGTGAAATATAAAAAAATAACATTTTGGTAACCTGTCACATGACCATGGAAACGTCTGCAGAAGCAGACAGAGCTGGCTCTTTGGCTTTGAAACAGAGATGGGCACTGAACCCTAGAGTCAGATACGACTGACTTTCGAGCAAGGGAAACCTTTACCTTTACTAAACATGAGAAACACCCCCTAATAGGAAAGTTGTTTGACAGTCAAACATACTGCCTCAGAACAAGATAAAACTCAACTTCACTGGAGGTCAGGAACACTGTAATGGTATTCTGCACTGATAAATGGGTTAGCCTGCATGATCTCCAGTACCCTAAGAGAGAGAGAGACCCTGGAAGTCTCCTGCAATATAAACTTTCTGATTTTTTAAAAACAACAAACCACATTAAATTCTTCAGTGCTATATGATAGGGATTTGTATTTGTATTTGTATTTTCGACTTATATGCCGCCCCACTCGCAGAGCGACTCTGGGCGGCTTACAGAAGAAACAGTTACAATTCCATAGCACATTCCATAACATAAAAGCAATTACAAATATCACATAGTAAATTACAAATATCGCATATACAGTATATATACCTCCAATAACAGTTGCAATTACAAAACATTAGATTAGAACATCTTAAGATATAATCAGAGATACTGTAATATCAAACATTACAGCATCAAAATTCACTAAGCAACAATATCAAAACAACGATAAAAAATTCCAGTATCAGTTCAGTTTACACATACCAAAGCAAAACTTAAACAAGAAACAGTTGCTAAATCCCACAATAAGTGACAGCCGGTCTGCCCAGCCATAGGTGATTCTATCGGTGGTGGCTGCTCAAAAATGTCCTGTCGCCGTAGCAGCTTTTAAGCCCCGGGACAGATGGAGAGAGTCCCAGGGATGGACGCGGTGGGCTCGGAGGGAAAGGTGGGAGCGTCCTCACTCCACCGCCTCCACCGCCGAGCTTTTATCGGCCACCGGCAGGATGATGGGACCTGGGGGGACGGGAGCATTGTCTCACCGCCCGCAGCTGGTAGTCATCTCCTCCGGCGTGATGGCAGGACCGGAGGGGAAGGTTGGCGCGTTCTCCTTCCACCGCTGAGCTTTTATCGGCCACCGGCGGGGTGATGGGCCCGGGGGGGCGGGAGCATTGCCTCACCGCCCGCAGTTGGTAGTCATCTCCTCCGGCATGATGGCAGTACTGGAGGGGAAGGTGGGCACGTTCTCCTTCCACCGCCGAGCTTTTATCAGCCACCAGCGGGGTGATGGGCCTGGGGGGGGGGCGGGACCATTGCCTCACCGCCCGCAGCTGGTAGTCATCTCCTCCGGCGTGATGGCAGGACCTGAGGGGATGTGACAAATACTTGGAAATATTCTTGTTACCTGCTACTTTCCAAGTCTCACAATGCTAAGACTCCACACCAATACATTGTCCTGCACCTGTAAGATATCCAGGGGCGTAGCTACTGCCGTATCTGCCGTATCAATTATACGGGCCCCCCCGGGCCACGGGGGCCCCCAACGTGCATAAGCAAAAATTAATAAAAACTTCCCAATTTTTTTTTATTTCACAAATGACAAAAGTCAAAAAAGGCAATTTCTTTTTTTCCTGCGTAAAGCGTGTGTTCAAAAGTTGGCAACACCCTACATCGGTTATCGCGGGCTGCGGGATTTCCCCATTTAAGTCATTTACTTCAACGGGGGAATCCCACAATAATCGATGTACATACGATGAATAAATATTTCTTTTAATTTTATGCATTTTTTTTTCTTTTGTGAGAAATCTTTACCCTTCCCTAAGGGCCCCCAAACAAATTTTTATACGGGGCCCCGTCAAGGCACGCTACGCTTCTGAAGAGATCCTAGGAATTTCCTGTTTAATTTCACTGCTCTTCCCCCTTTTCACCTGTTACTTTGCACCAGAACCTGACTAATTTTGCACAGTTGAATGTCCTTTCTAAGAAAACCTGTGTAGGAAAGATTACAATAGTCTTGTACAGCTCAGATGTCTGTTCTGGGAAACATTGAGCAAGAACGATTGCATTCCGTGCAGCAATTGGCTCCTTCTCAAGCTGGGAGGGGATAACAAGTGGAGTATCAAAAGGTTTTGTCCTGGGCCTTGTGCTCTTCAACATTTTCCATAAATGACTTGCATGAGGGTTTGGAAGAAATTCTCATCAAACTTGAAGATGACACAAAACAGGGTGGAAATGCTAATACCTTTGAAGACAGGAGCATAATTCAAAAAGATCTTGATAGGCTAGAACACTGGGTTGAAACAAAAAGAATGAAATTTAACAGGGATAAGTGCAAAGTTTTACACCTGGGGAGCAAAACCAGATGCACAGTTACAAGATGGGGGGATACCTGGCTTAGTAATACTACACATGAAATGGACCTTGAAATTGTTGTAGATCATAATAAGAGTCAACAGTGTGAAGTGGTTGCAAAAAAGGCCAATGCTGTTTTAGGCTGCAGTAATAGAAGTATAGTCTCCCAAACCTGTGAGGTACTAGTCCTCTCTATTCAGCACTAGTTAGACAACCTCTAGAGCACTGTGTCCAATTCTGGCACACACTTCAAGAAAGATGCAAACAAATTAGAGCAGGTAAACCAAGCCATATGAGGAAAGACTGAAGGAACTGGGCATGTTTAGCCTTCAGAAAAGGAGACTAAGAAGAGATATAATTTTGTTGTTCAGTCGCACAGTCGATTCTGACTCTTTGCGACCCCATGGACCACTGTCCGCCAGGCACTTCTGTCCTCCCCCATTCTCCTCAACTCGCTCAGCTCTGTGCCCATTGTGTCTACAATACCATCTACCCATCTCATTTTTGGCCACCCCCTTCTTCTTTTGCCCTCGACCTTTCCAAGCATCAAGGCTTTCTCAAGTGAATCTTCTCTTCTCATTTGATGTCCAAAGTACTTTAGCTTCATCTTTACAATTTGACCTTCTAAGGAGCAGTCAAGGTTAATTTCTTCTAAGAGTGACCTATTTGTTCTCCTCGCTGTCCAGGGGACTCTCAAAACTCTCCTCCAACACCACATCTCAAAGGCATCTATTCTTTTGCGCTCAGCTTTCCTAATGGTCCAGCTCTCACAACCATACAAAGCACTTTTCAAATACCTGAAAGATGATCATAAAGAGGAGTGGTGGGATATGTTCTCCATCATCCCAGAGTGAAGGATGCGTAATAATGGGCACAAACTAAAAGAAGCCTGATATATGCTGATTATGAGGGGAAATCTCATAACAGTTAGTGCATTACAACATGCACTGTTACGAGATTTTCCCTAATAATCAACATATATCTGGCTTCTTTTAGTTTGAGCCCATTATTATGCATCTTTTGCTCTGCCTTGAGAGGTGGTGAGCACTCTGACACTGGACACCTTCAAGAGAGAATTGGGCCACCCCATGTCAGATCTGCTTCAACTCAGATTCCTGCATTGATAAGGGGGCTGTTATGGATGGCCTTAAAAACCCCTTCCAACCCAGCCTATGATTCTATAATGTCACACTGGCATCTTCTGTTCAGTTTTGGAGTTTGCTTTGAATAAAATCCTAGCTGTCAATACAGTCTCTAATGAAAATAGCTTGTAAAGGTGTTTTGGGAGTTCCACTAAAATGTGGCATAAATTCATTGCAAATAAATATAACTTGTGGACAACTTGGGACAGAGTTGCTTGAAGGATAACATCTGTCTTGAGCCCATAAATTCCTGCCAAGAGCCATTGCAAATGCAGGTTCACTGCTTTTTACTCCATAGCCATCAGAAAGAGATTTTTCTGCAGAAACCAAAATAATTAATAGCACATGGCTTAGTATGTAGGCCTTGCCTTCAATCTCCTCCCATGACAGAGTGAATTCTTAAGCTTTTCCTCCTAGACCTGTGATGGCGAACCTTGGCACTCCAGATGTTCTTGGACTTCAATTCCCAGAAGCCCAAGCCCCCACAAATCCACATGAATGGGTTTACTGCAATTCATCCAGCCCGCACCACCCTCATCGCTCCTGGAATTGGAAGTAAAACGCGCCCAGATGAATTGCAGTAAACCCATTTGTGCGGATTTGTGGGGGCTTGGGCTTCTGGGAATTGAAGTCCAAGAATATCTGAAGTGCCAAGGTTTGCCATCACGGTCCTAGACTCTCAGCCCCCAGTCAGTAATCTTAGAAGGATAGAAACTTATCACTCTACCATTCCCAACAATTTGCATCTGCTTTAATGATCTCTATGATTTCTCGCCCTCCATCTTCATATTGTCTCTGCTAGTTATCTTCCATCTGTATCCCTTTGTGCCACAGGAAACCCAGGCAGTTGAAATCGATCCTTTCTCCTCTTTCCTCCCTTGGTCATAGTCTTCTTCTTCTTCCCAGGATTTTAAAGGGGCAGGTATCCCATTAAGAGACACCTGCCCAACAACATATCTTTGTAATTTGGTTGCTCTTTTCTGCCACTGTTCAATTCAAAGAAGGCCTTTCCCATTATTTCATTATGAGCCTAGCTGTTCCATCATGTAATCATATTTTGATCTCAATGTAGCATTGCCACCACAGCCTTCCTTCAAAGCCGGAGACCACAGGAAGGAGGAAGGATCCCTTTGAATTTCTATCTAGCTTGTAAAAAATGTATAACTGGGTCATAAATATTTCATTTGTTCTCCCTGTATCATTTTACCTCACAGAGTCCTGTTGTTGCCAAAACCCATGTTACATGAAATGCCGTGAAGTTTTATCGGCCAACTGTTAGTGTCAAATTTTTTTTTGAAGAATGAAGAAAAGAAGGCAAATTGAAGTTTGCCCTGTCAGTCAGACTTACACTACAGAAAAATCAAGCAGCAAGTGCACTAAATATTCATGGAAATGAAAGGCATTTTGAAGAGTGATGCACACTATTTTGTGTATCTTCTATAGTGGGACATTGAGGTTCCTATTTCACTCATTTCCCACACACTGAAAATATACCATGACACAAATATAGTACATACTAATATAATGGCATTTTTGAAAAAGAGAGTAAATTAGACATGATTTACAGCTAATACTTTTTTACTCCTGTAAGACTACTTTACTCTGAATGATTTTATTAACTCGTTTAAACATTATATGGAAATCCTTATCACTTAAACTGAGCATTAAAGTTTGCAAAATACATGTGGTGATAATTTACTATGATTTCTTTCTTCTTCCCAATCATGCATCCTTTTTGCTTTCCATTTTACAGATACAAGGACTGACTTCTTTGAATGCATTAGGAAGGGCTTTCATTCACATACATACATCTAGGCATCAGTTGCAAGAAAAGCAAATAATTTTTTGGCCAGCCAAGACTAAAAATAAAAATGACATAAAGTAAAATAATGAACTATCTATTTTTTTTAAAAGGGCATACAAACATCGCATGAGCTTGTTACCACTTCATCACTGCATTTTCCTTACTGTTGGGTTGCTAAATCTTCTTTTTAAAAGAATTGTGTTTAATTTTTTTTTAAAAAAAAAAACACTCACACCCTTGATCTTGCTGTTAGCCACCAGCCATACTGGTGAAAAGATAAGAGAGAAATCTAATCAATGTACAGTATTTGTAAGGTTTGCACAAGCTTTTGTGGATACATTTGACAAAAAGTGCCATAGAAAATACTTATTTGCATTAAAGAAGAACTTTAAAGTAACATTTCATACATAGTTCTTCTGGGTGAACTTGTTAGTACTTCTAGTATTCTCATGCCAGATTGTAACACCTGCCCTACTTACAGAGGCTAGCTGCTAGGTTTGAGAAAAGAGCTAGACTTCATTTTCAAGTGTAACATTTCAATATTGTTTATAAGGGAAACGGTCTGAAAGACTTTTTCATTGGCTTCAACTTCCACCTTTAATAAAAATTTAGCTGTCCTAAACTAAGATGACAACATGGCACCAAAAACATTTTGATCTGATTGCATTCAGTTGTCGATCAGAAGCTTTTAAGGGAATTTTGTCAACTGCATTCAAAAAGGCAACATTTTCTCAATGGAAATGTCCATGAAGGATGCAAACCTTCCTATGGGAGCATGACATTTTGGTGTTCTATATTTTTAAATACACCGCATGTATACATGGACAGACTGAAGACAGGTGTTCAGGTATACTCAAATAAAAACCATGTCAATGAAACGAAGCTTTAAGTTTAGATATTATATTTGACATTCCATTATATTCCACCTCTGTTCCAGCATAGTCAGAGCAGAAAATTACCACATCTTGGCATTGTCACTCCTTATTTTACCAGATTGTTGATTGCTGTAAATCTTTGGGAGTGGATTTCTTCTCTCTCTCTCTCTCCACCCCCCCCCCCCTCTAGTAAACATCTCTTTCTAGGTTATATGCAATCACTTACCTTGAGAGGCCATGAAGCTGCCTGAGTCACCTCTTCAAAGGAAGCCAAGCTAAAAGAAAAGGTTTCTCTTGTTTGCAGCAAGGGAGGGTGAGGGTGAAAGAAGCACAGCATGCAGAAACTTCAGAAGGTGCCTGTCTACTTCATGTCAGGTTACAAAAGAACAGCAAGGAAATGCATCACCTTTCTCGTATGACGGATTGCAAGATTTTGCAGACTTGGACGACAGAGGAAGATGACATTTGCAACCAAGCATGGGGGGATAACTTATTACTCACTTTAGAGGCAATTTGCACCTCTGTGAGAAAGGTAGATTGGCACAATCCAAACTTGTATGACAGATGTCTGAATTCAACCTAATCTTTTGTATTGTATTGTTGTATAATCAGTAGCCACACGGATACAGAGAAAAGGAAGAACATGATCTAAATATAGGTGGTGGCAATGCCTGTCCAAGTCTAAGCAGCATGTACAGTGCTATATGAGGAAGAAATAAGTATATGTAATGGAGGTTTCATCCTACCATCAGCCGTCACTCCTCAAGAGTGATTACTTCTTTACACGATGAATATCTTTCCAGGAAGTAATGCCACACTGAAACACAGTATCTGCAAAAGAAATGGGATTTAAATATGAATGGAGATCTTGTTTCAGAATGGGGAACTAAATCATAAAGCCAACGGTTAGTCTAAAAGCTTTGAGAGACAGTGTCATTGATTTGCCACTCATTTTTCTAACTCTAGTGACCAAGTTGCCATGGAGATTGTATCCATGTGTGACTCATACAGACAGGATTCAAAACTATGAACTGACCGTAAGTAGAACAATATAGAAAACGGCTATGAAGCAATAATTGGCAGACTGAAAATCATTTTTGTTTTCGTTTGCAGCTCTGCTTATTTGATTATACTTACTTAGGAGACATTTCCCACCTTTCAAGGTAACTGTACATCCCATCAGTGTCAGATGTGTGTGAATGACTGCCACATTGCAGCTCCTGAATAATTTCTGATGCTTCAGTTTTCAAGGTCACATAAAGTTAAATCAGTAGACACTAACAAAGAGAGAAATGCAAGCATCTCAGTAGAAACAAACATGGGTTGTGAATGTGGAGAGATACAGAATCGTGCCGATTACTGCCAGAAACATACACTGATGAAGACTTATGTTTGGCCAATGACAAAACCAAGACAGTGGCTTCATTTTGGCAGTCCAAGGTTTGATCAGGACACAAAAGAAGAAGAATAAGAAATAACTTTCCGTGTTATTTATACAGGATATTACAACTTTCTAAAGAATTATAAGTTAAAGATAAATATGATTTGCGAGAACTAGACCATAAGGAAGATTGAGCACGGAAGAATAGATGCCTTCAAACTATGGTGCTGGAGAAGAGTTTTGAGAGTCCCCTGGACTGCAAGGAGATCAAATCAGTCCATCGTGAAAGAAATCAATGCTGACTGCTCATTGGAAGGATAAATACTGAAGACAAAGCTCCAGTTCTTTGGCCACCAAATGAGAAGAAAGGACTCACTGGAGAAGACCCTAATGCTGGGAAAGATCAAAGGCAAAGGCAAAGGGGGTAACAGAGGATGAGATGGCTAGATAGAATCATTGACGCAGTGGGCATAGATCTGGGCAGACTCCAGAGATTGGTGGATGTTAGAGAAAACTGGAGTATTGTGGTCCATGGGGTCACAAAGAGTCAGGCTCAGCTGTGCGACTGAACACCAAATAAATATGATTACAAGGATAACATATATTTCCCGTCTTTGAAAATTTTCTTGCCATCAGAGATGGATTATGAATGCAAATAGGAGCCCTTGTGGTATGGTGGTTAAACTGCTATATTGCAGCCAAACTGCTGATGCTGTGAGTTCAATCATAAAGGGGATCAAGGTTGAGTCAGCCTTCCACCCTTCCAAGGTTGATAAAATGAGAACCCAATGTGTTGGGGGAAAATGCTAATTAACTTGTGAACTGCCAAGAGAGTGCACTAAGTGCTGTAGGGCAGTATATAAGTGTAATTGCTATTGCATATAAATCAATGAAAAGTAAGGCTTAAGGCAAGATTTCTGTTCTCCTGATTTCTTGTCCAAATGAGGAAAACATTCAAATGAGTAAGATCTTCATTTGTTTTCAAACCTAATGACAAGGAATTCACTCAGTCTGATTTTGATAAAGTGGCCTTATCAAGTGAGAATTTGTATGTGAACTTGTGCAGGCTGCATATAATAAACACTCTGTTCAAAACCTGTTTTTATTATGTTGCTTATCATTCAGGGAACATCAGTGAATTTGGTATGCTTTGTTGCTAAGGTCTTCCAGCTATCAAACCATTCAGAGCTAACAGAGAATACATATCTACAGGATTTGCAGTTCAAACATTTTTTACTAATGGAGTGATTTGCTATTGAAGTGTCAGTGTGATTTGTTATCATGGATAGCTAATGCTCATTTGATTGTTTGAAACCTTGCTTTCTTTCTTCCCTCTCCTTTTCCTGCAAAAGCAGTGTAAAAATGAATCCCATCACAGGAATCAGTGACAAGAATTGAGATTTTGCATATTTTAATGGAAAGTTGTTTTTGTCATTGTTTCATACAACATGCACATTTTTTTCACACCAGCATACAGTGCTTGATGCTGACAATGGAGCATCTCTGAAGGAATAGTTTTATCACTTTGTTTAGTTTGCTCTTTAGGAAGGGCAAGAGTAGACAAGACAGTCAAACTCAACTGGGTATGTGTCTGTCTACTCCTTCCCATTAGTTACCTGTGTTTATGTCTTTTACTTTTAAGTTTAAAAAAATACTATAGTTTTCTAATCCTCCAGATATGTTATCTTACTACTCCATATTGCAGCACACGCACAGACAGATGGAAGGTTTAGCTGGTTGTTAGAAAAGATTTTTTAAAACCCACAAAACAAAATAGAAACTATCACCCATTGTACACAGCATGTACAAATCATACATGTGTTGCCTTTGCAACATGGGCAAGTTATGCAATGTGTTGATCCATCAGAATATTTCTTTGCCTCTGTCAAGGCAAGAAAGGGGAAATGCAATTTCTCACACATATCTACAAGGACAAGACAAGTCACTCTGAATTAAGAGTCAGTGAAGCAGACCAAGTGCTCATTTAATGTAACCGAAATGCATAGCTCTAGATTGTAATCCTGTGGCACTATTTTGGCTCAATTGTAATTTCCAGGCCATTTCCAAAGGCAATCCCATGTACCTTGCAGTGTGATAGGTTGCCAGAGCATGTGTGACTGTGTCCAAGCTATTTCCATGAACTGAAATAGGGACCCAGACTAACCTGGAGACCTCTGTTGCTATGAAACGGAATCCTTAAACTACCAGCCAAGTGGCATTAAGCTGAGATCAGTATAAGAGCAACCATGTTGCCTTAGCAGCACAATAAAGGATGTACTTCAGGAGACCCCACCCCCACCTCCAATCCACACACACAGGCTTCTCATTGGACATTAGAGAAAAGGACTTCTCTTGCTGTCACAGTATTGACAAATTGGAGAATTCAGAGTTAAAGTCTTTGGGCAGATAAAACTTAGAGCAATAGTTTTCAACCTGGTCCTCTCACCCCGCATAAAACAAGGGTGCAAAGAGCACAACAATCAATCATGACTCACTGTCTGTTCCCTTCTCACCCTCCCTGTTGAAGGTGGTGTAATGGTGTTATGGATTATTAATTCACTACACATGTATTATGGTTATTGTTTGGCTGTAGGGTATTATGGAGTTTGTACTTTTGTTATCTTTGTCAGAACTTTGTTGGTGGTTTGGGGTTTTTGAGGTGAATCCAGATGGTGTATAGGGGAGCATAATGGAGCGTCACTGCTCAAGATGGTATAGCAGGAGTGCCCAAACTAAGGCCCATGGTCCATATCCAGCCCACGATGCCAATTCATCCAGCCCCACGATGCCCTTCTTGCTCCCGGAAGTGGAAGTACAACACGTTTTATTTCCATTCTGGAGCAACAAAGGTGGTGTGGGCCGGATGAATTATTGTCAGGGGCCAGATCCAGCCCACAGGTCTTAGTTTGGGCACCTCTGAGGTAAAGCAATCTCTGTATGAGGAATGGGGGAAGGGGCCCAGCACAAGGGTCTGCTAGCCCAGCTATGGCTTCAAGTGACAGACAGAAACAGAGTGGTGTATGTTCATGTGGTCATCAGACATCTGCTACTCCTGATGGGACCATCAGTGGGTGCTGAAGTGAATGGTGGAGGGCACTGAGTGGCATTTCAGTGTGTTGGATCCAATTATTAATGTTGGGGACTGTTTTTTGTCCAATAAAGTTATAGCAAAAAAAGCAAGTGTGTATTCTTTCAGTGTATGATTAGATAGCTCATCTTTGAATATATTTTGTTTCCAGTGCTCTAGAAATTTTTGTTCCTGAAATTGCTGGGAAGAAACACAACTGTTAACATTTCTGTTAGTTTAAATGTACTACTTTACCAAATTTTATTTGGACTGTTGACCTTAGTGTGCCTGGTGTGGGGTACAATACATCCTTTCAGGTAGGGTGAAAATAGAATATGAATATCTTTTTGATTGGGGTGAAGTACAGAGTACTAATTGGAATTCTTCTCAGAATCTTCTTAAAAGGAAGGCCTTAGAATAATTGCTGCCCTTTGATGAATGCAGTCCTAATTGTTATGGTTTCAAGCTGACAAACTCCCAGCAGATTGGTAAAACTAGGGTATGACACCATGTTTTTGTTTAATCTTTAAGGTTACTTTTGAAAGGGTGAGAGCACTGGAGGACTTTGACATTGGTTCACCACTTAAAGTTTTCGCTTTCCACATTAGCTTCTGATTAACTCAATTGAAAAGAATAATGTCATTTAGTAGAGCAGGTGAGAGCAGCAATGGCTCTTATTAGTTTAAGTGTTTTAAAAATATGACTTAAAAACTATTAGACATAGATGGTAGGTGAAGGTCATGTTCTTCCTTGTAGGTGGACTCAGAAGTACTCAATAACTCTTGCAAATGATGTGTGAGAGAGAAACTAAGAAAGAAAGCAAATTACATATGAGAGTATACAGAGACTCTTCATCATTAATGGGAGTTCTTTTGCATATGCACAGTTTTATATCCCTGGATTATAAACTTTCAAAACTTTCCTTTATGTCAGAGAGTGATCAATGTCTTTAGAACATTCATGAGACTCATGCTACCACACTGTGGGCAGAGCCGATGTCATGGGTGGAGCCAACATCATGATGTCATGATGTCATGATGTCATGATGTCATGGGCAGAGCCAACGTCATGATGTCATGAGGTCATGGGCAGAGCAAAATAAAAAAATAAAAATTTAAAATAAAATAATATTTAAAAATTAAATAAAATTTAAACAAAAATACAGATTAAAATTTAAATAATCAACCAACCCACCCACCCACCCCAAACACATACCCGTCACTTACCTGGTCGGGGAGCAGGCACGAGGCAGACAGGCTGGCAGGCAGGCAGACAAGAAGTGCGGTTGCGAGACGGTGATGTGGCGAACCGCCGCAGCAGCAAACCGCCGCAGTGGCACATCAGCCTGGCAGCATGGCCTGGTGCGGCCTGGTGAGGAAAGGTCACCGCCACCACTGCCGCTTCTCCAGGCCATCCTGTGCCCTTTCCGGGCAGCCAAAATGGCTGCCCAGAACTGTGCATGCATCAAACCTCCATGCATACTTCTATTTTTAGTGGCTGCCCGGAAATACACTTCCGGAGGACAGCCGGAGAGGCGACTGATCCGGTCACTCGGGGATTCTCTACCCCGCCTCCCCTCAGCAATCCCCTCCGGAAAGCTGCTACCGATTTGGGCGAACTGATCCGAACCAGTAGCAGCCCATCACTGCTAATCTCACTATACCTCACTTTCCCATAAATAATAATTTCATGTCAGAGATTACTGGTACACTGGGTTGAAAGGATTTTTAAGGGATGCCCGAATGAGGCTCCTTTCATGTCCCCAAGTGCAGCTCTCGGGTATCGAAACCCAACCTTCCAGTCTCCAGCTCATTGTCTTAACCACTAAGCCACGGGAGGGGAAGTGGTTAAGATGATGAGCTGGAGACCGGAAGGTTGGGTTTCAATACCCAAGAGCCACTTGGGGACATGAAAGGAGCCACTTTCGGGCATCCCGTAAAAATCCTTTCAACCCAGAGTAATTTCTGACTTTCCCATTAGATTGCTCTACAGGTTTAGCAACTAAGAGCTTTCTCCCCCAAGGAAGCAGACAAGCCCATTTTATTTAGACAGCAGGGATTAAACATTAAAAAATACTTGCAGACAAGCAGAGGTGAGCAATTACAATCCCAGCTACTGAAAACTGACAGGAGGTGGTTTGGATTAAGTAAACTAAGACTGGGCCAAATAAAGCAAAACAAAACAAAAAATCTCTTAATGACCACTCGTTATATAAGGAGTCACCTGTCTTTATGCAAAATATTCATAATTTGTAGTTCTTTCATTTTGAGAATATCTTGTTAAAATGCTACAAAAGATGAATACAAACAGGGAAAAATGCAACAATCTGCATGTCCAAAATGTATTTTCTCCTTCTTAAAAAATAAGCATTTTCCACCACCACCATCTTCCTTACCTTTCTGTCAAAAGAATCAAGCGTCAACAAAAAAAAATTACCATCTAGTTTTTGGATCACCTTCAATGGAAGTGTCTTGCTACAGCTGGTACCTATAGGAACTCCACTGAAGTGAACCAGCTTGCAGAGATACTGCAGCTAATCTTGTAATAATAGCTGCAAATGATTTACCATTGAGTTGACTTCAGTTTAGCTGACTTTAAGCCTCCCCGGTTCTTCGCTGCTTGAGCAGCAGGTTCTGAGGTACTTCATCATGGAAGAAAAGTCTACTTTGCTCTTCTGTGATGCCTAAATCACAGCATCTTGTAAAACACAAGGAAGGAAATGTTTTGAAACAAATACTAAGAGTTTACTGCCCATTTTCTGCATAGCTAATTCACTATTGGCAATTAACTGAAATGGAGAACTAGGTCATGACGATAATTTACCCATAGATTTCAAATGGCAGGGCAAAACAAGAGCAAACGTTTAAATCCTGTATACTACAGTAATGACATTTAGATAAGGGAATTTTTTTACAAGCTTTGCTTTCATTTTCTGCAAGGGCATGAAAATGTTGTGCAGTAAATATGGCCATTGTAGAGCTCCCAGATCAGTTCATTAATTGATGGTTTCTGTTGTTCAAGGAGCATCTCTGAGTCAGGCCAAGAATCAGCAGTTGAAAGAGAATCCAAAACATGCAAAGTCTTACCCTGGTACAACACAGAGCTTGCCCTGATTACTGGAAACTATACCTCAGTGCTCTGTTGCTCTACTTAATACCACAGCAATAAATGCTAACCTCTATGTGTGTGTAGTGTGTAGGTCAGTCTGTCTGTCTATTTTCCCTGAGTGGTTCAGTTTTTCAGCTTAGTTTAGTCTCTCTCTCTAACTCTAAATGTGTAAGTCTCAGAAAGTTAGTTACTTAGTGCCCTTTTGTAATGATCATTTCCTTAATAGCTTTCTTCCTGTGTCTATTATGATATTTATACATCAGTTTGTATATATCAGGGGTTCTAAACCTATGGCTTGTGAGCCAGATCCAGCCCGTGGTGCCACTTCATGTGGCCCATTGCCCTTGCTCCTGCCGCCACTGCTGGAAGTAGTGCCATGTTGGTTCCTTTTAAATGTAACCAGCTCAAAGCTGTTTACATTAAAAAGGAACTTCACATGACACAGCTTCCAGTGGCATTGGCGAGAGTGATGGCCTGTGAGGGAAAGAACCGTTGGGCTCCTGGCCTTGTCTCACCCAGCCCTAAGGATAACCTCCAGCCACACAAGGAAGGACTAGCCTCATTAAAAAGCCCCAGTCACCCTTTCTCTGAACAGGCAATTAATCTCATTAGTGTCAGTCAGGGAGGGGAGGGGAGTAGGGTCCAAAGCTTCCATTGATGCTTGGAGTCTCCTTCCCTTCTTCCAGGGAGAATCAAAATGGCTGCCACTTTGAAGCTATTGGGACAAAATGGCTGCCTCAAAATGGCTGCTCCCATTGTGCAGGCAAAACAAAATGGCCATCTGGCCCTCTCAGTTTTCTGAGGGAGCGTGACCCTGCCCACGGCTTGAAAAGGTTGAGAACTCCTAGTATATATTGTATCCATTTGTGATTCTGATCAGAAACATTGACTGCCATCCACTTACCAATCTCAGCTACACTAGGCCACTGAATTGTGTCAGGATCCTCTTACTCACAAGTAGCACCTTGACCTCCTCATAATGGGATCCTACCTGATACTGCCAGCTCTCTTGGCTAGGCACCCCAGGCTTTTTTAAGTCTGCCTTCTCACTTGATCATCTGGATCTAGGTGGTAAGCAAGGTAGCTCATAGAAAATCAATTAGTGTAGCTAAAGTAGTGCTGAGCCAAGAAAACACTCCAGTCATCTTTGGATAATTCAAAACTATATTGTAATCAGAGTAAGTTACAGAAGAAAGTTCACCAGAAGTTCAGAAAGCATATCAAAATAAAGAAAGCTGCTTTGGGGGGAAAGCCTAGCCCCCCCCCCTCCTTGTCTTAAGCATCTAGATGATTGCAGTTCTCCTTTAGCTCCAAGCATTGGGTCCAAAAGAGCCTCTTGGCTCTCACCTTCTGAGATTTATCTCCTCGGTCAGGGTCCACCTCCTTGCCATTCCCCTAAAGGAATCCAGCCAATGATCATACAGCATAACTTGTCTATCACACATTAGGTTTCATTTCTTCCAACCCATGAGGCCAGCATGTTTACACATTCCAATTTCTTTGGTATGCTCTAAAAGGTTCTTCCACGGAAGGAAATCTCCATCTTGGATGAGGCTAAGGCCCAGGGTATAAATCATACCCTGACAATATGCTAAATGATGAGCCAACATATAGTTAGATCCCTTTGATTCAATAGGATGGTAATTAGATTCAGTCCAGAGAATTGCATTTCCAACATTCTTGTTTTTGTTTCAACTCAAATAAATGTATGCATAAAAAGAATCTGATTCAATACAGATGTTGTTAGGAGAACTGTGTTTCCCCTGCTTCCCTGTGCTCCATTACAATGTTATCATGCATGATAGATAGTGGTATACAGGCAAATTCACAGTGCAGCATGATAGGAAACCCCATTTCTTTATTGCAAAGAACAATGTAAAAATGTGGGAAGATGTGTTGATCCACTTCAGCTCAAAGTCAACAAGCAGTTTTTCTATACCAAGAACAGGTCTTTTATAAAGTCAAAGTGGCATCATTAGAAGAGTCAGGTTGGTTAGGGTGTTTAACAAAGAGCAAGGAAAATTTAATAACTACCTATTCCACTAATTGATTTCCTCCCAAAAGGAAAAAGGTGAAGGTACATAACAACAGTTGTCTCTTACCTATTGGCCAAATTCACCCTTGCGGTTCCATTGAAAGCAGACTATAAATATTGGAAGATGCCAGTATATAATGAGGGGCAAAATAGCAGAAGAAGTTGCTGGGCTTCAGGCTGGTGATTCAAAATCACTGATCAAGGTTTGAAAATCTTGTTGAATGTAGTAAGTATTCCCTATGGGATATACATAGAAAAAAGAAATAAGTGAATGCATTCAAAGATAAATTGAGGAGATAGGTTTGCCTCCTGTGCTTTGGCAAGCTGGCTTCTTATTTTTTTTAAAAAAAGATGTACTGGGATTTGTCCAGTAATTTATCAATTGCTTACTGACCACTGAATTTACCAAGTACTTTCAGACACAGTGAACCTGCTGTGTTGGGAATAAAGGTAGGTTACATCTAAATCTGTTTTTCATTTTAATGGAATGTTAATGGAAAACAGCTACTTGAGCTGATCAGTGCAAAAGGGATTTTTAAAAGCAGCCCATATATCCTTCTTTTTTTGTTATCTGTGTTAATAGCAGGGGAAACAATGTGAAGAACTGAACAGATTTCATGCCTGGCAGAAATAACTACTACAGGGCAATGGGACAGTGTTGTCATCCGTACCATCAGTAAGATATTTGAAAGAAATTAAGCACCAAAAAGATAAAACTTTTATGAATTAAAAAAAGATTACTCTGCAGCTTGATGGAATAGCTCTCTAAACATTGCTATTAAATGTAAGGAGACAAAATAAATTGGATCGAGACTCTTAATTCCTTTTATTATTATATTTGTTTTAGGAGATGAAATGCTTTATTACAATTAAACTCATCTGAAACTTATTATTCTTTCAGCATGCTAATTAATAGAGTGAGAACATGGATTTGTTAATTAAAATAAGATACCTCAGGGAAACTGAAATTAATTTTGATGTCCTAATAAGAGCTACCATTATGTCATTAAATCTTTCCCAATACTTTATTTCCTAGGTTTTTAAAAAAGAGGGCAATATTTTTTATTTAGTTTGCAATTGTAATAGGATTGTAGAAGAGACAATTAGAATGTGCATAAATGTGATGAGTCAATAGAACTGCTGTATGGATGCCACTAGAATAGAAATCTGGGAGGTTCAGTGAGCAAGTTAAAATCCAGTCTCAACAAATCCTATCCTCATTAACACTACAGTACAGTACTTCATTCCCTACTCGTCCACATGCTATGAGAAACAGACTTCTTTTACCACTTGAAGAAATGCCTCTTCTAAAAACATTATAAACCAAAGATCCAGTTTGAGCCAAAAGAATCAAAATAGGACCAACAGTTGTGATTGGTGCTATTTTGTCTTGCCTTATACTTTAGTGATGAGGAGGTGGGACTTGAGGTAGATGGCATTGATGGTTTTCTCATGAAGGGATGTCATAGGATGCAGTAGGATGGCCCTCTCTGTACAAGTAATCTGTGATCTCAAAGTACTCTCTACTTACCCCTTCTAGGTTAACATCTGAACATCAGTTTCAAGTATTCTGTGGAACTATATTGGCAGATACCTGCACTTCACCCCTCCATACTTTTGGTGTGATTTGTCAGGTTTCCTGAGTTGGTTTTGCTAGGTCCCCCCCCCCCCAACATGAGAAAGATACACCCTTCAAGCTCATGTTTTGTCCTGCAATCTCATGAAATGTAACACTGCTGACCTGAGAACCCTATCTGTGACCATCAGCTGCAGTGAAGTATCCTTCTATATTTTCTTCCATGCCAGGAGAAGAACAGGAGCTTGGCTCCATCACTGATGCATCTTTCACCTTCTGACTAAGTACCCTTTAATTCACATTGTGTCTTTGGCTACTTGATTGCCTATCAGCCAGGCAACCAGGGTGAGTCTCTTCTTTGCCTCTTCCTCATGATATTCCCACAATGATACTGCAGGAAGCAGAGTCTGTAACTGAAGGCAGCAGATGGCCTTGAACAAACCAGAACAGATCAATGGGGAGATAATGAAGGCATAATGTGGGAGGTACACATGATCTGTTCTGTCTTTTTAAAAAAAATAGCTGAATTCTTATAACATGATTATTTTAAACCACATTCCCTGGGATTGCTCTAGATATATGAGATCTTCACCCTTGTTTTTCAATGTGCTCTTCTTTGACTTCTGAACTTGAAAATATTTGAAAATTATCTTTCAGAGTAATTAGTTATCATTATAGTTCCTAATAATACCAGTTGATGTTGCAGTTTTTAGCTGTAACTATCGAGAGTTAATAATGATAATAATAATATGTCATTAAGTTGACTTCAACTTATGGTGACCCTTTCTAGGATTTGAAAGTTATATGGTACTTAAAGGAGGTTGCAAGATCTGAGCTGACATTTTGGAGTTTTCCCATTCATGGGATCACCATAAGTCAGAAACAAATTGGCTACACATAACAACAACACAATAGTACACGAAAGTTGCTTACTATTCCTTCATTAGGGGACACCCCAGGACTGTGGAGTGTGCTCATGGCTGGCTGTTTTCCTGGGATGCATAGTGTGGAATCAAACTCAGAGGATGTGGGATTTCTCTGCATCAAGATATTTAATTCACTAGGCTATTTAGACTTCTGAATATTAGAAGCCATTGATCTGTGGTAAAACAACAACAACAACCCCAATTCTTTTCTAGCTTGCTATGATTTCAACACCCACAACATGGCATGAGATAATAGCAAAAGACATAAACCATATGATATCCTCTTCCACTATTTAGTGAGGCTACAACCAGGTAACTGTAAAATAACTAAGAGGAAGCAGTTATACAATAAAAAGAATGCTACTATCCATCATTAAAATACAGTTTTAAAGTAAGATATCTTTGAGAAAAAAATTAATTACAAGTTGTTACCTATTTGTAACTAGTTCTTGCCAAGCACTAGGCAGTGGCCTACTGACGTTGCTATTAGAGTATATAATAGCAAAATAGTTCTGTATTTATCTGTATACTTAAAAAATAGCAATTAATTCTATATTCAGCCAGCTTGGAAATTTTTATATCCTTGGGGTTCAAGAGCAGAGTTCAAACAGAGATATAACTATCCATCCAAGGAACAATAAATTTTATAAGCTCTAGCATTTGGCAAATGCTTCCTAAACCTGGCATTTAGAAAAAACATTAAGAAAACATCCTTGTTATTTATATGCTGTTTTATTTATTTCTAAGTGAAATGTAGAATCCATACCACTTTACAGTGAAGACAATTACGGTTGCTAGACAAGGAAACCTCCTGGGAAACAAAAATATCAATAGCACTGTTTAACTACATGAACCTTATTTGCATTATTATCTCTGCTGTGCTGTACTCTCAGAAAGCTAATGACATGCTTCTGAAGAAGTTTTTAGATTATGGATAAGTAAATAACCTTCAGGGTTCCCATTGACCACACAACTCATTTTCTCTCACTGGTATTACAGTTAAGAAGCTTTGGTTATTAAACTTTCAAAGCTCAGATGCTATCCATATATTCAAGGCTGACCCAAAGCATTTTGCAGTGACAGTGAAGGATGAGATGGTGAAGGACAAGATGGTGCATCCATTCCACATACAGCAGCTGACTGCATTTCCAGATGAATTTCAATTCTGTGAAGAAGTAGAACTACTACAGGCTGGGGGCTGGATGTGGCCCCTGATGCCAATTCATCCGGCCCATGAAACCCTCGTTGCTCCTGGAAGTGGAAGTAAAATGCACATGTACTGGTGCGTTTTACTTCCATTTCCAGGAGCAATGAGGGGTTTGTGGGCTGGATGAATTGGCATCGGGGCCCACATCTGGCCCCCAGGCCATAGTGACTGGTTCCGTGAACCGCATGACCGGTCTGCGGCCTGAAAAGTTTGGGCATCCCTGAAGTAGAAGATTGTCCTGGGAACTATATAATGCAGTGGTCTTCCATTTGCCTTCCACATCACATCACAGCACAACACCTGTACCACTGATCCAGTTCCACAAATGGGTAGATGGGACTAATGCAGAAGTCTTGCAATGGATGGATAAAGAACAAGAACTGTTTAGGACAATTAAACAAACAAAGCTCCAATAACTTAGACCTTTTATGAGGAATGATGTAAAGTATAGAATACTCCAACTCACTATGCAAGGGAAGATCCTTGGGAAGAGAGGCCCCGGATGGGCCTCAAGGCTGAAGAACCTGAGAGACTTGTGTGGAATGTCATCAGAAGAATTGCTCTAAGGCGTTAAGAACAGGAAGACATTTCATGACATTTTCCATGATGATAGTCAATATTCAGAACAGATACGGCACTTGAAGAAGAAGTAGCAGTAGAAGAAATTCCATATCATACAATGCTTATGTGAAAAGAGGAGGACAAAACAGCAGCAGCAGCAGCAGCAGCAGCAGCAGCAGCAGCAGCAGCAGCAGAAGCAGAAGAAGAAGAAGAAGAAGAAGAAGAAGAAGAAGAAGAAGAAGAAGAAGAAGAAGAAGAAGAAGAAGAAGAAGAAGAAGAAGAAGAAGAAGAAGAAGAAGAAGAAGAAGAAGCATTTTCTGCAATTGCCTGAGGGCAGAAGAACAGTTGAGGAAACAATAGTGGGATACAGAGACATCATGCAGGAGGCAGCAAGGAAAACCATACCAAAAGAAAAGAAGTGTAAGAAAACAAAGTGGCTGTCTGATGAGGCTCTTAAAATAGCAGAGGAAAGAAGGAACAGAAAAGGCAAAGGAGAAAGGAAAGAATACAATCACTTGAATACAGAATTTCAAATAAAAGCAAGGAGACATAAGGAAACCTACCAGAGGCGTAGCTACCGCCGTATCTGCCGTATCAATTATACGGGGCCCCTGGGCCACGGGGGGCCCCAACGAGCGTAAGCAAAACAAATCTTTACCCTTCCTAAGGGCCCCCAAACAAATTTTTATATGGCGCCCCGCCAAGGCACGCTACTCTTCTGAAACCTACCTAAATGAACAGTGCAAAGAAATAGAGGAAAACAACATAAGAGGCAGGACTAGAGATCTTTTTAAAAAAATTGGAGAAATCAAGGGGATGTTTAAAGCAAAATTGACCATGATAAGGGACAAAGAAGGCAAGGAGTTAGCTGAAGCAGAAGAGATTAAGAAAAGATGGCAAGAGTACACAGAGGAACTCTACAAAAAGGACCTCAACAGCCCTAATATTCACAATGATGAGAACATTGAACATGAGCCAGACATCCTAGAGAGTGAAGTCAGAAAGACCCTAAAAAGCACTGGAAACAACAAAGCCAGTGGAAATGATGGTATTCCAGTTGAATTTTTCAAAGCCCTAAAAGATGACGGAATCAAATTATTGCATTCTATATGCCAGCAGATTTGGAAAACACAACAATGGCCTCAGGATTGGAAAAGATCAGTATACATTCCAATCCCCAAAATGGGTAATACCAAAGAATGTTCGAATTATTGAACAATTGTTCTCATCCCACATGCTAGCAAGGTGATGCTCAAGATAATACAGGATAGACTGCAGCAGCACATGTAGAGAGAATTACCAAAACTGCAGGTGGGCTTCAGAAGAGACAGGGGGACTAGAGACCACATTGTCAACATACGTTGGATCATGGAGAAAACATGGATCCAAGATCCCTGCAGATCCAAGATCACTGGCGATTGCAGCCATGAAATAAAAAGGCAACTGATTCTTGGGAGGCAAGCTAAGAGAAACCCGGGGAACATAGTGAAAAGTAGAGACATCACATTGCAAACAAAGATTCGTATAGTCAAAGCAATGGTATTTCCGGTGGCAATGTATGGTTGTGAGAGCTGGACCATTAGGAAAGCTGAGTGCAGAAGAATAGATGCCTTTGAGATGTGGTGTTGGAGGAGAGTTTTGAGAGTCCCCTGGACAGCAAGGAGAACAAATAGGTCAGTCTTAGAAGAAGTCAACCCTGACTGCTCCCTAGAATGTCAAATAGTAAAGATGAAGATGAAGTACTTTGGACATCAAATGAGAAGAGAGGATTCACTTGAGAAGGCCTTGATACTGAGAAAAGTGGACGGCGAAAAAAAAGGGGGATGGCCAAAAAAGAGATAGCTAGATGGTATTGTGGATGCAGTGGGCACAGAGCTGGGCAGGCTGAGGAGGATGGTGGAGGACAGAGATGCCTGGAGGACAATGGTCCATAGGGTTGCAAAGGATCGGAATTGACTGTGCAACTGAACAACAAGATGGATCCCCCCCCCCCCCCGAAAGTTCAGGAAGAACAGCTGGGGAAGTGCTGCTGCTACCCTCTGCATACTCCACTTGAAATTGTTCCCTTGCTCTGTAGGGTCAACTCTACAAATGCGTAAAAACCAAAATGATGCATATAGTGGCTCAAACCTAAACCAATTGAGAAAATATATCTTATTGTTGCTATCGCTCTACTTAACATAAGAGTTCTCAACCTTTTAAAACCAGGGGCCAGGTCATGCTCCCTCAGACAGTTTCAGGGGCCAGATGGCCATTTTGCCCATCCTCCACCACATGGCACTTCCAGTTGTGGTGGAGACAGTGGGGGACATATAAAATGGCACTGTGGGCCGCATCCAGTCTGTGGGCTGCAGGTTGAGAATCCCTAACATAAGAAGAGAAGTAGCAGCAGATGTAGAGAAAACTAAGCAAGAGAATGTCCCTTGACATCTTCTTTATAAAGTCTGCTGACTCAGATCCTGGAAGAGGTTTATGGAAAGAACAAACATTATTGAGGGTACACAAGAGCAAAACTAAATTAGAATATGGAAGAAGGTGCTCATGGAACAAGGAATAACATGAAATGAGGACCTGGCTGAGAAACTCAACCTCTCCTACATCACTTGGAGGACTCTGAACAGGCTGAGGGTTGGAGTGCCTAATGTAAGATCAACATGCTCAAGTGGGGGCTGTACATGGACAACAACACACTGTTGACAATTGTATTGTTTGTTGCTTAGAATGCCAAAGCTGGAGCCTCTGACTTCAACAAGGCCTTCAAAGATAGCTGTCATTTGAGTTGCCATAATTATAGAGCTGCCATGACAGCTGCTTACAATGTCTGCTATCACGCACTATGCTATCAGCTAGAGAGGCCTGTCTCTCTAGCACAAGAAGGAGGGACTTCTCTGTGTCTGCTCCAGCTCTATGGAAGCTCTTGCCAACCAAGTTGCGGCTACAGGCAGAGTTGCTGCCCTTCAGGACAGAGCTAAAAACCTGGCTGGCAAAACAGGTGTGGGGCACTGGGGGAGTGGTGACCCCTGCCTTCTGGCTCATATAACAAGATTGCTCCCTGTCTCTTTTAACTGATGAGGTGGGTGGGTAATTTCATGGGTACTTTTTATGGGTTTTTAGAAGGGTTTTACCCATGTTGGTAATGTTTGATTTCATTGTTGTTAGCTGCCCAGAGTCAGTGTCGAGTTGGGTGGCAATCGAAATTTGAAAAATAAATAAATTAATAAATTGGGTAGTATATTATACTTTGTTGAATGTTCCTTTAAAACCTCTGTGTATGTTCTGTCACAGCCTCACTGAATCATGTAATTATGCCTGTGAAATGTCTTTAAAAATAAGACTTGTAGCATAAGCACGTTGATGTTCTTGCTGGTCATGCACAGGTATATTCAAGTTATTGCTAAGACTTCTGAATGTTGCAAAGCCACTGGCCTGTCGTGAAACACACATTCCTCTCTAGTTAATTATGATTTCAACACTCATAACACAGCATGAGATAACAGCATAAGCCATAAACCATATGATATTCTCCTCCACCATTTTATGAGGCTACAACCTGGTAACTATAAAGTAACTAAGTTGAACCAGTTACACAATAAAAGGAGTACTGTTATCCATCATTAAAATACAATTGTTATGTAATATACATATATCTTTGGACAAGTGGAAGTACCTGTCCATAACAAATGGAGTAAGAAATGATTTAAAGTACACTGCTTCCCTTGCCAGTCCCACCACTGGGACCAGCAGTGGAAATTTTAGAGCTTTAAATCATTCGTTACACCATTCCACATCTCCTTACTTGCCTGCCTAGAATGAAGAGGATCCCTGGAGATCCCCAAAATGGCTGATGACATCAAGTTGTAGGGCATAACTCCAGAAACAGAATTTCAGCCATTATGATATATACAGTACATGAAGATGTCAAATAAACTAAAGCCCAATTCACAATATTAGTTATAGTAGATCCATTGAATCTATGGGAAATACTTTAGTGCTGACCTAACACATCTCATTCATTCAAATGATCTACTCTATTTGAGATTAGCAATTACATTTAGCCTTACACAAGAAAGCAGGCATAAAATATTTTCTGAATTACTGTGAATTTGCAAATGTACCTATCCTGTTTCACAGGTACCCTATTTTGCTTCAGTGACACTGGATTAATATTTTAAATTAAGATGCATATGATGTGAAGTCCTGGAGTAGCTTCAGCAACAATGAGGTATTGTATTCCTTGTGCAATGCAGCAATGCTTGCTTAAGCAGAACAGTCCTCAGTTATGGTACTGTTGGGACCTTCTGCTCCACAGAGGTATTGGCTTAGTTGTTTGCTAGAAAGGTGGTAAGAGTTTTCCTATGTCAGACTCTCAGCTGCATTAAAATATACTTCTCCTATTCCTCAATGGGACCAGAAATACTAGGAGAGAAAGGATGTTTAAAAACTCAGGTCAAAGAAGAAAGGAGTGGAGCAGATAAACATTAGCATAATTGAATTGCTAGTCTCAAAGTAAACCTACTGAGTCATTAGGATTTACATTAAGTGTTAACTTACCTTTCAGTGCTTGATAAAATTGGCTGCTAATGCTTTCCTACTGCAAACAAGGCATGTTTGTGCTACTGAATCTGTACACATTGCAAATTACACTTGGCTATCTTTACATAGCAGTGGCCAGTAGTCTGCTTCTTTCCATGTTCTTTGGTTGGAAAGAAGAAGAAATCCACCCCCAACCCTAGTTTTACTGCTTTCTGGGACTCATGGCTCCTTTCCATGGAAAGTGTAGTCCTGTTACTCTATGAGGAGCTCAAAATATGCTAATCTTCCATGGGATAGCATTGCTTAGGGGGCAATCCCTTCTTTTCAACTAAAATACATGAGACAGAAAATTGAGGCACAGACAGGTCTGTTTTGCTTTCAGTTTCCCTTCTCCCTGCCCCAGAGGTCTGCCTGGGGGTCCAAAGCAAGCTCTTGGCCTGGAAGTCTTAGAATGTGAAGATACTATCCCCATTGTGGCCAAATATTCTGGTCTCCAGTTTCAGGCAATCTCTGTGTTAACATAACACAAAGAATGCAACAAAGTCCTTACTGTATTCCTAGTGAATTGTTTCACTTGAAGCTTTCTTTTTAATTTCTTTTCACTTTCATCAGCTACCTATGAGGCACACGTATACTACTCTAGAGTTGGGATATGAGCTTAGCTTTACAGTACCGTATTCTATTTTCCATAACAAAAGCAGACCTCGGATGAGTTTGCATGATGCTAAGTTCACCACAAGGCGAGAGTTCACTCTGGTTCTTCTATAGTTACTCTTTCTTCACACATACCCCTTGCTGAGATGGCGAGATTGAAATTTTGCTGTGAAAGGCAATATATGATCATGCTAGCCCTGGAGACATGACCTCATTATGTGTAGAGGACCAAGTCAAGAAAAAACAATGAGATACTTGTGATGAAACTTTCTACAATAAACAGTAAGATCTGTATTTTAACAAGTAGCTTACTAGAGCAGGTCACAGGGAACATTTGAGCTTGTTATTTGCACTTATGACAATTAGTCCTCATCAGAGAAATCAATTAGTTAGACAGTCTCAGAAACCAGTTCTTTAAATTGCATCTTGACAATAAAAAATAATAAAGAAGGAGAAAACAAACCACAGTCACACTTCTTCTGTGTTAGCTGTGGTAGCATAGAAAAAATACTAAATGTGTTCAACTGATCCACAAGCAAGTGAACAAGTAGATAGTTCAGCACTCTTCTTGACACCTACAAAAACATTATCAACTGGAAGAAAGAGAGATGGGGGCATCTAATTGTATAATACTGGAAGAATACATGCACAATTATAGAGCTGCCGTGACAGCTGCTTACAATGTCCGCTATCATGCACTGTGGGTGGTAATTTATCTTTGGGTGTCCCATTTATTTGTGTAGAAAGCAGCGGGAGTGGTCTCTTGGCATGCCGTATAATGGCAGACATTTTAAGCAAGTACTATTGTGGAGGCTCCTGTTTTAGACAGATTTCAGACAAGCCACTTAAAGTGCCTTTGAGCCTTTCTCCTATGCTGCTATCTTTCCTACTGCATGTCTGAAAGAGAACAACACCATTTTAAAATTTGATCTTCTGTTGTTGTTTTTAAAAGCAATTTCTGGCCATATAGTAGAGTGGATTTAGCATCACGTTCACCTCTAAAATGATGCCTTTTATCACAAGTGCATTTAATTGTTTGTTGGGTCCCTCCACTTTCATTCTATGGTGATGTAAACATTGGGCATAGCTTTATTATCACACCAACCTCTTCTTATGTGGAAGTATTTTTCTGCCTTATTTCTTTTGCAGTTTCTAATGTATGTTTCCTAGTTGTTGTTCAGTCGTATAATTGAGTCTGACCTTTTGCGATCCCATGGACCACTAAAACTAGGCACCCATGTCCTCCACCATCCTTTGCAGGCTGCTCAGCTCTATGCCCATTGCATCAACAATGCCATCTAACCATCTCCTCCTCTGCCATTGTCTTCTCCTTTTGCATTTGATCTTTCCAACATCAAGGCCTTCTCGAGTGAGTCCTCTCTTCTCATTTGGTGGCCAAAGTACTTTAGCTTCATCTTCCATATTTGTCCTTCCAAGGAGCAGTCAAGGTTGATTTCCTTCAGGATCTACTTAGTTGATCTCTATGCTGTCCAGAGTACTCTCAAAATTCTCCTCCAGTACCACATTTCCTAGTTATCTACCTAGTTTCCTAGAAAATCTGACAAGTCTTGTCAATTCCACCCTTGAGTTGGGATCCATCACATTAAGGCCAGGCCTTCTGTTTCCTAGAAAGATGTTCTTCACAGATGTCTATGGTAAGCAGGGATACAGGGTAAAAACCCCTGGGCTTTCTCATTATCAGGGACTGTCACATCCTCTGCCATCATCCCTCCATAGTCTTTCCTGTTACTTCTAAACTAAGTCACAATCCTCTATATACTGAGAGAGAAATTGTTTTTGTTCTATTCATATATAATGCGAAATAGTTAAAATAGGTCTGGTCTTAAATAGTGCCATTAGCTTTATAGGCTATCCAGCTACAGTAATGGAATAGACTGTTCAGCCAATGACTCAATGCTGAGTGTTGGGCAGTGGTACATAACCTGACTCCCTAAAGCAGTAGTGTTGCGTGGATTTCAGTCACCTGGGGCTTAAGACAAATTTGCCACCCCCTGGTGGATGCTGGCTCCCACTCCCACTAGGGATTCTGGGAATTGTAGTCCAAGAACACCCATAGTCCAAAAAGTGCCACCTGGGCCGGGCTGCTCCTGCCCTCCCCCGTTACACCACTGCAATAAAGGGGCCAACAACTACGGGCAGATTAGCCCCTTTAGGTGGGTGATGGTCCCCCTCAGTGGAGAAAATGCCACTGGAAGCCATCATATTGGGCCAAACAGCAAAATGAGTGGAGGAGGAGCTCTGATTTCCAATTGTCATGGAGGCAGAAGAGGCCATGCCAGATGCCCTGGCTGTGAAGGCACACCTTGATAATATTCTCAAGGCTGTGGCAGCCCATTGCAGTTCCAATGTTAAATCCTGCACTTCTCATTTCATATGTACTGCAAGAAATGGCTCCATGATCATAGTGTGTGGATCACTTCATGGCAAGCTGGGATCCATCTTAAACAAATTAATGCCAATGTCATTTTTCCTGCTTCTGGAAAAAATGCATTCTCAGATATGAGTTGCAGCCGACAACGACAACTTCTTGTTGAGAGCTATTTCAAGGCCCATTCTTCAAAGAGAATGGTGAGATAAAAGCCAACTGCAAGGGTTGGGATTAAAGCAGGAATAGCCAGATGTTTCTTTATTTCTCCCCAACCTTTTATCAAGGCAGTCTGGGGGATCATCCATACTTTCCCCCCATATCCAATTCATTCATGTGAGATGAAATGAAAGGATATGCCCCAGAAGAGTCAGCTTGTTCAGTGGCTGAAGAGAGACCATCAGTGGCTGAAGAGAGACATGACTTGGTTCCACAAGTCATGTCGTTCTCCGGTTTTTAGTGTTGTCCAATGCATGCATCGAACAACGCTAAAAAAAAAAAAGCCCAGACGTCAGGGAAAAACCGCAAGGTTTGTCCCTGAAGTCAAACTGACCCTAGGCTAGCGATTGCTAGCCTAGGGTCAGCTTGACTTCGGGGGCAAACCGCGCGGTTTGTCCCTGAAGTCATTCACAGCCCAGATGGGGTTCGAAATAAGCATAGTGCAGCCCAGCGGAGCTGCGCTAGGCTTCTTCTGGGGGGGAAGAAGGGACCTGCTTGCATGCCTTCTAGGGCGCGACCTTGTAGGGTGTGATCGCCCCCTCCTTCTTGGCTTTTGTCAGCTGACAAGCCTTGCATACACACAGGGCTTGTCGGCCGACACAAACTGAGCATGGGTGCGCAATTGCCCCCCCCTGCTTGGCTTGTGTTGGCCAACAAGCCCTGCATGCACATGGGACTTATCGACCAACACAAGCCTTGCCCAGGTGGGTGATAGCCCGCCCGTGCTCGGCTTGTGTCAGCCAACAAGACCTGCGTGCACGCAGGGCTTGTTGGCTGACACAAGCTGAGCATGGCCAGGCTATCACCCACCTGGGCAAGGCTTGTGTTGGCTGATAAGTCCCGCATACACGCAGGGCTTGTCAGCTAACACAAGCTGAGCAGGGGGGGGCAATCAGCCCCCTACTCGGCTTGTGTTGGCCAACAAGCCTCACATACACGCAGGGGGGGGGGCCTACAAGGCACGCCAGTGGGTGCCTCTTTCCCCCTCCCTACTGGACCCTTTGGAAGCACTAAGGGTCCAGTAGGGGGGGAAGAGGCACCCATTCGCGTGCCTTGTAGCGCGCCAGCGGGTGCCTCTTTTCCCCACCCTACTGTTTCAAAAGAAACCTGAGGTGTTCTTTGGAATGAATGATTATTTTCTAGTGATCTTACAAATGAGAAAACTTTGTCATGCACAGAGTTGTACCCTGAACATTTCATTAAGAAGAAGAGCTCATACTCATTTGCATTATTTCACACATGGAGATTTGACACCTAGAATTGAAAGCTCTTGGATAGTCTAAATGCAACATCATCCTTGTTTCACACACATGTGTATCTGTCTTCGGAAGTCATGTATGTGAATTACACATTATTTATTTATTTATTTAGCATTTTTATAGTGCAGACACTACTCCAGGTGATTAAACAACATATAAACATTTTTGTTGTTGTTCAGTCGCACTGTCGATTCCGACCCTTTGCGACCCCACAGACCATTGCCTGCCAGGCACCTCTGTCCTCCACCATTAAATGCAAAATAATGCAATAAAAATAAAATGATAAAATAAAACCAACTGGCAGTATACAATAACAAAACAAATAATCATAAATATAATACAAAATAATAAATACGGTCAAAAAGAAAACTAAATTATACCCCCTCCTGAGGAATGATTATATTATTTGACAGCATCCTTGTTGAGCAGACTTTCATAAAGTTCTATTTTGATGGAAAACTTCATTTTTTTAAAAAAAAAAACTATAATTAATAAATTAAATAGCTGAATAATTAATACTTTCTGACCTTAAAAATGAAAATGACAGCAATTTTGGGTGAGTGTAGAACACTCCTATTTGTAGTTTGACTGTAAAAGAAATCCTCTTATTTTTATTCACATATTTTGTTCCCTCTCCTAATTAAGTATCTTCTACAAATATAACTTGGTACGCAGTACATGTGTCACCGTGTTGCCTTTTACTTCCTTAATACACAGGGGTACACAAAATGAACCACAGGGTAGGCAAACAAATAGTGATTATGGCTTCAGAAATGACATCTCCTATATAATGCCACACGGTGCCTCACAATATATACTCTTTATCTCTTCAATTTCCATCCACTTCTTTGTTAATAAGTGCTGAGTAGAAAGCAGAACAAAGCCTTAACCCTAGAATTATTCTGAGCCTACTGCGGGCTCCTCTCGTTCATTCAACCTCTACTGTCGTTACAACAGTATCTTACAGGGTCAAGTGCTGCTTCAAGTCTTCACTTTTCTTTCATTTGAGTTCATGGGTGTTGGTGGATTGTGTGCTTTTTAAAGCAAACAAATCTATACCCACATGCCTTTTGTTCATGCTGTATGGATCCTTAAATAACTCCCCTGTACTTTCTGAGAAAGAGATGATTTAGGATGGAGCAATTAGATAAAACAGATGTCCATTCCTAAATATTCCAATGTTTCTGTACTGCTAAAGTATACATTTTTAAAAAAGATAAAATAATTGGGGAAAATGCTGTATATTAATGTATAAACTGCCAAAAGGAACCATCAGGCTCATTTGGTGTTCGTTTTTGTCATTTTGGTTTTTGAACCTGAATGGCACAGAGAGCTTTGCAGTACAATCACTGTCTCTCTCCCAAATCTGAGAAATCACTCTTTAATAGGAGATATGGCATAGTTCTTTCTCTAGTACTAAAGTTAATGAAATGCTCATGAGGAAATAGATCATCCTGTTCTTCAGGCCAATTCATTATAAACTGCATGCCTCATTTACATGAGTTTCAGTCTGCTTTTCTGAGACATGTAGAAACACGGATCTCTTCTACAATCAGAGGAATTCATTCCTCTTCCATGTAACTAACCAGCTCCCATGATATCTTCAGAATAATTCAATTTAAAAATAAACTTCTAAATGGGTGGAATAAAACACAGATGAATAAAATGAATTTATCATGCTTTGAGCAAAAGAAATCACAACATAGGACTTTCCAGATAATATCCTGTCTTTTCCCATTGACCACAGTGGATTATATCCCTTAGGCATGACAAGGTTTGATTTCCTGAGCATCACCTGTGTTCTTACCAACACATGAAACTCTTGAATGAACAAACTTTCTCACTGAATTTGGAAAATTCTGTGCATATATTGCATCTTGCTGGGTCTACCGAGTTGCTTGCCACTTGATCTAAGAAGGAAAGAATTCTACTTTAGCCAACAGAACTCTTGAATCTAGAAGAAAACAATCTCTATGGTAAGTTCTGATTCAGGCCAAAGCAGAACTGGTCAGAAGGTAGACTGAGATCCCTGGGTAGATCTCTGAGTGATTTGAAATAGATCAACAAAGAGCTGTGATTTGCCATGTTTTGAACTAGGACAATACAATGATACCACATAGCACAAATAATGCTGCTGAAACAAAGTAAGATGCGGCAAAGGCAGTGGTGGGATGTCAGACATTTTACTACCCCACCGTGATGTCATCACACTGTGGGTGGAGCTAACGTCATGACATCATGACATCATGGGCAGGGCCAAAGAAAAACAAATAAAATAATAAAATAAAATAAAATAAGCACACATACACACACCCCTCAACCCACCCACAACACAAACCCGTAAATAAATAAATAAATAAATAAATAAATAAATAAATAAATAAATAAATAAATAAAAAATTACATTAAAGTACACCCACACACCCAAACACCGACCCCAAACATAAATCAACCCACCCACCCCAAACACAAACCCGTCACTTGCCTGTTAGTATAAGTGCCTGGGCAGCACCATGTTGCAAAATGGATATGGTCATCGTACCAGTTCTCTAGGATAATATGCCTTAATGTAAATGTAAAACAGCTGTACCTCCTTAAGGGTTCTCCAATTGAAACAGCAATTGAAACAGCACAGGTGTAGCTTATTGATGAGGTAACTCCAAGACTTTGTTTAAAACCCCCAAGCCAGGCCACTAGGCCTGCCGGCCACCAAGCCTTTTTAGGAACTGTGGTAGTACATCAATATAGGTAAAGGTATTAAATATACATTAAAATACACACAGACACACCATATCCAAAGGTGAGTCAATTACCCTGGGGAGCTTCAGGCTATAGGGAGCTTCAGGCTAGCAGCTTCTCTTCCTCCTCCCGGCTTGGGAGGACAGCAAGGACGCCGCACATACGTGCCAAGCACTGTAGGCATGCATGCACACCAAGTGCTTGGCATGCATGCGCAGTGAGGGAACCAGTGAAAAGGTAAGCCCCGAAGGTAGTTCCCCCCAAAAGCTGCTACCGGTTCTCCAGGACACTGGGAAAAGTTACTACCGGTTCTGGCGAACTGGTGAGAACCTGTTACATCCCATTGCTGGGCAAAGGTAGGTAATTAGGAGAAGACTGCATGTATACGTACTGTGAAATTAATTCTATGCTGTAACTCAGGGAGTCTCAACCTGCAGCCCACTGCACCATTTCATGTGGCCCTCACTGCTTTCACCACACCAGGAAGGGCCATGTGGTGGAAGAAAGGCAAAATGCCACCACCACCCCAACCTGTCAGAAGGAGTGTGACCCGGCCCCTGGCTTTAAAAGTTTGAGAACTGCTGTAACTCAAAACAAATGCCAATATGGACTTGGAATTCTTTAATTCTAAGTGTATGTCTTTTGAACCAGTCTTCTGACTGGTGAGTATTAAAAATAATATTCACATGCCATCGAGTTTATTTTTATGATGCCCCTTCCAGGCTTTTCTAGGTATAGACTTCTCAGAAGTGGTTTACTCTTGCCTTCCCTTGTGTGTGTGAAGACACTGTGTATCTTGGCAGAGTTACTCAGGCTGGCTCTTCTCCCTGATGGCAAAGTGAGGATTAAACTCCCAACCTCTGGCTCTGCAACCAAATACATGATTCATTGAGCTTTCAAAGTCAATTTTATAATGGTACAATAACACAAAGCAGAACTTGCAAGCATACAGTCTGATCACCTGTTTAAGGTATTTTCAATTAGTGCATTCGTTGGTTTTTTTAAAAACATGCCACAGAACTTCATTAAGTAAAAGTAAAAGTTGTCCTTGCTTGAAATCCAGTCATATCCGACTATAGGGTTCAGTGCTCATCTCTGTTTATAGCTAAAAAGTCAGTGCTGCCTGCGTCTGCAGAGGTTTCTGTGACTAGACACAAAATGCTGTTTACCTTCCCACCGATATGATACCCATTTATCTACTTCCAATTTCTTGCTTTCAAACTGCTAGATTGGCTGGAGCTGGGACAGAGATGGGAGCTCACTCCATCGTGCAGCACTCGGGTCTTGAACTGCTGACGTGTTGGCCTTCTAGTAATCAAGTTCAGCATCTTAACCACTAAGCCACTGCAGTCTTTTCTGTACATATTGTTATTATGTTTCTCCATCCAGTTCAGAGGTGGTGTGAAAGTACCCTTAATTACCCTATTGAGGATCATTTTTATACACATGTAAAAAAGCTCTTACCTTTGTCTGGTCCAATTCATTTCAAATGCAGGAATAATCAGTCAGTGGGTCACTTCCTCCTCATTCTTGGCCTTTCCTCTGTTGATATATAATATTCGTTTAGAGAATTTTTCAAAGCCCTAAAAGATGATGGAATCAAAGTATTGCATTCTATATGCCAGCAGATTTGGAAAACACAACAATGGCCACAGGATTGGAAAAGATCAGTATACGTTCCAATCCCCAAAGAGGGAAATGCCAAAGAATGTTCAAATTATGGAACAATTCTGCTCATCCCACTCGCTAGCAAGGTGATGCTCAAGATAATACAGGATAGACTGCAGCAGCAAGTGGAGAGATAATTACCAGAACTGCAGGCGGGGTTCAGAAAAGGCAGGGGGACTAGAGACCACATTGCCAACATACTTTGGATCATGGAAAAAACAAAGGAATATCAGAAACAAGTCTACTTCTGTTTCATTGATTACACTAAGGACTTTGACTGTGTGGACCACAACAAAATGTGGCAAGTAATTAAAGAGATGGGAATACAGAGCACCTTATATAACTCATGAGAAATCTGTACATGAATCAAGAAGCAACAGTTAGGACAGAATACGGAAGGACAGAGTGGTTTGGAATAGGAAAAGAAGTAAGACAAGGCTGGATTTTGTCACCCTGCTTATTCAACTTATATATAGAGCACATAATGCGCAATGCAGGGATGGAAGAATCACAATATGGGATCAAAATTGCTGGGAGAAAAATCAACAACTTGAGATATGCAGATGAGGAAGAAGTAGAAGCAGTGACAGATTTTACTTTCCTAGGATCAAAGCTCACTGCAGATGGTGATTGCAGCCATGAAATAAAAAGGCGACTGATTCTTGGGAGGCAAGCGATGAGAAACCTGGGGAACATAGTGAAAAGTAGAGACATCACATCGCAAAAAAAAATTCGTCTAGTCATAGCAATGTATGGTTGTGAGAGCTGGACCATTAGAGAAGCTGAGTGCAAAAGAATAGATGCCTTTGAGATGTGGTGCTGGAGGAGAGTTTTGAGAGTACCCTGGAGAGTGAGGAGAACAAATAGGTCACTCTTTGAAGAAATCAACCCTGACTGCTCCCTTGAAGGTCAAATAGTAAAAATGAAGCTAAAGTACTTTGGACATCAAATGAGAAGAGAGGATTCACTTGAGAAGGCCTTGATGTTGGGAAAGGTGGAGGGCAAAAGAAAAAGGGGGCAGCCAAAAATGAGATGGCTAGATGGTATTGTATAGATAATGGGTACAGAACTGAGTGAGTTGGGGAGGATGGTGGAGGACAGAAGTGCCTGGCGGACAGTGGTCCATAGGGTCGCAAAGGGTTGGAATCGACTGTGCGATTGAACAACAACAAAAAAGATTGTTAATGCTTCCTGGCACATCCAAAGGTAGTAACAATTGACAGACTATAGAACTTTTAAGGTCCATAGCAGTAGAAGACATTCTGGAGATTTATAAAGTGCAGGAACCATTTAAACAGTATAAGAATAAAACAAAGTTGATAATTTAAAACATTGCCTTCTTTGCCAAGTGGATGACATTCAGTAGGCTTAGTTTTTAATCAGCATGGTAATCCTGGGTGCACTAATAATTGTTCTTAACAATTAAAGGTTAGTAGCTTAGAAAGTAACAGTTCTCGTGACCCTCTGATCTGGAGGAAGGAGGGCATTTTCTCACCATATTTGCCAACAATGCATGTTTTGTATTACCCATCTTTGCCTGTTTGAGGCCACATTCCTTTCTCAGTCCAGTTGAACATTCCTCTCCAGCTTGGTCAGGAGTAACACATTTCTTAGCTTTTACCTGATACAATCGTTAGTGGACGGATGGCAGGCAACCTGTATATTTCAGAAACAGAAATAAATCTCAGAATCTCCCTCTTCATTTGACTTGTTAATCCCTGGGGCCAGCAGCTGAGCCATCTGGAGACTTCAGTTTTTCTTCTTTTGTTTCTCTTCCCTCTCTCTCCCCACCCCTTTCCCTCCACAACATCCCACTTTCCCAGAGGGTCTTAGGCAGTAAGGTCAATGTTTAGGCAAGGAAGGAAAATGTATTACCAGCTGTGCATAATGGTGTATTTATAAACTATATGACTCCTCTGGGCTCTTCCATCGAAGTCCTTCAGCCTCTTCCAAAGGACTGCTCATGCGTCAGAATCCCATTGGCTTTCTAAGAAGGCAATGCTTGTCCTTTGATAATCATCAGTTCAGCATAAAATTGGGTATTCTAGAACTGTAAATGAAATATGGGATATACTGTGTGGCACACACACACAGAGCTGATATGGCAGTGGAATTTGAGTCTTCACATCTTCTGAGGCAGCAGACTCAGGAAATTCTTGGCATACAGTATCAGAAATTGGTAATTAATTATAATGAATTTCATGCCCTTACAATTAGTGCTGGAATACTCATTCACAAGCTGTAGATATTGGTCTCTGGGTCCTTGTGAAAACCAATCGGCAATGTCCATGTCACATAAAATGTGCCTGAGCAGCTAATGTGGGAAAATGGCAGTCCTAATGTGGCTCCATCAAAAGTTAATTCAACAGCTTGGATTTCTTTCTGCGATCATAACTATACTACAACAACTTTGAGTTTGGAAACACTGAGTACAATGATATGACATTTTGGAGGTCACTCATTAGTAGGGTTGTCATAAATCAGAGGTGACTTGACAGTACATAAAAAACACAAACATTACACATCACAGAACAATTTGATCATATTTTAATTGTTGTGATTCCATCCTAAGGAATCCTGGGATTTGTGGTTAGGTTTTATACTTAAATGAGTTATATGTTGTATTTCATGGGAGTACACTAGCGCATTCTAGCATACAATTCTAAGCAGCTCACCAAATTATACACCTAAGGATAACAGAGGATGGAGCTATAGGTAAAGCTCATATATCTATGGATATCTAGTATCACAAGCATTGAGTATCATCCTTCTCATGTTACTTGTGTAAACTGTCATGGGTTCCTGTTGAGCAAGTTATTTTTTGGGTTGCTACTTCCCAAATATCCCAGTTGTCATGTCTTGTGCTCCTACTGGCTTGTAGGCACCAAAATAATATTTCCAAACCCTGTGTGATCTTCACTAAATAGAAGTGGATAGGTTAAACCTGTGTGACACCTGCTGGATTATCCTGAACATATTGGTCCCTATGAACTTTTACTCCTTTACTCATGGAATCTCATGCATCTGTACAGGGTTCTGTTCTCTATGCATGAATCTAGCCACTCCATATATAGTGGGTGAGTGAATGACAAAGTCAATAGTCCAGGTGTAGATGCTTAAGAAACCAAAGTCTTATCTGCTTTGATTTGGATTCCTGCATTTTAATTCTTCCATGTCGAGGCAAAACATGAAACTGCAAAAATGAAAGGACCATTTGTTGGGTTCATTCTGCAGTTCCTTTTCCATGACCTAGTGTGAGAAAAATTAGCTGGCAACACAAGGTTGCTTTTGCCCGGGGTACGGCCAATTGTGGTTCAAACTACCACAATCTTCAAGTAGGCTCTTTCCATGAGCAGGGGCCTCATAGACTCCTTTCAACTCAGTCTATGATTCTATCATCTGCTCAAGAAAAAAGACTTGTGAGAAGTTGTTTGTAAAAGCAGAACATTTCTTTAAAAAGGTTTCTTCTAAAGAGCAGCTAAGCACAGCAGCCACAGAAGCCTAAATTAATGCTGCTGGACAGAAATAAGGAAGAATTGAGATGGAATGGAAGAAAGCAGTGAATTCTGTCTGGAACTCTGAAGAGAAACAGTCCATACAATGGATTTTCCCTCAGTTCCCACTTAATTCCATTATTTTAAAACTACTGTATTTCACTTATGACCAGAAGGTTTCAAATGTTGACTTAGAAAATATTGGTGCTACCATCTCATAGGACCTCCCTCAATGAGAAAAATCTGTCAGGATATAGAAATGTCTGAAAGAAAGATTTCTTATTACTACCAGTTGTCCCAAAATATATATAAGCACATATAAGTGTGCTCTTATTTAGGAATCAGTCTTCAGTTATGCAGAAAAATGGTGAAGACCAACAGGCTTGGCCAAGAAGCTTATTGAAATGAGAGAATATTCAAAGTTCCAGGGTACTGTAGTGGTTTCAGCAATAGAATAATTTGACATGGAAAAGGTTCTCCAAACCTGGAAAAGTCAAGAGGCACTGAGTTAGACAAACATTACCTGCCAATTTAAAAGATTGGATTCAGATTGAAAGTAAATTTATTTATTATTATATTCCCTCTCAAAACACTCTGGGCCATCTCTACATTCTTAGCATCACCCAAATACTTATTTCATATAAATATTGTACATCAGAACAAGGCTTTCTTCTGTTCTAGAAATCAGTATAATCCACAGATGTTGGTGGGCTATTGTTGTTGGACTGTATAAAAACAATGAGCGTTCCAACAAATAAAGCTATTTTACAAATAAATATGTATGCATTATAAATGATGTTATTTCAAAATCTCTTCTGTCAGGAAAGAGAAATGCTATCCCTGTAGAGTCAGGTGTCAGCATATCCTGGCTTCTACATGAAGCACAGCTGCAGGATACCAACACATTTCCAGAGAAAAAGTTTCTTCCCTACCCCAAAAAAAATTACCTCCATGGCTACAAAGACAGAAGGGAGGCAAGCAATTGCATAAGTAGATTGAGAAATTAAAATAAGCAGAATCAAAGGGAGAAACAATGAAAAACACTTTTCCATCTTCAGAAAGAATAGGAACTGAGAAGATCAAAGAGAAAGTGCTTGTTTTATTAGTTATGCAGCCAATCAGTTTCATTTTCCCTGCAACAACTGTATAAACACACATCTCTTCAGATGAATGCTTTGTAGAACCACCTGCTCCCTCATCAACACTGAACCTAAGTGACATTTTAAACATTCTCACGAGAAGACTGCCCCCCCCTCATAAAACAGGATATAATGTTGCAACACATCAGCAGAACACATGTACTATTTTTCTAATGGGTTATTGCAGTCAAGATTCCATGTTTGCAGACATTTTTAAAATAACTAAACCTAGTCAATGTTGTAGAGTTTTGAATTTCTGGTGAAAATCCCTTTAGCTGTGTAGCTGAAGTACAGTGAAACCCCAGGTTACGACTGATCTGGGTAACGTTTGCTGTGGGTTACGATGGTCATTTCTATAGAAATGATGTTCTGGGTTACGATTTTTTTAATATATTAGTTCCAGGTTACTATGATCAGTTCGGGACCATTTTTAATTTCTCAGTGCATTCCTATGGATGTTTCAGGTTACAATTTTTTTGTGTTATGACGAAGGCTGTTGGAATGGACCTCCATTGTAACCCAGGGTTTTACTGTATAGAGATCAATGAAGAGAAGACCTTCAAATCTCCCAAAGTCCATCCCTTTCTCATTAACTGGCACTTAGGGTCAAATAACTCACTCTGAAACAACTGAGGAAAAAATAAAAATAAAAATTCTATATTCAACAGTTACTTGGAACTACATAAAGTATGGATGCTTACTTCATGCATGCTTAGTAACCAAGCTTACAGAAGAACAACAATGACCAGGTGGCAGACGTGGCCAGGAGGGCCTTTGCACAACTTCATGTCATTCACCAGTTATGCCCACTCCTAGATCAGGATTCCTTGCTCATGATCACACATGCTTTGGTCACCTCCAGACTTGATTATTGCAACGCACTCTACATGGGGCTGCCCTTGGTGACCATTCGGAGGCTGCAGCTGGTGCAGAATGCAACTGCTCGGATAGTGATGGGTTGCAGGCATTATGTTCATGCCTCACCACTGCTTCAGGAGCTGCACTGGTTTCCAGTATGTCTCTGGGTGTAATTCAAGGTGCTGGTCATTACCTTTAAGGCCCTACATGTTAGTGGGCCAGGATACTTAAGAGACTGTGTCTCCCCAAGAACATCTGTCTGTCCCACCAGGGCGGATCGGAGAGGCTCTGTTATCATTCCATCAGCTAGAGAGGCGCATCTCTCTAGCAACAGAACGAAGGCCTTCTCTGTGTCCATCCTGGCCCTTTGGAACCTCCTGCCAACTGAGTTATGCCTACAGACAGAGCTACTGCCCTTTTGGAAGGATCTAAAAACCTGGCTGGCAGGGCAGGTGTAGGGCTCCAGTAATACGGGGCTCCATGTTGGGTGGCTGATCTGAGGGTATAGCCACCCTCTCTCTCTTTTAAACTTTTTAAACCTTTTAAAATTTTAAAACTTTTACATTTTTGAGGGGTTTTTTTTTTTGTAAATTTATAGTTTAATTTTTTAAAAAAATTAATTTTGAACCTTCAGGTTTCAGTTTCTGAATTTATAGGAGTATAGTGGGATTGTTTAGTTAGTTTTGTACTCATGATGTGTAATCTTTTTCTTTTTCTGTAAGCCGCCTAGAGTCAGGTTTGCCTAATTGGGGCAGGATAATAAATCTAAATAAATAAATAAATAAATAAATAGAACTGCTGACCTGCCGAACTTCCAGTCATCAATCTCAGACTCTTAACCACTGAGCCACCATGGTCCATAACAGGCAGCATGCAAGAAGGTAAAAAGATAAAAGAACAAGAAAAACCCCAAGAGATACTTTCAAAGTAAAAGAAACTTCTTTTCTTTCTTTGCTTCCTTGCTTCCTGGTGAACAGAAATTTTTATATGCATCTAGAGATGAACTGAGTCACAGTGCAGAAACTTGTTTGATTGCTGTGACTTTAAAATGTGCACAGTATGCCTCCCTTTACAATCATATGTTAGGACAGTGTTGGAAGAACAAGAAGCAGCTTCTTAATTGTATGAATATAGGTAAAAGTTACCATTGCTCAAAACCCTATCGTATCTAACTCTAGGGTTTGTTGCTTATCTCAATTTATAGCTAAATAGCCAGCACTGTCTGCATCTGCAAATGTTTCCATGGACATATGGCAGGCATGATGAGACACCAGAGTGTATGGAATGCTGTTTACCTTCCCACCAAAGTGGTACCTATTTATCTACTTGCAATTTCTTGTTTTTGAACTGCTAGGTTGGCAGGAGCTGGGATGGAGTTGGGAGCTCACTCCATCATGCGGCATTGGGTCTCAAACTATTGACCTACCAACTTTCCAGTCATCAAGCTCAGCATCTTAACCACTAAGCCCCTGCAGTCCTCCAGTATGGATATATTCACACTTTAAAAACCCTAAAAAAAAAGTCTTTATATTGCATTAGACCTCTGGTCCCTCTGCCTCAGTATTGCCTACAGCAAGGGATGGAATCCTTGGTGTCATGGGAGGTGCAGACAACCAGCCTGGACCTGGAAAGGCAACAAGCACATACACACTTTCTCCTTCTACTGTTGTTATTTCTTATTTTTAGAAGCCACCCTCTAAATGTCAATGAGATTACCACCTCCCAGGATGTATTGTGACATTTTCCTCCAAAAAAGCACTGCAGAAGGAATTGAAGTCCTAGAATGTCTAAAAGGAAGCATTGTTCTTGTCTAGGTGAGCTAAATAAAGGTTTCTGCAGGTAAGCATTTGTAGGCTGGGGAATTCTTGGAGCATTCTAGGAGCTGGAGTCTCCTCTTTGCAACAAAGAAAGGCACACCCATACTTTTTGAATTTGGATCACTAGTATGCCACCCCTATGTCTGGCCAGGTTATCCTGCTATGGTAATAGAGTAGACCATACTCTCAGTGAGTCAACACCTAGTGTCAAGTGGTGGTTAACTAACCTGACAATCCTGAGTAATAATGGCCTTGGATTGTGATATCCAAAGGGAATGGTGATGGTCCCCAAGGGGATTAAATTCCACTTGAATCCATCTTGATGGAGGGCAGCAGCTTCATCAATACTGACCTGGGACTAATGAGGACTTTATGTGCCAAAAGGGCTCAGAATCAGAAAGTGACTCATGGAACTGGTTTAGTAGTATGGGTGTCATGCTGTGATACAGAAGGCAGATGAAAGGCCAGTGTATTATAGTCTCAGGATAGTTTTCATGGGTTATCACCAAGAGGATCACCAATATTCAGATTAAGATATGACAGAAGAAGATGAAGAAGTATGCCACCCTGAACCTATCCAATCCCATTTATTATTCAAATTTATTATTCAAATTTATATATTGCTGCCCAAATCAAATGAGCGACTCTGGGTGTCATAATGACTGTGAAAACGTTACAATCATAAATCATTAAAAAAAAACCTTAATAGACCTTAAAGATTACCTTAAAGACCTTAGAGATTTCTGTTGGGAAGCTAAGCTGGGTCAGGACTAATTATTACTACAGTTGATTCCAACCCTTTCCAACCCAATAGAACACTGTCCTCCAGGCACCCCTGTCCTCCACCATCCTCCTCAACCCATTCAGCTCTATGCCCATTGCATCTACAATACCATCTAGCTATCTCATTTTTGGCTGCCCCCTTCTTTTGTCCTCCACCTTTCCCAGCATCAAGGCTTTCTCAAGTGAATCCTCTTTTCAAATTTGATGTCTAAAGTACTTTAGCTTCATATTTACTATTTGACCTTCTAACGAGCAGTCAGGGTTGATTTCTTTTAGGATTGACTTATTTGTTCTCGTCCCTTTCCAGGGGACTCTTAAAACCCTTAACACCACATTTCAAAGGTGTCTATTCTTCTGTGCTCAGCTTTCCTAATGGTCCAGCTCTCACAACCATACATTACTCCTGGGAATACCATTGCTTTGACTATGCGAATTTTTGTTTTCAAGGTGATGTCTCTACTTTTAACTATGTTCCCCAGGTTTCTCATAGCTTGTCTCCCAAGAATCAGTCACTTTTTTTAAATTTCATGGTTGCAATCACCATCTGCAGTGATCTTGGATCCTAAGAAAGTAAAATATATCACTGCTTCTACTTCCCTATCTATTTTCCAGGGACTGATAGGGTTGTTGGCATTTTCTTGGTTTTCTTGATGTTGAGTCTCAAGCCAGCTTTTGCACTCTGTTCTTTCAACCTAAGCAGCAGCTTCTTTAGGTCTTCCTCACTTTCTGCCATTAGAGTGGTATCATCTGCGTATCTCAAATGGTTGATGTTTCTCCCAGCAGTTTTTGATTCCAAATTGTGATTCCTCCATCCCTGTACTGTGTATGATGTGTTCTGTGTATAAGTTAAATAAGCAGGGTGAAAAAATGCAGCCTTGTCTTACTCCTTTTCCTATTCCAAACCACTCCATCATGCCATTCTTGGATGGAAGACTAGAAGTTAATAGTAGGAAAGAATTCTGCCTATAACCCTGGGGAGCTACTGCCAATCACAGTTGATAATACTTGGTCAGGCAGACCAATCATCTGAATCAGGATAAGTGAATGTCTGATGTTCTGAAGCTTTATAGAAAGGTTCTTTTGTTTTTCAAAGCAAGCCTCTGGATATTAGTTAATGTAGAAACGATTCCCCAAGGTGAACAAAACAAAGTGTAACTACTGATGTAGAGTAATTGATGCCGGACATGCGGTATGGGGTATAATGTTACCAATCAAGATTTATCTCTTCTGGTTCAAAATAAAAAACCCCAGAAACATTTGAAATGTGAATGTATTGCAACAGGCAAGGACTTCCTTTGATTCAACAAAGGAATTCATGGTGTTTAATCTGCAGGGACTGAGCAGGGCTGTTAATGATTGTCTTTTTGGAGGTCATTAATTCACAGGGTCACCATAAATTGGAATCAGCTTGAGAGTACAGAACAAAAAGATGATTTTCTCTGGATTGGGTGACCAAAAATAAATACTTAATGAATAAATTCTAGGCAATCATAAAACACATAAAATGCAGAAAGCAAGACTGGGACATATAAAGTATGACTAGTTAAAATCAGAGTATTGTTCAAAGTTTCTGCAAAAAATGAATGATGGAACACTTACCAGCTGGATGTGACATAACATCTTTTTAAAAAATCTACAGCTCCAAAGGCAAGCTAGATATATGAAAAGCAAAACTTGGACCAAAAGATCAATGAATGGTGCATTGCATCTAAGGACATTACATTTGATATGTATTTCTTTCATGTAATAAATAAGAATGTGTACAGCAATATTCCACTTCAAACACAGAGAACAATTTTCAGTATTTACTGCTTATAATTTTAAAAAGAAAGAGAAAAAGGTGAACGATTTGAAAAGGGTATCTATAACTGAAGATGTTTTTGTAAAATGACATATTCTAGGTCAAAAATCTGTTCCATAACACCCCAAAGCTGTTTTTTTTTAAACCCATCATTTTCCTTCCGTCACCTTATTTGACAAGCTTTATGTATTTTATTTGTATGCTAGTGAAAGGCATTTCATTGTCTCCCAGAGGATAGGGTATTAATGATCATTTGCTTCCTGCTGGGTGGTCTGTCATAATTTTTGTTGAAGTAAGACTGACAGGAGTAACAACCAATCAGTATGTTAATACACTGCTTGACAGTGGATACTGAAGTCCATTTTATGCAAGGTTAGTCCGTCAAACCCTCAATGTAATTTTCATTCAGGAATGGAGGGAGAAATCAGTTTTTGAGGAGATCAGGAAATTGCTAGCTAGAAGTCATATATGGCAGTTAGACTTCTCTCTCAGCAGGTGCTTTTTGGGGTCAGGCTAGTGAGGAGGCAAGAAATGTTTGGTTTTTTCCTTACTGAAAGCCTAACAATCAATCTTCTTTTTTTTAAAAAAGCACAGCAATTTGTTATATCAATACCTTAACATGAAAACTCCTTGCAGCATCTAAGATTTAAATCCACTTGCTGACAAATAAATAGAAGCCAGAATCTTTTTTAAAAAAAGATGGAAAAGTTAAATGTCAAAAACCCTTACAGACTTCTTCTAGGGGATCCCTCTCATTCTAACTTAAGTGCAGCACTGTTTATTTTATTTTGTTCTGAGATTATTATTTTTTTTTGGGGGGGGGGAGAAGAAGCCTAGCTAAAGACAGTTGTTACCAGCTCTGACATATAAATAGCCTAACATTTTGTTAGTCATTTGGGATCATGCAGTCCCTTGCTCTACGTGCTCTGTGCCAGACAAAGTGGGTTTTGAAAATTATTTTTGAGTGTTTGCACAGCATGCCAAGGCACGATTACGAAGAGGGGATTAGTCGATTTAGGGAGTGACAGTCAGCTGCCATGAACCAGGATGCAAAACGTGCTGCAGTTCTGTGTGTACAATCGCAATTAGGGAGGGGGGCAAGAAAAATCCCTGCGGAGCTCCAACTTTGCCAGCACAAATTTGAAAGCCATAATGCTTTAGCAAGTCAGACTATTCATGTAGACAAATGATAAGGGAAGGATGGGTGGGGAATTTAACAAATTGGTGTGACCATGCTTGATTTACAAACAACAGGAACATACAGCCTTACAATTAGTTAATGGGATACACCAAGCATATACACCTTAGAGCATAATACTCATTCTGCATTTGTCACCTATGACTTGTCAACTGATTCTTGATGTCCCAACATCCAACACTTGTAAAAGCTAGTTTTGGGTGATAAATCCGAGAACCACCCAATGACCAGGGTTATTCTAATTGTCTACCTCTGTACTTGAAAAGATTTCTCTTTACTTCTGTTCCCAGAGTGACAAGACATCTGGATACTAGGTGAAAACTTCTAGATTCCTATAATGTGGTCTTTTATTTTCCAATTCCTCTCTTTTTTTTTTTGGATGTCCTACCCTGGCTGTTCTGGTCAAACTGTCCCAGAATCTGATATGGGCAGTCATTCCTTGCAGTAGTTCAAAGACAGTGGGGGACAAGTACAGAGTTAGACAATCATAGTTACCCTGGTGTTTGTGTGCTTCTCGGATTTACTGTCGTAGTCCTACAGTAGTAACAAAGGTGGTTTCACTTTAACCTTTTACATTTTTAAATCATTTAGTTTTTTGAGTTTTTTGTAAATTTATAGTTTAAATTTTTGTTTAAATTAATTTTGAACCTTCGGGTTTCAATTTCTGAATTTGTAGAGGTAGAGTGGGATTGTTGACTTTGTTTTGTACTCATAATGTATAATCTTTTTCTTTTTCTGTAAGCCGCTTAGAGTCAGGTTCACCTGATTGGGGCTGGATAATAAATCTAAATAAATAAATAAATAAATAATTTAATTGACAATTCATTCCAATGTACAGATACAGATTGTAGGAGAAGTAACTGAGAACACATTTATACAGACATTCCTGTAACCTTCATAAAAAATAAGGAAATGCTATAGACCAGGGGCTCTCAAGCTTACCTCACCATGGGCCAGACACAATGGTGGCAGGTGTGTTTGCACATACACATGCACCTGCATGGGTGCATCTGCTTATGGAAAAAGACCTATTCACATTTCTTATGGAAAAAAGACCTATTGAAAAGACCTATTCAAATTTCTTTCCTAGGATTCTTCCTTTATGAGCATGCTTTTCATTTGATGGGTGAATTTTGTTCATTGCATATCAGCAAAGCCTGACATATGACAAAATCTTCCAAGTCATATCTCCTTACTTACAGAGGCACAGCAGAGTTTCTCAGTATTTATTTTTCTCACAATATATTTCTGATATTTTTTTTCCTGATTGCCATAGGGAAGAAAGGCCCCTATATAGAATTTTCCCTAATATTCTATACTATTTTAGCATTGTATTTGGGGGTATGGTTAGGTGGAGAGTACTGAGAGAGGGAGAGTGTATTAGTTTTACCCCCATGCCTTTGCTCCTGCTTCCCTTCAATGTAAACTGATGATGAAAATAAGAAATCCTTCTCATCAGATCATCTGTGGTGACTGAGTGGTTAAGAAGCTCACCTTATTAGCTGGAAGGCAGGCAAATGGGAAGTTTGAGACTGCATGATGGATTGAGCACTCATCTCTGTCTCAGTTTTTGGGGACATGAAAGGAGCCTCATTTGGATGTTCCCTGAGCAGAGTTTCTTCCACAAAAATCTTTCAACCTAGAGCTTTTATCCTTTCACAAGAATCTTAAGACCTTGCTGGTACAGCAGGTGTGTGTGTGTGGGTGGTGGTGGTGGTGGTGGTGGCGGCGGCTGGGGAAACAACCCCCCTGGGTTGGCTTGTTTAACTATTGCTTGGGCTGTCGGTTTAGTATGCAGTATTGGGAGGACATTTAAAAAAAATATTTTTTAAAAAAATTCTTAATTTTAAATAATTCAATGTTAATGTTTGTTGTGAGCCGCCCGGAGTCTCCTCAGCAAGGGGGCGGTGGTAGAAATGTAATACATAAATAAATAAATAATTTCTGAAACAAAATTATTATCAGATCATCTTTTATATGGAAGCTCCTTTGCGCAGTAAAGCTCACCATGAAGTGGGGCAAGTACCCCTCCCACTCATGTTGGGCTGAATTAAATTCAGTGTGCTTGATTGAAGCTTATGTTGCTGATGTATTCTAAAACAATTATGTAGGAATGCATTTACATTATTTAAAAAAATAGTCTGCTATTTCAGATGGGTCTATATGTGTACATCAATTGACAATAGATCTGCAATACATGTTTTAGTTTTTTATGAGATGGTTCCAATAAATAAAAGTTGTGACAGTTTCCAGACAATTGTCTATTGTTGTTACATGATGTCAAGTTGGAACTAACATTGTGACCCTGACAGGGCTTTCGAGGTGAGTGAGATATTTAAGGAACCATTTTAACAATTCTACATCCCCAGTGGAGGAGGCAGCTCACAGGCAGGCATCACTGGTACACCTCCGGCGACATCATGTGGACACGTGCACGTGCCCCCCCCATGGGCGGGCCACCACCATCAGCTCCTCCAACTCCTGGTCTGATCGCCTCACCTCAGCCCTGCTGCCACCTCCCAGGCGGGATTTCATCCTCTACTCTCACTTCCCCATTGGTGGAAGGATGGGTGGGTGGGGAAGTCATGCTGTCATTTGCGTAAGTGGTGCTGGTGGTGTGAGGCAGGGCATGCCCATGACAGTGCCTGTGCCCACAGAAAGTCCTGGCACAATGCCATAGGTTCACCTACACTGTACTATATAAAAATAACATTTGAGAAATATACTGTTCAAATCCAGAATGTGTAACTGGGATATTGATATTAAGAAATGGATGCCTTTGTGTTAGGGGGAAAAAACAACCCAATATAGACCTTATAGTCCATTATACTCAATTTTTTAAAAACATGTTTTAGCAAGGTACCTTTTTCCAGGTTTGCTCAGTTTTGCATTTCAATCAGTACAGATAACACAGAGAATTATATTGTTAGCATAGCTTCAGACGTGAAAACTATTCTCTCTTTCTCTCACACAGAAAGATATTGACCAAGAATGAATAGCTGTAATTATAGTTCAGTGCATTCAAGAAATCAGCCATTCTGTTTATATTCATTTCCTTCCATAATTCCTGTGCATATCAAGCAAACATACTGTAAAATTGATTTTAGTCTTAACACAGTTGAACTTCATATTGCAGTTTAGTGACTATTTTCCTTCTGATCACTGTTGCCCTGGAAATCTATAAAAGCCAGATGTAAGTGTGCTTTGGCAACAGAAAAACTCCTGGGGTGCTCATAAATGATCTCAAGAATTGCTGCTAATAGTTTTTAAAATGCACTGCATCCACATATATTTCTGTTGTAAAATATTCAATATTAATTTGTACTTTAAAGAGAGCCCAATTCTGGATTCAAATTAGAGATGAAACATGCAAACATGCAATCTAGATTCGACGGAAATGTTTCTTCCATTTTTAGCAGTTGTGGGACACTTATTTTTTAGCCATTATTCAAAAGCACACTTTGGTTTGTAAATAATACAGATGAAAGATAAAAGAACCCAAGAGTCGCAGAAGAGGAGGATTTGGCTCAGTTATTAAGTACAGTGGTACCTCATACAATGATTTTAATCCGTTCTATGGGGCTCGTTTTTGTACAAAACAATTGTATACAATACATGCATCGTATGACAATTTCCCCTATGGGATACATTGTACAATATTTTTTTTGCTAAGTGGTTTTCCCCATTGAAAAATTGTTGTATGATTTTTTTTTCCATAGGGAAAATTGTTATGCAGGATGCCATCTAAAAACCCCCATTGTTATGCTATTTCATTGCTATACGGGGTGATTGTTGTATGAGGTTCCACTGTACTTGCTTTTAATGCAGGAAGTTCTAGATTTAATCCTTGGTGCTTTAGAGAAAATAAAAATTCAATATCAGTAAATGAAAATTACAAAGGCAGCTGTGTTATATATATACTGGTATATATAGTGCCACCCACTCAAAAACTTAAGTTGTTGGGACCTCTTGATAATTCTGCTGATGCAGCTTAGTGTTTATTACATTGGTCTTTTTACAGCTGCATTATACAGTTGACTCTAGCTTAGCTAGTGGGACCACAAAAAGCTTTTCAAAAGCATTGTTGCCTAGCCAGTTGTCAACCATCCCATAACATTTTTCTATCTTATTTTCCAGCTCAGCTAGTCAAGATGGTTGAACTAACAATAAGCCTACAACCTTCAGTGAGCTTATCTGTTCCCTAAGAATTCTCAAAGACTATTGATAATAGTTCTGATATTACATCTCCAAGCTCCTTTGGTGATGCTGGTTCACATAGCCCTTGAAAGACTAGAGTTAATCTATTATGAGTGTTCCTATTACACTTCTTCTCTCTCATTGTATCTTTTTTTCCTTCTTTTACTAGACTGAACTCTGGTTTCAGTAAGGAACTGTTGTCTAAAGCATTTAGATGGCCAGATCTTTGTACTTAAGATGCCTCAGAGAATGTTGTATAATTGGAATTTTTAATATTCAAACCCAGCTTCTACTTCTTAAATGAGAACAATGAAATCTCATAATATCATATTTTTTGAGCTGGATGAATTGGAATACCAAGATTGTTCTTCTTGATATAGTTTCCCTCCCTTAAAGAATAGAAAGGAAAAGAAACTAGAGAAATAGCCTGGAAAAAGTAAACAAAAACTCTTATAATCTCTGTGCTACATTTTTGTGTTACATTTTTACCAAAGACTAGAATATGATGTGCCACAACCAGAGACCGTACACTAAGAATTCATTTGGGTTAAGAGGTTTTACAAAACATAAAAAACACAATACTGAACATTTAATCACACTCTTAACAAACTATTTTTTTTTTTGGGGGGGGAGAATTGCAGGCAGTGTCTGTCCCTTTTCCCTTCACTTAAAGACTATACAAGTTGAAGTTAAATCTTTCTAATGAAGGGCTTTCACATGTGTGAATTATATATCACGGATTTCTGTAATGACAATATATTTTCATTCCTAGATTAATTCAATTAAGAGTAAATTTGTCCCCGTTTTTTGCCAAACAAATTGGATTAAACATATTAACTTTGGAGGACATGAAAGCAAATTTGCTAGGTTCATTAAGCTTAGGAAATTAAATTACAGAAAATTGTGCTTCCTAGTAATAGATTTAAGCTGTAATATTTAGCAAGTCTGCTAAAGAGAACTATAATTCTCACGTAAATAGGTATTTGAGTCTAAAACAGCCACTCTGTATATTATAGCAAAGCAGTTAGTCTTCTAAAGAATTTCAAAGTGTCAGGCTGCTTAAATGGAATGACTGATGGGAAATATCAACATGTGCAGAGAATGGACAAGCTGTTATTTATATGGAAATATAAGAAGTATTGAAAATTCATTTTAACATTTAAGTAGCAGCCACAAAGGTAGTGGTCAGATCATGATTAAAATTGTAGGGTGGATTTGTGTGTGGGGTGTGTGTGTGTGTGTGTGTGTGTGTGTCTGTGGGTGTGTGGGTAGGTGGCAGGGGGTTGTAACTTTCTCTCTCCACATCATGTTCCTATTAGGAATTTATTTATTTATTTATTTATTTAAATTATTTATTTATTTATTAGATTTCTATACCGCCCTACTTGGTGCGACCAACTCAGGGCTGTGTACAACATAATAAGTATACAGACAATCAGCAAAGTCCAACAATAAGGCAAAAATTACACACAACATGAAAATATAACAATATAATAGCAAAATAACAATAGCAATATAATAGCAAAAATTCAGTCCACATTACAAATATAATCAAGTGTCATGAATACAAATATCAAATGTCACAAATACAAATATCATCAGGAGGGTTATCGCCCTCCTCCCAAAAGAGACCCAGGGCAATTTACAACAATTATAAAATCATTTTTAAAAAATAAATGGGAGTAGTCTCTACAGCTGCTAATTGTGCCAGAAAGGAGCAATGTCCTCCCAGCAGAGTGATTTTTTTTTACTACAAAGATCATAATTGTCCTTTTTCAGAGTCTTAACTGGAGAACACAACAGACATGAAGAGACTAAGCAACAAGCACGGAAGCTTCATCAAACTCAACCACACACTCCATCATCTATTCAATTTAATGTGTGTGGTCACATGTTTCATGCCAGGAAAGGCTTACTGAGTCACCAGAGACACATTCATCAACAGAGAAAATGACTTCCAGGAAAAATGTATGCTTGGATACAAGTAGTAGTTGATGACCTGTAGGACCCAGGCCTTATAGACATGTAAATTGTGCTCACCTGAAGGCCCAGCTGGCAGGCATCATGCCTCAGATAGGCCTAACTTATTATTTATTTATGAATTTATTATTTAAATTTGTATGGCCGCCCACTCACTGAAGCAACTCTGGGCGGCTCACTATGCAGCTGCACTTCACCTTACACAAAAGACCCGACATACCATTAAAAACCTTACATAAAACACATTATAAAATCTATTATAAAATCTTCACATTAAAATAGACAAATAGACAGATATAACCTAAAAACCCGGGTGGCAATTAGGATGTTTATATCAGCCAGTGGGGGATGTCTGTTCCTCTATCAGCTCCACATACCTGCTGGGCCAGCCATGTCTTCAGCCCTTTCCTAAAAGTTCTGGCTGAAGGTGAAGGTCCATTGGCAGGAGGTTCCAAAGGGCTGGAGCAGGTACCGAGAAGGCCCTTTTTCTTGTACTGGAGAGGTGAACCTCTCAACAGATGGTACCTTTAGAGAGCCCCTCCAGTCTGCTCTCATGGAATGGGCAGATAACCATGGGGTGATGTGGTCTCTTAGGTAACCTGGTCCACTACCATGTAGGCTTTAAAGGTGATAACCAGCACCTTGAATTGCACCTGGAAGCATACCATGCCGCTCCCGCAACAAGGGTGAGGTGTGGGTATACCGTCCACACCCCATCACCGTGTGGGCGGCTGCATTCTGGACCAGCTGCAGCCTCCGGATGGTCATCAAGGGCAGCCCCATGTAGACTGCATTACAGTAGTCCAGCCAGGAGGTGACCAGTGCGTCAGTGACCATGAGCAAGGAGTCCTGGTCGAGGAATGGGCACAACTGGCAAATTACACAAACCTGCATGAGAGCCCTCCTGGCCACGGCTTTTTTGCTTGTCAAAAAAGAAGCTGTGAAAAATGGACATGGAATGTCCTTTGTTCAGCATCTGAGTGTTACAAAAAGGTATGTATTTGATGCACATAGAAGGGGTTTTTTTTTTAGGAATGAGCCATTCTCATTTAGTTGGATTCCAATCCCATCAGCTGCTTTCTACAGACATCCAGATGTTACTTATCTAGAGAAAGACTCCCCAGCCTTTCTCTTGCCCTTCCAATGAAGAGACAGCTTTCCTTTGTTCTCCAGAAATGAAATGGGCAGCCATGGCTCCTGGCATTTCCAGCTTAGTTGGAACTGCTATTTCTGTCACCTTTCCTATCTCAAGTGTACTTATCTATGAAATGTAAACTTTCCTCTTTTCTTAGAAAGAAGGGTGGATGTGGTTCCTTTACAAACAAGGAAGTAATCATCCAGAAGATCATTCCCAGTTTTAAAGGACTGAATCCACAAGTTAACATTGCTCCTGTGCTGCTGTGTGCTTATTCGTCAACAAGTGAAATGTTCAAGGAGTAGCATATCATTGTCTCTTTCCCTGATATTCAACTAAACTCTGCATTTCTGTAACTTGAGTCCATTATTGTTGTTGTTGTTGTTGTTCAGTTGCACAGTCGAGTCCGACCCCATGGACAACCACATGCCAAACTCCTTTGTCATTTGCCATTACCCCGTCCAGATCTACGTACACCCACTGTGTTTACATTGCTATCTAGCCATCTCATTCTCTGCTGCCCCCTTCTCCTTTTGCCTTCAATCTTTCCCTGCATCAGGTCCTTTTCCAGTGAGTCCTCTCTTCTCACTTGGTGACTAAAGTACTTGAGCTTCAGCTTCAGTATTAGGAATAGTCAGGGTTGATTTCCTTTAGAATTGACTAAAGACCATTATTACATGTCCTTAACTCTGAGATGATTGAGAACAGGTCCTACCTCCCCTCTACATGGCAATCTTTCAAGTGTTTGAAGAGTGCTACCCTATCTCCCCTCAGTCTTTTCTCAAGATTAAACATGCCCAGTTCTTTCAATTGTTTCTCATAGGGTTTGGTTTCCAGCCTCTAGATCATCCTTATTACTCTCCTCTGAAATTGCTACATGACTCTGGGGAAATACCTCTGTGCCTTTAATAAAAGCCATTACAAGCAAATATAGTGATCCAGAACACACGGAGTTTGTCTCAGGTGACCCTGCCACTACCAGCACCTGGGTATGTGTGTGTGCTTATGGAGATCACTTGAAGTGCATGTGAAATGTACTTCATATTTGCCTGGAGGTTCAAAAACTGTCTTTTGGGAAAAGACTGAGCTGAAGTAGAAATTGAGCACTTCTGCTTTTTCTTTGCCATTTTGTTCTCACTTTTCCATCCCCAATGAATATATGAGCTGTGAACGCTATGTTACAACCTACATGAATGTGTTATAGATAGGGTCAATGAAAATACTGTACCACATTTCTGAATAACTATATAAATGTTTGGGGTATAGATTTTATACTTCTTTTTGCAAGCTCAAAAAGCAGCATGATGAGTACATACACAGGGATCAGCAACAACCATGAATGGTTATAATAATAATAATAATAATAATAATAATAATAATAATAATAATAATAATAATAATAATAATAATAATAATAATAATAATAATAATAATAATAATAATAATAATAATGATGATGTTTCTGAGGGTATGAGCAAAGCTAGTCCAGTTGCAGCTCATAAAAACATTAGCTCTCCCAAGATTAAACTTGTTGTCTGGCTGGAACTTCGGTTAACAAACAACTCTGTTAACATAAAAATTGCATAGTAAAAAGGAAATCCATAAAAACAGTGGCTCAGTTTATGAATTTTTTTTGAACGGGTTAATTGGTTTTCAATGCATTCCTATTGGAAACCGTATTTCAGTTAAAATATTTTGGTTTTCCTATGAGAAATTTCATTCAATGCATCCCTATGGGAATTCAGTTAAAGTAATTTTTGCTGTAAGAAATGTCCCGCAGAACGTATTAATTTCATTAACGGAGGTTCCACTGTACTTGGTTTTAGAGAAAGCATTATTTCATGTTAACTTCATTTAATGTTGCATTGTGCTTTGTTGCATCAAGAAGTGGAAAAACAACATTTCCAAAATATACAAAAACAAACCTGTTTTGATTTAGATTGCATAAGCTTTGGGAGGCAATAATGGAAACTGACTTTTATTTTATCAAGATTATTTCCTATGCTGTCCATACAACACACATATTCATATCCCAAAATCCTACCATCTGGAAATGATTGGGCTGCCTAGAAACTGAATACTTTATTTACATTGTTTGACTTTATTATACAGCTGTTAGAGCAGCTTCATAGAAATATTGGGTCAGATGAATCACATTCCACTATTGTGACCAGAAATTGAGGGGCAACACATGACAGTCAAGAGGCCTTCAACTCTAATTCCATGTGGAGTGTACTGGTTGCCATTTGATATTTGCAACATGAGATGGTCAGTTCAGTTGCATGATTGATCACTTCTGTTGCATAAACTTTATTCATCTACTCCACAGAACAGATTCTGCCTCTGGCAGCTATACCGCTTTAAGATAGTGATGAGGTCACAATGTACCATATAATATATCTGTGATGGTGAACCTTGGCACTCCAGATGTTCTTCGACTTCAATTCCTAGAAGCCCAAGCCCCCGTGAATCCACACGAATTGGTTTGCTGTGAGTCATCTGGCTCACGCTGCACTGCGCCGCCCTCATCACTCCTGGAAGCGGAAGTAAAACACACCCATACGGGTGCGTTTTATTTCCACTTCCAGGAGTGATGAGGGCAGCATGACATGGGTTGGATGAATCACAGCAAACCCATTCGGTGGATTCACTGGTGCTTGGGCTTCTGGGAATTGAAGTCCAAGAAAATCTGGAGTGCCAAGTTTCGCCATCACAGTATTATATGGCACCTAGCAACTACCATTTTCCAGCATTTAGATATTTATTTGATTTGTATTCCTAACAGCTAAAACAAAACTTGTATATATAAAGTATTCTGGATGCTATGGTTGAATATTAATGAGGATGGAACACAACCAGGGGTGGGCAGCAACAGGTTTGCACCCCCTGGGAGGGGGAGTGTAGCAAAATTGGGTGACCTCTGGACAGGGGGGTGGCAACACTGGATGGCCTTTGGGCGGGGGTGGTGGTGGTAGCGAAATTGGATGGCCACACCCACCTCTCTGCCCTGCCCCATCAAGTTTTGTCCCTGCAAGTGATTCAAGGTCTTCCTTGCTCAAAAACCAGTCATATCTGACTCTAGGGTGCAGTGCTCATCTCCATTTACAGACAAAGAGCCAGTGCAGCCTGTGTTTGCAGATTTATACATGGCCATATGGCAGGCATGACTAGATCGTCCATGATGTAGGCTCCGCCCATGACATAGGCTCCACCCTCAACACAGGCTCTGCCCACGGTGTGGTAGCAAAAAGTTTTGCTGCCTACCACTGAACAGAACAAATGCTAACATGAGTGAGGAATCGATGCATCCATGGAGCTGAAGCGCTTGGTTGAATATGGCTTTCTGCCAGAGTGAGAGAAGAATGCTAGATCTCTTTCAAGGCCACACAAATGCTGAACACTGAAAACACAAACTAGGTTAGAAGCCAGTGTGAGAAATGTTTAGCTGCAAGATAAGACTCATATGGAAAAGAGTCTTCCTTTCCTTGAGGAAAAGCTTTTCTTCCTGGGGGACCAGGAGGTCAGATGCCAGAAACCAAGTTTTTCCACCAGCTTGCTAAAAGCCTCTTGCTTATGGTTTACATGACTCTTTCGTATGTATCTGTTTGTAAGAACTCTTTTTTGCTGCATTTCCCTTGATTCTGGACTGTCAGGTAGACTTTCAGCTGGTTTGTTGTTGTTCAGTCGCACAGTCGATTCCGACCCTTGGCGACCCCATGGACCACTGTCTGCCAGGCACTCCTGTCCTCCACCATCCCCCTCAACTCGCTCAGCTCTGTGCCCATTGTCTCTACAATACCATCTAGCCATCTCATCCTGGGCCGTCCCCTTCTTCTTTTGCCCTCGACCCTTCCAAGCATCAAGGCTTTCTCAAGTGAATCCTCTCTTCTCATTTGATGTCCAAAGTACTTTAGCTTCATCTTTATTGTTTGACCTTCTAAGGAGCAGTCAGGGTTGATTTCTTCTAAGATTGACCTATTTGTTCTCCTCGCTGTCCAGGGTACTCTCAAAACTCTCCTCCAACACCACATCTCAAAGGCGTCTATTCTTCTGCGCTCAGCTTTCCTAATGGTCCAGCTCTCACAACCATACATTGCCACAGGGAATACCATTGCTTTGACTATGCGAATCTTTGTTTGCAATTTAATGTCTCTACTTTTCATTATGCTCCCCAGGTTTCTCATCGCTTGCCTCCCAAGAATCACTCGCCTTTTTATTTCATGGCTGCAATCACCATCTGCAGTGAGCTTTGATCCTAAGAAAGTAAAATCTGTCACTGCTTCTACTTCTTCCCCATCTATTTTCCAGGGACTGATAGGGCCTGTTGCCATTATCTTGGTTTTCTTGATATTGAGTCTCAAGCCAGCTTTTTCACTTTCTTCTTTCAACCTAATCAGGAGCTTCTTTAGGTCCTCCTCACTTTCTGCCATGAGGGTGGTATCATCTGCATATCTCAAATTGTTGATGTTTCTCCCAGCAATTTTGATCCCAAATTGTAATTCCTCCATCCCTGCATTGCGCATTATGTGTTCTGTGTATAAGTTGAATAAGCAGGGTGACAAAATGCAGCCTTGTCTTACTCCTTTTCCTATTCCAAACCACTCCATCATTCCATTTTCTGTCCTAACTGTTGCCTCTTGATTCATGTACAGATTTCTCATGAGGCCTATAAGGTGTTCTGGTATTCCCATCTCTTTAATTACTTGCCACATTTTGTTGTGGTCGACACAGTCAAAAGCCTTAGTGTAATCAATGAAACAGAAGTAGACTTGTTTCTGATATTCCTTTGTTTTTTCCATGATCCATCTTATGTTGGTGATGTGGTCTCTAGTCCCCCTGCCTCTTCTGAAACCCTGCACTTCTGGTAATTCTCTCTCCACATACTGTTGCAGTCTATCCGATGAGGCTCTTAAAATAGTAGAGGACAGAAGGAATGCAAAATGCCAAGGAGAAAGGAAAAAATACAGTCACTTGAATACAGAATTTCAAAGAAAAGCAAGGAGAGATAAGGAAACCTACCTGAACGAACATTGCAAAGAAATTGAGGAAAACAATATCAGGGGTAGGACTAGAGATATTTTCAAAAAAAAAATTGGGGAACTCAAGGGAACATTTAAAGCAAAAATGACAATAATAAAAGACAAAGATGTCAAGGAGTTAGCAGATGCAGAAGAGATTAAGAAAAGATGGAAAGAGTACACAGAGGAACTCTACAAAAAGAAACTCAACGCCCCTGATAATCACAATGATGAGAACATTGAACATGAGCCAGACATTCTAGAGAGTGAAGTCAGAAAGGCCCTAAAAACCACTGCAAACAACAAAGCCAGTGGAGTTGATGGTATCCAAGTTGAACTTTTCAAAGCGCTAAAAGATGATGGAGTCAAATTATTGCATTCTATATGCCAGCAGATCTGGAAAACACAACAATGGCCACAGGATTGGAAAAGATCTGTATACGTTCCACTCCCCAAAAAGGGTAATGCCAAAGAATGTTCAAATTATCGAACAATTGCGTTCATCCCTCATGCTAGCAAGGTGATGCTCAAGATAATACAGGATAGACTGCAACAGTATGTGGAGAGAGAATTTCAGCTGGACCTTTATGTTTATCTTTTATTTATTTATTTTTAAAATCAGTGCAGTGAATATTCACTGTCCTATTACACACTTCAAATTCAAATTTGAATTTGAACCCTGACGTTTTGGCTTGCTCCACTGGCTGGGGACATCGGCTTGCTCCACTGGCTGGGGACAGCCCAGTAACAGCTGTAGATCGAGTCCTCTGATCTCCCTGGAGCAGGCAGGGAAGTCAGAGAGCCCAAAATTGTTATGCAAAGTTACAGCTATGAGTAACTGTATCTAAGTGTGCCTCCAGAACTCTGGAAGAGCTTAATGCTGATAACCCACATATACAAAGGGTTTGCTCATTTGCTTTATTCACATTTATTAAGTAGTGTCTTTAGAAAAGTCTAGTATAACAAGACTTTCTTAAAGGAGTGTGTGTCATGGGAAGACCCCACTTTCTTAACGTTCCCCAAAGATGGAGGAGACCTGGTTATATTACTAGGCCCCAAAATCATTCTCTTCTCTGTGTCACAAGACTGCTTGTTTTTCAATACCGTGTGTTACCATGTTTTATCTCTAGCAACCCAGCAGAGGCCTTTTGTTTTGGCTATACTAGAGACACTGTCTCTACACATACGTAAACAGTTTTCATCTTATGGGAATGTTCTCCTAGTGGAGCCAGGGTGCCTCTGATTGGGTCAGAAGGCACCACATGGGTAAACGAACTCCATTTTGGTGAGAGAAAGTCTCCGTTCACTTTTGGATGTCTATGGGTTAACTTGCCTGGGAATGTTTCCTTTTTGTTTCACCATGATTACCTAGGCTTCATGTTTTGCTTTGGACTATATGGATTCTATGTTACTGAACCTTATCTATGTTTTTTCTCTATGGACTATGCTACTGGACTATGCTTTAAGAAACCTGATTAATAAACTACGTTTTGCTTGAAGAACGTCTCTCTTTTGTGAGCAAGAGGTAACTATAAGTACGCACACACAGGGGCCCGCTACAAGATATATCTCCCTATTTACAATTCACTCCATGGCATTGGAGAACTACCAGAACGGGGTTGCAGCTACGTTTAGCTGGTTTTCGCGGGACAGCTCTCCTACTGGGGGCTGGGGCAGAGTTCTCCTGAGGAGGGAGAATGCAGGAAGATGCCCCGGCAGAGTTGGAAAGCCAGCTGCCTGACACTCATCCATCCAGGCCATCTCCAGTCCAGGTGTCTACAATTAATCACCGCTGATGCCATAATGTCTCCAAGATTGGCCTCCCATCTGAATGACTTTCAAATTTTTGAGGCTGGTTGGTTTTTCCCTTTTGCTCTCCTTGAGATGTTTAACTCTTGAGGGGCAATTTCTTCATGCTTGTTTAATTATTTTCAATAATTACATGTGCAGGGATCAGACCATAGCAGTGTTCCTACAGACACCTAAAAAGTAGAAGTCCTTGGACAGAGGCTCAGAAAAGTGTGGCTAGGACCACCCTTGAACTGGGTTGGTTCAATCCAGCAAATATGTCATCTAATCGCTGTCTTCAGAAGTGAATGAGCCCATACTTCTAGCAGACTAAATAGAGACTGAAATTCCTGAGTGTTCAGTCACTATGCTGTATCACTATCACATGCAATATTAGAGAATGATGTGATAAATGGGATACAGGGATTATAGTGTGCTTACTCTTTATCACTCTTGTGTTTCTTTTTGTGAAACTAAAAATTAGAACACCTGCATGTGACCTGTATTATGTTTTTCAGCTCATTCATTTTATCTGTGGTTAAAGTAGACAGTAGTATGTGCTAGAACTTAGAGCAGTGGTTTCCAATATGGGGCCCAGGCCCCACAGGGGGACTTCAATTCTCAGAAGCCTAAGTTAGTACATTGGCCGAGCAATGCTTTGAGGAATTGACTTAGGCATCTGGGAATTGAAGTCCAAAAACCAAAGGTTGAGAAACACTGATTTAGAGCAATTCCCTTGTGAAGAATAAAGTTAAGAGTATTAAACCACTGACCTTGTGAAAAAGGGCCACATTTGATGTTACACTTCAGGAAGGAAACTGTTACACCGTCTTTGCCTGTGTGTGATACGGGCTATCAAGTCATATCTGACTTATGGTGACATTAATAGGGTTTTCAAGGTATGTGTAATATTTAGGGAGGGCCACCATCACTACTGAGATGTCTTAGTCAAGTGGGGTTTTGAATCCAGTCTCTTTAATTCTATTCTTCCAGTCTGTCCACCACACTACACTGGCATGATCTATTCTTGAATTTTATTCTTTAATATAGTTATATCTCATTTTTACTTTTGAAAATAGAATATTACAGACATTAAAACATACATAAGGTGCTTATCAATGGCTTCTTCTCAAATTGGGAGGGAGTAACAAGTAAGGTACCACAAGGATCAATACTGGCACCAGTGGTGTTCAACATTATGAGTGTAGAGTTTACTTTTCAAATTTGCAGATGGCATAAAATTGGGTAGAATAGCTAATTCCTTGAAAGAAGGATGACAACAAAGTAGAACAAGTTCAGATGTGGGCCACAAGGATGATCAGTGGACTGGAAACCAAACCAAAAGACTGGAAAAAAAGGGTATATTTAGCTTTGAGGAAAGGAGACTGAGAAGAGATATGATAGTACTGTACTTTTCAACTCCTTGAAAGATAGTAATAAAGAGCAGTCACAGGATCTGTTGTTGTTCATCCCAGAGTGCAGCACACATAAATATTTATTTATTATATTTATATCCCACCCATCTAGGATATTTTCCCACTCTGGGTGGCATAAAACATAATAATAAAAATCTTTACAATAAAAAATATATAAACAAATTGAATAAAATTATAAATACAGTTGTACCTCGCTTAAAGAGCATAATGCGTTCCACAGGATTGCTCTTTAAGCAAGTTTGCTCTTTAAGTGAAACACCATTGAAAGTGACCAATTGTGGGGGGGATTACAAACCCCAATTTATTTGTTAAGTGAGTTTTTGGTTGGTTTTATTTGTTAAGTGAAGTAAACATTCTGAGAAGATTCTGCTCTTTAAGCGAGTTACTTTCTAAGCAAGGCACACTTTATGGAAGGTTTGACTGTATCAAGAAAGCAAAAATAATATCCACACATTAAAAAAATACCAGCAAATAAACAGGAAACCAGATATAGGATGAATATCGGGGGGGGGGGGACTTAACTGTTAGAGCAATAATGGAATACAATAATGGAACCAATTACCTCAGGTGGTGGTAAGCACTACAATATTGGAGGCATTCAAGAAAAAGCTGGACAACGATCTTTCAGATTTGCTTTGTTTTGGATTGAGCAGAGGGTTGGACTTAATAGCCTCATAGCTTCGTTTAACTCAATGATTTTATGATTCTATGATTCTAAAGCTACATCCATTCAACAACTGATTTAGAGACACATTAATTCACTTTACTAATACTACAAGATTTGCTGGTGGGCTTTTGTTCTCTTCTGTTTCCACCATTCATTTAATTTTTTATTCATGCAATACTAAAAAAAAACAATCAAAAAACCAATTTGCAAATATGCCATTATTATTTGGAAATATGCAATACTTTAATGAGAGAGCTTTCATGATTTTCCCTTACCCCAAATTATTTTAGGCCTATGAGGTGTTTCTCATTAAAATAATAATTATCTTGTTCCTATAGTCTGATGCCAGCAGAATCATTAAAATATTATGTGCCATGATGCTTTAATATGGGGTTGCTCATTAAGAGAGCACATTATTTATCAATGTTTGCATCACAAATACAGTACTAAACATTTCTAAAAACATTGCCTTATGTAAACAAAAGGACAGCAGAAATAACACCTTGAATGAGATGGATTATAATAATAAAGACATTTGTACTGTAGCTGGAATTGGAATAAGGATTTCCCCCCACTGTCAGTTAATTTACTGCAACACGTTCAAAGCACCTTGTTCAAAATGAAGGCAATTAGTGGAACTCTGAAACCATGTTAGAATGTTATTTTTGATTCTTACTTGTTAAATTTTATTCTGAAGCTTTGGGGGGGAAATTATAGATTCTATACACACACACACACGCGCGCGCGCGCACACACACACACAGAGTTCTCTTAAAGAATTATCACCAGGTTCTGTAAATTTTTTAACATTGCCCTTTATAAATGTTGCAGAGGTTACAGAAACGAGAAAGGCCTATAAGAAGTCTAATGGGTCCCAGTTTAGCCATTTGTAATGGGGATTTAACTGCTTTGTTTGTGAGTCACAGCCGAGAAAACAGATTACCTTCATCATCTGCTAATATTCCAGAGTCAATCTAAACCCCATTCAGCTATGGAATTCTATCATGGGATATCAATAAGTGCTATGAACACTAATCTAGTAAACCTGTCAGCCACTATATACAAAGATTATTTCTATATCCTGACTCCAAGTTCAGTCATTTTGTTCCTTATGTAAGATATATATGTTTAAGAGGAAACACTGAGGATTAATTTCAATGTCACAAAAAGCCTCCTTAAAACAGTCTTATTTTTTTAAAAAAAACAAATGCTACATCTTTCTGCTTTTTTAATTGTTTCAAAAGTTTTTAGAAATCATTGGTGAAATGTGTATCTAAAATTGACAATAAATCTCTTAATGATTTCAGTTATTGTTGAGAACTCTTCTGTTAATAAATACATTATGTTGAAGCCAACCTTCAGTCATATTTTATCTTTCTTTGCTGTTTTGTTTTGTTTACTCTCTGCCATATTTAAGAGGGGTTTGGGGCATCATCATCAAATCTTCTGTAGGATCAAATGTTGACAACCAATGGCCAAAACCTGGAATTTGATGTGGATTGCTTCACAAAAATAGAGACCAGTGTAGCACGGGAGGTAGAATATTCCCTTTAGCTTTCTGTGATCCATGTACATCTGGATACTATTGGAGAGAGAGTTGACCCGTACCAGTAATTAGCATGCTTACTATATGGTTGCATTGAATGAGCACAACTGGTAGCAGTGATTTTCAGGCATCAAATGTTTCTCACCAATTCCAAATGCTTCTGTGTGTGAAAAGGCATTCCTAAAGAGCCTCAGAATTTTAGGGGTAGGGAACTTTTAATTAAAGATTAAATTTGTTCATGATTAGTCATACCTCACTCTTACATCTGGATAGCTGTGAAAACAGGATTTGGTCCATTGTTATATACAAGGTAAAGGTCTTCCTTGCTCAAAAGCCCATTGGGTCCAACTCTAGGGGTAAGTGCTCATCTCCATGTATAGCCAAAGAACCAATGCTGTCTGCATCCACCGATGTTTCTGTGGTCATATGGCAGGCATGGCTAGATGCCAAAGTGCATGGCATGGAGGTGGAAGCTCACTTCATCACCCAGCACTTGAGTCTCAAACTTCTGACCAGCTGAGCTTCTGGTAATCAAGCTCAGCACCTTAACCACTAAGCCACTATTGACCCTTATTCTTATGTATAGTTATTTATAGGGCATCCTGACTTGGAGAGGGTTGAGAGTAGTGTCAGCAGAACACTCTCGTCATTTTGGGTGTGTCTATGTATCTTGAGAGCTGAGTTATCCCCCCCCCCCCCATCACTCACTGAATTTTCTTCAAACCAACTGGCTTAAGACTTTTGCACAGTATTGTATATACCATGCAAGCATTCCTCCAGCTTTAGTAGATATATATGCTGGAGCAGAGAAAGAGAGAAACTATTATCTTATGTTGGAGAAGAGAGAAAGAGAAGGAAACTATTAATATGAGTGCCCATTAGAAAAAGCATTGCATATGTTTATTCAACAATTTTTTGAATAAATGTCCCCCAAACTAAGCAACTTTAAAATGAAAGTGATTCACTGTGATTTAAAAACTTAATTAGCTTCCTAAGCTTCACATTCATTTTAATCTAAGCTAAATGTACTCTCTTGCCTATAAGTTTTAAAAATCAAAAATGAGGCCTCAAATTCAAGTATGATAAGTGGAGCAGATAAGCCAGGAAATAATCATAGCGCTGAGACATTAATTGGTGTCTGGGTGCTTCTATTCATAGCAACAATAGGCCATAATAACACCTAGCGTCCTCTGCTACTCAGGAGCATTTTGCTGAGGCATTTATCATAATGACAGTTGTATTGTTCTTGGCTTTCCTGCCTTCATCATTATCCACAGAAAAGTGTATAACATGAACTAAGCATCTATCCAACCTCATAAGGCCAACTGTTCAATGGACCAAATGTGTTAATGTTGTTTACAGTAACAGTACAATTCCAGACTATTTGTTCACACATGTGAAGTCATGAAAGAATGACAATGGTTGAAAGGTTGTTCTACACTGCCTTGAAGTGAACAAAGTATACTGCATACCTATGATAAAAGACTGTTTCAGCTTGTAATTAGCACTAACCTTGAGGTGAATGTAAAAAAATATCAAAAAGAACAAGGAGGAACCTGATAAGAACAGAAGGACCAATACCTGTCTACTTTCCTGAGATACAAATATTAATCAGACCTCAAGGAAGTTCCCAACACTGTAAACTTTCCATTTGCTAGTACCATTTTGAATAGATTGGGCAACACAGGAAGCTTTCTTGAACTGAGTTAGATCCTTGATCCTTTTGAATGTTTTCAACATTGATGGACGGCAGATTTCCTAGGGTTCAGTCAGGATTTTTTTCATTCCTACGTGGAGTTTCTATAGATACATGGAACATTCTGCATCCAAAGCACAAGGACTTCCAGAAACTACAGTTGTTTCCCAAGGCCCATGGGCCCATGTATTGATATTGCATAAAACAGCTTCCTAAATAGAGGATGCTAAAAGTGCAATATGCAGTGTAGAAGAGATCTGAGACATCAGGCTATATAGATTGAAAACTAGGGAAGATTTATCTGAACATTAGAATTCTGCAGATGAGGCATGGGATTTTAGACTTGATCTAAAAGCAACATTTTGAAAATATTTCCAGAATTTTAAACATTAGATTTTATGCTACTTTAAGTCTTCTGTTTTATTTTTTATTATTATTAATTACAGATTGTTTCTCAATATATTATGCTTTTCAAGTTATTAGATAAAATTAAATTACCTACTGCAATACTAAACAATGTTGTTGTTTTAAATCAAAAGGCAGCAGATGTTTGTAAGAACAAATCTAGCACATAGGAGAGCTAGTGGAGGTAAACACAAAAGCAACTGGGAGTGTACCTTGGAGTTGTTATTCAGCAAGGAGTCTGCACATTGGTAGACATCTCTATGATGACATTCCACACATGCAAACAGATTTGAGAAATCAATTCTATTTGCATGCAGTTTTTTAGCCATTTGGCTATCACATCACATGTTGGCTAGCAGACCGTGAGGTGTACCTTCTGCTTTCATCTGGCCCAAGGGATCTGACAGAGGACATTTTGGTGAGCGTTAGTCCAGGTCTAACATCATTGAGAGAGATGGGCAACACTGCCTAGTTAAAACTGCTCAAGTTCCCGCACTCCAACAAGGCTCTCACCTAGCAGGGGCGTGTAGGGTATTAAGCTCCAAAATTATACAAGTACTGTACCCTTCTTCACAAGTGTAGTGAAAGAAATCTTGCTTTGTCATGAACGTCTGTCCAGTATATATTTCTGCATAATAATAATAATAATAATAATAATAATAATAATAATAATAATAATAATAATAATAATAATAATAATAATAATAATAATAATAATAATAATAATAATAATAATCTTGCCTATGATAGTTTTAGGGGCAAAATTGCTTTCCATCTTTTATGGAATTGTAGATGCAATCAGACAGAAATGCAACTTCCATTTTTTGAACCATTTCTGATATGGTCCCATACAAGCTTTTTAAATCCACTGTTAGGGCTATTCTTTTTGGAGCTGTGCTGAAGAATTTCCTAAATGCATGAAAGGGCTCATTTCAGGAAGATAGATCTCAGTGAAGTAAGCCTTTCCAATATGGTAAAAGATTTTATCGCCATCCAATTGCACTCTCAGAGAAGTGTATCTGTCAGTTCATAGTCTTAATAAGATAATAAGAGTTGTATCCTACCCATCCTGCTTGTCTTCACCCATTGCCCTTTCCTTATTATTGGTGAAGGTGACGACTTCTGTGGTTGGTTCCAGGTTTGCTCTATTTTGCTGCCATCTTGATGCAAATGGTCTGTGAAGCTTTTGAGTGCCAGTGGCAGGGCTTCCAATACTAAACAAGGCTATACACAAAGTGTACCTATTTCAGTGGGGATGAACAATTGAATTCAATCCCCAGGATGTAGCCATTCCTCCAATCATTATTTTGTAATTTTTAAGTTTTGCAGCTCTATAGTACTATTTTGACAGACATTGTGTTGTAAAGTATGTCACTTGGATTAGATATTGTTGGACCATAGTTCTCTCAATTCCTAACTGTTTACATTGCTATAGTGTTCTTGGACTTCAATTACCAGAAGTCCAAGTCAGCACTCCTGGTGATCAGGGCTTCTGGGAATTGAAGTTCCAGGACACCTGGAGTGCCAAGGTTCACCATCACTGCTATCGTGTAATGGGGGTTGCAATCTAGTAAGGCCTAGAAAATCACAGGTTTGTCTGCCAAGACCACATGTTTTCTTTATTGCTAGTGAAAAATCAGAGAAAACAATCGATTCAACTTTGCTTTCTATAGTTCTGTTAGGTTTATTATGGTTGGGAGATTGACTGTCTTCCTTGGGATAGCAGTTACTTCTAAGGAGATGAGAACTTGGAGCTTGCTTGCCATGTATGTGTCCCAGCCACAAACAAACTCCAACTTCTCATCTAAAACAGAGGTGACTACTGTCTCAAACACCAGTGTCCTTGCTTTGATGAGATATTCCACAAGCACTCATCAAGGACCACAACATATTGAAGGAAAATATAATCTGCCATCATAACCTGCATCAAGCTGCCCAGGCAATTTAGTTCTTCCCTGAAAAGTCAAATGACTTGATTGCCAACAGAAGGTTACTTAATACACTGTCTCCAAGAGATTGAATATAGCAACATCTGAAGGGAAGCAAGAGTGTCTTTCCAATTTTATTCTAAAACAATTCCATCTGAGGAGGCCCCTTTTGTTCCATCTATTTTTGATGAAACATGACAACTTCTAATAAGACAGCATCTTGGAAAATTGCTTTCACTTAGTATTAGATTTAATACCTCTTTATTAATTATTAAATATTTTAATACCTCTTCTTGTGCCATACCTGATTCTGAATATTGGCAATCATCATGGTGATCAGCTATGAAGGTTGTCCTGAGATGCTGTGGCCTTCCATCTTTCTGCCTTATTGTGTGAATTCCTCTGCAGGGGAGCAGCAAGAAAGCTTTAAATTTCTCACGATTATTAAGTGGATTTAGCAATGGAACATTTTAAATAATTTACTTTGGTTCAATCCCACAATTGCATATTCTGAATCTAACAAAAACAAAAACAAAACAGAGGGATCCTACCTGTTGCAGAAAAATATTAGCCCTTTAGCATCTTCTTCAAGTGCTGTATCTGTTTTGGATATTGGCTATCATCATGGTGATAGTCTTCCTGTTCTTAACCCCTTGGTATATTTCTTCCAAGGACATGTATGTCTTTCAGGTTCTTCAGTCATAAAGTCTGTCTACGTCCAGGGCCTCTCTTCCCAGGGATGTTTCCTTCAATACTCCAACTCATTCTGCAAGGAAAGGAAAGGAAAGCCCTTGATAGGGACCAAAAAAAAAGGTGCAGATAGGCTTTGATCAGGAGCAGGCTGGTTCAGAATAATATATATGTTGTGTAATTGCTGGGTAAACAAGTGAACCATCCCATCCCACACCTAGAACAAATCATGGGACAAAAGCCCATGTAGCTGCACCCTCAGTTGCACTACAATAGATTCATTGTATTATTGGGATTTGGTGAGTCAATGCTTCTCAGTTTCACTGACTTTCTTATGCTGAAATAAACCAGAACTAGAGTAGGCTAATCTGAATAAATGGGGTTGGGGAAAAGTTGAAACGTATGATACCCACTGAATTAATGGACCTACTCTTGTGTGACTCTGTCTGGCCAGATATCCCACTATGGTAATGGAGTAGATCAGGGGTTCCCAATTTTTTTCCTGCCAGGGGCTGTTCCTGCCCCCCCCCGTCAGCTGTGGGGAACAGAGGCATGGTTGCTCGCAGTGCTTATGTTTTTGGCATTGGCAGCATTGGTGTTAGTGCAGTGGCAGCAACTGTGCCATTTTTCTGGCTTCTTGCACAGACTCCGCCACTCCCCATGGTGACGGAAGGCTTTTCGGAAAATTTTTACTCCATTTTGGGAATTTTTCACTGTGTATCTGCTGCATTTCAGCAGCTAGAACATGATGTTTTGGCACTTCCTGGTTCTGCCCTGGGAACCCAGGCACTGCCTGAAGCTCTGCCCAACCAGAAGTGCCCAAACATTATGTTCTAGCTGCCAAAATGCAGTAGAAATGCAGCGAAAAATTCCCAAAGCAGAGCAAAAATGGTCCAAAAAGCCTTCTGCCACTGGGCAAGAAGCCAAAAAATGGTGCAATTTTTATCATCACTGCTGCCACTGTGGTAAGTGATGTTTTTGGAATTCTGGTGGTGGTGGGAGCTTCTGGAGGTGCCTAGGTGACCACTATGGGCCATATTAATAAGCTCCACAGGCCTCATTAGGCCCACAGGCCATAGGTTGGGAACTCCTGGAGTAGACTGTACAGCGAGTGACTCAACGCTGAGTATTGGTCAGTGGTAAATAACCTGACTCCCTAAAGGACCCAATGGCTATGGCCGGATGAACTGCTTTAGGTGGGGTGATGGCCCCCTTGGTGGAAGAAATGCCACTGGAAACCATCACATTGAGCTCAACAGTGAAATGAGCGGAGGAGGAACCACTTTACTATTCTGATTCCCAATAGTCATGGAGACAGAAGAGGCCATGCCAGATGGACTGGCTGTGAAGGCACACCTTGTCAATACCCTCAAGGCTGTGGTAGTCCATTGCAGTCCTGTTGTTAAATCCTCCATGTTTCATTTCATACATGATGCAGGAGTTGGCTTCGTGATCATAATGTGTGGGTAACTTCATGGCAAGCTGGGATCCACCTTAAACAAATTAATGTGAATGAAATTTATCCTGAAAACATTCTCGGGGAAAAAATGTATGCTTGGACACAAGTTGCAGCCAATAATGACTTTTGTATGACTTACTACACTAAACAGCCTGAGAGTATTGGTAGTAGTCTGGCACTGAGCTGAGCTGTTTGCCATGTATTATGTTTCTCACAGCATCTTATATAAAGATTCTGCATATACTTATATATAGTTCTAAGGTTAAGATACACTATTCTTGTGAATTTTTGTTCCCAAATTCAGAGCTAGTGATATAATAGTACTGGAAGAGGAGTAGAGGCCACTGAGCTTATCCCCTCTCATGTCCATTTGCAATTTAGTGGTGCAATTGTTTCTCTAACACCTACTAGTTGGAGCAAGAAATGATCTATGCATGTACAGTAATACCTCATATAACATTAGTATCGAATAACACGAAAATCGCATAACATTAAGGAATCTGGGGGGAAGAATTGCATCGGATAACATTAAGATCCTATGGGATGCTTCAGATAACAACCACTAAAGCCTGTGTGGTTACAATGTATCTCTATGGCTCCCATAGGATTTTAACATGCATCGGATAACACTAAAAATCATATAACATCAAGACTTGTGGAACCAGGTTTTAGTGTTATATGAGGTTTGACTGTATATTACTTATTAACATTTTAAATCATGGGTTCACAACCAAAGGCCCGCAGGCTGGCCCTGGCCCCCAACACCATCCCATCCAGCCTGTTGCTGCCTCTGCTGCACCTGGAAGTAGAAATGGATGCATTTACGTCATCTGTAAAATGCGCCAGTGCAAGTGTGCCCGCAACTGTCATAAACACAGAAATGTGTGCATTTATGTCAGCTGTAAACACACCTGCTTCCACTTCTAGAGGGTGTGGTCTGGTCCTCTCAGCTGTCCAGGGGGCATGGTCCTGCCCACAGGAAAAAAAGGTTGGCCACCCCTGTTTTAAATAAACTAAAAGACCGAATCCCAAACACTGGCTGGTGCATTCAAATAAATTGTTTCTTCTTCAACTTCACTGTTGCAAAGTTGTCAGGTTACAATGACAGAAGGACAGAAAATGAACCACATGGGATTTCTTCAAAGTGCTTAAAATGAGTGACAATTTATCAAATTGAATGAGATTTTTTTAAATAAGTAAAGTAAAACTGATAGATCCATGCGACAGGCTCACATATCTAAACAGAGGGCTTTAATTGCTTAACTCTTAAAATCTGGCTTTAAATCTCTGAATAGTTTAAAATGTTTGTGGTCCTACATTAACATTGCCACCAATTCTTTCCCTGACAGTGCCTCATCTGCAACAGCCACAAAAGGAATGTCATTCTGGATTGTTTCATTACAGGATTTATTTTTTTTTGGGGGGGGGGCACCCCACAAGAAAACATAAAAGATGCACTATATTGAAAGCTGCAATGCTCTAGTCCTGGGGTTCCCAGCCTAATGCCTGTGGGCCAGATCTGGCCCCAGTGCCATTTCATGTGCCCCCCCTTCAAGGGCATTCAAGAAACAAAATGACCACCCCTTTGAAGTTGTTGGGATAAAATCCCCCCCCCCATTGTGCAAACAGGGGATGACTGAGAGAGTATGACCCCTTCTCTAGTCATATGATGAGGAATAAAAGTGCAGGTTGTTAACAATAGATCATTAAGGCAAAAATGAATAGAGAGGATGGTCCAGGAAAAGGAAGGGCATACTGGTTGAAGGTTCTTGAGATGTTGGTCTATTGGGATCATAATACTATACCATATTCTGCAGTTTCCACATCTGAAATCAGAAGACCAACGATGATGCCCAGTCTCCATCAGGAGAAAACAAAAAGAAAAGTGGATTTAGAAATAGCATTTATGATCAGGAGCAAGGTAGTATATATCTTTCTAGAACAGACCAACATCTCAAGAATCTTCAGCTGCTTTTGCAAATGTGTATTATTTAGAAATACAGTAACTGAAATGTTAACTTGGCATCTTTTACAATTTGGTCATAAGTAGGGAATTATCACACATTTTTGCATCACAATCTTCTGTGTGTTTCTTGACAGGACAGTAAACACAACTCTGTTCCAGTGAGATAGGCTTGCAAGTCAATGTGCAGCCTTAGGCATGGTTTTTATTATCTCTCCTTATGTATTTATTGTATCTAGTGCTTCTCTATGTCTAACAATGAGCAGTTTAGTCTCTTCTCATCACATTGCCATAAGAAGGGTAGCCAGGCAGAAGTTAGAGATGGCTGCTTTCAATGGGCCCCACAGCAAAGTATGGTAACAGATTTTTAAAGCAGTTCAAAGAAACTGGTTTCCATCTGTGTTTGGTGAAGGGTGCAGGGGGGAAAAAACCTCGAGGCCATCTGAAAACTCTGCTTCATCTCTAACACTTGGAATAACAAAGGTGTTATTTTTCAAAGCTCCATTCTTCCCTCCTGGAGTGGCTTGGCAGATACAGTTCAGGAAAGGTGGGAAACTTCAGAGGAGCTATTCCCCTTCTAGACTTTGCCTCCTTCAGGGAGTTCTTTTGAGGATGTCACAATGGTGGCCTATATAACATGGGTTACTGCCAGCACAGGGCAACTGTTAATGAACCATAGACACATTCTTTCTTCTGGTTTCTGTGGGAGAAAAGAAATCCCCAAAAAGAAACAGTATCCAGGGTTCTTCTCCCCCCCCCCTTCCACCTGCAAGCCTTGGTGTGTTATTTTATCAAAAGAAAGTAGAGGGTGCTGTGTATCCATATTACAATGCAAAAAGAAATACATGTGGCAGTCCTCTCCTTTGAATCAGCTGCAAAATAATCTCAAAAACACAACATAGTCAGATTCTTTCATCCTTGGTAGTTAATGTCTGCTCACACAGAAATGTCTCCTTCCTCTTCTAATTATGGACATTGCAAATTAAGGTGTGGTATGTCTTTCATGTACTGTATATCCCTTTATATATGACTTTCCTAAGACTGAAACCTTGAGTGTAAATACTGGAGAGTGTAGAAGTAGGTATTTCCTTATATGATGCCTAGTTGGGTTTTTGAATGGGACTGCAGTGGCCCAGTGTTTAAAATGCTGAACTTGACAGCCAGAAGATCAGCAGGTCAGCAGTTTAAGACCTGAGTGCTACACAATGGAGTGAGCTCCCATCTCTGTCCCAGCTCCTATCAACCTAGCAGTTAGAAAGCAAGGAATTGCAAGTATTGTAGATAAATAGGAAACACTTCGGTAGGAAGGTAAACAGCATTCCGTGTGCTCGGGTGTTTAGTTATGCCTGCCACATGCCCATGGAAATGTCTGCAGAGAGGGCCATAGCCAGGGGATGGTCAGATTGGACGTTGCCCACCCTGAATTAGCAGTTTGTCCACCCTCAAACTCCTGGCTGCTTATTAACAGAGATGAGCACTGAACCCTAGAGTCAGATATGACTGGGTATTGAGCAAGGGTGACCTTTACCTGGGTTTTGGAACTCACTGCCACTAGATTTGGTGACAGTCACAGCCTAATTACTTTAAAAGGGTAAAATACCTATTTTACAGGGGAAAAATGTATTTACAATAGCAATAGCAGTTTCACTTATATGTTGTTGTTGTTCAGTCGCACAGTCGATTCCGACCCTCTGCGACCCCATGGATCACTGACCGCCAGGCACTCCTGTCCTCCACCATCCCCCTCAACTCTCTCAGCTCTGTGCCCATTGTGTCCACGATACCATCTAGCCATCTCATCTTGGGCCGTCCCCTTCTTCTTTTGCCCTCGACCCTTCCAAGCATCAAAGCTTTCTCAAGTGAATCCTCTCTTCTCATTTGATGTCCAAAGTACTTTAGCCTCATCTTTATTATTTGACCTTCTAAGGAACAGCCAGGGATGATTTCTTCTAAGATTGACCTATTTGTTCTCCTCGCTGTCCATGGGACTCTCAAAACTCTCCTCCAACACCACATCTCAAAGGCGTGTATTCTTCTCCGTTCAGCTTTCCTAATGGTCCAACTCTCGCAACCATACATTGCAACAGGGAATACCATTGCCTTGACTATGCGAATTTTTGTTTTCAATGTGATGTCTCTACTTTTCACTATGCTCCCCAGGTTTCTCATCGCTTGCCTCCCAAGAATCAGTTGCCTTTTTATTTCATGGCTGCAATCACCATCTGCAGTGAGCTTTGATCCTAAGAAAGTAAAATCTGTCACTGCTTCTACTTCTTCCCCATCTATTTTCCAGGGACTGATAGGGCCTGTTGCCATGATCTTGGTTTTCTTGATATTGAGTCTCAAGCCAGCTTTTTCACTTTCTTCTTTCAACCTAATTAGGAGCTTCTTTAGGTCCTCCTCACTTTCTGCCATGAGGGTGGTATCATCTGCATATCTCAAATTGTTGATGTTTCTTCCAGCAATTTTGATCCCAAATTGTGATTCCTCCATTCCTGCATTGCGCATTATGTGCTCTGTGTATAAATTGAATAAACATGGTGACAAAATGCAGCCTTGTCTTACTCCTTTTCCTATTCCAAACCACTCCGTCATTCCATTTTCTGTCCTAACTGTTGCTTCTTGATTCATGTACAGATTTCTCATGAGGCATATAACGTGTTCTGGTATTCCCATCTCCTTAATTATTTGCCACATTTTGTTGTGGTCGACACAATCAAAAGCCTTCGTGTAATCAATGAAACAGAAGTAGACTTGTTTCTGATATTCCTTTGTTTTTTCATGATCCATCTTATGTTGGCGATGTGATCTCTAGTCCCCCTGCCTCTTCTGAAACCCGCCTGCACTTCTGGTAATTCTCTCTCCACATACTGTTGCAGTCTATCCTGTATTATCTTGAGCATCACCTTGCTAGCGTGAGGGATGAGCGCAATTGTTCGATAATTTGAACATTCTTTGGTATTACCCTTTTTGGGGAGTGGAACGTATACAGATCTTTTCCAATCTTGTGGCCATTGTTTTGTTTTCCAAATCTGTTGGCATATAGAATGCAATAATTTGATTCCATCATCTTGTAGTGCTTTGAAAAGTTCAACTTGGATACCATCAACTCCACTGGCTTTGTTGTTTGCAGTGTTTTTAGGGCCTTTCTGACTTCACTCTCTAGAATGTCTGGCTCATGTTCAATGTTCTCATCATTGTGATTATCAGGGGTGTTGAGGTCCTTTTTGTATAGTTCCTCTGTGTACTCTTTCCATCTTTTCTTAATCTCTTCTGCATCTGCTAACTCCTTGCCATCTTTGTCTTTTATCATGGTCATTTTCGCTTTAAATGTTCCCTTGAGTTCCCCAATTTTTTTGAAAAGATCTCTAGTCCTACCCCTGATATTGTTTTCCTCTATTTCTGTGCACTGTTCGTTCAGGTACGTTTCCTTATCTCTCCTTGCTTTTCTTTGAAATTCTGTATTCAAGTGATTGTATTTTTTCCTTTCTCCTTGGCATTTTGCATTCCTTCTGTCCTCCGCTATTTTAAGAGCCTCCTCGGATAACCACTTAGCTTTCTTACGCTTCTTTTCTTTTGGTATGGTTTTTCTTGCTGCCTCCTGCATGATGTCCTGCATCTCTGTCCATAATTCTTCTGGCACTCTGTCTATCTGGTCCAAGCCATTAAATCTGTTCCACACCTCCACTGTGTACCTCACTTATATACCTCCCCATAAAATACTGAGAGCACTTTCTGGGCAGTTCACAATGTAACTAGCATTTTTGGCCACAACATGCTGTGTACTCATTTTACTGAGCTCAGAAAGATGGAAAGCTGAACCAACCTTGATCCCATTAGGACTGAATTCACAATGTGAGCAGTTTTGACTGTAGTACTGCATTTTAACCACTGCAATATGAGGGCTTTATTAGTGGTGATTTGTCATCCTGATTGCTCAGAGGCAGTATGCCACACAGGCTGAGAAGTTCTGGCAGCTATGGTCATACACTGCACTAGATCATACACTGCCCAAGATGCAGACAAACCTCAAATTATGGACCAGGTAAACAAGATTGGGACTGATTTGTTAGAGGACCAGATCAAAACAGAAAAGCTGGATTTTGTTCCAGGACAAAATGAAATTTCAAGTTGATTTGGAGCTGGGACAAGAAATCATTTCAATCTGTTTGTTCTCTGTAAAGCAATCTTTAAAAGTGACTACTGTGGAACCTCAGAAGCTAAATATCTGCATTTTGGCAGGTTCACTCTCTTTTAAAGTCTGTTGTGACTCCAAATTGCAAAAATTATAACTGTTCCACTATCCAATTCACCAAATTAAAAAAACTTCTATCAGTTTAAGATTTAGGAGCTCAGATACAATTAGCTGGATCACAAATCACTTTGGACTGAATAGAATTCATTAAGAAGCATCAATTTTGCCTGCAAACCAAATTGGAGGTCTCATGCACAGTCCTGTTCTGCAAAATAGACATTGTGCAGTATGCAGTTTCCTGGTCACCTGATTTCCAACTACGGTAAATCAGTAGCTGCTGCCACCTCATAATGATAATTACTAGAGATGGTACTATTGTATTGAAATGATTTCCATTCTTTTCTTTCTTTATTTGTGTCAGATGAACCACCAGCATATAATAACATACAAAGCTAAAATTAACACATCTAAAATCAAAATAGAATTCAAAAGGGCTAGATGACATCTGTCCAGTATTGGGCCGCTTCAACAGCATTTCTTCTTAACAACATAAGGTCCTCATCAGTGCACGTTGAAGGGCATCATGTGCATTGTATCATATGGGAGATAGTTTGTCCTCCACATTCACACAGGCTGTCATCTACAGGGAACCCCCACTTTCTCAGATTAGCCCTTGATGCATACAGTCTATTTAAAGCTTCCCACACAGACCATGGTTGTTCTTGGCCAGACAGTAGAGAGTCATGTGGTTCTGCCCAGTTATCTGGTAGCTCCTTGCTCACCTTCCATAGTTCTAAGGTCATCTGTGGGGTTGGTTGTTCAGAAGGGCAGAAGTTGTGAGGAAGCTATGCCTTAATTTCAGTCTCTGTTTTTGGTGGTTGGTGATCAAATAGCAGGTGTGTTTCTGAGGTACTTGCTTTGACCAACTCTTTCTGAGCAGCACTTTATCTATGGAATTTTGATGGAGGGATACCAGCTAAGTAATGCACTTTTTGTACCAGGGTTGGTTTTAGGCATCCTGTGACCAATCTCACTGTTTCTTTTAGGGCCACACCCACCTGCCCTGCATGCTTTGGTCTGCACCACACTGGACTAGCATACTCTCTTGAGTAACATAAAGCAAGCGCAGAAGTTCTTAATGTGTGGGTTGACCCCCCAACTTGTGCCTGTTATTTTCCTCAGAATATTGTTCCTGGCAAAAACCTTATGTTTCGTATTAAGGTGGTGGGTCTTGAAAGTAAAAGTTCAATCCAAGGTAACTCCCAGGTATTTGAGAGTGATGCAATGTTTGAGCCTGGTGCCATTCCAAGTCACCTGCAGGCTTCTTGATATCTCATGGTTTTTCAAATGAAAAACACAGAGTTGAGTTTTTAGGCAATTTGGCTTCAGTCAGTTTTTTCTCAATAGCCTCAAAGGTTGTGCACTATGTGGCAATTGCCAGGTCATCGGTGTAAACAAAGCTCCTAGTGCCATGATGGTGAACCTTGGTACTCCAAGTGTTCTTGGACTACAATTACCTGAAGCCAAAGTTAACACTCCTGCTGTTGAAGGCTTCTGGGAACTGAAGTTCAAGAACAGCTGGAGTGCCAAAGTTCATCATCACTTTCCTAGTGACTTCTGGCAATGGTTGATCATTAGTTAAACAGTGTGGGGGCTAGCACACTGCCCTGCGGGAGGCCATTTCTTTGAACTCTCCATTGGCTGCATTGTCCTTGGAAATCTATGATTTTCCATTAAACAGCCTATGATTTTTGTGAATTTAAAATCCTTTGTGATATAGGAGACTTTCTTCAGCAAGGCTGTGTGGTTGACTGTCTCATAAGCTGCAGTGAGATCTATAAACACTGTGTCTGTGATTTCCTTCAGTTCGAAACCATCTTCTATGTATTCTTTGTAGTCATTTCTACTTCTGGTGCTTCTGGGTTGAAAGGATTCACTGGTGAAAATTTATGTTGCTGGTGATAAATCTCCTTTTAACTTCCAGTGAGGGGCTGGTTGTCCAGTGATGAATCTCCATTTAACTTCTGTTAAAGTGGTCATTTAAAGTCAATAGAGACAGCGTCTGTTGGAACTCATTTCCCTAGATACCTTGCAATGCTCAGGGAATCTTGCCATTACCCACCACTCAGCAGGGCATTTTTCTTCCAGTTTACTGAGCAAAGACAGAGAATCAAGTAGAGGTAGAGAGGATATCCTACCTACTGCTGATTTGGGGCTTACATTCCTGCTGAGATGGGAGAGAAACCCATTAAATACAAAACTACCATCCCTAATAGCTACCTGCCATGAAGACAATTCTGACTTACAGTGGCCCATGCCAGGGTTTCCTAGGAAGAGACATCCAGAAGTAATTTATCAATACATTCCCTCCTTCTGGGAGACATCACAACTGGAAGGTTGGCAGTTCGATAACTGAGCTTCTGTCTCTGTCCCAGCTCCTGCCAACCTAGCAGTTTGAAAGCAAAACATTGCAAGTAGATAAAAAGGTATCACTTCAGTGTGAAGTTAAACAGTGTTCCATGCACTCTGGTGTCTAGGCTTACCTGCCACATGTTCACGGAAACATCTGCAGATGGAAACAGTGCTGGTTCTATGTCTATAAACAGAGATGATCACTGATCCCTAGAGTTGGATATGACTGGCTTTTGAGCAAAGGCGAACTTTACCTCCCTTCTTCTGGGCATCCTTTGGAACTAATCAGCTCACTCAAGGTTACAATGGCTGGATTTTCCCCCTGAAAGGCACAGATGGGAATCAAACTCTCAATTTCGGTCTCCAAAGCCAGGTATCCAACTCATGAACTATTCAGCCAGATTTTTATACTAATACCTCCATGGATATTCAAGCAGCAAGTTGTGCATTTTAATTTTATATACTCTATAAAACCACAAAGATGTACTAAATCTCATTATGCATACATAATCTGACCCATGGTGGGGGGGGGGGATCTGTGGAAACATCCACACTGTTGTATGCTACTGTAGTGTAGAAAGAGACATGGGAAAAGCCTGCAAATTTTTCTTTTAAATAAAGAATAAGGTACAAAGCGCTATTATAACATTACTTAATGCTGTACAGTTTGCATTGCACCATCTACCAGTGAAGAAATAACTTGACTTCTTCCGCTGTATCCATATCTGAATATTGGAGATCATCATGACAATCAACCATGATGACTGTCCTGAGAATTTAATGCAGCGGCCTTTCATCTGCCTTCCACATCACAGCATGGCACCCGTACCACTGATCCAGCTCTGTGAGTCACTTTTTGGTCCTGAGCCCATTTGGCATTCAAAGTCCTCATCAGCCCCAGGCCAGTATTGATGAAGCTGCTGCTCTCCATCAAGATGGATTCAAGTGGGATTTAGTTAGTCCTCAGGGTTGATAGGTTAGTTCACCACTGCCTGACACTTGACATTGAGTTGTTGGCAGTATTGTCTACTCTATTACCATAGAGGATAACCTGCCCAAACTCTTATAACTTGGCTGCTTGAGTAAAATAATTCCATAGGTGCTCCATACACCTCTTTGGGATGTTGGCTGCTTAATTACAACTGCATTGTAACATATTTAATTTCTTTCAAGAGCTGTTTGCTGGTGAATGACTTCTTTATTTCAAAGCCATGAATGCTGGCTACATTTCAGATTTCACCTGTCTTGACTTCAAATGCAAGGTACGTTAACTAATCAATGGTAAAATAAGATGCCAGGAGGAAGATAAATAATATAACATTAAGTCAATAACAACAAGAATAAAAAATGATATCAAGGAGCAAGAGTTATGCTTTACAAAAGAATGAAAAAATTGGCAATACTGTTTATCATGGCTTTGCCATTCTAGAGGTTATTGATCTTTAGAAACCCTGCCAAGTTGTGAGGGTTATCTTGCTTTGATGCAGAACTTCTTAGGAACACACTTAATATTATGGAATCAGCTGATCTGAACATGGGATTTCATTTGTTATACCTATATTTTTGAGTAATAAGCTGGGGAACATGGGAACCACTGTGTAACTGGGGGGCTCCCCCCCCCTTTTTAAAATTTTGAAGTCAGGATATTCTTGTGTGCTTCCCTGTTTTAGCCTTGAGAAAAGGAGAATGAGGGCAACATGAAGTACTTTTCAAATATTTGAAAGATAGTCATAAAGAGGAGGGGCAAGATCTGTTGTTTATTATACCAGAATAATGGGCTCACACTAGAGGAAACTAGATATAGGCTGAATATAAGGATTTCTTTCCTTAACAGTTAGAGCTGTGTAACAAAGGAACCAATTACCTCAGGAGGTAGTGAGAGAAAATTGGGCAACCATCTGTCAGATCTGCTTTAATTTGGATTCCTGCATTGGGGGGGGGGGTTTGAAGGGGAAGGCGGCGGTTGGAATCGATAGCGTCATAAGCCCCTTCCAACTAAAATATTCTATGAGTCAATGATTCAATGACTCTTTGAAACAGGGATCTTAAGTCATTGTCATGTATACAATTCCACATTGACACACACAATTTCCAACTTTTAACTTATCAACCATTCTCTCTTTATCTTGGAGCAATGAATAAATGACTGCCATGTCATCAGCTTCTTATATCTGAGGAAATTACTTGATCCACAAAAGCTTACATTAAAATATAGCAGTTAGTCTTCAAGGTGCCACAACATTTTTGTGTTCTTTATTTTTCCTCCAATTCTACTTTCCCCCCCTTGTCTGGTACATTTGCACAGACTAACACAGCTGCCACTTAAAAAACTAGAATCATTTATATTTATTGGATGAAGAGGCAGGCCAGAAGGTCAATCTCAATTCTAGTTAAGAGTTGGAAATTTGCCTGCATACGATCTTAAAGTTAGAGAGAGTGAAAGAAGTATCACACATCCACATTTGCCCCAGCTTTGCTGTTACTGCTGACTCCACCGATCCCAGGCTGTCGCCCCCCCCCCCCCCCCAATCATCCACGATGGGCACCAGCTGCTCCTGGGTTAGACAAGCAAGTATTGGAGATGTACACATTTGCTAGTTTTTCATCTCCTACAGTATATATAGTTTTTTTTTAAATCAACAACACTCAATTTTGAACCTATTCCTGTCCTGGAATTATAGGTGAATTTTAGCCAATTCTGATGAAAAATGAATGGAAAGAAATTCTCAGCCCTCTGCACTAGGCAAATTTAACAGGTACAGCTATTCACAGCATGGAGAAGACCTGTTTGCCATGTAGTTACTAAAGATTAAAATAGTTTCTAGGGAGGAGGGAAGCTCTGTTTCTGCCAATTGATTCTCCCTGGGATCAATAGCTCCTTGTCCTAGTTCTAAGCCATTAAAACTATATTTGAAATATATCAAGATGCAGAGTCACCAGTTAGAGGCTCTATGTTTTTTGCCTTGCCTTCTATAATTGTTTTCTTCTATGGGTGTAATCTCGGATGGTCTCTTTTTGGTCACATATGGAAGAGTTTTTGTGTATGCCCCTGCTGAGATCTTTAAATGAACAAAACAGAGGAGGAATTCATGTTATACTCTACTAATATCACCATTGCAGCATACAGTGGTATCTCACACTACAAACACTTCGTTTAATGTAATTTTAGTTTTATGAATGGAAATCCATTGAAAATAATGCCTTGCTTGATGGATTTTTTCACAATATGAAGTAAAATTCTCTCTAAATTAGATTGTATACAGTGGCCTCTAGTGGCCACTTCTGGTAATACTGTGTGTTCTGCATTGTGTTTCACTGTACGAATTTTTCATAATACAAAATGTCTCGTGGAATGCATTAATTTTGTCATGTGAAGTACCACTGTATTTATGTAACAATACCTTTTTAGGAGGTTAAGACATGATATTTTACCAGGAATAAGAGACCTTTGGGCAGCTGTACTTCATATCATGAAGTGTCCTGCTGTCCCTACAATGACTGAAGTGATTTCTAATTTTAGCTGTATTCTATCAATGGAGAGGTAAAAGAGATGGGTAAATTCTTTTTCTGCTTGTTACATGCTTTCACGCTCATGGATGTAAAACTTTTATGCTATGTGTTTTGTATCTGTCATTTTAAAACAAACTGATACATTACACAATTGGTAATCCTCATCCTGACTTTCTGGCACTCATGCAAAGTTTGTAAAAGGGATAGTTTTGGGTTACAGTTCCCAGAATCTCCCAGATAGCATGTGGTAATCTCCCACTGTCATGCTGGCAGGGGAGTTCTAGGAACCATGACCCCAAAAAATATACCTTTTCCAAACTCTGTTTCTATTTGGTGAATGAAATGGCCCACATAAACACATATAATTATAAAAAGATTTAGTGTATCTTAATCATGAATCCAAATACAGTTGTACCTCGCTTAAAGAGCATAATGCGTTCCACAGGACTGCTCTTTAAGCGAAACACCATTGTAAGTGACCAATTGTGGGGGGGATTGTGAACCCCAATTTATTTGTTAAGCGAGTTTTTGCTTGGTTTTATTTGTTAAGCGAAGGGAACATTCAGAGAAAATTCTGCTCTTTAAGCGATACACTCTTTAAGCGATACACTCTTTATGCGAGGTTTGACTGTAGAGACTGCAGATAATAAATCAGAAGAATGAGAATCCAAATAGCGACTGCAGATAAGAAATCAGAAGAATGAGACTGAGAAAGAAAGCAGTGAAAGAACTGGCAATGATAAACAACTATAAGGATGTGTCACTGGAAACCAAAACCAAGATAATCCACATCCATATTCTCTTTACCCTTATGTACCAATACAGATTTTATTTTATTTTACTCCTGTTTGGAGTAAAACCTTTATACATCTATATCACATCTACATCCATCTATTTACAGCTGGATGGATAGCTCAGTGGTTTAAGTATCTGCCTTTGGAGTTGGAGGCTGGGAGGTCAATTCCTGATTGTCTCTCCCAAAAGAAAAGCCAGTCTCTGTGACCTTGGGCAAGCTGCAGAGTTCCAGAACATCCCAGAAGAAAGAAACAGTAAACCACTTCTATGTATTCTCTACCTAGGAAACCCTGGAAAGAGTCCCTATAAGAGAACAGACTTGACATCACATCATTATTGTTATTATTATCCTATAAGAAACAAATGCTACAGTGCGGGACCAAAAAGAGAAGTTTAATTAGATGGTTCACACAAGGAATTCATCTCAGACATTAGTGGCTTGACTATGCAGCGGGTCCTTGCTATGCTTCCCTTAGCCGGTAATACAAAGAGACACAAAATCCCACGTATTCTATTTTGAGCAGAGCTGCGTCATCACTACCTTTGAAATCACTACAACCAAAGCCAGAATGCCGGACTCAATGAACTGTCCCAGTATGTTTAATCTCACTAATGACAATAAATAATCCTTCATAATGGGTTCAGACTTGACCTACAGCTATTGATCTTCCTCCTTTTCACCCCATTCTAACTCTCTGGCACAGTAGGAGAATGTCCAGCTTCTTTTTTCTCCCACTCCTGGGCTTGAGATTGTGTCACCAGGCATTAGGAATGGACCTTTGATATTTATCACCTGTATCTATAATTCCTTAAAGTACATATCCACTCTTTGTCTTTTTATAGCTTATTCAGTGTAGCAGGAAGGAATGAAAGCTGTCCATTCATGCCAAAGCCACACCAATCCTAAGCTCTCAAGTTATCCTTTAAACACATAAGCAAATGTTAAAAGTACATCTAGTACCATCAGGCTAAGCTTGTTAGATGTTACCTCTACACACAGGAGGAAGGGGAATAAAACAGAGAAGGTGGTAAAAGAGAAAATAGCTGCAAGAACTTTCTGCTATCTTACAGCAGCCATACAGTATGGTGGAACAACTCACATCAGCCCTAGCTAGGACAGCCATCATGGGTGAATTCTGGTCTGTGAGCTTCAAGTAGACCTCCAGCAGATCCTACTACCTCCCTCTGATAGCCTCCCATCTATTCTTTGCACAATTTTGTTCTAAAATGGCCAATATTTCAGTCTTTGAGACATTATTTGGCTTTGACACCCAAGGCAGTGTTGCACCCTCATCCCTTCCACGAAGCCCTGTAGATAGGGGTGCCCAAACTATGGCCGGTGGGCTGGATCTGACCCCTGACACTAATTCATCCAACCCACAAAACCCTTGTTGCTCCCAGATGTGGAATTAAAATGCGTCCTTCCAGGTACATTTTACTTCCACTTCTGGGAGGGATGAGGGCTTTGCAGGCCATATGAATTGGCGTTGGCGGCTTGATCTGGCCTGTGGGCCATAGTGACTAGCCCCCTGAGCCACATGACCAGCACAGAGACAAAAAAGTTTGAGCACCCTGCTGTAGAGCTTCAGCAGAGGACCTTAAAGGCTTTGGAAAGTTGGTAGAGACTTCCTTTAAGTATAGGCAGAGGCGTAGCTACCGCCGTATCTGCCGTATCAATTATACGGGGCCCCCGGGCCACGGGCCCCCCCAATGTGCATAAGCAAAACAAATTTTTATACAGGGCCCCGCCAAGGCACGCTACTCTTCTGAGTATAGGCAATCATTGCAGACTCTGATGGCTCAACTCATTCAGGCTTCTTCATATTTGTTGGGTTTCATAAGAGGTGACCCTGTTCTGGGCAGTGTTCATGCTTTCATTTTTTGGGAAAGAATGATTAGTGAGATAGTTGCAAGTTCAAATAGAGGGAGGAAAAGCAGAGCTTTGCAGGTGCAGGATTTTTCACTGTTCATGGACCAAATGAGAATGCTCCTTCACAGGTCAATGACTGATCAGAAAGGTCATAGACACACCCTTTCTTTGGGTGGGTGGCTAACCAGACTTTATGCCTGGTTGCAGCTACAGAGGCATATTTACAGGTCAACTCGACAAGTGGCAGACTCTTCGTTATTTATGAGAATGGAAACTCACTTTCCTGTTTTCAGTTCACTGCTATGTTGAAAGCAGAGCTAAAAAGAATGGGGCTGCTGCCTAAGGAATTTGGTAGTCATTACTTCAGGACTGGGACAGTTACAGCTGCTGCCGTGCTGGGTTGTTCACTGGCAAGAGTGCAAGTGGTGGGGAAGTACAGCTCTTCAGGATATAAAAAGGACATAAAGCTGGATTAGGAGAAAGATGACTAAATGCCAATGTCCCTTATAGTGTTGTAGGTCCAGTCAAATCAGTTTGGATGTTAGGTCACATCATCATCTACTGGGCAGAGAAGTATGTAGTGAGTTCCTGATGGGACGGCATCTTGGTTTCTTAGAACAATTCTGCACCAGGTAGTTCAGGCACAGAGGAATGTAATGGGAATATTGAGGATGGCTGTCAGGTGCTGCATGGCGACTTTCCTCTCACAGATGCATTAGTAATTCAGCTAGGTGAGAAGGATCTGCCGGCAAGGAACCTTCTCACATTGCTGCTGTGAACACCTGCAGCTACCTTGGTTTAGTTAGAACTATTGGAGAGATGGGTGTAGTGTGGAACCCAGAAGCCTGGAAATGTAGCCCTGGCTAGATATAAGGTGAGCAGAGCAGCAAGTCACATAACAAAGGAGGGTGGTGGAATGTGGATCCACCCAGGTATGTGCTGGCCTAGAGGATGCAGGGACTCATCCAGGTGCTCCCAGATGACTGACACCCCCCCCCCCGAGGCAGGCAGAATTATGTCACTGGATGACATAATTCACCTGTGTGCAAGATTTTTGCCACAGCCTGACCCAAGCCAGAACCTTCCAGGTGGCAGGGTGCTGTTACTATGGGGTAGTTATTGCCATGGACCAACCACCCCCATCCCCTGCAATGGCTGGTTGGTACAACCATGGCCTTGGCAGATGGGAAAGACTCACTGGGCTTAGTTCTTGGTTTGCAGTGGTGGCGACAGCAGCGGCAGTGCTGGGACAGATTCTGAGGGTAATGTCAGGGGCTGGGAGTCTCAGAGGTTTCATCCCAGCAGCCACAGAAGGGGCTCCCAGAGGGGAAGGCATGTAGGCATGTTGGACTAGGTTTCCAACTCTCACCCCCTGCCTTCACCCTCAAAATCCAACCCAGGAGTGTCAGGGCCCAAAGAGCTCTTCCATAGGATTGAGAGAGAGAGAGAGGGCTTCCCCCTTCTTCCTTGCTGCCTTGCCTGCCAGGAGCCCCCTTTTTAGCTGAGCACAGCCGAGAGAAATCTACGTCCAAAGCCTCGCCAGGGCTTTGTTGCTTACATGGTCTTTAATGGCCAGGTGTGTGTGTTTATGAGTGAGATCAGGAGTGGGAGGGAGGGGAAGAATGTGTGTGTGTGTGTGTGTGTGTGAGTGAGTGAGTGAGAGAGAGAGAGAGAGAGAGAGAGAAGAGAGAGAGAGAGAGAGAGAGAGAGAGAGAGAGAGCGTCTTGGGGACATGAAAGGAGTGTCATTCAGACGTCCCCTGAGTGGAGTTTCTCCAGCAAAAATCCTTTCAACCCAGAATAATTTCTAACACAAAATTATTATTATTGATCCAGAGTCAGTGAATGGGGATCAGATGGCCATTTTGCTCTTCCTCCATCACATGGCACTTCCTGGTGTGGTGGAGGTGGTTGGGGGCCACATGAAACATTGCCACAGGTTGGATTCAGCCCATGGACCACAGGTTGAGAATCCCTGCACTAAGTCACAGCAGTCCCTTACTTGGTAAATAGGTACAGGCAAATTGGTAATAAGTCGTTTTGATATGTGTTTAGTGATTTAGATAGAAGCTTTGCCTTTCCATTATCCCAGGGACACCTGATCTATTTGTGCTTGTTTGATGTGGATCTGTGGATCTTAACCTGAAAAAGTTACAACTGCCTCTTTTCTTCCTGGGCAATGAGATTTTTTTGTTTAATTAAGGAAGAATTGTTCCTAATTAAATGTGAGATGTAATGCTTGTCTAACCTGTACTTAAATTCTTGCCTACTGCCTCTATCTAGTGAGTCCCAGTATCAGTCTAGGATGATGGGGGGGGGGCGCTGGAGGTAATGGGAATTTCTCCCCCCTACACCCCCAATAGGTGTCCCCATCACTCCCTGTCCACCGCCCTCCCAAGATGTCCAAACCCCCCCCCCCCCGATCCACCATTGAGATGTAGTACATATGAAGACTGATTTCTTCAAGGAAGATGGGATTCATCTTTTTGAAAGGAGACAGGAACAATGATTACGGGACATTAGGCATGGCGTTTTAGAGTGGTTGGAGCAGGAAATAGTTTGGCAAGAGATGGTTGTACTAGGGCTCTTTCTTCCCTCTCTCTCATGATAGTTTTGGATATTTATGACTATTTGCTGATCATGCAGTGGGGGGGGGGGGGGAGAAAGCACTCTGTGTTAAAGCAAAGCCCCTTTTTGTTTTAATAATAATTCCTCACAACCAAAAGCCAACCTATAATGGTTACAAAGGTAAAAGTTTAAGTTATAAAACAGTATTTATTCACAGAGATTTGTTCAGAAGGTAAATGCACTCAGAAGACATGATACAGTAGCATCAGAATAATAGTGCAGGTAAGGAAATTCACTGCAAACAACAAAGCCAGCGGAGATGATGGTATCCAAGTTGAACTTTTCAAAGCCCTAAAAGATGATGGAATCAAATTATTACATTCTATATGCCAGCAGATTTGGAAAACAAAACAATGGCCACAAGATTGGAAAAGATCAGTATATGTTCCAATCCCCAAAAAGGGTAATGCCAAGGACTGTTCAAATTATCGAACAATTGTGCTCATCCCACACACGAGCAAGGTGATGCTTAAGATAATACAGGATAGACTGCAACAGCATGTGGAGAGAGAGTTACCAGAAGTGCAGGCGGGGTTCAGAAGAGGCAGAGGGACCAGAGACCACATCGCCAACATAAGATGGATCATGGAAAAAACAAAGGAATATCAGAAACAAGTATACTTCTGTTTCATTGATTACACTAAGGCTTTTGACTGTGTCGACCACAACAAAATGTGGCAAGTAATTAAAGAGATGGGAATCCCAGAACACCTTATATGCCTCATGAGAAATTTGTACATGAAGCAAGAAGCAACAGTTAGGACAGAATACGGAATGACAGAGTGGTTTGGAATAGGAAAAGGAGTAAGACAAGGCTGCATTTTGTCACCCTGCTTATTCAACTTATACACAGAGCACATAATGCGCAATGCAGGGATGGAGGAATCACAATTTGGGATCAAAATTGCTGGGAGAAACATCAACAATTTGAGATATGCAGATGATACCACCCTAATGGCTGAAAGTGAGGAGGACCTAAAGAAGCTCCTGATTAGGTTGAAAGAAGAAAGTGAAAAGGCTGGCTTGAGACTCAATATCAAGAAAACAAAGATAATGGCAACAGGCCCTATCAGTCCATGGAAAATAAATGGGGAAGAAGTAGAAGCCGTGACAGATTTTACTTTCTTGGGATCAAAACTCACTGCAGATGGGGACTGCAGCCATGAAATAAAAAGGCGATTGATTCTTGGGAGGCAAGCAATGAGAAACCTGGGGAGCATAATGAAAAGTAGAGACATCATATTGAAAACAAAAATTCGTATTGTCAAAGCAATGGTATTCCCTGTGGCAATGTATGGTTGTGAGAGCTGGACCATTAGGAAAGCTGAGCGCAGAAGAATAGATGCCTTTGAGATGTGGTGTTGGAGGAGAGTTTTGAGAGTCCCCTGGACAGTGAGGAGAACAAATAGGTCAATCTTAGAAGAAATAAACCCAGAATGCTCCTTAGAAAGTCAAATTGTAAAGATGAAGCTAAAGTACTTTGGACATCAAATGAGAAGAGAGGATTCACTTGAGATAGCCTTGATGCTTGGAAGGGTCGAGGGCAAAAGAAGAAGGGGACGGCCCAAGATGAGATGGTTAGATGGTATTGTGGAGACAATGGGCACAGAGCTCAGTGAGTTGAGGGGGATGGTGGAGAACAGGGGTGCCTGGCGGGCAATGGTCCATGGGGTCGCAGAGGGTCGGAATCGACTGTCCGACTGAACAACAAAGTTAAAAGAAAGGTTAAGATGTTCTTTCTCCACAGCCATGTGGTTGAGAAGATGGAGTTACTGAGGAGCCTCCTTCCTCTTCCATGGCAAGCAAACAATTGGTGAACAGAACAAAGGAAGATCACAAAATATGCAAATAGGGTCAGGTAACCCCTGTGGTGGGAAGACAGGAACTTTTCTAATTGGTTCCTTAGACACAAATAAACAAGTTAGGTTTGCCTAGAAGGGAGTCTTTCCTGTCAAATGACTAATTACTTTAGTCTTTCTAATCCATGTCCTTCCAGTGAGGATCTAAGATTGAGGGATGGACAGGCGCAAGCCCAAAGACCATTGTGTTCCCTAATAATGGCTGGCAGTGAATCTCACCATAGGGGCTTTGTACCCAGAATTTAATCACACCCACTTTGGGATTCCCCATTATTTATTATCCAGCCTAAAAAGGAGTTGGGAAGCAGACTTCATTTCACAGTTGAGTCATATGATGGTGGGATCTGCTTCTCATGCTGTGCCAATGCCTTCATGTTGCAGCCAGTGCAAGCTATTGCTCAATTTTATCCACTTACATACATTCTACTTACATGCAATTTATTATGAAAATAAAATGTTGAACTTGTCAATGGGGTGTGTTACTGATAGCCAGGGACATAAGGGGAAGGTTATCTTACCGGGATCCACAATCACCTGTTGGATGATGTATAAGCAATGCAGCATACACATGTCCTGGAGCACTCCCCTCATGGATTACCTTTTCCTTGAAGTTTGCTTCAGTGTCCTAAGTGGGATACTATATTTTTTAAGTATACACAGAGAAATGTGAATTGTAGTAGTATTCACTATGCACACAAATTAACCTCACATACCTCTTCCTTTCCCATCCATGCCTAGAAAAATTCCTGTGGACACTCTTGATTTAAGTCCACTTCACTGATACATGTTGCTGATTTGGGGTTTTCATATTTGGAATCCAAAAATATTGAGAACATCGCCCCCACCTACAGGCCCCCATCAACGGCCAGAGGGGAGTTAGTCTGTTCTGCTTTGGTTGTTTTGTGAGGTGGTATTTTATGATACTGTACTGCTGCTGTTTTGACTGTAAGCCGTCCTGAGTCACCTTGGCGAGTGGGCGGCAATATAAATCTGAACAGACAAATAAATAAATAAAATTGCAGTCTTCCAACCAACTGACAGGGCTGGAACTAGGGTGAAAGAACTCGGCTTTGCTGTAATGGCACAAAATATAGAAAGACAAGAAACCTATGAATTAGAAAATAAATGGCAACATCACCTAGTCCTACACACCTTCTTTTCTTCCTTCATTTTTTCAGGGAGTTTATTCATGACTCACAGTGGAGTGGTTGGAAGACTGTGTGACTTGACCCAGATGCCAACAGGACTAGTTATAGCTCTACCACCTGAAGGCTAATACAGTCCAAATTGTAACTGCAATCTTGCTTTGGAGTTTATGAATAGAAGAAGGTTCAGGGTCACACCCAGTGTGATAAGAACTTGCTTAAGGATTGTGGCCAAAACTGTTAAGAAAAATATATGAAATGATTCATAATTGAAGCAATACAGCATCTAAACCAAGAAATATTAATCAGAAAATTGTGTTTAAAATATTTTTTAACAACTGCACCTAGATTAAAATGATATAAAAATTCATGATCCATGCCAACACCTAATGGAGATGGATACATTTAATGCTTTGATATAAATCACTAACTTTATTTTTATAAATGGGGATGTTTATATTGAGAAGATGATATAATTCTAGAGAACAGTTTGCCTTAATGAGCTGAGTAATACAAACCTAAGAAAGTTAATTTTGAGTTTGAGCCTGGCCACCTTGTGCTTTTAATAACCTTGCTTCTTATCATTCTCAGAAGTCATCTATTGATCTTTCTGAAGCATTGTAAGTGAAGATTAAAGCTCTCCAGCACTCTTGACTGCAGGTGTGCTCTGGTGAGTGATGCCCCCTCCATAATATGTAGGATGAAAAAAAGTGGACTTGGGAAGGGAACCAACTGCTAATCGGTGTATTTGCACAGAAGATCAATCTTTGATAGTTATATTCACAAATACTGTTTATTTGGCTGTATCAGGGAACAGTCAAGTTTTCTGGAATGGATTCTTAGCCATGATGGATGTAATTGTCAAAACTGCCAAGGTCAATGTATTACATTCAAAAAGAGAACTAACTCATTCTGAGCACCTTCCATTTATCATTCATGCAATTTGACCCCCAGTTCTCTGTAATAACAGAGTGTAAAGGAACAACTGCTGTGTTCATTCCTATATGTGTCTATGGACTTCTAAATACCATTTAGGTCATAGCCTTTGCATAGAACCATAACTTCTGTTTCCACCTATTCTGTAACTATTGCAGGAAATCTGCTTTTAATAAGGAATAGATTCCCTCTAAATCTGTACATAGCTGAACTATTATTGAATACAATATTCATGTACAGTATAGCCTTACTTCTTTTCCCAGGTTGGTCTTTAAATTGTTCCAAAACCTAGCATCCATTTCTTTCTTTTTTGTTTCTTTTTCTCCTCATCCCTCTTCCTCTTTGCCATTATTTTATTTCTCATTACAAAATTAAATTCCAGCATGGCAGTACCATGCTTAACATTCTGGAAACTTAGACAGAATTCTTCCTCCCCCCCCCCACCCCTCCAGCCAATCAGCCAGTTCTTCAAGGCCAGTTTCACCTGTCACTATGTTCTGAAATGTCTGCTGCCAATATCAACTAGGGAATGGAACAGGAAATTAAACAAGAAGGCTATTAAAATGATTACTTGCTAGGACAGTTCCTATTAGGCTTGTTACTACCAGACTCATTTTCAGACATACTTGCTTCTGCAGTTTTAGACTCTTTGACCCCAAATATTCATGCAAAATTATGTCTGCTATGATTATATAAGGGCCTGTCCACACTGGCCCTTGTGGTACAAGCTGTGTCTGGATGCCTGAGGTTGCTTGAAGATGAGGGGAAGAGCTATATAACATCCCCATCCAAACATCGCAAGCAACTTAATTATTGCGAGGTAACTGATAAGCAACTTCCTGATAGAGGAAAATTGAACACTTTCCCTGCTGTTATGCAGAGGGGCATGGAAAGTGGTTTTTTCCTGCTATTTTATCACTGTTGTGTTTCATCGCAAACCTTATAATAAAAGATCTTGGGATCTGGAAAACATTCACAATAATGCACAGGACCAGCCCTGATCTAAGTATGGCAAGCATTTCAAAATGGCCAACATGGCCATTTTGGAAGGCTCAGTAACGAGTTTTGAAGCTAGTGGAAGGGCAAAATGAAAAGGCATATTTTTTAAAAAAATATCCACATACTTTATCCATGGTCCACAGTATAAACACTCTGTGTTTCCTTCAAAGTGCATTTGTTGTGACTCATGTACAGTAAGGCTTTCAGAGTAGAGATCTTGGGATGGTGGGGGGAGGCAGGATGTCCCACTAACAGAGTCCAGTTCAATACCAAAGAAAGTACGTTGGGGTTTTTAGGAAACCTGGCTTTCAATTTTTTCTTTTGCCAGTGGGATCCTTGAACTACAGGGCAGTGACTGAAATGTTGCCAAGTGGATAGCACACTTGTGGAGTTGGTGAAGACCATGAAAAGGAACTCATCTAGATAATGACCATTATGAGTAGTCCTTTCTAGCCTGTTTCAGGAATGTGCTAAAGGACTCAAAAGCCACACATGAGATTCAGCAGCCTGTGGGCACCAGCTTGTCAAAGTACCACTCTCTTCAAATTTGAATCCTAGAAGGTAGAAATCCTCTGGGTGAACTAGAAGGATCCAAATGAGAATTGAATGCCAAATTTTGTCATAAATTGTGGATTCCTGCACAACTGCACCATCCTCGTGACCTATTTAAAGGAGGCATACTTGACTCAGCAAGGCTCTAGAGGGATGGGATTTTTAACTGAGTTCGTCTTGGGGTAGGAGAGATTTTGGATTTGACAGTAAAAAAAATAAAATTATCATAAAAAAGAACAATGGGAGAAGTGGTGTTCTTAACCACTGGATGAGGTGGATGCAAGACATGGAAAATGTTATATACCCATCCTTCCTGGATCAAAGTAAGAGGCTATTGTTTAGTTTAGTTGGTAGTATTAGTTAAAATGCCCATCCTCAGTTTTATTGCTTTCTTCAAATCCATGGGAGCACATTGCCAATCATCTTCAAAGCTCCAAGACTAGCTCCACTAGCTAGCCTCTTCAAAGCTTTGGTGACTTACTTTCTGAATAAGTACCATTTGAAACCAAATATGACAGGACAGAATCATTCTGAACCAAGGCAAAAGACTGCACTCTCATTTATTTATATACCAAATATGTATAGTACATGATGTGGCATTAGGATGTTGCAACTGAGGACAGTAAATTCAATGAGCTCCTCTTCTGTGGACCCTTCCAATTTGCTGATCTCTGAAGAGGTGCCATTCTTCTCATATTAGCTCTGCCTCAACTGACCTTGTCTTACACTCTTCCAGGCCCACTAGGCATCATCCTGCACTACAAATTGTTTTGTTCCAATCTGGGTAAGTATAGTTCCTTTGGGGTTTTAGGAAACTCTTTAGAGTTTAGAAACAATCTCCATGTAATTTGCAGGAGGCAGCAGCCATGGAAAGCTTCATTCTACAGAACTGAGAGTCAAAGAGGGAGTAAGCTACAAAGTAGATTTGCAGATTTAAATCTGCTTACATGTTCTTCAATCTCCTGTGGCATTGGTTTGCTAAGTTTTCAGCAGCATATGGAAGAACATTGAAGATGAACAGTCATGTTGCTTGTATTGTATCCTAGTTGCCCTCTCAAAGCCTGTCTAGCAACATAGGCTTGTTGGGACCCAAATATGTAATATCCCACTTGATCTATGACTGAGGTCAGAAGAAAGGGTGGTACAAACTCAGTAGAAAAGAGCAAAGATTTCTCTCCCAACCCCTCCCCCTAGTAAGCAACAAATGAAAGTGGAAACACTAATCTAGGCTTTATGGCCCCAAAATATCCAGTCCAGACGTTGCCCTTATAAATCTTGCCAGTGATTGAAAACTATGGGTGACACCTTATTATGGGATCCATCTGTTTTGGAGATTATGTTGGCTGGCATCAGATTAGGATTTTCTCTGACACTTCTAGCTAGCGTCAAAGAACTTTGTTAGACTCTCATGCTTATTCAGTAACTACTTGTGAATGATGGACCCCATATTCTAGAAATTATCTCAAAGAGTAACATTTTACAAGCTTTGGTTGTACTTATTTAGATAGTAGATTTACTTTTCAATTTTGGTCACTTTTTAATTTATGCTTGCATGAGAAATATAAACTCTTATAACTATACCATACAAATATTTCATCTTGTTACTGTTGTTAGTTTCTTTCTTTGTAAATAGTAAAAATTTTAAAATCATAATCGTAGAGAACCTACAGCAAATATGTCTCCTGAATAACATGGAGCCAAACAGATTATATAGTGATAATTGTGTGCCATCAATGGTGATTTACGGCACCCCTTTCCAGGGTTTTCTAGGTACAAAGTACTCTGATTTGGTTTACCATTCCCTTCTTCTGGGGACACCCTGAGACTGTGCAACTTAACCAAGATCACAAGGCTGACACAGTAGGGAATCGAACTCCCAAACTCTTCCTCTGCAGTCAGATACGTAAACTACAGCGATGCCCAGTCAGCTAACAGGTTATACAGTGTGTGTGTGGCTTGATACCCTCCTCTCTCTGTCATCTCAGAGGCCTTGACTATTAGCACCCTTTTCTGGCTTAGGTTGGGAGAGAAGGTGGTACAGTTCAGATGACAGTGTGCTGCCTAACATTTTAATTATCCAAAGAATCCCAGAATTTTTTTGCCCCTATAAACAAAAACAAATGTGTAAACCAGCCTGAGCTCTGTTGAGGAAGAAGGAAGACATAACAGCTTGTCAGGTTTACCTCATCATTACTTTAGAAAAAAAAATTGACAAGGAGCACCCATGGGGGCACACATAAGACAACATCTATCCTGCTAGCTTACGGTCTGAGCAGGGTGGAAATTCACATTTTGAACTGTAGTTTCAAGAAACTCTAGCCCAGGGGTTCCCAACCTTTTCAAGATGGGGATTGGGTCATGCTCTCTCAGTCAGCTTTGAGGGCTGGATGGCCATTTTGCCCTTCCTACACAATTGGGATGGTCATTTTGTCCCAACAGTTTCAAAGGGCAGCCATTTTGTTTCTTGAATGCCCTTGGAGAGGTGTGGGCCACATGAAATGGTGCCATGGGCTAGATCTGGCCCACAGGCCCTAGGTTGGGAACCCCTGCTCTAGCCAGAAGCTCTGACATCTGGAGAATTTCTGAAGTTGTAGTTCAGAATGTAACTTTTCCAAGCTATGGGAGGGGCTGACTCAGGAAATCTCCAAATGTCTGTAGCAAAGCTAGTTCCTCCAGGTCTGTCTCCAGCTTTAGCTTTGTCCACACTCTGGAGAAGGAGGCAAATGTAGAACAAAGAAAATAGAAAAAGGGCCATCTGAAAGATTGCTTTGCTATGAATTATTTGTGTTGTGCTGTTGGTAATGGGCAGGTGACTTGTACAGATTAAAATGGAAATGGGAACCTAAAGGAATGCAATGACACTTATACACCCAGTTTTCATTTCAGTGAACCAAAAGGAAATTGTTTTAAATAATGAGAAGACCTCCCAAAAGGAGAATTTATAGCTTTAGTATTGTTAACTTCCTTATATGCTGCTTGGTGATGGATGTTCATGTGACATACAGGCAATTGCATTTTGATGGTAGATATTCTGGTGCTAATTGGTTCTCCACTTCAGTGCTATGCTTGGTCTTCCCTTACTCTTGAAAGCATCCACTGTCATTGAGTGAAGTTCTCTGCTCTTTCACTTGTCATTTGAAGTGAAAGAGCTAAAATTCTTACAAATCTAATCCCGATAGCCTTGGGAGACACCATAGTGTTAAATCCCACTTACACAAGTCAACACAAACCTGAGTTAGAAGTTTTTGCAGGAAGAAAAAGAACTAGTAGTCATGAGGGTGGAGGGAGTGGGGAAAATGTGCAAAGTGAGAGGAGAATAATATTGCTTGGACACAAGGTTGTTGTTGTTTTTATAATCAGTGTTAAATTTGGAACAGAATTACATATGTTCCATCTGGAAATCCCCAAATTTTGCCAACAAAAATAGATCTATATATTTTTATCAATAGCAGCTGATTCTGGTATATATTGTAGCTCTTCAGTATCAAGCCATGTTTTATGTAGGGTTCAACCAAACAAAGTTAAAAGACATTTGATTGTGTCAAAATAGAAAGGAGAAGAATAAAGTCCCTTTTGAAGTGCATCTCTGCATCTGCCATGCAGCATCAGCTCAAAGCTCATTATGAAAGCAAAGATGGATCACACAAAATTCTGAGCAATCACACACAGATAGCTCCCTGCAGATGTCACATCAAACCCTTCCATTTTACCAATGAAAACTTCAGGGGCTTCCCCCTCTCTTTATAAAAGCTGCTGTTTTCAGGTGAATTGCAGTAGCAAATTAGTCACATCTAGAATGTAATTAGCATTGCCCGAATCACAGTGAACCCTGTACTGTAACTCTTGGGTGGGGGAAAGGGAATGTGTGTAAGGAATGAAGATGACAGAGAGAGGAGGGTATCAATATATATATAAAATCCTGAGTGACTTTAAAAAAACACACCTCATGTCTAGTTATTTATACAGGTTGCTGTAAAATATATTAAGTAGTATCACCTAGGTGTGGAGAATTTTAGCACTCCAGCACCAACATCCATCAATATGATAACACCTCAAAGAACAACATACCTGAATCATCATACTTAAGTGAAGGGCATGTTACAATGGAAGACCACACAACTCCCAGGGATATGTATCTGGTTCAGTGTTTGTCTTTAGAGCCATCAGTAAGCAACATGTTACATTAATCTGCCAATTAAGATGAGCTTTGCTTCTGTTATGCAACCCATTTTGATCCTTGTTTTTCCCCCTATATTTTCCGTTTTTTTAAAAAAAGAGACATTGTTAGCATCTAGCTTGACTCAAGACAAACAAAGTAGCTGTCAATATTCATTTTAATTAAGCCAATAGCATTAGCTGCTTATGACTTCATTCTCCTCAGTCCCAGTGGGCCATCTGAAAGGCAATTCTCACTGTTACTTAGCTCCTGCCAGGCAATCCACAAGAGGCTGTCAGCCTGCCGTGGTTTGTGACCTCTGACCCAATCACTTTCTCCCTTTTAACACTACTACTTTTGCACATTTAATGAACTTTGTACATGGTTAAAAAGATGTCAGCACAGAGAAACGATACAGCCTGCTGTGAAGGGCCCCATTGTTTCTATAAGTCTAATTGACCTTTCACATCACACACACACATACACAAAGAGAGAGGGAGGGAGAATGAAGGAAAGCGAAGATAGAGGGAAGAAGAAGAAAGGAGGGATTTAACATAAAGAAAAAGAAAGAAAAATCAATATGGTTACATAGTCACCAGTCCAATACCATCTTTTATTATTAATATGCTAAACACATTGCTTTTGGAGCACTAACACCTAAGAACTCCTAGAAATACAAAAATGACTTCTCATTAATAACCATTATATTAATTACTGTTGCCCAGAACTAGAATCTGGCTGCGAAATCCCCTGGTGGAAATTGCTATAATCGTTCAAGCTACAGGAATGAATATTTTTCCCCCAGCATAATTACTGCTGTCTCCTTATTGAAAAATATCCCATTAGACAGCAGCTTTTAGTTACATAAATTGTGTTGATTAATTTTTAATTTCTGGTTTTTTAAAAGTATGTATTGCTCATGTAAAGATCTTTGATGGTTTAAATAGTTAGCTGAACAATTATCTCAATAAAAATTGACAATTCAAATCTGATTACACTTATTAGAATTTGTCTTTATTATTAACTTCACCAAGTTAAAAATTTTGGGAACTTGTTAGCATGTCATAAATACATCAATATATAAAGCTACTGGTAATGTACTTGATAAATTATGTGCTAGAGACTATATCATGGAAAGCCAATAATACAGCTGGTTTTTCTGACCTGAAAACCAAACAGTGACTCACTAATTCAAGAATCTTGTGATGAAGTTGGTTGAGTAAGCACCTCCCTTTTTGACCCTAAAAAGGATCTGATGGGAGAATCCAGAGCTATTATTGAAAAAATGATGCAGTTTGATGAAGACACTTAATGACACATAAATGTGATTCTGATCTCATGGATGATAATAGAATAGATGGGTTATTATTGCAAAATGGTAGAGGTCATGTAGAAACTTATAACACTAACAGATCTGCAGTAGCATATAGCATCTACATTTATATACTGCCTCAAAGCATTTAGTGTACTCTCTGGATGGTTCAAAAGGTAATTAGCATTTTGCCCTAAAACATCCTGGGTACTCACTTTACCAGTCATGGAAGGATGGAAGGCTTAGTCAACCTTGAATCCTATCAGGATCAAATCCAGCAATTTGGGCTGCAGTATTGGAGTATTGCAGTGTTGGAGGAGAGTTTTGAGAGTCCCCTGGACAGCGAGGAGAACAAATAGGTCGATCTTAGAAGAAATCAACTCTGACTGCTCCTTAGAAGGTCAAATAATAAAGATGAAGCTAAAGTACTTTGGACATCAAATGAGAAGAGAGGATTCACTTGAGAAAGCCTTGATGCTGGGAAGGGTGGAGGGCAAAAGAAGAAGGGGACGGCCCAAGATGAGATGGCTAGATGGTATTGTAGAGACAATGGACACAGAGCTGAGCGAGTTGAGGGCAATGGTGGAGGACAAGAGTGCCTGGCGGACAGTGGTCCATGGGGTCGCAAAGGGTCGGAATTGACTGTGCGACTGAACAACAAAACTGCAGTTTAAACACTGTGCCACCAGGGCTCATAATGTGTCATAAATTGTCCATGTTAGAAATAAATTAGGGTGGCATCATTGGGTTGGTGTAGATCTGGGTGGACTATGGATGATGGCAGATAACAGAGGAGCCTGGTGTGTAGTGGTCCATGCAGTCACAAACGGTCAGACTTGACTGTGCAACTCAACAACAATATTTGAAACTGTCTTTTTCCTATTGTATTCTTACCCTTTCAATGGCTAGAATTTTGCTAAGGAGCAAAGTTACCACATGGGGATTGTGGTGGCTTAGTGGTTAAGACGTTGAGCTTGACATGTGCTGCACAATGGATTGAGCTCCTGTCTCTGTCCCAGCTACTGCCAACCTAGCAGTTTAAAAGCAAGAAAATGCAAATAGATAAATAGGTACTGCTTTGGCAAGAAAGGTAACAGCATTCTGTGCATTCTGGCATCTAGTCATACCTGCCATATAACCATGAAAACTTCTGGTTTTCAAGCAAGGGAGACCTTTAATGTTACAACATACACAAAGCATTAAAACCTGGACAGAGTATATCCAGAATGTGGGTTGTACTCCATCAGCGAGGCTGTACATATTCTTAGAAAGGCACTTTGTATTGACAGAGTCTCTTGTGAGTTTTACACAAAAATGCCTAATTCATTGATGATGCCAAATCATTGGAAATTTAAATTACATATGATCTCTGCTGGTCAATCTGTTCCAACATCCTGTTTCCCATTGTAGTTAGTCAGATGCTTTAGATCTGCCCCATATCAACAGAGTCTTTTTCAATGAAGTCTGGAATTTTCACAGTACTAACCACTAAGATTAGTGATTAACTTAATAAAATATAAATTTGCACAAGCCATTTACAACAAATGTAAAGGAGACTACTGTCTTCATATTGGATTTGCATAATCCCCCGAAAGAAGATTGTCCCAAGTAATAAGGACAGTTTTAACACATTGCGAAGATTTATTTCTATACATTTATTTAATGGATATGGCACTTTATTGCAGAAATGGGACAACAAGGGCAGCTAAAATTAAGTTAAAGAATCTAAATTCCCCCTTCTAATCCCAACTCCTTGTTTTCAAGATTAAATTGAAATTGATTTGTCATCTCAACTAAAACCTGTATAGCACAGAAAAGTAATTCTTTCAGGATAAGAAATCTTCGCTTCTTACCTGTTTTTCAGTACTAACAAACTTGTGTAATGATCTTCTCTGCATGGCTTAATGATCAAAATACTATACTTTGAGGAACAGCTTAATAGAAAGAGGAAAGAAGAGAAAAGGTGAAATAGACTGGAACAACATTTTAAAACAACCTGTTGAAAACCTTTGCTTAGTCAATTGGCATTATGAAAATGTAGAAGTTATTTATCCATAAAGCATAGCAAGAACTACAATTGACAGATGTTGTCATTTTAAACTTTGCATTTGCTATGTCCCTTTTCTGCACTGTTCTTCTTTGGTGGTCTTCTAATATTTTTGTTAAACAGAAGTCAAAGAAGAAGAAGAAGAAGAAGAAGAGAGAGAAAGAGAGAAAGGGGGAAAAGATATCAAGTTATTTATTTATTTGTTTTGGTACAGTTACAGATAGAGCCCTTTTTTATAGTTTCATTTTTTGAAACATCAGCTCTTCGAACTCTGAGTGGCTCCCCATTCCTTTATTTACACAGATGTGAACAAAAGCAGCTTGTAACCGTCTACCTTTGCCCTTGTAGCCACCTTTGCCTCTGAGCAATCTTTGGGAGGTACATTAATAGCATTTATATTAGCTGCACCCTCCTAAGATCCAATATTTTTATTTCGCCATTGTCTTCTGCAATGTAACTTAATCCCTATTCCAAATGCAGGCAGAAGTTTATTTAGCATTAGATGATAAATTCAAGTGTCCACCAGTGGGACTTTACAGAGGAATCTCAAGAGCCTTGTGCAAAAGAATCCCTTCCAATCTCCTTTTAGAAGTTCTGGGGGAGTGAGAAGGAGTGTAAATTCATTTAAGAGGACAGATTTTTTTTTTAAAAAAATGTTTTTCTTGGAAGAGAAAGGGAAATAGCTATGTTTCAATCTTTCTCTTTGAAATGAAAGTAAAAATTGTTCCAGGCACATGAAACATATTGTGTATGAATTATTTTAAAGGACAACATGACCTCTGGATGAGGTGATTAAATTGAAGTCTATTTTATGCTCTTTCTCTCTTAGTCTCTCTTGCTGATCTTCAGAACATTTGAAGAGAAGAAAGGAGGGAGGAGAGGGTGAGTGGGAAAGCCCATTGCAACTAAGAGATAGGAGAAAGCATTCAGTTAAGTCTCTCTTGATTCTGTCTGATGCTCTTATTTTGTGGTATATAGAGGGTGAAATTGGCAGCAGCCTTACACTGCTGACTCCTCTTGCCTCTTAAAGCTTTGCTCTTTCAGAGATTACAGATGTCCACATCCTGCTAGCAGGCCAAGTGCTAGACTCCCGCTGGGAATTTTACTCAGCCAGGTCTCGTGGTGGCAATGCTGAGTGATAAATACCAAGCAGGACCTGGGTTGAGAGAATATTTGCATGATAGCTCTACCTTTAGAATCAAAAGGGTTGGAAGATGTCTTTGAAAGACTCAGAAGAGTGACAAAGCATTTTTGTGCATTAGCACTTCACTGTTCAGTTTACATAAGTAACATAAGGGGGAAATCCTGCACATAATCAAAATAACTTGGCTTCCAAAGCTTCTATACAGTTCTACATGTTTTTAAAACTTATAGCAAGCATTGTCTTTCATTGTTTATCAGTATTAATCCTGTATAAGGAGCTGTGGTGGCTCAGTGGTTAAGAAGCTCACCTTGTAAGCTGGAGGTACTGCATGACAGATTAAGCATCCATCTCTGTCCAGCTCCTGCTAACTTAGCAGTTCAAAAGCAAGAAATTGTAAGTAGATAAATAGGGAGCACTTATGTGGAAAAAGTTCTTGGGGGCATGAAAGGAGCCTCATTGGGGCATCCCCTGAACGGAGTTTCTCCAGCAAAAATCCTTTCAACCCAGAATAACTTCTGACACAAAATTATTATTACTATATTCCTGTTTCAATATAATTCAGGTTAGCATAATTCCAGAGAAGGAACATCGTATATATGAGAAAATGAGATCATCCTAAAGGCAATTGCCACATAAGGGCAACCATAGGTGTATACCAGTGAAACATTTTCAAGTTTTTTCTACTGAAAGAGAAAAGAACCAGAAACTTTCTTTAGCCTTTTGGTTGTGTCTCCATTTTAATGTGTTTACATTCATTCCTCTGAAGGGAAGAAGTAATTGCTTTGTGAGATGGACTATTCAGTAAAAAAAAACTCTCTGATTTACGAATGTGGGACAATGTGCATCTGTATTCATGAGTCAAAATGCCAGGAATCGGCCAAATATTCCTGCACAAAATCATGTCCACCTTGCCAGCAGGAAAAAGCTCTATGTAGCAAAGGCAGCTTGAATGTTGACAACACTGTTTTTTAAAAATTGCCTTGAAAAATGTTGATCTGCTTTGCAATCACAATAACAAACATAATCGCCGTCAACGTCATCAACGTTGTTGTCGATTGCAACTCGTATCCGAGAATGCATTTTCCCCCTGAAGCAGGAAAATGCCATTGGTATGAATTTGTTTAAGATCCCAACTTGCCATGAAGTGACCCACAAACTATGATCATGGAGCCATCCCCTGTGGCACACATGAAATGAGACATGAAGGATTCAACACTGGGACGGCAATGGACTGTCACAGCCTTGAGGATATTATCAAAGTGTGGCTTCACATCCAGTCCATCTGGCATGGCCTCTTCCACTTACTTGACCATTGGGAATCAGAGTTCCTCATCCACTCATTTTGCTGTTGGGCCCAGAATGATGGTTTCCAGTGGCATTTACTCCACTGAGGGGGACCATCAGCCTACCTAAAGGGGCTCATCCACCTATTGCCATTGGCCCCTTTAGGGAGTCACTGCCTGACACTAAGCATTGAGTCGCTGGCTGTACAGTCTACTCCTTTACCGTAGCAGGATGTCAATACAAGCATAATAACATAGCTGCAAAACAACGAAGAAGCAATCTGACTCTGACTCTCTTTACCCAAGAGAAAAATGAGAAAGAAATTGAGCTGAAACAGAAAAGGGAGGAGCCATAGAGTAGTTATTTGCATAAATATCTAGAAAACATAAGAGGCAACCGTACACTCTGGCATTCTATCTACTATCCCCACTTACTCCGTGCATTATTGCTCCACTCCAACATTAAGAGGATGGATATGAAGTCAAACTGCCTCACAGAAAAGGCCTGGCCTTACCTGAGCTCTTCTGAACAGGATAACATGTAATTGCCTAGAAATGGCTGCTGCTTCAATAGTTATTGGCAACTACATACAAGTGTTTCATAGGAACAGAATTATGCTGCAAACAAAAGACTCGGCCAGTTCTTGGGAAGTTTTAATTTCTAGAGCTATTCGCCAGAATCTGGCCATGCCAGCCACAAAATTCTGTGAGCTGTAGTCTGAAAGTGTAAATTTTCTAATCCCTGTTCTTGACCCATTGGCTTAAAATATCACTTTATTAGCACAAAAAGTAGGATGGTCTTCCAATTTAGATGATTTTTGAAAATGAGTCAATAAGTTAATAGAATGTAGTATGCCTAGCAGCAGCTTTTAACCTGTCGGCAAAATAAACGCCCATACTTGGGACTGCGGTGGCTCAAGTGCTGAACTCGCTGACTGGAAGGTTGAAGTTAGATTCCTGGGTAACTGTATGACAAAGTGAGCTCCTGTTTCTGTCCCAGCTCCTGCCAACCTAGCAGTTCAAAAGCAAGAAATTACAAGTAGCTAAATAGGGATGTCCAAATGTCCATGGAAATGTCTGCAGACACAGACAGTGCTGGCTCTTTGGCTATAAACAGAGATGAGCACTGAATCCTAGAGTCAGATATGATTGGCTTTTGAGCAAGGGCAAATTTTACCCATTGTTACTAGAGAGTGCAACAAGCAGCAGCTTCACTTTTGGCCTGCCTCAGTGTCTGGTTGATAACTGTTGTAGGCAGCTGGACTAGCTAAATACTTCATTTAACAGTGTTTTCATGATGCTGGGGCTTTTTGTGTGTGTTTTGTTTAACTCCCTTTCCTGAGCCCTTTCAGGCTAGGCCAGACAATACACTTCAGACGAATTGGCAGCATAAGTGAGAAGCCCTTCTGTGCTAAAAGATGTGTGATTTTTCACAGCAGGAGTTTTTCCACACTTCTTACAATTAGCAAATTAGTTTGTCTTCTTTTGGGTCTGATCTTCTGGACCTAACCATGGGCTTTATTTGCAAGTATGATTACTCTGTCACAAAGGTCTGCCTGAATCACATCATAGATTTCAACTTTGAACAATGAGCTGTTTTGTCCTTCGGTTATAGTTTGGACAGAATTTCTTCACTAGTATACTCTTCTCAACCTTCTCCCAATCAGTCAAGATAGTGACCATGATCTTGAGCTCTACCATCTTATCTTTAGAACATCCTTGTGAAGTAGATCAAAATGAATGACTGGCTAAAGGTGACCCTTTAAGTTTCATGGCTAACTGTGGACTTAAATCTCCCTGATGAATTTCCAGCAATTTGTTATTTTCTGTACCACATTGTCTCTCATGGACGTAACACAGCTTCATTTCAGAAATATTGACATTATTCTCTCACCTTGCCCTTCTCTCTTTATGAGAACTATTAACTCAAAGTAAGTAATTTGGTGCTGTGCACAGTACCTCAATAGGGGCCTATTGTTTTATTTATATATTTGACATCTGCAAGAACAATAAAAATGTGATATGGTATTTTGTGACCCACTCTGTGCTCATGTTCTCTGTGGGCATAATCTGTGGTTCTTGCTGAGGTTGAAATTTCATTACAGACTCACACAATATGGATTGCTGGCTAGGCATCTACCCACAAACTCCCCCTCATGTTTAGTGAAATGGCAGTGTTCAAAAAACTTTTAGTACCTTTGCTCATGCTGTTTGATGGAGTGTAATTTACCACATATATCTGCATGCATATTAATTTTGAGTGTCAGGAACTTGAAAATTTGTTCTAAAGTTCTTGATATATGTGCCCAATTATTATACTTTTCTGTTACATTAACCATTTATAGTTTAGATTTGAGGAATGGAAGTCTATGATCAATGTCATTGAATAATTTATAATGAACTATGTGGAAAAGTCATAGGTATCTGTCTCACCGTTAAAGCAACCTATACTTCTATTCTTCACTTCTGACTTCTGTGCATGATAGCTCAGTAATAGATGTCTGGGTGCTTCAGAATTCTTTGAGATGAGATTTCTACATTTCTACATTTGGGAAACACAACTCTAAAACTATAAAACAAAACACAGTTCACACGTTGATTGACTCTGCCGCTCAACACAAATTTGTGCTACTACAGAGTAGTGTGTAAGATGCACACACAAAGATGGCTCCGCCTGTGCACACATCTTTACTCTTTGACACACACTGAACACTCCAATGAGGCGTCAGCGAGTCTCTCCAAGTGAACATTTTTTCAATATCTCTGGGAATGCATGGAATATTTAAATTTGGATTTTCATTCTAACTGTGTGTGGAGGGGCCATAGCATTTGCTACTCCTGCTATATGGCTGATCCGGCACTGCAGTCAGTACAAAGGTAGCGGTGTGAGTGTGTAACAGGGAATCCTTCTCTCACATTCTTTCACAAGAGATTTGAACCCTAGCTCCTGACTGTGGCCTTACAAGATAGGTAACTGGGGAACATGGAAGGAGCCTCCAAAGAATGTGAAGCCCTTAAACAGATAGGCATGCTAGTTAGCCAATGATGACACCTTATTGGCTGATCTTTCCAAACCAGAAGCAAAAGAACATGAGAGGCAAGAGATGAACTGACCTTCAGACCGTTGCTTCATCATCTGTGCCCCAGAACACCTCTCTATATGTAACAAGGAAGAACAACTTTCTAGAAAGAGTACGGTGGATCCCCACCCTCCTTATGACAACACTGCTGCTGCTGCTGCTTTCAACACAATTCTGAACTTTATTTATTTGTGTCAGGGGCACCACTAGAATATAATAACATACATAGCTAAAATTAACATATCTAAAACAAAAAGGAATTAAAAGGACTAGATTACATCCTCCCAGTATCTGGCCACATCAACAGCATGTCCTTTTGACAACATAAGGTCCTCCTCAGTGCACATTGAAGGACATTGTGTGCATTGTGTCATATGGGTGATAGTTTGTTCTTCTCTGCATTTACATAGGCTACCATCTACAGAGAAACCCCACTTTCTCAGATTAGCCCTTGATCTTCCTACCCCAGCATGCAGTCTGTTTAAAGCTTTGCACACAGGCCATGGTTGCTCCTGGCCAGGTGGTAGAGAATCATGTGGTTCTGCTCAGTTATCTGGTAGCTCCTTGCTTGCCTTCCAAAGTGCTAGGGTGGTCTGTGGGGGCTGGTTGTTTTTTTTTTGGGGGGGGGGGAGTTATGAGGAAGCTATGCCTTGATTTCAGTCTCTGCTTTGGTGGTTGGTGATCAAATAGCAGGTGTGTTTCTGAATTTAAAGCTTAGTTTATCACTAGCACCAAAGTAGAGGCCATGAAGCTTTAGTGCCAACTGTAGTGACTGCACCATGCTACACCACAGAGGCTCAAGAGCCAACAGGAAAAGGACAAGAAAAGATTATGATATGGGCGATACAGATGGCAGGAACTGCCTCTCATGCTATAGCAGTAGGGGGGCAAGGGGCCAGAAAAAAGTAAAGCAAACATATGGGCTGTAGGACACATACTCTACTATACTTGCATAAGAATCCTTCACACTCCTTCTTTTATGATGACAATGTCAACCAATTGACATTTACATTACAAACAAGAGAAGAAGCATCACAGGTAGAAGGACCAGTTGTCCCTTACAAGGTTGTCCTACTGCAGCTCAGGAATTAATTAATTTATTTATAATTTGATTTATATAGCCACCCACTCACCACTTCGTGGCAAATTAAGGCGGCTTACATATTAAATATAAGACCACAAAAAGACAAAACAAGAACACCAAGAGGGAGAGAATACAAACTTCGAATAATAGGACTATGGTATCTTTGGTCACCCACGCAGCTTGGGCATAAAGCCAGGAATGTAAATTCTCACTTGTCAGAATGCACAGCATCAAAATATTTTGTTTGCCAACATGAGGGTTTACTTACTTATTTGTTTGTTGTTGTTTTTTGGTTAGTCTTAAGGCTAATTTGTATGTTTGCAAGAATGATTTTCACAGAAATTGTGCAACCGCACAATTGTGCTGAACTATGACAGTTGCTGCCAAAAGTAGGGCTGGCCCATTTATTGCTTGCCAGTCTGTTTTCTTCCTGTCTCTTCTTTAAGAGTGACAGGGATCTTTATCATTTATGTTGACAACAGACCTAGTAAACTATCCCTGAAGAATTTATTTATATTGAGATTATTTCCCACTTGACCTCAAGGACTTAAAGAGATGTCATTTAATATCAGATATCAAAAACAAACAAAAAAACCACCCACCAATCCTTACTTTTTCTATCTATAACCCCAAGAATATTCTACCCAGCATGTCTAACTAGTCAGAGAGTTGCAGTACAAAAAAGTAATTATTGTCAACAGTTTATAATATAGAGCCATGGCCTAAATTCAACTGTTAGTCCCAACTGGAATCTCAGAAAACAAAACAAAATAAACAAAATAAAGTAAAATAAAAATTAAAAAACAGTAGCACTTTAAAGACTAACTGCTATATTTTCACTGTTAGCTTTCGTGGCTCAAGTCCACTTCATCAGACAAGGAATGAAACTTACAGGCATGTTCTTATATACCAAATTCAGGAGGTTGATGGGAGAAGGGTTGGTGTCAAGTAAGATGACAGACAAGCAAGCACAAGAATGCAGTTTCACACAGCCATAAACAACCTCAGAAATAATCCCAACATCATCATCAAAGAGGCAGACAAGGGTGGTGCTGTAGTTGTCATGGACAAAACAAGCTACACACAGGAAGCTGACAGACAACTTTCCAATGCTACATTTTACCAGCCTCTAACTACGGACCTAACCACCAAATATCAAAAAGAATTACACAACCTTGTAAAATCTGTTCCTGGAAATGTACAGGATCAAATCTTGACCGAGACACCACAAGAACCTCAACCAGCTACCTTTTATTTGCTACCTAAAATTCCCAAACCTGGAAACCCTGGGAGACCCATTGTTTCAAGCATCAACACTGTCACCATTGGAGTATCTGGATATGTGGACTCCATTCTCAAACCATATGTCACCAATGTACCCAGCTACGTAAGAGATACCACAGACTTTCTAAGAAAACTTCAAAACACACATGACCTCCCGGATAACACCATCTTAGCTACAATGGACGTGGAATCTCTGTACACCAACATTCCACACAAAGATGGATTACAAGCCATAAGGAACATCATTCAAAACAAAAATGAAGTCAAACTCAGTTTGGACCAGTCTACACAACAAGTAAATTTCCTGGACACCACTGTGAAATTACAAAATGGACATCTTAGTACCACACTATATCGCAAACCCACAGACAGATGTACCTACCTGCATGCCTCCAGCTTCCACCCAGAACACACAACAAAATCTATTGTCTTCAGCCAAGCTCTCAGGCACAATCGCATCTGCTCAGACCCACACGATAGAGATGCCAAGCTCACAGACTTACAAAATGCATTTCTCAAACTACAATACCCATCCAATATGGTTAAAGAACAAATCAACCGGGCTAGACGAATACCCAGGAGTGATCTACTACAAGACAGGCCCAGAAGGGAAAGCAATTGCACACCACTGGTTGTCACCTTCAGCTCTCAACTCAAACCCCTCACACGCATAATGAGGGATCTCCAACCCATCTTAGACAAGAGTGCTTCACTTTCCAAAGCCCTTGGTGACAGACCCCTACTCGCTTATAGACAACCCCCCAATCTCAAACAACTATTGACACACAACAGACTACACAGAAGTGGAGCAGATATGGGAACTAGACCCTGCTGCAAATCCAGATGTCAACTATGCCCCCACATTCGCTCTGGAAACAGTATTACTGGACCCAATGGCACCACACACAACATTAAAGGCAGTTTTACTTGTGCCTCTGCCAATGTGATTTATGCCATCTCTTGCCAGAAATGTCAATCCGTGCTTTATGTAAGAGAAACAGGACAATCTTTACGCAAAAGGATTAATGGACACAAATCAGATATCCGGAATGGCAACACGGAGAAACCCGTCTCAAACCACTTAAATCTAACTGGACACTCTATCCAAGACCTGAAAGTTGCAATTCTGAAACAGAGAAATTACAAAACTAGGATTGAAAGGGAGACAGCAGAAATCAAATACATCCATCTGTTAGATACCCATCACAGGGGGCTTAATATTAGTGAAGGATTTCTGGGACATTATCAAATTTGATGCAGAGATTGCTATATGATTTTATATTACAACTTTCCTTCCAATTCTGTTTAGTAAAACAGAAAGAACCCAGGTACAGGAGTTTTTTTCCCCTGACATGCAGGTCACAAGTTGATCAGATACCATAGTGGGCTTACTCAGCAACCTTGAGATTGAAAGGGAGTCTTTTAGAGTTTATCTGAATAATCTATTGTTGCTAATGGCTGGGTGAAACTGCATTCTTGTGCTTGCTTGTCTGTCATCTTGCTTGACACCAACCCTTCTCCCGTCGACCTCCTGAATTTGGTATATAAGAACATGCCTGTAAGTTTCATTCCTTGTCTGATGAAGTGGACTTGATCCATGAAAGCTAACAGTGAAAATATAGCAGTTAGTCTTTAAAGTGCTACTGTTTTTTTATTTTTATTTTACTTTATTTTGTTTTGTTTTGTTTTCTGAGATGCCTGAACCACATACTAACACGGCTACTATTCCAAAAAAAAAAAAAATCCCAACTGGAATGATTCCATTGAATTAAATCAATTGGATGTTGATAATTTTTGAATTAATTTTCAGTGGCTGGTTGTATTGATTTGTTCCAGCTGGACTAGTAATTGGACTTAAGTTTGTGTTGTTTGTAATGGTGGCTTTACATAACCATGGAATCATAAAATGATGCAGTTGGAAGGGTTGGGTTTATTTAATTCCTCTATTGTGCTCCACTTAGTGAGCCCCTTGTAGAAATTTTGTGATAATCACATTAATAGAATGCAGTAGTCTAGTTAAGGTAAGGAAACATTTATGACTTAGAACTAAGCATTGCAGAGGTGGGGTGTGGAATCCTTCCATTTGTTGTTCCCAGAAATCCATTGAGGGTAAAACAGAGTAAAATCTCAAGCTGATATCAAACATTTCTTCCTTTAGAGATAAAAGATAATGTTCTCTGAATATCTGACCTGAATATAACCTTGATCACGGGAAGAAGTTTGTTTTGGTAGCCTGCTGAAGCTTGCTACATGCTATGAAGTTTGGGATTCCTATCGGATAATTCTGATCACTGTGTTTAAAAGCACATTTATAGGCTTGGAGCTGCTTTTATTACAGAATGTTTTACTTCATAGGTAGAATGAACAATTATTACTCTGTGTATTTATATCTAGGTTTTCCCTATCTTTTTTCACATGGTCAGAGCAGGTTACTGCATGATATAACCAAGTGTGTTAAAAAAAAAGAGTTGACTATGTAGCTCACAAAATTAAGATGGGCAATAGCAACAGGGCTGTAATAATTTCCCTAACCCCATAAAACAAATAGTATTTGATGCAGCTGGCAAAATACCCATGAAACATCTCTCATGCCTATGTATCTAAGGCTGCAGCTATATTTATTAAACTTAGAGATGTTTAAGTGCTTTTCAATATGTTTCTAAAATTGATCTTAATTGTGGATTCAGTATTGACATATAAATGCAGGAAGAAGGTGATACCTTTATTTGATCACTCAGAAAATAAGCCATTGCCCCTCGACTCCAAAAAAGACTAGGGTCACATTTATTAAAATATAACTCTGGAACCGAACAACTGTTCCATTCAAGCTGATCTTCTGCAAGAGTCATCACACTGCCGTCTGGGTTGTTCTTCTGCACAATGTAATCCTTCTCTGGACTCCCCTTCCTTCTTCTACTGACCATCCAGCCAATACATGAACTGGAAGAGGCACCCCATGACCCCAGGTGTAAACCCCACACTGGGACAGATGGTTCAGAAGTCCAGTGCCTAACCCTGGGCCCTTAGGGGACCCTATTGACCACACTACCTGCCAAGGTGACCTAAAGCAAACCCCTCCCGGCCAAAAACCCAAATCCCCTTCTATGCATAACAGGACAGGCAAAAAAGCCCACACCAAAGGCCAATCTGACCCAGAAGCGACAAGCTAATCTCTGTCATGTACTTCAGAGCAGGCAGGAGGGTTGCTGTGTAGCCTGAAGATGACTCATGAAGCTGTGGAGAAAACAACAGTTATTTATGTTAACTTTGAGCCACATCCAATCACCCCATACTTCTCGGACTAGCCGCGTCTGATGGTCTTATGTCTTTCTCTGGATCAGGATTGGCAAATGACATTCTGCTGGCAAAATTTGTGTGGGTGAATGCCTGCCTTGTGCAAGCTTTCTATATAGTTTCTATATTGTAAAACTGTTGATTATTGTATAGTTTTAATTTTTACAAGTCTCCCTATAGTGAGGAAGGTAGTATGCAATCAAACAAACAAACAAACAAACAAACAATATTCCAGGTTTCACGCCAGAGTTGCCAATGAAACATATCTCTGTGGATATCTAGGTATTCAGTCATCACACATCGGTACTCTTAAGGATTTTCTCTAGTTCTTTCAAAGTTACTGATTCACTATAAATTCTTGTTGTGCTCTTCCCAGTTTCATTGTTCTGATATCTCAGTTGCTGTTGCTGTTGCTGTTGTTAGATTTGTATGCCACCCCACTCAAAGAGCGACTCTGGGCGGCTAACAAAGATACAAAAGTCAGTTACAATTATAGGTTCTACATCATCATAATACAACATATCATCATCACAAATCATCACTTTTTCAAAAAGTATCAATATCATAATATCAATCAAAGAGTATCAATATCACAATAACAAAGTATTGCAAAAAAACAAAAACAAAACCACGTTTGCTAATCCCACAGCACTCATATAAGAAGTCCCACAAAAAGTGGTCGAGAAAAAGTCTGAGGGGAGAGTCCTGTGGTGATGGAAGTGGCTGCAGCAAGGCAGTGTTTTATGGCTGGCCAGCCACGCTGCTCAGCTGTTCTCAATTCTCTCAGGCCAGACCAGCTGAGAGAAGAGTCTGATGGCAGCTGTGGCAGCGGTTCTTATAGCTGGCCAGCCAGTCATACAGCTGTTTCTGGTTCTCTCGAGGTCAGGCTGGCTAAGGGAAAAGTCCAGTGGCAATGACAGCTGTAGTGGCGGTTTTTATAGCTGACCTCCCAGTCATGCAGCTGTTTCTGGTTCCCTTGAGGCCGGGGCCAGCCAAGGGAAAAGTCCGGCGCAATGGCGTTGGTGGCGGTTCTTACAGCCAGCCTGCCAGTCACGCAGCTGTATCTGGTTCCAGTCTGGGATTGAAAACTAAACAAAGTTATAGAATATCTGTACCAATTTTATGATTCATCAACATGAAAAATATTAACCTGTAATCAGTTGTCCTTCCACTGTATTTATAAATATAGGGTTGCAAAAACTTGAGTAGAAATACAACATGACAGCATTTTTTTAATTAATGTCAAATAATGTCATATAGTAACATGTCTCCTTATGGATTGCAGCTTAATATTAAGAAGCAAAAATAGCACCATAGAAGAATTATGTAGCCTTAATGTGAGAATGAAGACATCAAAATAATTACAGTTCTCGAACTGCTGACCTGCAAACTCAGCATCTTAACCACTAAGCCTCCATGCCCCCTAGACATTGTATTTACATTAGGGTAAATAGTATTTACATCAGGTGAATGGGACTACCTGTACAAGAGGAACCTGTGGATCAAGACCACAGTCCAATTCCATATCTCTGCAACTGAAGCAGGGTTATCCAGAATGAGAATCTGTAACCCAAAACATAATAAATGAATGTTTATTAACTGATTAGTCTTACGACCTTATCAATAACATAGCAGAAGAATTAAAATCTGTGCAATACAATGGAGTGCAATGAAATATAATAAAAATACAACAAAATACAATATGTACATATCTGAGCTACTTTTAAAAGGAATGTAAACAATTAATACATGTATATCCATAATCAGATAAGTGAATCTCCCTTGCAGGAAACCCAAGCCATAATGGAAAGAAGGGGTAGAAAAAGAGGACAACTAACTCTGCTACTGTGGCCCCTACAGCCCACCAGCCCAGTCCTCAGGATAGATGTGGCACCTCCTCCAAACCTCTGGCTCTCTATCAGCAGACTGTCCTTGTTGTCAACATCAGATCGCATTCTCTTGGGTCTGAAGAGATAGTACACCCAGTTCAATGAAGGCACCAAGAGCAACCAAGCCAATTGGACTATGCAACTGAGCATACATAGGGAGAATAAGGGAACTCTCCTAGCACAGCAAGTTATAATTAATTGTTTGTTCAGCAATATTGTGGTGTCATGATGAGAAAGAGACTCATGGACCCCAGCAGAGGTAAGCATCTACACGTGTTGATTGAAATGCAGCAAAGAACATCTGGAGTGATATCAATAGCGTCATACTTCATTAGTTTAAGCACAGTTAAAAATAGTCTTTGGATGTAGCCTACAATTAGAATTAAAAACATGTTAGTAATTCAGAGAGAAGATTGAGGCAGTATTCCCAGATTTGTGAAATCAGACTTCAAGGGAATCCCAATTTTAGACTAATCACCAAACAAATCAAACAAATCTGTATAATCCTGCAGTTAAGAACATCCCTCTTTAAGGAGGTGACTACATTACAAAAGTGTGCAGAAAATATTATAGTTTTGGGGTGGGGATGATAAACATTTTTGTCCTACTGATCAGAAGACACAATGAAAAATAAGAATGAGTATGGAGTTCTCACTCTCTAGTCTGCAGCTTTTCTTGTTCACCAGGAAAGTTCAAATCATTTTAGATTCAGAGCAATTCAAATACCGTCTATGGCATTTTTTGGATGTTTTTGTGGGTCATTGTCGTTGTCGTTTATTATTATTATTATTATTATTATTATTATTATTATTATTATTATTATTATTATTATTATTATTATTATTATTATTATTATTATTATTATTATTATTATTATTATTATTGGACTAGTCAGGACTTTTTAAAATTTTCAGTGCATTCCGATGGGAAAATGTGCTTCAGATTAGAATTTTTTTTTTTTGCGTTATGGAATGGACCTCCATTGTAACCCAAGGTTTTACTGTACAGTGGAACCTCAGTTAACAAATGGCTCAGTTAGCATAAAAATTGCATAAGGAAATCCATAGAAAATAGTGACTTGGTTTACAGAATTTTTTTCAGAATGGATTAATTGGTTTTCAATGCATTTCCATGGGAAACTACATTTTGGTTAATGTATTTTGTTTTTCAATGCATTCCTATAGGAAATTGCATGCAATGCATTCCTATGGGAAATTCAGTTAAAGTAATTTTTGCTGTAAGAAACGTCCTGGAGAATGCATTAATTATGTTAACCAAGGTACCACTGTATATGATCATCAGTGGTTAAGAAGCTCGTCTTGTTAACTGGAAGGCTGGCAAATTGGCAGTTTGAGACCCGGGTACTGCATAATGGATCGAGCTCCCGTCTCTGTCCCAGCTCTTGGGGACATAAAAGGAGCATCATTTGAGCATTCCCTGAGTGGAGTTTCTTCCACAAAAATCCTTTCAACCCAGAATAATTTCTGACAAAAAATAATTATCTGATTTTTTAAAAAAAATTAAGCCACTTAACAAGACAAAGCCCATATTGGAAACTGGCAATTGGGACAGGAAGAAGCCTCTGTCATTCATTGCCCATTCTTTGAACAGCACCACCTACTGTAAATAAAACTGCAAACTGTTTAATTGAAGTGTGGCCACTTAAATAAAACAGGCCGGAATTCCCTGATGTGAAAGCACAAGTCCCTCTCTGTATAGCTGCATCATCAGTCATGGGCTATCTGCAATGTCTGTATCTTCTCTAAGCCACTAACAGAGCAACAGTCAAAACCATTGGATGCCTTTGCCATAGATTTCTGGAACTTAGTGCTGTTCATATATCTTGGAAAAATAAAGGCATATGAATTGTCTTCTCAGATCTATCAGCTAGAGGAGAACAGGAATGCAGAAAAATGATATTTCAAGAAGGAACAATTCATTTATGGCAAAGGTGATTTCTTGATGATTTTTTCACTCAAAAACTCTTTTTCTTAATGTCAGTGCAAATTCAACATCTGGTCTACAGTTAATTGTTAGATCATTTGTTAGGTCATGTAGATTGGACATGCCCTGTAAAAATGTCCTTGGTGTATATATTTTAGTTTTCCCCGAACAATAAGCAAAAAGTTTATTTTAAAATTGATGTTGTACCTTTTCAACTGTATCCTTTGGTAAGGCAGCAATAAATCATACATGTATTGTGCCAAGTATGAGCACAAGAATACTGGCGACACCCTGGATACAATAAGTGGCAATTTAGAGAAAGATTCAATAGGGACTTACAGGCCACCCTGTAGTATTGTGAAGAGTAAGCTCATACTGTATTGCTATTCTAGAGTTAAAGTTTCAATTCTAATTTCAGAAAGTGAAATATTTTATTTTATATCTGTCTGTCTGGACAACTGTCTGGTCAGACTTCCTGCTACAGTAATGGAGTAGACCCTATAGCAACTCAACACTGAGTGTTTGGCAGGAGTAAATAACCTGGTTCCTTAAAGGGGCCAATAGCTGCAGGCAGATGAGCCCCTTTAGGTGGCATGATGGTCCACCTCAGCGGAGGAAATGCCACTGGAAACCATCATATTGGGCCAAACGGCAAGATGAGTGGAGGTAGAACCACTTCACCACTCTGATTCTTAATGGTCATGGAGGTAGAAGAGGCCATGCCAAATGGAATGACTGTGAAGGCACACCTTGTTAGTATTCTCAAGGTTGTGGCAGTCCATTGCAGTCCTGGAATTAAATCCTGGCGGGGGGGCGACGAGAGGACGCTCCCGCTTCTCCCCGGGTCTTTCCACCTCGCCCGGGGATGGAACAAGCTGCCGCAGCTGTGGCCGGTGAGGCGTTTCCCCCCCCCGCCCTCCCTCCGGGACCTCTTTCCATCTCGGCCCGGAGGCCGATAAAAGACTGGCGGCGGGGGTGAGGAGAGCTGATTAGGAACAGCTATTCCCTGACAGCTGATTAGGAACAGCTATTGGCGGGCGTACGTTATACTTGTGAAAGTTGATGATATTTGTATTTGTATTTGTGACTTGATATTTGTATTTATGACACTGAATCATATTTGTAATGCTGATTGGAATATTATCTTGCTATTATACTGTTACATTTTTTATATATTGTATGTTTCTGCCTTTATTGTTGGACTCTATTGATCGACTGTATATTAATTATGTTGTACACCGCCCTGAGTTGGTCACACCAAGTAGGGCGGTATAGAAATCCAAAAAATAAATAATAAATAAATAAATAAATAAATAAATCCTGTATGTTTTATTTCATATGTGCTGCAGGAGATGACTCCATGATCAGAGTGTGTGGATCACTTCATGGCAAGCTGTGATCCACCTTAAACAAATTCACACCAATGGCATTTTCCCTGAAAATGATTTTCGGGGGGGGGGGGAATGTATACTCGGACACAAATAGTAGCCAATGACGACAATTTTATATCACACATCCAGATGTACCTTATTCATGGCAGGAAACTTCCTCCCTCTTCCATTTTGCACTGTTCAGTTTATAAGTGTCATAAACGATCATATATATTGATGTTGGATGCTCTTCAAGATCTTTTTTGGTGATAAATGTTTTACTGGAGAAGAAGTAGTCCCCATATGTTGAATACTACCAGCCCTTTGTATATTACTTTGTATTATATTACCATTTCAGATTCACCATGGTAAAATGGACTCAAAATTTATACCTCATGGTGCCAACACCTGCTCTTAGTTTGTGGATTTGTCTATTTCCTCTTGCCCTGGTTTTCATATAATTTTGCCCAAAGAAACATTACACCAGTAGCTAGAAGAAAGAATTCACTAAACTCAACTCTAGTGAAAAAATACACTGATCCTACTAGAGGTAATACCCAACTGTGTAATTTAGATTCTGTTTGTTGTTTTGTTTAATGTCTTTGTTTATGGTAAGAAGAAGAAGCATTCTAGGAAATGTAGCAGAAACAGAACCTTGCACTTAAAAGAAAATTAGAAGCTCAGCTAAAGAACAAAATCATTTCAGTGTAGCCAGTTAGAATGGCTTGTCCTGGAATAAAGTATTTGTGATACCCCCTCTGTTGTAATCATTTGCAGAATGTATCCACAATAAAATTGGTCACCGTGTAGTAGGATATTGTTTTGGTGATAATCGTTTTAATGTATTCCAGACACAACAGCAAGCTAAAGGAAGTCTAAGTATGAATGTATATATGAGATCATCCTAGAGGGGAAAAGATACTAAAATGTTCAGGTACTTGAAGGAAAAAGAAACATCACCATGTAAGCAGACTGGGGAGAAAAGTAATATAGAAAAAACCTTTGCTGTTTCAGAAAAAAAAAGTAGCAACTTTCCCTCAGCATGATGGTAATTATCTTTAAGGTAAAATGTGTTCTTAACTCCAGTGTGATAGTGTTTATATATCTGGTGTACTGCAATTCTTAACTTTAGTTGGTTAGTAATTAAATTTAAGGTATGTATGAATAATACATGGAGAATGAACAGGACCATTATTATGAAAAGAAAAAAATGAAATAACCACTTGGAAATATTGTTACAGAATGCTGAAAGTATAAGCTTGCAGATGTTTATTTCACTCTGCTTAAAAGATTTATAGGAGAATGAAGGATTTATTTTACCCAACCCTAAAGCAGAATAAAAGAAGAACTCTATGTGTGAATATGGTCTCTTCTTGAAGCAAGTTGTTTTCAAGCATTATAATGACTGGAACTAATTGGCCTATAACTGACTTAACAGGACCAAAACCCATTTTAATTCAAGCCCTATTGTGTGTCCTAGTGAAAACTTTGGAGCAGCAAGTACAACTCTGATAACCATTACAGTAGTTCCAAAGTGTAAACAATATTATTCTGTCCCTTGGAAGCCTGTTGGCTTAATTTAATCTTTAAATGTATTCTCTCCCCCTCCCCCAAGAGAAAGGATATCTGAATTGTGGGTGACACACAATGTGGTCTTTAGCAGCTGCAAGTGTATAGGCAGTGGTCGCAGTGGTGGGATGATAAAAATTTTACTACCATGCCGTGATGTCATGGACGTTGTGGGTGTGACCAACATCATGATGTAATGACTTCGTGGGTGGAACCTACATCATGACATCATGACGTTATGGGTGGGGCCAATAATAATAATAAAATTGAAATAAATAAAATTAAATTAAAATACACACACACACCCCTCAGATTTCACCAGGTTCCACCCCCTGAACATCCATTGCTGGCAGGCTCATCTTCAGAACCCCTGAGACTCAGCCCCTGAGACTGCAGTTATTTCTCAAATTCTGAGAGCCCTTCATTACAATTTTGGCTCAGCATTTTTCTTTTTGCCAAAAAGATGTTGCTTTTTGGTTTCATATTGCCACTGTACATGATACCAAACCCAACTGTGTTAGCAGCCTAGCCACCATATTGTTTCTTCCACCATGTTCTCTGTCTAGAGGTTGTGAGGATCACATGAATGGAGTGCAGTAGTGTTTTAAGGTGAGCAAACAGCTATGAATGAGGAGTAAATACTCTGGATGCTCATGGTAAAGTAAATGTGTGTGTTCAGCCTGGGCAGGTTATCCTGCTATGGTAATAGAGTACACCAGTGGTTCCCAACAAGGGGTACACAGCCCACCTGTGGACTTCAATTCCCAGAAGCCTAAGTCAGTACATTGGCTGATCAGTGCTTTGGGGAAATGACAGGCTTCTGGGAATTGAAGTCCAAAAACCAGCATTTGGGAAACACTGGTCTACTCCATTACCATAGCGGGATGTCCAGCCAGCCAGAACCAAGTGAATTAAATCCCGCTTAAGTTCATCTTGATGGAGGGCAGCAGCTTCATCAATCCTGGCCTGAGGCAAATGAGGACTTTGTGTGTGAAATGGGCTTCAGATCAGAAAGTGACTCTCTTAACTGGATCAGTGATACATGTGTCATGCTGTGATGAGGAAGGCAAATGGAAGGCCACTACATTATATTGTTCCCAAGACAATCTTCATAGTTGATCATAATTATAGCCAATATTTGAAATCGGATACAGCACTTAAAGAAGGAGAAGTGTGTGTGTCAGGGAGAGTTTATACATTTATTTTCACCCCAGAAATCCATTCATGATAAAGAAGAATAAAACCTTGACCTGAATACAGAAGCTCTCAGAGATGGCTTTTGTGTGCACAAGTATGCTGATGGCCATTATGGAAAGGAAGGTTCCAGGCCTAGCTGTCCATATAGTAAGAACAAATAACTGATTAAAATTCCTTGAAGAAGAGCTAATTGACCTAAGAGCAAAAAAAGCCTATTCCTTGTTATGTGGCACTGAGTCACTTCTAACTTACTTGTGTTGAAATGATGAATTGATCAGCCTCCAAATGTCTTATCAATAACTGCCATCCATTCACTTGGAAAAATTCAAATGAGACCGACTTATCCAGCCCCACTTGGCAATCAGTCCTTCACCCACCACTGGCCAAACATGGCACTATTCATCAACTATAGGACGTGGGAGGGGACAGTGGGGCAGAGAAACTGTGAAAATATATCTGCCAAATGGCTTTCTATTTCTAGGGGAGGAAGAAAAAGACAAATTTCAGGATATATGTCAGAAAAATGTCTTCTGGGAAATTTTGGCTTGGCACTCACTATCATTATTCAGGATTCAGACCTATTTTCAACAGCCCAAATATATCTTTATTGCAGATGTTTCTAATTCAGCTTTCCCCCTGTAATTCTGACATATGGTATGAGAAAGAACAGTGTTTTCTCCCTTGCTCAAAATAAAGATAATGAAGTTAGTACTTTGGCATAACTGAGTCTCGAATTTGCCTAAAGCTTTGGTTCCCCATGAAAGTGGCCTCCATTTTGCAAAATTATTTTTGGAGGGAGTTTCTTTGCTATGTAATTAATGCTATGTAATTAAATGTGAATGGTTTAAATTCATGTGAGAAATTTTTCACACAGTAAGAAAACAGATACACTAGTACCAGATAACATTATCACTTGGTTCCACAAGTCATAATGTTATCTGGTTTTTAACGTTGTGCAATGCATTGATCGCACAATGTTAAAAAAAGTCCTGTTCCTTTTCTGAAGAGGAAAGGGAACAGGGGGGTAATATCCAGTTTGCTTGGGAAGGGAATGCATGTTCCCTTCCCAAGCAAACTGGTGGTTCCAGAGTGGGATTGCCCTTTGCTGACATTGGTGCTGGGATTTGGGGAAAGAACATGCGCACACAGCAGTTCTTTTCTCCAACCCCAGGGCTGATCCCAAGCTGGCATCGGTGCTGGGGTTGGGGGAAAGAACGTGCTTAGTGATCCAGCCTCTCTTCAGAAGCCTCCCTCCCAGTGGTGGGATGTCAAAATTTTTACTATCCCATCATGATGTCATCACATTGTGGGCGGAGCTAACATCATGGCATCATGACATTGTGGGGGGAGCCAACATCATGATGTCATGACATTGTGGGTGGGGCCAAAGAATAAATAAATAAAAATTAATTATAAAATAAAATAAAAATAAGCACACACACACACACACACAACCCTCAACCCACCCACCCACCCACAACACAAACCCATAAATAAATAAATTAAATAAATTACATAAATTAAATAAATTAAATAAAAAAAAATACATTGAAACACACCCACCAACCCACCCACCCACCCTAAACACAAATCAACCAGAGCTTAAACCTTATTCTGGCTAATCTTTCTTATACTAGGTCAGATGGCAGGAACTACAGAATGAACTCACCATAAAATGGCTTCATTTTGGCACTTTTCAATTTTTCAACAGTTAAAGAAGTTAGGTACTAAGTCTTTGCCTAACCAGTTCTCTAGGATAATATGCCTTAATGTAAATGTAAAACAGCTGTACCTCCTTAAGGGTTCTCCAATTGGAACAGCAATTGGAACAGCACAGGTGTAGCTTATTGATGAGGTAACTCCAAGACTTTGCTTAAAATCCCCAAGCCAGGCTGCCAGGCCTGCCAGCTTCCAGGCCTTTTTAGGAACTGTGGTAGTATATCAATATAGGTAAAGGTATTAAATACACATTAAAATACACACAGACACACCACATCCAAAGCTGAGTCACTTACCCTGGGGAGCAGGCTATAGGGAGCTTCAGGCTAGCAGCTTCTCTTCCTCCTCCCTGCTTGGGAGAACAGCAAGGAGGCCATGCATACGCGCCAAGCACTGTAGGCGTGCGTGCACACCAAGTGCTTGGCACGCATGCGCAGTGGGAGAACCAGTGAAAAGGTAAGCCCCAAAGGTGGTTCCCCCCAAAAGCTGCTACCGGTTCTCCGGGACACTGGGGAAAGTTACTACTGGTTCTGGAGGACTGGTGGGAACCTGTTACATTCCATTGCTGCCCCCTCCCCAATGGCTAAGCCCCTTAGCAATCCAAGTGGGTGGGTGTGTCTCTGAAAAGAAGCTGGGGAAACTTTTTCCCAGCCTCTCTTCAGAAACCCTTGCCTGGATCACTAAGGAAGTTAGCAATTCAGGCTGGGTGCGTGGGTGGGTTCTGAAGAGAGGCTGGGTAAAGGTTCCCCAGCCTCTCTTCAGAACTCCCCACCACCACCTGGATCGCTAAGCCTGTTAGCGATCTGGAGATCAATGTCAGGAAATTTGAGGAAAACTTTTGCATTGCACAACATTATCTTAACTGTGCGGTGCAAAAGTTTCCCTCAAATTTCCTGACGTTATCCGGTTTTAATGTTGTTCAGTGAACATGTTAACCGAGGTATTACTGTACAATGAAAAATTTGCTTTCCACTTAAACTGCAACTTCCATACTGTGTTTCAGCTGCCAAGAATAACAACCGCCATCATATGCAGCTAGATATGTTTTTCCTTTTTGTTTCTTCCTTTGTCCTCCAAATTTTGTAACATCTATACCTAAGGAAAAGTCAAGAGGACCTGAAACTTGTTTTATTTGCAAGCCAATAAATGTAATACACAATGCATACATCACATAGCAGTTGACCTGTCCACAATTATGACTAGAAGCTTGAGAAAGAAGATTGTGACAATAGAAATCTTGCATGTACTAACCTTTGGTATCAGCGGGAGGATATTTTTTAACACCCTAATGTTATTATACCTTGCCACTAATTTGATAGGTAAAGTTTTTTCTTACCTCTGGTATTTATAACAAGCCCTTCCCCCACTCTTCCTGTGTATTTATTTTCCTCCATTGTTTTGTTGACAGTACCTTCTACTTACTCTAACCATCCTTCAAGCTGAAAGCATGCAGGGTATCCTCAACTTTAATTCTTAAAACGGTAATTAAAGATGCTAAATATTAGCAAACACACTTTTTTCTACTTTAAGTACTTCTTGTGTGATTTTTACCACACAAAGTGCTAGTTTTGTGTGTTAACCAGGGAGGATGTTGTTTTATAAGACTGGGCCAAACTGAATTTCTGTGTTGTTTTTCTTTCTTATTCTTTCTTATATTCTGCCTACTTAAAATAATAACCACATTCCCCCTTTTTGCCCAATTCCCCAATATCTCATTGGCGGTTAAATGAATACTGTATACAGTAGTGTAGCGTGGGGATCCCCCAGGGGGCACCTGGGGGGCACTTTTTGGGCATATGGGTGTTCTTGAACTACATTTCCCAGAAGCCCTAGCAGGAGCGGGAGTGTCCTAGGCACCACCCAGGGGGTGGCAAATTTGGCTTATGCCCTGGGTGGCTGAATCCCATGCTACCCTACTGACTGTATATAACAAACTTCCTGAATGTGAGCAGTTAATTGTTGAGTAGCCTGTGAGAGATAGATAACATTACAATCAGTTGCCTGAATCAATTCTATTTTTCTGGTCATTGTGTCACTTCCTGATAGATTGAGTTTTGAGTCAGAAGTAGAAAAGACTATTTTTCAGAGATAGGATTTAATGGCTGGAGGACATATGATGAGGACTGGTCTATATATGTTAAACAGGGCATTATGTCAGTTGGGGCAATCCTTGCATCCACATGCAAGGATCAATCATCTCTGTTTAATACGTTCTTTAAAAGGAAAGAAAAACGAAGGCAAAAAACATACCGCAAAAGTCATTTCCTCATCTTCTTTGTAATTTGCCACTTACCTATCTTGACAAGTGGAATACTTATCTCCTGTTCCCAATGGAGGAGAAAGTTTTCCATTTCTTTCTATAAAAAAGCTAATTCTAAAGCATCACACATTAGCAACAATTAAAAAGAATTGGAAAACTTACTCTCCCTCTGCAGTGGAAGGTAAAGAAAGCTTTCTCAAGATCATTAAGCAGCTTAAACAAAGGGACAGATTAAGCCAGGGCACAATTTCATGTGGCCCACCACCACCACCGCACCCAGAAGTGGAACCCAAAAATAGCAATTACACTTACAAATCACCCCATAGCACTTAGTGCACTCTCTGGGCATTATTGGCTTGGTGAGACTTACCGGCGCACATTCCCATTCCTCCCCACAATTCCTCCCCACAACCCAAGCGCCGATCAATCACAGCACACAATTGGCGCTTGGGTTGGGGGAGGAATGGGCATGCACACCAGTTCCCCCCAACCCAAGTACCGATCGGGTGCTGTGATCGATTGGTGTTTGGGTTGCAAGGAGGAATGGGTGCGCACATCAGTTCTCCCCAACCCAAACACCGATCGATCATAGCACGTGATCAGCGCTTGGTTTGGGGGAACTGGTGCTCATGTCCATTCCTCCCCACAGCCCAAGAACCGATCGATCACAGCTTTTAAAAATTCTAAAAAGTGCTTTTAAAAAAAAGATTTTAAAAAGCTTTTTGAAAGCTTTTAAAAGCTCTAAAAACTGGGTGTGTCTTATGGTCAGGTGCGTCTTATGGTCTGAAAAGTATGGTATATCCTCATGAAATGCCAAAAACATGATAGCATCAGTTTTACCAGTTTTGCTTCCAGAGATAATTCAAGTCTATTTTTAAACTATTTCCCTACTTGAAGCAGTAGAATTTGCAGTGTACCATGCTAGGCATGGTTGTTTTGCTATGTCAGTTGAAGACATTTCAATCACAAAAGGGCAAATCATTAACCAATGTTTTAATATCTATTCATATGATGCAGAATCACATGTTTTTCACTTATTCTCCTTTCAGAATCAACAAAGGCCATCTCCAAAGATGTACAGCTCAAAGTATATTAAAGCTCTCTTTTTCTTCTTCTTCTTCATTCTCCACCCTTTACTCATTCATTGGCTCTCAGAATCAGTTCAGTTTATGTTACACCATTGAAAACTACCTGCCTTATGGGAGTGTAGGATGGCTCCATATTGACTGAGGTCAACAGTATGGGCTCAAATCATGAATTAAGCAGGTATGGAAATTAACCCCTTATTTAGTGTTCGTGGTTTTTCCCTGCTACAATCACAAATTGTCAATGGCAACCAGAATATTTCATTTCATGGAGTGTGCTAAGGTTCTGAAGTGAGAGAAATAGCTAGACCGTCAATGCTACGATTTTTATTTCAGGGACCTTTTAATGTTTATTTTTTTGGGCAAAGTCTCTGAAGTTATTTCTTGCCTGACCAGTTCTCAATTTGATCTTCCAAGTGTTTAAAAGGCAAATATTTAGAGAAGTTACTTCAGTGGAGCCTTGGTTAACAAATGACTTGGTAAACATAAAAATCGCATAACAAAAGGAAATCCATAGAAAATAGTGGCTCGGTTTACAAAACAAAATTTGAAATGGATTAATTGGTTTTCAGTGCATTCCTGTGGGATACTGCATTTGGGTTAATGTATTTTGGTTTTCAATGCATTCCTATGGGAAATTTAGTTAAAGTAATTTTCACTGTAAGAAATGTTCAGGAGAATACATTAATTACATTAACTGAGGTTCCACTGTATTAGCCTTTGACCCTCCAGACCAAAAAATAAATTTTTATCTTTCTTCTGTCAGCTTTCTTTACTGTGCAGAATTCACATCCATACACAGGAATAAAGAATGCCACAGTGTTGATTATATTGTTCTTAGTTATCCCAATACAGTCAAACCTCACATAACGAGTGTTTAGCTTAGCGAAAAACTCGCATAATGAGCAAGTTTTTTGCTAAGCGGTCCAACTCGCATAACGAATTTTTCGCTATGCAAGTCAGACTTTTCCCCTATGGAAAAACTCACATAATGAGCGTTTCTATGAGGAGAACTCGCATAGCGAAAAAATTTCGCTATGCGACTTTTCCCCCTTGAAACGCTTGCTATGCTAGTTTTTCCATAGGGAAAGTCCGACTCACATAGCAAAATAATTGGTATGTGAGTTTTCCCCATAGATAAATTCGTTATATGAATTTTTCCATAGAGAAAAGTCAGACTCACGTAGCGAAAAATTTGTTATGCAAGTCGGACAGCTTAGCAAAAAACTTGCTTGTTATGTGAGTTTTTCGCTAAGCAAAATGCTCGTTATGTGAGGTTTTACTGTATTTCTTAATTAGGATCTGATAAAGCTATTTTTGAAGTGGGTGAAATTCCTCCTTTTGAATCCAATAGATCAGGAGTTCTCAACCTTTTTAAGCCGCGAGCTGGGTCACGCTCCCTCAGACAGCTTCAGGGGCCAGATAGCCATTTTGCCTTTCCTCCATCACATGGCACTTCCTGGTGTGGTGGAGGTGGTGGTGGTGCAAGTAAAATGGTGCCATGGGCAACAGGTTGAGAATCCCTGCAATAGATAGTGAATTAAATTTCTGAACAATATCAAAACATGTCATTAATTAAAATGGGGGGAAAGCATTGCAAGAAGGTCCTTTTTATGTCATTTCTTTCTTTTTTATCTTTTAAACCATTACTGTAATGTTTATCACAATTCTGATGAAGAAGAAGAAGAAGAAGAAGAAGAAGAAGAAGAAGAAGAAGAAGAAGAAGAAGAAGAAGAAGAAGAAGAAGAAGAAGAAGAAGAAGAAGAAGAAGAAGAAGAAGAAGAAGAAGAAGAAGAAGTCGTCTTGTACTCCACTGCTTGAGTCCTACCTGTATCTGCTCTGTTCTGATCAATGCTAATTTCACTCAGATAATTTTTTCAACTCTTTGGGATTCCTTCCAGTGCTCATATAACTACTGGTATCACTGTTGCTCTTTTCTCCTAGAGATGCTATACTTCAGTTCTCAAATCCTGACTATCTCAAAACAGATTCTATGACATTCTGATCAATGGATGTCTTCACTCCATGCTCATGGGTTTGCTTTGGATGAGAGAATGTGCAACTCAACTATAGAGCCATTGATAAACAAAAAATCAAAACAAGAACAAAGCAAGCAAAGCACAAACAGCACCTAACAATAATCATGTAGCAATGTTGTACTGTTCCCACACTCTTTAGCAGGGTCCTTGTACCAGTGGCAGCACAAGCAGGTCACCTTCTTGCTGGCAAGCCCTAGGTATGCTCAGTTAGAATGTCTGGGGTAAGTATGGGACTGGGTGTGGGCAAACTCACCAGTCATCCTGAGCAAACCACTATGCAGAAGTAGAATGTCTAGGTAAAAGTAAAGGCCTCCCTTACTTGAAAGCCAGTCATGTCCCACTCCAGGGGGTGATGCTCATCTCCAATTACAGCCAAAGTGTCAGTGCTGTCTACGTCTGCAGATGTTTCTATGGCCATGTGGCAGGCATGACTAGACACTGGAGCACACAGAACACTGTTACCTTTCCTGCCAAAGCAGTACCTATGTATCCACTTGCAATTTCTTGCTTTCAAACGGCTAGGTTGGCAGGAGCTGAGACAGACAATGGGAGCTCTGGTCTCATTGAGACTCAAAGTAAAATATCCAGCTACAAGTAAATAAGCAGACATGGGTAGACCGTGCTCAGGCTAGCAGTGGAAAAATTCTGCTGGCCTCCCATTGGAGGCCACCATGTAATTTCACAGCTTTACAAATGTATTCACTGGGGAAGAATTGCTCCCTTGTTCTTGAGTGCAGTTAAAAAAATAACAACAATACACAACTAATCTATTCTCCAGTGGCTTCCTCCCATTAGCAATAAAAAGTAGAGCTCTAAAAGGCAGCTTTTAATAAAAGGGTTTTTGCTTATTAGGAGATATTAATTGATAAAAAGAACATTTAAAATTAATATGACAAGGCACACATGTGAATAATGTGCTAACATTCTCTTTAGTAAGTAGCCTAGGTTGATTTATGTATGTAGGTAATTATGTACAGTGTTATTAGTGTAATTCACAGTTAGATTAAATTAGGAAAACATACAATAAATTGGATCTGTAGTCATATTTCTTCTTGCTGTGTAAGGAACTGAGATATATTGATGGAAGTTCTAAGTGTGCTACATAAGTTGAATTCCCAAGGCTATAATGGGATCAAAAAGCATTAGACATTCATTTCAGCTATATTAAGTCCCTGCCATTGGATGGCAGTAAAATTCTACATCAATCACTGTAGCAAAGGGAAGCTAGAGAATAAGTTGCCTTTCTTTCATTATTTAACAGCAGAAAACTTGTTGGCTTTGCATGTCATACAGCCAATGGCAAACCCTAGTGCTAAAAAATGTTTTATTTTCAACATTAAAAAACCACAGTACTCGGGTATGAATCACTTCTTTCAACATTATCATGCTGTTGCAATGGATGGTTTGAAAGATGAGTATATCTTGGATTCCGCCCCACCCCCCACCCCATAATTTGAAGCAATGGCAGATTATGTTTGTATCACCTTGTCAGATCAGGGAATCTGATTCCTGGACAATCTCCTAACAGCCTTATACATCTTTACAGCCCTCTAGGAGAAAACATTCAAAAACCTCTTTGTCACAGCTGATATTTATCCCAATAATGGGTTAATTCCAGAATGAAATAAATAATTTCCAGAGTATTTAAATTTTATAATTGTAATTTTGATGTTTTTAACAATGGGTTTGGGTTGGGTTTTATTATGCTTTTATGATGTTGTAAACCGCCCTGGGTCACCCTGGCGAGAAGGGCGGTATAAAAATGTAAATAAATGAATAAATATCAAAATCCATCTGGATATTAAGGTATAAATCCTTTCATTGTTCCAATACCAGGTGACATCCACTTGTTTTTCCCTATGAGGTTTATTTATTTACATTGCTTTTATATTCCATATGCATTATCATACTTCAAAGTTGTTGAAAACATCCAAATTTTTGCGATTGAGGTAGAACTCAAGAATTCTACAGGGCCCGCCAGATATGTCCATATTAAAGATGACGAGGTATATACTTGCCTGATCATCTGCAACCTGGATTATTTAATTTGTAATAACCACTTTCTATAGTGGTGATGACAAAATTGTTTCAACTTCGTGATGTACCTAATTATGGTACAACCATTTGCATTAACAGGTTATTTCATTTTGTAAAAATTGGGTAATTTCTTTTGCAATTTTATTTGAACAGATTTCCTACATTGTCCTGAAGCCCTGCCCAACACAACATCTGAAGTCTATATCTGATGAAACAAAGATTTTTCATGAAAAACATTACAGGACCATCGTTTTCATTCAGCCCAGTATGACACACCCACTCTTAGCATTTCACATTACTGTATTTAGTCCAGAGTAACAATGAAATAATTTAGGCCTCTATCAAAGTTGTTATTTTATTTGTCTATTTTTTCTGTACAACCCCACTAACCAATATACCAATATAAATACCATATATAATAAATAAAAACCCTTCATCACTAACTGGGGTGTTACGTTTAATCTTTTTTCCTAATTATACTGCAATTTATAATTAGCCCATTTCAAAATCTGTACACACTTCTTGAGTTTTTAAAATACCACATATTATGTTGTTTCTATCATAATAAATAGAAATAATTTACAAAATGTAGCCTTGATTTAAAAATATAAATAAAAAAGGAAGCGTTTACTTGCTCTGCCTATAGAGTAAGGTTCTAAATAAGAAAACAAAATATTCTTGTTAAAAATAAGTTTAAAACAGATTCTTACACTCTGGTACAAAGATTGCCTAAAACAAATCTAATGACTACTTTCAGGAAGATCATTTTTGATCAGGAATCCAGTTGAATTCATGGAAAAAGTAAGTAAGAGGGTGAATGTTTTCACTCTACAGTATTTAATAAGTATGTGTGCATGTTTGTGTAACAACTGAAATTGAGAGGCAGGCTGTATTCAGTGTCTAAGTTGATATAAAGCAGTTCGAATTCTTGTACCATTATTTTTCAACAAAACCTGTTTAGGATGCTGAATTGCGATTTAAATGGCTATGGAATGAAACAATTGTTTTTCTAAATATATACAGGGTGGTCTGACTCAACTGATAGCTATTAATCAGGATTTCCTGGGTTCAAACCATTGACTCCCTGGAAGTTTTCTCACTGGCTGTATAATGAACGTGTGCTAAAACATATTGCTGTTTAGAACTTATATTAGACATTCAAATATGGAATTTCTATTCCAAAACAAAAGCTGCCCATAAGAAAAAAAATTAAATGTATGTGAGCTTTATTTTCTGGCAGAAAAGGGTTCGAAAACAGTGCACACACCAAAATATCAGAAACCTTTTATTATGTTGCAGCAATCTAGACTGTGTATATAGTTCTGTGTCTATTGTCTTTTCCTCACCCAGAAGTAAACTGCACTATTCACTGAAACTGTATGTGTGTGTCTTTGCACCCGAACCTTCCGCTGCACAATAGCTAATCGCTAGTCTGCTACACTATCACACATACCACCAGAAATCCCTGACACTATGGCCCAGCTCATGGCACCAAACAATCTGGGCCCCAACCTTACTCCAGCCGCCACTGCCGCTGCCGGAATTGGCCATGGACTCATTTATGGCTGCATAAATGAGTCTGTGGCTGTCGTAAACACATTTACTACAGCTGTAAATGAATCCACGGCCATCGTAAATGCATTTACTACAGCCATAAATGAGTTTGCCACTGTCATAAACGCGTTTACAACAGCCGTGGATGTGTTTTACAGCACCAGTCTGGCCCGCTCAGCTGTCTGATGGAGCATGGTCCAGCCCATGGCTGGAAAATATTGAGATCCCCTGATCTAGCCACACGTTTTTGATTTCAAATAAAGTATAAAAGTTGAGGTATACGGCATTCTGGCCACAAGACAACATATTGTTGACATCAGTAGTCTTAAGTGTGCTTCAGTTTTTGTTCTTTGAGGTATGCCATTAAATTGGGATTACATTAGTTTTCCTTTTCTTTTGTTATCTTCTGCATTCCATCTGTTCTTGGACTTCAATTACCAGAAGCCCAAGTCAGCATTCCTGCTGGTCAGGGCTTTTGCAAATTGAAGTTCCAGAACAGCTGGAGTGCCAAGGTTAACCATAACTGTTCTAGATCACACTATGTCTCAGTGATGTTGTCTTTGCACTTCCTTGTCTGTTCCTTCCAGTGGTGTAATCTTAGAAGTCAATCTACTGGTTGACTTGCTTTTTCTGATATTATGGCAACATTATTCCCAAGAATGGCTTGGAAATATTTCCAAGCTGTGAGACAGAGTAGTAACTAGAAGGGTGTTGCAATTGGGTTTTCATTTCTTCAATTTTCTATTTTTATAAGATTTTTGTAGATTATTAGAATATCTGTGTAAATAAAGAGCAGCATGAGGCACACAACAAACCAGGATGTGATATTCTTCTGGATGCATGAAGGTACATCTGTATATGTAATAAAATATATAAATTACATATCATCCCAAGATAAGTTGTAGTTTATAATAGTGTAGATGCATATTCATTAGTCTAAAACAGGGGTGGCCAAACCTTTTGGGCCAGGTGCTGGTCAGGTGCTTCCTCCCACTTGAAGCAGGAGCTAAACACACCCATGCATGCACAAAACATTGCTGTAAATTCACCTGTGACTGTCGTAAATGTACGCTTGCCAAAGGCAGCTGCCGACGGCGCACGCTTTGCCCCGACAACCCGGAAGAAGACAGCGTTGGCGGCAAGGCGATGGGGGCGGGGCAGAGTGCTCCCCTTGTAAGGGTGGCGCTCGCCCAGCCTTTTTTCATTTTGAATCAGACGCAGTTGCCCACCCTCCCTCCCTTAAGCAGCAGTGTGATTGTTTTGGTCACTCCGAGGCCAGGTGGGAATTTTTGCTTGAAACCTGATTGGCTCCTTGGTTTCTTGTGGTTTTCTCTCACCCCACACTGTTGTGTATGGTTGAGATATGGAGGTACCCCTTTTTGGTCACTTTGGCGGGTAGCATTGGTAAGGAAATTAAGCAGATCCCTATATCATCGGGTCGGGACACGTTTCACCAGTCAGGGTGGTTGACAGCCTAGAAAGAAAGATACCCTGGATTGGTTGAAATGTGGAACAGGAACAAGGGGCTGCCATGCTTGGCAGCTGGCAGCCCCATACAATCGTTTGCCCGAGTTTGGAGTCACAAGTAAAACCTGGTGAAGGTCACTTCTGACAAGGGATCTAGAAGAATTGGTCAGTATTATTTAATAATAATAATAATAATAATAATAATAATAATAATAATAATAATAATAATAATAATAATAATAATAATAATAATAATAATAATAATAATAATAATAAAAGTATCCAAATTTAAAAGTTAAGTGTAATTTTAGTGGAATAGATTATTCCAACAAGCACCCTTACCAGTGCTATGTCGGCCTGCTGTAGAGCAGCCTAATCAAGTGAATACGTTTATCAAGTTAAGATCATTATCAGTTAATAAAGTGGCCCAATTTTTCAACCAACTTGATTGTGTCTGTCTTCTTACTCCGGGGGTGTATGGGGCAATGCATTTATGACAGCTGCGACTACTTTATGGCAGCATATTGTGCATGCGTGGGCATGTTTAACTTCCAATTCCTGGATCAGTGAGGGCTGCACAGGCTGGATTATTAGGCCCCAAGGGCCATAGTTTGGCTACCCCTGGTCTAAAACATAATTAACAGTAGGGGCTTGTAGACCAAGTTGGAGGAACACCTTATCCTGAATATGAGAGCAACTTTGCCCCTGTACTGGTCACAAGACACTTTATGGCTTATTTTTAGATCTTTCTAAACTTGCTGCTTCCATTTTAGATTAACTAAATTTACCATTCTGTCTACTCTATGAACTTTGAATGTTTTCTCACTATGATGATTGAATATGAGGAACTTTTATGACACATAGTTTGAAATCACCTCCTTTCTACTAATAATAGTTAAATTTAATAATAAATTGTACAAACAGTATGGTATACTGTAATTAACAAATGAGTTAGATATTCCACACCCATGCTTGTGGAGATACCAGAAGAGTGAAGAGAGGATGCAAGCACATGAGAAATTTGGACTTACAGAGAAAATACATGGGATGTTGAATGAATGTCATCCCAACAACATCTGTCCGTCCCACCAGAGTGGACTGGAGAGACTCCTTCATTGTTCCATCTGCTGGAGGGGCATGTCTCTTTAGCACTAGAAAGAGGGCTTTCTCAGTGTCTGCTCCGGACCTATGGAACCTCTTGCTAATTGAGCTGCATCTCCAGACAGAGTTACTGTCCTTCAGGAAAGGGTTAAAGACATGGCTGGCAGGGCAGGTGTCGGGCACCAGTGATGCGATAACCCCAACCTGCTGGCTAATTTAGTAAAATACTCTTTCTCTCTCTCTTTTAATCTTTTTTTTTTTAATTGTTCATGCTTTTAATGGGTTTTTAAATTGTGATTAGTCTTTCTGTGAGCTGCCCAGAGTCTTTGGAGTTGGGCATCTACAATACCATCTAGCAATCTCATTTTTGGCTGCCCCCTTTTTCTTTTGACCTCCACTATTCCTAGCATCAAGGCTTTCTCAAGAGAATCCTCTCTTCTCATTTGATGTCCAGAGTACTTTAGCTTCATCTTTACTATTTGACCTTCTAAGAAGCAGTTAGGGTTGATTTCTTCTAAGATTGACCTATTTGTTCTCCTTGCTGTCCAGTGGACTCTCAAAACTCTTCTCCAACACCACATCTCAAAGGCATCTATTCTTCTGCGCTCAGCTTTCCTTATGGTCCAGCTTTCACAACCATACATTGCCACCGGGAATACCATTGCTTTGACTAGATGAATTTTTGTTCTCTTTGCTGTCCAGTGGACTCTCAAAACTCTCCTCCAACACCACACCTCAGAAGCGTCTATTATTCTGTACTCAACTTTTCTAATGGTCCAGCTCTCACAACCATACATTACAACTGGGAATACCATTGCTTTGACTATCCAAATTTTTGTTTTCAAGGTGATGTCTCTATTTTTAACTATGGTCCCAAAGTTTCTCATAGCTTATCTTCCAAGAATCAGTCGCTTTTTTATTTATTTCATGGCTGCAATCTCCATCTGCAGTGATCTTGGATCCTAAGAAAGTAAAACCTGTCACTGCTTCTACTTCTTCCTCATCTATTTTCCAGGGACTGATAGGGCCTGTTGCCATGATCTTGGTTTTCTTGATGTTGAGTCTCAAGCCAACTTTTGCACCCTCTTCTTTCAACCTAAGCAGCAGCTTCTTTAGGTCTTCCTCACTTTCTGCCATTATGGTGGTATCATCTGTATATCTCAAATTGTTGATGTTTTACCCAGCAATTTTGATTCCAAATTGTTATTCCTCCATCCATGCACTGTGCATTATGTGTTCTGTGTATAAGTTGAATAAGCAGGGTGATAAAATGCAGCTTTGTCTTACTCCTTTTTCTATTCCAAACCACTCCATCATTCCGTATTCTGTCCTAACTGTTGCCTCTTGACTCATGTACATATTTCTCATGTGGCATATAAGGTGTTCTGGTATTCCCATCTCTTTAATTACTTGCCACATTTTGTTGTGGTCCACACAGTCAAAGGCCTTAGTGTAGCCAATGAAACAGAAGTAGACTTGTTTCTGATATTCCTTTGTTTTCTCCATTATCTAACTTATGTTGGCAATGTGGTCTCTAGTTCTCCTGCCTCTTCGGAACCCAGCCTGCACTTCTAGTAGTTCTCTCTCCATGTGCTGCTGCAGTCTATCCTGTATTATCTTGAGCATAACCTTGTTTGCAAGTGGGATAAGCGCATTTTTTCCTACTTGAGAGTAAATGTTTGTCTACACATGCATAAATGTGTGGGCAATATTAAAAAGGGAAAAGATCATAAGGAAGTCTGGATCTACTGCTTGACTTGCAGCAGATCATAAAAAAATACATTGAATTGTTTAGAATATGCAGTATATATCAAAACAATCCTTACACTTTAAATTATATCATTGAAATGAAGAAAGCTTACAATAAGTAGGAATGTTTTGTGAGGAAAAACTGTGAGTTCTATTTAGATAAATCCATGATAATTATGGAGTGCACCTCAATTATGGGTTCTAATTTAATTAAAAAACCATTCTACAAGGCTGAAATCCTCCTTCCTTACTAAGAGTACTGGAATGGGATTTGGGAGCTCCAGCTTCAGTAACCTCTGCAAAAACTCACCAGGACCTTAAGGCCAGTCAATCTCTCTCAGCATGACCTCCTTCATGGGGCTCTTTTGAAGAGAAAAGTTTAAAGGAAGACAGACATTTACACCTCTTTGAGCCTTTGGCATAAGCAGGCAGGATATTAATTTCATAGGATCATCAGATAAGTTATTACAAAATATGGTATGGTGGAGAGGGATGAGGGGAGTGTTGCAGAGTTTGGAATTTCTGGTAAAATCCCCCTTATTTGTGCAGTAGACGTACTGCACAAATTCTCACAGAGAATAACTGCAAGTCTCCCACAGTCCACCTGTTTCTCATTAACAGGCACTCACAATCGCAATAACTGACTTTGAGACATTTGTAGGAGGAAAAGATGGATTTTCTCCTTATAATTCTTGGAATTACAGATATGTGCATACTGCTTTCTTTACAGCATGCATGCCTAGCAACCAACCAAACAGACAAACAGTATCATAACAGGGACTGTGGTGGCTCAGTGGTTAAGAAGCTTGTCTTGTTAGCTGGAAGGTTGGCAAATTAACAGTTCATGACCCAAGTACTGCTTGATGGAATGAGTGCCAGTCTCTGTCCCAGATCCTGCCAACTTAGCAGTTCAAAAACAAGAAATTGCAAGTACAGTTGTACCTCGCTTAAAGAGCATAATGCATTCTATGGGATTGCTCTTTAAGTGAGTTTGCTCTTTAAGTGAAACACCATTGTAAGTGACCAATTGTGACTTCTGGTAGGGGGAATTGCAAACCTCAATTTATTTGTAAAGTGAGTTTTTGGTTGGTTTTATTTGTTAAGCAAAGCGAACATTCAGATAAAATTCTGCTCTTTATGTGAGTTACTCTTTAAGCGAGGTGCTCTTTATGCGAGGTTTGATTGTAAATCAATAGGGACCACTTTGGTTGGAAAAGATCTTGGGGACATGAAAGGAGCCTCATTTGGGTGTCCCCTGAGCGGAGTTCCTCCAGCAAAAATCCTTTCAATCCAGAAAGCACCTTTGTGTGCTTCTGACATGATTTTTAAAAAAAGTATCAAAGCAGCTGACGCCAACCTACAAAAGAGAGGGAAAGAACACAGAGAAGAGATATTTTCTTTGAATTCCTAGCTGGGAAGGAACAATTGGCTTGTATTAATTAAATAGACAGCCATCCCTGCACAGAAAAGCTCCTCCCAGTTATTCAAACTAGAGACAGCATGTGAGGTTGTTAAAAAACAAACAAACCAAAACCTCAAAGTATTCAGTCAGTATCCTATTTTCAATTTACACTTGCATAAGGGAAATTACATAAATGATAATGGCAAATTGTCAATAATTGAGAAGGTGTTAGTTGAATTCCGTGTTGGACATCCAATCATACGATCTGATACACAGGTAAGAGCAGCACCTCACTAACTAGTGCCAATTGGCTGCTAAGATTTAAACAATTTTCCTCCTGTAAGTATAAATCAGGAATAGGAATCTGGCCTTAATGCCTCCAGCCTGTCTCAGCTATGATTGACAATGTGACAAACGGTAGATATTTAAACATGGCTCTCTCAGACAACATGCTTACCAAAACTACAATTTTATTTTGTTTATTAACTACTATATTTATATTTCTACCCCACTTTTCCACTGTGAGGAAATGTTCAAGGTGGTCTACAATCATCAGATTGCAGCAGGATTTTGCCACTGCAAAATTGGTTGTGTTGGTTGGGAACAGCTAATAAGAGTGGAAGGTGTGAGGTTGGAGCAGGCGTGAGTCGTGTACCTCTCTTTTGAAAAAGAACAATAGAGGTAACAGAGATGAAGCAGGCAGAGAATCAATGATTGTGCAGATTACTGGACAAAAGAGTAAGAGCACATCCTGTGTGAAAGAGAGAGATTACCCTAGAGAGAGCAGGTTACTGAAATGTGGTTAGTCAGAACAGCAGGGGAGCCACTTGGCTTCAGGTGCAGAACTATAAGCAGGAGGAGAAGATAAGTTTATGAGGTGTCAGTCTTTGGTGGCATCATCAGAGGGCAGGCCTGGAGCTGTGAAGTTGCCAAGCCTCTCTCTGAGTACATTCTGCCTTCTGGTACTCAGAGAACAGTCTTTGTAGATACTCTGTCATTCTTTTCATGAAGGACTAACAGGGACAACAGGGCAATCTTTTGAGTGTTCTTTTTTCCCTCTCTCTCTCTCTCTTCTGGTCATGAGTCACTGGATAATTTGATGTCCTGGTAGTGTCTTAGATAATAGAGTTCAATGTAAATAAAACCCTTTTCTTCTCTTTTATAAAATGAATGTGAAAAGGAGGGAAAGGTTGGGTTTTGAGGGGTGGTTGATAGGATGATGCAATAACAAGTCAATATGTTAATGTAAAAGGTACTTGTAATATTTTTAGTTTTTTAAAAACAATTGATTAGTTTAATATACAGTTCTACCTTGCTTAAAGAGCATAATGCGTTTCACAGGATTGCCCTTTAAGCGAGTTTGCTCTTAAGTGAAACACATTGTAAATGACCAATTGTGTGTGTGGGGGGGGGGGATTGCGAACCCCGATTTATTTGTTAAGCGAGTTTTTGGTTGGTTTTATTTGTTAAGCAAAGCGAACATTCAGAGAAAATTCTGCTCTTTAAGTGAGTTACTCTTTAAACGAGGTGCTCTTTATGCGAAGTTTGACTGTATAGTGGAATACAGTTAAAGCTGCTGGCTTATGGTGAATAATGCTGGAGTATTAACCTACCTATCCAGTTGGAACATAATACCATCTGCTTCTCTAGGGGACAGAACCTCACAGTTTTGTTAGTTGTCTAATATGAGCAGGCAGTTCAGTGTTACCTCAGGACAGATCACTTCATTTCTGACATAGCAATTTAGAATGATGCTTCTTAATATGGATGAACCCCTGTGGTGTGTATTGGAGGGTGCAACTAGACATGATGCTGTGTACAAAACTGGCACCCAAAATGGCATCTCCATTTTCACTTTCCCTACTACTCCTTTGTAGTGCCTAGAAAAGCTTTTTTTTTTTATGATGCCATCCCATTCTGTATAGGTCTTGCTGAGCTAAAAGAAACAGGTGTAATACATTCTGTCTGTGCTGCAGAAGTATAACACCTTGATATTACCTTTAACTACTTTAGCTCCATCCTGTGGAATTTTGGGAGTTGTAGTTTGGTGAAGAACTTAGAATACTGTGAAATATTTTAGGAGAGCACAGTAGGGAATTCTAGTGAAAATTCTAAGTGCTGTGTCAAACCACAAATCTGAGGGTGAAACCATAACAATTAAAGTAGTATAAAACCACTAAACTCTATACTGCAAGACTTATTATGCATTTAATGAAAAGGCAGCTCTATAACATGATTAGTTCAATCTTTAGTTACTATAAGTAAGATACACAGAAAGAGTCTCCTTTAAGTTAGTGGTATTTTTGAACCACAATCAGGCATATTCTGGGGAGCAGCAATCTTGTGCCAGCTAATCTTTCTCACACTAAGTCAGGAAAAAGGAACTGTGGAATGAATTCATCAAAATTCATGTCTGGCCTAGACATGGAAGAAGAAGTTACTATAAATAGCAAATGTTGTAGTGTTTTATGGGGTTTTAGGGTTTTTTAAGGGGGACTCCTCACTTAGTTCAGGGTCCCAGGGTGGCAGTGCTTCTTATGAAGCTTTTTGCTATGATATGTGGTAGCTAGCTGGCATGAACAGTCCCTTTTTAAATGCTGCCTTCCAAGTACAGATACAGAGTGGAACAGGCTGCTTTTTTGGGACTTGAAGAGTTTATTTTTACTCTTAGAAGATTCTTCCCCAAGCCTCTAACCAAGAGTGTAGGCAGTGATGGGCAGCCAAAATTTTTACTACCACAATGTGGGTGGAGCTGCCATCGTGGGCGGAGCCAATGTCAAGACATCATGGGTGGAGCCGATGACATGGGCGGAACCAAAGTAAAAAAAATACATAAAAATACAGTACACATAAAAATACACATAAAAACACAAATTAAAATGTACATATAAATATACATATACATATAAATATACATATAAAATATACAAATTAAAATATACATATAAAACACATAAATACACATTAAAATGCACATAAAACACATGAACACACATTAAAATACACATAAATACACATTAAAATACACATAAAAGCACATAAAAGCACACTACATATTCCACCAACCCACCCACCCCAAACATAAACCTGGGGAGCAGGCGGCAACAGAGACAGTGCAGTGATGCGGGGCAGCCTAGCCTGGCCTGATCTGGCCCAGACAGGTTGCATGGTCAGGTTTGGCAGTGCGGCCTGGGCCAGGCTGGTCTGGCCTGGCCTGGTGGTACACCGTGGCCTGGCACAATGGCGTTGTGATGGCCAGCAGTGACAAGGGGTGAACATTGGCATTTGGTGGTATCATTTGGCATCATTCAGCGTTGTTTGGTGGCATCGGCGTCGTTGACAGCATTCGATGGTGACAGTGGAGTCAGCGTCGAGCGGCGGTGGGCAGCAATGCCATAGGGCCAGTGGCACAGCACAGTGATGCAGGGTGGCAGCGGGGCACGGGGGCACGGGGTGACGAGCAAGGGCCGCTGGCACTACTGCACCTCCAAAGAGGCCACTGAGGACCTCAACAGCTAGCATGCACACTGAGTACTGGAGGAGCACATGCGTCAATTGGTATTTTGATACATGCGTACTCACCAGCAGCCATTTTGGGCTGAAGTTTAGAGTGGCTGGAGAGGCGACTGAACCGGTCACCTAAAAAAAAGGAACCACCCCAGATGGTCTCCTGGGAGGGTTACTCCCCCCACCCCCGAGACCACTCTGGATTGTTACTACCGGTTCTACCGAACCGGTCTGAATCTGCCCATGCCCACAACTGAGTGCAAGCGTAACTCCTTCTGAAATATTATTATTCTCACTCCAATTCCCTACACCTCCCCTTTTACCAGTCTGGCCTCCACAAGGTTAAGGATGAAGAGTTGTATCCATAGTCCTGCTTCCTCCCCCAAGCTTATCTCACCCAAGCCTGGCTCTGAAAATCCTCTCTTCTTTGTCCAAAGATGAGATGGCTTGATATCTTTTCAGAAGTTTATTTTATAGAAGCAGAAGTAAAATTTCAGATACAAAATGTAGCAGTAGAAAAGCAATAAATCTAACTTCACACTTTCCCCTAACTAACTTATCCATTGTCCATTGGTAAGACCCCTATCCTACACTCTACTGTAACAATCTAATCAAAATAAAAAAAGAACTAACTTTCTAAAAAATAAGTATATCTTCCCAGAGACTAAGACATTTTTGCCTTGGTTTGCTTTTGGCAAATCTTAGAAAATAAGTTGGCCCCCATAGCTTCTTGCTAGACTTCCATCCCAATATTCTGAGTAACAATAGCTCACGCTGGATCTGGGTAAGGTCCCCCTTAGCTCTCAATTTTGGTGTCTTATATACAATATTTGCCTACTCCCCTCCCTTTCGGAATGACAGTTATGTGGGAAGTTTGGACTTTCCCACACATGTGTTTTTCCTCATGATGTAAGATTGATGTCATGTTTTCCACACAGGTGTGCTGCTCCTGGATGGGCACTAGAATGCTTTGTGATGACTTCTTACCTTTCCCCTTCTGATGATGTGAAAGTGTAAAAATCAGTGTCAGAGTTGAAATGTAACAGGTGAAAGTTTTGGAACTACACAGTCATCCCTCCTTCCTTGGAAGGTGTGAATGTTTGCTAATGACCTAGGGGGTTATCCAAGGCCATTCCTTTTCAAGTGCTAATTGTGCATGCTTGGAATGCCTTGCAGGTGTCCTTCTTATCTTTAATGTCTCTGGTGTCTGTATATTGCAGGGAATGTCACTTTCCCTTGCTTTCTCTGAGAATTAGGCTTTCTCAACCTACAGAAATCAGACTATAACTACAGAATAAATGAATGCATTTAAAAGTAACTCAAAATATTTGTAACGATCCCTTGAATTCCTGACAGCAAATGTCTGAATAGTTTTAACATTTTGGAAATAAGAAATAATACACATTTTATGACACTGTGTCAGAGCTCAGAAACTTATTTTTGCGGACTACAATTTTGGAAACAACATGATTTTAGAGCCTTGCAGTCCCCCCCAAAAAAACCCAACAACAACAATACAACAACAATCTTTTCCACAACATCAACAGAGGTCCCCTATTTGTGGCATGTTTTATGTGTGACAAAAGCTGGAGTCTTTATCACATGGAAAATCTTCCCCACATGAAGAGATAATGGGTGGCAGATAAATAAGATAGTGGAGTTATACAAATACTAAGCCCCCAAAACTTGTTATTATCTATCACTGCCAACAAGAGTCAATAAAACTCTGAGTCATTGTTGCTTGACATAGCTACATCTTGACATAGCTATACATATGGATAGAAAATAGTCTCAGTTTTATGAAATTAAGTGTAAACATATAAAATACACATAGATAATTCAAAATACTACATGCTGTCAGCAATTTTCAGTAACTAAGACTTCCTTCTCCCATCCTGTGGCTCCCATGGTTTCCAAACTATTTGAGAGTGTGGGGCAGAAGTAGAAAATATTTTATTTCTGAAAAATCAACCCTGCTGATGACATCATCATCCTTTCACAGGTGTAGTTCCTTGAACAGGGTTTTAGCTTTTGAGATGTTGCTGTAACTAAATTAAAACTATTACAAAAGAGTATTTGCAGGCTTAAAAACAAGATGGGATTTGCAAAATTTTGTGCAGTGGGTTCAGTGGGCTGGTCACATGGTGCCTCCCACCATAAAACATATCTGAGGCTGTCATAAACATATTTAGGGCCACAAGTGCATTTAAAGTAGCATTTTGCACATGTGTGGGACACGTCCACTTCTGGTAATGGCATGGGCAGAAAGCATGCTGTGGGCCATAGTTTGGTCACCCCTGAACTAAGAACACAACCCTTCAGTATTACATGGAGAATATGGCTTAGTAATTAAGATGCTGATGCTGACAACCAGAAGGTTGACAGGTCAGCAGTTCAAGATCTGAGAGCTGCACAACAGAATCTGTCCCAGTTCCTGCCAACCTAACAGTTTGAAAGAAAGAAATTGCAAGTAGATAAATAGGTACCAGTTTGGTGGGAAAGGTAACAAAATTCTGTACAATCTGGCATTGAATCATGCCTGCCACATGACCATCGAAATGTCTGCAGGCACAGACAGTGCTGACTCTTTGGCTGTAAATGGAGATGAGAACCATCCCCTAGAGTCAGACAGAGCAAGAGTGACAGAAAAGGACAATAATTACTGTGCTGTTCTGGCATTGCTCAGCTCAGGTTCTTCAGTATACTAGTCTCACTTGTCTACAAACTGACTTCCTCACTTAGAAAATAACATGTGGAAACAGGACAATTTCTGTTCATGTGGAGGTTACCTGTACAAGTTCTGAAATTTTGCAGGTTATTCCTTTAGTAGAAAGCCTCCATATGAACAAAATCCTCTTCTGTACAGATGACTTGCTTTCTGCATAAGGAAATGAAAGGGAAAAGGGGGAAATCTGGGGATGGAGAACTAATTTTTACCATGGCTAACAACTATGGAGTTACTTTTTCCTCCATAGCAACTGAAAAGATTAAGTAATTACTCTGATTGAAGATTTCCTCATGCAGTTAAGACAATTAAACCCCAGAACTGCAATTTTACACAAAACTGAAAACAATAAACAATGCTTAATCACTAAATAAGTTAAAAACAGTTAAAATAATTATGAAATAGCTTCTAGCAAGCTAGGGAACTGACTAGGCTATAACATCTCTAAATTTCAGTTTATTTTCTTTGAAAATAAGATTTTTTGAAGGGCCTTGGAGGGCCTCAAAATGGTTTGCAAGTCTGCAGGCCGCTCACTCTTCAGCTAGAAGTTTCCAGGCCATGTGCTGAAGAAAGTGAGGAAACTTCTAAATAGTGTCTATATGTCCCACCCACCCCCACCCACCCCATTGTGATTTGTATGCAGAAAACACCCTGGGCTAATTTGCATGAGGTGCCTAAATACCTATAAATAGACAACCAATTGGGTTAGGTCTCTCTTCTTCCTACTGCCCAGCCCCCTCCCCACCCCCATTCATAAACAATTAACAAGTATGCTCAGAGGTAAAATTCATCAGATAAAACATTTACTGTGCACACTTGGCCCAGCTCTACCATTAACTGTGTTTATTTCAAGTCATTATTAGTTTTCAGAAACATTTAAGATGTCTGAATTGGTATTTATGCTCAGGCTCTTGGTATGCAAATTTCTTATGCTAAATTCTGCATCTTTGGCTTATTTTGGATTATTGGCATTTACCTGCAAATATTTGAATAAACACAAGTGAGACCATCCTTTTACAACCCTTTCAAGATCAAAGAGCCAGTATTCTGCCTTTGAGGCTTGTCTTTTTAAACCTTGCACAAACAATTTAACTGATCTGCCTTTTCCATGAATCTCTAATAGTTTAACAATTAAAATACTTTTCCTCCTAGTATTCTTGATTTTTTAAACAAAATTAATAATATAAAAATCAGCATGGTTAATGAAAGCGAGAGTATTTTGGGTTAATCTCATTTCAATCTATTGTTTTAAACTTGCACCACTGATAGTTGGGGGCCACACAGCATGATGTTTTAAAAACAGATTAAAAATAGAGCTGTAGAGATCTGAGCTTCATATCAAAGGAATATTTGTTTGGTGTCCCTATGCTGTGACTGTCTAAAGAATTAAGCAGTTTACCTTACCTGGGGCATTATACTGTGTCAGAATGGCATGTGAGAACAGAACTCATGAAATTGACCGAATGCTCTAGGTAGGCATAATATTTGGTATTCAAATACACTATCAGATATATTACAAAATAGATCAGATACATTATTTAATTTAAAAGATGTCTATTTTCAGAATGTTTCATATTAAATGAAATATTATTGTAGGCATTATCATAGTAAATAAAATGTCTCCCATATTTGCCCAGTACTACAAATCCAGTCTCTTCTCTACTGTATGCAACAACCTACTTATCTAAAAAGACAGATCAAAGTTGTCCTCAAGATCCAGGAATCAATATGCATATGCCATGACTGTTCAGGTCTTATTTATTGTTAGGACATGATATCTCTTGCAAACCACCAAAAACATATTTCAAAGTTTTCCTATTGTACTCTCTTCCTTGTTTTTAAATGTATTTTAGAATGCAAGGCATGGCCATATTTATTGGCCTTCGTAAGGAACAGCATTAATATATGAGTGAATTCCTTTGCACAATTAGAGAAAGAGTGTCATTGAACACATAAGCTAGTGATCTTCCTTTTTCATAAGCGATTGCATGTTAGCATACATGTTAGTAAATTTACCCATGGAAGCATTTCCACTACAAATTGCTGAGTTCACTATACTAGATCTTAGATACACTGAACTAATTTCCACTGACCCCAACCTGAACAAATCTATTTAAATACAGACATGATTTTTATTGGTTTATCCCAGTTTCTAGTCTTCATTTCTTTTCTCTCACTAATGTTGTTGCTATGTGTCATAATGTTGGAACCAACTCATAGCAACTGTAATAGGGCATTCAAGGCAAGTGAAGAATTTAAGGGGTAGGTTTACTAGTTTCAGACCCCTAGTGAGTTTCCCTGGGATTTGCAGGGATTTGAACCCAAGTCCTATAAACCCATGTCTATCACTCTACCCTCTATAGCAGTGGTGGCGAACCTATGGCACACGTGCCAGAAGTGGCATGCAAAGGCCTTTCTGATGTCATCAAGAAGAAGTCCTGCCCAGCCCAGCCAGCGCTGCTTCCCCACCACCTCTCGCACTTCGCCAAATGGAAATCCCACTGGGAAGCTGCGGTGCGGCAAGGTGAGGTGAACAGACACCCTAATCACCCCTCCTTGGAGATGGGTGCACCTGCAGGGGGCACACCTGCGGGGGGGGGGTGTAGGGAGCACCTGTGAGGGGGTGCACTCACAGCACCCAAGGGGGGCAGGACGCATTCCAACAATGTCACATGGCTGTGTGGCTGTGTGGGTACCCGTGGTGCCTGCCCATGTGATGTGCTATACTAGTATTACCATCTCATTAATAACTCTATAAAAATGTGGCTTCCATGACAAGACATGACAAGAGCTTTATGACAAGAGCTAAAAGTTAATTTTTCCTCAATACATTCAGAGTTCTTTTCCAAGTGTGATGGTAGCCCAGTAGACTGTGACACAAAAGCTGCCTCTAGCATGATTCCTCAGATAAAAACAAAAAACAAAGTCTGAGTTGCAGTTTATATTCCAAAAATTCAGCAACACAGCATCAGAGTATTGTTTGTGTTTTTATTGTTATATACTGTACTGCAAAATAAAATCCAACTTATGGCAACCCTATGAGCTGGAGACTTCCAAAATTCCTGCTTTTAACAGCTCTATCTTGCAAACTCAAACTATGGCTTTCATTACTGAGTCAATCTATCTCATATCTGGTCTTGTTTCCTTTTACTACCAGCTTTCCCCAACTATTTTGTCTTTTCAAATGAGTATTGTCTTTTCATGATGATAATAATAATAATAATAATTATTACATCAGAAATTATTCTGGGCTGAAAGGATTTTTGCTGGAGGAACTCTGCTCAGGGGATGTCTCCCAGATCTTTTCCCACCAAAGTGGTTCCTATTTAACTACTTTTCCTGATATGCCCAAAGTACAATAGCCTCAATTTAGCCAAAATGAATTTTAAAAAAATATTTATTTTTCATTCTGATTTTCCACAGTACACAGTGATGGGATGTAACAGGTTCTCACCAGTTCTCCAGAACCGGTAGTAACTTTTCCCAGTGTCCCAGAGAACCTGTAGCAACTTTTGGGGGGAACCACCTTCGGGGCTTACCTTTTCACTGGTTCCCCCACTGCGCATGCATGCCAAGCACTTGGTGTGCATGCACGCCTAGTGCTTGGCACATATGCACGGCCTCCTTGCTGTCCTCCCAAACGGGGAGAAGGAAGAGAAGCTGCTAGCCTGAAGCTCCCTATAGCCTGAAGCTCCCTATTTTTATTATTTTGTATTTTTTCTTTGGCCCCGCCCATGACATGACATCATGATGTTAGCTCCACCCACACGGTGATGACATCACGGTGGGGTAGTAAAATTTTTGACATCCCACCACTGACAGTACAGTATTCATAAAGTTCTCTTCTCTTCTAACATCACATTTCAAATTAACTGATCATCCCTTTCTTCACAGTGTTACTTTATAGAAATAGCAATTACACTTATATACTGCCACACTCTCTGGGCAGATCACAAAGTAATTAGCATTTTTGCCTCCAACATGTAAGGAACTTACTTTATCAACCTTGGAAGGATAAAAGGCTAAGTCAACCTTAACACATCAGGATTAAAATCACCGTGTTTGGGCTGCAGTACAACAGGTTTACATTTTACCACAAGGGCTCCTATTTCATATTCATACATAACAACTGGAATGATCTTTACCTCGATCTCCAGTGACATATTTTTAAACTTATCTTTTCTGCATCGTTCATAGCTGCACTTCCCACTCCCACTCTCCTAATTTCTTTGCTGCAGTTTCCATTTGGATTGGTCATTAAATGAAGGTGAACAAAAATTTTAACAATTTCATTTTCTTCGTTCTCAACATTAAAAATATGTAATTCTTCTGTAGACATATTGTTGTCCTCATAATATTCAACTGTAGTCCTGCATTCATACTTTCTTCTTTCACCTTTCTCAAAAGGCATTTTGCTGCTTTGTGCAAATATTAAGATGTCACCTGCATCTTATTTATTTATATTTTCTCTGTCAGAGTTCATAAATTAATAAAAAGTAACATGAAAACATTTACTCTTTAAAAGCAATTTATGAGGCTTTATGAATTTACATGAGTCAGATAAAGCAGAAAAACAACACTCAGCAAGGCAGTTAGAAAAAAACCACATTTGTTAGGTGTAGGGAGGGGCTGAGACAGCCCATACCAACCAAAATGAGCTCTGCCAAGCAATGCTTAACTGGCCAAGCTATTCCCCACCAAGTAGACCGATAAGTATGTGTGTGTGTGTGTGTGTGTGTGTGTGTGTGTGTGTGTGTGTGTGTGTGTGTGTGTGTGTGTGTGAAATACATCACCCCCTCAAAGTATAAATACACGCCTCTTTATGGTTTAAATCAAGCAACTGACTTCTACCAGTTTCACTCAAAGACCTGATCTGCTGCTTACAGATACAGATCATCTGGGCCCTCAGCTAAGAAAGGATATATTTACATTATGTATCCCAAAACAAAGTTAAGAAGTCTCAGTGAAAACAGAGACAGCATTACTTTTAATACATCTAATTGTTCTATAATTTGGTTTTATTTTTTGTTTTACATTACAGTATTGAGGCATTTTGTTTTAGGTAAAATAAGCCATATGCTTTCTTTATAGTTTAAGTATTAAAAATATGTCTCTGAAACATCATGTTATTTTCCTTGGTTTTCCCCCTCTCTGTGTTGCTAACATAAAAAAATTAAGAGCGCCTCAGTACAGCTGTATTAATGAATCTGATATGTCATATTTCCTTTGAATGGTGTTATTTTTCTCTGCGTTATTAGCACAAGTAGTAAGTGCTTTAAGCAATATTGCTGTCCATTGTAGACAGCTTGTTTTATTTTCTGATTTATTTTGCAATTTGAAGTTTGTCTCAATGCACTTCATTGAAGAAATTACAGATTTTCTTTGCTACTTTATTAATATGTAGTTTGTCAATGTTATTTTGTATGTTAAGCCATTTTGTTTGACTTATGTGAATTTAGAAATTACACTATACAGTATATCCATATATCCTTGCTATAATATACAAGTGTTAAGTGTTACATTTACACAGTTTACCATGGGTTTTTCTTTCTAAAACTAATTTAAGTAATAAGTATTTTCTAATATTTGTCATTTATATGAAATCTTGTTTTGAAACAATTAGTTATGCCATATATAGTCTCATATAATCATATTAAATAAATATTTAAAAGGAATCTTTTGTTTGCTATGTTTATTGCCTCTCAATAATTATAAAAGGGGTGCATTATATCTTATGCAAAGATCCTGGAAACAATAAAAATTTGAGAATGTTGGATTTTTGCAAAGAATAAATTAAAATGTTAAAATGATTAGACTGTTTTTGGTCAAAAACAGGTCATTTCAACATTTTTATCTCAGCCATTTACTAGTTCTTTTTTTTACATATTGCAAGGCACTGATTGTTTTTCTCCATATTCACAGAAAGTTTTAGCTGTAGTCTAGGAGGTTGGTGTCAATGAAGTGGGTTGGTTTGATACTGTGTGTCATTCATTATTTGCTATTACTTGTTTTATTCATTATTTGTTAAAACATCTCAATGTGCTTTTGGAGGCAAAATGTCATCCAAATAATATACTTTTTCAGTTGGAATAGTTTTCAGGCAGCCAGCAATAATCCTGCATGAGTCATTAAGAGCTACATCTTCTCTCTCTCTCTCTCTCTAAAATACCACCCAACGTAGTAGCAAACAACTACTCTGGGTGTTCAGGTACAAAATAATAGTCCCCACAAACTCAACCCAACTCTAATAATCAAAACCCCATCCAACCCCTAACCCACTGAACATAAAACAAACTACAAGTAAAGCCTAGAGGAAAGGCGCCTGAGGAGTTGCCACATGTAGACCATTCCCAAATTGCTTGTAGAATTCCAAAGGGTTGGAGATGGATTATCCATGACAAGCAGGGTCAGAAGAAGACAACATAGAATTATAATATACAGTAACTGAGTTCGCTCAATGCAGGAAGCCAAATCAAAGCAGATCTGACATATATTTGTCCAATTTTCCTTTAATGCCTCCAGCATTGGAGGGCTCAACACCTCCTGGAGAAATTGGTCCATTGCCATACTGATTTAGCAGGATAGCAATTGTTATGAAACCATTGAGCTCCACCTAGGTTATTTTTGGATTCTAGTGGTGGTATGAGTAGCATTAGGACAGAACCCGTTTTTATCTTTTTTTAGTTAAGTTTTGTGTGTGTGAGAGAGCTATCTTTAGTTCCAGTGTTAAATAAAGGTAGGGACTAAATTAAGGAACTAATTTCCTAGTATCTAGTAAGAACATATACAATGCAGATGAATATTTCTCCCCCAGAATATGTTCAATGCAAGTCTTTATACAAGAAACCACTGGTTACTGTTGTCGGCTTCCATTAACATCAGTACTGTTGCCCTGGTAAATTACTGCAATGTATTTTGACTGTACTAGATGATTTTGTGACAAACTAAGACATATAGTTTACAAGCCACCACCTTTAATATAAGGTCATATATAAGCCTTAGGATATGTTTTCTCTGAAAATGTAACAAATATTATAGCATAGATGTCAGTATTGTTTCTATGATTCATTGTTCTTCAGTTAATAAGAAACCTGTCACAGGATTTATTTGTGTGTCTCTGTGTTTTTTGCATTCACTATTTTTCATTCTCTTAAACAGAATTAGAAGATGATTCCTTCCAGATATGTCACTGTCGAATCAGTTTTGGTTCAGAGATTTATAAATGTCAGGTAAGCCTAGAAGAGATTATATTTGTGTTGCTTCATCTAGAGTTTTTTTGGAGAGACACTACATGACTAGCTTAGTGATGATGGATAAGAATGCATAAGAATAGTCCCTCCATGAAGATCACATAATCTTCTCCAATTTCCCACCTGATTAATACCGAGAGGGCTCTATGAAAGTAGAATAAAGGGAAATTCAAACAAATAACTGGCATCTCTAATTTCCATGAATACATACATATACATTCTTCAAATAAAGATCTTTTATAAGAATACAAAATGGAACTATACAACATTACTCAACCTGAGAATTCCAGGAGTCTTAATAGGCAACCAGTTTTTATATACGTTTCTGCACAATAAAAAGCAATCATGTGCTTGACCAATAGGACACAGCCCCTCCTGAGTGCAGATGATGGGAGTTCTCTTCTGTCTCCCATTGGATCTGTGTTGGGTGCCTTCTAGGTACTCCATACCTAGATAAACCAGGGAATTGGTGCATTTTTGCATTCTCCTTAGAGGAGCAGCTTATGTGGGCTATTATGGGGGTACCTGAAATTCTAAATGTACTGCTACAGCATTATTTGACAGGGAATGTTCCATTTTGGTTCTCTGGAAATGATAAATAACATAGTATGGGCAACTGTCTATGTTTTATTTCATGCAAATTCACTTTTGATGGCAGTTTCTGATGCAATGTGATATGAACTTCCCAACTACCCAAGAATCAGGTAAATGAAGGTACAATTCACATATGTAAGGCTGTCAGTCTTAATGAGTAAGTGAAGACAGGAACAAATGTGTGTCGTATTTTTCTGCATTATTCTTTTTTTGCCTTCGGTGATATTCTGAACTCTCCACACAGATGTTTTAAATACAATACGCCCTTTCTGCCAGGATCCTTGATAAAAAAAATTCTTCAAAAATGTACTAATTTAGAGAAGGCAATGCTTTCAATTGAAGGAACTCAGTTCATACTAAGGCTACACAGCAATTTTCTTTCTTTCTTTCTTTGGCACAATAACCAGAGGAAAGGACTTTGGCTGTAATGATCCAAAATAACTATAAGCTTATATGTGTGCATGCATCTATATACACAACATATATATTTAGATGCCAATATCTTCCAGATGTGAATAGAGTTGGAACTTGGTGGTTCTTTTTCTCTGGATATTCATTTACCATATAAATCTCCCAACCCATTCTTATCTGTTATGTAAATAAGATGTGGAATTCCTATAGTGTATCAGTGTTCCACAGCAGATGGTGTAGTGAGATTTACCACACCATTACATTTAATGGGATTGAATTCATTTGGATTTCTAAAGGCTTGCACCGTCCTCTATGCAACTGTGTTGCCAATGATCCTGATTATATATGATTTGAGGGAGTGCTTAAGAAGGGGGAACCTTTTATTTTAGAAATATGTCTGTATTCTGTCAAAGTTGAAAATGTGTATGTGTTGCAGTTTTCAGGATTTATATCTCCTTTGAGGAAAAGTTATTTAATGAATATTCAGTGAAAGAATTTAGGGGATTCTACAGTACTTTGTAACAGTTAACTGTTTTGATACAAGTGTTTCTAAGAAAATCCCCCCCCCCTTTCTGAATTAATCTGCAGAAAAAAATACCAGCTCTGAATGCCATCATGATGTGCTCAAAGGGAGGGTCTACAATAGATTCTAATACAACCAACATTGAAAGTATTTTCTATAAATAGTTTTCAAGAATCATTCATATGGAAAATATTATTTGGGCTGCTCTCTTTATATTAGTCATCTTGGCAAACAATACAGGATAGTGAATAAAATCTCAAACTAGGAACCTATGGTCATCTAGATGTTTTGGATTTCAGCTCCCCAAACCTCTAGCCAACATGGTCAATGGTAAGAGTTTGTCTGAATTATAGCCAAATTCCAGAATATCGCTGGCAAAGCAAAACAAATACTACTTATGTGAGATCTCAGGCCCTGAGAAAATGACAGCGCTGTCCAGCAGCACCTGGAAAATATGGCATTCAAAGAGCCAACTGGGAGCTTTTGATGGCCCACCTCATCAGTCAATGACTTAGAGGAGTAGAGCTTCACCAGTAGGGAAAACTAAGACATGCTCACAGAAGGGGATAATCAGAAGAATCCACACTGGGACTTATGTGAGCATCCAGCCAATACTGAATCTGAGCGTGGAACATCTAGAGCAGTGTTTCCCAAATGCTGGTTTTTGAACTTCAATTCCCAGAAGCCTAAGTCATTTCCCCAAAGCACTGATCAGCCAATGTACTGACTTAGGCTTCTGGGAATTGAAGTCCACCTGTGGGCTGTGTACCCCTTGTTGGGAACCACTGATCTAGAGGAATCAAAATTCCTCTAACATTATGGAAGTATATAAAATGAGGTTGCACAAAGAAAAATCAATTTGACTAGAAGGATTTATTTATTTATTTATTTGTATTTACATACCACCCTCCTCACCAGGGTGACCCAGGGCAGTTTGACACATGATAAAACATCAGAACAATACAGATTTAGAAAATGTAAAAGTTTTTTTAAAAAAATCTATAATTAAAACTGATTAAAAATTACAGTTAAATCTTAATTTAAAACTTGAGAGAGCAAAGGGGGGCAAACACTTTTGGGATGTATGGATGTGGTGGTGGTGGTGGTGGTGGTGGAGCAATGAGAGCAATCCCAAAAGTGTTGGAAAACAGCTGAGTGCAATTGGTATTGACAAGCTCACAGTAGAGCAGTTGCAGACACTAGGCACTAGCTACATTATCAAGCAATACCTCACTGACTCTTTGGTCCAGGGCTATGACCTGAGCATTAGGGTTCAAAAACTCCAGTCTGAACAATTGGGACTGTGCACTCCTTTGCTAATAATAATAAATAATTTGCTGTCGTGTCAATTCTGAATTGTGGTCACATTTTTTTTTTTTTGGGGGGGGGGTGTTAGATAGGCTGCTAGAGAACCTGAATATCACAGAATTTTGCTCCAGGAAAACAGCTGGACTCTAATACCAGAGAAGAGTTACCTTCTGTGTACTACAGTGTCTAGATTCCTTTGCCACAATAATAATAATTTCATGTCAGAAATTATTCTAAGTTGAAAGGATTTTTGCAGAAGAAACTCTGCTCAGGGAATGCCTGAATGAAGCTCCTTTCATGTAACCAACAGCTGGGACAGAGACAGGTACTCAGTCCATCAGTAGTACCCGGGTCTTGAACTGTCGACTTGCCAGCCCTCCAACTAACAAGGTGAGCTTCTTATCCACTGAACCAATGCATCCCCATCCTTTGCCATCGTGGCCTAGGAGTTGCAACTAAAAAAATGTTTCCATGCATTGCCTGACAGTGTGCCATTTCTATAGCTTCTCTGCACCAGTCTCCAAAATGCCATCAGAGAAGCGAGGAGGTTAGCATTGGGACAGTACAGCTTTGCTAGCGTGACTCCTGTGTGGGACCTGCTTTTCCTTGCTAAGGGTTCCTTGATGGCAAGTTCATTACCTACCTGAGTTTTTTTCACTATAGTTTGTGCAAAACAGCATAGATTCAGTTTCATTGATACTTTAAAGAGTTGAAACAAGACAGTTTGTTCACCCTTATTTTGTCAAAATTAAGGTTTCTCTCTGAGGCCCCTCTCCTCCAGCCTCTGAGATGATTTCTAGGTAGGCTGGATTTTGAAAAATACTTACACCAAAAATATCCGCTAGTACCTCTGTTACCTACTTGTTACCAATTAACTGTTATGTTAAAGTTATGTTATATAGCTCATGTAGTTATGAACAAAGCACGTTTTATAAAGGGGCTAAACCTGGAAAATGCACCATAGGTACACTGTGTTCTGTTAGCTTGTGCATAGTACTTTGCAAAAGGGGAAAAATTAAACCATGAAAATAATATGTTGTTAAAGTTGATTAGCTAGCTGTAGTTTCCTAGATACAGTAGATTTTCTTCTTCAACACAGCAGGGGTAGGCATGACTTATGCAGGCAGGGCCTACTTTACCAGAGGTTAAATTTGATCAAATTGATTAACAACTGTGGCCTTAAAAATGTATTTCAGACAAGATCATTTACTGGTTTCAGGCATGTAATCAATTTTCACCTGGTTCTTAGGTTTGTCTAATTTGAAATTAATACTTTTTTTTTCACATTGAAGACACATTCATTAATGTGTAAAATGCATACTTTTAAAAATGAGATTTAAAAAATATATTTCCTTGATCTTTTGTAAAATGAGATATTCTACATTCATTTAGTACCTGCCCATTTTACTTTACATAATTGTTGTCTGTTAAAATGAGCAAATATATGCAATTTTTTAGTCATCTATTTACTTATTTGGAATGTAAATCCTGTTGATGCAGTTCTGCCAGCACAAACCAGATCGAGGAGGGACTTAGAATGATTAATTGAAATAAATTTTTAAAAAGTTCTCTCCTTTGGCCTCATGGAAGCCTTTATGTTTTAGTAGTAAAAATTCAATCCTGGATCACCTCTGCTGATTCTGTTCTCAATAGCAGTTATCCAGTTGTGACATTTTAGTGGTAAATGTTCCTCTCTACCCATTCTGAGTCTTTCCAAGGTGCTCAGAAGCTGAATCTGGCAGAAGAGAGAGGACAGGAAGCTTTCAATGCATTTAAATTAATTATTTCTGGACCTCCAATCTCTTCTATTTATTGTTTATATTATTATATATTATTTAGTAGATAAATAGGTACCACTTCAATGGGAAAGGTAACAGTGTTCTGTGTACTGTGACATCTAGTCATGCCTGCCACATGATCACAGACACATCTGCAGACAACACTGGCTCTTTGGGTGTAAATGAAAATGAGCACCATCCCCTAGAGTCAAAAACAACTGGTTTTTAAGCAAGGGAGACCTCTACTTTTATCTTTTACATGCTATGTGTCATCTTACAGATGATGAGATGGAAGGGCCCTTAATTTTCAACAAAGACAGGAAAAAGCCCTGTGACACCATTAAGTTCCATTTGACATATATTTTCATGGACTCCAGCCCTCTTCCTTCAATGCTTCTGAAACACTGGACTGCAGTCCAAGAAAACTTATGCCAATGAAAACTCAAATGTGCCACAGAATTCTGTAAGAGCAAGAAAGAAATTCTAAGAGATATCTTAAAAAGGAAGGAAAGGTAGAACCTATTTCTAGTGAAAGGAGGAACCCTTTACGTGTACTCTGCTCTGCCTATAGTTCTGCTCTGTGTTCTACTTTCTGGAGAGTAGTGTTGTATTTGAATATCTGATTTGTTGTTGAGCTCCAGACCCGGGGGGGGGGGGGGTAGAGGGGAGACACATAAGAATGAATTCACATGGTGATAATTTTCCACACCTAATTTTGGAACTACATTTTTCAGGTTGCAAATTCTTTGTGGGAAAGGGTAGAATCAGTTTCTAAGCAAGTAAATAAAATATAGATGTGAACGTCAAAATTTCTTCGAAAGAAAGAAAGAAAGGAGTAGAGCTAAAAATTTCACTTTGAAAGTATGAAAAATGAAGTGGCATTAATATGTATTCATTGTCTGCCTAAATGTTATTATGGATGTGGGAAGTCTCATATTCTCTTGGTTGGGAATTTTGTAAGTGGGAAGCTACCACAAATTTATTTATTTATTTGTTCTAACTTGTTATCCCGCCCCAATTGGGTAATCCCAACTCTGGGCGGCTTACAAAACAGGAATAAAAATACATAATTTAAAACCATCATTATCAAGATTCACTTCACTATTAACAATTAAAATGTGAGTTAATACAATATTAAAAAATTAAGCTAAAAAGAAATTGAACATTTTCAATTTACAAAATTACAGAAATTTTAAAAGAGCAAGGGCAGGAGTAAGGAGGTAAGAGCAGAGGGTGGCTGTCTCATCTGATCAGCCACCCAACTTGAGATCCAGCATTCTTTGATCCCCAAATTTGTCCTGCCAGCCAGGTTTTAAGGCCCTTCTGGAAGGGCAGGAGCTCTGTCTGTTGTCGTAGCTCAATTGGCAGGAGGTTCCACAGGGCCGGGGCGGTCACGGAGAAGGCCCTCCTTCTGGTGCTAGAGAGGCGCGCCTCTCTAGCTGATGGAATTACAAGAGAGCCTCTCCGATCCGCCCAGGTGGGACGGACAGACGTTCTTGGGGTGACACGGTCTCTAAGGTATCCTGGCCCACTACCATATAGGGCTTTAAAGGTAATGACCAGCACCTTGAATTGCACCCGGAGACCGACTGGCAGTCAGTGCAGCTGCTGAAGCAGTGATGAGGCACGAGCATAACGCCCGCACCCCATCACCACCGGAGCAGCCGCATTCTGGGCCAGCTGCAGACTCCGAATGGTCATCAAGGGCAGCCCCATGTAGAGCACATTACAGTAATCAAGTCTGGAGGTGACCAGTGCATGTGTGACCTTGAGCAAGGAGTCCCGGTCTAGGAGTGGGCGTAACTGGTATATTACACGAAGTTGTGCAAAAGCCCTCCTGGCCACGCCTGCCACCTGTTCTTCGAACAGTAGTCGCGAGTCCAGGAGGACCCCCAGATTACGCACCGGATCTGTTTGGGGCAAGACTGCCCCATCCAGAACCAAAGCTGGAAGCTCCCGGGATAACACAGGACCCCTTATCCATAGCCATTCAGTCTTGCCGGGATTCAGTTATAACCCATTTTCCCCCATCCAGACCTTAACAGCCTCCAGGCACCTGGAAAGGACTTCCACTGCACCGCTTGGGTCCCCACGGGCCGAGATGTACAACTAGGTATCATCTGCATATTGATGGTACCTTACCCCGTGGGAATGGATGATCTCGCCCAGCGGCTTCATATAGATGTTAAACAGGAGAGGTGAGAGTACTGAGCCCTGAGGCACCCCATATTGGAGGAGCCTAGGGCTGGACCTCTCTTTCTCCAGACATACCGTCTGGGTCCTGCCCCTCAGAAATGAGGAAAACCAGGCCAACACAGTGCCCTGGATCCCCAATCCTTGGAGCCTTCCCAAAAGAATGTCATGATCGACGGTGTCAAAAGCCGCTGAGAGATCGAGAAGAGCAAGGATAGACGGGTGACCTCCATCCCGCTCTCTCCAGAGATCATCCACCAATGCGACCAGTGCAGTTTCGGTACCATATCCGGGCCTGAATCCTGACTGAAAAGGGTCCAGATAATCCGCTTCATCCAGAACTTCCTGTAACTGCTGTGCCACAGCCTTTTCCAGCCCCTTACCCAGAAAGGGTAGGTTAGATACTGGTCGGTAGTTCACAAGTACCGTAGGGTCAAGAGATGGGTTTTTTAGGAGGGGGCGCACTAAAGCATGTTTTAATGGTGCTGGAAAAGACCCCTCCTTCAATGATGAATTTATAATCATCTCGACCCAACCACCTACCACCGCCTTTGATGCTTTAATTAGCCAGGCAGGGCATGGATCCAATTCACAGGTCGTGGCACGAACAGATCCAAGAAGTCTGTCCACTTCCTCAGGGCCAACTGGATCGAACCAATCCCAGATAACATGGCCAGACTGTGCTCCGGTCAACCCCAGCTCCATACGTTCCACGCCGGGATTAAACTTCGAGCGAATCTGAGCGATTTTCCCTGCTAGATAATCAGCGAATGCCTCAGCCGATCCCTGCCAGCCAGGGCCTGACCCCCCTCTTCCAAGGAGGGACCTGGTCACCCGGAACCTAAAACCTGGGTGATTATCCACAGAGGCGATAAGGGCGGTGAAATATTGGTGTTTCACCACCCTTATTGCCACTAGGTAGTCTCTAATGGCCCCTCTAACCAGTGTTCAGTCAGACTCACTCCGGGTCTTCACCCAGTGGCGGTCTCGGTGTCTCTTTGCCCGTTTAAGCTCCCTCAGCTCTTCAGTAAACCAAGGGGCAGATTGATGCACACGGGGGCGGAGAGGCCGTAGTGGAGCGATCACGTCCAAGGCTGCCGTCACTCTCTTGTTCCATGAATTGACGAGAGCCTCTGTCGAATCGCATTGCAGGTCAAGAGGAAAACACCCCAGTTCCCTCTGGAAACCCTCCGGATCCATTAGTCACCGGGGGCGGGCCCATTTAACAAATACCTTGCATATGTACTAAGCAAACTTCATTGGGTGGTAGGATAAACAATAGTCACACAACCTACACCTCCTAGGGTTGTGTGCCACATAGTGGAAAATCTTCTTAACCATTAGAACAGTATGACAATGGAGCCAACTACCTCTGGAGGTGGTGAGCACTCCAACTCTGGCGACAGTCAAGAGAAAATTAGACAATCATCTGTCAGATCTGCTTTGATTTGGATTCCTGGATTGAGGATGGGGCTGGACTCAATAGCTACATTGCCCCCATTTCAATTCAATTAATATATTATTGGAAAATATTATTCTTCAAACTATAGTTCTCAGAATTACTCAAGTAGCAGTGGGCCTGGATGGTGAGAGTTAGTGGGAATCATAGTTTTTAATTTTTTTTCAGATTTTAATTTTTAATTTTTAAAAGTTTTTAGATGGAAGCTCCCACTTCCTAATCCTGGGCCTTTTTATCTGTTTGTGTTGTGTGTGTGCTATTGTTGTTTTGTTTTTTTGTGTTTTTTTCCTGATTGTAAACCGCCCTGAGTCACCACGGCGAGTGGGCGGTGATATAAATCTAAATAAATAAATAAATAAATAAATAAATAGTCTAAAAGAAAGGAACTGGACAGGCCAAACATTTTCATGGATATAAGTCGTCTCACTTTTTGCATAACTTTTTTCCCACATGGAACACAACAGCTATACTTTCTTGAAAGGAACTCATCCCACATTTCTCGGTTCCCATTCCCACCACCTCTACAAGCCCTGCATGAAATGAATTTTCAGGAGGAGGGAAATATTATGAATAATGGCTCTCAAGTTATTGTAAACTAATCCTTCAGATTACTGAAGCTCCCTTCACATCTGTCTTCCTCCCTCATCTGTACATAGAGACTAGCAAATATGTTTAGCAAAGTGTAAAGGGATTAGCATCACTCATCCTTGGTTCCAGAAGTGCATGATGATGATGATGATGATGACGACGACGACGACGACGACGACGACGACGACGACGACGACGACGACGACGACGACGACGACGACGACGACGACGACGACGACGACTATTATTATTATTATTATTATTATTATTATTATTATTATTATTATTATTATTATTATTATTATTATTATTATTATTATTATTATTATTATTATTATTACAACTGTATATCCCACATACAAATTTGCAAGTGTCATAGACTTTATATTTGTTGGTTGGAATAAACATTAATCCAGTGTACAGTGAAGCACTGAAAACTGAACAATGGTAGTTACCATCTGTAGTGGGATACTTGCATTAGGCACAGTGAGTCTTTCTATACCTTACCATGTCACTGAATGGCTATGTATTGAAAACAAGGGCAAACACAAAAATCTCCACTTCAGAAAATGATAGTTTTGTCACTTAGTTTGCATAAATTCTGAATGTGCAAGGTGTGCCATCTTATTTTGTTGTCTTTTTCAGAAGGACTGGAACTGCTTCATTTTTCACAAGATCATTGGCATCAGTGGATCAAGCTTTCCATGAGCTGGCATTGAGTTCTTGACAAGACCAGGTAGTAGCATAGGGTCAGAGGAAAAACTTCCTATGAGTTAAGAACCTGGAAATCCTTGAGAGGGAGGGGGGAATCTGCTGGAATGGATGACCAACATCATTTGTCATCAGAATGATCCTTTAATGTAAGTCGTTCATGCTTCCATTTTACTAAAACAGAAAGCGAGAGAAAAAATTGAGGCCCAAGTGTATTAACTCTTTGCTCAAGATCATTCCAAAATTATTTTCCACAGTATATTTTCTCAACATCAGTACTTAAGAACTATAAACACCACCAACAGCACTAACAACAATGTTAACATGTTTGTTGATTGCCAGTGGTGAAACAATTGTATGCTTTCTTTTCCCCTGCTATTTTACATACAGAGTTGCCAAGCTGTACATAACACATGATTCTGGCTCTGTCTAGCTGCTCTACAAGTCTAGCAAAGAAGGTTGGAGTGAAGGGCAGATGGGACCATGCTAAAACACAAAGACAGTATGAAACAGCTGTGGCCTGTTAGCAACAACAGCTTAGAAAACATCCTTCCTTTATTATTATTATTTTTTTAAAAAAACCCAGAAACAATGATAAGAGAGTGAACCTAGCAGTGCCAAGAATATACCCAGATGGACAGTAATACCAGAATTATCAGGATTACTGGGTAAGACACAGCAAAATTGACTTTACTATTTGTTTGGCAGTGCTTAGAAAGCACTAAAGAGCATCCCAAATGAAACCTAAAATAATCATTTCATATATTCATGCTATTTTCAACATGTCTCCCCTTTTCTCCCCTTTCAATCTAAACTGGCCTGAAGTACTTAAAAAAAACATCTATTGTCCTTTTCCCACACTCTTTCTTCTGGATAATTTGCCTGGAAGAGAATGCAAGAGTAGCAGCTCAGAATGGCTGTAGATTTAAGCCAGACTTCTGCTGAGTAATAGTTGAGCCAAAGAAGCAATAATGATTGATGGTGGCAATGGCGACTGGGAACCTTTCTGAAAGTAATTCTGAGTGCAAACACATTTTTATGTTTTTTGCAGAAGAATAATTCTTCAATTTATGGTTCTTTCTGAAGGCTGGCAACAGGAGAGACATATCACATCCTACTGTTTGAATAAATGCCACTATATTCACTCGGTTAATTTTGCTGCCAGACTCTAGGGCAGTCTTCCTTTGGAAAGAGGAAAGAAGGTGCCATTTACACTTACGTTGAGTAACAGCATTCCCTCAGAGTAATGAGCATCTGGCACTGTTGTCCTAGTGTTTATGAGATGTATGTAACAGGCATCGTAGCACATCTGGAAGAGTGACTGGAAGGCAAGGACACCCAAATGTTTATGCTCTATTTGCATTATCTCCTTTCCCCAAATCTTTTCAAACAAAGATTTGGGACCGAATGGTCCTTCTCATTTTAGAAAATAAAAATTCAACTGCAGTATGTTTCGCTACAAGGTACCATTTGAGAATTTAAAGTATGTGTTACACTGATATACAGTTTCATTGGCTATGACAATAAAACAATTAAAAACCTGTTAAAAACCTCTCCTGATGGATTTAAGATGGAAGAAAAGCATACCTCTGGAAATTAAACTTTTGGCAGATGGCTCAGAATTGTTTTAAAAACTGCTGACTAGCCCTTCCAGCTACTCTTAAAGGTCTTCTGTATTTGGTTCCCATGGGCCTAATAAACCCCCACATCAGAATCCTTTCTCACAAATACTTGCAGCCACATCACACTGGTGAGACTGATTAATCCCCTCAATCATAATCTGTCACTCTATTCATTACACCATACCTACTGATATGAAAATCAGTTGTTTTTGTTTTCACTGCATTTTTCCAAATGTAACCATTATTTCTACTTCTGTATCAGGGTGTTGGGCTTTTTACCATACTTTGTGTGTATTTTAGTGTATATCTTTTTTTCTTGATGTATATGTTTTTGCTTATACAGTATCACATTTGTCAGCTTTTTTTCAAATATACTGTGAAAATAGTAGTTGGAAAGTTTAGGTTCAAATTCTTTGTGGTGTGGTTATAGATCTGAATAAGACTAGCAGGTTGTGGCCTATCATTATGCTGTGTTGGGCTCTAAAAAAAATTGCTACCACACTGTGGGCATGGTATGGTGGGTGTGGCCAGGGGAACAGCCCTGCATTGCACCTGAATTAGGACTACAGTTCTACCTCGCATAAAGAGCATAATGTGTTCCACAGGATTGCTTTTTAAGCAAGTTTGCTCTTTAAGTGAAACACCATTGTAAGTGACCAATTGTGACTTCTGGTGAGGGGGATTGCGAATACCAATTTAGTTGTTAAGCGAGTTTTTGGTTGGTATTATTTGTTAAGTGAAGCAAACATTCAGATAAAATTCTGCTCTTTAAGCGAGTTATTCTTTAAGTGAGGCACTCTTTATGCGAGGTTTGACTGTACTTTATTTCAAAACTTGGATGGGAAGGGCCAACCAGAATTTCTGCTACCGGTTCTGGCAAACTGGTGCAAACCTGCTGATGCCCACCACAGATTATGCTGCACTACGACTTTATAAACTGGTTCAGCTCCGAGGGTGAAGGCAGGGGGCGGGATTGTTGGAGGCTTCACCCCAGCAGCCACGGAAGGGGCTCCCCGAGGGGAAGGCATTCTGCAGCTGTTGGGACTAGGCCTCCGACTCCCACCCACTGCCCTCACCCTCAGAATCTGACCTGGGAATGCCATGGCCTGACAAGCTCTTCTGAAGCATTGAGAGAGAGAGAGAGAGAGAGAGAGAGAGGGCTTTCCCTCTCTTCTCTTTGCTGCCTTGCCTGCCAGGAGCCCCCTTTCTAGCCGAGTGTAGCCAAGAGAAACACATGTCCAAAGCCTTGTCAGTGCCACACACAACCACAAACAACAACAGTTTTAAGTTGCTTACATGGTCTTTGTTTTAAGTTGTTTACAGTATTTTATTTTATTTTTTAATTTGTATTGCTGTCCAACTCCAAAGACTCTGGGTTGCTCCCAAATTTTTAAAAAAATCAATCACAGTTTAAAAGCAATAAAAAAACCCTATTAAAAACTACTGACAAAAAAATTAAAAGATTAAATTAGGCAGCAGCCTGGGGTTACCATGTTGCTGATGCCCCACACCTGCCTGCCAGCCATGTCTTTAACCCTTTCCTGAAGGGCAGCAACTCTATCTGGCCAGGTGTGTGTATATATGAGTGAGATTAGGATGGAGAGGGAGGGAGGGATTGTGTGTATGTGTGGGTGGGAGAGAATGTGTGTAAGAGAATGTGTGTGTGTGTATAAACATCTTGGCGACATGAGTAGAGTTTCTCCAACAAAAATCCTTTTGACCCAGAATAATTTTTAACACAAAATTATTATTATTGACCTAGAGCGAGTGAATGAGCAAGCGAGCCAGTGTGAGTGCATTGCTCAAAAGCCCGGGAGTGAGAGGGCCAGGTGGTGGGAGCAGATATACATATACACATTCTCTCCCTTCCTTCCACTCCTGTGTTTTTGAGCATGTTTGCACACACTGGCTTGCTTCCTCACTCAATCACTGGGTCAATAATAATAATTTCATGTTAGAAATTATTCTGGGTTGAAAGGATTTTTGCTGGAGAAACTCCATTTTATGAACTTCATCCACAATAGCTCACATTAAAATACAGTACGGGAATTAAGTCTGTTGGGGTTTCCTTATTTTGGGCTCTTAAATGGTTGAGGGGAGCAAATATAGCTTCCCAGAGTGGTCAAATGAAAGGATAACAATCTAGGACAGAGATCTCTATTTCCTCTTTCCTTTTTTTGGTGAAAGGGAGGGGGAAAAGAAAAGGGTCTATGGAGCCTCTTTGATTTCTAGTTCCTTGCAATTCTTGCCTACTGCCTCTACTTGGTGAGTCCTCGCGTCAGTCTGGGAGGATGGGGGGGGGGGTGAGGTAACGGGAATGTATGGGATTTCTCCCCCCAACCCCTGATAGGCACCCCCATCATTCCCTGTCCACCACCCTCCCAAGATGCCCAGCACACCCCTGGGACTTGTAGGACTTGATGTGATGCATTCAAATTACAAGAAAGGAAATTTGACCTAAATATTAGGACGAATTTCTTGTTGGTGAGAGAAATTCATGTGGAACAAAATGCCTTAGGGAGTGGTAGACCCTCCTTCACTGGAGTTGTTTACACAGAAATGAGATGGACACTTTTGACAGATGTTTTAACTAGCTTGTTTCTTTTACTTGCTTCTTTTGCTATCTAGACTAGAATAGCAATTGTTATCTACCTAATTATGAAGGAAAGTTCTTGATTATCTTGGAGATTTATTCTGCTTCTTGAATAAATAAATAGAAAGGCACCTGAAACGAAAGCTCCTTTTCATATCATTTTATATCACTGAAGTAAGGGGAAATGAGGAAACAAAAGATGATGGCAGCCTACCCAGGTGTAACCTACTTCCTAAGGCAGAGAGGTTTGGGAGATTTGTTTTGGATATTCGTATTTCACTGAAGCACAAGAATCAGGGAGGAGGCTCCAAATACATATGTGACTTTGTAGCCATTTTGAGTTTGCTGAAATAGATCACACACAGTGGTGGGCTGCTACTGGTTCAGACCGGTTCAAGCGAACTGGTAGCAGAAATCCAGAGGGGTTTTCCGGGGGGGGGGGGGTAGTTCAGTTGCCTCTCTGGCCACCCTCTGGATTTATTTTCCAGGCAGCCCAAAATGGCTGCTTGGAAGTGTGCATGAGTCAAAACACCATTTGAAGCATGCACACTGAAAAATAGAAGTATGCATGTGTCAGGAAATGACATATTTCCTCATGTTTCCCAAGGCTTGAAATTGCAGTTTCTTAGCTAGGCCTCATAGAGAGCCTCAAAGAAATCCTGTCCCTCTCTGTCTCATAGACTACGTGTCACAAGACTGCCTGTTTTCCAGTATTCCTTATCTTTCTAGCTAGCTGAGATTCATGTTTGTCTACATACCAGAACACTGATTGCACATGTGTAAAAACAATCCATTGTTTTGAGAATGTTTCTCTCTGTTACCTGATTGGCTAAGAGTAACTCACCTGACTGCAGATTCTCCATTTTGCAGAGCAGTTCGTTCGTTCGTTTCTGGATCTCAATGGCTCAAGACCCTGGCTATGGTGTGGAATTATGCTTTTCTTTTTACAATGATTACCTAATGACCTGGACTATATATTGGACTGATACCTGTTACTGACCTTTTAATCTAAGTTTTTCCATGGACTTTGCTACATGAACCTGAAGGATAAAGCAGCTGTTTTTCTTTGAAGATTGTTGTTCTTTGACTGGCACACACACAAGACACGCTACCAGATACCTCCCTTGTTTTGTTCTATGCTCTGCTCCACTGCCAGAGCATAGTAAGAGTTCCTTTTAAGGGGCTCAGCTCTCTCAAAGGTGAGGCAAGGGTTAAGTTCCAGTTAAATGGGCAGTAGGCCCAGGAGCTAAAGGGAGGACCCTTGCGATGGGACAGCTGATAGTCCGACAGCATGTGTCAAATGGTATTTTGACGCATGCATACTTCCGAGCATCCATTTTGGGCTGCAAGGAAAGGTACAGCAGCTGGCTATTAAGACCCTCAGCGATCTCTTTGGAGGTGCAGCAGCGGTGGTGGCAGCCTTTCCTTGGTGCAGGCTGCACTGCTGGGCCGGGCTAGGCCAGGCCACGCTAGGCTGTACCATGCCGTCAGTCCACTGTGCCGTCAGTCCACCAGGCCACTTTGCCGCCTTGCTGCTTTGCCACTTTGCCGCCGCACTGCCATGCCATTGCTGTTGCTGCCTGCCTGCCTGCTGCTCCCCGACCCCAGGGTAAGTGACTAGGGTTTGTGTTTGGGGTGGGTGGGTGGGTGGCTGGGTTGAGGTGTGTGTGTTTTATGTAGTGTGTTTTTATGTGTATTTAATGTCTGTTTTAATTTTAATTTTAATGTTTTTTATTTCTGTTTAATGTCTATTTTAATTTGCATTTTTATGTTTTTATTTCTATTTCATGTCTTTTTTAATTTGTGTTTTCATGTTTTTATTTCTGTTTCATGTCTTTTAATTTGTATTTTTATGTGTTTTTTATTTCTATTTTTATGTGTCCTGTATTTTTATTTTATTTTTATTTTATTTTTAATTTTATTTACTTTGGCTCCATCCACAATATCATGACATTATGACATTGGCTCCACCCGTGACATCATTAAATTGGCTCCACCCATGACATCATTACATTGGCTCCACCCACAATGTAGGCTCCGCCCACAGTGTGATAGTAAAATTTTTGATAGCCCACCACTGATCACACATCTTAGAAAAAGTATGGATTCTTTTCAGTTCAAATGTCTTTGCCCCACAGCTTTGACAATGATTCATTACCTATTTCAGGAATTCCAAAGCATCTATTTTTCCAGGAAAATGTAGAAAAAATGTTTTCCATCTTTGACTAGAGACACTTTCATTATTTCAGGCTAAGGTCTTTGAAAACTCAATCTCAGAAGCTCAGGGCCTGAAAATTATGTCTTTGAAATTTATGGTTGTTACTTGAAAACACTGTCCTTTCTTCTGGAGCCTTCAAACCTTGTTTTAGATAAGATGAAAAGACGTCAATTTTAGTTTAGGCCAAGGCAAAGTGCCAATTTAAAAATTCAGATCTCCTCCCTCTTCAAATTGTTGCTCCTTACTGAACCATGCTGTTAGATCCCTCCTCCTTTTGGAATTAAATACTGTAGGTGCATAAACCACAGTGCATAACCCTTTCCATTTTTAAAGCTGCATCTAGTGTGGAATGTGGGGCTAGGAGACATCCAGAAACCCTGGAAGCTCAGAACTCCTGGGTTAGAGCTCAGTTTACCCCACATTCTTATGATCATGCTGCTTTAAAGTCATGACAGGAAGGAGACAGTTGCATCTTCTCCCAATACTGCCTGCTGAGGAATCACTGCTTTCATGCCACCATAAGAAGACATGAAGCAAAGAATCCAAACTACAAGGGAAGCAGAATTCAGAAGACTGAGGCTAAACTTTAGTGTGCAATATTTCTGATGTTCAGCCAACAATACATAGACAAGCATCCCTTAAGAGTGCCTTGCCTAAACATTTGCCTCCCCAGTTCTGCTTAAATCCAGTGTATCACTGATACATTGGAATGGCACATAAAATGAAACAGTAATGGCAGATCATTTCTTTATTTACACCTATTAGAAAATGCCTCAGCAGACTTACTCATTACCTCCCCCTCCTCTTCTTAAGGAAAAGATAATTTACACTTTTAAAGTTATTAGGCTCCTGTGTATTGTTTTTCTCCATTTGGTACCCTTCTGAACACTTGAGTGCTTGTAATCAGTGCACAATGATACTCAATATCAACAAGACAACTGCAAACGCCCCTCCATAATGTTTTGCTAAAGCCAGATACAATACCACATCACATCAGCTATGTGGAACAACTTTGCTATGTAGAAATTTGCTTCTCTCTCTATCTGCATCTGTTTTCTTTTCCCCCTGGTACATCTTTTATCGAGCATATCTGCTGCTGAGCAGAATGAGCTATCTTTCCACTCTCCCTTCTACTCCTGTACCACAAAGAAGTGTGTCCTGAGTTGTGATTCTGAACCTAAATTCAAATTCTGAAGTTTGATTTGGCATCCTTAGACAATGGCAGAGATGATATATGAAAAATATTGTGTCATGTTGCTTGATTTGTTATCAAACAATCTACACAGATAACACTGTGTACCTTCTTTCTAGAGTTCATGCTATATTACAAGAAAAAAGGCCTTTCACCTGCAACCTAAGAATGAAAAGAAAATGGTTGTAACCTGTATTGAGGCTCCTAATAAGACATCTGGAAACTATTGCATGCTTTAGCACAGGGGTCAGTAAACTTAGCTCTCCAGATGTTCTTTGACTTCAATTCCCAGAAGCCCTGATCAGCAGGTGTACTGATTTGGGCTTCTGGTAATTGAAGCCCAAGAGCACCTGGAGAGCCATGTTTGCTGACCCGTACTTTAGCACTTCAGGGAGGTCCACCACACAATGTACACTAACTGGATCTAGGTGGGAAAATGATGACTCAACTGGTCAATGTCAAATACCTGAACAAGGAAGTTTTCTGAGATGACCAACCAGTATACCCAAGCACAAATCTGCACCTGAGTTTCCCCAAACTGTAAATTTTAACAGCCTAATATAGTCTTCAGAATTATTCCTATTAAACAATTATGACCAAGGATATTTCCTGAACTATGACAGTGAATTCTGACCTACCTGCACAACCCTACTGTAATAATGCAAAGAATTTAGAGAAATTCCAGATTGAATGCATCAGATTATTTATTAACACTCAGATCTTCTCAACATTAAGAGGCTTGGCTAGGCAGAAAGCTACTGTATCCTTTGTAGATTAGAAAGTGATATGATAAGAAAGAAGGTAATCTCTCAACATGATATTAGAGAGTAAATAAAACAAAAAGACAAAAAATGTCATGCCACTTTAAAGACTAACTGCTGCATTTTAATGTTAGCTTTCGTGAATCAAGTCCACTTCATCAGACATAAGAGTGAGACTTCATGACATCACTTTATACACATCAGGCACAGAGTTACAAAATGGTTAGCATAACAGATAAGTAGGATTTTTTATTTTACAACTGCTAATAACTTCTTCAGATTAGTTATGAAGCTTTGCCCTTATGAATTGCAAATAGTTAGTAGGTGGATGCAAGACAAACATTGTGGCATTATGCAATTTCTAACAATGCATCCTTCAGGCCTAGCATCTATTGCAGGGGTGCCCAAATTACAGCCTAGGGGCCAGCCCTGCCCCTGGACACCAATTCATCCAGTCCATAAAGCCCTTGTCACTCCTGGAAGTGGAAGTAAAATGCACCTGTACAGGCACGATGAGGGCTTCATGGGCCAGATGAATTGGCGTTTGGAGCTGGATTCAGGCCCTGGGCCATAGTAACCAGCCCTCTGAACCATGTGCCCAGCCAGTGGCCCAAAAAGTTTGGGCATCCCTGATCTATTGTGTTAGTGGCCCAATACCCATGGGGGTATGGGCTTCACAGAAGGTTACAGGTTGCCAAGGTGAAATGAGGTATGTGATAGGGTGGAGTGAAAACAAGGGGGCTGAGGCCCTTTCATCCATGACAGGGTGTCCAGCATATGTACGTACTTTATCTCCACTCTCTCTCTCTCTCCCTCTGGATCCTTGTCCTGTAATTTTTTTTGTTCCAGAATGGCAACTTTCAATTCCTGTGTAGACTGAAATGATTTGAAACAGGTTTCTTTGTATTGCCAATCCTGATGTCTGATTTATGTCCATTAACTCTTTTGCACAGAGATTGTCCTGTTTGTTCTATGTAGAGTGCAGAAGGGCATTTTTGGCAAAGGATTACATAAATCACATTGGCAGAGGAACAAGCAAAGCTGCCCTTAATGTTGTGTGTGGTGTTGTTGGGTCCAGTGATACTGTTGCCAGAGTAAATGTGGGGGGCATAGTTGGGAACTGAGTTTAGTTCCCATCTCTGTTTCACTGTTGCATGAGATCAGGAGCTTGTCTGTAAGCAAGTAAAGGTCTGTCATCAAGGGCTTTGGAAAGTGAAATATTTTTATCAAGATAGGTTAGAGATCTTTCATTATGCATGTGAAAGGTTTTAGTTGTGGGCTGAAAGTGAAAACCAGTGGTGCTCGATTGCTTTCTCTTCTGGGCCTATCTTGTAGTAGGTTGTTTCTGGATATTTGTCTTGCCAAGTTGTTCTTTAACCATATTGGATGGGCATTGTTGTTTGAAAAATGCATTTTGTAGTTCTTTGAGCTTGGTGTTTCTGTCTTGTGGGTTTGAGTAGATGCAGTTGTACCTGAGGGCTTGGCTGAAGACGATAGATTTTGTGTGTGTTCTGGATGGAAGCTGGAGGCATGCAGGTAGGTGCATTGATCCATAGGTTTGTAATATAGTATGGTACTGAGATGTCCATTTTGTAGTTTCACAGTGGTGTCTAGGAAATTTACTTGTTGTGTAGACTGGTCCAAGCTGAGTTTAATATTTGAATGAAAATGATTGAAATCCTGGTGGAATTTCTCTAGGATTTCTTTACCATGCCTCCGGGTCAAAAATATGTTGTCAATGTACCTCAAATAGATAAGTGGTTTATGGGCACAGCAGTTAAGAAAACATTGTTCTAGATCAGCCATGAATATATTATATTGTGGACCCACGTGAGTACGCATGCCAATGATCTCCAAGTAGGGTTAGGAAAGAATCTTGTCTAAAATATGAATTGACCATTGCCTATTAGAATTGACAACACTAGGCTAAATGAGTCAAATATCTGATTAATTAGAAAACGTCTTACATGATTGTGTTACTTGGTGCATTTGCTCTTTGCATTTTAAATTGTATGTTGTCCTATAGAAAGAAGCCGAAATCTTGTTGTGGAACTTAAACCTGAGGAAGAGGAATTACTTCACAATCAGGAGGGAATTCTTGTTAATTAAAATTTCCCTCTTTGTGTTCAGCAGCTTTCCTGACTTCTGTATAAACTTTTCCATTGTATGGAAGGCATGGGAGTCACTGGACAGAAAAATGAACTTCTTAATTACTGAATATCTCTTCCTGCTGGTAATATTGCATGGCAGTGGTAATCTTCAGTAATTAAAGAATTCCTCTATCTGTCCCATTTCTCCCATGCAATGAAAGAGATTACACATGAGCCAAAAAAGCTGCAAGACAGTAGGGGGAGGTTCTTAATCACTGAAAACCAAAATTTGTCATTGATGAAATAAACTTTCCAGGCGCATTTATGCTAACAGGGTATCAATGTGTTATTTTCCTTTCTGTCATGTCATGGAGCCAGTAGCAGCAGAACCCATCTTATGTGTCTTCCAAATAAGCAGTTTATTTTAATAAACATTCTCGTCATTGAAGATGGACTTTTACTCATGATTCCTAGACCTAAAGAACACATCATAACAGGCTACAACTGTTACAGATTTGTCACGATGGTAGAGAAGATATTATAGCAGGTTCTAATAAGACATCAGAAGTGTTACAGTGGCTTAGTGGTTAAGATGCTGAGCTTGACAACCAGAAGATCGGCGGGTGAGCAGTTTTAGACCAGAGTGCTGCATGATGGAGTGAGTTCCTGTCATCTGCCCCAGCTCTTGCCAACCTACCAGTTCACAAGCAAGAAATTGCAAGTAGATAAGTAGGTACCACATCAGCAGGAAAAGCAACAACATTCCATGCACTCTGGTACCTAATCATGCCCACCACATGGCCACTGAAATGTCTGCAGGCACGGACAGTGCTGCTTTTTGGCTGTAAACAGAGATGAGCACTGCCCCCTAGAGTTGGATATAATTGGCTTTTAACCATTAATAAGATGCCACTCTGCTTGTTCAAAGTTCAACAAATTTATTGCTACATACGTCCTATTCTTAGAGCTATTTGCTTAATCCCGCACTGAAAGAATCCTGGATAAAGAAACAAGGTGACAAAACTGGAGCATCCCTGGTGTACCAGCAGCTATGCTTATTTTAGTCTGAAGGAGTGAGAATTCTGGCCCTAAGATTAATTGGAAACCCAAAAGGCAGGGCTAGTATTGACATTCCTTGTTTTTGTGATATGATTCTCCCCCCCCCCCCCGGCATCTCCTTCAGTTGAGTTCTGCTATAACCAAACACAGCCTGCTCATCTTTCATTGGGAAGATTTCTTATTCTTGTGTTCTTGAAAGGACATTCTGTCCTCCAGTAAAGTTTGTTAAACTTATATAGCATTGCATTAGTTCCTGCCATTCCCATTTCCAATTCTTTGAATTGTGGAATGGCATTCAATTGAATTTCTGTTTGGATTTCTTCCACAACTGAGAGCAGCATATGGAATAACAAAATTGGTATTTTCACCCCCATGGTTTCCTTTGTTGTTTTCTGATGATGATAAATGCATGGTGAAAGAACTGGAAAAGAAATCTACTTCTACACTGTAAGAGTGGAGAGTTTCTTTTTGCATTAGTACACATTGCATTCTGTTCTGGCAATTTGAACCTTCAGCTTCTAATATATCCTGATTGTTTGGATGTTGCCACACCTAAAGGTCACATTGGACTTTATGATTATCAATTCAGCTTTCTAGTGAAATCATCTACTGTATGTCTGTAATAAAAATGAAAGGTAAAGTTTCATTCATGCTTATCTTCAGATTTCTCTGGAATTGCTGTAGGAAAATAATTTAAAAAGCAATAGAAGGGTATAAAGCATAAAAGCACATGATAGTAGAATTATATTTCTCTTTTTAAAAAGGTTTTGTATCCATTTCAAAAAAAGAGAGAGAGTGATTTAAGATCGAGACTCCTTGCTCATGATCACACATGCTTTGGTCACCTCCAGACTTGATTACTGTAATACGCTCTACATGGGGCTACCCTTGGTGACCATTCGGAGTCTGCAGCTGGTCCAGAATGCAGCTGCTCGGGTACTGATGGGGTGCAGGCGTTATGCTCGTGCCTCACCATTACTTCAGGAGCTGCACTGATTGCCAGTATGTCTCCGGGTGCAATTCAAGATGCTGGTCATTACCTTTAAAGCCCTACATGGTAGTGGGCCAGGATACTTAAGAGACCGCGTCACCCCAAGAACATCTGTCCATCCCACCAGGGTGGATCGGAGAGGCTCTCTTATCATTCCATCAGCTAGAGAGGCACTTCTGTCTAGCACCAGAAGGAGGGCCTTCTCCGTGTCCGCCCCGGCCCTTTGGAACCTCCTGCCAATTGAGTTATGCCTACAGACAGAGCTACTGCCCTTTCGGAAGAGCCTAAAAACCTGGCTGGCAGGGCAGGTGTGGGGCTCAAGTAATACAGGGTCCCACGTTGGGTGGCTGATCTGATGGGATAGCCACCTCTCTCTCCCTCTTTTAAACTTTTATAAACTTTTAACCTTTTAAATTGTAAATATATAGTTTAATTTTTTTTAAAGTTGATTTGGTTTCTCAGTTTGTGGGGTACTGGTTGAAAGTGGGATTTTTTTTTGAAAGTTTTGAAATGTTTTGTGCATTATGCTAATTTAATTGTAACTGTATATTTTGTATTCTTTTTGTATTGTTGTTAGCTGCCCAGAGTCGCTTAGGCAAGTGGGGCGGCATAAAAATTGAACAATTAAATTAAAATTAAATCATATTTCTGTTATCATTGCTATTGAAATCTATCACCTGTGGTATGTATAATCTCTAATTTCAGATTAAAGTGTACTATTACAGTACCATTTACAACATTTCGCCATTTATATAATTTTAAATAAAATCATTTATATGATGTCATCTTACCTTTAAGTACTATGAAAGCTTTTATTATGAGCAAGGTATGCTTGATATTTTTGCAAGATTTGTCTAAGAAACAAGACCATCTAACACTCAAGCAGAAACTGTCTTTTAATTTATGCTTTTCAGTGGTTTCTTCTTTAAGAATTTAGTTGCTTAGATGTATGTCTTTGTTTATTTTTAAAAAATATCTAAATTTATTTATCCTAACTGGTTAGGATAAGATAAGAAGCCCCCCCTCCAAAAAAAGGGGAAGATCATCTAGACATCCAGACCAAAACAGTCAAAGGGGTTTATTTCCAGGTAAAATGATTGGATTGAAAGTTTGCTCTATGAGTTCTCCTATTGTACTCTATTCACCTAACAACGGACATGCAAAAAATTAAATAGTGACCAAAATCCAGTCGCTTAGCATAATAAACCACACTAAAGTATGCCCACTAAATCTATTTGATTTATGTGTTTTATGTTTGTTTATGTTATTTATTTGTAAGAAATAGTTTTTTAAAAATAAAAAAATCTATTGAATTATTGGAGAAGTTGAGTTACTAAATCCCCACTGATTCAGAGGGTCTACTTGAGTGCAAAGTTCTTCTGACAGCTAAGTGACAGGTTTTTGACCACTGGGACTTCCAGATAGTTGTAACTAGGTAGACACAACCTATCCATTGGAAAAAGTATAGGATGAGTCATATCAGCAGGAATACACATGTCAGGATCACAGCCCAAAATGTTCTGCTGAAAGCTGAACATATGGTACAAAAAACTGGGGTTTACTCAAAAAAAAATCTTGTTGTCCTCTAAAACAAGGTCTGTACAGTCTGCACTTCTTGTTTACAGGAAAATTCACAATTCTAGGAGGTCACCTTAGTCTGAAATAAGCATAAAGTTGATAGCTATTAACACATACTAAACTAGGGTGCTCAAAATACAAGATGAGCAATTATTTATACCATTGAAACTAACATTGTCTGCCACCAACCAAGTTAATCTAATCTATTACATTTGTTGAATTCATATATTGCCAAAGAAGCTAACCTAATTTAACTATGGCTTCCAAATGAACAACTCTTTTTTGAAATCCACCCAAACATCTTTTATTCCAAGGCTTCTCTAATTAAATTATTGGTGCATTAGAAAATGTTAAGTGCTTGTATTTCATTTTATAGTGGTTAAATATAAGAAAGTTGGGTTTGGAAGCACTTATAGTTCTGAAATTTCTTTCAGTTGTTTTCATAATTCTAAAGAATCAAAATATATTCATTCTATTGCTGAAGGAGGATATATCTTTTTTTCATCTGAGATAGCCCGTCAATCAAGCAGAAGATCACCTTGCCCCAAATTCTTGGAACTACCGCCTCCCCCACTTGCTCAGTTTGAGAGCCACCAGTACATTTTCTAAATGCTCATAAGCAACTGAAGTTGGAAAAGTGGTACAACTGGAATCTTATGACTGCTTTTCTGAAAATTATTCCACACATATGATGAATGTGGATTTTGCTTGAACTTTCATTGCAAGGATGTCAGCAGGCAATTTGGTACCTTACTGTTAGTCTTGAAATATTATTTCATACATCAATCACTGTATTGTGGTCTAGGAAAAGTGTGTGCGTGCATGTGGGGGGTGATGTTTCTGAAGACTAAGTGCTAAACTATGAAGGAGGTTTTCTTTTGAATCCTACTGGAATTACTTTTGAGAGAAGGCAACTTTTGATGATGCAGGGAAGTTTAAATCTCCCCTACTTGTGTGCTGTGTTCTCTGTACTTGTAACTAAAAGAGAGAGACTGCATATTACATATTTAATATCCTGGAGTGAAGTTGAACCCAAAGGTAGGCATGAAGGCCAGAATCCTGTCGCGCTACACAATCATGTAAAGAAAAACATACAAAGTAGTTTGCTGCCTGTCTCTTGAGTTCCTTACCATTCCTTTTTTTCACAATCATTTGCACAACCAGACATATGACAAATAGCCAACCATCTGTGAATACCACTTTTGCTATTGTCCTTTACAGGTACAATTTTAAGCAAGACGATTTTCTCCAAGAAGTTCATTGGCATCATTAATAACAAGCTCAAATGCCTAACTGCATTTAGGTAGGTGGATCCAAGCTTTATTGGTCTATACGAGCAAAGATTCCATATGGAACAAGCTTGTGCCCTATTTACTGAGGTCTAATTTGTTAGGAGGATAGCAAGGCATAGGAAACCTAGACTTATTCATAGGGAATAAAGAAAATAATTTCTACATTGTCACAGAAATTATGAAATTTATCATAATCCATAATTCAGCCTTCCAAACTGCAAGACAAATCACACTTTGACTCAGACACCCATAGATTAGCAAGCCTAACAGTATGATATCCAAGAAATTATGCATAAACTTAATAAATCCAAGCAGCTATAATAAGCATAATTCAGAATTCTGCAATGACATGCTTTAGTCCATGAAGGATATATGAAACACATATATACTGTACTAGTAAAAGTGTTTCTACAAATGCATACATGACAGAACAAGTATCTGCAAACAAATTTCCACATAGGGAGAGGAAACCGTTTCACAGCCAGATAAGGCTGGGAAGAATGAATTTGTAATGAGGTTGGGATTCAGAAAAACACAAGTAAGTCAAGACTGACAGTTTTTCTATGCCATTACATATTGAACCACCCTTGCAGATTAAGCAATAAGAGCATCCATAGAAAGCAGTAATGTATAGCACATCAGAGACTAAATAAACAAGACAAAACAAAGGACAAAAATATTATAGCACCTTAAAGACTAACTGCTGTATTTTACTGTTAGCTTTCATAGTTCAAGTCCACTTTGTCACCATGAAAGCTAACGTTAAAGCTAACATTAAATACAGCAGTTAGTCTTTAAGGTGCCATTCTGTTTTTTGTTGTTTTGTTTTCTTTACTTTCTGATATGCATGCATAAACTAACATGGCTACTACTTTAAAAATTCATGAATGTATAGATGTAATAAAGGGGTCAGATTCTTTTTTCCTGTCTTGTTATTTCTGACTTTCATGTTCCTCTCTTTCTTCATGTGATTTCTCTCTTGATGACTTTGACTAAAGACATATATCACATTCCTTTATATAATTGTACTTAAAAATGGCAGTTGCAAATGTTGAGTCATGAATACATTAATCACATTTTAAGTTATACAAATATATGATTAAGTATATATTTTTAAAAAACCACCAAGCCTTTTTCTAAATATGAACAGTTAAATGGTGCCATATTCATACCTCATTATTTGTTTGCTTAACACATGTAGCTTTCTTTTAAGAGGCAGGGAAATGGCCACAGAGGAACTGATGGCTCAAGGGATTGGTAACAAGATCTGAAATTTTGCTCCTTTAGGTCACTACTTGGCATCTGGCTTAGGTTTTTAAGTTGATGGTAAATGTAAGTTATTACTGTTTAACAGGTGTGCCATGGTCTGTGTAAAATGAGTTACTTGCTTTAGACTTGTTCCTATGAGACAGATGTCCAAATCACAGGAGGAAAAAAATCCAAATGTTTAACATGCTTGTTGGCAGACTCTGTACAGAGGTCAAATATTACTCAGATTAGGAAAAGAAACAGCATTCTCCCACTTACAAGAAGTTCCAGTCATTAAGGGAATGCATTAATTGTTGCTAGCTAGGTGACTGATTTTGCATATTTATAAATTCTAACTATTTACTTGTTGGTCTGACTTATACATTGCTTCTCATTTAGCAATATTTATCAGAACACTTCACTAAATAACCTGCCCCAAAATAAAGACATTGACTAAAGCATCTTAAAAGAGAATTGAAGCTTTTGAAATGTGGATCTACAGAAGGATATAATGGGTTGCCCATGTGACTAACAGAGAAGTATTGCACTGAATGGATAAAGAACAAGAACTCTTTAAGACAATAAAGTAAAGAAAGCTTCAATATCTGGGCCATATCATGAGGAACAACATGAAATATAGAGTACTCCAACTCACTCTACAAGTAAAGATCCCTGGGAAGAGAGGCCCTGAGAAACTGGTATGGCATGTCCTCGGAAGAACTGAGGAGTCAAGAACAGGAAGACTATTGCCATGGAAGAAGAAGACAAAGAAGACGAAAGAAATTATTAGTGGCAGCACCTCACTTGAAAACAACCAGCAAAGGTAAAAGAGCAGTAATTATTTTAAAAGCCTGAAGAGGAGGGAAATTTCACCTACTACCTAAAAAATATCAATATTTTTTGCTGGAAAAAGTAAATACTGTATTTTCAGGCATATAATCTTCCTGTAACAATCTTCCTGTCCAAATCTTCCTGTCCACAACTTCCATACCGATAACCAGACTGATCAGCGAACATACAGAAAGGCCACCAAGGGGCTGTGTGGAAAAGTTCCCAAATTACAAAACTGGCCTGGCTGTAAAACTTTCTGCACAAGCTTTAACATCAAACAGACTTCTTAAAGTGTAATCAAATTCAAGTTAACACAGAAGACAAAGTAAATCTGTCAGTTTAACACGTGGGCTGAAGTGCTTTCTAACATTCACTCAATTGCCAAAATGTCAGGGAACTGCAGTTGTTGCTGCCACAGCCTTAAAATTCTACAGAGATGCTAAGGCTGTATTCTAGGGTGCCAAATTTAGAGAGTACAGTGACTGCCTAGCCCTCCAAAAAGCTAATGCAGGTGCAGCCTTTAAGTCCCAGATCACTCATCTCTGCATTGGAAATTAAAGTACCACCACCATTACCAAACCATTCTCCCTGAATTTCTGGAGAGTCCCATCAGAGAGAATTAGAAAGATGTTGTAATGTTCTTTTTCAAGGAGCTCATTCTCCACATCACTCCAGCTCGTATTCTTCAGTCCTAGTTCCAAGAGAAAATTCTTCAAACCGCAATGTGAGGGGAAGTGTAATCCCTGAGGTAGCCTGCGTTCTGAAACAGATGACCCACATGCATATGCAATACAAAAACGACCTAACAGCTTTTGGAAACTAATTGATGAAAGGAACATACCAATGAAATACCATACGGGGGCTTTTTACTTCCCCTTCCAGGAGCGTCGAGGGTGGTGTGCGCTGGATGAATTGCAGTAAATCCATTCATGTGGATTCACAGGGGGCTTGGGCATCTGGGAATTGAAATCTGAGAACATCTGAAGTCCCACAGTTTGCCATCGCAGAACTAGGAACTGTGAGAGCATTTAAGCATTCATAGTTCCTATTTATCTATTGATCCATTGATCTATCAATTGATCAATCAATTGATCAATCAATTGATCGATGGATGGATGAACCATATGTACTTTGCCTTTCACATAGATGGAAATGGCCCATTAGTTTCCTCTGAAACATTATTAGAACAACCAACAGAAGAAAAGCACTTTGCAGTCTCTGCATTTTATTTTTGATACATGATACAAACATCCAATTACATTATCTTTAATAATTAAAACAGTGAAAAGTATATCTACAAATAAACCCTAAAGCAGAATGAGGGTCCTCTTTATGGAGCAGTTTGCTAGGATTGCTTTGATCAGCTGCTTATAAATGGTACACATATGAAAATTTTATACGCGTAGGAGGGGGCTCACTTGAAAAGAGAGACATTGTCAACAAATACACTCTACATAAATATATTCTGTCTTTTGTGTGTGTGTGATTAGATTGCCATGACTTAGCAGAACATCCTGGCTCAGAAGATGCATCTGTACAATTTTGAACAGCATATTGGATATAGAACTGAGGTCTTGACAAACTGAGTTATAGACAAATTTAATTAAAAAGAAACCTCCATCTTTTTAGTTCTTTACTTTCAACAGAATTCATATTTGTTAAGGGAAGACATGGACCCATTTCTCTCTCTCTTTCGCTTCACAGTGTTGGTACCAACACAGAAGTTTTGTTCTTGCATACTTAGTGGCCCATTGTGCAAAACAGTTGTCTTTTTTTTAACCAACGTGTAAAGTGATGTTTTCTAACCCAGTATGAACTTGTAAGCACTGATGCCACTAAAGAGATTGTCCTTACCCTCTCAGCAGAAGTATTAAAGACATGCTTCAGGAGAGGACTCCCAGGATCAACTGAAAAGCTTGCTCTTTTCGAGATGCAAAGTTGTGTCTGGATGCAAGGATCACACCACAGAGCATTTTGCTCTCCTTCCTGACATCAAGTGAGGGCCAGGGTAAACAAGACCTTAGTTTTTCAAAGTAGTGAGATATGTATTCCCCTCCCCCACTTCAGCTAAAGATTGTACTTTTAGGGCAGACTCATAGAGACAGAAACATTCTCTCAGGTTGGAAGCAATATCTTGAAATGAGGTACAAAGCAAATTACAAAGCAGTGAAGTTTGATCAAGATCAAGCACACACTTTAGATTATTGTAAACTCCAAGTCTGAGCTGGAGACCTTGCCCTATTGCCAGGGTGTCCACCCCTCTTTACTCAAAAAGTCTGCTGTCCCTTGTGCAAGATTTTTGTGGTGGAAGTACATAGTACATGGGAAGAAAGAACTTTTCTTCTTGTAGTGTAAGCATGCCTTAGGATTCAAGCTGTTGGCTAAGTCCAATTGCCCACTTCTGCTTGCTGAAGGAGTCTTCACTCATGGAGAGATTGTCATCACCATGAGAGGGAAACTCATGCTTGATGAGGAAGGATGTTGGGAATGACTGACTGTGAGGGGATGAAGAGGAATAAACAAGAGAAGAGAAACAGATGAGAGGGTTTTTCTGAACTGAAGCTCAAGCCCACCTCATTCTGGGTAGAGAATTTGGAGGGTTGTAGTTTTCAAACCCTGCCACCTCCAAAAAAATAAATAAATTAAAAAACAAGCAAAACTTTTCTAATTTCTTTTTTGTGTACTGAAAGACCACCATTGCATTCCCCCATGCAGAAGTGTGTGCGCGTGCATGCACGCATGCACGCACGCATCTGAAGACCAGAACTGATTGCAATTACATGTTTGCATTACTTTATCTGGAGATGAAAAGTAATGCATGTACGATTTGTAGCCAGATTTATTTTCTTCTGGAAATTACACTATAGAATTGTCAAAGCCTAAATGACATTCTTTGAGAATCCAGAAGTAATTTTTTTAGGTTGCCTCCATCATCCTGGCAAGTTTTCTAATAATGCATAAGGAGCACTTTAGCAATAGTGATGCTCAAATAAGAGACATAGTAAAATATACCACATTAAAAACCTCTGTGATTTTTATAATGTTGAAAGGATGAGATATTTAAGGAAAATCTTTTTATGTCACATGCTTTTTCTGTACTACAGTCAGACACTTGTCAATTCTATCTACTTATCCTAATTTTCTAAATAATAATTTTATCCCTGTAGTAGAAAACATCAAAGGGAATAAGATTTCTGAAAGATTTATTCTTTCGTATAAGGATTAGCTTCTGGATTCTGTTAAAACCTCCCTCAGACTTAATTGACTTCTGGTGCTCTGGTGTGTTATGGGGCTGAGCTGAGAAGCAGCAAGATAGATTCTAGGATTCACCCAAAAAATATTTTAATTAATGTTGGGAAAGGAATGCATATGGTAATATATCTGGTAGATCCATTTCTCGGCCTAGGCTACATTTGTTTGTAGCTAAGTATAGATAGCCCTCTGTTAGAGTCTTGGAAAGCAAAGAGAATTATCCTGTCAACAGAGGAATGATGGAGAAATGAAGCCTGGATCTTTTAAAGTCTGAATTCTTACTTTCCTGGGCCTCCGAATACAACACATGCCAAACCTTCTCCTCACTTAATGCTCTATTTTTATGTATTTGTTCAGTGTTTATGATTATTTGAACAATGACTGCATTATTCTTATTTCTAGAAAAACTGTATGGAGATAATGATACCACAACTGTTCCTATTCCATCAAGACATTTCACAGCTGAACATCTTTACACACATATTTCAACTGTCTGGACGGTGCAAATGCATTTAGTATGGAGATACTGCTGCAGAGGAATTTCTGTGACTGAGAGAAATTTTTGCCAAGGTGAGCCTGGCAGCATCTCATAGGCACTTTCTGTGCTAAATGAAGATAATGGGAATGTTTATGTTAGCTTTTTAAAATCCAATGTATTTGAAGGTTGGAAAAGGCAGTACTAGGCTTGTTCCAGGATAAATCAAGAAGGAAAGTCCAGAGACAGCTGTTTACCAATGGAGTGCTAGACTAGAACAAACAGGATATATTTAAGAATGTATGTGAGACATTTGCCCTGTGTACTCCCTCAATGCCATCTGACCCTAACCCACAAGCTCAGGAAAGTCCAGGAGATGATTAGCCTCCTGAACTCCTAACCTTTGGCCCATGGGCCAGTTGCTGTCAGTGGCACCATTATGTGGCCCCCACTGCCTCCAGCCCATGAGGAAGTGACATGTGGTGGAGGAATGGCAAAATGGCCATCTGGCCCCCAAAGCTGTGACCTGGCACCAGGCTTAAAAAGGTTGATAACTCCAGTCCCAAACTCTAACACCTATTCAGCATCATTCCAGCCTTGGTAGCCTCATCATCCAACACAGTCATGGTTCCTACACTAACCCAGCTGAGGTGTCAGAGATGTGATTGATAACAAGAGTGGCAAAGAAGGCTCTGGGAGGGGCAGCACTGGAAAGCAGAGTTCCTGTTACCAACCTTTATCAGTCCATCTTAAAAGGATTGAGTTTTAATATTAATTTTAACTAGATTTTATATTGTGTTTTTATGTCTTTTTTAAACCTTTGTTAGCCGCCCTGGGTCTCTTTGAGAAGGGCGGCATATAAGTCTGTAAAATAAATAAATAAATACCAGTCCTGCCTTTCTCTCAGTACCTGGGACCTGAGGTGGTTAGAGTTCTCCCAAAACCATTCAAAATGGAATAAAGCATATATTGTGCCTTCAAGGATTCTTTGTATTTTCCAGGCAACCAAAGTATATCCTTTGATATAAGCATATTCAGGAATTAAGTACAGGACATGTAGCATCATAAGTACACATTTAAATACTCATTAGCTGGAACTGTAAACTTAACGATTTGATTGTGTATTTCTCCATGGCTGGGTGATAGAAAAGAATATGGCAAAACTGGAAACAGCAATGGTAAGGATTTCATAGTGGTGGTTAATGCTTGCAGAAATTGTTGACTAAGCTAAATTACCAGCTTGCACTTTCTAATCATTTTGCCTCCACTAATAGGCCAAGCTAAAACAGAAGACCCTTGCCCACCAGGGAAAATACTGTACACACTCTGTATTGAATCCAGAAAATATAAAAATATATCCAGGAAATCTAAAGAATGCTTCTCTTGTTACTAAGAATTAATAGGAGTGAAGAATTAGAATTAATAAGAATTAACATTTAAACCATGACAAATTTCTCTAAAACTATCTCAGAATGCTTTAAAATCCCTTGTAAAATTCAGTTTAAAAGTTAATATAAAACATTGATTACACCTAAAAAATAACTTTATAACTACTTATTATATTACTTGCACTGTGACAACTCATTACAGTTTTATGCCCAAAGTAACTAGTTAGTGATTAAATACATTACAAGTAACTAGTTAACTATAACTAATGTATTAAATTCATTACTTGTGACCAGTTATTTAAAAACTCTAAAAGTTTGTAAATTTAGCCGAGGAACAATTGGTTTGATATAGCCTTGCTACAATTACAATTTAGACTAAAGATGCCACATATGTTTCCCTGGAATATAAATAATTTAGCTTAGAGACAGAGCACCTGGTTTGCATTCAGAAGGTGCTAGGTTGGAACACAGACACATGGGGTCAAATGTACAATTATTAGAGAGATTAGGAGAGGCACTGCAGCTAGACTATACAGCAATGATTTTATTATCCATAAAATTTTATATTCGTTATAGTAATGTAAGTTGTTTTTCTTATGTTAGGTGAACTATAGTAATTTAAATGAGTAGTTTGTCCCTCTGATTTCCAATTGTTATAATCTCTTTCATTTTTGATAATGATGGGCGGTTACAAAAGATTTTTTCTTTGGACTTCCAAATTGCCACTTCAGTAAAACTATCACACACATTGGGGAACACAACAGGAGTTCCAACCAGTATAATTCACTGCTTGCTGCCTTAGAAAGATACTCTTGATATAATTAATTATGTCATCCATAGTGCAATGAAGGATTTCATTTTCTCTGTGTGTAATGCAGTGAAATGAAGCAGATGTTAAGGGGTGGGGAAAGGAAGAGCAAGATCGCTTAATGCAGTGTTAAGGTTCTGATATGATCTATATTGTCATTACTGTTTGTTCATTTTCATCTAAGAAATATAACTACATGTCTCCATGTAACATCAGTCATTCAAACCTAAATATTTAATGTAGTATTTCACAAGTTTAGTTTTAACATCAGCTTTGAATTCTCCAAACCAATGGCTGAATCTTTAAAATCTACAAAGTAAAGTAAGCCAAGTGAGAAATCTCCTAAAAGCCCTTTGTGATTGGGAATACAGCTTTATTAACTACAACTATTCTAACGGGATGGAAGCACTTACCTAATACCTGTGGGCATATACTGTTTCTATTTTCCAACAATTTCTTGAAAGAGATATATAATTTATTACACCCAAGGTCTGACAAATATTCTTAGAGGCTTCAAAATAGACATGTGTACTGGTATATATTCAACACCAAATGCATCTTCAGTTGAGACAAAAAAAATGTATGCACTCCAAGTCTATTTACATAGTGGTTTATGTGTATTTCCCATTACATTCAACTGCTAGTACACCCAATGTACAGTACAATCCTATGCATCTCAGCTCAGCATTGTAACCAGTTTGGCTTATTCCAGAAATGTGTGGATAAGGCTGCAGCATTAATTAAGAATTAGTATTGTATATATGTCCCAGACACCATATATGCAGCATGCTCAAATGTTTAGAAAGTTTGCAAATAGGTTGAGGTTTAGAATAGAAGGAAGGTATCGAATGATGATGCTATCTTTCCATGGGTGTGGAAATATATGCATGTTTATGCAAGTCTATATGAATGATCTTTCAAAATTAGTTAGTCAAGACCTTCTTTTACATGGAATTTCCCCCACAGAAACAATACAATATACTGTATATGTTTATGAAGTGGACAATTTTTCAAATGAATATTGGCCTTTTCACACAATAAATTCCATTATTATGTTACAGTAAAATGACCCCTATGATAGGATTAAGAAATTGTATGAATTCACAAACTGAGGAAAGCATGTCAACTTTCTCTGCAATTTTGCAGCCTGATTTGGTATCTTACTAATAACCATGCCAACCCCTTGTATTAAAATTAATCAAACTAATATATCAAAAAAAGCCAGAAGACTACAGTTAAAAGACTAAGAATACATGAGTGTTTTGTGGAAAAGAGAAAAAATAAACCACAAGTTCGGAGCAAGCTGACATCCCAATGTTATACAGGCAACTACAAAAAAATCCCCTTTGAACTTATCTAGGTAGTTGGGAATGGTAATTCCCAGAACTATATTTTATTGCAAAATTCACAGAGATCTAGTTCTTAACCCATAGTCTCCAGATGTTAGTGGATGAAAACTCCCAGAAGCCTTCACCAGATTTCTGAAAACTGTAATCCAAGAACATCATGGGAAACCACTGCTCTAGACATATCAGAAAGGGCTTTTATAATATCACCAATCCGAACACTTAGGAACAATATCCTGGGAGTTCTTTAGATTTTAACCACTTGCCATTTACAGATGATGTCATGATGCCAAGAAGGAGAAACGCCATGTTTTGACTGTGAGCAAGTTTCTTTCTGGGGAAACATTAAAATAATCAATGACTTCAAAAAGTACAAGAACCCTTCATCTACCCAAACCCAAAATCTACTCTTCTGATAATTTTCAACATACTGGAATTCAATACAAATTTGTTTGGTTTTTGTTGTTTTTTAATCTGCCAGGATGCATTTTAATCTGCAAAATCCCAACTGGCAGAAAAGGTCTAGTACCAGCCTTCCTTAACATAATCACCTCCAGGTGTTTTGGACTGAAAAACCTGTCATCCCTGACTATTTGTTATGCTTGCATGGACTTCTGGATGTTTTAGACCAAAATCTCTGAAAGTTAGCATGTTACGTGGAATAAGGTGATCCTGTGTTGCCTAAGATATGATGATATTTTTACAAGAAATGTAACAGAATGTCAAAGATAATCCCCAATGAAATTGTTTTCATACCTGATATTAATACTGTTTTGCAGAGAAGGGCAATGTGGATTTCACAGAAATCTATTGCCTGTCAGTTCAGTCTTCAATTAAGCTGGAATTCTTTAACCAGTATCCTTACAAACGTTGACTCTTCCTGACTAGACAGAACCAACTTTTAAGGCTGAATTCTGATATCTTTTACAGCTGTGAGAGATTGTGTTCTCCATACAGAAAGTTGCCCATTGTAAATTGTTCTAAGTAGCAGGAAAAAAACCAGGGTGTTTACTTCATGTTTAAACATGTGTTTGGTATTCTCTCTGAACAGGTGCTCAATGTATTCGTCTTGCTTGAGCAGCTTCACTTTTAACCCAGACACTAGAAAAATGATCCTTCACTAACCGTAAACTCTTCCAATACTTGCCTAGAAAGAACTAAGATATTGCAGGTAAATTACACTGTCTTTCCTCATTGCCATTCCCAGACATGAATTTTGATTTATAGCTGCTGAGATCATTCTCTTCAATCTACTGTGGAGCTGTCTGGTTTGATATGAATACAGTGGATTAGGTGATGATTTCAACTTTGGGCTACCATAGTTTTCAAAGAATTTTTAATCTTTTTACTTCAGAAGAATTATTTTACTACTGGAAAAATGGAAGACAACTGATCTCTTGATAATCATTTTGTCATCAATTCTGCATTCCATTCTCTGGACATAGCATCATGAAACATTTAAAAGATAGTTATCTGATAAAAAGGATTCACAATAATGTTTCAGCGCTGTCAAAAAAAGGCATGTTTTCCAATGCTACACTAGTAAGAATTTAGCTTAGGTCGCTAAATTTCTTTCTTTTTTTCCCCTTTTATAACAGTTCCCAGAATCTCATAGCCAGAATGATCCATGGTCATTTGGTTTTAAAAAAAGAAAGAAATATTGATTGATTGAACTTTGATACTGTTTTTTATACTGTCAAGCCATTGGCAGCTAAGTTCAGCAGTTATTACTGAATTTTCTTCTTCAAAATTAAGCAGCAAAAGGTTTCTGACTATCCAAACAAACATGAATTAATGAATATAAAACTATGCATACTTTAGTTACATAAAAGTGCCTTTCAGCCTTACAGACTGACATCCTCCATAATACATAATATAAGTGAGGGAAATCTGTGCAGATGACAAGGTCTTTGAATATCTTATCTATCTTTAACCCAGAGATGGGCAAATAATTGTTGAACTATAAAATAATTTATTGAGGGTTAATAAACAAGAGCAAAAAATCAGAATAATTCTGATTTAAAAAAGAGAGTAGACTTGTATTAAGGTTGATTTATTGCATTTCTTTTTAATATGCCACCTATTAGCAATTTTCTTGAAAACAGTAGTAGGAATAATAAATAGCAAATGTAATATAAATAGTAAATTAACATTATAAAACAATGAATAAATAGGACAGTGAAGTCTAAAGAAACAGTTTATTTTTCAGGTAGCAAACAAACAAACAAAATGGAAGTCATATAGTACAAGTTAGTAGAAGAGAAGGCAAGGCTTGTGCAGAAGACAAAAATTCAGAATGGTTGTGCTTGCTGTAATTGCCCTCTTCTGTATGACTGTTAAAGGAAGACAAGTCTTGTCTTCTTTTCCATTTGAACACTCTAGACCAGGCATGACCAAACTACAGCCTGTGGGCCGGATCCGGCCCACCAAGCCATTTCATCCAGCCCCCGACATGAAATAAAAACTCTAATCATTTTATTTTATTTTTAAAAAAACTTTGGTGGACTTTTTTTTTGGCGGAAGGATCACAAGGCAGTGAAAGGCAGTGAGTTGACTAGTTCCTTCCACCTGCTGCCTAGTATTACCACTTTTGCCGAATCTACTTTAGAAATGCTGAATCACTCCGCCCAGAGGTGATTCGGTCAATGGGTAGAATGGTAGATAGAAGTGCGAGCACCCAGGGAGTCTTCTCCATAGAAACGAAAAGTAAGTTTCTACCTTTTTTCCTATGGGTGTCTTCTTTTAAAATTAAATTTATTGTTTGTGGGGGGTACGGGAGGGAATTGTGTGAAAAAGGCTTGTTTGTTTTGTGTGTGTGTTCATTTGCATTTCATTGCAAAATGTGTCTTAAATTTATTGTTTGTGGGGGGGAATTGTGAGAAAAAGGCTTGGTTTTATTTGTGTGTTCATTTGCATTTCATTGCAAAATGTGTCTTTTAAATTTATTGTTTGTGGGGGGGATTGTGTGAAAAAGGCTTGGTTGTATTTGTGTGTTCATTTGCATTTCATTGCAAAATGTGTCTTAAATTTCTTGTTTGTGGGGGGATATTGTGTGAAAAAGGCTTGGTTTTATTTGTGTGTTCATTTGCATTTCATTGCAAAATGTGTCTTAAATTTCTTGTTTGTGGGGGGAATTGTGAGAAAAAGGCTTGGTTTTATTTGTGTGTTCATTTGCATTTCATTGCAAAATGTGTCTTTTAAATTTCTTGTTTGTGGGTGGGGAATTGTGTGAAAAAGGCTTGGTTTTATTTGTGTGTTCATTTGCATTTCATTGCAAAATGTGTCTTTTAAATTTCTTGTTTGGAGGGAATTGTGTGAAAAAGGCTTAGTTTTATTTGTGTGTTCATTTGCATTTCATTGCAAAATGTGTCTTTTAAATACAGTAATGCCTCATATAACATTAGTATCGAATAACACTAAAATCGCATAACATCAAGGAATCTGGGGGGAAGAATTGCATCAGATAACATTAAGATCCTATGGGATGCTTCAGATAACAACCGCGAAAGCCTGTGTGGTTACAATGTATCTCTATGGATCCCATAGAGGATCAGATAACACTAAAAATCATATAACACGAAGACTTGTGGAACCAGGTTTTAGTGTTATATGAGGTTTTACTGTATCTTGTTTGTGGGGGGGGGGGGAATTGTGTGAAAAAGGCTTGGTTTTATTTGTGTGTTCATTTGCATTTCATTGCAAAATGTGTCTTTTAAATTTCTTGTTTGGGGGGGAATTGTGTGAAAAAATTGTGTGAGAAAATTGTCTGGAAAAAGTCTTGTTTTTACTCTGTGTGTGTGTGTGCGCACGGGCATGCGTGCGTGCGTGCGTCCGCTGATGGGAGCCATCCCTTTTGGAGAGGGACTTTGGGTATTCTGGGACTTAGTTTTTAATCTTTTAATTATGATGGGAATTGACTGATTAAAAAAAAATTAAATCTTGACAATTTAAATTTTTATAGTTGGGATTCTGAAGCTCTGGGATGATGGGGTTGGATTGTATTATGTAGTTTTTTTGTAATGTTGTAAACTGCCCTGGGTTGCCCTGGCGAGGAGGGTGGTATAGAAGTATGAAAAATAAATAAGTAAAGTTCTGGCTAAGAATTTAATTTATTTTATTTAATTTAATAGATTTATATACCGCCCTATCCAAAGGACTCTGGGCGGTGTGCACAGTTAAAACCAATATAAAACAATTAAAAACCCTTAAAAACATAGCAATATTACCCTGCCGCTGTGCCATTTATTATCTAAAAACAAATATAAAAATTTTCCCTAAACCCCGAGTCCTGTTTTGATCAACTTGAAAAAAATAAGCTGTTTTGTGTCAGGCCAAAGTTGGATCCCATTTGGGACTTTCTGTACAGTACAGCTCCTGTCAGCCTAGCCATTCGAAAGCAAGAAACTGCAAGTAGATAAATAGGGGCCACTTTGGTGGGAAGGTAAACAGCGTTCCGTGTTTAGTCATGCCTGCCACATGTCCATGGAAACGTCTGCAGACGTAGACAGCACTGGCTCTTGGGCTATAAACAGAGATGAGCACTGAACCCTAGAGTCGGATACGACTGGCTTCTGAGCAAGGGCGACCTACCGCCCCATAGCACTTAGTGCACTCTCTGGGCCGTTCACAAGTTAATTAGCATTTTGCCCCCAACATGCTAGATACTCATTTTACCAACCCCGGAAGGATATGGAAGGCTGAGTCAACCTTGGGTCTGTTGGGATAGAATTCAGATTGTGAGCAGATTTTTTTGGCTACAGTGCAACAGCTAAACCACTGCATCACTAGGGCTCTTACATTTACACTTACATACAACCCTTAACGACGCCCTTGGAGCACTCACTGGCTGAGTCAGAAGGTGACCCAAAGTCCCCCCCCCCCCCAAAAAAAAAGAAGGGCTGGCTCCTCATTTTACTGCTCTCGGAAGGATGGAAGACTGAGTCAACCTTGATCCCATTGGGATCGAATTCAGATTGTGAGCAGAGCTTTGGCTACAGTACTGCATCTTAACCCCTGCGTCAGATGACCTTGACTGAAATGCAAAGAGATGTTCATTGATGTGTCCCTTGAATCTTTGGGGAGGAGAGATAGACTGCCCCTGAATAGAGAGGTTCTGTTTAGCCAGCTTTCTCGAAGGGGTGACTCAGTCTTCCATCCTTCCAAGGTCAGTAAAATGAGGAGCCAGCCCTTTTTTTGGTGGGGGACTTTGGGTCACCTTCTGACTCAGCCAGTGAGTGCTCCAAGGGTGTCGTTAAGGGCTGTATGTAAGTATAAATGTAAGAGGTGGCGATGGAGGAGACAGCGGCGATGGCGGCAAAGGAGGAGGCAGTGAAAGAGGAGGCGGCAGCAGCGAAGGCGGCGAAGGAGGAGGCAGCAAAAGAAGAGGAAGCGGCGGCAAAGCCGTCGGTGGCAGTGGAGGAAGCAAGACTGGGTGGATGTATGTACCATGGATAGTTTGGCCCTCGGAACCTCTGATAAAATGTTATTCGGCCCCCGGGCTGAAAAGTTTGGGCACCCCTGCTCTAGACCCATACCATAAATTAACATTTACTGCATTCCACAGTAACACAGGAATGACTCTGTGAGACCACTAACCAGGGAAGAAAGAATGGAGGGTGCAGTTTTGTCAGTGGAGCTACAGCCCATGCCTTATGTGCTATAGTTGACACAGGTCCTGTTGATGTAATTTTGTCCCCTACTTGTCCTATTATAATGGATATATTTCAATTGGTGCATCATAGGTAATGTGGACAGAATCTTTGGATTCACCCAGTCTCCAAAATTTCATTTTTGGGCAAGGTTTTGGAGAGTTTTATAGAAGAGAGGAGTCACTTGAGAAAGCCTTGATGCTGGGAAAGGTTGAGGGCAAAAGAAGGGTGTGTGAGAGAATGAGATGGCTAGATGGCATTGTTGACACAATGGGTAGAAAGCTGGGCAAGCTGAGGAAGATGGTGGAGGATAGGAGTGCCTGGCATGCAGTGTTCCATTGGGTCGTGAAAGATCAGAATCAATTGTGCAACTGAACAACAACAATAGCATCTCTTCAACATTGGTCTGTGATGTTCCTCAGGGCTCAATACTGTACTGTCCTCCATTTTATTTAGTGGGAAAGGTTGTCCAAAGTTTGGGGATTCAATGCCATCAGTATGTTGATGACAGTCAACTCGGTCTCCTTTGTAGTTATTTACAAGGAAGTTGATCTGGATTAGTACCTGTCGCAGTGATGGACTGTATGAGGGCTAACAAACTGAAACTTAACCCAGGCAAGACCAAAGTGCTCCTGATTAGTCAAAAGGCAAACTAAGGGATAGGGATTCCTCCTGTACTATATGGAATTGAACTCCCCCTAAAAAATCAGGTACATATTAGATGTGCTCCTGGACTCAACCATAGGCTTTGATGCATATTTTGAATAGTGGCCAGGAGTCAATTTGCACAGTTAAAACTGGTGTACTTGTTGCACCTATTTCTTGAAAAGTCAGATCTGGGCATGGTGACATGTGCTGTAGTTACATCTCATCTGGATTGCAGCCAGACTGCTGACTATTGCTGGCTACAGGAGAATGAAACTCTCTTATTACAACAGTGTCACTGGTTTCCAGTCTGTTTCAGGGTCCCAGAGTCTTGGCTGTTAAGTTTTGGAATGCACTTTTCCTAGAAGCTAGGTTGGTCTTCTCCTTTTTGTTCTTCTGTCATCAGGCAAAAACCTCCCTTTTCTGGCAGCAACCTAGCAGTTTGAAAGTCTGACAAAAAAACAACAACAATGTTAATAAAAGTTGAAGGTAGTTGGATGCTGGGGTAAAAGAGGAAGTAAAGAAAAAGAAGGTATTTGTAAAAAAATATATGAAGATAACAGAAGGTGAGTTGACAATAAAAGGAGCTATAACTCAGGGGGCCAGGTCACACACTCTCAGTCAACTTGGAGGGTTGGATGGCCATTTTGCCCTGCTTGCATGAAGCGGTGGTCATTGTGTCCTAACAGCTTCCAAGGGTTGGCCACTTTTGTTTCTCAAATGCCCTTGGAGGGGTGGGGGCCACATGAAATGGCACTGGGGTTGGGAACCCCTTAGGTTGGGAACCCCTGCTATACCTCTTAGTTCACAAGATTTCCATGGGGCTGAAAATGACAGGATCTTTTGGAAATCATTGATTCATATGGACAACATAAGTCATAAATAACTTGATGACACATAACAAAACCAGTGTATTTTCTCTTCTGGATTATGTTGACAGCTGCCAGTATCTTCAAACCAGACACAATTCTTATTCACTATTTAGCATTCAAAGGCTAGAATAATACTAATATTAGTACTGCTGCTTCATATCCCAACTAACTTGTTTTTGTAGAGGCAACAATGTCAGAAAAATTTGGCTCAATTCTATAGCTGTTTGGCATTCCTAATCACAACATTTACTTAAAATCTTCTTGATATTCCCATCTTCAAAATAACCACCAGCAAATAGTAAACAGGAACATAATAATAACCTTAGAGTTTAGTCTTATATGGGAATGCACCCTAATAAGTTAACTTTATTTTTTTAAAAAATTCAACACAGGGCTTGAGAGAGTTCATCCATTTTACTTTTTAATAAGTAACTTGTGGACAATTTAGTGTCTGTGTACTCCTTGAAATATTTGTTAAAAGGCTTTAAAAACAGCCAAGTTGTCCTCTTAAAACAACAGACATCCCACTGTGCTAAATGAATTTGGAATGGAAATCTTGGTTTTCTGAATTTAAATTCTATCCTTGAGGGCTGGAGCATAACTTTGTTATTTAATAAGCCACAAAACTGCATATCAGTAATAAATGTTTTTTATTATTATTTAAAAATTAAAACACCCCCAATCCCATCAGCCATTGAAAACAAAGTTACATGTACCTTTTTCACAAGACCAAGTGTGGGAATATCTGGGAAGTGAAGGTTTGATTAATGACATTCATCAGTTTTCCAGGAAGTCAAGTATCATGTTTGACATGTTGGAATTCTTTGAAGATGTGAATAACATGATGGTAGAGGGATATTCATTGATCACTACAAAACTTAGATTAGCTGAGGGGATTTCTAGAAATGCAAAAAATGAATTAGAAACAGAGCGTGATAGTTAAATCTCCCTTATTAAAATTTTTGTTGGGGCTTCAAAAATACAGTTTTATTACATTTCAGAAGCTTGGACCAGTCTCAGAACTCTAGTGTATAAGGTTCCCTCTGAGACTGCTCTGTTATACAAATCCTGTGTTACACAAAACAGGTTTCTGATGCAGTTTAGCGGAGTTCATGACCACCCACCATTAGTTTATAATGCATGCCTTCTTCTCAATCCAGAGGTATTGCAAGCAATAGGAATCTTATCACTGACTGTAACTAATCCTGCTGTGAAAAAGAAAGAATAGGGCAGTCTAAGATGTAGCTGCATCTTTTAGTGCCCATTTGTTTAAATGAGTAGCAACACATTATAGCAACCTCAAGAATAATTCTAGGCATAATCCTAAGGATAGTGTGACATTAAAAGAATGCCACAAAATATGCAGATTTGTGGAGCTGCATCTAGCATTTTATTTATTATTTTATTTATTTATTGAATTTATTACCCCGCCCCACTCGGGAGAACCCGACTCTGGGCGGCTTACATCGTCATAAAACAGAGGTAAAAGATAAAAACATATAAAGTCATGAAGTTTAAAAGATTATCTAAAATTATTTAAAGTTAAAAACAGTACAAACTACACGCCAGTATCCCCCTGGTCCAGATCCAAAGTGGCACTCCCTAAGTAAGCCACTTAGTATGGGAACCCGTGTTCCCTGGTCCCAAAATATGTCCTGCCAGCCAGGTTTTCAAGCCCTTCCGGAAGGGCAAGAGCTCCGTCTGCAGGCGCAGTTCGATGGGCAGGAGGTTCCAGAGGGTTGGGGCGGACACGGAGAAGGCCCTCCTCCTAGTGCTAGAGAGGCGTGCCTCTCTAGCTGATGGAACAACGAGGGAGCCTCTCCGATCCGCCCTGGTGGGCCGGACAGATGTTCTTGGGGTGACGCGGTCTCTTAGGTATCCTGGCCCACTACCATATAGGGCTTTAAAGGTAATAACCAGCACCTTGAATTGCACCCGGAGACATACTGGCAACCAGTGCAGCTCCCGGAGTAGCGGCGAAGCACGAGCATAACGCCCACACCCCGCCACTACCCGGGCCGCCGCATTTTGCACCAGCTGGAGTCTCCGGATGGTCATCAGGGGCAGCCCCATGTAGAGCTGTCTAGTTGGACTGTGGCAGTTCTTTTTACATTTGGTCAGAGTTATGTTGGATACCTAAATATTCCCACATATTGAATAAATACAGTGATGTTGTACCACTGCCTTTTGGACCCTTTTCAAAAGCTGTGGCTTGGATTTGCAAGTTGGAGAGTTCCAGATGTTTTTGTCCCCAATAGTTTTAAACTGCATTGTCAGTCACAAATTGTGATGAGAGCTTTGTTCCTCAAACAACTAGAAAGCTATATTCTCTATCTCTTTACCAATTCTGAACTCAATGATATGAAATTTTTAAAGTGGTAACTGTTATGAGAGATATGAAGTCACTAAATTGTGTGTTACGTTTTAATCTTTTAACATTAGAGATCTCAAATAAACAAAAAGACATCTTCATAGTTGTGAGTGAGCAAAGCAAAATTAAAAAACCACTAATTTGTATTGAGGCATAAAGTTCAGTGGGTTCAAAATGCATCTATGGTAAGCTCTTTTTATTCTGTATAATAACAAAGAACTGTTTCTAAAACTACAGATTCTTATGTAGCTAAAATGGCACTATCCTACACCCAAGAAGGAAATATCAGCAAACCTGGGGATGCCAAGATTTACAGAGTTATGTAACATCTTAAGAAGAGAGGGGATAAACGTGTGAAGAAACCTAAAAATGATCCTACGCTATCTGAACACACTTAGTCATCATGGAAATTTGTCTAACAGTGGAAGGGAAATACAGGGAAATCAAGAGTTGAGATGGAACATCCTAAAAAGAAAAAGAGAGAGCTGCCTTTCACACTGAGATATTTTCATCTATGTCCCACTTTTTAGGAACAAATTCTTCCAACAGACACTACACACATTGAGAATGTAAGTATTCATTATGTTGTAGGGGTAACATTATTAAAATACAGTGCCCTTCATAGTTATTTTTTTTTGGAATGGTAGCTGAGTTAGTCTGTGTTTCAAACATATCAGAGAATAAACAAAACAAAAAAGTAGTACTTTAAAGACTAACTGCTAACATTAAAACACAGCAGTTAGTCTTTAAAGTGCTACAACATTTTTTTGTTTTGTTTATTCTCTGATATTATTACCCATTTAGTGGGAATAGCTTTATTACAAATTTACTTTTCTGACTTTCAAATGAAAAAATACTGACTACTGTTAAATTTACTATTCTGTGTTCTGCCTTTCCCCTGTAAAGTTCAAGGCAGTGAACTCCCCCATCTTTATCATAGCAAATATACAAAATAAGTTAGGTGAAGAGGTTTAGATCATAAAGGTGAATGGCTGAATAAGATTTTGAAATTAAGTTTCAGTATTTCTAGTCTCTAGCTGCAGAAAAACCCTGGCTGTTAAGAACAATATTTACTATATGTATTTTTTAATCTAATTAATGACCTACTTTAGAATTTTTGTAATGGTAGCCGTGTTAGTCTTTGTTTCAAGCATATCAGAGATTAAACAAAACAAAATAAAAAGACAAAAACATTGTGGCACTTTAAACCAGGGGTTCACAGCCTGCAGCCCATGGGCCAGCCCCAGTCCATGGCACCATTTCATGTGGCCCATGTCGATGTCGATGCCACACTAGAAGTAGAGTGAACACATTTATGACAGCCATAAATGTGCCCACAGCTGTTGTAAATGTGTTTACAACAGCCACAGATGTGTTTTATGGTGGTGTTTATGCCAGGGGAAAACACCAGTCCAACATTCTCAGCTGTCCGGAGGGTGTATGTGGTCCAGCCCATGACATAAAAAGGTTGGAAACCCCTGCTTTAAAGACTCACTACTGTATTTTAATGTTAGCTTTCATGGATCAAGTACACTTCTTCACACAGAAGAATGAGGCTTCATAGCATCAATTTATACACATCAGGTACAGGGGTACAGAATGATTAGCAGAACAGATAAGTATACAGATCAATGTGGTTTTGTACAATGTGGTCTTTTTACTATTTTAGAATATTCCTATACTATTTTTTTCACTTTTTAAAAACATAAAAGCAAACATAAGAAAGCCAAATTGATATATATTTTTTTAAAATTAAAATGTATAAAATCATATGATATGATATGATATGATATGATATGATATGATATGATATTATATTATATTATATTATATTATATTATATTATATTTTTTGTTGTTGTTCAGTCGCACAGTCGATTCCGACCCTTTGCGACCCCATGGACCACTGTCTGCCAGGCACTTCTGTCCTCCACCATCCTCCTCAACTCGCTCAGCTCTGTGCCCATTGTGTCTACAATACCATCTAGCCATCTCATTTTTGGCCATCCCCTTTTTCTTTTGCCCTCCTCCTTTCCCAGCATCAAGGCTTTCTCAAGTGAATCCTCTCTTCTCATTTGATGTCCAAAGTACTTCATCTTCATCTTTACTATTTGACCTTCAAGGGAGCAGTCAGGGTTGATGTCTTCTAAGATTGACCTATTTGTTCTCCTCGCTGTCCAGGGGACTCTCAAAACTCTCCTCCAGCACCACATCTCAAAGGCGCCTATTCTTCTGCACTCAGCTTTCCTAATGGTCCAGCTCTCACAACCATACATTGCCACCAGGAATACCATTGCTTTGACTAGATGAATTTTTGTTTGCAATGTGATGTCTCTACTTTTCACTATATTCCCCAGGTTTCTCACCGCTTTCCTCCCAAGAATCAGTCGCCTTTTTATTTCATGGCTGCAATCACCATCTGCAGTGAGCTTTGATCCTAAGAAAGTAAAATCTGTCACTGCTTCTACTTCTTCCCCATCTATTTTCCAGGGACTGATAGGGCCTGTTGCCATTATATTATATTATATTATATTATATTATATTATATTATATTATATTATATTATATTATATTATATTATATTATATTATATTATATTATATTATATTATATTATATTATATTATATTATATTATATTATATTATATTATATTATATTTATCCACCACCCTCCTCACCAAGGTGACTCAAGGCTGGTTTACAGTTCATAATAAGCATCACAATAACACATAAAACATTGCTAAAATCATTCCTAAAAATCCTCAAATTTAAACTATCAAAGATTAATATTCAAAATCTTAAAAATTTAAAAAGATTTAAAAAGAATGCCAAATTGTTACATCTTAGGAGAGAGAGGGGGACGTAAACCATCCAGCGAGCTGGGGTCATTATACCTTCCGCACCCCATACCTGCCCTGCCAGCCATGTTTTTACATTCTTCCTAAAGGGCAGCAACTCCATCTGGAGACGTAGCTCTGTTGGCAGGAGGTTCCACAGGGCTGGAGCGGACACAGAGAAGGCCCTCCTCCTGGTGCCAGAGAGATGTGCCTCTCTGGCCGATGGAACAACCAGAGAACCTCTCCAGTCCACTCTATTACAAAAAACAGGGAGATGGGAACAATCAGGAAGATGCCTAAGTAAATAGATGGGCCTTCAGTTGATGAAGGAAATATCTAGCACAAGAACTTAGACATTTTCAACAGGGAAACTATTTTATGTGGTGGACGCCATGCACAAAAAGTAGACCTCCACTCTGCACAAAAATCAAACTAGCCATATTACCATAGGTCATAGTATCACACCTCTTCTTGCCTAAAGCATGTAGAGATGCAGGTGATCTTTATCTGAGAATGGAATCTTTCAGACACAATGCATATGCATAATGAAGAAAATAATTATTTTAGTCTTTGAAAATTACTGGGTGTTTTCATTATTCAGTTTTATTGCAGGTGTAAAGAAGCATGAAATAAATTTTATTTCTTCATGTTACTAATGTTAAGCAATTCATAATGCCTACAGAGGTTCTAAAGACGTTCTCTCCAGTTCACTGGCAAAAACATATGTTAGCAACCACAAGATTAACACACACAAAAATCAGACACAGGAAATGAAAAACAATTATATAGGATTAGAATCGTTCTATTTTACCCAAGAGGAAAATAGAGATGTGGGATAAATTACCAGGACTGATCACTGGAGTAGAGAGTATTGCATTCAAGACAGTAAGAAATGAGTTTCAAGTAGTTACAAAAGCTTTGCCTGGTGAGTGAAAAATATACTTCCTTTTTAAAAATTATAATTACATATTTTTGAGCCTACAGAGAGGTTAATTAAAGCCAATGAAAACAAAAGTCAAGTGAGAAGGATTAGGCCTGCCACAATTCCCTTCCATACTTTCCCAAAAATTGGAGAATAAATGGTGACAAAAGGAGAGCAGTAGGTGGGTGAGAACTGAGGATGGGAAAGGCTAATGCCTGTTATGTCACTGAAGTTGTTCATTCTTGCTAAACCACTTCTTAGCATAATCAAAGCAATCCAGACAGCATTGAGTGTCACCTTGGACTGCACATACACCAACATACTTGTCATGATGTGCACATGAGGAAGCAACCTGGAAAACAGGGGCCTTGCTCATGTCTTCTTCTTCTTGTGTCATATCCTATTCTGAATATTGACAATCATCATGACAATCATCCATGAAGACTGTCCTGGGAATATAATGTCATGGCCTTTCATCTGCCTTGCTCATATATAAAGCCTTTACACAAGCAGGAGGCTACACTTTGTTGACACATTGCTTTCCACAGATAGAACATTGTGATTTGGGGGGGGGGGGCAGAGTAGGTACACATCTCAAAGATGGGTAGTTCTAGTTGGTAAGGTAACACCTCAATAGGACTCAAATCCTCTTTGTTACTTTGGAAAGCTATGGCCATCTAGTGTTTGACAGCATTGGGCTGGATTTCCTCTGGAACATGTAGTTTTATGTGTTCCTTTCATCCTTTGCATTAAAATTGCTGGGCTTTTTAATTTTCATGAAACATCAAAAGCATTTTTTCTTTTTTTAGTTGAAGTTATCATTTTTATATGCAAAAGAGAGCATACAGAGAAGTACTTATTTCTGTTCATAGATTTCAAATGGCAGTATACTACAAATCATGATTAATAAGAGCTATTTCTTTCATGAACATTTATTTTCAGTTTAGCTGAACCCCTCCCACATAGCTTTCCATACTGTACTTAACCATTAACTTTGTTGGTTAAGGTTATCCATTTAAATAAGGTTGTCAGACAATTTGCCCAATTGAAATTCAACCCATAAGTCTGGTGCCAAAATCTAATCTATCTTTCTCTCTCTTTTAAGAAAAAAGAAACATCATGATAGGGTGAGGGTAAAGAGAAAATGAATTGGGTGTCATATCTTGGACAGTCAAACATAAAATAAACTGATTTCCACCAATTATTTTTTAATAATCCTTGGGGATATGACTGAATTTATTCCATGTACCAAGAGAAATTTTGGCTTACCATAAATAAGTTAAAGCTACTGCTTTCTACTGTAAACTGAAACTTACGTGATGTAGGTTTACAGTGATATACACCCTAATTTAGGGCATCTGCTTAGGTAAAGAAATCTGGGTTGAATACAGAAGGTTTTGTTAATCAAAGAAGTCACAGCCATATCTAATTTACCATTGAGAAATTCCCATTAAGAAGAACAGGAATTACTCACTGATAAATGAGTCACACTAATGTAAATCTCATTCTACTCAATGGGAATTACATTTGATAACTGTATTGTGGACTGTACTAGCTTAAAGGAAGCTGTTGTTTCCTTAGTTTTGAGATGCTGGATGTGTATATGTTAGATAGCATCAGCTGAGAATAAAGAGACAAGACAGTAAAATAGTCTTGAATTATATAAGAATACTTGTAAGAAAAAGCACATTAAGTATTTATTCACCATTTATTCACCATTCAGTGACACTTAAATCAGATGGCGTGCAAATATAATGTAATGTAATATAAATGTCCAACACATTTTACATTGCATCTTTCCATCAGTAGCATACATGCCTGCGAAACAGTGTGGTATGATGGTTGCAGTGCTGAATTGAGGTTTGGAAGATGCATGTTCAAGTCCCTATGGATGCTTGTCAAACTAGGGCCAGCCACTGTCTTTCTACCTTACTTCAAAAATGCTGAGAAGATGAAGTAGAAGAGCAGACCAGCTTCTTGCTAAATAGTAATACTTGTCAGAGAATATTAACAAGTGTTGAAGTCATTTCCTTCCTCGCATAGAAAAAGTGTAAAGTATGGACATTTTTAAAAAGCAGAAACAAAATGTACACCTATTTCTGTTGGCCAAGCCCTCCCTGTACAACTGGTTTCATTCAGAGAACCATGGTGTACCTCCATGGCACACATCCATTAATGATGCCCAGTGCCTTGGCATCAGAATTCAAACCTGCACTTTTATGAATTAAATCAGGCAAGCCCAAACTACGGCCCGCGGGCCAGATCCGGCCCGCCAGGCCATTTCATCCGGCCCCCGACATGGTATAAGAACTCTTATAATTTTATTTTATTTTTTTTAAAAAATTTTGGGTGAACTTTTTTTTTGGGCGGAGGGATCACAAGTCAGTGAAAGAGTGATTTACCTAGTTCCATCCTCCTCCTGCTTAGTACTAGGAGTTCTGCCGAATCTACTTTAGAATGGCTGAATCAATACGCCAGAGGTGATTCGGTTATTGTTAAGAGTGGAGAGAGGGACTTCTCAGTCGGAGCTAAAAGTAAGTAGTTTGGGCATGCCTGATTTAAAGCAATTAAAAAAGAAAGCCAGGAGCAGGGGGGAGGGGGAGGGAAGCGAGGTTTAGAGTTCTTCAAATCTCTTTGTCAGGCTGCGTATATTGCAAACTTAAGATATCAGAAGAGAAGCAAAAAAAGTTCACAACTTCTCAGGTGCCACAATGCATAATGCATCCACCCATCCATTGGCTGGGCAAAAGAAGTTTGTTTTGCAGCCGTTTGTAGGAGGTTTGAATAAGACCCCTGGGATGTTCCCTTACTGTCAGAAGCAACAAATGTTGCTTTTCAGCTCGCTTGTGGCCAATCCTTGTGCAAAGAAGTTTGCTCTGCAACCTTTTGCAATTGCAAAGGTTTAAATAACCCGGGATTTTTCGTCAGTTGCAAAAAGAGACGTTACTTTACCTTTAGGCTTGCGGCTGCCCCGTCATTGTGTGCCTGTGGAGTTGATGTGCTCTTACAAATTCAACCCACGAAGCTTTGCTCTTCTGCCTGGTGTGGTGGATTTGATCTCAAATCCACCTCAAATTTAAATACAGCTCAAATTTAAATACAGGAGTTAGTCTACAAAAGGCCCTGGAGAATGCATTAAATTTGGTAAAGGTTTCTCTTGCTCGAAAGCCAGTCGTATCTGACTCTAGGGGTCAGTGCTCATCTGTTTCAAATCCAAAGAGCTAGCGCTGTCTGCTTCTGCAGGCATTTCTGTGGTCTTATGGCAGGCATGACTAGACACTGCAGCCCACAGAACACTTGTTACCTTCCCACCGAACTGGTCCCTATTTATCTACTTGCAATCATAAAGGTAAAGGTTTCCCTTGCTCGAAAGCCAGTCGTTTCTGACTCTAGGGGTCAGTGCTCATCTCTGTTTCAAATCCAAAGAGCTAGCGCTGTCTGCTTCTGCAGGCATTTCTGTGGTCATGTGGCAGGCATGACTAGACACTGCAGCCCACAAAACACTTGTTACCTTCCCACCAAACTGGTCCCTATTTATCTACTTGCAATCTCTTGCTTTTGAACTGCTAGGTTATATGTATATATAAAGGTAAAGGTTTCTCTTGCTCGAAATCCAGTCGTATCCGACTCTAGGGGTCAGTGCTCATCTGTTTCAAATCCAAAGAGCTAGCGCTGTCTGCTTCTGCAGGCATTTCTGTGGTCATGTGGCAGGCATGACTAGACACTGCAGCCCACAGAACACTTGTTACCTTCCCACCAAACTGGTCCCTATTTATCTACTTGCAATCTCTTGCTTTTGAACTGCTAGGTTATATGTATATATAAAGGTAAAGGTTTCTCTTGCTCGAAAGCCAGTCGTATCCGACTATAGGGGTCAGTGCTCCTCTGTTTCAAATCCAAAGAGCTAGTGCTGTCTGCTTCTGCAGGCATTTCTGTGGTCTTATGGCAGGCTTGACTAGACACTGCAGCCCACAGAACACTTGTTACCTTCCCACCGAACTGGTCCCTATTTATCTACTTGCAATCGTAAAGGTAAAGGTTTCCCTTGCTCGAAAGCCAGTCGTATCCGACTCTAGGGGTCAGTGCTCATCTCTGTTTCTAAGCCGAAGAGCTAGTGCTGTCTGCTTCTGCAGGCATTTCCGTGGTCTTATGGCAGGCATGACTAGACACTGCTGCCCACAGAACACTTGTTACCTTCCCACCGAACTGCTCGCTATTTATCTACTTGCAATCGTAACGGTAAAGGTTTCCCTTGCTCGAAAGCCAGTCGTATCCGACTCTAGGGGTCAGTGCTCATCTCTGTTTCAAATCCAAAGAGCTAGCGCTGTCTGCTTCTGCAGGCATTTCTGTGGTCATGTGGCAGGCATGACTAGACACTGCAGCCCACAGAACACTTGTTACCTTCCCACCGAACTGGTCCCTATTTATCTCTTGCAATCATAAAGGTAAAGGTTTCCCTTGCTCGAAAGCCAGTCGTATCCAACTCTAGGGGTCAGTGCTCATCTCTGTTTCTAAGCCGAAGAGCTAGTGCTGTCTGTTTCTCCAGGCATTTCCGTGGTCTTATGGCAGGCATGACTAGACACTGCTGCCCACAGAACACTTGTTACCTTCCCACCGAAATGGTCCCTATTTATCTACTTGCAATTTCTTGGTTTTGAACTGCTAGGATGGCAGGGGCTGGGACAGAGACGGGAGCTCATTCCGTCCTGCAGTACTCGGGAATCGAACTGCTGACCTTCCGCCTCCCAGTCAGCATCTTAGTGACTTGAGCCACTGCAGTCCCGTATGTATATATGCAGTACTGTAAAGCTATTTAGATACACTGTATGTCTATAGTGGCTGCACTCTACTCTGGCAGCAGAGGTAGCTCCAGTTGATGGGGCAAACTGTCCCTAGCTAATCAGTGGTATCTCCGCTGCCGCCATGAGATTTCCCATTGATCAGCTGACTGGCGGTATAGAGATGTCCCAGGCAAGCCAATTGGCAGTCACGATGGCATCAGAGATGCTGTGGACCAAATGGTTATGTTCTCCTTCATCAGCTGGAAATCTGTCTGCACTACCAGGGCAGATCAAAGCCACTGATCAGTGAAAACAGACTCCAGCTGATCAAGGGAGACCATTCCTAGCTATCTCAGAAAACAAAACAAATAAAATAAAATACACAGTAGCACTTTAAAGACTAACTGCTATTCCTAGCTAATCACCTACCAGTAATTCTTTTTTAAAAAATGTTTATTTGAAGAGTCTTAGTGCTATGACACTTTGAATACATATTTTTTTAAAAAAACAATGCACTATAGCAGCAGAGGGGCTCCCACTGATTGGTAGTAACTGGTGTCAGCTGATCTGCAGCTGCAGAGAGATGCAGCAGATCTGTTAATGCTGCCTCTGCCAATCAGCTGTAATCTATGTCACCTCCTGCTGCAAGTTTATCTGGGCTTTCCCAGGTAAACATTAACAGGAGTGGGCACAAAGTCTAAACTAGTGATGGCAAACCTTGGTAGTTCAGGTGTTATGGACCTTCAATTCTCAGATGTCCTGATAACCAGAAGTGCTGATTTAGGCTTCTGGTAATTGAAGTCCAAGAACACCTGGAGTGCCAAGGTTCACCATCACTGGTCTGAAGTGATTTATTTTACACTGATTCAAGTATTGGTATAAGTTGGAAGTCAAAATTGATTTACAGTATTATGGCTGTGCATTGTGTAATTCCTGATTTTAAATTGATTGGGAGACCCAATGCGCGCTAATTTTGAAGTTCCCCCACCCTCTGAGGCTGCAGCAAGCCAGGCAGGACATGATGTCAGGAAGCAGATCTTTTCTAAGGCTAATGACTTTTCATTGCTAATTAAATTCCAAAGTTTCAGGTAGGTGGAGTTTTAATTGGCAATGAAAAATCATTAGCCTTATAAAAGATCTGCTTCCTGACATGATGTCAGGAAGCGGGTCTTTTCTAAGACTAATGACTTTTCATTGCTAATTAAAATCCAAAGTTTCAGGTAGGTGGGGTTTTAATTGGCAACGAAAAGTCATTAGCCTTATAAAAGATCTGCTTCCCGACATGATGTCAGGAAGCAGATCTTTTCTAAGGCTAATGACTTTTCATTGCTAATTAAAATCCAAATTCCAGGTAGGTGGGGTTTTAATTGGCAATGAAAAGTCACTAGCCTTATAAAAGATCTGCTTCCTGACATCATGTCAGGAAGCGGATCTTTTCTAAGGCTAATGACTTTTCATTGCTAATTAAAATCCAAAGTTCCAGGTAGGTGGGGTTTTAATTAGCAATGAAAAGTCACTAGCCTTATAAAAGATCTGCTTCCTGACATCATGTCAGGAAGCAGATCTTTTCTAAGGCTAATGACTTTTCATTGCTAATTAAAATCCCACCTACCTGAAGCTTTGGAACACAACAACAGCTCCTTGGATGCCACAATGACCAAGCTGGATGTGAGTTTCTAGGATCTGTCATATTTTTTTAAAAGGACACTTTTAAAGGACACCGCGAAGGCGGCGAAGGAGGAGCCGGCGAAAGAGGAGCCGGCGGCAAAGGCGTTAGTGGTGGTGGCGGCGGCGGCAAGGCTGGGTGGATATATGTACCATGGAGAGATAGTTCGGCCCTCGGAGCATCTGATAAAATGTTATCTGGCCCCCGGGCCGAAAAGTTTGGGCACCCTTGAATTAAATGCTCAAAGTCTTCAACTTAGATGGATTAATCTGTCACTTTCGACTTTTCTCACATCTGAAGTCTTTTTGTTTCTGATACCTGAGCAGGAATGTTAATTATAGGACATTTTGGAAATAATTAGTTCATATGGTCACCATAAGCTAAGTGACTTGACAGCACACAATGACAACAACATTAGTTAATTAATTTTTGATATTTTAATTATGGTTGTACTTCCACACTCACTCACCTGGATATCACCTGGTGGTGGTGGTTTACTTTTCAATACACATATATGTACTGTATATGCCATTTTGTTTGCTTCTTGATGATGTATGTATGATTCTTATCAGGTACCATTTAGAAAATAGATATTCTTCACTGTGGAAGAGATCATGTAGTAACTTCTCAACGGCATGGGTTTTGTCACTCTTATCCAGAACTGCAGTACAAAATGGATATTGACATTACTGAGAATTATGCCTAAACTGAAAAGTAAAAGAATTGGAGCTTGAGGAACCAGTGGCTAGTAGACTGACTGCATGAGAACCTTAAGTTCTGCCCACAGTGGTAACAGGGCTCTAAGTAAAGGCAAATGTCACCCTTGCTCGAAAGCCTGTTCACCCCACCCACCCAAGCGCTGATTGATCCCAGCACCTGTTCCCCCCCAATCCAAGCACCGATCGTGCATTGGGATCACTCGGCACTTGGGGTGTGGGAAGAACGGGCACATGCACCCATTTCTCCCCACAACCCAAGCGCTGAATGCAGTGCAGGGGGGGCATGGCTAGAAAGGCAAACGGGGAGTCTCCGGTCGGCTTCCCAGCCATACCGCCCCTATATCACACCCTACCTTTGGCCCATAAGACACGCTTTTTTTTTGGGGGGGGAGTGCATTTTATGGTCCGTAAAATACGGTACAGTACTTGCAATTTCTTGCTTTTGAACTGCTAGGTTGTCAGGAGCTCATTTTATCCTGCAGTATTCGGGTATCCAACTGCTGACCTGTCACCTCCCAGTCAGCCTCTTAGCCACTTGAGCCACTGCAGTCCTATGACCTTGCAACTGGTCAACGTCTGCATCTGATACAAATCTGATATTTAGAGCCCAGCCAGCTTATATTATACCTGTACAATCTCAGTTACAGTTAATAAAGTACAGGTTTTCTTTCCATGGCATGTGCTATAGACAACAACTTCAGAAACATAAACATCTAACTGGCATTTCTACAAAGATTTCCTTATTGCTTCAAAATCTCAGTTTAGCCCTGATGCTGTTAAACATTGGCAGTGCCAGCTGCCAATAGCAACAAAATGGGTCTAATTGTATCTTTATCTCATGCATAAATAATTCAAATATATTGAGCTTCTAATTCTGCTCCAAATGGAGCCAGTGGCTGTGTTGTCATTCAGAGGAAATTAGCTCTGTTTCATTGCTTAAATTACATGTCACAAACCTTTTTGTGAGCAAAAACTGAAGTCCAGAATTTAAAACAACTTCTGTCAGTGTTTGGCTAAGTACAAATGATGTTAGATAGACAATAATTGATAACACCGTTCTCATATTTATATCACTTCTTGTAAGATCTAGATCTCCAAACATGCAGAGATTGGGACAGTTATTTGAAAGATATTTTTTCTAAATAATTCTTATTTATTTAAGATTTTGTTTGTAAATTGACCTGCAGGGCGAAGAGACGCTGGGTGGAACTGGTGATTTGATGCTTGAACTTTGAATGGCATTAAATACAAAGTCCAATATTATGTGTATTCTTTTGGAATAGTACATAGCAGTTACTGAAAGAAGATCAGACCATAGCTCATAGAGAGGTAGGACAAAATATTTTTTCTACCACCACAATCCTAAATAATTTTTTTCCTCCATCTCCTCCATATGAATTTTTTTTTTTTTTTTGCATGTATAGGTTTCTCCCACTGGTGTCAATAAGTATTCCTCTCTATGATAAATTTGACCCCTTTAATTTATTTTATTTTGAAGGAATAAAAGAGTTAAAAGCAGTGGTGGGTAGCAGTGGGTGGAGCCTACATCATGGGCGGAGCCTATATCGGGGGCAGAGCCTACATGGGGGTGTGATCTAGTTATGTCTGCCATATGGCAATGTACACATCTGCAAACACAGGCAGCACTGGCTCCTTGGCTGTAAATGGAGATGTGCACTGCACCCTAGAGTCGGATATGACTGGCCTTTGAGCAAGGGAGACCTTGAACCACTTGCAGGGACAAAACCTGATGTCAAATTTTAATACCTATCAGGGAACTTCTGTTATTAGGTAAAGGTTGCCTTTGCTCAAAAGCCAGTCGTTACCAACTCTAGGGTTCAGTGAGCACCTCTGAGGCTCCCACCAGCAGCTCCAATGTGGCAGGCAGGGCGGGCTTCATCCTGAAGAGGGTGCAGAGCTGCGTGGATGTGTGGGAAGGCACCTCAGCACTCATGAGGTGTTCCCACAGCAGCCGTGGCTTCTTTGGCGGGAGCAGCAGCTGTGGCACCGCCAGCCAGCCAGGCTCAGCAAAAGGGTGTCTGGAGGCTGGGCATGGCTGGAGGAGAGGGAGCTGCCTGGGCCCATGCCTGCCCCAGTCTGGACTTTGGCTGCCCCTGCTCCCTCCGCCATGGCTCCCAGCTCTGTCCCTGCCACCGTCTGCATGGGATGGAAGGGAGCACGCAGAGGAGAAGAGGAGGTGAAGGCTGCAGGTCCTGGAGACCAGCCTGAGAGGTGCAGGAAGGAGCGGCTAGCAGGAATAGCAGCCGGCCAGCCAGCCGGCTCTTGTTTTCCCACCCCGTCCTGCCCTCCATTAATAAAGGGGCAGAGCCCGGTTACCAAGCGCCCGTGGTAACATGCAATCACTGGGAAAATGTCTGATCAGATTTCCCTTTCTTAGCCATATATTGCCTAAACTGACAGGCAGAGGATGTCTATAATTTCAAGTAGAGGTCTGAAAAAAAGTGACTGTCTGAGTGCAAAATATGGTTGAAGTTCTGACGCATTCCCTGGAATTATCTGAAAGTATTTATCTGATAAGAGGCAAGTGAGTTAATTATCTCTGTGCCAGAAATGGGTACATAGCTCAGCCTAATGAAGTTCATCAAATTTGAATAAAGAGAAGTTTACTTCTGTGGCTATCTAGATGTTGAATCTGGCGAAAGGTGGATGACAATTCCATGGGCTGGCCAAGCCAAGAAATAGTTAAAAGTCCTGAATCTGATGGTAAGAAAAAGAAAGCTAATTCACTTCCTGTTTTCACTGTGAACTGTTTAGGCAAACAAAATGCTGCCTTTTGCTTTGAACATCTACTTGGGAATAGGCATAGGAAGGAATGTAAAAGCTGCAGTTCTTCAGTCAAATTATTTTATTGCTGTATTGAGCAATATTGAGTGTAGGGAAATATAAATCTTGGGTATTTATCAAAACTAGTTTATATATATCAAAGCATCTGCCCAGAATAATATTTCACAGTGTGTTTAGGGTTTCATCCCTTGTGTCCATTTGTCATTATTGTCCATTTCTGTGTTGGTGGCAGGTTGCTACATAGCATGATGCAATTCCTGCAGTCTCTTTCCTTATTCCTAGGGTTAGGCATGGTCTTTCCTCATTACTTTTTAATGGATAGTCTTTTATCATTTCAAGTAATGTGAGCAATTATCTTTCAAGTACTCCTCTGTATTTAGGATACAAACATTTTGTTTTAACAGCTTTGCTTTGGTCAAATTTACTTTAATATGTTCTCTATTGTGGGTATGGGTGTGTGCATTGCAGTATTCAAACATAATATCCATCCTTAATGCTTTCCTTGAGAGAATACATAATCTATCTATATGATGGGAATACGTGTATGCAGTTGTATGACTGATCAAAGCTTGTGTGATAGGAATTGTGTGACTGTACTGGTTAAATTCACAGGCAGGTATGGGTACTCCCCATACTGAAAAGATCATGTTGTATCTCAGGGTAACATACTTATTAAAGGTGCATAGGCTATCAGATGTTGGAGGAAGAGATGACAATTTTAAATTCACACTATAAATAAGGATGGATTTGCAATGCTATTTAAGTCCCCTGTTTTAAAGGCTAAGCACTCTAAGTCTGACCAGAATGATGAAATAGTCTACAATGGAACCTTGGTTAACAAATGGCTCATTTAACATAAAAATCACATAACAAAAAGAAATCCATAGAAAATAGTGGCTTGGATTACATAATTTTTATCAGAATGGATTAATTGGTTTTTAATGCATCCCTACAGGAATCCTTGATTCGGTTAAAGTATTTTGGTTTTCAAAGCATTCCTATAGGAAATTGCATCCAATGCATTCCTATGGGAAATTCAGTTAAAGTAATTTTCGCTGTAGGAAACGTCCCAGAGAACACATTAATTACATTAACTGAGGTTCCACTGTATTCTTCTTTGGTCCACATTAGATTTTTAAACAAAACTTCACTGTCAAGTTCCTTCCCTCAAATTAATGGGGATGGGGAATTCAAATTTTGTTATGTTTTTATACATAGATTATATATAAATTGGTACTCCATGAAGTTTTGGGTAACATGATTCTTTCCCTTACAATGGGAGTGAAATCATATACAGAAGTTTTCCATCTTTACCATTAGGATACAGTGGAACCTCATACAACAATCGCCCTGTATAGCAAAGAAATCACAATTAGGTTTTGGTGGGAAAATGGCATCTCGCATAACACTTTTCCCTATGGAAAAAATCATAGAACAATTTTTCAATGGGAAAAATCACTTAGCAAAAAAATAATAATCGTTGTGCGATGCATCCCATAGGGAAAATCGCTATGTGATGCATGTATCGTATAGCAATTGTTTCATACAACAATGAGCCCTATGTCATGGATTAAAATCATTGTATGAGGTACAACTGCAAATGGAAAAATCTTTTTGAGTAATTTTTCCCCTTGCATATGGTTTTGCTCCATTTGTAAGAGAAAGAACTGTGTCACCCTTCTGGGAAAGGAATAATTTTTGCAAATTTGTGAAACATTTCACAAAACCATGACCACAAATAGCCTGATTCCCACATGAGTGTTCTAAAGTGAAGTACAGTGTATTCTTTCTACAGATATGTGAATATTGTAAAACTAGGATAATCTGCAACAATGATGTTTGATAGGATGTGCTAATAATGTAGAAAACATATAGATATTTTTATATGTTAATAGTTGTCATCCAATATGCATAAGTTATGTACAGCTGTAGCATGACAACCAGTTCCAAACCAATACTGTATTATGATTTCACTAAGCAGTTTTAAAGAAGAATTTTAGAAAGGATCAGTGATACTCATATATTTCCCATAAATATTAAGAAACATATTTTCTTGAGGGGAAAGTGTTCATGAAAATGATCAGCCATGATTTCTCAAAGCTCCTGTATGCTTTTTACAAAATAAATAAATAATAATAATACTTTTTTATTTTTTGCATAAGCAGGTCACAAGATATGACAGTGAAATTCATTAGAAATTCAAATAAAAAAAGAGGGGGAATAGAAGCCAACGATTGTAGTTATGTAGTGTCAAATTCCTGCATCTGACTATATAACATATTTCCTTTCCACAGGAGGTAGTTATGACAAATTAGAAGTCTGAAAATTTTCTGATGGTGTAAACACTCCAGCTGTCACTGGGGAGATAGTGATCAGATTTCATAGCTGCATGGTCCCACGATGCCTCTAAGAGTTCCATATGGTCATCCAAATGTTATGAGTAAGACCACAATTTTTTTCCAGTAGCAGTTTTCCTTATAGAAAATAAAACTTGCCTTGGAAGGATTAAAAAAACAAAGTGAACTTGAACGGTTCACTAGCAGAAAAAAAAAAACCAGGACCACAGAACCATTTGGACAGCTGTTCTTTTACCAAATACAGCGCAAAAGTGGCTGAAATGACTTTTTTTTTTACTTTTTCCTTCCCCATAACTTACATAATTGAGGGTGGACTTTTTAAGTGGAGGTACCATGAATAATTAAGGTGTGTATATGTATGTGGTAATAAACAGCAATTCCTCAAACAACTTCCCTTTTAGATTTTTTTAAAAATACACCCCTCTTAAATTGTTAATGCTATTACTGAGGACGGAGACACTTTTGTTCATGTCAAAGATGTCAGGGAAAACCTTGCACAATAAAGAATGACAGATGAATAATTTATTGATCCTTAAATGGCCGTGTCCTTGGATGTATTTCTTATAACTAATTTGCTTAGAGACACATCTGGCTCCCGCAGATAGCATCTGTTTTGAAGAAGGTCAGTATTATATTTTAAAATTAAAGGCAGAAGAACATAATCTTTTATTTGTTATGCTTCTGTGCTTCTCTACCCTAGGAACTCAAGTTAATTTTCATTCAGTTCTGTCTGCTTATTTTTTTATAAGAACAAATCAAAAGATGTGCAATCTGTTGTTCAATTTCAAAACTATAATAAAGAAGCCCATTAAAGATGTGCTTGCAATGAATGAATACTTGTTAGGGTTTTTTTTTTTGGGGGGGGGGGAGGTTGCTCATGAGCTTTATGTAGGTGCATTTGAAATTTGTATTGAAAAATATTACATTTTAGATACTATATATTCTTGGTGCATGCTTTAATACAAGTATTAAATATTGGGGGTTTATTTTCTCCTATTACATTCAGTATGATGAGGCTATGGATCTTGGTGTGGATTAGGCAAAATCATGGAGATACTGTGGCAGGGCACCTAATAGAACCTCCATGTTTAGAGATACTGTAATGCATATCTTGCTATCGGGAGAAGACAAATAGACCCTGGCATTAGCCTGGCAGAACCATCTGACTAGCAGCTCAAAGAAACAGAATATTGGCCTATATAGATGGAGCATACAACCAGTAGAAGCTAATAAATTATATTAAAGTCTAGCTTAGGGGTAGGAAATCTATGGCCGGTGGTGCTAAATTATTCCCCCTGCCCCACCCTCGGACCATTGCCACCTCCAGAATTGGCCATAGATGTGTTTACAGCACCCGTAAATGCATTTACAATAGCCACAGATGTGTTTACGCAGCCATACATGGCGGGGCAGCCACCAGTCTGACCCCCTCAACTGTCGGAGGGAGCGTGACCTGGCCCTCGACTTTAAAAGGTTGGTGACCCCTCCTCTAGCTCATCCTGCTGGTTCAGGAACTGGTGTGGTTTTTCCAGTCTTGGTAGGGATCACAGTGTAACTAACTCAGGAAATGGAGGGAATGAAAGCAATTACAAAAGAGACCAAGAATAACAATTATTTTGTTTAAACCAAAGGAGCTCTGTTTTGGGAACAGTCTTTTTATTCTATTCCATGGCCTAAAACAGCCTTTCCCAAAATATAGGTAGTGTCCTACTGCAACTCATGCAAGCCTCAGCTACAAGCCAGAGGATAATGGGACTAGTAGTTAGGGAAAACTAGCTTAGATGTTTAATTTTAGCAGTGCTGAAGTTTTGATGTGAAAACAACTCATTCACAGCATGTCTCTCATTTACATTCAAATTCTTTTGAGTGTGAGCATTGGATCCCACTGCAGAAGCAAGCAGAAAACTAGATGTGCAAATGATATTGTAAAACAGTCTTACAGATATATTCACATATAAATACAAAACAAGTTTGCACTTTTATGGTTGTGAGAACTGGACCATAAGGAAGGCACAGAAAAATAGACGCCTTTGAAATGTGGTGCTGGGGGAGAATTTTGAGAGTATTCTGGACAGCAAAGAGATCAAATAAGTTGATCCTGAAGGAAATCAACCCTGACTGCTCCTTGAAAGGACAAATACTGAAGATGAAGCTAAAGTACTTTGGCTACCAAATGAGAAGAGAGGACTCACTCGAGAAGGCCTTGATGCTGGGAAAGATTAAAGGCAAAAGGAGAAGGGGCAGCAGAGGATGAGATGGCTAGGTGGCATCATTGATGCAATGGGCATAGAGCTGAGTGGGCTGTGGAAGATGGTGGAGGATAGGGGTGCCTGGTATGCAGTAGTCCATGGGGTCAAAATGGTCGGACTCGACTATGCGACTGAACAACAAAAAGCACCATTGTGATCAATACATCTTACTTCCTAGTTAAATACTACAGCCTATTAGCAAGTTCTTTTAAAAAAATTAATACTTTCAGATTTGATGTCATTTTTACATTAGGTCAGATCAGTGCTGCTTTACAGCTTTTCTATCTTTTCAATATTTGATAGGCAGGCTTTTGGATTTTTCTCCTTAATTTATCTTGGTTCCAACTGTTCTGGGTCATTCTATGGTTCAATCTAGAACATCTGAATCTCTCTGTCACACAAATGATACTTCAGCTGAATCTTAATGGCATATCACTGAGTAAAATATTAGTATTATTTACTCTCCATGTGAACTTTGCTTTTGTGCAGAAAAGACAATGTTGTTTGAACTCTCTCCACTGAGTAAAAGAGCACCTTTCTAATTTGTGATTCACCTTCAGTAGACATAAAAATCTTTAATTATTTGAGGATTAATGGAGGTGGTCTACTATTAGGCTGAAGTATGATCTGATGTCATCATCTCAGTATGATGATATACATTTTTATGCCAAAGCACCTGTTGTTTTGGAAGGAAGCAGCTGATATCATTATCTACTCAGCCAGACAGTCATGTTTCCTGCTGCTTAAAAAATTATCCTGAGGGTTACCTAACTTAGGGGAACACAATGTTACTTTTTAAATACTCAGGACAGTGACATAAAGACTTTGCTGGTAGGAATTAGAGGGAGGGAAAGCTCTGACACCATTGAAAAGACATTAAACCTTTTTCTCCTACCAGTGTATTTTAAATGCATTTTAAATGCATAACTGGGAGCAAGATCAGAATCTCATATGTAGCACATGAGGACCAGTAACTTTTGTTTTATTTATATTCTACTTAGCAGAAGCCAAGGCAGTTCATAATGTCAATACATTCTCTACTCTACACCCATTTTTGCCCACTTTTGATTACTTAGATTAAGTTGATGGAAGAGTCTGGGATAATAATAATTTCATGTCAGAAAGTATTCTGGGTTGAAATGATTTTTGCTGGGGAAATGCTGCTCAGGGGACGTATGAATGAGGCTTCTTTCATGTCCCCAAGATCTATTCCCACTGAAGTGGCCCATATTTATCTACTTGCAGTTTCTTGCTTTCGAACTGCTAGGTTGGCAGAAGCTGGGACAGAGACGGGTGCTCAAACCATCATGCAGTAACCAGATCTTGAACTGCCGACTTGCCAGCCTTCCAGCTAACAAGGCAAGTTTCTTAACCACTGAGTCATCACAGATGGTACAATTCTACATACAGTATATGTATTTGCATATTGATGAGTAGTATGTGTGTAGACTCTGGGCTGGTCCTGGACATAAAAGGAACCCATGGTTTCTCATGATGTGTACAAGACATCATGAGTATTGGGTTCATGTACTTTCCCTTCTATTCTTCTGTTCTTGCATTGTCACAAAGATATTGGAAGTTTCAACTTCTATTTTAAAAGTAATTATCACTACATTGGTATTTGAATTTAGCGAACTTGGTTTCTTATGATGGACCTACGAAACTACAGCTTTTTAAAGAATACTGCAGTGTCAAAAGTTTATGTCTTAATCTGAAACTGTATTCCTTCCTTTTAACACTATGGCCACAGAGGGACAAATCTCTTTTTTGAAGTGTAAATGACTGCAATTAGGAGAAGCAATGTACATTGGAACCACAATGAGGAAGAGGATGGAATTTAATCCTTGTCCAATGAGAGTTCCTGATATCTGTGTATTATAGGGTCTGCCTGTTGCCATGGGGAGGACTACCTGTTCTTTTTACCCCACCCTTGAGGACAGCTTGTCTGGTTATGGAGATTTGACTATGGCTTCCCTGGCTAATTTCTTATCAGACAGTCACTAGAATGGACACTCATCTTCTTCTTTCCACCCAACTCTGCCATTATGCCCTTGTGGCACAGTGGTTAAACTGCTGTACTAAAGCCAAAACTGCTGTCTCCATGAATTCGATCCTGATAGGACTCAATGTTGACTCAGCCTTCCATCCTTTTTAGGTTGGTAAAATGATTACCCAGGCCTTTGGCCAGTGCCTTTGTTTCCTCTTCCCTGGCATCCCTTCCCAATTAAGTAGCAGTCAGTTGCTTGCGTATCTCCTATCTGCCCCTGTCCGCTAGCTGCTCACAGTTGTGGCTCAGCTGAGTCTCCAGGCTACTGACTGCTAACACAACCTTACAGTTGGCTTCAGTTAGGGACTCCAAAGGTTGGAGGGCAGGACACAGGCAATTCAGGTCCACTTGCAGCATCACATAACATCATGTTATTCTGCATTCCCTTTTCACAACAATCACACTTTAGAAATCAAAGGTGATAAGTGTGTCCTTTTCTCTATAAACCATTCCTCACCCCGCCATCCACCGACATCACACACAAAAACTGTGAAGGCTCTTCTTCCACAAAATGCCTTATTTGTTCTGACACTTGTTGCAGTCTTGATGCTCTCAGAAAGAACAATGACAAAAATGTGATCAGAAGTTCCCTTTTTAAAGAGGCTGGAATTGTGTGTTGCATTGTGTTGTTTTGTCTTGTTCTCTTTTGTTTTTGAGGTATTTTAAATAAATAAACTCAAGAGGGAATGTTAAACTTCCACCAATTATGTGCATTGCTACAAATCTGGAACAGTGTCTTGCATGCTTAAACTTGAGGGGAAATGGATCAAGTTCTAGGTTTGACCCAAATCAAACCAGATAGCACCCAAAGCAGTGTGAGCCAAATCAGGCTGTTTTTCTAAATAACTGAACCAGGCCTTAAAAATGTTGTGGTTCATGTACATCCTTTGTTACCATTGTTATGTAATTTCTCCAGTATAAAAACAGAAAAATATACAAGGAGGTGGTCCTTTTTGCTTCTGTATACAGTGGTACCTCATACAATGATTTTAATCTGTTCCACAGGGCTCGTTGTTGTACGAAAAAATTGCTATATGATGCATTCATTGTACAGTATGGCGATTTTCCCTATGGGATGCATCATAGAACGATTTTTTTCACTAAGCAGTTTTTCCCATTGAAAAATTGTTGTACGATTTTTTCCATAGGGAAAATTCTCATGTGGGATGCCATTTCCCGCTCAAACCTAATTGTTATGCTATTCTGTTGCTATACGGGGTGATTGTTGTATGAGGTTCCACTGTACTTTAAAGAATTATACATAATGTTCTAAATTATGTGCCTCTGTTCAGTGTCAGTCTTCAACATCAAGATTCATTGTATAATCTGCATGGATATGTTCTGCTGATCCCAAAATGGCCAATGTCTTCTTGCTAATGGGAGTGATGTTACAATATGCATGAAGATCATTAGAAATGATGTATTCCCGACATATACATATTCCTGTTTTGCAAACAAAGTAGCTCACATCAAATAAATGTGATGCATTTTGGCCTGCTGTAATTTCATCTGTCATGTAGTATTTCAATCTTCTGTTGAAATGTTCAAGGGTCATGTAGAAAATATCTAAATATGGAACTCAGAAGTGAAATATTTGAATATTTCCAAGCCCCCCTCCACCCCTTCATCTTCCCAACTGAATACTCCAGTCACTTAGACCAGCTGATACAGTTGGAGTAGTATGAAAAGAGATTTTAAAAATTAGAAAGTTAGAATGGATTATTAGAATGGGAAATAAGCTGTTTGCAAAATGCTGATGCTCCCTACAGTTTGCTGTATCCCTTTTTCTGGTGATGGCTACAAGTAATATTGAGCCACTGCAGCACAAGCAATGAGAATAACTCAGCTGTTTGTAGTGAGTCTGCAGTTTCTCAGTACTTGCATCAGCAGAACAGTTTATGCTCTGCATCTATACTGTCGATTTAAATTGGCAGTCTGATCTCTTCCAAAGACACTAGAAACAAGAGAAAACATAATCTCCCTACACCAACATTCTGCTGGGCTGGGCTTGGCTGGGATGCAAAGTCTTCACACATTGACTGAAGGCACAGATAATAAACTTGCTTCTCAATAATAATAATCTAATCTAATCTAGTTTTTAGACTTTTATGCTGCACCCTCTCACAAAAGCGACTCTGGGCGGCTTACAGGGATACAAGATACAGTTACAAGTTACACATGATCAAATAACATCATACTATGGATTAAAAATCATCACAATTTAGATAAACCCAGAGCAATAAATACACAATTAATTAAAAGATTTGGCTATAATTAGCAAAATACTAAAAAACAGATTTAAAAGTTCAAGTTAAAAGTTTAAAACAGTGAGAAGGGTAGCTGTCCTATCAGATCAGCCACCCAACATGGGACCCCACATTCCTGGGGCCCCACACCTGCCCTGCCAGCCAGGCTTTTAGGCCCTTCCGAAAGGGCAGGAGCTCTGTCTGCAGACGTAACTCAGTTGGCAGGTGGTTCCAAAGGGCCGGGGCGGCTACGGAGAAGGCCCTCCTTCTGGTGCTAGAGAGATGCGCCTCTCTAACCGATGGAATGACAAGAGAGCCTCTCCGATCCGCCCTGGTGGGATGGACAGATGTTCTTGGGGTGACGCGGTCTCTTAAGTATCCTGGCCCACTACCATGTAGGGCTTTAAAGGTAATGACCAGCACCTTGAATTGCACTCGGAGACATACTGGCAGCCAGTGCAGCTCCCGAAGCAGTGGTGAGGCACGAGTATAACACCCGCACCCCATCACTACCTGGGCCGCTACATTCTGGACCAGCTGCAGCCTCCGAATGGTCACCAAGGGCAGCCCCATGTAGAGCGCATTGGAGTAATCAAGTCTGGAGGTGACCAAAGCATGTGATGATGATGATGATGATGATGATGATGATGATGATGATGATGATGATGATGATGATGATGATGATGATGATGATAATTTCATTTCATTTCAAATTTATACCCCGCCTTGCTCAGGCGAACCTGACTCTAGGCAGCTTACAAAGTATAAAAATAACATAACAGTCACAAATTCCACATTACAGTATCATAATCACAATCATCACAGTATCAGTATCGCCGGACGCTCAGTATCGCCGGACGCTCCCCTCGCTAGCTTGGCTATGGGGAGCAGGAACACCTGGGCGACGGGGCGAGACTTTAAAAGGCAGACTGCTGCCGCCACCGCCGGACGCCGGACGCTCCCCTCGCTCGCTTGGCTATGGGGAGCAGGAACACCTGGGCGACGGGACGAGACTTTAAAAGGCAGACTGCTGCCGCCACCGCCGGACGCCGGACGCTCCCCTCGCTAGCTTGGCTATGGGGAGCAGGAACACCTGGGCGACGGGGCGAGACTTTAAAAGGCAGACTGCTGCCGCCACCGCCGGACGCCAGATGCTCCCCTCGCTCGCTTGGCTATGGGGAGCAGGAACACCTGGGCGACGGGACGAGACTTTAAAAGGCAGACTGCTGCCGCCACCGCCGGACGCCGGACGCTCCCCTCGCTAGCTTGGCTATGGGGAGCAGGAACACCTGGGCGACGGGGCGAGACTTTAAAAGGCAGACTGCTGCCGCCACCGCCGGACGCCGGACGCTCCCCTCGCTAGCTTGGCTATGGGGAGCAGGAACACCTGGGCGACGGGGCGAGACTTTAAAAGGCAGACTGCTGCCGCCACCGCCGGACGCCGGACGCTCCCCTCGCTAGCTTGGCTGAGGGGAGCAGGAACACCTGGGCGACGGGGCGAGACTTTAAAAGGCAGACTGCTGCCGCCGGACGCCGGACGCTCCCCTCGCTAGCTTGGCTATGGGGAGCAGGAACACCTGGGCGACAGGGCGAGACTTTCCATCTCACCCGGAAACAGACCAGCTGTGAGCGGTGAGGCGTTACTCCCGCCCTCCTCCCGGTCCAGCCCGGAGAGTGAGCCCAGCTGTAGCGCAGCGCGGGCGGGCAGGTATAAGACCTGCCACCGCCCCCAACGAACTTTTCTGCCGCCGCCGACTAAGGACGCGAGTCCCGCTACCACCGTCACAGCTGAACCACAGCCAGCCACTCCTCCAGATAAATGTATATTTACTAATTGAAATATTTATAAGGGATGAGGACTTTCCCTATTGCTTTGTACTGTTTATCCATGATTGTTTTTTGTATTTCTTTGACTGTACTGTATTTATATATATTTTATTATTTTTATGAAGGTCTTGTCGACCACATTGATTGTATTATACTTGTCATATTGTATGTATATTATGTTTTCTATTGTAACATTGTTAGCCGCTCTGGGTTGCTTCGGCAAGGAGAGCGGCATATAAATTTGAATTTAATAATAATAATAATCAGAATATATATATATACATATCAATAACAATCAGAAAGCATTAACATCACCATAAAATGTTACAAAAAAAATCCAAGAAGTCAAAAAAGAAGATATTCAGTCCTGGTAAGAGCCGACCTGAGCCCTGGAGTTGCTGCTCTCTCAAGGCCGGCCAGCCGAGGGAGAGTCCAGAGAAAGTAGTGGTGGTGAGATCTTTTATCACCACCCAGAACCCGCAGCTGTTGTTCCCTCAAGGCCGGCAAGCTAATGGCCAGGGGGAAAGTCTAGGGGAAAAAGTCCAGCGGTGGCAACAAAGGCATCCAGCGTTTTTATGGCTGGACCCAGCCCCACCGCTCAGCTGTTCCAAGTTCCCTCAGGGCCGTGCCGTGCCAGCCAAGGGAAGCGTCCAGTATTTTTATGGCCAGCCCCAGCACCACCACTCAGCAGTTCGAAAGAGTCCGGTGGTGATGGAGGCGGGAGCAGAGCGGAGTTCTTATGCTGGCCACCCCTCTCACAGCTGTGCTTCATTCTCTCGAGGCCAGAGACGGCTGAGACAATTTAAATCCCGATGTTTTTACTTGCTACAGCCTCCAGGGAGGTGGGGAAACTTCAGAAATAGTGCGGATCGGGTCTCCCAAATTTCCTGGAGCTGGCAGGGGGGTCAGAAAGCCCAAAATGGGTGAAAAAAACAGACATTTTTGCTGGCTCTGGGGTCGGGGTTGGAGTACCTGATCCACAGCTGTGGGGTAGCTGGGGAAGCCAATGGGGGAGCCCCCCATCAGCTTTCCAGGCACCCCACCCCTGCTCCATAGCCGCAGGGTGGCTGGGAAGCTGAATGGAGAACCCCGTTCAGCTTTCCAGCCACCCTGCTGCTACAAACAACTGCATTGGATAATGCTAACAGATCGTTATCCGATGCAAAATTTCTTTAGAAATTTTGCATCGTTATCCGATTTTAGCGTTATACGATGCAGTCATTATCTGAGGTATTACTGTATAAGTGCTATTGCTATTGCTATTGAAATCTGGCAGGGAGCAAAGTGTCTTATGCCCATTTCTATAACCAGCTCTATCACATGACCCCAAAGGGCCCTTCTCATTCATTTTTTATTTTAATTTTGAAATCATGAGGAATGGAATACTGCTCACCTGGCAACTGTAACATTGCAAAGAGTACTTAGATTCAGACATTCACACATTTCTCAAGGTTTTCAGCTTAATGGTTCTTAGAGATGAATGATGCTCCTTGACCTGCCAGAGTAACACAGTGAACTTCAGTAGTGTAATACTATTTTCTCCAACCTCATCGCTCCACTTCAAACTAAGGTATGATATCAATCACCATCACATCTTACCTATGTTCTTTACCAAAAAGATAATTCAAGAGATTCTGGAACATTGTTGACTGTGAATCACCTTGTTCAAAATCAGCAAAATAAAGCATGATACCTTGGGAATGGAAAGCCAAGATGTTGCTAGCTTGACTTACAGAGTCAGATATGTTTACATTAAACCGCAATCTGCCTCAGAAAATGGAATATTTATGTAAGGAAATACAGTTCACCAGTACATGAATATTTAAACAGAGATCTGACCTTGAAGTACAGAAAGCCATCTTATGTGAGGTCAGACTTTGTTCTTCTAGTTTGGTATAATCTACTCTGATAGGCAATTGCTCTCCAGGGTCTCACAACAAGGCTCTTTGGTGTCCTTTTAATAGGAGATGCCAAGCCTGAAACTTGGGATCTTCCATAGGTGAACTACCAACAAAATATAGATTTGGGAAAATACAAGCTTTGAATTAGTTCCTCTTACATCTAATAGAAACTTAATGCCAGAGTAATCTTAGGAGTAACAATATGGACATAGTCTACTGAAAGAACTCTGGAAACTGTTTATCTGAAATTGTTCACTTTGTGCATAGTTTAACCTGTTGCTTTCTCCTGCAGAAGGGATTTCTATGCAAAGGGAAACTTTGCATGTAATTAGTTTATGTAATGTTTAACAGCTGAGAATATAAAAAAAACCCAAACTCTTTACCTCCCAGATGTATCACCAATTCACCAGGGGGAGAATTGCAGTTCACCCTCAAGACCCATGGGAGAAGCCTGTTCCATAGCATGCCTCGCCTGTTCATCCATTCCACGGAAGCAACTGCACCAAGCCCCAGATAGGGAAAGGGCAATGCTGCTGTGCACCAGACAACCCAAAACTATGCCCAACCAACTGGATACACCTCCTCCACTGGACCATGGGCCAACCTGAAAAATAAACAAAGAGAATGGCAACAATATGCTTACTTATTTTGAGAGTGGACACAGAGACCTGAAATTTCTTCGACACCCTACAGCCCACTCTTTTTATGTCCTCAGAGATGTATCACATTGCTGCTACTGTGGACGCCACACCTATGTAGAAAAAAATGTGTGCCAAAGCACCAACCAGCCAACCTGACTGCCTCCAATGTCTGACTTGTGACCTGCCAGAACTGAAATGTTGTTAAAGGACTATTGGTTTGTTAAGGGACTATTATGCTCCCTTCCTGGGCATCTCCTTTTGGTAAACTCCAATAGGAGCTTGCCATTTGTCTTGGGGGAGGGAAGGGAATGATTGCCTTATAGGCAGCTCCCTCTTCTTTTCCAGCCTCTCCTAAGAGGTGCAAACGAATGGAGCAGTTGCTCCCTCATTTGCACTTCATCCCTCTGTGGCAGCAGTGATGGCAGAAGCGATGGCTGCGAAAGCCGGTAGTGATGATAGCATTGGTGGTGACAAGATGGTAGTAGGTCTTAGAACATATCTCCCATGGATATGAGGAGAGACCTGTACTTATAAAAACCAACATTGTAAATGTGAAGAATTGTCCTTAGTGGTACAGTGGCTAAAATGTAGTACAGCTGCCAAAACTTTGCTATTGATGTTCCTTCCAAATAACTTCCCTTGTCTTTTAGATCAGAAGGAAAAGGTTTCTCTGTGGCCCATCTAGAATGAAAACACTTATAAGTAATATAACATTCTTATTCCTTGTTCTTCCATACCTCTTTTACTACGTCAAACCCCCAGGTGCCTCTAAATCATTATGAACCCAATCCATTGGACAGATAGAGGTTTTGAAGCCTGGACCCTTATTTGCAGGGGGCAATGGGCCACCTACTCCTCTGGGGTCACCTCCACAGTCACTAACAACAACAATGCTATCCTGAGTGGTGTTTTTGTAGCATAGTGGCAACAAATAAATTAAAGACTGAAATATAATTATTATATAGCAGCAGGTTACAGTCTGGCAATGTGCAAGGATTCCATTTTCCCTTAGCAAACAAATTCTCAGTGGTTCTTAGCTTTGTTCATGCAGTAAGAGGAAAGGAAACATGTATCTGCCTTCATTTTCTGAAGAACTATTCAGTATTGTTCAGCATTCATAACACTATCTGTTCATGCACCACATGGATAGCAACCAGTTTAGGGTATGATGAATTGATAGTACAGTAATACCTCATATAACATTAGTATCGAATAACACTAAAATCGCATAACATCAAGGAATCTGGGGGGAAGAATTGCATCAGATAACATTAAGATCCTATGGGATGCTTCAGATAACAACCGCGAAAGCCTGTGTGGTTACAATGTATCTCTATGGATCCCATAGAGGATCAGATAACACTAAAAATCATATAACACGAAGACTTGTGGAACCAGGTTTTAGTGTTATATGAGGTTTTACTGTATATGTTAATTAATTACATTTTTTATTATTGTGTTTTTACTGACATGTAGCAAAGGGACTTGTGCCAAAATGTCTGGCTTGCTTGTTTATTACATTTATATATCACCCAATTTAGTGATAAACACTACTCTGGGAAGTCAAAATCAAAACAACAGTCCCATCAACTTGACCCAAACCAAGTTATCAAGACCCATCTCCAGAAAAAGGGATACAGCAAATCCCAACTCATACTCACTAAAAAGAGAATAACCTAATTTATGATAATCAATGACCTGATTTAAACTCAAATTAGGCAGCCCTATTAGAGGGAAGAATGTTTTCAAAGGTCTCCTTAAAATGTTCTGCTTTTACTGCATTCTTAACAGCCTGGATTTTTGTCTTTGAGTACAGTTGACCTGGAATTAGATGGAAGGAATCCCATTTCATATAACAATTCTAAAAGAAATTTGAAATGAAATCTGTTGTTGGAAAAAGTAACTAATCTTCAGGCATGCCAGCTAAGAGTCTTAACATCACTTTTAAATATTCCACAGTTATCATTGTGTGTAAACCTTATGCCAATGTATTTGAAACACAATGTATTTGAAACACAAGAGATATTCCCACTGACTTCTGCTGAATTAGCACTAAACCTATTGTCCACCTAGAACCTTTGAAATATGATTCTTTTTCTTCTTCAAGTGTCATATTCATTCCAGATATTGGCTATCATCATGTTGATAATCTTCCTGTTCTTAACTACTCAGAACAGTTCTTCCAAGGACATGCTACACCAGTCTCTCAAGTTCTTCAACCATGAAGTCTGTCTACCTCCAAGGCCTCTCTTCCCAGGCATCTTTCCTTGCAGAGAGTGATGATTAGGCAAAGCAATTGAGAATATACTTGAAGGTGTAATTTCACATTAAGGAGAAGACAAGAAAAGATTGCCTTCCTAGCCATTTTGATCACTAATTTCTCTGGATTTAAGGACAAGGCATGTCTTTTCTTCCAGTCAAGAATAGAGTAATAGAATTTCTTCTGCATTTGAAAGATGAATAATGTACCATTTAAAAAACTCTTTTAGAACTCAACATATTAATGGCCAGCTTTCAAATTCCCTTATTTATAACAGAAAGGTTTAAAAGGCTATAAAGCAAAATAATTGTTGAGCTCTTGGCCTTAAGCATCTATTCCAGAGCATGAATTCCTCACAATCAATGAGGGAAAAAAGGGAGAGAGAAAAAAAAGGAACCCTGCAGAAAAAGAAACTTAACCATCTGAAAAAACCTAAGGCACATGTGTAGCCTCATCATTGCCAAATGATTGTATAGCTTGCAAAACAAGACAGCTGCGGCTCCCAGAAGGATTTTATCTATAATATTTTGAACTCTATGACAGCCTACCACAATTCATGTTTGGCCCCAAGGTATATAGCACTTGTGGGACGGGTGACTAGTAAGAGAAAAGAACAGCAGGCATAAATTTCTTAAGCAGTGCAAGCAGGGTGTTTATCTTTTTTTATCCTTTTAATTTGAAAATTGCATTTATTTCACCTGAAGTCAGCATGCACAGATGGTGCTAATAGAGGATTCTGCTGTAATACATATACATATTAATTTTCTGCACATACAGCTGTCCAATGGTATTGTTTTCCTTTGCAGTCTTTGGTGTGGCTGATGTTTTCATCTTGAATGAGATTGATAAATAAGAATCATGACCGAAGGCTGAAGTGAATGCTGCCATGGTACTTTACACAGAAATCGATGACTTTTCCAGAAGAGTGGCTGTATTAATTTGTAGTCTGTTTCAAAAATGCCGACAAAGAAGCTTAAAGAAAAGTGAGTTTGATTGTCAAATTCCCCAGGCCTTGCATGCATATAAATACACGACCACCAAGGCTGTAATCTGTGGATCTAGTATATCAGCTGCAATCCACATAAATTTATGCCAAATACAATTTGGTAATCTTTAAGGCTTTGTTGGTTTTGCTGCAAGATAAGTCAATGGAATTTAGTAAAGGTAAAGGTCACCCTTGCTTGAAAGCTAGTCATATCCGACTATAGGGTTCAGTGCTCATCTCTGTTTATGGCCAAAGAGCCAGCACTATTTGAGTCTGCAGACATTTTCATGGACATGTGACAGTCATGCCTCAATACCAGAGTGCATGGAACACTGTTTACCTTCCCACCGAAGTGGTTCCAATTTATCTACTTGCAATTTCTTGCTTTCGAACTGCTAGGTTGGCAGGAGCTAGGACAGAGCCCGGAGCTCATTCCGTTGTGCAGTACTCAGGAATCAAACTCCAACCTTCCAGTAATTGAGTTCAGCATCTTAAATACTTGAGCCACTGCAGTCCCCAATGGAATTTACGTATAGGTAAATGCATTTGAAATAGAGGTAAGTAAGGACCCTACCTCCCCAAAAAATTTCCCAAAGAACAATGTAGATGCAGAGAACAACTAATTAGATGATTTCATTTCCCCCATACATTCCCATGAACCAACACTGACAAAATAAAACAATAGCCCAATTGCAGTAATGTCAAAAGTTCCATTATGCTATCAAGTATTTAACCACAATACCAGTCACCAACAACTAAGTGAGTAAAGACACAATGCTAAATAGCAAATATGCCTGGGGATTAGCTGAGTTGACACAAGAACAACAGAAGCTGTGTACAATCCAAACCCTTCCTAGCTAAGGTCAAGTAGCTATGGGACTACCTGACATTACATTCACCTTGGCCTATGTCTGTGCCATCATACTGGCTGTATCCTTGGGTTAGAGGAGGGTTAACTTTGGAACAGCTAAGTTTTACCCTCAATCCAGTGGAAGCACCCTCCCCCTTTTTGTTGTTTATTTACTTGTTGCTCTAAGTAAACATAGTAATGGTTTCAAATAGCAATTCATAGATGCACATACAAAGAAAAATAGATTTTAAATTTAAATGAAGTGGTGCATCACTTCAATGATCTCCCAAATATGAAATCTAGATAATTTAGGCCCTATTCTTAATGTGACCTACACCAATCAAATCTAATATGATGGTACAAATTTCACCCACATATAGATACCGAACCAATTGGAGTGAGATCTGCAACTGTCCAAAAGAGAAAAAATACACTCACTTTTCCTTCTGAAAATTCAAGTGAAGCAAATAGCAATGGCCTTGCCCTTTACAAACGTCACTTGAAAAATAGCCGCTGGCCATAGTCAAAAGAGAATTCCTTTCCAGGGGACTCTGTGTTTGTAATTTCTAAGAAAACGTGGTCTTTTTAGTGACACTTGAACTGTTAGTCTCCTTCTTTTTGGGCTTGGAGGTTCCCAGGATCGCTATGATGGAAGTTTCCAGAAAAGCTTGACTTTTTCACTGGTGCCTGAGCTGTAACTATTTCTCTATTTCTGTTACATATTACTTTTGATTACTGAATGAATGCTTTAAAAATTCACTCTGAGAAAGTCAAAACAATATTTGATGCTCCAGAAGGCTCTGATTTGATCTGACTGGTGCTTTCAGCTTCTTCATTTTACTTCTTGTCTGCTCATAAACCAAGAAATCTCCCCAATTCACTTTGTATTCTGAAAAAAAATCAAAACCCAAAACACCTGCTTAATATGCATTATTGTATTTTCATTTTGAGCCCAAATCGCACAGTGTCCAGAGCAGCAGATTTATTTTAGAGGTGAGGATGGTTACCTAATGTCACTTTTCCCAATACGAAGGGAAAAATATTTATTTATCTCGACATTTCTTGTTTATTTTTTAAGCATGCTCTTAAGGAGCTCTCGTGGTGCAATGGTTAAACTGCTATATTGCACCCCAAAACAGCTATTGATGCTGTGAGTTCCATCCTGAGGGGAACCATGTTGACTCTCTAACTTCCATCCTTCTAAAATACAGTAAGCTCTCAGCAATTTGGGAGCAAAATTCTAATTACCTTGTGAACCACCCAAAGAGTGCACTAAGTACTATGGGGTGGTATATAAGTGTAATTGCTATTGCTATTTTCAAGGTTCATTGTGCCTTTTTGCTCACTCTGATGTTGCAAGAATTTTCATTGCTTTCCCATTCTGTAATATGCCCTCTGGATTTATAAGAAAATAATAAATTAATTATTTTAAACATTTTAATAGTTTGCAATTCTTCTTCTTTGCTTCCTCTTTTACCCTGTCGGGTGTCGAGGGAAATAGTTTGCAATTAAATATATATATTTTAAAAAGTTGTGAGAAACCTTATTGTTTAAGAAAAAAGAATTAGGAAGATAGGTAAAGAGAGAGCGAGTGGGTTCTTTCACTGAAGGACTGGCTCCATGATATATCTGAGTGGCTCAAGGTGTTTGTTATTCACTTTTCCCATGTAGCAGCTGATGCCTTTCCAGAAGGGGGTGTCATCGTTCATTATCTCTAAAAGTCATATCAAGTGTTGCAATTGCTATGCAATGTAGATGTAAGCCTATAATACACTCAGTTTGGAAGGGGAAAAATAATACATTAGGCACATGTGATATCTTTATGTATAAGTTGGGGAATCATTAAATAGCTGTCATTCTTTCTTCTTCCTCAGCATCAATTACTCCACTCTGGCTTTACTTACTCTGCTCTGTATAATGAGTCCCTAGAGCATGTTTCATTGCGGGAGAATGAACACATTCCTTGCTTGCGGTCAGTGGAATGTGGTTAATTTGAAATCACTTAAACTATTATATCTGTCAAGCGTGGTTATTTTATTTTCAATTCACATCACTGTTTTAGTATGCACATTGGTTACTGGGTCAAACTGCCAGATTAATTTCCATGTATTTGATGGGAATGCTCTTTATCACTGTCTTTACACTCCTGTTGAACTTCATACAAATCTATTATGTAATATGCTTCCAAATAATCCCACCTTCAGGCTATTTTAATTTTTTTAGACAAAAAGGGTGGCTTAAATACAGTCTAATTTACTTATGCCAATTCAGCATGCATGTAGCAGAGTTTACCTACCAGTAGATGTGTTGTTTGAGAAATTAGATAATGAAATAGAGAGACTAAAAAAAGGCAGTCCTACAAATAAGACATGTGACTGATGAGACTCTCAACACAATGCAGTCTAGTCTGTCACAGCCTTTCAACAACATTGGGTCTTTTCATATGCTGTATCCTAAAATTGTCTCTGAAATAGCCCTATGTGGGGCTTTCCAAGAACAATTTTGCAACTTGCAGTAAATATGTTTCCAGATGGTAATTAGGCAATGGGTCTAGTTCTTATTTTCAGTTTCTTTCAGTAAAAACCTAGCACAAACTAATCACCTTCCCGCCATCTGATTGCTACCTTGTTGCATGATTAGTGAATTCACACAGCATGAAATTGGTCTCTGATAGTCCAAAGTGGTGAAAAGACACATCATCACAAAATCAGCCCTCAATAATCACAGAACTGCTGGTGTCCAAAAGCAATTTTTTTTTGGTTTTGGTTGAAGGGGGGGCACTTTCGCAGCTTCCCCCATCATTATTTACCATCAGAAGTATTAGTCCAATGTTCTATTATCACTCATCAACAGCAGTACCTGTTATTGACATTTATTCATTGGAGAGAAACAAAAATTGGAGATCCTCAGCTTTTACACTTTTTTAGACACCACTGTGTGCTGTCCCATCCATGGTTTGTTTTTATGTCTCCTCAGTTTAGTTGGATTGCATCTTCTGATTTATATCCTGTCTTGGCTGTGGATCTATTCGGCAATTAAGTTTCTTTCCTGAACTTTGCATAAACTAGAAATTGCCATATTATTTATAATTCCATTAGTGAATAAAATACTTTGCAGTCCTTAAAGTATTACTTATTAACCAGCTTTGCAAGGAAAGTCACATTTCTCCACTTTTCCACATAAAGTACTGAATCTGATGGACAGTTCAGCTCCCTTTGTATCTTACTTTCACAAGGAGAGCATTGCAGCACTGCAACACAAAATAATAAATAAATAAATAAATAATATTGTCTGCTACTTAGTCTAATCCATGTGTCCTATACTAAATCAAGTGTGCTTAATCCAAATCTGAAGTCCAATTCTGCCTAGGATGTCAGGATCTTAAGTTAGGAAATCTCAAACACTTGGCTAGGTTTTTGCATTGATCACACAGGGTATATTTTCCACAATAGCAAAAATTGTCCAGTTTATTGACACAGCTGTGCCTATTCATCTTTAGCAAGGAACAGACTCACTATGGCCTAGCTGTACTCTCTAATAAGATGGTTTCACACTAGAGACAAACCCTTGGTCCATCTCGCTTTATATACCTATTTCTGACATCACCTCACTGACTTGCCCAGACATGCCAGGCCGCTGCTGGAACATGCGTGCCACCAGGGGATGTGATTCAGCTGAGACGGCAGCAGGCATAGTGGTAGCTTCAACTTTTACAATGTTTCCATGTAAAAATACATTACCCAATATAATGTGCATTCACCTGATTGGGGCGGATAATAAATCTAAATAAATAATTAAATAAATACTGAGCATTTGAAGAGGTATAGCATGCCTTAAAATCTGTATGTGATAGGCAAATTCTGAGTTCGGATTTGGAATCAGCACACTTGACATCATGTAAATGACATGTGTTATTTCCAGTAGCAAAATCATTGTTTTGCAGTGAATTATTGGGGAATGGGGCTATGCTTTATCATCCCATCACCTGATGTGTACCTGGCCCAACCAATGGACATCCAGATATTAATCAGGTTAAATAGTGACACAGTCTACATTAGTTTCTTGAGCACAACATTCCACAGAACAGGAACACTTGATAGCATGGTGTCTTTATCAACTGGAAGCCTATGAATAAGATGTTCTTCAGAAACTGCAGATTTCTTCTCTGCAGATGACCATGATAATATGTGGATAATATGTGGATGTCTGGAAGCAGGACCATCAGTCTGTTCAGCCAAATATGTGGTTCCAGTTCCTTGTCAGATCTTTTACCCACTGAGCCCTGGTGGTGCAGTGGGTAAACTGCTGTCCTGCAACTAAAAGGTTGGAAGTGTGATTCTGACCAGGGATCAAGGTTGACTCAGCCTTCCATCCTTCCAAGGTCATTAAAATGAGTACCCAGTATGTTGGTGGCAAAATGCTAATTAACTTGTGAACCGCCCAGAGAGTTCACTGAGCACTATAGGGTAGTATATAAGTGTGATTGAACTAAGATGGTGAACAGATTTTTAGCGGCAGTACAAATTAACTACTACAGCATGAGAGCTTTACTGAGAGCTTTCTTTGTTTAAAATTTCTTCATTGCCTAATAACATTATTAAAAGTCTCAGGAGTGAGACCTAAACATATGACACCAGAAAGAAATAATGTAGTCTTCCATAAATGCACTTAAGAATGTTCTTCTCACATACAGATAAAGTGTAACCTGGAGAAAATGTTTCCAGGGTATTGTCCCACAATCTTACTTATTAATTATTGGTATTCCTTATTCTCTGGGGGCAGAAGTGAGCCCTGGAACTGAGAAAGAGAAAAAAGTTGGTTTCAAACTCATTTTGTGATCTTACGGCTGAGGTGAGATGTGGACCAGAGACTTTTTAATTCATAAAATAACAACAGCCTCTGAATCAGGATATAATGGCATAGCAAAAGGAAAAACTACCTAAATTAGATCTTAATATCCAAGATAAATGGGATATTAAGATTGAATGGCCCAGTAAATGTTCATTATTCTGCTCTTGTTTTAGAGAGAAGCACAGTTCCTCTCCACTTTTCCCCACCCAGCCGGTTCTTTCTCCCACCCAGCCAGCTATCACATGCTGCGTTCAGCACATGGGTTGGTGGAGAGAACTTGGGCATGTGCACTCAACCCAAGCACTGATTGCAGCAACGGTGCATTTGGGAAGCAGAACGGGGGCTCACCAGTTGGCTTCCTAAACATGTCACCGCTGCCAAGGGTGCAGTGGCGGCATGGCTGGGAAGCCAACTGGGGAGCCCCCATTCTGCTTCCAGTCACACCGCTGCTGTGAGCTTTGTGGCACCAGTTTGTTTGGGGGGAGATCGGGCATATGCCCAATCTTCCCCAACCAAACCAGCGATGTTTGCCTCGGTAGATCTCTGCCCCAAAACCCGAAGGGCTGGTCTCCAGCCCTGCAGGCTTTGAGGGAGAGATCAATATTGGGGAATTTTAGACAAACATTTGCATCACACAACATTATGTTAACATTGTGCAATGCAAATGTTTGCCTCAAATTCCCTGATGTTATCCAATTTTAGCGTTATCCAAGGCAAATGTTATCCGAGCTATTACTGTATAACTTTTGGATTTTCCTCTGTAAGTTCTGAGCTGTATGTACCTAGAAATGATGTTTATGCTTGTTTGGTTTCTTTTTATTGTTTTTCTTTTCCTAACAGATGTTGGATACCATTGTGGATATTTTGACTTTGGATACTCTATTCCAGGGATTCTCAACCTGCAGCCCATGGGCCAGATGTGGCCTATGGCACCATTTCACATGGACCTCCACCACACCAGGAAGTGCCATGTGGTGGAGGAAGGGCAAAATGGCCATTTGGCCCCTGAAGCTGTCGGAGGGAGCATGACCTGGACCCTAGCTTAAAAAGATTGAAAACTCCTACTTTATTCAATGGCAGTGTGTTGCATATAAACTAGTCTCCCACATTCTTCAGGTGTGATGATCTTATCCTTCTATAACTCATTTCTCATTCACTTTACCTTGAATAATTAGCGATACAACTTTTCTGGGAGTCCAGCTCCTTTGTGGCATGGAATAAATGGACTGCATTCGGTTATCTGGTGCACGAAATGAGTCATCAGTCTGACCTCTCCATCTGATCTGTCTGAACTGAACTGCCTACAGCACCCAGCACGGCATATTTATTGAGTACAGAGTTATCACAAAAAAGGGGAGGTTACATCAGAGGGTGGTTACAATAAAAGGGTGAGAATTATTCAAAAGGGTGGTTATCCAAAAGAGGGCGGTTACATAAGAAGGGTGGAAAACACCTATAGATATCTAATCATAAGTAAACACACTCGTTAACAGCCTTTCTGTCTTATAGGAATATGTTGCAAGCTTAGAATTATACTATGGTTTCGATTTCAGCTTGGATGCTATCACCTTGAACACATCTGCTTGCCTCATGAAGAGGCCTCTTGCGGTATAGGCACATTCTGTTATCACTGGCTTAACCATGCATGCATCCTGACTAACTATTTATGTCACACAGTCACAAACAGGGCCCCAAGTGAATTTCTAAATCTATCACACAGTCACAATTAAGGCCCAAATGAATTCCTACAAACTTTTACTTTTACTTTTATATTATTGACTCATCATTCTAGCTTTCTGTGCTGTATATGTTTCATCCTTTTGTAGGGATTCTTTTTGATTCAGACCTGATTTGGAAAACAAAGCAAAGTAGATGCATCTATCTGTTTACAAAACAACTTAAAGTAAATGGAGGAAGCCTGAATTTAGTTGTACTGTACTTCTTTGGATGTAAAAAATTCTGGAAATGTAATAGTACCAGAAAGCCTGAAGCAAAAGGAGCTGAAGTCCCAGTGAAAACTCCAAATCTTCTGAAATCTCTAATCATGGTGCCTCTGCAAATTTTCTACATCAACAAAATAAATCCCCCTCTTCCCATGATTGCTAGCCATTTCACATTATGGCAGGGTGTCACCAAAAGAAGGGAATAGTAAAGTGGTTCTGTGTATTTAGGCACATAAGTTGCATTAATTTGTCCATTTGATAAATCATCTAGTTCAACAAATGGCAAAAAAAATGTTTCTCCTTTTTTGGATCTGTCTCTTAGAATCTCCCATCCAGTGATGGGCAGCAGCCAGTTCACACCCGTTCACCAGAACCAGTAGTAGCTTTTTTCAGTGTTCCAGAGAACCAGTAGCAGCTTTGGGGGGGGGGACCACCCTGGGGGCTTACCATTTCACCGGTTCCCCCACTGCGCATGTGTGCTTACAGTGCTCAGCATGCATGCGTGCCTACAACACTTGGTGCACATGCACACCCACAGTGCTTGGCGTGCATGCGCGCCTACAGTGCTCTGCCTGCTGAACCAAGCAGCCCTTCGCTGCATGGAGTGTGGTAGCACAGAGCGTTGGGTGGCCATGCACAACCATGGAGGAACTGGTGGCTGCTGCTGAGGCCCTCGGCAGCCTCCTTCCTGTCCTCCCAAGTGGGGAGGAGGAAGAACAGCTGGTATCCTGAAGCTCCCTACAGCCTGCTCCCCAGGGTAAGTGACTTGCCTTTGGGTGCGGGATGGGTGGGTATATTTTAATGTACATTTAATGTGTATTTATTTTAATGTGTATTTTTATGTGTTTTATCTGCATTTAATGTGTATTTTTATGTGTTTTATCTGCATTTAATGTGTATTTTTATGTGTTTTTATGTGTATTTTATGTGTTTTATGTCTATTTAATTTGTATTTTTATGTGTACTTATTTTTATGGTTTTTTTACTTTTGCTCCACCCACGTCGTTGGCTCTGCCCATGATTTTGGCTCCACCCATGACATTATGATGTCATGATATTGGCTCCACCCACAATGTCAGCTCCACCCACAGTGTGGTGGTAAAAATTTTGGCTGCCCATCACTGCTGCCATCCCATAGAGTAGGACCTTTGTTCAGAAAAGCAACATTTCCAAGCTCTGATTCATTGACTATTGAGAAATTCCAATCTAAGGAACTATTTGGTTAAAGTTGACTAACAATATATGTTTTCTTAAACTAGTACAGCTTTATTTTCCTCCTGACTAGTTTTACTTCATTGCATTGCTCGTTATGAAAACATGCTATTCAAATATATGTAAAAGCAAAGCATAGTTTGAGCAATATAAACATGGTTGCATTCTGTACATTACCAGAATATGGGACTGCAAACAGCTAGAAGCTAATGATACTGAAATACTATCTTTCCTACGAATAACAAAGTACTCTAGTGAAGAATTAAAGAACCTAACAAGAACCTTTGTTATAACAGGAGTGTGCATATTGCATTAATAAATTACACTGCTGCATTATGTAGCTGCTGAATTGCTAGATTAGAGGAGCATGCTAGGCTACAAGCCCATTAACTCTAAATCCACTTGGCTAGAGAGGGAAGGTATGATCCCAAGTTAAACTGCCTTTGCATTATATTCTATATAAGCCTCAGAATAATCAGGAGCATGTCTGTTTGATGGGGTGATGCATTTAGATACCTAATCAAATTTACAGAAAGACTCCATTTCTGCAAATCATTCAGATCATTTCATTGTAAAGAGTTCATTACTAAAAAAGAAAAAGAAAAAACTGCATTAGGTATAAAAATAGAAAAAATGTTTTTCAGAGCATCAGTGTGAATGGTTGCAGCCTAAAATATTTCCTCAATGAAAATGTTTCCCATTCTAGAAGAGGGCTGAATCTGGGGTTAACAACATTGGTCTAGCGATCACAGCTACTACTAATTAGGGCAAACTTTTTGTGCCATGAGCCAGTCATGTGGTTGAGTGGGCTGGTCACATGGTTCCTCCCATTGCAAAATGTGTCCACAGCTGTCATAAACACATTTACGACAGCTGTGGGTGCATTTCCGGCACCGTTATGCACATGTGTGGGTGCATTTTACTTCCACTTCTGGTAGCGGCATGGGCAGCATAGACCGGATGATTTGGCACAATGGGCTGGGTAGTTTGGCCAGCCCTGAATTAGGGGCTGCTGATTAGAAGTAACTTCCTTAAAATCATCCTTATCATTGGCGAGTGTATATTTTTTTCATTTTCCAAGAAGAAATGCACTCAAAGTTCTGATATTTAGTACCAGCCATTATGTAACTTCAGTAGGTCAAAATGAGAGTGCTTAATTTTTTTATTGATTGGTTTGTACATGAGACTGAGAGTCTGTTGTTTCCCTCTCACACTTGAAATATTGGAGTGTGTCTATGGCAGGAGTTCTCAACCTTTTAAAGCCGAGGGCTGGGTCATGCTTCCTCATACAACTTTGGGGGCCGGTTGGCCATTTTGCCCTTCCTCCATCACATGGCACTTCCTGGTGTGGTGGCGGTAGTGGTGGGCCACATGAAATGGTTCCATGGGCTTCATCCGGCCCACGGACCGCAGGTTGACAATCCCTGGTCTGTGCTATATCATTCCAGAAGTTTAATACTACTTCAATTGTCATGTTTCATACAGTAGACTCCTGCCATTTGTAATGTGGCAAGCTACTGAGAAACATTCTGCTGTATGGAAGATCAGGAGAGTTGTACAGCTCTAAACCTTTAAGTTCTTTGCAAAACTACAAACTGAGGATAGAACATGACAGTTAAAATGTCTTTGAGGTGCTGCAGCTGTCTGGCTCTGCCCTGCAACTATTTCTTGGTCCCTTAGAGAGCAATTTTCTACTTTGCTTTATTTGGTTTATTCTTCTGGCTGAAGATTCTGTCTTGGATCCCTGGTTTGAAATCTAGTTCCAAATGTCAATGAACCCTACATTAGATTTTTGTATTATTTTGTATTTCAGGACCACAGTTATGGCCTCATGTTAAGGGTGAGGTGAAGGAACTATGCTTTAACATTGTAATGAAGGAGAAAGACAACACTTTAGTTTCTGTAAGTTATACTCAGCAAAGGACTAAGCATACTCACTGAAATCTGGCAGTGCAGGAGAGTAATCTTGGAGATGCTGCATGCAAATGTTGTAATCATAAAGTATGAGGGGGTCCCAGAGGGTCCAGGAGTCAGGCCATCCCACATGCCTTCGACCCCAGCCAATTCCTGGGTAATCTTCCCAATGCCACCCTATACCTGGATGGTGGCCAGACTGCCAATTATGAAGCTTCCAATCCTGTCAGAGTAGCCAATGAAAATGGAGAAAGAGAAGATGACAAGAAGGACTTGCCCAGAGAGTCCAGAGGATGGAGAATGAGGAAAAACTAAGCTTGGTAGGAAAAGCAAGACTATGATTGATCTAAAAGAGGAAGTACAAAAGGAGAAGGCAGTAAAGGGAAAAGGACTGGTGGCAGCTGACTGTGGAAAAGGGGAAGAAGGTGGAAGCTGAAAATGGAGGATAGACTTGGGTGAAAGTGGCCCCAAATTAAACTAGAACTAAACCACCCAAAGAGTAGGTACAAGCCTGAAGTTTCAGTTGACCATGAGTATTTAAATCAAGAGTGCCCAAACTATGGTCCGTGTGCTGGATTCAGCCACCAATGCAAATTCGTCCAGCCCGCAAAGCCCTCATCGCTTCCAGAAGTGGAAGTAAAACACGTCTGGTGCATTTTACTTCTGCTTCTGGAAGCGATGAGTGGTTCGTAGCCCGGATGAATTGGCATTGGGGACTCGATCTGACCCATGGGCCATAGTGACCAGCCCCCTGAACCGTGTGACTGGTCCACAGCCCAAAAAGTTTGGGCACCACTGATTTGCACAACTTCATGTGATACGCCAGTTATGCCCACTCCTAGACCGGGACTCCTTGCTCATGATCACACATGCCTTGGTCACCTCCAGACTTGACTATTGTAATGCGCTCTACATGGAGCTGCCCTTGGTGAACATTGGGAGGCTGCAACTGGTCCAGAATGTGGCTGCCCAGATCGTGATGGGGTGCGGACGTTATGCTCATGCCTCACCATTGCTCCAGGAGCTGCATTGGTTTCCAGTTTGCCTCCGAGTGCAATTCAAGGTGCTGGTTATTACCTTTAAAGCCCTACATGGTAGTGGGCCAGGATACTTAAGAGACTGCATCACCCCAAGAGTATCTGTCCATCTCACCAGAGCGGGCTGGAGAGGTTCTTTGGTGGTGCCATCAGCTAGAGAGGCCCACCTCTCTAGCACTAGAAGAAGAGCCTTCTCTGTATCCACTCCGGTCCTATGGAACCTTCTGCCAACAGAATTGCGTCTCCAGATGGAGTTGCTGCCCTTTAGGAAGGTGTAGAGACCTGGCTGTTGGGGTAGGTATGGGGTATGGGCCAGACAGTCACTCAGGTCAGTTGGCTCATTTGACTCCCTAGGAAACCCCCACCCCACCCACCCCGTGTTTTTAGTTGTGTTTTTAGCTGTATTTTAATCTTTGCTTTTTCCTTTTTTAATTTTTACTGTTTTCTAAATTGTAACTTTTTATTATCATTTGTGATGGGTGGGTTTATATTGTGGGTATAATCGGTATGTTTTATTTGTTGTTAGCCGCCCTGAGTCATTCGTGAGGAGGGTGGTATAGAAGTATGATGATAAATAATAAATAAATAAATTTAAATATTGGTTGTAATCCAGAGGAGGCAACAATAGCCTCCAGCAGATCTTGCCCTAACAATTCCTCCTACCACACAGTTAAGAGGGTAGAAGAAACAGAGCTTATTCAACTGTCTTTGAGAGTTGAAAGTTAAGGTGTGGCCATCCAGCATATGACCTCCTCCTCCCATAACAGTATGGAGATGAAGAAAACTTTAAACCTCTGGAAATGTTCATGTGGATGATGAGGCAACTGTTCCTCATCTTGAACGAAAGTATTGCCCAGAATTGGATTTAGTGAGAAGGACTAAAGGAGGATTTGAACAGTTAAAATAGGTTCTAGTTATTTCATTGGTTTGATTGAAAAAGTTAGAATGAAAAAGAGGGAGTAGTTTGGGCACCCATGAACCACGTGACTGGCCCATGGTCTGAAAAGTTTAGGCATCCCTGCTGTTAGCAAGGCTTCTGGGCCAGATCTAGCCCATGATACCAATTTATCTGGCCCGCACCATCCTCATCACTCCTGGAAGTGAGGGTGCAGCGGGCTGGATGAATTAGTGTCAGGGCTGGATCCGGCTCATAGGGGCACCCAGGAACCACATGACTGGCTAGTGGCCTGAAATGTTTGGGCACCCCTGCTGTTAACAGGGCTTGTGGGCCAGATCTGGCCCATGACACCAATGACACCAATGGATTCCTGTGCACATGGCTCCAGAGGGTGACCTTGCATGTTGGTAAATGGTGGCATCCATTTTGGGTCCTGCCAGGGGTGCTCAAACTATGGCCTATGGGCCAGATCCAGCCAATGACACCAGAAGCGGAAGTAAAACTCACCCAGCTTCTGGGAGTGACGACAGTGGAATGGGCTAGATGAATTGGTGTCAGGGCCAGATCTGGCACACAGGCTGTAGTTTGGGCACCCATGAATCACGTGACTGGCCTGTGACCTGAAAAGTTTGGGCACCCTTGCTCCAGATGGCAACTCTGCATGTTGTCATCCATTTGGGGCTTCTATCCCTCTTAGTTTTTAAATTAGAGTCAGGACATATTGAAAGAGTCCCCACCCCCTAAGTCTGCTTTTGCTCAGCTAAACTAGTCAGACTGGTTTGGCAAGCTTTTGTTATTGAAATGTTGCAACCTTGAGATAAAGAGAACAGGCAGCCCCCTTCCTTTCTCCCAAGACAAACTGGTGACTCACAGCCACACCTCAGGGAATTTGAGGCAAACATTAGCCCCAGAAATAGTTAGGTTATCTGATGGATCGGATAATGTTAACATAATGGTTAATGGATGCAAATTTTTGTCTCAAATTCCCCAATATTATCCGATGAAAATGTTATCCGATGAAAACGTTATCCGAGGTATCACTGTATGTTGAATAATTTCTCCATTTGGACAGCATCTTTGTATGTGTGTGTGTGAGAGTGGTGGTAGTGGTGGGGTGTTCAGCATTGTGTACGGACTGCCAGAACACTTGCTTAGTTCTGACTTATTATGCCTAGCAAAAGCTTACAAAGGAAGAAAGTAAAATGGTGGAGATGAAGAGCAATAGGTGAAAACTTCTGAGCACCTTGCATTCCTTAAGAAGGCCTATCTCTTTCTTCTGAAAAGAAACAGCTACCTGTTCCTTTCTCGTCACGAGACAATGGGATAGAATGAGAAAAAGTAAATATGGAAACAAAGGGCAATTAAAGATGGCAAGTCATCAGCTGAAATTTTGCTTTTCCAGCGTTCCCAGCAAGGAGATGAATTTCAGAGCAACAGCACAATCTAGGCACTCATCTTGGCTCATTTATAGCTGACACGGTTTCATGAAGGCATTTAAATATTGATTGCAATTCACTCTCAGCGGACCAAAAGGACAAGAAGGTGACTGTGGAGAAAGAGCTGCTGGGCACATGCAATTGCGTCAGTTGTTGCATTCAGAGCAAGACAAGGAGTGAAGTGTTAAATGTTACAGTTCTTCATGCTTTTTGCAGGATAAATCCTGGTAGTAATAATTGAGAGCCTTATTGGCTGTTAATGTGCCTTGAAAATTCTGCTCTTTAAGCGAGTTACTCTTTAAGCGAGGCGGTCTTTATGCGAGGTTTGACTGTACAGTAAAACACCGGATAACGCTAAAACTTGGTTCCACAATCCAATCCAAAAACCCACCCACCCACCCACAGGTATTATCCGATTTTTAGTGTTATCCGATCCATGTTAAAATCCTATGGGATGGATCGGATAACGTTAAAGCTCCATAGAGATACATTGTAACCGCACAGGCTTTAGCGGTTGTTATCCGATCCATCCCAAAGGACCTTAACATTATTCGATCCAATTCTCCTCCTCAGATTACTTAACGCTACGCGATTTTAACATTATCTGATCCAATCATTATCTGGTGTTTTACTGTATACAATAGAACCCTGGACAACGTTATGACATGGTTCCACGAGTCATGACGTTGTCTGGTTTTTAACGTTGTTTGATACATTGATCCAACAACGCTAAAAAAAACCTGAGAAGAGGCGCTCGCACGTGTGCGAAAAGGCGCGCCAGCGGGAGCCTCTTCTACCAAACGGGTATAGCAATGGCAAGGTATCAAAGCGGGGGGTGCCACCGCCCACTTTGATCCCTTACCTTAACGTGGGATCCCCATTTCGCGCACCTGGGCAAGGCTCGGCTTGCCCGGGGGAGGGGGGAATTCGGAAAAGCCGACACTTGCCCAGGCGGGCGAATCGGGGATCCGCGTTGCTATAGCGTGCCCGGGAAAGAGGCGGCTTGGTCAAAATCCTCACCCCCGCACAGGGGGAGGGAATTTCGGCCAAGCCGCCTCTTTCCCAAGCCGGGGAGACCCCGCGGAAAGGCCCCTCTCCTCCCCGAAGTTCTGAAAGGGTAAAGATTCTTATCTTTTCGGAACCTCGGGTGGCTTGCAGGCATGCACGCATTGGTGGGGGTTAGCGCAGGGTACGGAGGTCCCCCCCGTACCCTGCGCTAACCTCCACCAACACGCGCCGCATGCTCGAAGTTCCAAAAGGGTAAAGATCCTTATCTTTTCTGAACCTCGGGTGGCTTGCAGGTGCGCGCACGTTGGTGAGGGTTAGCGCAGGGTACAGGGGGGATCTCCGTACCCTGCGCTAACCCCCACCAACATGCACGCGCCTGCAAGCCACCCGAGGTTCCGAAAAGATAAGGTTCTTTACCCTTTCGAAACTTCGGGAGAGGAGAACATCGTCTCCCCAGCTTGGGAAAGAGGTGGCTTGGCCGAAATTCCCTCCCCCTGCGCGAGGGTGAGGATTTCGACCAAGCCCCCTCTTTCCCGGCCACGCTATAGCAACGCGGATCAAACGTCAAGGCAATTGCTTTGACGTGGGATCCCCGTTTTGCTCGCCTATGTGAAAATAACGTGAAAATAACGTGAAAATAACGTGAAAATAACGTGAAAATAACGTTATTCGAGACAAGATTTTTCCAAAAATCTTGTCACGTTATGCGGTTTTCATGCTATACGGTAATTGCGTTACCAGGGGTATTACTGTACTTATATACCACCCCATAGCACTTAGTGCACTCTCTGGGCAGATTTAAAAGCCATTAGAGAGCATGCTATTTAGAAGAAAGCTCTACAGCAAAAACATTCTTAACCCAAGAAATTTATTGGGGGGGGGGGGTTATTGCAGCATATTGAAAAAATATCTGATCAATCTTTTTCAAACAATAACTAATCCAAGTGTGCAACAACTTTAACACCCTTCTTCTGACATGAAATGCAAACATTGGTTTTGGGATATTTAACTTCCCAAGACAGAGCTGTATCTAGTAATTTTTGGTGTTCAGCGTAAGCAGAACAAAATGTAGCCCCAAATCAACTTTGTAATCTGTGACTTGAGAATACTACCAAAGGTCATAATTGCATTCATTATCTTGAGAGCAACTCCCTTCCACAGCAGCATGCTTCCCCTAGTTATTTAGGAAAGGAACTAAATACAGGTAAATAATTATTCATATCTAGTTACTTGCAAACTGTGACTATTTCTCATTTCATTTAAATTAGACCACCATGAAAGACCATGAATTGCAGAATTTAAAAACAATCCAATCCACATCTAAAATAAAACAAGTTGGTCATATCTAGTAAGTCTCTCTCTCTCTCTCTCTCTCTCTCTCTCTCTCTCTCTCACACACACACACACACACACTAGAAGGATGCAAATAGTTTCCAACTGGCCACTAGTGCAAACAAATACGACTGAAAAGGACAGAAGTGTGGTGGAAAAAGAAAACTAACAGAGGGAGAATATAACAAAAGCAAAACAACATAAAAGCATTGTTGGAGGGCTGAAGGAAGGTGATGCATGCTAGCCAGATGTACAAATTCTAAAGAACTTAAAAGAAGAAATGGCATCTGTGATACAGAATGTTTTGCCTCTAAATCTAAAAAGCAGCAGCAGGTTGTTTATACAGAAAGAAAGAGGGTTAGCAGAAGAAAGTGAAGTACACACATGGACACATTTTTTCCTCAGAGATACTACTTGAAAAAACACCCAATGATTCAAGAGAGAGAGACCTGTGGGTCATGCTTTCAAGAAGACCACAAATCGCTTGACAAGGAAGAGGATGGCAACAGGAAAACTAGCAACACTATTCTTGCTGCACCGATAGTAATTTAAAGATTTGTGATCAAACGGCAATTTTGCATGTAGGAGAAAATGGGAGTCTTGGGGGAAAGGATTACAAGAGAATGCCGCATTTCTCTTCCTCTGACCCACATCAGCCAACAAATGTGGTAGAGTTCCAACTAACAAAGCGTGGACTGTGGGGAAGGTTATTTTTGCATATGGCATAAATGCTATTATTTAAGCCTTTTGAGAGAATCTGAAGAGATTGATGTTTTGGTTGCTTCGTTCCCAGACATTGAACCATTTTGTTTGTTGGAATTGTTTCTGGAAAAAGGAAAGGGCTCTGTGTGCATTGTGGTTGTAAATGTTCAAAGGTGTGTTTTTGAAACTCAGAGGGTGATGTACATTTTCAAAGCGTTGCCCTGATTTATTCTGCCCACAGAGACAAGTGACAGTTCAAAATACAGACAGCATCCAATTCTCATATAAATAGGTGGATGTATCAAGCTAGAAAATGGCAGTCTTAAACTCAGTTCTTAAGCTACAGTTTTGTTCTCTAAGGCTCAAAAGGTTTCCTCCTAGCCTTGGGGCGAGCGGGCAATATACTCCGTGATCGGCCTGGGAAGTTTCTGCTTTGCAGCCCTTCTTTCATAAGATGGCCCTGAACAGCAGGGTTTTCTTAGTTATTTTATTAATGTCCAGAAATTGTCTGCCTAATAACAACCATCTGGCCTATCATATTAATTTTAAAAAGAAGAACTGGCTGATGTGGTAGACTTACATTTGCCATGGGCTTCAGTACATCTGAACTGTATTGTCAACTAAAACTACACATGAGGTAATAGCATATAGGAAAGTAGGTAGACATACATACCAACTAGTTGGCCTGTTACTCGCTGCACGCTGAATGGAAGCTATAGAAGCAGCCATGGCTACATAGAAAGGTGCCTGTTACCTGACTGGTTGTATGTAGCTTACAAAACAGGACTGCTTTCACCACTCTTATTCCTGGCCTGGTGGTATTGGCCATCATATTTTTTCTAAATTTATGAATGTTTCATTTTCTACTTTGTTTTACACATGAGCCTGCAATACATTGAGTACAATAGCAGGAGAGAAAATCTTAGAAATGGATGAAGGAGTAACTTTACTGTGATAAGTATGTGCAGATATAAATATACAGTACTTCCAAATCTAATGGCTTTTTGCATTTGGATTTGTATGCTGCTCTATTTGCCAAAACGACTCAGAGTGGCTAACAACAAACAATACCATCTTACAATCTCAAACAACATAACATAAATGTGGCATATAATGCAACACAATACAATCAATAAATCTAACCGTACAATACATCAATAAAATAATACAATTTACATAATTAATACAATTTACATAAAAGCACACATAGTACATAAATAACGTAATTAAATAAAAATACTTTCACCCCTCAAACACTTCCTCCAGCCTCTTGTGCAATCTATACAATAACAAATATCAACAAAACATAAGTTATAATATCATGATAAAGACAATATATACAATAAACATCATAAGAATATAAAAAGTATATCAAAGCATTAGCGGTTTATTCCAGTCCAGCAATGTTGGGGCCGGCGGGAGCAAGATTTTATGCCTTCCGGCCGCCCTGCACAGCTGTGGCACATTGCCTTCATCCAAGCGCCAGGCAAGGAAGTCTGAGTGGTGGTGGCTCGCTCTCCCCAGGCCAGACTGGGCAAGAACGGTGTCCATAGTCCGGAGCTGGGTGGGAGCGAGATCTTTTGTAGCCACCAGCTCAATGCAGCTGTGGCTCCCTCTCCCCAGGCCGGACTGGGCGAGAGCAGCGTCTGGAGGCCGGAGCTGGGCAGCAGTGAGGTCTTTATAACCGCCAGCCCGACGCAGCTGTGACTCCTTCTCCCCAGGCTGGACTGGGCAAGAGTGGAGTCCAGAGCTGGGCAGTGGTGAGATCTTTATAGCCACCAGCCCAACGCAGCTGTAGCTCCCTCTCCCCAGACCGGACTGGGCGAGAGTGGCATCTGGAGTCTGAAGCTGGGCGGTGGTGAGATCTTTTGTAGCCGCCAGCCCGATGCAGCTGTGGCTCCCTCTCCCCAGGCCAGACTGGGTGAGAGCAGCGTCCGGAGTCCGGAGCTGGGCCACTTTGGGGTGGAGATGAGGTATTACCAATACGCAGATGACGCCCAGCTGTATATCTCAGCCCATGGGGACCCTAGCGTTGCAGTGGAAGTCCTTTCCAGGTGCCTGGAGGTTGTTAGGGTCTGGACTGGGGACAATGGGCTACAACTGAATCCTGGCAAGACTGAGTGGTTGTGGGTCAGGGGTCCTGCATTATCTTGGGAGCTAACATCTTTGGTTCTGGATGGGGCAGTTTTGCCCCAAACAGACCCAGTGCGTAATCTGGGGGTCCTCCTGCACTCACGACTCCTACTCGAAGAGCAGGTGGCAGTCGTGACTAGGAGGGCCTTTGCACAACTTCATGTTATTTGCCAGTTACGTCCGCTCCTAGATTGGGACTCCTTGCTCATGATCACACACACTCTGGTCACCTCCAGACTTGATTACTGTAATGCGCTCTACATCCAGAGGCTTCAGCTGGTCCAGTGTGGCTGCTTGGGTAGTAATGGGGTGCGGGCATTATACTAGTGCCTCACCGCTACTCAGAGAGCTACACTGGCTCCCAGTTTGCCTACCCTACATGGTAGTGCACCAGGATACTTAAGAGACTGCATCACCCCAAGGACATCTTTCCATCCCACCAGAGTGGACTGGAGAGGCTCTCTTGTTGTGCCATCAGCCAGAGAGATGCACCTCTCTGGCACTAGAAGGAGGGCCTTCTCTGCATCTGCTCCAGCCCTATGGAACCTCCTGCCAGTTGAGTTACGTATGCAGAGTTGCTGTACTTTAGGAAAGGAGTGAAAACCTAGCTGGTGGGGTGGGTTTGGGGAGTGGTATAATGACCCCAGCCAGATGGCTTATCTGAGCCCCCTTGTCCTCAGTTTTTTAAAGCTGTAATTTAGTATAAACTTTTAATATTTTAATTTGTTTTAGCTAGTTTTAAACTCTCAATTAATAACTTTTTAGATTCGTTTTAACTGTTATTGATGCTTTTTGTTGTAAATTGCCCTGGATCACTTTGGGGGGAAGGCCGATGAATAAATTTGACTAATAAATAATAAATAAATACATAAATAAATTATTCTTATAGGAGAGGACAATTTTGGCAAGTCTATGAGCCATTTTCTCTCTCTCATATACTCACCCAGAGGTCTCAAGTAGCACTCCAAAAGCAGCTCCCACAGTGTTCCTCACAGTCCTATGGTCTCACAATCCATTTGCAACACTAAAATAACTAACTTCTTCATCTGCATCAAGATTATTCTGTCTTTGAAGTAGTCTGGGGCTTCTGTAAGGATAACTGCACCCATCCTAATATGGAAGAGGAGACAACTAATGTCCATCCTTTCTTCTTTTAGTAAGTAGGGGAAGGTGACTAAGGGGTTAAAAGGAAACTAACTTTTTCCATTAGTTTATCTCCACAAAATCATTGCTATAATAATTCAGTCTTCCTGGAATTACTTGTTAATTAACCTTAATTATACCATCAAACAATTACTCAAAATTTGACCTTTTCCAATAAAAGTCAGGCAACAAATTTGTGGGTGAGGCACAGAAACCATGCTATAAACATCCAAGAGAACAATAATCACATTTTCTTGTGTGATTTTCCCCTTTTCTTCTTCCTTTTTTTAGCTCCATGATTAACACTCTGCTAATGCACTCCTTTTTTGAATTATTCTAATCACATTCTGTTGTAGGAAATAAACTGTGAAAATTGGATGTCTAGTATCAAGCCAGCTAAAACTGCCATATGCCCCACTGGTAAGACTATGAGCAAGTATTTCTACAGTGTAACAATGAGCTAGGGGTCTTATAATCAGGCCATGGTCACTCTAAAAGGCCTTCATCCTCACAGAAGTCTGATAAAAAAAAACCAGATCACATGGATAGCCACAGCTAGGAGTGCCTAAAAAATCTGAAGGCAAGGGGCAAATAAATCAAATAATCCAAGGTCAAATTTGGCATGATCCTTTGGACAATACAGTTGTACCTCACTTAAAGAGCATAATGCGTTCCACAGGATTGCTCTTTAAGCGAGTTTGCTCTTTAAGCGAAACGCTCTTTATGCGAGGTTTGACTGTACTATCTTTTTCCCCTGGTTGCTCATTATGTTTGGAATTAAATCTCTGTTTAGGAATATTAAGAACCTGCCTTAAACTGGGTCATATTATAGGTCCATCTCTACCAGACTTCCTCAATGAAGGGCTCTTCAGATGTTTTCCCGGTCCTTTGGTTGGCAGGCAAAGACTTTCCTTTTCAGGGAAGCTTTTAAGCAATTAGCGGTCTAGGGAATTTCGTATATCAAATTTATATATTTTGAAATGTTTTAACAAGATTTAAAAGTTGTTTTAGATCTTGGTTTTTATACTAATTAATGTTTGTTTTAAATATATATTTGAATAGTATTTTAAAACTGTTCTTTGTATACAGTTGTACCTCGCTTAAAGAACATAATGCGTTCCACAGGATTGCTCTTTAAGCGAGTTTGCTCTTTAAGCGAAACACCATTGTAAGAGACCCATTGTGACTTCTGGTGGTGGTGGTGGGGATTGCAAACCCCAATTTATTTATTAAGCGAGTTTTTGGTTGGTTTTATTTGTTAAGTGAACCAAACATTCAGAGAAAATTCTGTTCTTTACGCGAGTTACTCTTTAAGTAAAGCGCTCTTTATGCAAGGTTTGACTGTAATTCTAATTGTGCGCTACCTTGAGCCTCCTACAGGATGTAGTTAGGTAGGTAGGTAGGTAGGTAGGTAGGTAGGTAGGTAGGTAGGTAGGTAGGTAGATAGATAGATAGATAGATAGATAGAACAACTCTCACTGTTCCAAATTTCACTTTCCCAAATATTTGATGACCAGTGATGGGTGGTTTCTCAAGAAGACTGTCAACTAGGAAGTATGCATTTGAAATATGTCTTACAAAACATAAGTAGACTTAATGTTTCTTCTCTACTCAAAGCTCATCAGCTTCTCCTCCAGAAATTTTTAGATAGCAAACTCTTTAGGGGACAAATCTGTCTTCTTGATTCTGGAATTCACCTTGGCCAGAAGAGTACTAGTGATACCCCAAAGATGCATGATTAGATCAGAAAGAGCAGTCCAGCCATTAACATGTAATACAAATGCTCCATGCAACCACTGTGTACTTCCTGCCTGCATTTGGATTGTTACCTGATGGCCAATTTTTGGTGATCAGCCTCTCTGTACTTTGCTAAGCCAATCTTTGGATACAGGCAGGCCTGTGCTGGGTACCTTGAAAGGGTGCTGGACATGATACATGTTCCCACTATCCTTCCTGGGGAATCGAACTGCTAGCTCCTGCTTACAAGGCAAAATTGTAATCTCTAAGCCACAGCAGCTCCACTGTCAATAGAACTGCTTTTGGCAATCTTATAACAGAGAATTCTATGTTCAATAGAACTGCTTTTGGCAATCTTATAACAGAGAATTCTATGTTAACTAGGGAGGATATCATTGCTTTAAAAATCCAATTTTAAGAGAAGTCCTTAGTGGATAAATCGTTAGTGTTTTCGACCATGCCATGTTTCATCCTTTCTTCAAACAAAGAGTCTCTCCTGAGGCAGAGTTTGATTCCCATATAGGGCTTCGTCATGGTCCATGGGGTCGTGAAGGGTTGGAAGCAACTGTGTGACTGAACAACATGGTTTTTTAATTATCATTATTATAAATAGAATTACAATAATAATAATAAAATGCTAATAATTGAAATACTGCTCAATGGTACATCCTTTCTTCAACCCAAAGGTATCTCCTGAGATGAGCGGAATGGAGGAGGAGGAGGAAGATTGTTCTACAATATTTGAGGGAACGTGCAAACCACCACCTCACAATTTAGAACATGATCAGAGGGTTTTCCCAGTGCCCACTGCAGTTACCTTCTCCCCCTTTTCTCCACCCCACCCTCCAGATGACAAGCCTTGGCTGGAAAAAATCTTTCTAGCTGCCATGGTCGGTGATGCCCATGGCAGTGGAAAAAGGAGGAGGTCGGTTTTAGATACCATGAGAATGGAATCTGCCTGGGTACCCGGCGAGTTGAGGTACACAAAGCGGAAGCCCCATCCCACGGTGACGCTTAAGCTAGTTCCAAGATGGATGGAGGAGTAGCCAGAAACAGGGTGGGAGGAAGGCACCGATCTTTCTGGTGTCACCGCCCTGCCCCGCTTCCCCTCAAGTAAGCAATGCACTGGAGCTTGAGAGGAGGAGCAACAAAAAGTGCCAATTTTTTAACCAAAGAGCATCAATGAATCAGATGAATCATCATCAGATGAATCAAACTAAGAGCCTGCCCCTCAGTTAAAAAAAATAAATAAAAGCATAAAATAAAATTCTGCCCATGTCCAGGGGCGAAAGTTGACTAGGGCGGGGTGTGACACTGCCTGGAAGCCCAATACCCCAGCATGGGCCTGGATACAGGCACTTTTTCACCTGCCACTGGGGACATACAGAGCTTGTGCTCCATTGGCAGGGCCCAGTGCTTCCTCCACACTGTTACAAAGTGGAGAATACATTTTGGTGGAGGATAACAGCAGCAACCGCAGATTTACAGTTTTACCAGACCATCCACATTATCAGCCTTTTCTCCAGGTTTCCCCAGTAGTATCTCTTCCTTATGCTTCTGTTGTTATTCAAAATGGTTTAAACCCTTTTACTTTAAGTTTCTTAGTTGTCTATCTGAAGAAGAAAGCTAATCCATGGAATCTTAGATCCAGAGTAGCTGCCAATACTTATTGCTTCACTCAGAGTAAGCAATTTAAAGTAAGCATTGTTTTAGACTTAATTTAAAATTGTTGTATGAAAATTAGACAAACCTTTAATTAATTTTAATCAACATTTAATGATATTTCAGTTTTTTATGACAAAATATAAAATATGTTCTAACAGGAGGCTTCAAAAATTACCCCCAAAGCCAAGAGCCCTAGTGAATCAGTGGTTAAACTGCAGTATTGCAGTAAAAACTCTGCTCTGGATCTGAGTTCAGTTCTGGTCTGGTGGGGACAAGGTTGACTCAGCCTTCCATCCTTCCAAAATCAGTAAAATTGGTACCCAGCATGTTGGGGGCAAAATACTACTTAACTTGTGAACTCCCAGTGAGTGCACTAAGTGGTCTATAAGTATAATTGCTAATTGCTATTGCTATGAAATCTTTTGAGACCCATTGTAATGGTTTGTTGTGATGTGTTGTTCAAATTCAGTAGCTAGCACAATAGGAGTACCAGATATCATGGTTTGAGGTCTGATATCCCAGGATAGCTTGGTCATATGTTCATCTGTGAAACATATTGACACAACAGGGTGCTATAAATTGCAAAGTGTTGATGTGCATGAGCAATGTGTGAGTCATCAGATCACACAGATGGAACTTTCGTGACAGCCCAGCCTGGCTTAAAGGCCTGCATCAGCCAGAGAGCAACCGTACTGCTACAATTGATTTCTCACAGCTTTGCCTCTCATGCTAAAAGAGGACTCAGAAAAATATTGGTCAAGAAAGCCTACTTTTCCCTCATGACTGAAGTCATTCCCTTAAAATCAGAGCCTTTGTTTATGTTATGGTTCCTTAAGGCTTTCTTCTTCTATGCCATTAGGAATGAAGCAACCACAAGAGATAAAATGACAGGAGATGGATGGCTTCCATGATAAATGTGTAGGGTGGTTCAAGTAAGATTGATAGGCAACAGCAAAGAGCTAAAATTGTGTGGGTTCTGTTTTGTGAATTGGGAAAGAAAAAGCCAACATGCTGAACGTAACAAGGACTCTAAGCTGACATCAAAGCAAAATGGGGAAGGGGAGAAAGGGCTGAAATGACAGCAGCAGCTGCAGCAGCTGCCTCTAAATTAGGCTGTGTTTCAAAGTCTGCACTCAACTGCTAAGCAGTATAAAGACCCAGGAGGAAGGCTGCCCAAGAAAAAGAGTTAGTTTTCCAGCCTAACACATCAAAGTAACACATGCTAAGAAGCACAATAAATGCATATGGCATACAGTAACTTGCTGCCTAATTACACTGAGCTTATGAAGCCCAGGAATAACCATCTACTGATTCCTAGTTTTAGAGAGGATTTGAGATATTTTTTCCAGTGCAGAAAGCTGGCACAAATTGGGAGCAGATTAGATTCTGCCGTTGCAAGAGAACATCCCATAATTTCAGAAGACTGAGATATCCCCCTCCCCCACCAGACAGTAGGACACCTGTGAAATACCAAGTTCATAATTATAAGCTATAAAAAACTGAATAGATCATACAGCTGAAAATAATGTACTATGATAATTTAAGAAAACCTTGATCTCCAGAATTCAGAGCTAGCTTTAAAAGGCTTTGGTGCTGTCTTGTGTTTTAAAAAAAAGCTACTTTATATGTCATCATTTTCTTAATGAACTATCTGCCTAATGATATTTGTCTTATAACAAATAATAGTGAATTAATAAACAAGGTTTAAAGGAAGGGATAATTCCAACATTATGATGCTTTTTAATCACTACACTTCTAAAATGTTCATCATACTGCCCAATGGAAACTAATTAATGAATTATGGAATTTTAATTATGAGGATGGAAATTTAAGTTTTTATTTATTATATTTTGCACATTTTGTTGCCTGTGTGTTTCTTCTAAAGTTATAATCATTGTGTGTTAGTTATGCTAACTCACAGTTATTTCAGAAGATGCTAATTGTTATTCCTGTACGGCTGTTAATTAATGGAATTTTAGGTTCAAACATTTTAGCAAAGAACATCAGCATGTTCAAAATGAAAACTATAACCAACCAGATTAGGACAGGGTTCAAATGTCTACCAGCTCCCTGATTTATTTTCAATAGGTACATGTACAAGCAGAGGGTTAAAACTGCAGACATTCATCTGTAATGCACTCTGTAAGTTGTGCATTAGAGGAAACAATTCCAGCAGAAATGATGCACTATGCCTGCCAGAATGACAATATTACACATGAAATAATATTGGTTTTTATGCTTATGGATTTCTATCAGTTTAAATGAATCCATTCAAGGGCATCAACATCAATAGACAGTGAATTCCAACATAGTTCTCATCAGGAAAACGACCAGAAATAGGCAAAAGCAAAAACAAAACAAAAGATTTATAATGCTCGGAAAAAGAAAAGAGAGAGAGAAAATGAAATGAAAATTGTTAATAGATTGCTTTTGGTGATGTGTTTTGTAGTAATGATATTCACATTGAGAAGTTTTCTAAAAATAGTAAAAGATCCTACTTTATTTCCCCCCTACACAAATGAAGTAGAGGATCATCCCAGTGTAGGATTGACAACCCCATAGTGTCTAGTTTCCAATCCTAGGCTTTGCAAGAAGCTTTCTCTGTGTGCTGAGAACATATTCTGGCATCTAGGCTGGATCCAACCCCAGCACCACTTCATGTGGCCCCCCCCCATCCCTCCAAGGGCATCTGAGAAATAAAATGACTGCCCCTTTAAAGCTGTTGGGAAAAAATGGCCACCCCATCATGCAGGCAGGGCAAAATGGCCATCTGGCCCTCGAAGCTGACTGAGAGAGTGTGACCTGGCCCCTGGCTTGATAAGGGACAACCCATGCTCATTTCCAAAAGGGTAACTTAGAAATCATGTGCATCTAATCACATAATAAGATTTTCATTTCTAAAGTTCTCCCATTTGTAACCAATCCCCAGGCTTCTGGTTAGGGTTTTGTCAAGTTCTTCTCACCATTTGGAAAGATTATGCATGAGAAACACATTGTGTTAAAATGCAGATATCAGGTAACCTCGTTTTCATAATGCTGCCTGTACAAACTGCATACTTATCTATGTTTCTCTACTTCCACCCTTCTCTACCACCTGATTTTGGAACAGATTTTATAAAAGCACCATAACCAGAATCCTTTTGCCAATTTACACTTGGATAAGGGAAACTACAAGCACATTGGGGGCAAATTATTGCTCATCAACAAAGTGCTGGTCACATTCCTGAGTGTGCACTGTTCATAGGATTGAGTATACTGTATCCCCAAAAATGCAAGCAGTACCTTCAGAAAAGAAACATAACAAAAGATTAACTACTGTATTTTTATTTGATCTTTTGTGGTTCAAATCCACTTCTTCAGACCCGATCCATTAACGTTCCCATTACAACATACCAGTTAGATTTTAAGGTGTCACAATGTTGATTCCAACAACTTGGAAACTAGCACTTTTTTACTGTGTAGTCACTTCCCAGTATGATTTATGTTGACTTATGCAACATAAATAAAAAATAGGATTTTTGGCCAAGGTATTGAAGTTTTAAAAAAAAACACTAAATAGAGCATAAATTGTCCTTTCACTAGAAGCAGACATTTAACAAAATTAGCTTGGAAAATGCCCTCTCATTATTATTATTATTCTATAAATACAATTTACTATGTTTAGTTCTAAGTGAACATAATTCAAATAAAGTAATAAATAAAATTTTAGTTAAAAAGATAACATAATTGACAGCAACAATTGCAAGTAAAGTGGTACCTCACTTAAAGAGCATAATTGCTCTTTAAGCGAAACACTTGGAAAAAGCACCTCCACTGCCATTATAAGTGGCCAGTGTGACTTTCGGGGGGGGGGGATGCAAACCCTAATGTAGTCATAAAGTGACTTTTTGGCTGTTTTTAATTGTTAAGTGAGGGAGACCATTCAGAGAAAATTCTGCTGTTTAAGCGAGTTGGACTCTAAGCGAGGCACTCTTTATGTGAGGTTTTACTATACAGCATTACAGAAAGGCTTAGCTGCTGGCATAATGATATTATCATAATAACTCTATGGCTTCTTTCCATAGATGTCCATGACAAGTTGAAGAGACATATACTTCTCCATTATCTCTCATGTACACTTTCAGGAGGTGCACATTTTTTTAGATAGTATCATGACTTTAAGCATGTTAAGTACTACATAAACAGAAAACATATTTACTTCTGTTGCAGTTTGCATATGCTATTTCACAACACATTCTGCCTTTTTTGGGGGAAATTAACTGGAAACTTGCCACACTGTATCATCTTTTTTAAATGGTGTCAGAAGCACACAAAGGTGCTTTCTGGGTTGAAAGGATTTTTTTGCTGGAGGAACTCTACTCAGGGGATGACCGAGTCAGGCTCCTTTCATGTCCCCAAGATCTTTTCCCACCAAAGTGGTCCCTGTTTATCTACTTGTAATTTCGTGCTTCCAAACTGCTAGGTTGGCAGGAGTTGGGACAGAGATGGGTGCTCAATCTGTCATGTAGTACCCTGGTCTCAAACTGCCACCTTGCTGGCCTTCCAGCTAACAAGGCAAGCTTCTTAACCACTGAGCCACCACAACCCCATATAACAGGTGTTGACAAGCAGTCATTAGACCACATCCCATTGTCCTAACTGCCATGCACATTTTAATATAATATAAGAGACAAATTCCCCATATTTTTATGTGCAGTTCCTGTATTGTTGTATCCATTATGGCTCCTATTGTGGAATTGAACATTGCTAGACAGCTTAGTAAGATTGAAAGTTAACCAATGTGTCTTAAAGGTGAAGATTGAAAGTAAAATTGAAAGTTAACCAATGTGTCTTAAAGGTGAAGAGCCAATCTGTGTGATTATGGGCAAGCTATATATTTCCGGAGCACTCCCAAAAGTATGGAATGGTTAATAGAAAGGAATGATAACCACCTTTGAGAATCTGATGTGTAGAAAATCCTGGAAAGGATGGCCATAAGTTAAAATCAACCTCTTTTCTTTCTTCATTCATGTCATAGACACCACAAGCATATAATAACATACAAAGCCAAAATTAACATGTCTAAAACAAAAAGGAATTAAAAGGGTTAGATGACATCTGCCCAATATTGGGCCTCATCAACAGCCTTTCCTCTTGCTAACGTAAGGCCTTCCTCAGTGCACGTTGAAGGGCATTGTGTGTATTGTACCATATGGGAGATAGTTTGTTCTTCTCCACATTCACACAGTCTGTCATCTACAGGGAAACCCCTGTTAAGCGAGTTTCTCAGATTAGCCTTTGATCTTCCTACCCAAGCATGTAGTCTGTTTAAAGCATTTGCATGTTCCTGAATATTCTTTATTTTTATCCACTCATTTAGCTTAGTTTGCTAACTATACTGAAATATTATTACACTATCATGACTGAGTGTATATGGTTATGGATTGATGATTGTTGTATGACCTTTGAGTGGGTAGGTCACACCATTATTACTCTGTGTAAACCACCGCCACCCTGGTTATAGTTATTAGCATTCAACACACACACACACACACACACACACACACACACACACACACACACACACACACACACACACACACACACACACACACACACACACACACACACACACACACACTTTATGGGAAATTTGCTGGGGGACCTCTGAGCATGTCTAGTAGAAATACAAATGTGTGTAGTGCTTGGCGGGAGACAAAGGCATTCAACAGGTAAAAATAGATTATATAAATAGCATATTATTAGTAGCTGAAAGCATGTTAATGTTCCAGTGATAGAGTTATCTCAGAGTTTCATGACTGAGCAATCAGACTTGCAAATGAAGCCTGTATTTATCTTCCAGTGATTAGTTACATAAGAAAACATGCACATTTGTAAACTGCAGAGCATCTCAAATGCCCCTCTGTTTTTAAGGAGCTCCTGCTTCTAACAGCATGCTCTCAGTATCATATAACTTGACTGTCTATCAGGCATGTAATAAGGTAATGTTTGAGGTTAAGGAATTATTTTACAAAGAGAATACAGAGCAATGAAATAACGAGAATATCCCGGCATTCAAACACAATTTATATATATGCATCCCCAAACACTAATTCTTTAATGGTTCTAAGTACCAGTTGGGCAAACTGAGTTTGAATCATGAACATAGCAAAGGTCACTCTAAAAGTTTCACCTACACAGCTTGCCTCCAAATATAGTAATATACTGAACAGATCAATAGAAGGATGGAAGAATACAGTAAGTATCAACCTGCTCCAGATGAGGTTTTCACTAAAGGAAAGGAATTCTAATAATTGTTGGAAGTTGCACCACTGACCTTTGTGATCAAGTTGGCACAACAAGCACACAGCTGCCCTTGTGAATGAAATAGAATGGAAGATTGACCAAGAAGGGAGAGGAACAAAGTTCTTGCATCTGTCTAAGATAGAAAAGGTACTGTATATAGTTTTCTAAAGTAGTCCATGCCTTTTTAAAAACAGCAGTTCATACAGCCATCTGATTCATATGTTAGGAGGTAAGGCATATGTGGAGCATCACTGAGACTCATCCATAAGTATGGAGATAAATAAGTATAGTGTCAGTAAGATGTTTATAGATGGGTCAGTTTATATATGCACATGGATCACTTGGTTGGTTTAAATTAAATGTAGGAACTGGCTATGAAGTAAACCTGCACATTTTGTCGGTAGTCAGGCAATGTGTACCTTGCAGTGCCTTTCCCCTCCTAGATATCTATGTCAGTAGAATTGTTTTGACAATATCTTCATTCACATTTCTTCTCAGATTTCAAAATTATAAATATATCCAATTTGTTGGGAATGCTTTATCTCACCCACTTTATATTTTTAGATTCCACATTTTATACTGTCAAGTCTGGTACAGCTTGCATTTCTTCATTTTATTTCTTCCCCTTTTTATGGATAATGTGCACATAGGGACTGTAAAAAGTGCAGTTGATAAAATTTTATATATATGCTTCTGATATTCTCTCTCTGTGTGTGTGTGTGTGTGTGTGTGTGTGTGTGTGTGTGTGTGTGTGTGTGTGTGTGTGTGTGTGTGTGTGCGCGCGCGCGTGCGCGTGCGTGTGCGTTTGTGTTTGGATGTTTATCAACACTTCACTAGGACACTGCATAAAATAATGTTAAGGTTATCCAAAAAGGGCCAGTAACTACCTTGTTCTTTTTTTCCCAGGATGCATGTGCATAGGAATACAGAAGGTAAAATTACAAAGGAGCTAAGAAGCATGATAAATTCTGTGTGCTCTGATCTGAATATCCTCCTGTACTTGGGTTCAAAGCAAATGAAATGTTATACTTAAGGTTCTGCTATTCAACAGTGTATAATTTGAGGCAATTGGAAGGGACAGAACATACCATAATCTGCACTAAGCCCAAAATGTGTGTGTGTGTGTGGGGGGGATCTTTCACTGTCTGGAATCCATCCCACTCACCAAACACTGAGTAAAACTGCTATTCCTTCCAAGAGCAGAAAGTGACTTCCAAATTTTTCATTTTGCGGGGCTTAGGCCACTTGGAGCTTCTCTGGAAATTTTTTTGAAGACTCTCAGTCCAAATTTTGCCAAAATCACCATGGAACCAAAGGTGCCTTTTATTACCTTGGGTTGATTTAGCAAGCATGATGCTGAATGGAGCTAGGCTAGCAAGTTATTTGTGGTCAAGCTCTCTCGGATTTTGATGAATGTTGCAGTACTTTGGCCATGTTTTAATGTCATAAGAAGGTAAAGTTAAAGAGAGGACATAGTGGTTAATACTGTGTCTGGCTAATTCTCACCGCTTGTAGCAACAGCAGCAGAAGAAGAAAAAAGAAAGAAAGGCAGGAAGAAAGGCAGGCAGGCAGGTGGGAAGAAAGGCAGGCAGGCAGACTGCAAATTGTTCTTTCATGATACTGCTATTAGGTTGGATCTTTCGTATTGCAACCAATGTATGAAAATGTGGCAAATCAATAAATCCAGTAACATCATGTCAGGAGGTGAAGTTTTTAAAGAAGATGAATCAAAGAACTGTGGATAAAGTATGTTAGAGCATGTTATCAAAGTCTACAGTTGTCTCCCAAATATATTTCTTCATTTTTCTGGCCATGTATTTTAGCCAAGCCAATTGAGTTAGGTCTAGACCAGGGGTGCCCAAACTATCGCCTGTGGGCCCAAATAGGCCTGTGCATATCATTAATCCACCCTAGGCTGAGAACCTGGGACCCCTCTGGACCACCCCTACCCGCCCCCACCACCTGACATAGCAATACGTCACCTACAGTGGTAGCAGTGAATGGTTTTTGCTCCTGCTGGTCTGAGCAGCCTCTGCTCAGTCCCAGTGCTTCAGAAGCCTTTAGCAACGTGGATCACCGCATTGAAAAAATTTTCCGTTTCAAAATCCATGGCACTGGAAGGGTAAACCTGGTGCACCAAGGCTGACATCAGCGCGGCACACCAGGTTTACCCTTCCAGTGCCACGGATTTTGAAATGGAGAAGGCTCGGAAAATTTCTTCAACATATCGATCCACATTGCTAAAGGTTTCTTCTGCTGCTGCCACTGTTGATGTGGAAATGTCTGCAGCAGGAGCAGCTCACCTCCAGCCCCCGCAGCTGCGTTTTGGGGGAAGGACTGGCCTTCTGCGAATTAAACTCCCCCTGTGTGGCCTGGGCCCCACATTGGGAAACACTGCTCTAAACTATGTGAGTTGTCTTTAAGTCTCAGTGAAATTAATTGTTAGCCTGTCCCATCAATTTCAATAGGAACAAAGGGTGTGTCATTTTTTAAACAACCACCAGGTCTTCTGCCATGATTTCCCTAGAATCTGCAATTGCTCTTCTTCATCTTTTCCATCTGGCCAACCAATTCCCTTTCCTACAGAATGTCCATATTCCTCCCACAAAACCTTCTCTTACTTCAAACCCCCCCCCCCAAGACATGCATCCTCTTCTTTATTACTCAGAAGTCCCATGGATTTCAAGGAACTAAACAGGCGCGTATGAGGGTTCAGCTTTCATTGCTGGGCCTACTCAGCTGAGCCATGTTAATATTGTGTCCCATACAGTGCCTCCCATGCTGCTGGTTTCAAATAAATATTTAATGAGAAAAGGAAAGCGAAAGGAAACTTCACAGGAAAGACACATAAAATACTGTGGAGGTCAGATTTTTAGTTGGTACAACTCAGCACAATCCCAACAGTTAGAATGATTTAGACTAAAGCTATCTAGCCCCCATACAGTAGAGTTGGCTGCTATTACCTAAACGCCTACAGCTCCATCAAATTAAAACTGCATTGTTGTACTAAATGTAATAACATGAATAAAAAATGAGTCTGAACCAATGAATGTGTGGTAAAAATTAATACCGTATATTTGTTGCTTGTGCAGCCTTCTTTTCAAACGTTCAAGTTTGAAAAATAAAACAATTGGGATTTCATACTGTTTTACACTAAGTTTCTGCCCCGTGAGAAGTTCTTATAACTCTAGCAACTTATAAATGTCCTGAATCCAGAAATTTGCAACAGGAATTCTGGTGCTTTCCTAACTATTTGAAGGTCTAATACCACCAGAGTAATTAAGTTTGGTTTTCTTCATTCCCCCCTCCCCCCGCTGTTAGAAAGAAAATGTGGTATTCAGCTTTCAAATATACAAGGGAAACTATATGAATGCTAATCTGTTTAAACCTCAGCAAAGGGGGGGATTGATTTTGATTTTCTTAATTGTTTTCTCAAATAAAATTAACAAGGGAGTTGAAGATGCTTCCTCTCACATTCGTACAAAGAATTTCAAATTAAAAAATACAGATTCTATTACTAAAGAAAAGAATTACAATTTATTCTACCAGTGAAGTACCTACTGTGTGACAAAATATTAATTTTTAAACTTTCTTAGCATTAAAAATAAGGAAAGTTAGAATAATAAAATTCATCTCATGTATCTATAAGAATCACTAAAATTCTTCTGACCTCTCCTCCATGTCAGCATCAATTTGATGCAGTAAGAAAGAACAGATAATACCAAGCCGTGCATGGTGTCTTAAACTGAAAACAATAAATGGTGTGTGTGTGTGTTTAAGTTGATGCTACCATAAATTGAATTTAAATCAACATGACATCAATTTAAGAGCCTTTCACAAGAGCCAGAAAGTATTAAATCAATTTTTGAGCCTTTAGATAACTTGGATTTAAATCAATTTTTAAATCTGTGTATGTATCTTCACATGCTTGTCATTCATTTTGGGTTGTGAAATCAATGTCTATGCTGCAACCTGGACCCAAAATGCTAAATGTATGTCTGAGAGGCTTGTGGAAGATATTGCATGGAGGTGCCACATCCATTCAGGATATTGGCTATCATCATGCTGATAGTCTTAACTCCTTGGAACAGTTCTTCTGAAGACATGCCATACAAGTCTCTCAGGTTCTTCAGCTATGAAGTCCATCTACACCCAGGGCCTCTCTTCCCTGGGATCTTTCCTTGCAAAGTGAGTTGGAGTATTCTATACTTTATGTTGTTCCTCATTATATGGCCAAGGTACTGGAGCTTTCTTTGCTTAATGGTCTTAAAGAGTTCATATTCTTTATCAATTCGGCACAATACTTCTACTCATATTCCCACAAAATTTCTTTACAACGTTGGTAGAAACAAGAATAAGATCTCTCCTGGAATTTGTCAGTCCTATTTAAAAATTTAAGTTTCCAAAGATTTCTTCTTCTTCTTCTTCTTCTTCTTCTTCTTCTTCTTCTTCTTCTTCTTCGGCGGCGGCGGCGGCGGCGGCGGCGGCGGCGGCGTTGGCAGCGGCGTTGGCGGCGGCGGCATCGTCGTCGGCGTCGTCATTGTCGTCGGCGTCATCAGCGTCGTCGTCTTGGCCAGAAGTGAAACTTCCAAAATGAAGGCACCCTTTGGTCTTGGTCTGCAGCCTGGCTGCAGCATTTTGGACCAATTGAAACTTCTGGATACTTTCAGAGTCACAAAGAATTCATTACAGTAATCTAGATATAGATATAGATATAGATACTTAGTTACCTTAGTTACCTTAGTTACCTCTGCATTCTATAGTTCTACTGCTGTTTATCTCCACAAAATGAATTACTGTATTTTATATACTTATGTAACTGCTCAGCAGTGGCAGCTTCTTACTAAATTTCTAAAATGCTTGATAAGAAGTTTCTTTCTTCAGTTTCTTTATGTATAGGATGCAGCAACAGCTGAAGCAAATTATACCTTTGCTCTGCTTTACTGTACTTGTAGGTTTAATTTATGGCTAAGCTGAAGACGGTAATTATTCATGCCTTTAACCTTGGAAAATTAGATTTTAAGGAAAGTGAATAGTTGTTGTAAGGGAGCTCAACTGTGAAGGGCAGTGATGAAGAGAAAGTTGGAACAGAAGCCAATGCAAACTTTCTTCCTACCGTGAATACAGTGGAACCTCGGTTACCATAATTAATGCATTCTCTGGGACATTTCTTACAACAAAATTACTTTAACCAATTTCCCATAGGACTGCATTGAATGCAATTTCCCATGGGGATCCATTGAAAACCAAAATACATTAACCAAAATGCAGTTTCCCATAGGAAAGCATTGAAAACCAATTAATCCGTTCCGGGGAAAAAATCTGTAAAACAAGCCACTATTTTTTATGGATTTCTTTTTGGTATGTGATTTTTATGTTAACTGAGCCATTTGTTAACTGAGGTTCCACTGTACATAGTTGTGGAAGGAATAATTCTGATCAGAGAAGGAACAAAAGCTTAACCCTTCTTCACTCATCCATTTTCAGTATTGAGTTCAATTTTCTCTGTGCATTTCCTTCTTTAAATATCAAGCTTCTCAATATCAAGATACTGAAACTGTTAAGGGCTATGATGTCTTATGGAGGTATACAAATATGGTAAATTTCCATCTTCTTTTTGAAGGTGGATGGTTTTCTGTAATGGAATGATGGATAAAGTCTTAAATTTATCTTATTGTATGGAACCTGTGGCTTAGTGGTTAAGATGCTGAACTAGAAGACTGGAAGGTCAACGGTTCAAGATCCAAGTGCTGTATTACAGAGTGAGCTTCTGTCTCTGTCCCAGCTCCTGCCAACCTAGCAGCTTGAAAGCAAGAAAATGTAAGTAGATAAATAGGCATTGTTGATGCAATGGGCATAGAGCTGAGTGGGCTGCAGAGGATGGTGGAGGATGCAGTGCCATGTCTGGCATGAAGTGGTCCACGGGGTATCAAAGGGTCAGCCTTGACTATGCAACTGAACAACAACAAATAGGGGCCACTTTAGTGGGAAGGTAAACAGAGTTCTGTGCACTCTGGTGTCTAGTCATGTGTGCCACATGTACACAGAAACATGTGCAAACACAGACAGTGCTGGATCTTTGGCTATAAACAGAGATGAGCACTGAACCCTAGAGTCAGACATAGCTAGCTTTCAAGCAAGGGCAACCTTTACCTCTACTATGGAACCTACACAACTGAAGCTATCATGCCAATGAAGCTACTATTCCACACTGTAAGACCCAGCCACAATCAATACATTTCACATGTAATGACAGAAATGGAAGGAACACCACCTTTCTATCCTTTCTACCTTGTCTTCAACTGATACTGTTCTCTCAAAATCCCATACATATAGACTGCATCATATGTTACGGCTATAGACCAGGGTTGCCCAAACTTTTTGGGCTGTGTGCTGGTCACATGGTTCAAGGGTGCCCACACTATGGCTCAGGGGCCAGATCTGGGCCCTATCTCCAATTCATCCAGCCTGCACCACCCTCGTCACTCCCAGAATTGACATCGGGGGCCAGATCCAGGCCCCAGACTGTAGTTTGGGCACCCATGCTATAGAGAAATAATAAAGATGTGTAGCCTTTTTTTTTTAAAGAAATAAATTTTTATACAAGCCTTAGGTCATATGTCCTGAATGCGACATGGACCTGCCCTATATGTTTTGTTTGTTTGTCTCTGATTTCATATCAATGGATTTCTTGGCACTATTGTATAATTTACTTGTGCTGCTTTATGTTACCATTAGAGGGCAGAAAAGAGTAAGAGTGGAAACAGAAAATGAGCCTCCAAACCTGGGGGGGGGGGGCAGAGAGCGCTAGGATTTAGGTATAAAAAGACATTGTTTTAAACGAATCATCAGAGATAATATGCTGAACCATGAAAAATGAATCTTGCAAACTGAATTATCGTACAGTGTAGTGCAGCTGACATTTTTTCATTTCTGACATTGGTAAAGGAGGACTCGGGCAATAACTTCTGTAATCTAAGAACAAAATCTGGCCTGTTCTTCATTATATATTCTGAATATATTCATACCCTGTACTTTCAAATGCATTACAAACATCAAGCCTGAAATTGAGGATAGCCACTGTAACCGCAAAAAAGCTGCTGCATTTTTGCAGTTAGAGGCCAAATTATGGTTACAAAAACTTCTCTCTACAATGTGCTTATTTACTTGGTGTCTAGCTTCCCAGGAAATTCTGGGAGATTTAGTCCAAAAACACAAATCTGAGTTTCTTTAATCTGTGTGATGGGAAGTAGCTCAAAGCCAAAATATACACTAGAGACATTTGTTGTATTTGTAACGAAAAAGAATAGCAATGATTTCCCCCCTTATGTTTTATTGTGTATCTCTGAAATAAAAATGCAGCAAAGCTGTTCCTTTGAATCTGCAATGCAACAAGAGATGATGTTGGGTTTATGTATTATTTATGCATTTTCATATGGAAAGCATGTTTACACCTCCTCTTCAACAAAAAAGACTCCCAATGTGGCTGCAGCAAAAGTGATTAAAACAAGACGATCCTCTCCCACTGGTTTATATTGCAGAAGGCATGACACAAAAGTATTTTTTAAAGGTGACATGAAGAGCTAAGGAAGGCACTGATTCTAAACATGACACCATTGTTCATTCTCAACCAAAATGAAAGCAGTTGGGGTGGGGGAGGCAAAGAGGGAAAGAATCTAGCATATCATCTAAGCCAAAGGAATGGTTCTCCTTCAGTTGAGAAATTGCAATCAAAAGAGACATCTGCCTTTCGAAGTCAGTCTTTTATTGAAGCAGATAGAAGAACCTTGCTTCTGTTCTTTCCCTCTCTTCTCTGTTTATTATCATTCTGTTTTGCTTGACCATCTAATGCAGGGATTCTCAACCTGTGGCCTGTGGGCCGGATGTGGCCCACGGTGCCATTTTATGGTCCCCCCATTGCCTCCACCATGCCAGGAAGTACCATGTGGTGGAGGAAGGGCAAAATGGCCATCCTGCCTCTGAAGCTGTCTGAGGGAGTGTGACCTGGCCCCTGGCTTTAAAAGGTTGAGAATTCCTGATCTAACATGAACTATCCACATCCGAAGTGTTACAAGTATGAGAAAAATACCACAACAATTATAGTAGTGAATTGTTAGGAAAAAAATATCTCCCACATAAGACTAACATAAGCTTCCTGTGGTAATAGTTTAGACCATACTGCCAGCTACTCAACACCGATCATCAGGCAGCGGTTAACTAACTTGACAACACTGAGGACTATCAGCCTTGGGTGCCAATGTCCACAGGGCAGGCTGATGGTCCCCAAGTAGATTAAATCCTACTTGAATATATCTTGCTGAAGGGCAGCAGCTGCATCAATACTTGCCTGGGGCTGATGAGGACTTTGTGTGCCAAAAGAGCTCAGGACCAGAAAGTTACTCATGGAACTGAGACAGTGGTACGCAGTGATGGGCATCAACAGGTTCGCACCAGTATGCATGTACCGGTAGTAAAAATGGCTGGCTCCATCCACCTACCCACCTCCTAGAAGAGGCTTCGGAGGGGGCTGGCTCCATTTCCCCCTTCATCAAAGGCTTTTCCTGGGCTCCATTTTACCCCATAGTGCATTCCCAGCCACTCCAGAGTGGCTGGGGAGGCACTTTGGAATGAAACAGAGCCCTGGAAAAGACTTGGACAAGGGGGAAATGGCTTCAGAGGTTTGCTATAGAGTGATGAAAATAGAAGAGGCTCTATAGCGAAGAGCTGTCACATGGCCAATAGGCTATGCCCACCCAGTCACATGGCCATGCCCACAGTGTGGTAGGAATTTTTTTAATGCACACCACTGGTGGTACGGGTGTTACACTGCAATGCAGAAGACAAATGGAAGACCACTGCATTATATTCTCAGGACAATCTTCATGGCTGATCATCATCATGATTGCCAATATTCAGAATCAGATATGGCAGAAGAAGCCTAATAAAGCCCTTAAGGAATCCATTCATAAACCTATCCATTTTGTGTCCAGGGAAAGGATACCAAGCCAAAGCAAAGAAGAAGAAAAACAAGGTCCCTCCCCTCATTTAATGAGTTCTGCTTGCCTCAAAGCCATGGCCTACTCTCCTGACAGACAAGGCTTGAGCATGAATCCTTTCAGTCTGCACTTCCATCACAACTGACATTACTCTAGACCTCTAAGATGTCTTCATTTATATAGATCATGCCATCAGCATCAGGAATATGGTTCTTGGGATGTAGTTTGACTGCCATCAATTGTAATGAATGTTGCCAATGGTCAATAATTATGGTGGTGAAGTCCATCAACAGCTGGATGATCACATTCCTCATATATCAAGTAGAGAATGTTAGAGAACTTGATTCTGTCATTAAGGCATCCCACTTTTTCCTCCTCCTTCCACCAGTGTGCTATTTTACACTCTAATGGTTAAAAGATACTGAGATCTTTGCAGATGAAGCAACAGACTATGAAAACACATACAACATTGTTTTAGCAAAGAAAAAAAAATCAAGGATCCAATACATTCCAGATATACATTGCATACATTCCAGATATATAAGAGGCAAGAAAGAAAGGCAAGCAACAAGACTTGAAGAACTGTCTAGCACACAGAAAGAAGCTTACACAAATGTGAGAGTTTTACAATTTCTCTTTGTGCATTTATATCTTAGATATATATTAAGATGCCTTTGCAATTGAAACATAGAAATATTCTTCTGATAGTTGACCAAGAGGCTTGAGAGATGCAAATAATCTATCCAATGCTTTAGATCATTTACCAGAACTGTGATTATCACAATTTCCAGTACTGTATATCTGTGTCGATAACACAGTATGTGCAGTGATGGGATGATAAAAAATTTTATACCCCACCCTGACGTCATCACAGTGGGGGCGGAGCTAACGTCATGACGTCATGGGTGGAGCCAACGTCATGACATCATGACGTTGTAGGCGGGGCCAAAAATAAAATAAATAAAATAAAAATAAAACACACACACACACACCCCTCAAACCCCCCCCCCCACAAAACCGTTAATAAAATAAATAAATAAAATAATAATTAAATAAAAATACACCCAAACACCCACCCACCCCAAACACAAACCCCACTTACAATGGGGACCGTTGGGGCTGGCCCCCAGCCTTGGTGCCCGGCGCCGCGCCTAGCCGGGCGGCCCACGCTCCCGGCCGCAACGCTCCATGGGCGGCCCCGACCACTCGCACCTCCGTCCGCTCGCCCGCCCGGCTGGCCGTCGGGGGCTCTCCGCCGCCTGTTGCCCCTGGCAGCGGCTTTCAGGGGGCGGCAAAATGTCCCCTCCCCACCCTTTTGCTGGCGAGGAGGAGAAAAAGTGTTTTTTTTTAGGCGGACAATTCAAGGAGGGGCCCGTCCGCCGGGCTGGCTGTCGGTCGGGGGCTCTCCTGGCGGGCGGCCCGCGTGCGCGCACACGCTGCCCACCTCCTCCTGCCCAGCCAGCCCCCAGGGGCTCCCCGCCACGGCGCCACCCACCCCCGACGAGAGAGCTGGGCGGGCGACCGGGTGTGCCCCTCCTTGAATTGTCCGCCTTTTTCTCCTCCTCGCCAGCAAAAGGGTGGGGAGGGGACATTTTGCCTCCCCCTGAAAGCCGCTGCCAGGGGCAACAGGCGGCGGAGAGCCCCCGACGGCCAGCCGGGTGAGCGAGCGGATGGAGGTGCGAGCGGACGGAGGTGTGTGGCTTGGGGCGCCCGTGGAGCGTTGCGGCCGGGAACGCTGGGTCGCCCGGCTAGGCACACCGCCGGGCGGCGAGGCTTGGGGCGCCCGTGGAGCGTTGCGGCCGGGAACGCTGGGCCGCCCGGCTAGGCACACCGCCGGGCGGCGAGGCTTGGGGCGCCCGTGGAGCGTTGCGGCCGGGAACGCTGGGCCGCCCGGCTAGGCACGGCTCCTCCTCCTAAGCCCTCCGGAACTGCCGGAGCCACTCCAAAATGGTCCGGCTCCGGCAAAAACAAGTGCGCATGCGCAGAAACAGAATCTGACGCATGCGCAATTTAAAATTGCAGCACGCATGCGTCAGATTGACTTCTGCGCATGCGCACTGAATTGGAGCCATTTTGAGTCCAATTTAAAAAAATTTTTTTTCTTTTTTTCAGGCGTCCGGAACCGGACGCCTTAAAAATAGATTACCCTCTCGGAGAACCCTCTGAAATTGTTCTTACCGGTTCCAGGGAACCGTCTGGAACCGGTGACATCCCATCACTGAGTATGTGCAAGTGCCACAAATTGCATATTCTTTGGAAATTTAATTAATTTTAATTTTAATTTAATTTTCAGTTTTATACTCCACCCAATCAGGGAAATATCATGGAAAAATACACCTTTTTGTGTAAAATTTGTTATCAATACAAAACGTGTATTTGGAAAATTCCTTACCTTTCTTAGAGACAAAGATGACAAAGGAGAAGTTCCTCACCTTCTTGTGCCAAGTGAGTGTGAAGGTTAGAGGAGAAATGATTTTGCAATAAAATAGTGTGCAGGGTCATCTGCCCAAACTCTAAACCACAGAGAGAGAGGGGGGTGCAATTTGGACTCCTCACAATTTCTGCTTATTTTCAAACTTAATGTAGCCCCTTTTGTGTCATTGGATTAGAAAATTGTATCCTGGAACATTTGAAATTGTCCACCCAGGCATAGTTTTTGTGTGTGGTGGCTACTCATTATATCTGTTCCTGCCTTGCAAAACAATGCATGTAAGGAATTTTTCTCATGTTTAGTGACCTTAACTTAGCAGTGAAAATACATGTTTTGCTTGAGATTCAAAGTTGTCCTCCTTATGATGGATAATGTTGGTGTTTCTCCAGGCCAGTCTTCTGCATCCAGAATATTCCAGGGCTACATAGTAACCAGAAATGTGGTTGGTATGAGGATGACACTGGAAGTGACTACAAGTGCACATCTGGTGTTGCAGTATTATCTACAACATAGTTTATATATAGTAAAGTAGTAAAATAACTAGGGTTTCAGGGAAAATAAGCACATTTTCTCTTCTCCAAATGAAGATGCTGATGATTCTTAGTCTCTCCCTCTTTCTTTTTCTTTATTCATGCTCAACAGCTTCTTTTAGGTCAGTCCATTTGCCTATCTAGCCTAGTACTGTCTACTTTGAATGGCAGAATCTGCAGGGATTCATGCAGAGATCTTTCTTTCCCAACAGGTTATTAGACACTTTGAACTAGACATGACTTGGATTGAACCTGGGACTTTCCACCTGCAAAGCTTGTACTCTGCCACTGAGCTACAGTTTCTCCCCTAAAACAATGCCAAAATGTTGTGAGTTCAGAAATAATGTGTGCAGATTAAATTCAAAGTATGCAAATCCAACACACCATATAATTTACTCTGAACAAAGTGTTTGGATTTCTTGCATTAGAAGCTGAGTCGTCATATGGCTAAAAGCCAGGGGCACCATTTATGGCATTCATTCATCTCTTCTCCCCCATGATTATTCGTCAAGATCACATCTATCACTGGACAGCTCACTGTTTCGCCATACTGAGTGATGATTGCTATAAATAATAAAATGGGCTTAGAAGCTGTAGATGCATGCCAAAGGCACAAATCACATTGCTTTTTGGAAAATAGGTAACTGTTCTGTTGACCTGTTGATAGCACTAATATGGTTTTTGTGAGACATAAAAAACCAGTTTTAACAAATACAGTCAAAGAGCACCTCGCTTAAAGTGTAACTCGCTTAAAGAGCAGAATTTTCTCTTAATGTTCACTTCGCTTAACAAATAAAACCAACCAAAAACTCACTTAACAAATAAATTGGGGTTTGCAATCCCCCCCCCCCAGATGTCACAATTGGTCACTTACAATGGTGTTTCGCTTAAAGAGCAAACTTGCTTAAGGAGCAATCCTGTGAAACACATTATGCTCTTTAAGCGAGGTACAACTGTACTGTTAAAACAACTCTGATGTCCCAAAGACCATCTGAAGAAGTCACTATAAGCCCAATTGCAGGATAATAGTTATATCATTGGGAAACTTCAAATACACCTTAAGACTCTCGGGAGGGGGGGGGTTGCCGGCATCCCACTAGGGCCATGATGGCGAACCTTGGCACTCCAGGTATTCTTGGACTTCAATTCCTAGAAGCCCAAGTCTCTAGAACATTGGTCTAGAACAGTGTTTCCCAAATGCTGGTTTTTGGACTTCAATTCCCAGAAGCCTAAGTCATTTCCCCAAAGCACTGATCAGCCAATGTACTGACTGAGGCTTCTGGGAATTGAAGTCCACTAGTGGGCTGTGTACCCCTTGTTGGGAACCACTGATCTAGAACAGTGTTTCACAAACTATGTTCCATGGAACACTGGTGAACTTCAATTCTAAGAAGCCTAAATCAGTACATTGGCTGATCAGTGCTTTGGGGAATTGACTTAGGCTTCTGGGAATTGAAGTCCCAAAGCCAAAGTTTGGGAAACGCTGAACAAATGGTCACATCTCCATTACAGGACATCTATGAACTCACATTCCATACCTATTCTATGATTGTTTTGTCAATTTGAATCTTGTCCAGAGCAAAGCCATCTTACCTCTTTCAGCAGAAATGTTTTGTAACCCCTAGGCACACAGTCCTTTTAAATTATTTTTGCACAATGCTTCTTGAAAACATGAATGAAAATCTACCAAATCCATAATCCAACTAACTGCAAATATGTGTCCTAAATCTTGTGTTGCTCAATATTGGCTAGATAGTACTAGATGAAAGTTTAATGGATGCACATCTAAAATAAAGTCTTGGTCAAACAACATGCAAAAGATTGTTTCTATCACAGCACTTTGCCTCGCTAAAAAGATTGCTTAAAGTATTACATCTAGTCCCTGACAGCAGGTCATACTGCACTTGTAGAGTCTTATGTTAATTTCTAGTAATAATGCCCCATTACTTTTAAATACATATATAATTTCTTTTTAGTGGTTTCAAGAAAGTGCTAACATTTAACAAGAGGTGTATAATGTTAATTTCCTGCTTTTTTAATTTAAAAGTACATATATAGGATATAGCATGAGTACGTAACAGGAAAAATAGCCCATATTTTCTAAAAAGTAGACCTAGATTAGCAGTTGAGTTTTTAAAAAAGAAATGGGAAAGAAAATAATGATACCCTAGAAATCTCTATAAAATTAGTTGACCATTTCTTTGCCCAACAAAGCATATAAACCAGGGGTGCCCAAACTAAAACCTGTGGGCCAGATTTGGCCCCCAATGCCAATTCATCTTCCACTTCCAAGAGCAATTAGGGTGGTGTGGACCAGATGAATTGGCATCAGGGGCCAAATCTGGCTCAAGGGGGCACAGTTTGAGCACCCCTGGTTTAAACAGAGAAAATGGCAGCCTAAAATCTATCTCATCCTGTTGCAAAACAGATTGCAAGGAATGTTTTACTTCCACTTCTGGTGGGAGGTACCACTTTACTGGCCTGCTGAACCATGTGACCAGCCCATGGCCCAAAAAGTTTGGTCACCCCTAATATAAACCCACATGAGAGAAAGAAAGGGGACAGATTTATTGCTTCCCCATAGGAAGCTCAATAATGGAGCAACCAAATAAATAAATAAATAAATAAATATTTATTTCCCACCCATTTGGTATATTTTCCCACTCAGAGTGGCTTACAACACATTAAAAATATTTACAATAAGAAAGTAAATATAAAGAATAAACAAACTGAGTAAAATTATAAATAATGCCAGGAGCTACCAATAGAGCTCACCTCTCCTAGTAGTATCTTCCTCCTCCTCCACATTCGCACCACTGTCCCATGCATTAGATATTGAATATATGCAAGAGGGAGCCTTCTCTACTCATTTAAGTTTTTCATATAAGAAACCAAAAGAACTGGGATTTAAATCTATATGGTTTAGTCTTCTGAATTACAGAGGGCTCCTTGCTTGTGAAACTGATGTGCAGTGTGAAAGAGCGTAAGGTCACATCAATGAAAGTACAATAGAAGGCATAAAGTTCACTTGTAGACTTATCCATGTTCCCGCAGCATAAATGCCAAAAATGAACATGAAATTTTGATGGACACGTGCAAATATCAACCATTCCACAAGGAGAAAAACATATATAACTATCCTTGCTATTATGTGTCAGGCTTCCTTTTTCTTCCACACATTCAGTTGCATTTTGACAACAATCAGGTTCACAAAATTTCACATTTTGGATATGCAAGTGGAGCAGCCAAACTATGATATGTAAGGCAACCTAGTTTGCATAGATTAGGTAACCCAAACTGGTTTTCAATGTATTTCAGTTGGTCAGAGTTGTGCCTACAGCAGCTGGAATTAGCACTAACAAAATTGACTGTAAGCACTATGGGGCATTATATAAGTATGATTGCTTTGCATAATGATCAGATCCCTTGGAGCAATACCTAAAGGACTTCCTAGATATTTGGAAATTTTGGACTTATTGGACTTGAAGATCCTAACTCAAAAAAACAACCCCACATCTTTTCTAGGAATGGCCTATATACTTAGATGTTACCTTAACAGTTCTTAGGGTCTTGGTTAGGTTTTGAACTTTATACCAATCTTTGACTGAGAATATAACAATAGATTTTTACTTTATAATAATAATAGCATGTTATCAAATACTTTCTGACTTGGTGGTCCTTTCCTTCCTCTGGGGTATCAAGAGACTGTGCAGTTTTCTCAGGGCCACAGAGGTTGGCTTTTTTGAAACTAGAAGCCATGTAAAGCAGTTATTTTTGCTTACTATAAAATATGTAGAGTTTTATTTATTTATTTTTAATTTATATTACTGCCCCCTCGCCAAGGCAACTCCTGGTGGCTCACAAATATAAACATCACATGACAATAAGACAGGAACCACAAAACTTTAAAAAACTGTTAAAATACCCTCCCAACAACCAGGTTTTCAGATCTTTCCTGAAAGGTCAGCAGCTCGGCCTGAAGGTCAGCTGTTTGGTCGGCAGGAGGTTCCATAGGGCTGGAGCAGAGACTGAGAAGGCCCTCTTTCTAGTGCTAGAGAGGTTAGCCTCTGTAGCTGATGGCACCATTAGGGAGCCTTTTCGGTCTGCTCTGTTGGGATGGGCAGATGTTCTTGGGGTGATGTGGTCCCTTAAGTTGCATCCTTATGCTCTTTGGATTCTTCATTGGGCTAAAAATGTTGATTCCAACAAGGAGTCTGAATGTGACCTGGTCTAATGTAAGAAAATCCTTCTTCTTTTCATCCAGATTAATACTAGATGCATAGTACATTTATCTCTGTTGTAGCTTCCCAGGAATGTTTAATGTTAAATTCAGTAGGATACAGTGTTAAAGTTGGCATCCATAGGAAATGCTGGTCTCTCTTTCAAGTAAAGGTACTTATGGTCAAGATGTATGATTTTAATAGAGTAGTTCACCTGTATAATATGTTGTAAATAGAGAAATAGACAGTTGATGGTGTTTCTGGCTATTAACTATAATAAGAGTATATAAATTGAAAATTTGGAATATTTAAAAGATTAGCACTGCAAAAAGTCACAGACTAGGTTCATTTAGCCTTTTAATTTGTAGTTTTCCATCTTATATGAGTGGAGATCCATTTGAATCTCTTAAATATTCATGATCTCTTCACCAGTCTGAGTGAAAGAGATAAAGCTTTTGATGGCAATCTGAAGAACTTGATTAACAATGTGCTAATCATCAGTACCATCTACCTGATTCAAAAAAATGTTTTCCATTCATCCATCATTTTATTACCAAAGAAGATTACACTAACTTACTATTTTTTATTTAATGAAGCCTTATGAATTGCAAATAACACAACTTAACAAAATGCACTTTGAATCAAAAGTAATTTAAACTTAAATTCTGAAATGACCTGTAATAATCAATTAGCACACAAACAAGGAAAAACAACTTACAAGGGAACCACTGTAAACCAATCCACATCAAGGTCATGTTAATAAATGTTAAATTGTGCCAAGGAATTAATTTTGCAATAAATTATTGTTGTTGTTGCAATATCTATCTAAAGGATATTACTAGGAGTAATTATCCATGTATCCAAATGCCTTAATATAGAGTGTGATCTATAGTATTTCCTCAAATTGCTTATCATGCAAATGGTAGCTATAGCAATAATATTACAGTAACTACAACTTACATTTTATCTACTGAAACATAGCATTCAATAGTTATAAGACCTAGATAATGTACATGTAATTGAAATAACTGATAAAAGGGGAAATAGCAGCATTGGATTTTCTGAATATCTTGTTTCCTGCCCCCATAAATTTAGGCAATGGTAAACACTTATGAACTTCAAATAAAATGCAGTTCTGTGACTGATCCAAAAGGATGTGCATTGATCATCTAGTAGTTCCCTTCCTAGACTGGAAGCACCAGCCTGTTCACATACATATCTATCATTTGTTGACTTCAGTATGCTGAGGACTTCCATGTTCTACTGGATTTTAATCATAATTACCAGTAGAACTTTTTTGACATTGATGCTAATCAATCACACTCCTAGTAAAATGAGAAGCATCAAAGCCCAGCACAATTTTTGATGCTGAAGTGAGAGTTTGGAGGGTGTTTTGTACCTATCCACCCTGTTCCTAACCTCCATTTGTTCAACAAATCTGCTTCCCCAAAGCCCCTCCATATACCTCCAAAAATGCAGAATGTCCTGTTTGTTCAAGTTATATTATTTCCGAAGGGAAAAGATGTTGTGTAGGTTCAGTGTAACAACATGAAGAGCGTGATGACTGGAAACAATGCCAACAGATTTGAATGTGAAACATCTCATGTGTTAATACAAACACACACAGCTAAGCTTGCAACACTAGTAAAGGTAAAAGTCAGCCTTGCTCAAAAAACAGTCATATCCGACTCTAGGGTTCAGTGCTCATCTCTGTTTATAGCCAAAGAGCCAGCACTCTCTGCATCTGCAGACATTTCTGTGGACATGTGTCAGGCATGCCTAGACACCGGAGTGCACAGAATGCTGTTTACCTTTCCACCGAAGTGGTACCTATTTATCTACTTGCAATTTCTTGCTTTTGAACTGCTAGGTTGGCACTTTTATCTATACAACACTGTGTACAGATAAAAGCCTGGAGATTTAAAACCAAACTATAACCACAAGCTTCTTTGCTGCTGGGCTGGTTTTATGTCTTCAAGGAAGATCCCTAGGCATGGGACATAATAGCTCGTCTACAGGTCCCAGTAGCAAAGTGGAATGACAATCCCAGGAGAAATGGGCAATGTATCTCTCTTATGGGAATGAAGTAAGTGTGAGTGTGTAGAGCAAAACCAAGTACATAAGAACATGTCAGAGGCTACAACCAAAGAAAGGTATTTCACAATGTGCCCACATTGTCACCTGGACATAACCTCATCATAAACCAAGGTGGGCTGTAGTTGTGGTGGTGGTTAAACAGGGCTAAGGACTTTTGTCCTCATGGTGAGGTAACCCTTACCCTTCACCTGGCTTCTTATTGTCAGTGATGAAACTCGAGAGTCTGCTTGGGCTAGGGAAGATGTCCTGTTTGTTCCTGGCTCATATGTTGTTTTTTCTACCCCATACTCGGCTGACTAAAAAGGGGAGGGGCAAAATTCCCCTCCTTCAATGTATTCATGTGCTTGTACTAAGGGGTCTCTTCATTCAAACACCTAAACTATACAATAGTGATTTGAAAAGGTGTATTATTAAGCCCTGTGTTTTGACTTTCTTTCCCTGAAATAAGACAGCCTAAGCACTACTGGCCTGATTGGCCAGGTTATCCTACTATTGTAATTGAGTAGACTATACTGCCAGTGACTCAACCCTGAAGACTTAGTGGCCTTAGGTGGTGAAGTCCACAGGGAAGGGTGACATTCCTCAAGTGGATTAAATCCCACTTGAATCCATCTTGATGGAGTGCAGCAGCTTCACAATACTGGCCTGGGGCTAATAACAACTGAGTGCTGCGAGGACAAACTTCATGGCTGATAGCCATGATGATAGCCAATATTCAGAATCCGATATGGCACTTGAAGAAGAAGCCCACTGGCACTATGTAACAACTTCTATCTCTTCAGTAGTTGATCACTCTCACTATGGCTGCTCATTCTGAATACCTAGACCAATCATCATAATCTTCTGCTCACAAGCAATAAGAAGTGGCAAAACTATCCATTCATCTGATCATGGGAGAACAGCCAAAACTTGAATCACACTAACTTAAGATCTATCATGGGTTTCTAAAACCTAAGTACTGTAAAGATGAGAGGTGACTGTTAGGACATTTTTCATTTGGGGGTATTGTACAAGATTGCTGCCCAGTGGAATAGTACAACTTTAAGGCCCTCCATGTGTTCTGAACACAGATGTCCATAATAGAGCCTCAAACTGATTGCCAGGCTGTGCATGCTTGGTCCATTTGCTCCTGTAACAGCCCAGCTGTGGCTGATTAGAGAATCTGCCCAGCAACAGTAGGGTATAACTGTGGCCCTCTGGGAAGGGTCTATGGAGGAGGCTATTATTCTGGAGGAGATTATCTGTGAGGAGGTTGCTATTCTGAAGGAGTCTATATACTGAGATGGACTGAGACACTGAAGGAGGTGATGCTGTTGAGAGCTTTTCTTCAACTGAGAAGAAAGAACTGCTAAAAGATCACCAGGACTCTTTTGAGTGCTCCTGGAGTTGGAGCCAACAGAGGACTCCAAGCTGTCTACCTACTGTGGGGCTTGGAGAGAAAGAGAGACTGTTGTATATAGTCCTGTGTATGTCTGTCTTCCCCTCACTGTAAGTAAAGCGCACCTTTCCACTGAAGGCATATGTGTGTGTGTTATTGCACTAAGGCTTTCGCTGCGTAAGAGCTTAAAAGTGCTACTCTGCTATCGAGCCACACATATCGCTAGGGGAATCCCTGATAACGGGTTATGGGCCCAGGGTGCGCCTAACAGCCACGCCTGACGACCCTAACTGCGCCCGTGGGTCTTCGCCTGTCAAGCCCGGAAGTGCTGTGTGCCTGGACTGGAGCTGTGGAGCCCTGATCAGTGTTCGGAGGAGCTGCGCTCCCTGGAGGACTCATTGCCTGCAGGACAGCGCCCCAACACAACCAGACGCCCCAATAGAGGTCCAGAAGAAGACGTCTACCTTGCTTCGTGTGTTCCTGCCAGCTGCATGTTTTGTGAGTCTGCAAGTGAGGGAAGAATGGCTGTTTCCAGTCTCTCACTGGTGCCCCTGCTTGATGGCACCAACTACCAGACGTGGTCAACCAAGTGCAGTCTGCTTCTGCGCAAGGAAGGGCTCTGGGACATTGTTGAGAATCCCCAGAAGCTAGAAGCCTTGGATGAAGAGGACACTGACAAAAGGGACAGACATGAGTATGATAATCAAAGGGCTTTTGCAATTATTGGGTTAACTGTAGCAGAGAGTCAGTTAACATATCTTAGAGGGGAGAAGTCAGCTGCCGCATGTTGGCAGAGGTTTAAGCAATTATATGTAAGGGACTCAGTCGGTTCCCAAATATCTCTCACCAGACGTTTGTTTAGGTTACGCCTCCAGGCTGGTGGAGATATGGCTCAGCACCTCCATTCAATTAGTGATTTGCTGCAGCGTCTTGCTGAGACAAACTTGTTCTTTACTGAAGAACAAAAAGCATATATTCTGCTATTGTCTCTGAGCGAAGAGTATGATGCTTATGTGTCATCCTTGGACATTTTGCCCAGGAGTGAGTTAAATTTCTCATCTGTTCAAGGTCGCTTACTAGAGCAGGACAAATTAAGGGGTTCTCTGAAAGAATTCAGAAAACCAGAAGTTCTTCTTGAAAGTGGTAGAAGCAAATCACCCCCTCCTCCCACTGTGTGTGTTTTAGATGTCAGAAGTCTGAGCATATTGCCAAGTTCTGTAAGGCAAGGTCGAGCCCAGATAAGGACAAGACATGTAGAAAAGCTAATCTCTCTGTTGCTGCTTTTGCTAATGTTGAACCTGGCACCTGGTTAATTGATTCTGGTGCATCTTTTTCCATCTGTAAAAATAGGAAAATGTTTACTGAAATGTCTAAAACAAAACCAGACTGTCACGTTAGCCAACGGGTCACGAGTCCATGCACTGGGTAAAGGCCAGGTAAGATGTGAAGCTTTGGGTGAAGAGCTAGAAATGCTTTATATCCCTGAGATGAAGTATAATTTGCTGTCTGTGAGAACCCTACTGAAAATGGGTTACTCAGTGACATTCCAGGGGAAGGAATGTGTCATTAAGGGACTAGATAGGGAGCTATCTGTTCCTATACACAATGATCTGTTTGTGTTAGGCTCCCGTACACTGAGTGCGAATCTGGCTGATAAAGGTTTTAGCAACAAGCTCTCCCATGACAAATGCATACACTTAATGCACAGACGGTTGGGACATGTAAATTTCCGAGACTTGAGAAGGACCATTGATCTGACTGAGGGCATAGCTGTGAAACCATGCAGCAGATTTCTGAGCTGTAATCCTTGTAACGAGGAGAAGTCTATGATCACCCCTACAAGTAGAGTGGGTGGTTTTAGCACTACCCAGCCCTTAGAGGTGGTGTCTGCTGAATTAATAGGTCCTATGAGCCCAAGCCCTGGTGGCTCAAGGTATGCCCTGTGCATCGTAGATCACCACACCAGATATGGGTTTGTGTATTTGCTAAGGTCCAAGGGTGAGATCTGCTCAACTTTAACCAGATGGGTAAGGTTCGCCCAGAACAAGGCAAACACACAAGTAAAGACCCTGATTACTGATGGGACACTGTTCACAAATAAAGCCAGTACTGATTTCCTGGCGAAGCATGGGATAGTCCACTACAGACCTCAGCATAACTCAATTGTAGAGAGGAGAGGTCAAACTCTGCAGGCCATGACAAGGGCTATGCTAAGTGATGCAGGTCTCCCTTGCACACTCTGGGCAGAGGCTATGAAGTGTGCGAACCATCTGCTGAATAATGTTTATCACTCTGGGATTGGAGAAATCCCTGCAAGCAGGTGGCATGGAAGGAAGCCAAACTTGGGCTATCTTCGACAAAATATACTACTGCACTTCACTCTACCAATATTTTGATCAAGAACTGTGTTTTCCTATTATACCAACCTTGTAGGAATTTTCCCCATCAGAAAATTCATGTCTGCTGTCAGAATTGGATATAGAAGGAGGAGAGGCTAATGTACAGCCACCCCGTTCAGGTGCTGGAATGTTTGAATAGGGCCATTGTACAGAAGACATGATACCCAGTGTGGTATATTAGATAGACTAATGAACTGAGACTCACGAGATATGAGTCTGAATCACCAGTCAGCCATGGATTTTGATCTGGATAAAGAAATAAGTACTAGTTCTTGGATAAAATATATTAAATGTTTTAGAATACTAAAATCTATGTCAATAAGGATAAAAGGGAGGAATACATAAGCTAATTTGAACATTATATTTAACTCTGGTGAAAGTAAATCAAATAGATGGAAATCACAGTAAAACCTCATTTAACACTAAAACCTGGTTCCACAAGTCTTCGTGTTATATGATTTTTCGTGTTATCTGATCCTCTATGGGATCCTTAGAGATACATTGTAACCACACAGGCTTTCGCGGTTGTTATCTGAAGCATCCCATAGGATCTTAATGTTATCTGATGCAATTCTTCCCCCCAGATTCCTTGATGTTATGCGATTTTCATGTTATTCGATACTAATGTTATATGAGGTATTACTGTATTCCAATATATGCTAGAGAGGGTGCCAGAAAATAGGTCTAGCATAAGGTCCAAATGTACAAATGTCAACATAATGAAAAGAAAACTTCACCACAGTGTGAATGGCAGTAGCTAAAACCAAGCAGCAAATGTTAGAGTGATCAAGTTACTTCAAGCTGATTATCTCACATACCAAATAGTCACGCTGTAATATACAAACAAATACATATGCAACTAACACCAATGACTAGATTAAAAGATAGGAACAATAGGTAACATATTCAGTCTCTTAAAATTGTTCTCCAGAAATTTTATTTTTCTGTTCAGGAAACTTGAAAAATGCACTTGGGAGTACATTTTGCTGTAGAGTTGGAAGGGACTGTACCAGTGCAGGAATCCACAGTAAAGTACTGTATAGCAATTCAGCTTCTGTTTAAAATGTCAAAGAATTATTTATTTATTTTTATTTATTTAATCATATTTATATGCCGCCCTCCTCAGAAGTGACCCAGGGAGGGCAAAAGAAGAAAAGGGCCAGTCAAAAATGAGATGGTTAGATGGTCTTGTAGATGTAGTGGGCACAGAGCTGGGTGGGTTGAGGAGGATGGTGGAGGGCAGAGATGCCTGGAGGGCGGTGGTCCATGGGGTTGCAAAGGGTCAGAATCAACTATATGACTAAACAACAACAAATTGGACTTATGAGCCACCCTGTAGAAGTAGGCCCACTGAATCTGCTGAGTTGTGGTGAGTTTCATGGATGAATGGCCCTAGTTTAGTTCCAGCTTACTATGTTAAGCAACAGAATTCCAGCTAGTGCTTTCTAGTTTGCAATTAACAATTCCCCACTGGATTCTCATGAAAGGAGCCTCATTCAAGAATCCCATGAATGGAGTTTCTGCAGCAAAAATCCTGTCAACCCAGAATAATTTCTGACACAAAAGTATTACTATACTGGATTCTCAAATTTTCCCCAAACCAGGAGGCAATCCCATCTGTGATTTATTAATTGCCTGCTGTTTGCCGTTTGCCTTCCTGATATGTTAAAAGCAACATGATTCTAGCCATTACCTATTGCATAGTACACTTTTGGAATTATTGTGCATTGGTAGCACAGTTGTTAAGCTGCTATACTGCAGCCAAACTGTTATGAATTTGATCTTGATGGGAATCAAGTTTGACTCAGCCTTCCATCTTTCTGACGTTGGTAAAATGAGTAACCAACATGTTGGAGGGCAAAATGCCAATTATCTTGTGAATTGCCCAGCAAATGCACTAAGCGCTACGTGGTGGTATATAAGTGTAATTGTTATTTAAAAACATGATTTTAAAAAAATTTACAATGCCCATATTAAAACACCTCCTTTAACAGCAATGCACTTAGTAAAAGCTTCCTTAAGTGAAAAGGCCTGCAGAATGATAGCAGAAATTATGCTAATTTGTCTCCCATGGAAGGGGATTACACAAACTGGGAGCAACCACCAAAGAGTCGCCATCTCATCTGCACCAAACATGCCTCTAAAGCTGGTTGGGAATGAGACAGAGGCTTACCCCCAATGATTTAGAACCTAGGGTATCTCATTTTGGGAAGATAACATTCCTCGGGCACCCTGAGCTCTAGATGTATAGGGCTTTATAACATTTGGACATGTTGCGACAATATTAGAGTAATATCGAATAATCAGAATAAGAAATGTTTAATTAATATTTTAGCTTTATCTCAAGTAAACCTAGATGATGTATTTCCTTATACACTGGGAAACTTATGTTATCTATAGTAGTAGTTCATGTGTGTGGAGGAAAACAGGAAGCAATGTAAACAAGAGCATGAACAATATATTGTATTGTATTGTATTGCATACATTGGAATGTATGGCTTCTGGTTGTGGTGAGAATATTGAAGTGTGGGAACAATTTTGTGAGAATCTTAGCTGGAAAATTACTGAACCTGGGTTGGAATTCTATAAAAGGTGTTTGAATTTTATTGCCAACTTTATATTTCCAAGAATACCATCTATTGGATATGCACCCGGCTTATTTTACTTGCTCAAATAAACTAAGCTGTATTAAAAGCCAAAACCTTGATCCAGAACTCTTATTAGGAATGTTGGGTTGGATAAAATATGCTTCAAAAGACATTAGAAATGTGTTACGTTGTCTGATATATATCCACATATGACCTCTGTCATCCTTGCTCTTCTAGAGCACGTTGCATCTGCCTCATGAACAGTCTAAAAAAGCAGACCTAGATAAGTCAACAGGATCTTGAGCTGAAACCAAATTCCTCACATGTTTATAATGGAGTTCATTAGCATGCTCTTCCTAAAAATGAAATAAAATTAAATCCTGAAATAATTTACATGATCCTTTATCCCTTATTCATAACAAAATGTGCCAATTCTGATGTTCTTTTCCAGCCTTAGCCAGGCCAGGCCTACCATTAGGCAGAATGAAGTAAGGGCATCAGATGGCTGATTTAGAATATAATGAAAAGTGCAGCTAGTTTTAACTTTATTTACTTATTTTAACAGGAGAACTATGCTATTATTCTGGTCAGTGTGATATTGAAAATAAAACTCTCCTGAGTCTGAATTACAGTGGTACCTCGCTTAATGAGCATAATGCGTTCCATGGGATTGCTTTTTAAGCGAGTTTGCTCTTTTAAGTGAAACACCATTGTAAGTGACCAATTGTGACTTCTGGCAGGGGGGAGGTTTGCGAGACCCAATTTAGTTGTTAAGCGAGTTTTTGGTTGGTTTTATTTGTTAAGTGAGGTGACCATTCAGAGAACATTCTGCTCTTTAGGCGAGTTACTTTCTTAGTGAGGTGCTCTTTATGTGAGGTTTTACTGCAGTTAGATTTTTAAAGCCACCTGAAATAATATTTTAAATACAGGAGCACAACAAATAGCTTTCTTTGTCATTGCTGTTCTAGTAAACTGAAGGGGCCTTCGCAATATGTTATTTCAGGAGAAGTGAACATAATTTTAGGAAAGAAAAATGGCACAGCCATTTAACTATGAAATACAGGGCCCCAAGAAATGTTATTTTAAAGCTGTTTGCGTTTTAAATGGCAAGAGTCTGTATATCTATTTGTCTAGACCCCCATCAAGAGTGCTATTGTAGCTAGAGGCTTGTGGTTGAAGAAGAGTAAAGGGCTACATCATGTCAAAAACCTGAAGTAGGAATTATTTCCTTTCTTGCTTCACTTCACAGCTGTATTATGTCACCAAATCACATCACAGTGTAATCAAAGATGAATAAAATATTTTTCCCCCTTTACCTTAAATGCTTTTCCTGTCAATTACAATCAAAAGACATGATTTCAGGTCTGTCAGTTGGCTGGGTTCCTTCTGACTGATGAGTCTAAAACTGTAATCTACTAAATATAAAATGAATCAGAGAAGTCTCAGAATGGTTCTGCCATTAAGAAAGAAGTTGTTAGATTTTTGTTTTGGTTTTTTCCTCCCACAGGGGACAGAAAAATAATTGGTCTTTAAAGAATGAAATCAAAGATGTTAAAAATGACTCTTGTGGTCTTTTTCATACTCTCTATTATTGGCATTTTCGTCTACTCTAAAATTCTTGCAGTTTTCCTTTGAGAAAGCTCATATCACTATTTTAATCAACCTGACTCTCATCCCATGCTCCATTAAAGTAAACATTAACTAATATCTTATTTTTATAAGTCCATACTTTTTGTTCAAATTATTACGTGCTCCGTAATGGCAAACCGTAATCCCACTACACAGCTACAACTTCTAGGCAGTTTACTAGCTTGATTACATCATTAACCATAATCAAAAACAGTTCCCCAGAATGATTTCAGCTTAGTAGTCAGGATTGCTTCCTTTGATCTCAGTGGCATCATTTTATGATAGGTTGCTCCTAATTTACACTACAAATGCTGGCAAAAATGAAAGTGGTATCTTCACAAGAAATATTGGATAAAATAAAAATAAAATAACCCGTTCAGCAATCTGTGTGAGCAGCTTTCATCGATGAACATTCACAATTTTTTTAAAAAAATTCAGGAAGAAGAAAAAAATCTAGATTGTGTTTCATCACTATATGATATTTCTTTGTGTTTTCTGGCATTTTTAACACTGTCTATTTTAGTGATCATATTAAAAACAATTCAGTTTGCATTGTGCTCAGGCAAAATGAGTTTGATCATCATAACACTAGAGTATTTCAGGGAATATCTTGTATCTATATAAATATACACATACAACACACAACATTTTATTTTAACGTACTAATAATACTTAATAAAAACATTCATTAACAGGTAGTATTGGGGCATTGTTGTTGTTTTGCCATTTCATTTGTAATATTCTCACCACCAATGAGCAAATATGAACCTAGAGACTTATGAATATTGCATGCCATTATTAGGGACATAATATTTCTTTATGTGCTGAAAGTGGAATTTCTAGAGCTACTTTGGATAGCACAATATATGGGACTACAAAAATGTTATATAGTGGAAGTCCAGTACAGACAATAAGAGATTTAGAGAGTACTAAGACAGTGCCTCACAGTCTTCATGTTTTAGACAACACCTTCCATCAATGCTGACCATTACTCATGCTAGTTGAAATGATGGGATTTAAAGCCCAAGATATCTAAGGTCACCAGGTTGAGGGTGACTACCAAACCATGTGCCACTACCCAACAAACATAACTACGTGACTCCAATTTTGTATGGACAAAGGTCCACATGATGTTGTTAGGGGTGGAGGAGATGGGCAGGGAAGGTTACTGGTTTCTTCTTGTGAACACAATCCAATATGAGGGTCATGGTAAAGAAAACTAGAGCATCCTTTCAGTGCACTAATTTCAACAACACACAGGTATTTACCTCTTTACTGAGACTGTCAGCTTTTGAACACAGACGCAAATGGCCTCCCCCTCTTTACAACTCGGAGGTTGTGGTGAACTACTTACACTTAAGCAAAGGTCTGAGGAGTGTACATGGTAAGAATAAATAGGAAAACTATCAAGAGAGATAAACTGAAAGGCTCCCGTGCACACACAGAATGCTGCATGCAGTCTTTTGGACACCAGCCTATCTGAAGAAGTAGTCAAGTGTAGATGTCATGGCTGTGGCTTTGTGGAGCAGACAAAAACTCTCTGTGTGAGATGTGAGATCCCTGTGGGATGTTACAGTAGAAAGAGCAAAAAGCAGATGTGTGAGTCACTAGCACATTTGCCTTTCCCACTGTGTGACGAGAGATGTGGTCTCCATCATGGAAGTATTTCCATAGCTCTGGATTCTTTGTTACTGTGGCAACTTTTTTCCTTTTTATATTTGCCACTTGAGTGTTCTGATAAAATCATCAATACATGCAGTTTAACTAACCACTGATGTCAAATATATGATCTAGCCCAGGGGTCCTCAGTTTTTTAAAGCTGAGGGCAGGGTCACGCTTCCTCAGACTGTTGAGGGGCAGTACTTGTGGTGCCCCCTCAATGCCGCCACTGCCTTCAGCAGCAGTGGTTACCACCCCAAGCCCACCACACCCCCAAAAACTCCCCCTACTACCTCCCCAATGCTCCCCTGCTTATTGGCCTGGAAGAGCTGTATCAAGAGGCTGAAGGAAACCCGTCCATGGCCACCAGAAATGTGGCAACTTCCACTTCCACCCCTGCCTCCTCCTCAATCCTTGTCTCTTCTGCTTGGCTTGGTGTGTCCCTAATGGTGCTCTTTTGCAGGGCAGATGTTGTAAGGCTTATAACATCCACCCTGCTATAGAGCACTGTTAGGGACATGCCAAGCCAAGCAGAGGAGACAAGGACTGAGATGGCAGCGGGGGTGGAAGTGTTGGCTGGAGCAAGGGTGTGGGTCAGATGATTTCGTGTAATGGGTCGGATTTGGCCCACAGGCCATAGGTTGAGGATCCCTGATCTAGCTAATAACTAGATGAAAATAGTGAAACTATTCAAATAAGGCCCAATGGATTTCTAGAGTTCTTGTAGAAATCCACCCCCTCCCCCTTTAAAATACACTGGGAAATGGAGTTTCTTATACTGTATACAGTGGCCTATAGTGGGCTATTTTGGCAGTGACAGGGTGCTTCTTATACTCCGATGCCAGCAAATAAAGTAAGTGCAAACCTTCTTTTTCAAGTGCCATATCCATTCTGAATATTGGCTATCATCATGGCAAAAGTCTTCCTGTTCTTCACTCCTCAGAACAATTCTTCTGAGGACATTCCATACCAGTCTCTCAGGTTCTTCAGCCATGAGGTCAATCTATGTCCACGGCCTCTCTTCCCAAGGACCTTTCCTTGCATAGCAAATTGGAGTACAGTATTCTATACTTTATGTTGTCCCTCATGATATGCCCAAGGCATTGGCTCTTTCTTTATTTAATGGTGTTATGCAGTTCTTGTTCTTTATCCATCTGGTGCAACATTTCAACATTAGCCACATGGTCAACTCATGATATCCTTAGCAGCTGTCTGGAGATCAACATGTCAAACATTTTGCTCATCTAGACTTCTCAATATATTCTGTGACCGTGTTTTCATCATCGTCGTTTCAGTTTGTATTTTTTTTAAAAAAATTGTGTGCTGCCAATTCTGACTTGTTGTGACCGCTTACAGGGTTTTCTAGGTAGAGAATATACAAGAGTGGTTTACTATTCCCTTATTCTGCAGACATACTGGGACTGAGCATCTTGCCCAAGGCCCCATAGGATGGCTCTTCTCCTGAGAGACAATGGAGAATCTAAACCATCTAAACCATTGACCTATAGACAGCAGCAAAATATTACTTACTTTGAAATATTAAGCAGTGACACAATCAGCCCTGCTCTCCATCTGCCCTTATATCCAAGTGAAGGATTGTCTGAAGGGGAATCAGTTTGCCACACAGTGAGATTTTCTGGATCTCTGACTACATGCAAAACCTCCACACATAGCCTAGAGTTCTTTCCCCCTTCGGCTGGTCTGTTTTCCAAAGGAGATAAAGACAAGAAGGGCATGGAAACAGAACCTACTCTCTACTCACACTTTTCAGGTTAACACTTTTTAAATGCCTGAATAGGGCTGATAACTATACAGAAACACAAATAAAGTACTAGAGCAGTGTTTCACAGTGTGGGCGGAGTTAACATCATGACATCATGATGTCATGACATTGTGGGCGGGGCAAAAAAAATAAAAAATAAAATAAAAATAAAAATAAGCACACACACACACCTCAACCCACCCATCCATCCACAACACAAACCCATAAAATAAATAAATAAATAAAATACATTAAAATACACCCACCCACCCAAACACCAACCCCAAACACAAATCAACCAGAGCTTTTAAACCAGAGCTAAAAGCTTATTCTGGCAAATCTTTCTCACACTAGGTCAGATGGAAGGAACTACAGAATGAACTCACCACAAGATGGCTTCATTTTGGCACTTTTCAACTTTTCAACAGTTAAAGAAGTTAGGTACTAAGTCTTTGCCTAACCAGTTCTCTAGGATAATATGCCTTAATGTAAATGTAAAACAGCTGTATCTCCTTAAGGGTTCTCCAGTTGGAACAACAATTGGAACAGCACAGGTGTAGCTTATTGATGAGGTAACTCCAAGACTTTGCTTAAAAACCCCAAGCCAGGCTGCCAGGCCTTTTTAGGAACTGTGGTAGTACGTCAATATAGGTAAAGGTATTAAACACACATTAAAATGCACACAGACACACCACATCCAAAGGTGAGTCACTTACCCTGGGGAGCAGGCTATAGGGAGCTTCAGGCTAGCAGCTTCTCTTCCTCCTCCCCGCTTGGGAGGACAGCAAAGAGGCCATGCATACGTTCCACGCACTGTAGGCATGCATGCACACCAAGTGCTTGGCACACATGCGCAGTGGGGGAAACAGTGAAAAGGTAAGCCCTGAAGGTGGTTCCCCCCTAAAGCTGCTACCAGTTCTCCAGGACATTGGGAAAAGTTACTACCAGTTCTGTGAACTGGTGCGAACCTGTTACATCCCATCACTGGTTTTTGGACTTCAATTCCCAGAAACCTAAGTCAATTCTTCAATGCACTGACCAGCCAATGTACTGACTTAGGCTTCTGGGAATTGAAGTCCCCCTGTGGGGCCTGGGCCCCATGTTGGATACCACTGTACTAGAATGTATTCTTGGCTTGCAGAAATTCCCATGTTTATTATCTGACATGGACCTTTCTGCCTTATACTCTAACAGCAATTACATCTGATTATGGCAACACTTGGCAAAATGAGCCAGTAACCTGACTACATTTAGAAGAAAAGAAAAATACTATACCTTTTGCTGAAGGCCAATCAAAGGACCATTTCAGTGATGGAATATACCAGGAGTGCCCAAACTCTGACCCGCAGGCCTAATTGGCCCCCTGCATATAATTAATGTGGCCCACGGTGAGCTCCCAGGCTTCACCATGGACTGCCCCCCCCACCTGACATCAGCAGTGGTGGCAATGGAGGCAGCGACTGACCTTTTTCCAGGCTGCTCCGAGCAGCCTCTCACTTGATCCTTTCCCCTCAGCAGCCTGTGCTGAAGCCAATCGCTGCCTTGGGGGAATTTTTGGAGCCTCCTGCAAGTCAAAATTTGCGGTGCTAAGAGTGCCTCCTGGCACGCTCAGCATTGTGTTGTCTCAATGTTTTCTAAAATACAGTATGTCCCCTTGCCTTTTGAAATGAAAAAGAATGAGGCTTCAGAGAAAGCAAAGGTTGTTTCTGGGCAATCCATTTGGCATGTCTCCAGGCGTGTGCTGGTATATCAGGCAATTGGGCTTTGTCCCACTCCTCCCTTGCCTCTTGCGCCCTGGGTCACCAATAGCAATTATTGGGATTTTCCCCAAACCTCCCCCCCATAGGCACCCCCACCACTCCCTGTCCACGCCTTCCCATAGTGCCGTAAACTAAATTAAGAGGAAATAAAATCCCAGCAAATTAAATGACCTGACATTTATTTTTTGGTTCATTTTATTTCCCATTTCTCCAAGTGACTGAAGGCAGTATCCATGGTGCTCTCAACAATCCAGTGAGGTAGGTGATGTTTGGATACCTCTCATTTACAACTAGAGGGGCAACGTTATCTAGTACTCTACTCTGGCATGGAAAAATAATTGTGGCTCTCCCTTGGCAATAATAGTTTACTAGTAGTAAAACAGGAAGCTAGTAGAAATGTATTCTGCTCCTTGGGGCAGACAAAAAAAAGGTGCCCTCTCTCCCACAAAAAATGCTGTGTAGTAAGTTAAAGGAAAAGATCTCCATTGCTTGAAAGCCAGCCATGTCTGACTCTAGGGAGTGGTGCTCATAATTGTTTACAGCCAAAGTGCCAGCACTGTCTGCATTTGCAGACATTTCCATGACAGTTATGACTAGATGCCAAAATACACAGAATGCTGTTACCATTCCTGCCAAAGTGTTACCTATTTATCTACTTGCAATTTTTTTGCTTTTATACTGCTAGTTTGGCAGGGGCTGGAACCAGACAATAGGAGCTCACTCCACCACTCAGTACTCCGGTCTCAAACTGCTGACCTGCTGATCCTCTGGTTGTCAAACTCAGAGTCTTAACCACTAAGCCACAACAATCCTTCTGCATAGTATCCAAGCCCAATCAAGTTAATATAGGATCTGAAATAGAAAATCTCTTAAGACTCTTTCCTTAGCAATAAAAATAACACCCATCAAGTCTTTATATGACAGCCAAAACATTTGCCTGAAGAAGCCCCTTCACCCTCTTTAAGTGGTGGGGCTAGACCTGTAGTCTAGACAAGACTCACAGTATTTCTCTTCCTTTTTCACATGGAGGTAGGAGGACTTTAATCCTAAAACTTGTTTCAATATAATCTGAAAACTGAACACTAATAAGGGATTCCTTCACAACCTGCCAGTTCCCTCCTTTAAGTGCCTGAAACCCTCAAATGTGTCCTGAGGTTTTGCTCCTTAAAGAAAGAATTCTGTTGTTGCCAATGACAACCCCTGAGCTCAGCATTTTATTTCTTCCACACTAGGAAAGGTTGGGAGGGTGGGGGAGAGAATAAAAAATACAAATTGGAGGCTTTCTTGACAGGTGGCAAAGAATATTCATTCAAGTAATTTTCTTCTTACGTTACTACCTCCTTTGCTCCCCCCACACCTTAAAAAGTCTACCATAATCTCATGTAAATTAGCCTACTTTTTTTTCCAGGATGGCAGCTCCCTGCATAGTCTAAAAGCAGAGTAGATACAGAGAACAAAGATGTTGCCGACATCCTTCAACTTGGTAAATGCTTCTAGCATAGCAAAAATATTTTAAAATTGCCAATAATTATAAAAATGATGCTTGCCATGGCATAATTATTTTATAAACCATGTAGCATACAACTGTTTCTCGTCACGGAGGCCATCTTCACACTGTACCATATGGCTAATGGCTTCTATTGTGCATCACACCATACTGTGTATTCCTTTCTCATCATACTGTATTGGCTACTGAATCAGTTTGCTGTTAATGTGTGTGTGTTACCCTTTCACTGCATGTTTATTTTATGAGATTGTGGCATCTGTTTTTGGTGTTTACTCTAAAAGCGACAGAGTTCTGTTTCCAGAATTTGGATATTACCTCAATATTAATTTCCCAAGACAGGCTTAATTTTTTTTTGTTATTGTTTGCCTAGGTTTATGACTTTTGCTGAAGTTTATGACTCCTCTCTCTGTGTGTCTCTATCTCTCGTATTCTGCTTTTGAAAACAAAATCTAACAGAGGAACTTTATCTGTCTAAACCGCATTCTAAATTTTAAACTGCTAAATTTGAATCATTATCTACAAGTTAGTTTTGAAAAATTCATTTAAATGATAGTTTCTCCTTCCCAAACATATATGCCATTCCCAAAGCATGAACATTTAAAGACTTTTTCTTGACTCAAAATGTGCCATGCTGTAGCCTTTATTCCCATCCCCATTTTCAGTGCATAGCATTATACTGACAGAGAACCAGCTCCCCACCCACCTCACACACAGAGCATGTTGTCAACATTTTTGTGGTGTTATAATAACCTTTGCATTATTTACATACATATATTAAAAATTCAGGAAGAATAAAATGTGCAAAGAAAAATATATTATTGCTATGCTCTATTGAAGACAGAGACAACATAAAGAATCTTGATAATTCCAAGCATGCAGATCCAAGTTGTGAGAAATATAGCAAGAAAAGTTTGAAGATCTTTGAGCCATTCAATTATTGTGGTTCCATTTTCCACCAGAATGATATGTGGAATTGCAAGTGGATCCAGATGAGAACCAACTCCTTTACTTCACCTATTAATAAATTCATTTTAGTGTCTGTGGAATGAATCAGCATGATGGTTCCCCCCACTACAAGTGTTAAATTAGGGGTAGGCAACCTATGGCCTGTGGGACATATCTGGCCCACAGTGCCAAATAATCTTACCCCCACCTTCACTCTAACAGCCACTGCCGCCACCAGAATCAGCCATGAACTTGTTTACAGCAGCCACAGATGTGTTTCCAACAGCCACTGTCATGTTTACAACAGCCACAGTCATGTTTACGACAGCCGCAGATGCATTTATGACAGCCACAGATGTGTTTATGGCAGTTGTAAACAGTGGGGAGGGGACCAAAAGTCTGGCCCTCACAACTGTCTGAGGGAGTGTGACCCATCCCCTGACTTAAAAAGGTTGGCACCCCCTGTGTTAAATAGTTTATCTTAATTTATCAAAGGCAGGATACTGATGTTTCTGTAAATTCTGAAGGATCATACAGTAGAGACAGGAACATCTATCTGGATTCATGCCTCCAGCCCATATTGTTCTTCTGATCTAGTCAGAGAAGGAGGCACAGCTCATGAGAACAATGCAGACTAAAGGCATGAGCTAGAGTAAAAGTTTCCAGTTGACATGCTCATTTTTGGAAGAAGACTCTTTGAGGTCTCATTAGGAGTAAATTCTTACTCTTGGGGAGATTAGCAGGACAAATTTTGCATCTAAGAGGCAGATTAGTTTCCAATCACCCAAATGTACAATCCTTAGCTTTTAACTGTGATGTACTCAGTGATGGGCTGCTACCGGTTCGGACCGGTTCACCCGAACTGGTATCAGCTTTCCGGAAGGGATCACCGGGTGGTTCCAGAGGGCGGTTCCGTTCGGTTGCCTCTCCGGTTGCCCTCTGGAAGTACACAAAAAAATTGAAGTGAGCATGCATCAAATGGAGGTTTGACATATGCACAGTTTTGAGCAGCCATTTTGGCTGCCCAGAAAGGGCGCAGGCAACGCCTGAAGCAGCAGCAGCAGCCTTTCCTCACTGGGCTGTGCCTTGCCATGCTGCCAGGCCGCCAGGCTGCTGTGGCAGTTTGCTGCAGCGGTTGTTTGCCGCAGTAGCGGTTTGCCTCTGCACTGCCATGCCACTGCGCTTCCTGCCTGCCTGCCTACCTAGTGTCTGCCTGGCTGCCTAGTGCCTGCTTCCTGACCCCAGGCCAGGTAAGTGATGGGTTTGTGTTTGGGGTGGGTGGGTTGATTTGTGTTTGATTATTTAAATTTTAATCTGTATTTTTATTTAATTTTTATTTAATTTTTTAATTATTATTTTTTATTTTTTATTTTTTCTTTGGCTCCACCCACAATGCTATGACATTATGACATTGGCTCCACCCATGACATCAGCTCCGCCCACGGTGGGGTAGCAAAATTTTTGACAGCCCACCACTGGGTGTACTGGAGACAATATCTATACTGACTCCTGCTCCCTGTATACCCAGGCCCATGTTGATCATTCCTGGACTGTGCAAAAACTTTAGAGTAGATAATCATGTGCCTTGGACATTAACTGTTGTTTTGTGGTGGGTATTTGCCTGGCTTGGTTTTGCTTTGGGTTAGGTTTTGGATTAGGAATTCTCTTACTGTTTTGGTCTCTACTGTTATATTTTTGAATTTTTTTTGTCTATCCTTTTTTTTCCTATCCTTGTTTGTCATGGACATTTTAACCTAGAGGCATATAATGGCTGTCAATATCTGAAGAAAGTTTTGTGTCTCTAAAAAGCATTTAGCTCAAAAGGCCAGTATTTAGCCGTGGAAAATAAACCTCAAAGGGGGTTTAAAACAGAACTTGTTTTTTCACTGAGTGAGTTCTCTCCATCCTGCTTATGGACATGTGATTGATTTTACCTTATAAATAAGGCACAAATACATTTGCTCGAAGCTATGGGTTTGGCCTCCCTTACGTGCCCAACAATATTGGTAAGTCTGTAATTTTTACCATGCTTTGTAATTTGATACATAATGGTTATTGTCTGTTTCCAGACAAGAAGCAGCTTCTCTTGTGTTTAGAGATTGCATTCCCATTTCTCATATAATTCTTTCACTGCCTTACTCTTGTTTAAAATAATGTTTGATGTTTATGCTATGCTATAAGGTTACGGTTTAAATTCTGTCTTTTTACAATATTTTACTTTAATTGCCAGCTATGCTAGTTCTATGTCAAACAAAAGTAAAGCAGCAGCAGTTGACAGAAATTTATGAGCTCAATCTCTCCTATGTTTATGTACAAAATCAAGTACAGTAAAACCCAGGTTACAAGTGCCCTGGGTTACATTTGCCATGGTTTACAACAGCAAATTTAATTAAAATAATTCCCCGGGTTATGACCTTTTTTCAGTTTACGACCTAAAACTGTGCTATTTTAAACTCTAAAATGACTGTCGCTGCCATTTTAGAATTCAAAATGGCCACTGCCATCATTTTAGAGTTCAAAATAGTCACTGCCCCCTCTACCTGAAGTCACAACGCAGCCTGGGGGAGGTGTACATTTTCAGCTGTAGTGCTGCCCAGGGAGCTTTGAGGAAGGTGTGGTCCGAGTGGATAACGTCCCCTGACTCTCTGGATGTTGGTAGGGTTGGAAAAGGGGCTCAAAATGAACCATCCCCAGGTTGGAACTGAGTGGATAAGGTCTCCAAACAGCGTGGGAAAGGTAGGGAGATTGCTTCATCACTTTTATTGTGGTGGTCAAAGATCATGTCTGGAATTTTTTGGTAGCTTTTTGTAATTATTTATATTTTTTTATTTTGGTTTTGTCAGGACTGTTTCCCTTTTTGGGCAGTGTGGGATGATCGTGTCTACCAGTTTTTGGATGTTTTTGAGATTTTTTTGTATTTTTTTGTATTAATTTTTGTCCGGTCAGGACTTTTTAAATTTTCAATGCATTTATATGGGAAAACGTGCTTTGGTTTACGATTATTTCACTTTACGACAGAGGTTGTTATAATGAACCTCCATCATAACCAGTGATGGGATGTAACAGGTTCTCACCAGTTCGCCAGAACCGGTAGTAACTTTTCCCAGTGTCCCAGAGAACAGGTAGCAGCTTTTGGGGGGAACCACCTTCAGGGCTTACCTTTTCACTGGTTCCCCCACTGCGCATATGCACCAAGCATTTGGTGTGCATGCATGTCTACAGTGCTTGGTGCGTATGCACGGCCTCCTTACTGTCCTCCTTGCTGTCCTCCTTGCTGTCCTTGTGTTGTGGGCGGGTGGGTGGGTTGAGGTGTGTGTGTGTGTGTATGTGTGTGTGTGCGCGCGCGCGCGCTTATTTTTTTATTTTATTATTATTTATTATTTTTTCTTTGGCTCCACCCACAATGTCATGATGTCCTGGTGTTGGCTCCACCCACACTGATGACATCACAGTGGGGTAGTAAAAATGTTGACATCCCACCACTGATCATAACCCTAGGTTTTACTGTAGATAAGAACTGTTATAAGTGTTTTAAATACTATTTATTTCCTTTTATGACATACATGCCTGAATTACACTAAGGCAAAGGTTTGCAACCTACAGCCCGCAGTCCACACCTGGCCCCTGACGCCATTCCATCCGGCCTGTTGTGACAACCCCAAAAGTGGAAGTGGATGCACCCACACATATGCACATGTGCCCACTGCCATTTTGTCTGGCTGCAACGTGGTCTTGGGGGCGGGGTATCTGGCCTGTGGCCTGGTAAAGTTGAGAACCCCTGCACTACGGTTTGCTTTTAATAGTGTTGTTTTTCAATCAGTTTCTCACAGGAGCTGTTAGAGACTACAGGCAAAGAGACAAGAGCTGCTCCTGCTTGTTTTTCTGATAAAGCCAAACAGAAAAATATTAATCCTTTCTCATCTATGCTCAGCTAGAAAGTAGTTTTCGAACATAGTACTTTTATTCTGTTCAGTTTTAAAACCTATCAAGTTGTTATGCATGCTTTCATTGTTATGCTAATCCATCTATAAATGCCTGATTGTTATTAAGTTACTATTTTTTTCAGTTTTACATCTGGCCTAGACATGGAAGAAGAGTATACAGTCAAACCTCGCATAAAGAACGTTTCGCTTAAAGTGTAAGAAGCTTAAAGAGCAGAATTTTCTCTGAATGTTCGCTTCGCTTAACAAATAAAACCAACCAAAAACTTGCTTAACAAATAAATTGGGGTTTGCAGTACCCCCCCATTGGTCATTTACAATGGTGTTTCGCTTAAAGAGCAAACTCACTTAAAGAGCAATCCTGTGGAAAGCATTATGCTCTTTAAGCGAGGTACCACTGTATTTCATTTAATTGCATAGAAGTACTGTATTAAATTACTTTGCATTTATCCTTGTGCAACCAATCAGTTTAAGATACCATGAACTTGTATTTCACTTTATGAGATTGCATTTTCTTTCTAAAGCATATAGGTTTACAATGCATTGTTTTATTGATTATGCAGTGATTTCTTTTGAAGTATATCTGCTTGTTATAACTTAACTTTAAAGTAATTCATTATCCATAACTACTTCTTAGTTACATCTATTTTTTCAGTTAACTATTGTTTTAAGCTATACATGCTTACTGATTATGTTTTAATGTTCTTTTAAGATTTTATGCTTTGTTATTAATGTATCATAAATATTTTAATAATTATGTTCAGTAAAGTATTTAAAAAGGTACTTGTGTCATCATTTGTCTCTCAAAACAATGTACCACAGGGTGTAAATATATGAATAGCTAAACTAGTATGCTGGGTCATAAACAATTTAATTGAGGGTTTGGGGTGTTTTTGGCAAGAATCTACAGGGTGGCCTGTAAGTCCCTATTGAATCTTTCTTTAAATTTTCTGCTTATTTTATCCAGGGTATCACCAGTATTCTTGTGCTCATGCACCCACGTACTTCTCACAATACGCTCTTCAAGTATAAATGGGCTTAAATCAGCCATTCCAGGAGGGGGGGAGAGAAAAAATTATAATACATATGGATGGGTTAGGACTTACGGGCCACCTTGTAGAATCGGGATTTCACAGATACAGAGCAGGTGTCAGCTGCACCTGGGAAATAGGGAGTGCTGTTTTTGTCAGGGTGTAGAATACACAATGACAGAAAGCTCTAAGCCTAACATGGCAAAATCCTATTGCTTAACATAGTAAATCATACTAGAGTAGGTCCATTGAATCAATAATTGGATTCCAGATATTATTTCCAAAAGAAGGTTGAAAATACCTTTCTCTTATGCTGATGAGGAAAATTGGTGAGTTGGCTTATTCATAATTTCCACTGATTCAAAAGCCTACTCTAACTATGTTTTACTGTAGCATAGTATTGTTAAACAAGAGGTGTTTGTTCTTTATAAAGTAAAATCAAAAAGTAAATAGGCCATATCTCAATACAAGTAATACCCTGGATAACGATTCCATCGGATAACGCTAGAATCGGATAACGATGCAAGTTTTTTGGAAAAAACTTGCATTGGATAATGATTCTTTAGCGTTATCTGAGGCAATGGTCTGCGGGGTGGTAGTGGTTTGCGTAGAACTTCTATCCAAACCACCCCCACCCGCAGCAATGGATCGCTGCGGGTAGGGGGTGGATTGGGTAGCCCAATCCACCCCTCGCCCGCAGCAATCTCTGTGACTGCAGTAGGGTCAGGGGAAAGGCACGTGCTCGGGATTCCTTCACCCCTTCTTCATTCACAGCGCTTGTAGCTTGGAATGTAGGAAGGTGCCTCTTCCCCCCCCCACCTTCCTTCATTCCACGCTAACGCTGCGCTGGGTGGGGGGGAAGTAACCACCCCAACCCACAAATTGTCTCTTTTCCTCTGGATCTTCTTGCTTTTAAAGCTAGCTCTGGGTGGGGGGAATACCCACCCCACAAGGGCAGCAATGGATCGCTGCCCTTGCGGGGTGGGGTGGGTATTTTCCCCCACCCATCCAGTGCAGCGCTAGCTTGGAATGCAGGAAGGTGGGGAGGAAGAGGCGCTAAAAGTGCAGGAGGATCAGGGGAAAGGCGCTCACTCACACCCTTTTTCGTAGGTGAGTGAGCACCTTTCCCCCGACCCTCCTGCGCTCTTAGCCATCGCTAAGAGTGCAGGAGGGTTGGGGGAAAATAGGCGCTTGCTCGTGCCCCTTTTGTGTGCAAGCGAGCGCCTTTCCCCCAACCCTCCTGCACTCTTAGCCATCGCTAAGAGTGCAGGAGGATTGGGAAAAAAGGTGCTTGCTCATGCGCCTTTTTGCAGGTGGGTCAGTGCCTTTCGCCCGACCCTCCTGTACTCTTAGCCATCGCTATGGTTGAGGGTTGAATTGGGCTACCCAATCCAACACCCAATGCAGAGATCCATCGCTGCGGTTGGGGGTTGGATTGGGTAGCCCAATCCAACCGCCAACTGTAGAGGTGACTTCAGTGACAAACTGCGCGGTTTGTCCCTGAAGTCAGGGCTTTTTTTTTTTAGCGTTGTTCAATGCATGCATCGGACAACGCTAAAAATCGAATAACGTCATGACTTGTGGAACCAAGTCATAATGTTGTCTAAGGTTTGACTGTATATTCATTTTAGAAGATGCAATGTCATGTAAAAAGTTGCACATAAAGTAAGAATCCTGGATGTAAGGCAAAGAAGCTATTTCTTGAAGCCATTATGTTTATAAATAAAAACTTAATTGACAGATAGGTAAAAACTGCTGAACTTGCCGGTATATGAACCCTTTTTTATATGTAAGTGTTATGGCTGAATGGCTCCCTCCCTCACCCCTTTTGCTCAATATGGCACTAATCAAGATGAAGAAAGTAGTTTAAACCATGACCTAGTCTACACCCAGGTCATGTTGATCTCATTTATCACTCGTCTTTAAAGGCAGACGACACTGCTATCTATGTTGGACCCCATCTGGTAAAAGTATGTTTTTTTTCAGTGTTAACAGTGCCAAAGTTGCAGCACATAGTTCTTGGACAAACAGAAAAGCTTTTGAAGATATTTATGGGAGTTTGGATACTTTTTAACTGTATAAATGCCCAAATTATTTCTAGCATATACAGTCTGAAATGAGCTATACCCCAAAGCCTAAACCCTAACATCTGCAAGATACTTTGTGGGTCAGATATTCTAGTGATGTAATCTTCCCTTTGAAAATTTTCTTACACATGGTTAACAAGGTGTTTGCAGTGGAATTTATTATAGCAGATGAGATATTTGTATAGTGTCCAGAAGACTCCTTTGTGACTTCAATGCAATAATTACTTCCTGAACAGATATAGTAATACTACTATTCGACTGAACAACAATAAACTACTTGTAACATCTACTTGTAATGTCTTGTTCAAACAGCTAGGTTGGCAGGAGCTGGGATCTGAGATGGGTGCTCAATCCAAGACATCATGCAGTACATCCCATAGGTGCTGCCCCCTCCCTCCCTGTCCAGCACCCTTTTAGCATAGCCAGTATGCCCCTGCATGCATGAAACAAACATGATACTATGTCTAGACACAACAGACTTTATGTTCTCTACAAACAATAATATGCAATGTGGTCTGTCTCATCTTGATTAATATCAAATCAGTTTGATTAAGATCCATCAGCTGGAAAAATAACTCTTTTTATGACTGTGTGACTGAAGGCATTTTGTAATGATAACCCACACAGATACATGATTGCTTGTATGGAGCTGGTACTGAACAAAGAAAATTCTTATAAAGGCCAAAACATCTTAAAACACAATCCTACATGTGGTTAGCTCAGTGGGATGTCACTTGAAACAACATGTGAATAGCTGAAGAAGTGTTTTCAAAGAGTAAAAAAAAGTCCTTCAAAGTCTATAAATCAGACATTTAGAATACCAAAGGAGATTCCCTTAATCATTTTGATGAAACAGATCGTGCATGGAACTGACATGAGAAGGACACAAAAGCTTCAAAACTCTCTGTCTAATTTTCATAAACAGGTAAGCAATCCATAAACTAATTTATCCATACTGGAACTTGGGTAAAAATGATGACTCTTTAGGAGCATTTTATTCCTTTCCCCACATTTGTTCTGAAATTAGAAACATGAAAATAACCTTGCTGCATTCTATTGCTTCATCTGTCTCTCAATATATTACACAAGGTGAATGACCATAGCATTGTTGCTGCCCTAGCATTGTATGTGTTGCTGATGGGCTATGATCTTTATGGTCTGAAGGACTTAAGCTATGGCAAGGCATTTTCCTGAAGCAATGAACATTGAGCCAAGGAAACTACTGTTTTCTGGGGGGGGAATTGACACAGAGGTTCCGGTGCCATGATTGTCTAAGTGCACCATTTCTCTTTCTTTCATATGCTTTTGTTTATTGTGGAGCTGAATTTGAGCGGACTATAAAGATTTCTCTTCAGCAAACAGGACCGTAGCCAGGATTCTAGATTTTTTTTCAGGGGGGGGGGAGGTTCAGGAGGGGCAAAAAAAATTTCAGGGGGGATTGGGTTGGGGGGGCCTGTTATCTCAGGAGAGTTTTCGCCGCTGTCGCTTCCCCCACCCCCGGCTCCCGTCTGGCTACAGCCCAGCCCTATCAGCAAAGGAGACTCTGTAAAGGTTGCCATTGCATGAAAGCCAGTCGTACCCAACTCTGGGGTTCAGTGCTCATCTGTTTATAGCCAAAGACCCAGCCTGTCTGTGTCTACACACGTTTTTGTGGACACGCGGTAGGCATGCCTCAACATCAGAGTGCATGGAATGTTGTTTATCTTCCCACTGAAATGGTCCCTATTTATCTACTTGCAATTTCTTGCTTTCAAACTGCTAGGTTGGCAGGAGCTGGGACAGAGATGGGAGCTCACTCTGTCATGCAGTATCAAACTCCATCCTTCCAGTCAGTGAGTTCAGTGTCTTAACCAATTGAGCCACCACAGTCCCAGTAGCAGGTACCAATTTAAAAATTGTTTGTTCATGTGTTCTTTCGATCGATTGTTCGATTGATCGATTGACTGATATAACACCCATCTAGTACATACTCACTACTCTGGGCAGTTTACATTACAGCAATAAAATCAGTCCCCCAATCTACTTTATAAATAAAAATTAACACAAAAACACAAGACATGCTGTTACAGATTCAAACAATCCCTTCCTAATTTCTCCTATGCTAAAAGTAGTTTGGACGAAATAATATAGTAAATGCAAAACAGACTTTTGGTAGGCAAGGTAGATATTTTGCATTCTGCCCATACTGCCAATAAAAATATTATAATATTGTACCATGCAGTTCTGCCTCTTCACTCTTCTTCAAATACTATAATTGAGATGCTGCTTTATCCTGCCTGATGCTTAGGAAAGCAAATGACTGAACAGTGAGTGGATGCATGTTGGAAATAGGAACATGGATCAGGGAAGAAATGATTGTGTCCTTGAGGAAAAACCCTGTTTTGGGATCATAGTGTATGTATTTCTCAGCTGTAAATAATGTCCAACTTTTCTATAAGGCAACAATCCTATGTTATTTCTTTTAACTAGAAATTGGAGCTTTCATGCTGATATGGCCATGATTTTGATTTATCTGATGGTCTTATGTTTTTATAAGCTGCTATGAGAATGTCATAGTTAGTCAACAAAGATATTAAACTTCCAAAATAAGTGAAATATTAAATATGAAGGTGATTTTCTAGATAGGCAGAGTCAGAACAGTACTAAACTAACATCCATCCTAGCTTCTCTTTCCAAGTTTATTCCTTTAACAGTAAACAATACAGAAAGTATTTCACAATGTTGAAGCCCAATTGTAAGGTATGTAACATTTGTTGTTACATATTTCTACCACAAAGAGACCTGGAATATGTCTACGTATTATGATTCACTATCTACATCTCCCACCCACCCACCCCAAAAAACCCCTCTCTTGCAGTTTGTGGCAGCGTGAGCTTCTGAAGTCCATGTTTAGATTTCACTAGTTCTGCTTATGAATTCTGCAGAGGGACAGGCTTCTTGTGAACTTTACTGTCCAGGCCCATAGGAAAATGAAAAATGGTGGGGGACTGCATGGCTAATTAATACCATAGTTTCCATTTACTGCAGTTCCTTACAACATTCAATGAAATGAATAGTGTTAGGACTTGCACAGCACTTGGTAAATTTAACTTTGTTTTACACCCTCAGGGAGTTAGTATGCGAGCAATTTCCTTTTAAAAATATTTAATGCCAAAGTGGAACATTGAAAATCAAACCATATAAATTCTGGGTAACATCAATATTAAGAGTGAGAATTTTTCAAAAGAGTAAGAAGCTTGGAGCATAGAGGCAAAAAAATCTGATATTTTCTTTATTGTTAAATTTTATTAATAACTGCATCCCTGGTACACAAAGTCTCCTTCAGTCATTACATGCCCATATAAACATAAGGCACAGCCACCTCTAATACAAGTGTTTCCAGCAATTTCTCAAAGTAATATCAGAAATTTTGATCTTTCTTTCTCTATTTTTTTTCTCCCAGTAAAAATCAGAACTCTACTTGCCTAATGAATCCACTCATCCTGGGGGCTTCCAGTTGGATTGAAAGATGTGATGTCAATAGTAGCAATTCAAAAAGCTGAGGAACATTTCAGCCAACTGAACAAAGTGTATTTTTTAAATATTAGCGCTCAGAATGGCAGTCAATAATGTTAGAAGACATATCAGCATCATAACTCTGCACTACCTAACTGGAAATACAGGCCTAGAGATGGGGAGAGTAAGAGAGCCCAGACATTTGTGGGGGAAATGGCTAATGTCACTATGGTTCTATGAACAACTATCACTTTGCCTTTCCAGCTGTTCTTTTTTCACAAGCATCTTGTTTATAAGCTGACAGTTATGCTGCACATCCTGGGCTGAAACCTTCTGAATCAAAGCACAAAACATTGCTCTGTAGTAAAAAGTAGCCTTGAACCATTAACAGCTACTACATTCTGAATGGTGCCCCAAAGAAACTGCCAGTTTCCTAAAGTAAGTATTATATGTCACAAGTGTTCAATTATTTATAGCAGTGATAGCTAACCTTGGCACTCAAAGTGTTCTTGGACTTCACCCAAGTCATCACTCCTGCTGATCATGGCTTCTGGGAATCGAAGTCCAAGTACAACTGGAGTGCCAAGGTTGGCCATTATTGGTTTATAACACCATCTCTGCTCATAGCTAGCTGACATTTCTGTTTTTCTTACATATTTATTCTATTCACAATCTAGATAATGTTTTGCAGCAAGGAGTGAGGATTGCTATCCAAGTGGTACCTTCACAGTAGGTGCTGGATCAAACAGGTCTTGTTCTTTGTCCCTTTGGGGGGCCGGCATGGATCACAGGATTCCTAAAACTGCCCTTCAAATGACCTGCAGTTAAATTGCGGAAGTTATGCTCAGTTTCTTTTCATGGATAAACAAAGGCAATATGAGTTATTTGTGTAAGTATGAATAGGGAGTGATTCGTTTTTTCTCTCCATCTGCAGCATGCCTATGGCATTGATTGAAAATGGCATGAAGTAAATTTTTTGCCTTACAGATACTTACACAAGCATTTTTACTTAAACATTATATGTCAGCCTTTTGGCTTTGATCTTCACCAGTTTCAGATGTCTAGGGAAGGGAGGGGAAAAGATTGGAAACGGACTAGGTTGTACAAGCACAGGTTTAATACAGAAGAAGAAAAATCTTCTCTCAGTTCAAAAATCTTACCCTGCAGACCTTGAATCACATCTACTTGTGCAAGACTGAATCTTAAACAGAAGAGTATGGCCAGATTATATATATGAAATGATACCGCTAGTGTAGCTGAGCAGAAGCAAACCTACAGTAAAATTCTGTTTTGATCATAAACACACCTAGATGGCCTTGAGCATTTTACCAGATTTCCCTCACAATTCCCCACTTGTAATACAATTTCAAAAGGTTATATAGGGTGAAAGAACTATTCCCAAGCTCTCTTCATACCAAAAGTACATTTTAATTGTTGTGTATTATTCCACTAGTCCTGCATTTTGCTTTGATTCGAATAATTACATGCTTCTCATGTCTGAAGTGCTCAGTCAGTTTAATCATTTCAGTTTAGAACAGCTAGGGTGTGATTCAGCTCCTGCTGAAGCCAGCAGCAAAAGTCCTCCTGATGCTAATGGAGCAGGATTGTCAGGAAACTGGACAAAGAATTAAAATACAGCAAGTTGAAAAGTTCAAACTGTACATAATGTAGAACAAAGGGAATTAACATTCCGAGAATAACTTCTCATTCCTGCAACAAATATTGTAACAAGATGGAAGAGATAACGTATTAATCCATTTTCATGATAAAAGATTTGTATGAGGAATTAGAAGTAAGACATAGTGAGCCATCATTATGAAAATGATAGGGACTCAATTTTGAGCACTCATTTGCAGTATGTACTTTGGATTTTTGTCCAGTTACCAATAAAAAAGTGAAACTAAATTAAGTAGATAAATTAAAATTATATCTTCTAAAATCTATTCTTCCTTTAATAGGTTCCTTCAAAACTCAAAAACCCTACTTGGTTAACCTTAAGTCATTATCAGGTTGATGTACATAATAACAGGATGACACAGTATGCTAGCTATCTTTATAACCATGTAAATTAACTGCTAGGAAACCAAAATTGGTACATTTAACTTTGAAATAATGAGTCAGTTGTCAGTCATTGTCATGGAAAAAATAAGTGTAAATTAAGTCAAAACATTGATAGATATGGCCTCACATTAGACATAACATAAATTTCAGCAAAGTCTGTTGGTGGATTCACTGCACAATTGTGTGGATCTTTAAATTCCAAGATGGGACAGGAAGTGTAGCCAGTATAAAATTGTGAAAGAATGTATAAGCATTAGAAAGAAATGAGATGGTTTTAGATCCTTCCTTCTCACCAACAAATAGGAGCTCTACCTCAACCAGAACAGATCTGAAGCTACATAACTACCTATATGTGACTTCAAAGAGAGCATATCTGCTCGGTTCCTATACATCTTTTATACCAAAACCCTTCACATTTAGCTTCTAATACAGCTATTACCTCTTCTACATATATTTCTCTTTGCTTCAGACACCTCTGTGCTATATACAATGTCCAGGAGGTTATAACATTTTATACTTTCCAAAAATTAATTTGTTCCGGTACAGGTTTAATGCCTTTCTTTTTAACAGTCACATACTCCACAAATTTTCTCCAGATTCCCCAGAATTTATTTACTTGAACTATGCCTTTCCTAACGTTTATTTCCCATGTAAGCTTATCATTGAGAGCTAGTTCCCACATTTCCTTATACCAATCTTGTATATTTAACAATACATTGTTTTTCCAATTCTTTGCAACACATTGTCTAGCCGCAGACAACATCACGGCCATCAACTCTTTACAATCATTACTCAATTTAAACTTATCCACATCTGTTAGCAAAACGGTATCTGGTCCCAATTCCAACCGCATATCCAGTATATTTTTAATTTCCTTTTCAACTTTTTCCCAAAATTCCCTCAACACAGTGCAACTCCACCACATATGGAAGTATGTCCCCATTGATTGTTTACACCTCCAACATTTATCACTCATTTCCTTATTTATCTGATGCAGTCTGATTGGGGTCAGATACCATCGCCAAAGCATCTTATAATTATGTTCTTTTACTCTTACGGACATAGTTCGCATAATTCTTCTTTTCCATTTTTTCTCGGCCTTTTGGCAAAGATCAAGTGTAGTATCTGTTCTTATCAGTAAAACCCCTACTTATGAAAAAAACTCAATTCTGTAGGCTTTTGTTTAAATTGGTTTTTTATGTAACCTGAAGCAAACCCATAGGAAAAATTATTTTTTTACCCAACTCGAAACAAACCCATAGGAAAAATGAAATTTTTATGTAAATTGAAGCAAACCCATAGGGAAATGAATTTTTATGTAACTCAAAGCAAACCTACAGGAAAAAGAATATGTAACTTGAAGCAAACCCACAGGAAATCATGTAAATTGGGACATGATTTTATCACAAAATCATTATGTAAGTCGAATTTTATGTAACTCGAGGCTTATGTAACTCTGGGTTTTACTGTATTATAAATTTATTTATTTATTAGTTCAAATTTATATTGCCGCCCACTCGCCGTGGCGACTCAGGGCGGCTTACAGACAATACATTACATTACAATACAATATGTTGGGGTGGGCACAGGGGGAGGGGCGGCAAGGTCCTCATCCTGCCCTGGCTTCTTCCTCCCCTGGCAGTTGGTAGAGGCACAGGGGGAGGGGCGGCAAGGTCCTCATCCTTCCCTGGCTTCTTCTTCCCCTGGCAGTTGGTATAGTTGTAGTATAAATCTACACTTGATTTTATTAATCTTGAACTTCCTTCCCTGTTATAACTGAATCATCATCATCATCATCATCATCATCATCATCATCATCATCATCATGCAGTGGTGGCAGCAGCAACACTGAATTATTAGTATGACATCTTCAGAGCATTTTGATGATTATCTAGGACAGCGATGGTGAACCTTGGCACTCCAGGTGTTCTTGGACTTCAATTACCAGAAAACCTGATCAGCAGGAGTATTGATCAGGGCTTCTGGGAATTGAAGTTCAAGAACATCTGGAGTGCAATCACTGATCTAGGAATTGTCCAAAAAAAATTGTGAGGATTCCTACAGCATACCTCCTTTCATCCACATTTCTGATGCTAAAACCACAGTCAATCTTTGCTCCTGTGAATGGTTCCTTAGTCTATTTGATACCATACTAAACAGAATTGATCTCAAGAATACAGAACTTTCCATACCTCCATAAATCAGTGTATTGCCACTGATTTTGCTGGGCAAAAAGTGATGTTAAAATAAATGGCATTTCATTTAATTTCCACGTTCTGTTGCTGTGATATCTTCATCATGCCTTACCTTATTTAAATGTTTATGTTTGGAACAGGATGGGAAATTACTCAGAAAAGTGAATGCCTTTCACATTAGTTATTCAGGGCAAGTAGGAAGAATACAAGAACATATTACTTTGTATTAGATAGTTCATGTGGGAGATCAACTGCTCCAATATGTAGTCTAATAATAGCAAGCCTTTTAGTTATTGCTAGGGTATCATTATTAAAATGTCAACAATTTTAATCATGGTTGTCTTTAGCAAATACCATAAATATTAAATTACATGATTAATATATCAGAGTTTATTACCTTATGTCAGTTGAAGTGGGTGTGCAATAAATCAGTCCTCAGCATTGGAAATAGTTGGAGGTAAATGTCATTCCAAACTACTCTGCCAAGTATATGCCTTAACTGCAATTTGATCTTCAGAGTTTCATCATATTGTTGCATTATATTCTAATATAAAGGTATCTCACCTACAATTTAGCCATTGTGCTAAAACTACAATTAATAGTGGATGGCTACATATTTCTTCCTTCATTAAGACTGCATATCAAGAGGATACTTAATTTTAACTCAGAAATAACACAGGTTATCATTTCAAGTTCTATATTTGGATATTGGGTGGGGGAGCAATTATGAAGTTGTCATCCAAAACACTTGTTACCTACCTTTCCTCAACAAGCTCTTGCTAACAATAAGAGTTAAATCAAAGAAAAACAATCCTAGGTACATGGTAAAGATAAAGGTTTCTTTTGCTCAAAAGCCAGTCGTATCCAACTCTAGGGTTCAGTGCTCATCTCTGTTTCAAAGCCAGAGCCAGCACTGTTTGCTTCTGCAGACAATTCCATGGTCATGTGGCAGGCATGACTAGACACCAGAGCACACAGAATGCTGTTTACCTTCCCACTGAAGTGGTCCTATTTCTCTACTTGCAATTTCTTGCTTTCAAACTGCTTGGTTGACAGGACTGGGACAAAGACGAGAGCTCATTCCGTCCTGCAGTACTCAGGAATCGAACTGCTGACCTCCCACCTTCTAGTCAGTGTCTGAGCCACTTGAGCCACTGCAATCCTTGGAGGAAGAGGGAAATACTTGGGGGAAATATTGCTACTTGGGTTGCCCTGTGTGTATCCACTGCCAGGGTGTTAGGTTACACCCACAGAGCTCTCTAGATGCAAACTGGAGGCTTGTTGGGAGAGCTTCCCTGCCATGGGACAACACTTCCCTTCATTGTAAATCCTTCTTCTTCTGTATCCGAATCCGAATGTAGGTGATAATCATAGAGACCAGCCATGAAGACTGTTCTGGGAATATAATGCAGTGGCCTTTTATCTGTCTTCTGCAACACGGCATAACCCCTGTACCACTGATCCAGTTCCACTAGTCACTTTTTGGTCATGAGCCCTTTTGGCAGGCAAAGTCCTCATCATCCCCAGCTCAGTATTGATAAAGCTGCTGCTCTCCATCAAGATGGATTCAAGTGGGATTTAATCCACTTGGGGACCATCACCCTTCCCTGTGGACTTTGGCACCCAGATCTGTTAGTCCTTGGGGTGGTCAGGTTATTTAACCACTGCCTGACACTCAGTGTTGAGTTGCTGACAGTACGGTCTACTCCAGGAGTTCTCAACCTTTTTAAGCCAGGGGCCGGGTCATGCTCCCTCAGACAGCTTCAGGGGCTGGGCTGCCCTTTTGCCCATCCTCCCCAAATGGTATGGTGAAGGCAGTGTGGGGGAGGTCACATGAAATGGCACTTAGGGCCGCATCCAGCCCATGGATCACAGGTTGAGAATCCATGGTCTATTACCATAGCAAGATAACCTGTAAATCCAGAGGTGCTAAATTATTCTTTAGACAACAACTCCCTGCTTCCACCAGCCAGAAAACTCTTATCCTACCAGCTGTGCTGAAAGATATGGTTGTTCTTTAATTTGACATAGTCAAATCTATATGCCCAGAAAGACTTTTCAGAAGAAACAGTGATGAGAAGGAAGCAATGGCAGAGCAATAACCAAACGATAGGGGAAGAATGCCTGAAAATTACCACCATAGCTCCTACTATGGCTGCCTGGATCTGCAGTAACAATCATTATCATATATATAAGACTCCTCCCTCCTGTCCCACAGTCTCCATATCTAAAGTGATACTAATGGACTCTTTTGTGGGGAAGAGAAAGGGTAGGAAATTACTGATTACAAAAATAACAGCAGAAAATTCACATGGGATGTTGTTGTTGTTTAGTCACAAAGTTAAGTCCGATGCCTTGAGACCCCATGGATCATTGCATGTCAGGCACCCCTATCCTCCACCATCCTCCTCAACCCGCCCATTGTGTCCACAATACCACCTAACCATCTCATTCTCTGCCTCCCCCTTCTTCTCTTGCCCTTGACCTTTCTCAGCATCAAAGCTTTCTCAAGTGAATCCTGCCTTCTCATTTGATGTCCAAAGTAATGTAGCTTCACCTTCAATGTTTGACCTTCCAAAGAGCAGTCGGGGTTGATCTCTTTTAAGATCAACCTATTCGTTCTCCTTTCTGTCCAGGTACTCTCAAAATTCTCCTCCAACACAACATTTCAAATGTGTCTAACTTTATATTACTGGTATAACTTTATATTAATGGTATAACTTTATATTACTGGATTTCAGTCAGTGTAAGCTTTGGAGAATTATCATTCACTTCTTTTGACACAGCTCACACTGATATAGGGGGTGTTGGACTTAAAACTGCTGCCACTTTTGTTTTCATGCTTGAGCTTGTCTTTGCCAAAACACAGCTATCTGTGTGAAGACTGTTTTTAAAATTATTAAGAGCCTAATAGCCTTCCAAACAAAGAATGTTTTTACAATACAATGGAAGACTAATTGATAAAGACTAAAAGGAAGACACACTGTAGATTCAGCTACTGAAACCAGCCCAGTCCAGGATTCTCTTTTCCAGAGTAGCCAACCACAGAACTACAGAAAGCCAAGAAGCAACAGCAGGACTTAATTGCAATGTTACTCTCCTATTGTCGTTACCTCTGAACTTTCTTTTCAACAAATAGGTTGCTGAAGAGCCAACATTAGCACTTAGCCCAACATGGGCTCCTTAGCAGTCTCTTTTGTAAGCATTAAAAATAATATTGCTCGTGTTTTTTGCTAAGCTTTGATAATTTTATAAATCATTATGTAGCCGCAATGGAGATTAGCAAACACAATTTATCCACCAATCTGAAATATCTGAATAACTAAAGTGCTTTGAGCTCTCTATGATAATATAATAATTGCATGCTTGTCAAGTCATTTCTCTGTTTCACTCTGATTTATGCCAACCCTTTCCGGAGTTGTCTGGGTATAGACTATTCACAAGTGGTTCTTCTGTGGGTGCTACCAGAAGTCATCACACTCTGATTCTGTAGCCAAGTACCCAGCCTACTGAGCTATCGAGCCCACTTGAGCTCTCTTATAATGTTATATTAATGAAATAAGAGGGCCTAATTCAAATATACAATCTGTTATAGTAGTCAATGGAGATTGAAGTCATTGAAGTCTCTTGGATGATATTCATTTTCTCATTTGAGAGACACTTGGAGGAAGCAGAGAAGCAAATGTCTCAATGTCCAGGAAGCACCAAGAGAGTTGTTTGCCCATAGCTTCTGAACATCTCTTCCTCTTTATGAAGAAATGCTTCAAATTAGCTCTGCAGGGACAGCAAGCTCACACTTCCTGCTGGAAAAGATATCTGGGGGAAACAGCTCAGTGACACTTTTGTGAGCTCTTTTTGGTACCAACTGGGCTAAAAGGAGCATGAAAGAGTTGTTCTTCTGCTCTTCTGGAGATGCCCCTCTTTCAGGATATATCGATCCACAGGGGTGCACAGCCAGTCAATGGAGAGGAGAGGGTTTGTAAACAGATACATTGATTCTTTCATTTCAGACTAAGTTTGCATCTTGTTTTGCAAGAAGTTCAAGAACATCTGTCATTATTTTTGGCTAGATTTCTTTTTGGACTTTTTGTGTATTCTCCAGTCCCCTAAATTTTCTAACACTTTCATCTGAAGAATAGTTCCAGAGATCTCAGAAGCTCACCTGATGAGAAAGGAGAGTCCTGGTAATTTATCTGGCGGGGGTAGCCAACCTTTTTGTGCCATGGGCCTGACCATTCCCTCAGAACAGCTGAGTGGGCTGGACCATGCCCCTGGAAGTGGGCACATTTTCAGCCAATGTAAATATGCCCATTTCCACTTTTATGTCAGCTGCAGGCGCATTTGCACATGCATGGGCATGTTTTATGGCTGATGTAAACATGCACACTTCTACTTCCAGGTGTGGGGAAGACAGCAATGGGCCAGTTGGAATGGTGTTGGAGGCTGTAGGTTGGGAACCCCTGGTATCTGGGGTGGTGAATGAAGAGAGGAGAAGGACTGAGAGTAGAGCCCATGGGCAGTTGTCTTTGAATGTCCACAAAAACATGCAAACAGCTCTCGCAAACCCAACTGCTTTCCTGCCAAATCCTTTTACACACCTATGTGTTCCTTACTAACCCCCTGCCCCAATTTGATCTTTTTGCCTGCTGTGGAGCAGTACCTGAGGGAAGCATAACTAATTGTATTGCACTGGATGTTAGAATATAGTTTTCAAGGTTTATTTAATTTTATTAATTTATTGATTTTCATTCAGATAAAAAGAATAAGTTCATCATTTTCCTATTTGTGTAGGATGCAAAAAAATTTCAATGGCAATTCTGAAAGTCATTATATGGTTTCAGTTTCTAAAGGAAAAATCAGATCGAGCAATTCCATACAGGTCTAGCTGATTTTTCTACACACAGTTATATAAATAGTATTTAGTTCTAAAATGTTAACAAGCACATTTGTGTCCTAAATTATTTAACCATGTATAATGGCTCCAGGGTGCATTATTTGCAAGGCTTCTTTCCAAACCCTCACCATTTATCATGAACTGTCTTTTTTCTACTCAGAAGCACAGCATGGAAAAAAACTTCATTTCACATTGAAACATTGCTTTGTGAAACATAGTGTGATGAAATGAGTTACAGAAGGAGAGTTTGTGTTATACTCTGGTAAACAGTTGGTCTATGAGAATGATAGTACTTTATGTTGTGGCTGATATATCAATTGTGAGTCTAATATATGAATGATCTAAAAGCAGAAGTTTCAGTTATGTTGGAGTGTCTGCATGTAGACGAGTACGGGTAATGCAATAATCCCAACTGGAAAGGTATGGCATAGGTGAGATCTAGGATTTTATAAAGCATGACAATGTTAAATGATATCCAATTAACATTGTTGCCAATAAGTAACCCTGAAGGCACTGCTAGAACATGTAGTTACATGGCATAATTGATTCTTATTGTAAACATATGTACCTAAATCAGATTGCCTGTTCCATCTAGAATCAATCCTTTAAATCAATAGAATATAATGCATGATTTGTTTAACAAATGAAAGTTAGTTGACATCTCTTTGTCCTATCTGTGATGTTACAAGAGCTTTCTCTCTTCCTTCTCCATCTTGAATATTCGGTGAAAGCATGTGGGTGAAGTCATTTTACTTTTTCTTATCGGAGACTGTAGAAGATTATATACATAAAACGGGGTTGGCAACCTACAGTCTGTGCGGCCAAATCATCCAACCTGCACCCTCATTCCAACCGCCACCTGAAGTGGCTGCAGACACATTTATGGGGGGGGAGCACCAGTCCAGCCCCCCTCAACTGTCTGGCCCCTGGCCTAAAAAGGTTCCTGACCCCTGACATAGGACATGCCCAGCAATATCTAATTTAATTTAATTTAATTGTTCGACTTATATGCTGCACCACTCGCACAGCGAATCTGGGCAGCTTACAGAGAAACAATATACAAAATCACAATTACAGATATAATCTCACAAATATTACAATCAATTACAAAAATAACAAGTCATCATAAAAAACACATTGGAAAACACATATTGAAAACTTTTCAAAAATCTAAGATAGTGGGAGACTACAAATAGCCTCCCACTATCTGTACTTTCCTGTCTCTTCTCAGTTTTGCTTCTCATTCATGGTAGACTATGTTGAGAACTAGGTTTTATTCAGAGATACTGGTCTAACCCCAATTACTAGTTGCAACCAGAACTGACTCAATTTCATAAGGGTAAATTTTTAATGTGAGCGCTGCTGCCCCATCTAATGCTGGAATTGTGGGTAGAGTGTCCTCAAGCATGATTTTCATAACTCCCAGTAAGAAAATTAATGTTCAGAATAAATAAGAATAATATACCTTTAAAAGGCAGAAATTTATATGTAAGAACAAGGTACCTCAGGTCTATTGTCCATCAGGTCCAATCTGGGCAAAGGCAAAATGCATACAAGAAGCCCATGTTATATAATTTAACTTATCTCGAGGCATCAGTAGACCTCTTTTTAAGGTACATTTTGTGGTTTCTTCTCAGACACTCTCTTTGAAATGTCACAAAATTTTAATTTCTGTGCCCTTCCTCCGCCTCCTTCTTCACTTCCTCATTTACCCCATTGGGTGTTGAGTGAGATACAAGGTTCTTGCTCTGGCACTTCTAGCAGCTTCCGCCAGCATTATTTCTCTCTCCCCCCCCCCCAGCCAATTGTCTCTGTTTCGCAGTCATTTGCTGTCAAAACCACATGTTTCAGGTTGTAGCAAAAGTCAAAGACCACAGCTGAGCAGATTCTTCTTATTTCACTTTATATTAATTAGTTATAGATAAATATATAGTTAATTAAAATTATTTTCTGATATCCCAATCATCACTGCAGTCAGAACTTGGCAGCCATTCTTTCCCAGCAGTCATGATTTCACTCAAGAAGAGAAGATACATGGTATTTATTTATTTATTTATTTATTTATTATGGTGTCAAACTATTGTACCTATGTAACCTTTTTAAAGGCATTGGTTGTCAAATCAGAAGATATTCTAATCCACAGAAGCAATGTATGCCCATTTATAAGTACATTATCTATTCAATCTATATGCAGAATTTATTATACAGAAAGCTGGACTTGATTCAGATGAAGGTGGATGAAAACATTGCTGGAGAAATATTAATAAGATATTCACATCACACTATATTACTGGTAGAAAGCAGCAATGACTTGAAACAATCCTTGATAAAGGTGAAAGGAAGAAGTGCAAAAACAGGAGTGCAAGTGGCTATTAAAAAGACAAAAATAAAAATCACATAGCTTGAATGCTGACAATGAGAAGTCAAAACTGTTAAAGATATTCTGTACATTATAAAGGACATACACTTGATGTCAAAATAACAGTCTACAATTTTGCTGTGTTACATACACAAAACAGACCAACATGTGTTGCAAAGACAGAATAATCCACCAGGAAAAAATACAAAATACTGCACTTTGAACTTGGGGTTAATTTTGGAGGAATCTTCTCATGTTTCTCTAATAAAAAATTATTAAGTGTATTCAAGTTGTTTCTGACATGTGAAGTCTTTCCAAGGTTTCCCAGATAGAGAATGCACAAAAAATGGCTTGCCATTCCTTTCCTTGGGAATTATTTATTTATTTATTTATTTAGATTTATATCGCCGCCCACTCACCATGGCGACTCAGGGCGGATTACAGTCAGGAAAAAAAACCACACAGCACAAACAGCTGAAATCCATTTCTCCTCCCGGCCAGAGGATGTTAGTCTTATCCTTCCCTGGGCAGGTAAAGCCCAGGATTAGGAAGTGGAAGCTTCCATCTAAAAACCTTAAAACTGTTAAAATTTAAAATTAAAATCTAAAAAAGATTTTAAAAAGAATATTATTAATAGTTGTGTGTCATCACTTTGATTTTTCTGCTCAAAAGATAACTGAGCAGAACCACACAATTCTCTAACACCTGGCCAAGAACAACCATGGGCTGTGTGGAAAGCTTTAAACAGACTATGTGTTGGGGTAGGAAGATCAAAGGCTAATCTGAGAAAGTGGGGATTCCCTGTAGATGGCAGAATGTGTGAATGTGGAGAAGAATAAACTATCTCCCATATGGTACAATACATATGATGCCCCTCAATGTGCACTGAGGAGGGCCTTATGTTAGCAAGAAGAAATGCTGTTGATATGGCCCGATATTGGGCAGATGTCATCTAACCCTTTTAATTCCTTTATTTAAAAAGACATGTTAATTTTGGCTTTGTATGTTATTATATGCTTATGGTGCCTCTGATGTGAATGAAGAAAGAAGGTTGATTTTAACTTATGGCCCTCCTTTCCAGGATTTTCTAGACATTGAGTTCTCAAAGGTAGTTACCATTCCCTTCTATTAACCATTCCCTATTTCTGGGGTGCCCTGGAAATATGTAGCTTGCTGGTGATTAAGACTGGCTCTTCATCTTTAAGACACATTGGTTAACTTCCAGTCAGAGCCCCATCTTACTGAGCTGTCTAGCAAAGTTCAATTCCATAATAAGAGCCATAATGGATACAACTAAACAGGAACTGTACATAAAAATATGGGGAAATTGTATTTTATATTATATGAAAATGTGCATGGCAGTTAGGGCAATAGGATCTAGTCTAATGACTACTTGTGAACACCTGTTCTATGGGGCTGTGGTGGCTCAGTGGTTAAGAAGTTTGCCTTGTTAGCTGACAGGCCGGCAAGTTGGCAGTTTGAGACCCGGGTACTGCATGACAGATTGAGCACCCATATCTGTCCCAACTCCTGCCAACCTAGCAGTTAGAAAGCAGGAAATTGCAAGTAAATAAATAGGGACCACTTTGGTGGAAAAAGATCTTGGGGACATGAAAGGAACTTCATTCAGGCATCCCCTGAGTGGAGTTTCTCCATCAAAAATGCTTTCAACCCAGAATAATTTCTGACATGAGAATATTTTTATAATACGTGTTCTAAGACTTACATGTGAAGATCCTTCCCTTCTCATGTCTATGGAGTAGCTTCATAATACTCTGTATTTTATGTATAAAGTTGCTTCATTCATAACATCTTCTACTAAGAAAGCTTACAGGTTTAGAAGAATCTAGTGTCACTGCTTTAATAAGTAAATTAAGTTCATCCAGGTAGCAGGATACACTTTGTCAACATTCACTATACTATAGTATAGTATAGTGTTCCAAATATCACTAGCTATACTCAGGGAGACTTTGTTGAGCTGCAAAGAATGTTATTTATTTGAAATAATGAATAAGATGGACATTCTGGTGTTTCTTAATAGATCCAGCTCTATAACTGCACAATATTCTCTAAGTTCACACAGTGAGAAATGTTTCTTGCCGAGACTCAACTGTGAAGCATTTAAGAACAAAATAATGTTGAATAAAATGGACATTTTCTGAACCACCTGCTGCCAGCTGTGACCACCTTGCAAAAAGCTCAAACAAGAAATAAGATCCTGATTTTATGAGACATCAGGTTAAAAAGTTGCACCAGAAACAGGGAGGATTTGTTCTTTAACATTTTTACAAACACATCATCTGATTTAAAATCTTGGATCATTTCCATTATTCTTTCTATCATGTAACATTATTTGCATTTCCACGATTTAAAGAAAGGAAATGGAGTCAATGGAAAGCTGTGATCCACTTATGCTGAGAGTACATTTTATCTAACGCTAAGCATTTACCTTTTCATTTGAATATTGAACCCTCATTCAAATTATTCATATTCCTGTTTTACTACCATATAAAATGGCAAACAGCAAATTATACATTCTTCTTCACCAATCGAGTATCTTACAGTACAACGTGAAGATTTTAAAGACATTTTAATTAAAATAGCTAACTTTCATTTGGGCACATGATACAACCCCCCCTCCACTTTCTTCCACAGTGAGGTATTCAGAAATATGCTACTGAAAGTTAAAATATTTGTTTATTAACATGCACATTTATCAGCATTTCTCTGTGGAGGAGACATGTGAATGAACTCTGCCTTGTATTAGATTAGAGTAAAATTTTCTCTTTTCTCTTCATCATTTCCTAGTCTTAAATTTACTATCTCTCATTTGCTTGATGGAAGGTACACCAACTCTTGGAAACAAATTTTGAAGAGAAATGGTGTTGTGGAGGAAGTGAACTGCCCTGACCCCATTTCACTGAGAAACACCAATAGAGGGGTTCAATGGAGAGTGTGTACATATTTCTACTGTGTACGGTAAAGAATGCAACTTTCCTACATCACAGATCTGCTGCTGTATTCTCCCTAGGGAACGGTTATAATCATGGATAGATCAACCTCAGAACCTCCACCAACATTGATCTGGTAGCTTGAAAAGGTTGTGAACCCCTGATCTAAGCCAATGTCTTGTACAGATACACAGTATATCTGTAGCATATATGTGATCAGAACTTGGGGATGTGGGGACTACACCAGAAACTTGTAGCCAACAAGATACTTACAAATTTCCTAGCACATTATTTTGGACACATATATCCCTTGACTTAAAGCATTTTTGGTGCTTGTGTTAGAAATAAAAATATTTTTCTTTGCATGTTTTAAAAATGACAAAACACATTTTTCACAATTTCCTTAAATATATGGCAAACCTGAAGATGTACAGATTTCCACCTGAAAATTGGACCTGGATCCACCTTTATTTCTGAAAAATGTGAATTTGGCTGATTGCTGGGCAAGGGGGGGAGGTCCTTGAGGCAATACACAAAATCAGCCAAATAAATTAATTAATAACTCTAGATTCTCACATTATTGTGAAATGAACTACAAATAAGATGTATAAGACTATTACATATGTAGCTCTTGAACCCATATCTTCTATTTCCAGTTTTATGTGGGCAGGCTAAAACAGATTTTTCTCTCTGGAAAAAGAACCATAGAGAAGTTGGCAGAACTTCATGGCAGGGAAAAGTTATAAGAATATGAAAAGGTACTTCTGTATTCACCTCCTCTAGCACACCTCTTCAAGTGTGAAATGCCATCTATCACAATAATATTTTCAATAAAAAATTCAAGAAAATGATATGATAACAAGACCATGATATTTTAAATTGAATGAATTTCAAGATAGTTAAGAATTAGGCTCCCAGAGGAATGCTTTATATCACAAGCTATGAACACTACTGTTTAATGTACACTCATGCTCCATCTGCTTCCTTTTCCATTATTTGAATCTCCTAACCAGTTTCTCATGCACACTTTTGAGCTCCATGCTGTGTTTTCTATTTATTGAATACATTTCTCACTTCAGCATTTTTCCACCTGAGCTAGCAGTTGCAGCTTTTATGGCTATACATAGGCAGGTCTCCATAGATTATGAACTTCTTCTTTTTTTTCCTTTGCCTCATGCTTCAGTTCTCCAGCTTAGTAGCCCCTAAAATGTGCAAATTGAGAGGTGTTTTGAAGTAACCGTTGCTATTCTAGGCCATTGACTTGTCATCAATTAGATTAAAACATTGGTTTACAAACATAATGTTTTCTCTTTACTTCATAAAAAATAAAACACTTGGAAAAGGAAACCCAGCTGTGCTAAGAGGCAAATTACTTTATGTGAGTAAGCAAACATTTTCTGGTCAAGGCTACAATGTATTATTCAGGCCCATTTTACTACATCAGTCTTAAAGCTATGGTTGTTACATGTTGTTACCATAAATTGAGAGAAGCAGAAACTCAAGTTGTTTTAAAACTAGGTTCTCCACCTAGTAAGACAAATAAATTCACCAGAAGCTTAATTACTTTATAAGGACCAGTTGTGCACAAACTTCAGGATTTCACAGAACCCTTCATTTGGTTTATATAAAACAAGAAACCATGAATTACAAATAGTCCTAGTCATCCAACTTCTTCCCCTATACAAAGTCAACATCTGGTCCAAATGGCTTGGGAAACCTTTAGACCCAGTTTACAGGTGGTATGGAGTACTGCAATGAAGAGAAGATGGATGGGAAATACTCTCATACTAAGCCAGTGATGGCCAACGTTGGAACTCCAGGTATTCTTGAACTCAAATTACCAGAAGCCCAAGTCAGCACTCCTGCTGATCAGAGCTTCTAGGAATTGAAGTTCAAGAAGGTTAGCCATCGCTGTGCTAAGCAATCAGGCTAGCATGTTACAGAATTTAGGCCACAAATTCATTTCTGCTGCATATTCATTCCAATAAAAGGAGGAATGCAAAAAAGAGCCTGTCCCCAAAAAATGTGATGACTGTGAATGCATTTGGGCATCACCTGAGCAATAACAGCACCCTGTTAACTGACACTTCTACTCCAGAAGCACCATTGGATTGCTTCTGACACAAACAAAGGAGAGTCTAATAAATGACTCAGATCCATTAGTCACTTTAGTTTGGGGCATTTTTGAATTCAAATAACAGACTCTGTTCCTAGGCATAAAGTTATTTTTACACACATATATGTAGTCCTCTTCCCCCTTTCAAAAATGGTAAGAAATACACATCCACAGTCCCTTTGGGAAGAAAGCATGACTTTAATAATTCTGATTCTTATCAAAATGGCAAAGAAAAGCAAAGAAATATGTGATTCTTGTAGAGAGGGGGGCCAGGAGTTTAACTAAGCATCTGACTAGTTTAACTGAGGATTCATGATCCCTTCAGACTGGTAGGGACAAAATGTAGCCTTCCCTGCTTTCTTCATCATTGCATGTGTTGGCCTGGGCTGATGGCAGCTGGAATCCAGCAACTGGAAGGCTGCAATTTGCCTGGTCTTGATTGAAAGAAATAAGAAAATACATACTGGAGCAGACTAAAAGCCTATTTAGTCCACTGTTCTATTCACACTATAGCTAGTCAGTTGCTTATGAGAAACCTAGCAGCCAAACATGGGAGCAACTGCACTCCCTATCTTTGTTCCTCAGTAGCAGGTTCACAGAAACTTATTGCCTTTGTCATTGGAGGTGATGCCTTGTTGTGTTGGCTGCTAGCCACTAATGGTCATAACCTTAATCAACTTTGTGGACAAACAATATTTTTGCCTGCTGTTATTAGAATGATTGAAAATTGTGGGAACAATTGCAACCAGAATATCTATAAATCTGTTCTGAAACCAAGTGCTTATCAAGAAGGAGCAAATCTCTTATAAAAAGTGCTTAGGTGACGAAAAGCTTTGATTTGAAGCAATATGCATCAAAGCAATATGCACCTTTCCTCTGTCTTCTCAACTTTTTTTGTTGTCAGGAACAAAAGTATTTAACTAGCTCTTAGAATGAGGTTTCTTTTTTTAAAAAAAGGCCAAGAAGAAAGCTCTGATAGGGATAGATATTTGTCAGGTTTTCTTACCTAGGGCCAAAGAAGTGTTTTGTACAGCTGTGGCTTTTGCAGAGCAAGGTAAAGCTTGTACTTTTTTGGAATAAACTGTGTTTACTTAGCACAGGACTGCCCATCTTGAGAACCTCAGAGCCAGCCTCCCCTCTCTGCTTTACTTTGCCCCTCCCAGTCTGCTTCTGTTGCTGATACATCTACTAAATTACATCCAATCACTTCTTCTTTACTTCCTCTTTTACCACTTCAGGTGCTGAGGGAGATACAAGTTTCTTGCTCTGGAACTTCTAGCAGCCTCCACTGGCCTTACTTGGTGTTATTGTAATGTTTCTTTGATGTTATCTCTCCACTTTCCTCCGGGTCTGCCTGGTGGTCTTTGTCCTTTCCCTCTTTTCGCATATGCTGTGTAAGGCATGGAACTCCAAGACATTCTCCCCAAATGGGCAAACCACTTTATTTGTTGTCTCTATGGCTCAAGTGGCTAAGATGCTGACTGGAAGGTGGGAGGACAGCAGTTCGATTCCTGAGTACAGCAGGACGGAATGAGCTGTTTTGTCCCAGCTCCTGCCAACCTACCAGTTCTAAAGCTGCAGTGTGTGGTGGCCCAGCCTGGTGGTGTGCCATGGCCTAGCCTGGTGAGGCAGTGCGACTTGGCCTGGTGCGACACCACGGTAGCGGCCAGTGGGGACGAGTGGCGGCGGTCGGCAGGGGTAGACAAGTGGTGGCAGTTGGCGGCAGACAAGTGGTGGTGAGTGACAGCAGCACAGGGCTGGCAGGGTGGTGATGCAGCATGGTGGCGTGGCGCATGGCAGCTCAAGCAAGGGCCGCCACTGCTGCCACTGCACCTCTGAAGAGGCTGCTGAGGGCCTCATAAGCCAGCCGCTGCACCCTTCACTGCAGCCCAAAATGGCTGCTGGTGAGTATGCATGCATCAAAATACCAATTGGTGCATGTGTGCTGAATACTAGAGGTATGCATGTGTCAATTGTTTCTATTCCAATTCTTTCCCTTACAATCTGATTCCTGATTTTATCCCTCCTAATCACTCCAGCACCCTTCTTCAGACATCTCATTTTATGGTGACCAATGTTTGTTTTTGTTTTGTTATAAGTGTCCATGTTTGGCACTGGTAACATAAAGTAGGGATTAATATGCTTTGTATGAGGTGTTTCTTTGTGCTGGTCAGTATTGCCTTTGTTGCAAGAGTGGAACCAACTGTCCCAATATTTGGTTTGCCTTACTACTCCATATAATTAATCTCTTCATCTATGTTGCCATCTTCAGTAAATGTTGTTCCTAGGTAATTGAACTTTGCTACTTGTTTCTACCTGTTCCCTCTGTTATGACATTTAAAGTACTGTATGATGTTTCCTTCCAATTGCCATTACCTCAGACTTATCTTTACTGACTCTCATGTTATTTATCTTGCATTCTTGGTTCATGGACATAACGTGTTGCTGTAATCCCAAAGTGTTTCAAAAAAGGGAAATTGAACCCATGGATGTTTGCTTGTTTAATGAAGTTAGATTTGCAGCCATTCAATCAGCTGGAAGATCTAAGCTGGATGGAGTTGTTCATGCCCAATGGCTGTATTCCTAGAAACAAATCCTTGAGAGTTCAAACCCTAGATCCAATTGGATTTTACCTCTAAAAATTGTGCCTCAAGGCCAACAATTCTAGCACACTTCCTATGGAGTACATCTTGCTGAATATAATTATGTTTTCTATGAAAACACCATGCACAGATTCAATCTGCACATGTCTTCCCCCATAATTACACTAGAAGCATTTGGGGGCAACCCAATGTCTTGAAAGAAACATAGGCATCTAAAGGACAGGTGATTTTTCAACTTATTTCAAAAAGAATCAAGGGATTTTATTGTCAGTTATTAGCTGTCAACATAATAAACAATTAAAACTGTGTTTTTCCCCAGTTACCTTTTTTTAAAAAAAAGCATAATTGTAGGACAGAATATTATTGCAGGAGAGGGGGGAGATCAGAAATGACAGAGGTACTGCCTTGGTGAAAAATGCAGCATTTATATTTCCTGCTGGCAGATGCATTTGCCAAGAAATGTCTAATGTAATAAAATTAGACAATTTAAGCAGCATGGTGGATTTGCCCATTTTTGCTGTCAAGCATCAATACCGGCACTTAACCCCTGAATAAAAAGACACACGGCTAAACTTAGATACATATTTTTGTATTTTACAAAAACAGATTTGCCAAGGACACATTGTACATGTGTGTAGACATCTATGCATGAATATATACCTGGTCACGAAAACAGACAGACACAAATGCAATTTTTGTATTTCACAATGCAAGAAATGCTTTTAAAGTGGGATTTATGGGTGGGTGAAATGTAAATGTGGTATCCTTTGCTTTCACCATTAAACAATGTTATAGAAAGTTAAATAATGCGCAAAACATACAGCGATCACCCAAATGCTGTCTAACCCTATCAAACACAGGTCAATGCCATCCAAATTGCTATCTGAAATTTCCTCTACTGGAGCTGGTGAATGCTTTGGAAGTACAGAAAGCCTAGAATTGAGACAGAATTACACTAGCATTGTGTAAATAATCAAACTGTGACCTGTGGGGTTAAAACCCATAATTGGAGTGATACTTCAAAGAGATGACGACTTTCTCAGTGCTATTTTGTGCAGCCAGATAGGAAGACGACTTCTTGAGATTTTTATTGGCTAGCGCTGCTCCAGCAGAAGTGATATTTTCAACAGCTGCTGGTGCATTTGTGTTCTGACAAATTAGAGGCTAAAGTGAAGCATTAAGGAACATCAAAGGCTTCATTTAATGTAAAAACAAGCAAGCACTCCAACTGGATGTATTTTACAGTGAATTAATAATGCAGATTTACATATAGGATGATGCTTTTAAAGCTCCCATTATTTATATATATATAAAGCTTTACAACACCCTTCCTGTTTTTGGTTTGCACAAACAAAAGGTAGATTTGACGATATGGATTATATGTTTGTAACATTTTGGAAATATATATTCTGATCTGCGTCTTATCTTGGTACTTGCAATGCAGTCATTAATGTTGCTTATATGGGTTTGTCATATAAATAGTTTGTCACTATGTATTTGTCACAACTTAAAACTGCACTGGAATATCTATATAGCTGTATGCAACATGCATATATTTATTTTGGGCGTTTCCTCATTTCAGACCAAGTTCAATTCCTCTTCTGCTACATAAGGCTGTTCCCCAGTTTGGAAAATTATGCATTATAAATTAGAGCCTGATCACATGTTTTTGAAATCAAATCTGCAGACCTTTAAGAATAAATACTACTTGTCACTAAGACACAAAACTTGGAAATATATTTTTAAAACATGAACATATAAGTCATTACTTTTACAAAATTTATATTATTGTTGTTATTGTATGTTATTTTATAATTAATGTAGTAACTAATACTGCAGTATATATGCATTATTGTGAAATGTTAAATATTTAATTTTTGAGAAGGCTATAAAATTTGGAAATTAGCAAAAATAAAAAACTCTTAAGAAATTTGGAGTATGAATTAATTAAATTAATAAAAATAATAAAAACAGCCAACTTACCAGAATTCATTTTCAAATAATTTCAAAACTTAGAGAAGCATTCCAGATACAAAACAGTCCAACAAGAAACCTGATTGGTTTCAAAAATATAGTCAGAGGGAGCATCATTTATTAGGACAAATCTAGAAACTTTTCCTTCAATTTAAAACAGAGACAGAACAAGCAAAACTATGCATATTACAATAGCTTCAGAATGTTGGGGATCACATTTCAACAATGAGAAAAAGTCATGATTAAAAGATATAAATTTCTCTGAGTCAAGAGAACTGGTACGATTTATTTTTCTAATGACATATTGCCCTGAAAGAAATAGGATGTGCTGGAACAGTAAAGAAGATTAAAAAGAACACTTTTACTCACATGTGCTGATATTGCAAAAAAGATTATTTTTAAAAATTGGAAAAAAAATCATGTTGAGATTAAGAAAATCTTTAAAATTCTAAAAAAAATATTTTCTATTCAAAATTTACACATATTATTGAAAAATCACTATATGAATTACTCAAATATATATTAACTGCATCCAGAGTAATATGGACACCTACATTGATGTTTATTTTTTTTAAAGAAATGGGAAACATAGTATGCTTAATATAAATTAAGCTAAGACAAGTTTATATGTAGCTGTTCAAATGCTGATTCTTGTAATATAATATAATATAATATAATATAATATAATATTTTACTAGAGAAATAAGAAAAGTTATTAATTTAAATGATTAATTAGTGAAAGTCTAACATGTTCCCTCCTTTTTTTGAATGACTTAAAATATGCATAGTACACTATTATATTGCTAAATAATTAATATTTGATATATGATTTCTAGATAACATATTGAGCTTGTTACAATATTATACATAGTTTACAAAATGTTATTTGAAGCAATGTACTTGGAAGACTTATTTATATATTGTACTGTATGTTTATGATACAGTGATTGTCTTAACTAAGTATTATGAGGTTTTCCCCTTTTCTCCCTCCTTCCTTCCACCACTACCACTGCCCCATATCCCTGTATTTTCATGGGTGGAGTGGGACAACAGCCAACATCCTCTCCTCCCCTATACCACAAAAGCACCATGTAGAAGTAATACATAAACATAGCTTTTCATACTGAAAAATATTGTTGGAATTAAACATAATGTTACCCCCCAAAAGCAATGTGTTATGTCAAATATCATTAGTTCTAATATATGATGTCTGAACTCTGTTGTTGTTGTCATCATTGCCATCATCGTTTTTGTTGTTGCCATCGTTGTTGTCTCTATCGTTGTTGTTGTTGTTTTGAGTGTGGGGGAGTTATTCTTGCACAAGAACAAGATACATTTTGTGTCATGTATGAACCATGACTATAGCATCAGTTGCTGCCGAGTTGTTTCTGACATATGGGCTACCCAAGCCAAAAGGCCTTATGGCTACTTCAAAAGGCCTTATCATTAACAGATTTAGTTAGAGTTTGAAAGCAAACAGCCGCATCTTTCTTTGTTTAGCTAATCCATTTAATGTTAGATTTGACAGTGTGGAAATTAACACAGTTCTTGGAGCACTAAAGGAGCAAGGAGTCCACCCAAGCTACATCAAATTATTCCAAGCAGTGCAAAAAGACAATTTGACTTCAGCAATCCAGTTTGAATCCCAATATGGAAAGGGATCAAAAAAGGAGATACAATATCACTTAAGCTGTTCTCTGCTTGTCTTGAAACGATGATGCAAAAATTAAACTGGACTGAGGGTATCACAATAGATGACAAAAAATTAAACCATTTGAAGTTCGCAGATGACATTGTCCTGATAAGTAATACAAAGAAGAGCTGCAGCAAATGCTTACAGACCTAGACAGAGAAGGCGCTAAAATAGGTCTCAAGGTCAACAAAACTAAAACCAGGTTTATGGAATAGAAAGAGCTGCCTTGTGATAGAATAAAACTTTGTGAAGAACAAATAGAAGAACTGGAAAGGTATGTTTATTTGAGCGGACCGGAGAAGTGCCTTAGTTGTACCATCTGCCAGAGAGGCTCGACTCTCTGGCACGAGAAAGAGGGCCTTCTCCCTGTTCGCCCCGGCCTTGTGGAACCGCCTGCCTCTGGAGTTGCACCTCCAGATGGGGTTACTGGCTTTTAGAAAGGGCCTGAAAACGTGGCTGGCAGGAATGGTGTGGGGTAGTGATGGTTTATTGACACACACACACATACACCCGCTGGTTTATTTAACTTCCTTCATCTACCCTCCTATTCCTATCCCCATTCCTTTTATTTGGTTTTCTTCAGTCTGGGGAATGAGATGTTGTTTTTTTAAAATTGGTTTTAATTTTTGTTTTTGTTCTTTTAGTGTTTTTAGTGGTGAATTACATGCCGGTTGTGCTCCACCCTGAGTCACCTGTGCGAGTAGGGCAGAATATAAATTTGATTAATAAAATAAACAATAAATAAATAAATAAAAGACATAGTAACTGAATGCCTGACGAACAAATTAAGGCAAGCTGGCCATGTTGCATGCACAAGTGACAATAGTTGGAGCGCCACAATAATGAATTGGTATCCGAGAGATCGCAAAAGACCTAGGGGAAGACGACATGAAGATGATAAGATTCTCTCAAGAAAAATGTTGGACTAACATGTAGAAGAACTGCCAGGGACAGATGGTGATGGAAAGAAGTTATGCAGAATGTCTTTGCGGAGACATCTACTCATACAAGGACTCCTCACTGAATAACAATTCCAAGATATCAAAGGTATCATATTTTTTAGCATTGTGTTTTGCAGTGAAACACATAAAAACTCATTGGACCAAAGACAAAAATAAACAAGTGTATATATCAGGAATAACAATAGTGGTATCTTGTCACTTTGCCCATACCCAGAGGGAGTGGTACAACCAATGGTGGGTTGTCAAAAATTTTACTACCCCACCGTGATGTCATCACAGTGTGGGCGGAGCTGACATCATGACATCATGATGTCATCGGCGGGGCCAAAGAAAAAAATAAAAAAAATAAAAAAAATAAAAATAAGCACACACACACACCTCAACCCACCTGCCCACCCACAACACAAATCCATAAATAAATTAAATAAATTAAATACAAATTACATTAAAATACATACAACCTCAAAAACAAATCAATCCACCCACACACCCCAAACACAAACCCATCAATACACAGTGGAGGTGTGGAACAGATTTAATGGCTTGGACCAGATAGACAGAGTACCAGAAGAATTATGGACAGAGGTGCAGGACATCATGCAGGAGGCAGCAAGGAAAACCATACCAAAAGAAAAGAAGCGTAAGAAAGCTAAGTGGTTGTCCGATGAGGCTCTTAAAATAGCAGATGACAGAAGGAATGCAAAAGGCAAAGGAGAAAGGATTAAATACAATCACTTGAATACAGAATTTCAAAGAAAAGCAAGGAGAGACAAGGAAACCTACCTGAATGAACAGTGCAAAGAAGTAGAGGAAAACAAAAGTAGGGGTAGGAGTAGAGATCTTTTCCAAAAATTGGGGAAATTAAGGGAACGTTTAAAGCAAAAATGACCATATAAAGAACAAAGATGGCAAGGAGTTAGCTGATGCAGAAGAGATTAAGAAAAGATGGAAAGAGTACACAGAGGAACTCTACAAAAAGGACCTCAACACCCCTGATAACTTCAATGATGAGGGAATTGAACTTGAGCCAGACATCCTAGAGAGTGAAGTCAGAAAGGCCCTAAAAAGCACTGCAAACAACAAAGCCAACGGAGATGATAGTATCAAAGTTGAACTTTTCAAAGCCCTAAAAGATGATGGAATCAAATTATTACATTCTATATGCCAGCAGATTTGGAAAACACAACAATGGCCATAGGATTGGAAAAGATAAGTATACGTTCCAATCCCCAAAAAGGGTAATGCCAAAGAATGTTCAAATTATCAAACAATTGCGCTCATCCCACACGCTAGCAAGTTGATGCTCAAGATAATACAGGATAGACTGTGGAGAGAGAATTACCAGAAGTGCAGGCGGGGTTCAGAAGAGACAGGGGAACTAGAGAACACATTGCCAACATACATTGGGTCATGGAAAAAACAAAGGAATATCAGAAACAAGTCTACTTCTGTTTCATTGATTACACTAAGGCCTTTGACCGTGTGGACCACAACAAAATGTGCCAAGTAATTAAAGAGATGGGAATACCAAATCACCTTATATGCCTCATGAGAAATCTGTACATGAATCAAGAAGCAACAGTTAGGACAGAATATGGAATGACAGAGAGTTTGGAATAGGAAAAGAAGTAAGACAAGGCTGCATTTTGTCACCCTGCTTAGTCAACTTATACACAGAGCACATAATGCACAATACAGGGATGGAGGAAACACCATTTGGGATCAAAATTGCTGGGAGAAACATCAATAATTTGAGATATGCAGATGATACCACCCTAATGGCAGTAAGTGAGGAGGACCTAAAGAAGCTCCTGATTAGGTTGAAAGAAGAAAGTGAAAAAGCTGGCTTGAGACTCAATATCAAGAAAACAAAGATCATGGCAACAGGCTCTATCAGTCCCTGGAAAATAGATGGGGAAGAAGTAGAAACAATGACAGATTTTACTTTCTTAGGATCAAAGCTCACTGCAGATGGTGACTGCAGCCATGAAATAAAAAGGCGACTGATTCTTGGGAGGCAAGCAATGAGAAACCTGGGGAGCATAGTGAAAAGTAGAGACATCACATTGCAAACAAAAATCCGTATAGTCAAAGCAATGGTATTCCCTGTGGCAATGCATAGTTGTGAGAGTTGGACCATAAGGAAAGCTGAGTGCAGAAGAATAGATGGCTTTGAGATGTGGTGTTGGAGGAGAGTTTTGAGAATCCCCTGGACAGCAAGGAGAACAAATAGGTCAATCTTAGAAGAAATCAACCCTGACTGCTCCTTAGAAGGGCAAATAGTAAAGATGAAGCTAAAGTACTTTGGACATCAAATGAGAGGAGAAGACTCACTTGGGAAGACCTTGATGCTTGGAAGGGTCGAGGGCAAAAGAAGAAGGGGACGGCCAAAATGAGATGGCTAGATGGTATTGTGGACACAGTGGGCGCAGAGCTGAGCGAGTTGAGGGGGATGGTGGAGGACAGGAGTGCCTAGCGGACAGTGGTCCATGGGGTTTCAAAGGGTCGGAATTGACTGTGTGACTGAACAACAAAAATAAGTGCCTGGGCAACACCATGTTGCAAGATGGATATGGTCATCGTACCAGTTCTCTAGGATAATATGCCTTAATGTAAATGTAAAACAGCTGTACCTCCTTAAGGGTTCTCCAATTGGAACAGCAATTGGAACAGCACAGGTGTAGCTTATCGATGAGGTAACTCCAAGACTTTGCTTAAAAACCCCAAGCCAGGCCGCCAGGCCTGCCAGCTGCCAGGCCTTTTTAGGAACTGTGGTAATACGTCAATATAGGTAAAGGTATTAAGTACACATTAAAATACACACAGACACACTACATCCAAAGGTGAGTCACTTACCCTGGGGACCAGGCTATAGGGAGCTTCAGGTTAGCAGCTTCTCTTCCTCCTCCCCACTTGGGAGGACAGCAATGAGGTCGTGCATACGTGCCAAGCACTGTAGGCATGCATGCACACCAAGTGTTTGGCGAGCATGCACAGTGGGGGAACCAGTGAAAAGGTAAGCCCCGTAGGTGGTTCCCCTCAAAAGCTGCTACCAGTTCTCCGGGACACTGGAAAAAGTTACTACTGGTTCTGGCGAACTGGTGTGAACCTGTTCCATCCCATCACTGGGTACAACTCTACGACAACAGTTTCAGCATAAAATGTCTGTCTCTAACTTAAGTGCACAGGAATCGTATGCAAATATACCACAAATAAGATAATGGTGAGAAATTTGAAATAGGCTGCATTATGTTCTCTAAAGATATTAGAAAATGCACTGCCTATCTACAATCAATGCTATATAGGTCTACACCCAACTGCTACTCACAGCTAGACCAGACCCAGTTAGTAGTACCATGTATTGTAAATCTATTTAATAAGTGGTAGTTATATAAATGTTAAATTACCATTCAACAACTGATTGGGAGTAGAATTTGAATTTAGGCCATAGCTTTTAGTTCAGTAGAAGCAAATGTAAGAGATGGACTGGCCTATCCTGAATGACAGAATATTAAACCACAAATAATAATGGTCATTTCTTTTTGGTCTTGTTTCTCTATTGCCAGTGAACTGCACTCTTGCTTTGGCACTTTCTTCTTTCACTTTCATTACAAGTCACTTCTGTCAGTAAGATGGTACTATCTGCTCATCTTAAATTATTGTGTTTTTTCTTCCAATTTTCACAATTTCTTCATCTCAATCTAATCTGGCTTTCAGTGTGATATGTTCTGCATACAGATTTAATAGATAAAGGGATAAAATTCACCTTCCATTGCCTATTGGAAAACATACTGTCTCTCCATATTCTGTCCTAACAGTAACTTCTTTTCCATAATAAATGTTATTCATCAGCAGATTTGTGCTCAGTCACATTCATATCTTTCAGAACATCTGATAGTTCTCATGATCCACATAATCAAAAGTTTTCTATAGTCTATAAATCTATAAATATAGACTGATCTTTTTTCTGAAATTATTTTGTGTGATTTAGCAGACAGTGAATTTTTTCAATACGACATTGAATGCCTCTTCCTTTTCAGAATCCAGCTTGATCCATTATAGGTAAAATATCAATTCTTAACCAACAAGAACAAAAAATACCACACATTTCTGCTGCATAGGAAAGTCAGACACACATAATTCAATAGGCTGTGTAACCAGCTGCTTGAAACATGGTTGTGGATAATACCTCACAGCATTGTATGCTTAGAAAAAACCCCAAGCCATAGACAAGTGTGCATATGTAATAAATGTTGAGATGAAGATGGATTTGAATACTTTCTCGCTGCCCAAATTGCAACTTGTTTCTTTCTTTCTCATTCTGTCTTTATGTTTCTGATGAACCAGAGATGCAACAAGTCAGGGTGACTCCCACAAACTTACCAGGGCCCCCAATTTGTGGTGTTGTGAGAGGGAGACTTCCACTGGCCCCAAGCAGGCATCTACTACGCAGGTGTTCTTGTGTGTGAGGAGGTTCTGGGGGAAGTGCTACTGGCTGTCCAATCCAGAATGACTGGCAGCACTTGGAAGAGGAAGCAAAGCAATCATACTTATATACCACCCCATAGTGCTTAGTGCACTCTCTGGGTGGTTCACAAGCTAATTAGCATTTTGCCCCCAACATGCTGGGTACTCATTTTACTGACCTCAGAAAGATTGCAGGCTGAGTCAACCTTGAACCCTGGTAAGGATTGAATTTACAGCCTTTTGGTTCCAGGACAGCTGTTTAACCACTGTGCCACCAGGGCCCCGGCTAGGCTTGGGGAGTGATTTAAATCATCTCCACAATCCTCTCTGGCAGCCACTAGAGGTATATGTGAATATTCCTTGAGGATTGCCAACTCCTGTGCTTACCCAGTAGCACATTGTGATGGTGGATACTCTATGACCTAATGGTCATCCAATCTATAGTTCCATTTCCTGCACTGATACTATGCTGTGTGGTATCATCAACACTATGTTGCTGCAGCCGACCCAAGGAGTGACCTTTTTATATCCTCTTGCTGTCTTTTGGTCACGTGGGTGGATTATCTCTGGTGAGAGCGGGATGGAGGTCATCTGTCTGTCCTGGCTCTTCTTGACCTCTCAGCAGCATTCGATACCATCAACCACTGCATCCTTCTGAAAAGGCTGTGTTGTCCTGGTTTCCCTCATTTCTCAGGGGCCGGACCCAATCAGTGTGGTTGGAGGGCGAGGTGTCCAGCCCAAGGCCCCTTTGTTATGGGGTGCCTCAGGGCTCAGTACTCTCACTTCTCCTATTTAACATCTACATGAAACCGCTGGGTGAGATCATCCGTTCCCATGAGGTGAGGTATCATCAATATTCAGATGATACCCAGTTATATCTCGGCCCATGGGGACCCTAGTGATGCAGTGGAAGTCCTTTCCAGGTGCCTGGAGGCGACCAGGGTCTGGATGGGGGACAACGGGCTACAACTGAATCCCGGCAAGACTGAGTGGTTGTGGGCCGGGGGTCCTGCGTTATCTTGGGAGCCACCATCTTTGGTTCTGGATGGGGCAGGTTTGCCCCAAACAGACCTGGTGCGTAACTTGGAGGTCCTCCTGGACTCATGACTACTGCTCAAAGAGCAGGTGGCAGTCGTGGCCATGAGGGCTTTTGCACAACTTCGTGTTGTGCACCAGTTATGCCCGCTCCTAGATCAGGACTCCTTGCTCATGATCACACATGTTCTGGTCACCTCCAGACTTGATTACTGTAATGTGGTCTACATGGGGCTGCCCTTGACTACCATTCGGAGGCTTCAACTGGTCCAGAATGCAGCTGCCCAGGTGGTGATGGGGTGTGGGTGGTATGCACATGCCTCACCACTGCTTCGGGAGTTGCACTGGTTGCCAGTATGTCTCTGAGTGCAATTCAAGGTGCTGGTTATTTCCTTTAAAGCCCTACATGGTAGTGGGCCAGGATACTTAAAAGACCACCTCACCCCAAGAATATCTGTCCGTCCCACCAGAGCGGACCGGAGAGGCTCTCTAGTTGTTCCATCACTAGAAGGAGAGCCTTCTCTGTGTCCACTCCTGCCCTATGGAAACTCCTGCCAATGGAGCTACGTCTCCAGACGGAGCTGCTGCCCTTTAAGAAGAATCTAAAAACATGGCTGGCAGGGCAGGTAAGGGGTGCAGGAGGTATAATGACCCCAACTCGATTGATGATCTGAGCCCCTCTCTCCCTCTACTTTTTTAATTAATAAGATGTAGCATTTGGTGTGCTTTTAATCTTTTTTAGATTTTAATTTTAAATTTTAATTTTAACAGTGTTAAGGTTTTTAGGTAGTGTTTGTGTTTTATTGCCTTTTTTTATTATTACTTGTAAACCGCCCTGAGTCCACTTTGGTGAGAAGGGCGGTGGAGAAATACGAATAAATAAATAAATTTTCTAATAAAGCTGTTGGTGTTAGTAATATCTTTGACTAAATCTGGAGGATAGAGGAGAGAAGGTGTCCTGTGTCATCTCACCTAGCTCTTGAAGTTACATGCCTAAAACTGACTGACTGCTGGTCCAAACTAAAGCAGATCACTGGATCAATTGATAAATGACAAATCAATACTTATAAATCCCATACCAGTTTCATCTAGATCCAGTGGGTCTGCTCTTGCTGAGATTTGGTGGTTTTAGACCCCTGCTTTTGTCTATGTAAGCATAGTGCTTGTTTATCATGAATCACCACAAAGATGCAGCCCCCTTGGTGACATAGTGGGTAATGTACTGAGCTTGGAGAACAGGGTTCGATGCCCAAGAACTACACAGTGGTGGACATGAAAGGAGCCTCATTCAGGTGTTCCCTGCAAAAATCCTTTCGATCCAGAGTAATATCTGACACGAAAACAAACAAACCATAAAGATGTGACTTTATGTAGCAGATTTCAAAAGGTTTCACAACAGGATTTTTCAGAGTGTCTAATACAATTTAGAGGAATGGAATAATCTAGCCTTCATTGTGTAGCAATTTTTAAACAATTTCTCATACCCTAGATAAACGTATAAGCATGATATTGCTAAAATATATTTTGTCAAAATTGAGCCTTGCCTGGACATTCATTACAGTGATAAACAAGAGATCAAGTGTCAGAAGCAGAATCATATTTCTAATTTTTCATCAGTAAACCATAAACCCAGAGTCGGGCTTGCCCGATTGGGGCGGGTTAGCAAGTATGAAATATAAATAAATAAATAAATAAATAAATAAATAAGATTACCTCAGTTACAATTACTCATAAAGGTAGTCACAATTAGATTACGATTAGAATTTAAAAATACAATACAAGTAGAAAACAGATAATATGCTCTGAGTATATAATATATAATACTGCCACTTTGAACATTTTGAATTTATTCACACAATACTTCATAATAAGTGCCCTTCCTCATTAATTTCCTTGAAATCTCCAGATGGGAAACAAAATATTAATTTTGCTCAGCCTTAGGCTCTGTTGACAGTTAAGGTACTCACTAAATCACTATCTTCTATGCATTAATATTAGATTTCTTCTATAAAAAAAGATGCAAGACCCTTGGGTATAAGGTTCACTTTGTCATAAATATAATGAATTGTTTTTTTCATCATGATTAATTTGTCAAAAATGGCAAGTATATCTACTGAGCAGGCAAGATTCCTGAGCAAACTAACCTACCTTCTAGTCATGGTAATACTCACGGAATTATGCAAATTAATTGAGTCTTTCAATGTTGCATAAAATGCTACTACGAGTACAAGCCATGGAACATTAGGCTGTTCAGTTGCATTTTAAAAGCAGGCATCTGCACAAGGGAGGCCTTGTGGCGGACAATCCTTTTGGCATAGAATTCTCTCTTTGCAAAGATGCACACTTCTAAGGCAAGAATTTCTGCTTTTAAAAAAACCTTTAAAAAACTGAGGAGGGGATGGTGGTATAGCCCCCCTCCCGTCTCAGAGAAAATGATATAAAATGATCGCATGAAGAGAAAATTATGCTTCCTCTACATTATTAGAATAGTGTTTTATTAACATAATGTCATTTGCAAAATTTAAAGCTGTGAAGAATATTGAAAAGGGAACTGTTATTTTAGCAGCAGTCCTATGTACTGGGGCTTACTTCTGAGTAGTCTTGAATAGAATCACTCTGCTACAATGTTACTTAGATTCCATTTACTTGAAATCAAATTCCCAGTGAGTTCAGTAAACCTTCCTCTTAAGAATGTATGCATAGACCATTAGAATACTGTATCTGAATAATATTAATATTTCTTTTCTTTGATCCAAAGGCCTTAATCCTAATCACACTTATTTGGTAGAGCATCTAGATCAGTGGTTATCAACCTTTTTTGGTCATGCCCCTCCTAAGGATCTCTAAAATCCTGATGCCCCCACCACCCTGTGACATATAATTCTTATTATTCAAGAAGTGAACTCCTATTCACATGGAGAAAGCCTAAAAGGCCATTAACTTGATCTAAACAAGGTTCCAATTGCCCCTCTTAAAAATCAAATTCCCTTGATTTATAGATTTTATATTCCAGGTTCCTATATAATATTGGTCTTTAAAGCATCAGACTTTCCTTTCACCATCAGATCCATCTACAGTTGAGTATCCTTTCAGCTTTGACACAGCCACTTCACTCTTTCTGGGACTACTTGTACATGTCCTCTGCTCTTCCCCAGTAGCATATTTGATACCTTCCAACCTGAAGGGCTCAACGTCCAGTGTCATATTGTTTAGCATTTTGATACTGTCCATGGGGTTTTCTTGGCAAGGGTACTGGAGTGGGTTGCCAGTTCCTTCACCAGTTGATTGTGTTTAGTCTGAGTTCTCTGCTATGACCTGTCTGTCTTGGGTGGTCCTACACAGCATAACCCATAGCCTCATCAAACCACGAAAGCCCCCTCACCACAGCAAAGCAACAATGTATGACTGTGAGAACTGGACCATAAGGAAAGGTGAGCGTAGAAGAGTAGATGCCTTTGAACTATTGTGTTGGAGAAGACTCTTGAGAATCTCCTGGACTGCAAGGAGATCAGATCAGTCAATCCTAAAGGAAATAAATCCTGACTTATCCTTGGAAGGACAAATACTGAAGCTGAAGCTCAAGCACTTTGGCCACCAAATGAGAAAACAGGACTCACTGGAGAAGACTCTGATGCTACAAAAGATTGAAGGCAAAATGAGAAGGGGACTTCAGAGGATGAGAAGGCTAGATGGCATCACTGATGCAGTGAAAGTAGATCTTGGCAGACTATGGAGGATGACAGATTATAGAGGAGCCTGGTGTGCAATGGTCCATCAGGTCGCAAAGGGTCAGTCTTGACTGTGTGACTGAACAACAACAACAAAGGGGCATGTGCTCCACATTAGAAATCACGGATCTAAACAGAACATTTTACAGAACTCAGTAGGCAACCTCTCTGCAAAACTTGAAGGATCACTCTTCATTTTTGCATTCCTTGATATTTGACCACCTGGCTACACTCTTGCTTACCCTGTTGAGACATTTTACTGCCATTTGTGTTGCTTTGCAGCCATGACCATTGTGGCTATCTGTGGCAGATTGCTGCTACTTAAAGAGTTCCATTGTTGATGCTGTATCATCATAAACAAATCACATGACATTGAATCATTGTATGCATGTTGTGCTCCCCCACCCTACAAAGTTGAAAAAGAAAGTTTTTAGTTAGGAGCAATCTGCCATGGCCCACAATACTGTTCCTATTCTGCAGGCACAGCTACACAACAGGATACTGGTTATTATCTACAATTCAAGCCAATGTCTACACTGTTTAATTTTATCATAATTGAAAGGTTATTTTCTACATGTACACCTGTATATTTATTGCTGAAGAAGTAATGAGGAGAGGAACCTCATTGCCGGATATGCTATAATGGCAGTGATGGGCACTGCACAACATGTGAAGGAACTATATTATAAAGACACCTACATAATTCTACATATTAATAAAGTAATATGGGCTTTAGTGAACAAAAGTGGCCTCTGGTGTTCACAAGCAACTGCACTAACTTCATTCTATTGTCAACATAAGGGGCTGCAGTGGCTCAGTGGTTAAGAAGCTCGCCTTGTTAGCTGGAAGGCTGGCAAGTTGGCAGTTTGAGACCTGGGTACTGCATGATGATTTGAGCGCCCATCTCTGTCCCAGCTTCTGCCAACCTAACAGTTCCAAAGCAAGAAATTGCAAGTAGATAAATAGGGACCACTTTGATGGGAAAAGATATTGGGGACCTGAAAGGAGTGTCATCTGGGTGTCCCCTGAGCAAAGTTTCTTTCAACCCAGAATAATTTCTGACATTAATTATTATTATTATTATTATTATTATTATTATTATTATTATTATTATTATTATTATTATTATTATTATTATTATTATTATTATTATTATTATTATTATTATTATTGTTGTTGTTGTTGTTGTTGTTGTTGTTGTTGTTGTTGTTGTTGTTGTTGTTGTTGTTGTTGTTGTTGTTGTTGTTGTTGTTTGTTTATTTATTTATTTGATCGATCGATCGATCAAACTTTTATGCCGCCCTTCTCAAAAAGACCCAGGGAGGCTAACAAAAGTCTTAAAAACACTTAAAACACAATAAAATATGGTGTAAAAATCAGGATTAAAAGATTAAAAGATTAAAAAGAGATAAAGCAAGACACATAGAGAGATTATTATTATTATTGTGCAACATATAAACATTGATCTTGCACTTTCTGCACATAGTGAGTTGAATCTTGAGTTAGTCTTGGTTGCCTAACTGATTTCCATAAGTCTGTTACTTGTAACAGATTTATAAGTGTGACTTTTGGATCCCTGTGCTGTGCGATGGAGTGAGCTCCCATAGACTGTCCCAGCTCCTGTTAACCTAGCAGTTTGAAAGCAAGAAATTTCAAGTAGATAAATAGGTACCACTTCTCTGGGAAAGGTAATAGAGTCTTGGAAATATCTGCAGATGCAGACAATGCTGTTCCTTTGGCTGTAAATGGAGATGAACCCTGCCCTCTAGAGTTGGACATGAATGCCTTTCAAGCAAGGGAGACCTTTACCTTTAATTTGTCTATACCTCCCTGGCTGTTATTGATATGCCCAGAGGTGAGTAATTAACCCTTGCTCTTTCCATTATCATTTTCTCTATCAGCAGTTCATTTTAACAGAAGAAATCCTGCTTGCATGGAAGTTCTGCACATGAATATGAATCCTTAAAATGTGGAGAAAACAATGACAGAGAAGAGAGGGTCTAGCCACTCCTTCCTAAAGATGATGATAGCCAGGGTAACAATGACTAGACAATGAATAGATGCACAACTGTACAGAGAATTTCAGATAAGCATGAAATTAAGAGCCATTCCACACTTAAAAAATCAGAAATGCATTTTTTAAACAAATACCAGATCTTACAATGATTTTTTTTAGCTGAGACAACATTTCCTTTATTTCTATAACAGGTGTAAGGTGTAAGAACAGCTGCACTTTTAAAACTATCCCATACCCTTAACACCATTTTGTCTCTCATTGTGTTAACATTACTGCAGTTTAAAAGAAACAGAATGTGTAGATATTACATATTTCAAATGCACCATTCTTGAAATCTTGAAATTAAAAAAAAATTCTGTTCAGGATGAAAGAGCTGCTGATAGGGTAACATGCTTTAGCCAACTCTATTCATCTTTTGGTTCAATAACAATTACCTCTTCTGCTGTGTTCTCCAGTACTTTGTATCTAAATGTAATTTTATCAAAATGAGGCTGCATTATATGCTTGTAAACATCTGCTAAATGTTGGCATCAAAGGAATGATATAGTTGTTAACCATTGCATTATAATATTTTTTTTTGGTTGGAAATTAGAATAATCTTCAAGATAGAGCTTAAATTACTGAAAGGATTGAGTATAGAAGGAAATGAAATTCTCCACACATCTATTGTGTTCCTTGATATCACTGGAATCCCTGACAATAGAATACATTCTGCCTATTCCTAGCTTGCATGGAAAAGCTATTAGCAGGAGTTGGAAAGCAGCTACTGTACATACACACACACACACACACACACACACACATATATATATGCATCAAGAAGAGACTGCAGACCTGTGACTAAATCTGTCTGTGAGATCATACGGTCACTGTCTGTGTCAGCAAACCCACAGAGAACAGCAGGGAATGAGGGCAGTTAGTGGCCTCTACAACCACTAAAATACTATACAGAATGTTATTCTGCTCATGTGTAAGAGCTTATGCATGGCTAGCATAATCATTTTTCAGATGGCATAACTGGTATATTTGTATACAGAGAGTGCTCATAAGCCCTGTTTTTCCCCAGTGTTGTGCATATAGCAGTCCTAAACAACTTCACCCAAAATTTCTGTTTCTTTCTTTTGGGTTCTGCTTTCAATAAAATAAAAGTTGAGACAAGTTGCACTTTTGGAAGCGGTAGAAGATGCAAAAACAGCCAAAAATGTGCCACCCTTGCTCCTGCCTCTACTGCCAGAAATGGCAAAAGCGGGAAAAAGCAGTCGAAAACATGGTGTAAATGCACCCATGGCTGTCAGAAATGCCTTTATTTTTTTTATTTTTTTATTTTCAACAATGTTAAAAAAATAACAAAACAAACAACCATAACAAAAAAAAGAACAGTTACATTTGGAAAAAATAAATCCCAAGTACATCTTACAGCATTAAGAATGAGGAAAAAAAGAAAAAAAGATAATATAATATAGTCACGTGTTACCTCAGTTATTTTCTATTCATTTACTATACTGAATATTTTCACCTTTATGTCAACTATCCTCTGTCACCACCATATTACAACTTTATTATTTTATACATAGTACAGATATCACCCAGTGCACTAGAGTCCTTGAGCCTACCAGCCATTCCTTTTACAACTCAATCATTCTGCCAAAAATACATTGCATTCGATGCAGGTTTTTCTCCTTTATTTTCCCTCAATGTGTGTTGCAAAAAAGGTTTCCAAATGTCCCAAAATCTATTTTGTTTTATTAACCCCATTTTTATATTTAATTCCCATGTAAGTTTTTCATTTAATGCCATGTCCCAAACATCGGCATACCATTTACCAATTTCTAAGTTCATATCACCTTTCCAATTTCTGGCTACTTGTTGTCTTGCCAACGTTAAGAAAATAGACAATAACTCCTTTATATTTTCCTCTAAATTCAATTCCTCTAAGTCCGTTAGTAAAACAATCTTTTTCATTCAACTTTAAGTTGATATTTAAAATTTTTGCTATTTCTTGTTCCATTTTATGCCACAAATTGGAAATAATTTTACAATCCCACCACATATGTTTGTATGTCCCAATTTCCTGATGACATCTCCAACATTTTTTTGAGTTGCTGCTGTTTATTTGATTTAGCCAAACTGGCGTCATATACCACCACCACAAAATTTTATAATTGTGTTCTTTAACTTTTGTGGACAGATTTCGCATAATCCTGCTTTTCCATTTTTTTCTTCCAATTCTTATCTGTAATATTAATACTTAAATCCGTTTCCCACAATCTTTTAAGAACGTACTGGGTTTCTTCTGTGTTGTTTATCATTTTATATAATTTACTTACTACTCCTTTTATCCCCATTGAACCTTTTCTTATCTTATACAGCATCTCCTCGAAGTCTGTCAACTGTTTTGTAGGCTGTAATTTCTCTTTATATTGTTTATTCCACTTATCCAGGGTTAGTATCTGAAGCCAGTTCAACCTTAATTCCTTATAAATTTCTTTTTTTATATCTTCATTCTCAATTCAATTCAACCAGTCTTTTAATAGTATTATATCATATTTATACATAATATTTTTTAATAATTCTAAATTTTTAACTGGGAATGTTTTAAGGTCCTGCAACTCTAATATTGGAGAGGTATTTGGAGCCAATACCTTTATGACAGCCACAGATGTGTTTTATGGCAGCTTTTACAGTGGGGGGAACCATGTGTCCAGCCTGCTCAGCTGTCTGAGGGGGCGTGACCCCCTGTCCACAGTGTGAAGATATTGAGAACCCCTGGTTAGAAAACCACAGGGAGCCTGACTGGTGGACAATCATTCCAGATGGAGAATTTTTTTTTAAGGCTCCTTTCATGTCCTCAAGAGCTGGGACAGAGACAGACACTCAATCCCTCATGCAGTACCCGGGTCTCGAACTTTCAACTTGCCATCCTTCCAGCTAACAAGGAGAGCTTCTTAACCACTGAGCCACCTATTGGGGGAGAAAGGGAGAAGCATGAAAGAAGAACAATGGCAAAAATGAAGAGTGATGCAGAACCAGACCCTCTATGTTGGGCCAACAGGAGGATTTGACCACACTTTCAAGACATGTACAGTGGGTATGAAGGACTTGAAAAGGGACTGAGGGATTGTTGTGAGGTAAGGAACAGTCCCTATTGTGGTTCTTGAAAGTTTGCTATATTTGACTTAAACAGCACTGGAAGTTTCTTTGTAAATAATAAAAAGGTTACACTATAGTTATACAGTATAGTGAGAGATTGTGTGGAAGAAGGTGGGCAGACCACACCCAATAAGAACATCCTTCTTTGTAGTCCATGTGAGGAATATGGAACTGATTACAATAAATGAAGATGCTGAAAATAGATATAAAAGGAACAATGAATGTTAGTCTTTTAACAGGTTTTCTCCCATTCATTCTTGTTAGATACCTGGTATTGCTGTACAAAATATCTATGGATTGTTTCAATTCCATGGACCTTCATTTCATTTAATTCAAAGGAAGGGAATCATGCTATTCTATTGCATGTTTTTGAGTTTGCTCAATTTGCCAAGCTGGCAATGCAACTCTTAGATGGTGTTTGCATCCCTGCAGTTAGCAGCGATGTATCGAACTGAGCTGTCTGTTTGCAGTCAAAGAGACTGGCTTCCGGAGTTTTGATTTAATAAACAGGAGTTGTGTCCAAGAGAAACTATTTACCATCAGGGTGCCAGTGAGGGAATATAAACTGAGCACTCGGATTACTAACTGCAATTCATTATATCCATATAAATCATCTGGAATGGAGTTTTGCAGAGATCTGTGTTCACAAACTGAAACAAAAGTTCCACTAGGAATACATCCCCTTATATATATATCTAACATCTGTTTAGTTGTAACAGCAAAGATTTGTGCTCCCTGGAAACTTAATTCAGATTTTGTTCAAGGCGTCTCTAACTTTGGGAAGTTATTATCTTCTTTTGTGAGCAAAAATGTCTGGCTAGCTTAGAATTGAGGTATTTGGCTGTGAAGGTTGGAAGTTTAGTTCCCCACCATGCTTCCCAAGAGAAGACCTAGCCATGCAGTTTGGCTGCCCCCATCCTATTTTCCTTCTCTCATCAGGTAAAGACTTTCCCTTTCAGGTAGACAATAATTTTAGGAATGCTGCGTTCACTGAATTCAGAGATGTTTAAATGTGATAAATGTTTGATTTTCTTTTAAAAATATTTAAATAGAGGTTCAGGTGGTTTTAGTATAGTTTCTTATGGAGCTTTTAACAGAATTAACACTACAGATTTAACCAATGATAAACCATCTTGAGTTCTCTATCCAGAGAACGATGATTTATAAATAACACCAACTAATCAATCAACCAACCGAAGTAAATAAGTAAATAAATAGCAATCTGAAGTCTAGGATGGATAGTTTGGGTCCTTGTTATTATTTCACAGGCAGCTTGGGAACAGGGGGAATCAAAAGAGAAATAAGGATGGGGAAGATTGCAAGGTAGAGCTCCCAGTACAGGGAAAAACCAGAGCTCCATTTGCTACTTTCCCACAGTTTAGTTTTAGGATGGAGACATGTAGCTAGAAAGGCTGTGTTTGTTTAATAACATCTTGACCCAACTTGAATAGGATCAATGTAGCCAAATGTCATGATAACAAAGACAATGGTGCATAAATGGGATCTTGCAGAAAGGGAAACTTCTAGCACCACTGCATACCAGAATTACAGCAAAATAGCATTTTCTCTGGTTACCAGAAACACATCTGCTGTATTCCTGAAATAGTGGCTTTTTCTTACAGTCTAATTCAAATGAGGCAGCTTGTGATTTCATTTGTTCTGTAATTATTGCAAAGAACTTCTGAATATCATGAAAACAGCAGACAATTCTATTATAATTCTAAAAGGTTGGGCTTGCTAATTTTCCACTGACATTATCCCATGATTGCTGTCTTATGGCTTCAGATAATAGATCAATTTTTACCGTCATCAAACACAGATCTAGATCTTTTATGCAACTCACTGAACACCTCCATGATAAATACATTATTGGAATAAAGTTCAATTATTTGAATGAAATGAGCTAAAATATGGCTTTAAGCATTTACCATGTCCCTCATTTACTGAGCATCCTTAGGCTGAAACACTATATATGCTTACCTGGGGAAAGCCATGGTAGTGTTTTTTTCTTTAAGTGATCTCATGCATACTTATATATTGCCATTAGTACGTATGCCATTTGACACTGCAACAGATGAAGCACCTGCTCCAAGGAACTTCCGGTCCAATATTTTCATTGTTTGCATATTTAGCTGTATGCTCATTGTATTTTCCTCTCTCCCAATAGAAAACAAACTTTCTCTGTGGCAAACTGGGATATCAGCCCAGGAAGGTTTTATTACAATATGACAGAGAAGACAGCTCTTTCAGAAAGGAGCTCTGGTGTGTACACCTTAAGGTGCTATATCTATATTGCTGTTTTTATTTTGTTAATTTTCAAAACCACGTTGTAATTCTGGCTTCTGATTCACAAGTAGAAGAACAAACAAGGTATTGGTCATAATATACCATAATAAAACTATTTATTTATGTGTTTGTTTGTTTGTACTTGTATCCCGCCCCTCTAGGGAAAAATCATCCCTACTCAGGGCAGCTAACATCATAAGACCAATCATACAACAATCATACAACAAGAATTATTTAAAAATTACACACAATAAAACACAATAAAATCATCACCAAAAATTCCAATAGGCAGAAAGTACCACAATCCAGGACCCTCAAAGTGCAACCTAATTCAGCCAGGCAACATTTCTAGCAACCAAAGATAGGCAGTACATTCCCAAAGGCCTCCTCAAAGAGCAGTATTTTTAGTTGCTGTTTTAAATGATTGCAGGGATGGAACTGGCACAACTCAGCTGGAATGGTGTTCCACAGCATTGGTGCCACCACCGAGAAGGCCCTTCTCCTTGTCACGGCCTTTCTTGTCAGTCTTGGGGTTGGCACCTGAAGCTGCACCAACAGAAAAGAGCGAGTGATGTGGGCTACTGTCCTGAAGGGAAGACATTCCGCAAGGTAAGAAGGTTCAGATTTCAATGCTGAAATCTCACTGTTTCTGTGATAACATTTAGTTATTGTGAATGCTTGTGTAGTGACTGCTTAAGCGCTGAGCAGTCCAACTGACAAAAGAACCCAAGCCTGCATGAACTAACAGCATTTTAGACCTCTAAGAAAATGTAGCCATTATTTTTGAAGAAAACTATCTGCAATTTCTTACCATTAAGGTAATCATCAGTCAATGCTTCATTTCTGAAATCATTCTGAAGGGACTATACTCTTATGTATATTTAACTGCTTGAAGTTCTTTGGTAAACAAAACAGCTTCATTGTTAAGCCATCTAATTTATGAAGATAAGCACATCAGAAAGATAGAAATAAGCAAAATAAGTATAGATGATACAAAACATTCACCCCTTAGTACCCCTTTAGCTAAAAACTTTCATTGATGGTAACAAATCCTTATAAGATGCACTTCAACCTGCTAGAAGAATTGGGAGAGATATAAAAGTTGGGAAATCATCAAACAATAAATACTGTATCAGAGGGAAGTGAAAATAGGCTTTGAAGAACCCTAAACGATCATCCTGGAAACCCCTGGGAACCTAGACTATTAATAGGGCTTTTATTCTTTTTAGTTTGCATCTATTTGTTTCAGCTATAACTCATAATGAGGCATTGTTGAAGTGGTGGGCATAGATCTGGCTGGACTGCAGAAGATGGCAGATGACAGAGGAGCCTAGCATGCAGTGGTCCATGGGGTCAGAAAGGATCAGACTCAACTGTGCGACAGAACGGCAAAAGAAGCAACAACAACAAGTCAAAATTCTCAGTTTACATTTGATCAAATTATACAAGCAGAAGTCAACAAAATGGAGAAGCAGACTAATTAGTGGAACACCAGCTTGGCCTACTGAAAGTCCCATGCAGAGGAGTGCAGATTTGTGTTTTTGTATAGCAGCTCCCAGAATTCTCCTGTGATACCTGGGAAATTATTGAAGTTGTAATTCACTCGACCATCACCACCACCAAATCTGTTCTCCTCTATCCTTGTTTAATTTCCAGCATCTCCCAGAGAGCCACCAGCCTGGTTTGGTAGAGGACTTTGGCCAGCAGCATACACAATGTTAAGCTTGACAGGTGACTAATAGTGTAACTAGATCTTCAAATCCTCTGTTCTGTGGCAATAAAATAAATCTTCTGGAAAATTGTTAATTTACATAAGTCCACAGAAGCAACGCCACAAATTGTAGGGAAAATATATCAACATTTTTAAGGCTTTTATATTATGATTCAGGGTGTAAACCGCCCAGAGTCGGGTTTACCCGATTGGGGCGGGATATCAAGTATGAACAATAAATAAATAAATAAATAAATAAACATCTCACACCAAAAAATGTTGATGGAATTGAAATCTTCTCAGATCAATTGACATCTGAGAAGACTGGGAGAGTTCTACAAACTTTATGTAACTCAGAAGACATTGAATATTTTTTTTGGGGGATGCTGATAGCTGAGTTTACATTACCAGGAAACAGTCTTTATTCTGGCCAAAGATCTGCTTGTTCAGATTCTGAGAGCTATAGTCCAAAAAGTATTTTTGTTCTTATTTTCCTTTTCTCTATCTGATTTAGCTGTGATGGATTGAATTTGTTTCTCAAGCATACATCTGCTAATGTTTTTTTAGGATAACATGTATTTTTCACCAAATCATAATTCACTGAATGTTAATTTAGGTATAATTATATTTGAAAGTGCTGTCAGAGAGATTCAATTCTGATGTAGTTTAATTCACAGCCTCAACTAAAATTGAAACCATAAGGAGTGTTGCTATTGGGCTTGTGGAATGAATTGGAAGTCCATTGTCCACACTGGCAATGCAACTGGCATTCCAATCCAACCCATAGTTCCCCTTCTTTCCTTCCTTCCCAATATATCCCCTCCAGCTGTATTTCCTTCCTGAGATCACTGCTTTTATTTTTAAATGAAATATATAAGAATAGTGCTTATCACTATATCCAGAACAAAGACTTATCAATAAACTGATATGGTGTTATAGCACTATTCTAATATTTTAGCAAAGGAAACACTTTTGGTGCGTTTTATCACAGGTCTAAACATCATAGGTTACCCTTGCTCAAAAGCCAGTCCTAGCCGACTCTAAGATTCAGTGTTCATCTCTGTTTATAGCTGAAGAGCCAGCACTGACTGCATCTGCAGATGTTTCTGTGGACATGTGGCAGACATGCCTAAACACCAGAGTGCCTACAGATATATCCCGCCAGACGGGCTGGGGAGAGTGTCCGGACATGGATTCACAGTGGCGGCAATGGCAAGGTCCTTTTGTAGCTGGCTGCTCAGACGGCCCAGCTGGCCCTCATTCTCCCACGGTGGGCAGTGGTAGCGTCCCCGGCGCGGCTCTAAGGGCAGCCAGGAGCTGCAGGTGTTCCCCCTTCACTTCCCTGTTGGTCCGACCTGGGGAGCACCCATCAACGTGGGCAGCTTCGGCAGCGAGCAGTGTCGACGTCCCCAGCATGGCTCTAAGGGCACCCAGGGGCCACAGGTGTTCCTCCTTTGCTCCCCGGTTGGTCCAACATGGGGAGCACCTGGCCTCTTCAATAAAGATGTAGAAGAGGCTAGTGGGGGTCAAACATAGCTCTCTTGGGGGAAATGTTAATTTTCCCTGAAAATTTATTCAGATTCATTACACAAATGTGATTGTACAGGCATGGCCGAAAAGGGTACAATTTCTATTTAGGATGGTCATGCCTTCTCCGGATGTGCTGCTTTTAGAGACATGCACATGAACCAGTATGAGAGGAAAGGACCACACCAATCAATCCAAATGATCAATGGGATGACACTGCTTGTTCTTATCTGCTCAGGTATCTGTAATGGCATTTTCTCAAATCAAACAAGTTTGCTCTTTCCTCTACCCTTTACCCCTTTGTAAAGATTTGTAGATTTTACACTTGCTGACAGGGAACTGGCATGGAAACAGGATCATCATCATCACACCACCATCAAGAAAGAAAGTTTTTGGGAATAAGTTTAAGAACCTTTGGCTAAGTAGAACAGAAATTCCTTGTTATCACAGTTTCAGTTCCAATAATTCTGCCTCCAGACACAATTCAGGGGATGGTTATGTTCTGTAAAGCCCAGGCAATCTGCAGGATTGCATCTTCCCATGTGAATCTCTCAAGTTCTTTCTCTTCTATATCATCAGAAGCACATCCTTTTCAGTTTCTGTGCTCAGACAGTGGATCTCTTCTCAAAAGAAGCCAGTCTGGCCTTCTGTCTCTGTTGCCTTTCTATCAGCATACCTCTGAAGCAAGCTTTTGACAATTGAATGGGCCACTGAAGATGGGGCTTTTAATGTAGGATGTAATGTTTTGTAGCTTGAAACGGCTACTGAGGTAGGGTGAAGAAGAAAAAAGCAACTGATGAACATTATGTACATAACCTTCCTCGGTAGCAATTTCAAGCCACTTCTGCTTCCTGTCAATAACATGTTGTCATGTATGTATAATATCTTTAATTATATTTAAATCAATGTTCACTTCCACTTTTATTTTTATCATGTCACAAGCACGTAAAGGTGCTTTCTGGGTTGAAAGGATTTTTGCTGGAGGAATTCTGCTCAGGGAATGCCCAAATGAGGATCCTTTCATGTCTCCAAGGTCTTTTCCCACCTGAATGGTCCCTGTTTATCTACTTGCAATTTCTTGCTTTCAAACTGCTAGATTGGCAAGAGCTGGGACAGAGATGGTCGCTCATCTTGTCATGCAGTACTTGGGTCTCAAACTGCTGATTTGCTGACCTTTCAGATAACAAGACAAGCTTCTTAACCACTGAGCCACTGCAGTCCCTTACTCTGAGCCTAATTCATCTTTATGTATGATATATTCTGCATATAGATTGAACAGATAGGGAGATAAACCTTTGTCTGACTCCTTTACCATCTGGAAACCATTCTATTTCTCTATATTTTGTCCCAACAGTAGCCTCTTGTCCAAAGTTTGCAGAGTATCCAGATGTGTTCTTAAATAATTTTAATCCATTGGGTTTTTAAAATATGATTAGTGTACTTAATTAAATATTGGTACTATTGCATTTAGACAGACAGACAGACAGGTAGGTAGGTAGATAAGGCCTCTACAAATCTACATGGTGCTCTATAGCATAAAAAAAGAGTTTGCTGTATGCATTTATGCAGTTACATGGAAAGTGATCCACAGGGTGCAGTGTCATTGAGCAAATTCAACCTTTGTCTTATGCTTGTGAAGCTTAAATCCTTAGGGTGGTATATTTATATACTTCCCATATACTTCACATCTTGCCCCACAATGACCTCCAAGCTACCTCTGAAAATAAGAAACCCCTCTGTTGGGTTTTCCTTTCAAATTATTTACATGAAAAATTGCTCATTTACAAGCTTGTATGATCATCCTTGTTCATCACACAATAAAATATTCATAAAATGCAAAAGCATTGCAGATATTACAGCATCTTAATTTTAAAAGCTAAACAATGCATTGTGGCTTCCAGATGCTATAAATTCAGGCGGGTGGGTGGAAACAAATGCTAGCAGAAGTAAAATTATATGTGCAATCTGCTTCAAGAGTCACATCATATTTTTTAAATTCCAGCCACTTGCTTGTTTTCTAAATGAAAACAGTATTTATGAAGGAAAGCAGAGAGTCCTGCTGAATAGGTTCACAAATTATTCTGCAGCACTTGCATTCTTTTTAACAATATCAACACAATGAACATGTTATCTCAGAAACCTTACATTTGAGTTATAGTATAGCCAGCAAAATGGAGGTCATTTTGTTTCAGTATGAAGTTGATGTGCTACACTGGAGATATCCATTTAGTATATATAAATATGGTTGTGTTGATGCCACATTTATCATGCAGAAGCAAAGAGAAGAAAAACTGGAATCATCAGTCAAGACATGATCTTTTTACTACTAACATTATCTTATTTGTCTTAAAGAAAAATGCAGAGACAGACAACTCTAGGCAAGTTTTAAAATGGGATGGGCATTCTATATAGGATGTTATGGGGTATGCCAAGGGGGAGAGGCAAACACCTCAGTGCTTTTTTATGCTCTCTTGCCTCTTCTATGTATTTTTGTATCAGTCTAGCACAGCGGTTCCCAACCTTTTTACACCATCAGGCCTGACCATGCCCCCCAGACAGCTGAGTGGGCCAGACCATGCCCCCAGAAGCAGAAGTGGGCACATTTATGGTCATCGACTGATGTAAACGTGTCTGCTTCCACTTCTGGGTGCAGCGGCAGCAGCGGCAGGCCACATTAAATCTTGCCATGGGCCAGGGCCAGCCCATGGACTGTAGTTTGGGAACACCTGGTCTAGCAGTATATAAACAATGCTGTAATTCATATGAGCTTCCAGTGGTCCAAATGTTATTAAGATCAAGCTTTACATTTTAAAAAATCCTTTCTCTCAAAGAGCAAATATTTAACCACAGATGAAGTTGCTCAGCCAGATCAACAAAATCTGAAGCAGATCTACAAAAGGTATCAGGTATCAATTTACATTGTGAAGAGAGAGAGAGAGAGGCCTGTTGCACAACTTCTCTGCAGTTTCTTGTACTTTGTTGAAAGCCTGTTGGGCAGGCAAAGGCAATGCAAAATGAAACAGAATCTCTGGATAGATCTTAACAGAATGGACTAGAGGCAGAAGGTATTTTAAATTATAGGATTGCATTCTCCCCACTCTGACCTAAACCAGGGTTTCATTGCTGAGTGTTAAGAGTTGATATTGACATGAATTTAGATATTAATTCATTAACATTAATCTCTCTTTTTTGTGAATTTATTTAAAAAATATACCCTACATTATTGTCTAATAACATGTCAGTTTCAATTTATTTTTTAAAAAATCAAATTATTAAAAATGGTCAAAAATCCTACCCATGATTTCTACCAAAAGAAATAGACTGAAATAATGTGAAAATGGAATATATGTACAACCTGTTCACATCATTGCCATTCATCAATTCAAATAATAGCTGTTAGAATTATTGTCAGAAATGTTAATATATTAGGAGAAAGAAACTTGTTTCTAATTTCTCCCGCACCCACAAATGCAAACAAAATGGCAGAAATAGATATTTAAAAAGCTTTGAAAATCTTGTTCAACAATTCAACACTGAATCTTGTCAGACCTAAGAGATAATTGAAACACTTTTGAGTAAACTAATCTCATCCTAAATTTCATACTATGATATATCAAGTAGCAAGCTTTAATTAACTAAATTAATCATCATCTCCTATCTTGTTAAACAAAGGAGGGTAGAAAAAATTCAACTACGACTGAAGAAAACACCAATCTGCAGCTTTTAGTTCCCTTGTGTTACCATAATAACATAATCAATAATCTTTCCTTATTATACAGCAAACTATTACACACTTTCTTTCCATATCCTTCACTTAAATTGAAGTTTGGATAATATACACATTTATTTGTCATGAGTGGATGAATCGATTGGTTAAAATCCAGACAATAAATCAACAGAATATGAAAATAAACCAGGTTTAATTGGTTGGATAGTCCAAATTCATTTATGAGGCTATAACATATAATTCATTTTTTATTGATAGCTATATGTGGTATTTTACAGAGAGTTTATGGTAGCCAGAGAGTTGAATTCACCCATTTTTATTTGATATCCAGCCAGTTGGTTAACTGAACACTTAATATCATAAATGTCTATATGAACTTCACAATAAACAGACTTTAAGGTGGTGTTGATCCACCTACATGAATAGGAAATGCAGGCACACTTATTCTGCTTCAACATTAGGAACCACAGCAAAAAAGATTTGCAAGATACAGTTGTACCTCGCTTAAAGAGCATAATGTGTTCCACAGGATTGCTCTTTAAGCGAGTTTGCTCTTTAAGTAAAACACAATTGTAAGTGACCAATTGTGACTTCTGGTGGGGGGGATTGCGAACTCCAATTTATTTGTTAAGCAAGTTTTTGATTGGTTTTATTTGTTAAGCGAAGAGAACATTAAGAGAAAATTCTGCTCTTTAAGTGAGTTACTCTTTAAGCAAGGCACCCTTTATGCAAGATTTGACTGTACAAATAAGTGGCTGGATTAGATTGGTTTAACTACCATATACAATATTCAGCTATAATTTTGGTGCTTTCTCCTTTTTGTTGTTGTTCAGTCGCACAGTCGATTTTGACCCTTTGTTACCCTATGGACCATTGCCCGCTAGGCACTCCTGTCCTCCACCATCTTCCTCAGCCTGCGCAGCTCTGTGCCCATTGCAAATTCAATACCATCTAGCCATCTCAGTTTTGGCCACCTCCTCAGTGGCGGGTAGTGACCAGTCTGCATCTGTCCAGGCGGGGGGTAGTGGAATTGGGTGGCCTTCGGAGAGGGGGGTAGTGGAATTGGGTGGCCTTCAGGCAGGGGAGTAGTGGAATTGGGTGGCCATGCTCATCTCCATTTACAGCAAAAGGAGCCAGTGCTACCTGTGTTTGCAGATGTTTACATGGCCATATGGCAGGCATGACTAGATCACCCATGATGTAGGCTCCGCTCATGATGTAGGCTCCACCCATTATGTAGTCTCAGCCCAAGATGTAGGCTCCGCCCACAGTGTGGTAGCAAAAAAATTTGCTGCCCACCACTGCGCCCCCTTCTTCTTTTGCCCTCCACCTTCCCTAGCATCAAGGTATTCCCATCTCTTTAATTACTTGCCATATTTTGTTGTGGTCCACACAGTCAAAGGCCTTGGCGTAGTCAATGAAACAGAAGAAGACTTGTTTCTGATATTCCTTTGTTTTCTCCATGATCCAATGTATGTTGGCAATTTTATTTATTTATTTATTTATTTATTTATTTATTTAATCAAACTTTTATGCCGCCCACCTCACAAAGACCCAGGGTGGCTAACAAACTTCAAAAAGACTTAAAACACAGTAGAAACATGGTATGAAAACAGGATTAAACAGGATTAAAAAGTTACAAAAATTAAAAGAGATTAAACAAGTCACACATCATCTTTTAGGGCTTTGAAAAATTCAGCTGGGATACTATCATCTCCACTGGCTTTGTTGTTTGCAGTGCTTTTAGGGCCTTTCTGGCTTCACTCTCTAGGATGTGTGGCTCAAGTTCAATGTTCTCATCATTGTAATTATCAGTGTTGAGGTCCTTTTTGTATAGTTTCTCTGTGTACTCTTGCCACCTTTTCCTAATCTCTTCTGCATCAGCTAAATCCTTGCCATTTTTGTCCTTTATCATGGTCATTTTTGCTTTAAATGTTCCCTTGATTTCCCCAATTTTTTAAAAAAGATCTCTAGTCCTACCCCTTACGTTGTTTTCCTCTATTTCTTTGCATTGTTCATTTAGGTTTCCTTATCTCTTCTTGCTTTTCTTTGAAATTCTGTATTCAATTGATTGAATTTTTTCCTTTCTCCTTTGCCTTTTGCATTCTTTCTTTCCTCTGCTATTTTAAGGGCCTCATCAGACAACCACTTTGCTTTCTTGGGCTTCCTTTTTTTGGTATGGTTTCCCTTGCTGCCTCCTGTATGATGTCCTGTGCCTCTGTCCATAATTCTTCTGGTACTCTGCCTATCAAGTCTAAGTCATTAAATCTGTTCCATACCTCGACTGTGCATTCTTTAGGGATGTTGACTCGGTTATACCTGTCTGACCTAATTTTCCCCCTCCCCTAGTTTCTTTAGTCTAAGTCTGAATTTTGCAATCAGTAGATTATTATCTATGCCACAGTCTGCTCCAGGTCTCATTTTCGCTGATTGCATGGAGGTTCTCCATCTTTGATGTTTGCCATCTGATGATGTCCATGTGTAAAGTATCCTCTTGTGTTGCTGGAAGGGGGTGTTTGCTATGACCAGTGCATTCTCTTGATAGAGCTCTATTAGCCTTTGACCTGCTTCATTCTGTGCTCCAAGACCAAACTTGCCTGTTATTCTATTTACTTTTTGATTTCCTACTTTGGCATTCCAGTCTCCTATGATAATGTTGACATCACTTCTTGGTGTCTGTTCTATGAGGTGTTGTAGGTCCTCATGGAACTGATCGACTATGGCTTCATCTGCACCAGTGATTGGTGCATATATTTGGATTACAGTGATACTGAAAGGGTTGTTTTGGATTCTGACTGAGATGATTCTGTCCTTTTAAAGATTATATCCCATTACTGTTTTTCTCACTCTTTTATTGACAATTACGGCTACTCCATTTCTTCTGAGGTATTCTTATCCACAGTAGTAGATATGATGGTTTCACATATCACCCTCAAAGAGAATGGATTGAAACAGGAGGGGGAGCTCTCACTGCATTGGCAAAGATAGACAAAGAGAGGGAGAAGAAAGCCTTCTCCTTTGCTTTAAACATAGATAAATTTTGTTCCCCTTCAGACAAATCCCAAACCTTTCCATTGACCCTCTCATAGCACCAGTAAGATGCTGTAATCTAATTTAGATTCAAGAGGCCAAGGATATTATCATTACAATATGTGCCGCATTAGCTATGCCTCCATAACAAAACACATGTTTTTACCAAAAGTGCATGCAGTTTAGCTTGAAAGCAACATACAGCATACAATAATGCAAAATAATGTTTACATCACAGTTATAGCTCTCCTTACTAATCATTATTAGTAATTTCATTAGGAATTCCATAAGGAATCTTCTTCATATGCTCTCTAAGGTTGCGGCACATCATTTAGCAACTTTATCATCTTACTCATTTATTTGACTAACACAAATACACCCCTACATGGAGAGAGAGAGAGAGAGTAGTCAATCTAACCAATAAAAAAGATTAATTATGCCATTGTCCTGTTGATCCTGAGAACACTACTTCTTGCAAAAAGGTACTAGATTACTCAGTTTATCATAATGAAGAATTGAACTGCTCCTGTACATGATCAGCATTAACTACTTTTAAAAAAAGAACTACTACAACAACTGCCCTGTTCGGAGGACAATGGCATAAACCTGGCCATCACTCGCCATTTACCTTATTTATAAAAATGTTTTCAACAACTGATGTGTTTCATTGTGCAATACTTTGCCTATGTTAAACATTGGGCAATTAAACAAAACTGTGTCCTTTCCATTTCTAAAATCCAACTGAATATATAAGTGGAATATGGAGGAGAAGTACCTCTGTTTCTATTGTTTGTGAGCAAAACACCTTGAAACAAATAAAGTCCCATGCTCAGCCTTCAGCATCTTTAGCTAGAAAGATCAGGGAAGAGATGTTGCACAAAGGATCCCTGCCTGAGACTAAAAGTGATCAGTCAGTGTAGAGCAGTGTTTCCCAACCTTAGGTTTTTGGACTTCAATTTCCAGAAGCCTAAGTCAATTCCTCAAAGCACTGATCAGCCAATATACTGACTTAGGATTCTGGGTATTGAAGTCACCTTGAGGGGTGTTGGCCCCATATTGGGAAACACTGGTGTAGACAGTATGGGTATAGATAGACAAATCATAAGGAAGACCAACTATGAGGAAGAATGGCAGAGTGTTAAAGTGCTTCCAGAACCTTGGCATATGTCCCAAAATATTGATACAAAGGAAGAAAAAACATGGAAAAGTTACTTGATAGATTACATCTCCCAGAATCTGCCACCAGTGTGGCCACATGGAGATTCTGAAAGTTGCATTTCAAAAAGGTAGGGGTTTTTTTTAGTTCCAGGGATGAGAGACATAGCCCACGTTAATCTTCCCAATCTTATCATTGATATGAAGAACATAATGCCTGATTTTTTTTAAAAAAAAGTCATACAGCTAAAGAAATTTTAAGTAGATAAATACTGCTTCGATGGGAAAGGTAACAGCATTCCATACACTCCGGTGTCTAGTCATGCCTGCCACATGACCACGGAAACATCTGCAGACACAGACAATGTTGGCTCTTTGGCTGTGAATGGAGGTGAGCACTGCCCCCTAGGACACAACTGGCTGTTGAGCAAGGGAGACTTTTACTTTTACCCTTTAAAGATCTCCTACTATCACCTTGGATCCTTTTTTAGGAGAAAAGCAAGGTTAACATATTAGAAATAAATGAAGAAGGCATTGCAGTATGATCTTCTGATTTTGTACATGAAAAATTTGTTGCCTAAAGATAAAAGTCCACCTTTCTACACCTGACCAAATCATGACAGCACAGTCCTGTGAGATGTATTCAGATTTTAGCTTCCTACATCTGCAACCTGTCCCAAAATTGGCTGCATTTCATGAAGCATTAAATACAGCAAATTACCAGTTTAATTTCTCACAGTATTATCCTGACTCTATCCACAAATGTGCTTTTGCCCAGACCTGACTCAAGTTAGTAAAAAAGATACTGACCATAGTGCTTGTTGGCGAACAAGATACAGAAGTTAGGGGAAACTTTTTTTTTTAAGATTACCTTTAGGGAACAATTCTTGGACTCAATGGTATCTGACTAATTTAGTCTGTGATTTTTTTAAAAAAAGTATCCACATTATTTATTATTGATGATCAATGGTTTGAAATGAGGAATGATCTAGATAAACTTTCCCAAAGGCTTTTTGCAGAAAATGAACTGAAATTAATTTCATTCCCAGATCCTTATTCCATTTTCTAGAATACCCTTTCAGGATATGATGATGCCACGTGGTTGAAACTAAGAATCATATTATTTCTTTGCCTCCTCCATGTTTTATCCCATTACATCCATGCTGTCACTAGATAACTGTAGCTTTGTTTCAGTACTGATGGATAGAAGTGACAGTTGAATGTAGGGTAGGTAACAGACAAATATGCTAGTGATGCATATACCGGTATGTCTGTATACATACTGTTATAACTCACAGATGTCAAGGAGTCATATTCAGATAATTCATGTTTAAAGAAAATTATATGTACAATAAAAGAAAAAGTCATGTATCTCCAACAGAACTATAGAAGCAACGTGTACAACTGAGAAGTTTAATCTTGTGGTGGAAAAATGCCATCTTCATTTCTTTTCACCTTTCTATCCAAATAATATTTTTACAGTTGTATTTTTAACTCAGGATTTTTTAATACACCCATTATTTTGTCTTTGTGAAAGATATATCAGAACTTAGGGAACTTACTTTTTCCTGTACAGCTCCCAGACTGCCCAAGCCAGTCTGTAGTCCAAAATAACTTTACTTGCTTTGTGCAGAACTTACTGGTAGTCTTTCCCAGCCTGATACCATCCAAATATTTTGGACTGTAATTCCTAAAATACTTCAACTACTGACCAAGTGCACTATGATTGATGGGAGAGGTATCCCCTATCTTCTGAGGGCAGTGGGGCAGACACTTACACCTGAATGAATATCTGAGAGTAAACAAAACACAACAGCAAAAAAAAAGAACAAAAAATATTGTGCCACTTTAAAGACTAACTTCTGGATTTAAATGTAAGCTTTCATGGACCAAGTCCACTTCCTCAGACCTTCCATTTCTGAATGGAATACTACATTTACGTTAAACAGAGTACTCATTCCTTTCTAGTTAGTTTTCAGGGTACATAAGTAATCAATAAAACACATCATATGGTGAATAAGAAGCACATTTTGGCATACTGATCAATTTTATAGATCGTGAGAGAGTAGTAATGCCTACCCTACCTTCTTAACTTCCCATAACCATCAAAGTGTACAAATTTTTCATTTACATAAAGGATTGTAGATGCCCACTGAAAGGAAACTGGCATAAAACCTAAATTTTCTTCATATGATAATTGGTTACACAAAATAACTTGGATATAATTAAGGTAACAGCAGGCAAACTAATTTCCATGACCACAGAAATCCTAACTGGAAGACTCTCTCTCGCTCTCGCTCTCTCTGTGTGTGTATGTGTGTGTGTGTTTAATGTAAAGAAGAAACAGCCCAAACATGCTTATTCATCAGTAAGAAATTGTATGGTTGTCTATTTTGTCACATCACTTAAAAAGTGCAGGTTAAGCAAATCACACATAGGCAGTCTATCACAAATTTTGTTGCTCACCTAAATGAACAATCAAACGTGAACTCTTCAGTTCTAACTGCACTTCTTTCTAAATAACTCACTGTTTAGCAGCCTAAAGAGATCTGCCTCATCAGCAGCACCTTCTATGCACTGTTGAGTCCCAGCATGAACACTTTAAACTCTTGGACCTTTTGGAATGTTTGAAGCCAATTGTACATAAGACACAAGCCTGCATTACAAGATCTGCTTTAGCCCAAACAACATTTCAAGCTTTCTGATATACATGTGTCACCTCTATGTGACAAATAGCTTGTATTAATTAGGCACTAGACTTGGTACGATTGCTGTTATTAACTGAGAGAAGATAGCTTGAATTTAATTGTGTGTGACATCAAAGTCAAGTGACTGATATTTCAAGGATCATTTAAAATGTTTGATATCAGAGTCATTGTATTCACATAAAGACTGTCTAAAAATATAAATGAGACTGATGAGAAAGACACTGGAAATCATTCATACAATCTATCTTATGAAGTGAATTTGATGTAATTTTGCTGGTATTGTTGACCTAATGTCAGAGATATTTATTAATTCTGCAGCACATAAAAATACAACTTTGCTACATGGCTTATTTTTCTTGGTAATAATTTTGGAAACAGTTGCCTTGTGCTATAACCGTTCCAAAATCAACATGCTTTTTAAAAAAGTGTTCATGTGGAGAAGGGAAAAGAAATAAAACATCAACATGGCTTCTGCTATAAATGAACATAAATGACTGAAAAATGTAGCCTAGGAGAAACAATATGTTCACTGTTTTATCAATCCCAGAAAGGAAGAGTGAAATCCATTTAGGATTTATATTGCCAAATTGAACTTTTGAAAACTACTGAATTCATATTGAATCCAAAATATTTGAAGGATCCAAAATACAGTGGAAACAATGGAACCCTATCACAAGAAAAAGAAGAACTTTGATTAGCTGCTCCTATGACATTATCATTTTATATGACATGTCTCACACATTTTTCTAGGCCAGGAGTTCTCAACCTCTTAAAGCCGGGGGTCGGGTCACATTCCCTCAGAAAGCTTCAAGGGTCAGATGGCCATTTTGCCCTTCATCCACCACATGGCACTTCCTGGTGTGGTGGAGGTGGTGGTGGGCCACATGAAATGGTGCCATGGGCCACAGGTTGAGAATCCCTGTTCTAGGCAATAAGCCAAAATTAATAAGAAGAGAGAAACTAATTAGGCTGCATATGACATCATCACCTTGAAAGTCTAAGCTTGTCATCTACTCATACATCTTAAGGAAATCAAAGCAGTAGATGAATCAGTGAGGACTAATTTTAATCCAATGGGTTTGGGAGTTAAGGGCATCCTTGTTTGTTATGTAATGCTATTATGATTCCAGCATGCTACAGTAATTGAGACAGAAAATGATTATTATGCAGAAGAATGATTTTCCTTTCTATGAGATAAGTACCTTCTGAGCATGAAATGGGGAGCCATCTTAATACTTCATTTCACAATTTTTAAAAATGTAGCTGTTTACTTTATCAACTGAGTATAAACAGCTAGGAAGATGGCTAGCAACAGAAGTGTTTGAAGAGCTGGTGCTGTGGATCTCCAGAAAATCATGGTTCTGTGTGGCAGTTCTGTACAACTTTAATGGTGTTGTCTCAATTACTGACCCACACATTTGGCAGGCCATATCCTATTTTTCCCATGTTTCTGTTTTCCATAACCAGACAGAAACAAGATTATCTGAAGAACTGAGGAGAGTCAGTTACCCTCTTATCATGAACTAATCCTTCCTTCTGAGGAAGAGAACTGTTGTCTTCCATTTGTAGGAGGGTGCTATGTGAAGATCAAGGTAAGTACGCATGTTTAGATAATGACTAAACAAACATAACAAAATTTCTAGGCGTCACTCAGTACATGAATAGGGGGGAAATTTCATCCCTTACAGTAATGTCTATGGAACAGGGAAGGAAAGTGTTAATAGGGGACAATCTCCCCAAACTGTATATTGCAAGATGAGAGACATTGGCAATTTAGGTGGCAACCTAACTACACTTCATTTAGACCTGTATCTTCCTTACTTTCCTGAGTTTGACCATGGAAATTTCCCCTGATGGTACCATTGTCTGCATTGGAAGCTCCAGCTGTTGGATCAGCTCCAGCTGCTGTCTGCATTGTCTGCATTGGCAACTCCAGCTGTTGGATTGTTACACCATAGGCCCATGATGGCAAACCTTAGCACTCCGGGTGTTCTTGGACTTCAATTCCCAGAAGTCCAAGTCTCTGTGAATCCACACGAATGGGTTTACTGCACATAAAGGCAGTAAATCCATTCATGTTGGATTCACAGAGACTTGAGCTTCTGGGAATTGGAGTCCAAGAACACCTGGAGTGCCAAGGTTCACCATCACTGCCATGGGTACACAGAGTGCACAATAAGGTTTCTTAGCAGAGTATGTGTGCAAGGGCTTTTTCTTCAGCAAATGACAACTCTTGAGCTTTTTCTAGGGTTGTGCTGCAGTTACATAGTAAAGGTAAAAGTCACCGTTGCTTGAAAGCTAGTCATATCCAACTCTAGGGTTCAGTGCTCATCTCTGTTTGTAGCCAAAGAGCCAGTGCTGTCTGCATTTGCAGACATTTCCGTGGACCTGTGGCATGCCTAGACACCGTAGTGCACGGAATGCTGTTTACATTCTCACTGGAGTAGTACCTATTTATCTGCTTGAAATTTCTTGCTTTCAAGCTGCTAGATTGGCAGGAGTTGGAACAGAGAAGGGAGCTCACTCTGTTGTGCAGTACTTGGGCATCAATCTCCAAACTTCCAGTTGTTAAGTTCAGCGTCTTAACCTCTTGAGCCACTGCAGTCCCCAGAGTTACTGTACTTCAGTGCTAAACAAAGCACAAATTAGTCAGAAAGTTCATTGCACTCTCCTACAAAACTACCACATTTAGGATACTGCTGTTAAGTATCTGTTCAGATAGGACCATTTTACTGTTACACATATTGCTAGGCATGCATTAAAATGTATTTTAAACCTATTGTGTCCACATTCCATACATTATTAAACAGGCAGTGCACTAAACAGAATAAACATTAGCCATCCAGGCAGTGAAATATTCTTTCTCATATATTATTACCAATACAAATGTGAGAAAGAAAGCCATTTGCCTCTGCCTGGTTGAACTTGGGTTGTCCCTCAAGACCTTTAGGGTCTTGATCTGTTGTGGCAATAAATACTAACCTGACCATAAAAGCATTCTGTTAACAATAACTGTAGTGAAAATAATATTACAGTACATGAAATAAGGGAGTAATCTGAGGTTCTCAGACTTTGTTCCAGTTAATAATCATCAGTAACAAAAAGTTCAACTCAGATACATTGAACAGTTTGGTCTCTTCAATTGCTTTTAATATACTCTTTTTGTTGTACTGATGTCTTGAAATCATGTATTAATGTCTAATCTGCAATGGAGAGATTGTTCTTTGAGGAAGTTTGTGTTCATTCTGTTAGGGCTCATATTTTTAGTGGCTATTTTTACATTTTCATTGTTAGAACCATGGCAGAATTGAATGCTGAAAATTACTATGCCCTATTTGTCCAGATATTTTAGTGAATAGGTTTGGCCTCCACATTTCTTCACAATGAATCTCATCCCACTGCAGTTTCAATGATACAGTAATACCTCGGATAACGCTAAGACTTGGTTCCATAAGTCTTGGTGTTATCCGATTTTTAATGTTATCCATTGCATGTTAAAATCCTATGGGATGGATCGGATAACGTTAAAGCTCCATAGAGATACATTGTAACCGCATAGGCTTTAGCGGTTGTTATCCGATCCATCCCATAGGACCTTAACGTTATTCGATCCAATTCTCCACGCCAGATTACTTAACGTTATGCAATTTTAGTGTTATCCGAGGTAAACATTATTCAAGATATTACTGTAGTTGAAACTAATAAGGGAACTGAAGAAATCATACAGTTTTATTTGGTTAAACATCTATATATCTCCTTACAATTGTAAGGTAATAAGGTGTTCTTGTTTGGCCATTGTTTATCTGTAGCATTAGGAATCTGTGTGTCACGAGGTTGGAGGGACTCCAGAGAGACATTGTTTGTGAAGTTTCTTCTTTTAGAAATCTGGGGGGGGGGGGAAATCCTTGAGTATCTCCAGTAAACAGAGATGGATTAGACCACAGGTTCCCAACCTATGGCCCGTGGGTCAGCCCCAGCCCACAGCACCATTTCATGTGGTCCATGGCTGCCCTCACCAAAGCGTGGAAGTGGTCCCATTTACATCAGCTGTAAAATGCACCTATGCATGTTGTAAACATGGAAGTGAGCACATTTACAGCTGTCATAAAAATGCCTGCTTCCGCTTCCAGGGGCGTGGTCAGGTCCACTCAGCTGTCTGGGTGGCATAGTTAGGCCCATGGCATCAAAAGTTTGGGAATCCCTGGATTAGGTAAATCCATGGTTGATGAGACTGTCATTAGTAATTGGCCTGGAATGTCCATGTTCAATTGCTTGAGAACAACAGTGGGAGATGTTGCCTTCATACTTTGTTTGTCAATCTTCTGAAAGTACCTGACTGAACTGAGACATGTGATATCCCAAGATTAAAAACTACCATATGTACCAGCCACCCCCTTTAACAAAAGGAATTCCTTCTGTAGCTCAAGCATGATTCGCCTCTTCAGGAAGCTACAGTCATTAGTTGTTGGGGGTTTTTTGTGTGCAGTACAGTACCAGTTACAAAGGAGAATACAATCAAGTTCTCTGTGACTTCCATGTATTATTTCCAGTTCAAAAACAATCAAAGCAATGGGGTCATTTGTAGAGATTAGTAGGCAATCTCGACAAAAATCAATATAATACATAGCCTTGCAACATAGGAATGGGACTGAAGGTAGAGTTCGGTACAACAGTCAAAAATGGAATTGACTGCCAATAGCACAAGTCATGAGATATTAAGAAACCAAGAATGAAGTCATGATGAAGCTACAGGCTGACACCATATGCTCAGTTCAGTTTTAATGCCCATTTTTGGGATGATATTTGGAATGAACCTAGAATTAGTCTTGAATTTGTACTCCTTCACATTCCTTGTCCAATCAGATTCAACTAGTTACTTCATGTTTTATTGCAAACTATAAACTGTCATTTGAACCAGAAAACAATGACTTGCAGCACTGAAAATTAAGACAGTACATTAGGACAAAGGCTCCATTCTGGTATCACAGCATACTATCTTTTTCACAAACCAGGAAATAATTACATCAAGCATGCAAGGAAATAATACAGAGGATGGAAGAGACAGTGTGCAAGCCTAACATACATCCAATTTATTTATTAATTTTGTTCAACTATTATCGCCACTCCCTTGCTGAGGCAACTCCAGGAGCTTACAATCTAACCAATAAGAATACTAAAATATAAAAGCATCCCCACAATAACAATTAAAATCATAAAAGCATTAAAAACCATTAAAATACCCCTCCACATTCACAACAGTTACAAACTAAAACCCAGATACTTATCCAATACTTATTGAAGAACTGTTGTGTCACAGTTTGGCATTATGTTGAACCAAATCATGCATTCAGTTCTATGTGGTGACTATAACTTTTTGAAAATTATTAATACTATTCAAAAGAAATGGAGGCAGTAACTACAGCAGTTCAACCGTGATAACAGAGTACATGGTGAGTAGTAATATTATTACCTAGTGCTGAGAAGGTGACAAAAAGCTTCATTATTCCTGCTGAAGTACATTTTTAATAAATTCTTGCTGAAGTACATTTTTAATAAATGTCAGGGCATTTTAACAGAGTGTAAGATCATCCTGTTCTTGCCTTGCATTGTACTTCAGTCATCTTGCTTATGTTTCAAGTCAAATATTTCACCCTTCTGTGAAAATGTTGTCCTCCATATTGTTGTTTTTTCAAACTGACACCCAAGCAATATCCCAGATTCCTTCCATTTTAAAGGTGTTTTAAAACATGCAGAAAGAGGAAAATTGCCTTTGAGGTAGCATGACTCTTCCCATGTAAATATGGATGCTTTCAGGGTGGGCTTGGCAAAACAGAACCTTTTGCATAAGTTGCATTGATATGAGCCAGCTTTTGCACATCAGAGGGAACTTCACAGGGCCTGGGTAAAAAAGGTTAAAGGGGAAAGGTACCCCTCCAGCAGTGACAACTGAATTTCTCATGGAAAGAAGCTCACATATGGGAACAATATGACAGCTAGTCTCTTAAATGTAAGTTTTTGCTTTGCCACAGCAATTGATATGTTGTGTAAAGAACATTGCAGGGCAGGTGGCTGCTGTGAGATGACCCCTTGGCTGAAGGTAAGTAGTGAGGCAGGAGGCCAAAGTTCAAGTGTGACTTTGTTAGTACCAAAGATATACAGTTATTTTACAATAGTCCTGCACCCTGGAGTGTCTTACTTCCTCCATGAGCCTGAAAGGTTTTATTGTTAACAAAGTATGCTGTGCTCTGGCTATATTATTTAGAAGGAAACTAGGCACATGAAGCACTAAGAATGAGAAGCCATTTTAAAAACAAACATACACAAGGGAGGAAGTATATGTATGTCATTATAATATGTGGATTACATAGCAATGCACAGCTCAATCTTGACAACATCTGGCTGTTGATAACCAGAGAAAACTGAGACAAAGCATATTGTCATAGGTGAAACACCAACAACAAAACAAGGTTTCTAGCACCTTAAAACCATATGTCACAGTAAGACATATGGTTTTGTAGACCAAAGACCATTCTTTGAAATGCATTTTGATTCATGATTGTAATAATAAATTCTGCATCCTAAATTACAGCATTTTCTAGTATAAATTCAAACCAGATTATTGGTCTGCATTGATAAAGAGAGTAGTATATTCATACAGTAACAAAAATTGTGATTTGGTGGGGTACTACTCTGCCATTGTTCTGGGAAATATATGAGACGTTTTTAAAAAGAAATAGTAGGATTTGAAATATATGCAACACCCACCCCAATTCTTTATCTCACCCCAAAGTAAGAGAGACATTCTTGAATTCAGACATATCAGAAAACAAAATAACATAGAAAACACTGTAGCACTTTAAAGACTAACTGCTATATTTTATTGTTAGCTTTCATGGACCAAGTCCATTTCTTCAGACAAAAAGTGTGTTCAAGCAAAATGACAGACAAGCAAGCACAATAATACAGCTTCCCACAGCCATCAGCAACAATGGATTATTCAGATTAGCTCTAAATGTCTCCCTTTCAATCTCAAAGGGTCTAAGAAAGCCCATTCTGGTCTCTGATCAACCTTTGACCTGCAAACAAAAACACTGTACCTGGTTACTTCCTGTTTTGCTAAAGAGAATTGGCAGGAAGGTTGTAATATAATATATAAAATAACCAGCAGCATATAGCAACCTGGGTATCAAATCTGATAATGTCCCAGAAACCCTTCACTAATATTTAATCCCCTGCAATGGATATCTAACAGATGGATTTATTTGATTTCTGCTGTCTCCTTTTCAATCCTAGTTCTGTAATTTCTCTGTTCCAGAATTGTAACTCTCAGGTCTTGGATAGGGTGTCCAGTTAGATTGAAATGGTTTGAGACAGGTTTCTCTGTAGTGCCAATTTGATGCATAAAAACCATGCCTGTAAGTTTCACTCCTTGTCTGAAGAAATGGACTTGATCCACGAAAGCTAACAATAAAAATATATCAGTTAGCCTTTAAAGTGCTACAGTGGGGGTTTTTTGTTTATTTTATTTTGTTTGTTTTCTGATGTGCCTGAACCACAGACTAACATGGTTACTATTCCAAAAAATTCTTGAATTCAGTCGATAGGGGCTTGTGGGGACACATGATTGAATACACAGTGATTCTAAGATCTGAAACCCTCTCTTTTTATTGATTTTATTGCATGTTCTGTTTTGTTTGTTTTTTCCAAATCCTACCCATCTGTTTCACCCTGAACTTATCTTTGAACATTATCTTTCTCCAGTTTAATGTAGAAAAACAGCACTCAGGATGCTGCTGTCAGAGTGCTTCTGACACACAGATGAATATACCTAGACCATTTTTGCAGTGCATGTATTCCATCTGTTGCAAGAGAAGCAGCAGATCTCACTGAGTCAGAATCACAAAGTAACTTTCTCCAATTTCTCATGAGTTAATTGGTTTCTCCACTTTGTGAATACCCACTTTGTATGCTAATGTTATCAAGTGTGCTACATTAAACTAATGAATCTTGAATAATTGTAAGATCTTCAGATTAAATCCACTCTGCTGCAGAACACAATTCTATTTATCATCACCATGAACCACAAGGAAAGTTCTGACCACCAAAATGTAATCTTCCCTATGTATGATCTGTGTGTTGCAGATGCAAAGGGTAGAGTAAAATGCAGCTAATTCATGTATGAGAATCTGGCCAGTACTATGTGTCTCATTATTGCAGATTGCATGACCCAGGGCTTTCCTGGATGCATGTTACCATGCAGGGAACAACACAGTCATTTCTAACTCAGTGATTCCAGGAAATGAGATATGAAAGCTTTCCCTCGTTAGTGCTTCAACTGCAAGGAACATTTTTAGCAACCAAAATGCAGCTGCAGGAGACATGGTAAATCCTTGCACACACATCACCTCCAACACCTCTCATACAGGCTTGTATTGCAAGTGTACATATTAAATATATATCAGAGGTAGTGACTGATTATTGTCTTACAGTATTTCCCAAACTATGCTCTGTGGAACATGGGTGGACTTCAATTCCCAGAAGCCTTAGTCAGTACATTAGGAAATTTACTTAAGCTTTTGGGAATTGAAGTCCAAAAACCAAAGATTGTGAAACACTGGTCTAGATCAGGTTTCCTCAACCTTGCCACTCCAGCTATTCTTGGAATTCAATTACCAGAAGCCCTGATCAGTAGGTGTACTGACTTGGGCTTCTGGTAACTGAAGTCCAAAAACACATGGAGTGCCAAGGTTGAGGAAGCCTGGTCTAGATTATGGCTATATGAACTAAAAAGCTCCTCAATGGCTATATTTTATTTTAAGATGACTCAACTCTAGATTTTTAGTCTAGAATCTAACAGACATACACATGGTGCTGAGCCCTCTCTACAAAATAAATGCAGTACTAAGTCTCAACAGCCTTGTCTGTTTCAAACAATGCCACATTACCGCAGGGCTGGATGAATCACAAGTTGCAATTAAAATCACTGGAGAAACATCAACAATTTGAGATATGCAGATGATACTATCCTAATGGCAGAAAGTGAGGAAGACCTAAATAAACTCCTGCTTAGATTGAAAGAAGAGAGTGCAAAAGCTGGCTTGAGAATCAACATCAAGAAAACCAAGAAAATGGCAACAGGCCCTATCAGTCCCTGGAAAATAGATGGGGAAGAGGTAGAAGCAGTGACAGACTTTACATTAATTGAATCTAAGGTCACTGAAGATGTTGATTACAGCCATGAAATAAAAAGGTGACTGACTCGCTATGAGAAACCTGGGGAACATAGTGAAAAGTAGGGACATCAACTTGTAAACAAAAGTTTGCATAGTCAAAGCAATGGTAAAGTAGTTTAGACATCAAATTAGAAGGGAGGATTCACTTGAGAAAGCCTTGATGTTGGGAAAGGTGGAGGGCAAAAGAAGAAGGGGGCTGAAGAAAATGAGATGGATAGATGGTATTGTTGATGCAATGGGCAGAAAGTTGGGCAGGTTGAGAAAGATGGTGGAGGATAGGGGTGCCTGGTGGGCAATGGTCCATAGGGTCGCAGGGTGTTGGAATCGACTTTGCAACTGAACAACAAAATTCCATTTCAAGGTGTACATTGCTCTGTTTTCTTTTGCAAAAATTAAAAAGGATTGCATTGAGGGGTGGGTTGTGCAAGATAGCACTGTATGCTGGTGTCTTTAACTAATATGATGGCCAGCATCCTATTAGAATTTCACTCTAAAGTAAGTAAAATCATGCAAATTCTGGTGGAAAATTAACAGTTAACTAACTAGGTGCTAATACTTCAAATTCCAAATACTTTTATTTGGGAGACAGGTCATCAAAAAGGGACCAAAACTAATTAAACTCTGGATTTATGGAATATTTCTGGAACACACAGTAATATCTAATTTTAAAGAAATACAGACAAAAATCTTATGGCTAAAAATGTATGCAATCAGACACATTTGGTGGATGTGCTGCATATCCCATGCCTAGATAAGCAGCCAGTTGTACAATCCCCTGTGTAATATGACCCGCTTACATGATTGGCACCATAGCAACTGCATAATCCAACAGGATTCTGGCCATGAAATTTACTTGATCTGGCCATAGATTGGTTTAGTCTCTGAAGAGATCATGAAGCCTCTAAACTCTCTTAATAACTCCAATCCATCACTGAAAATATTTCCTTTTATTCTTCTGCCACTGCCTGTTGTCACTGAGACCTTTTTGCTTTGCTCTTTAAAGATTAGTCATTCTTGCCCATAATTGAACTACAGTGACCTGCTAAACAATTAGTGCAACTTTAATACTGTGTTAATACTATTTGTCCATTCATTCATTCATTCATTCATTCAATAGATGTCTACTTCATGCTTCCACTTCTTCAAACACAGCATCAAACAGAATGTGTTTGAAGAAGTAGACTGTTGTCCACAAAAGTCCATACTGAAATTGATTGGATAATTTTTGGTGAGGTTGTTGTTGTAGGGACAGATTCACATGTGTCTCTGAAACATCTAGAAACCGGTGGTAGAAAACAATGAGCCATGAGAGAGAAAAAACAGCCAACTAACAAAAAAGAAATAATTTACTGGGACATTTTTTTTTGTTCATTTGTTTGTAGGAGAAATTTGGCCAGTGGCTAAAATTTGGGGACATTATAACAATGCAGGTGACACTGTTGTAAAATCTTTTCAATGTAGATATAGTTCTGTGCAGATCCTGCAACAAAACATAATTCTGGTGACTAAAATGACCCACCCTACTATTTGAGAGTTCAGAGGGAGAATCAGAATGGTCATACTATGCTAGTCAACTAGCTTTTTGGAATCAAAATATTCCTAATATATTTCCAATGTAATATTAGAGTTCTTATCTCCTAGAGAATGAGGCTCAGAATATTTAAATAAATTGCTTTACCATTCTGAAATTTGAAAACTCTTAAACCTTATATCCTTACAAGTGAAAATTCTTCAACTATGCTGGGTTCCCATGAGTCCATATTCAACTCTGCTGAGACCTGAAACAACAAAAGACTAAGCAGTTTGATTTGGCACAAGCCTTTACAGACTGCTGCATATGTCTGATGAAATGGGCTGTAATCCATGAAATTGTATGCCAAATAAAACTTGTTGGTCTTCAAGGTGCCATAAGATACCTTGCCATTTCTGCTACAACCAACTAACACGATTACCCTCCTGGAAACTGGCACGTTGTCAGTAGGGATCAAAGTGTGTGTAACTTTCTAAATATTGCTATGCAACTTTATATGACTAAAATGTAGATTCTCCCAATTTCCCTAATTGAACAGCTGTAGTCTAATGTGGTTTCAGGCTGCAGTCCTAAGTAAACACATTTAGTAGGAATAAGTCTCACTGAACACAGTGGGACTGAAGTTCTGAATAGACATGCATAAGATAGTACTGCCAGAGACTTGGCAACTGGTGTATTTATATGACGTTCCATTAGAAATAGGGTTTTTTTTTTCTCACTCCCAATTCAAGGCAGATAGTGGAAAATTAAACATTTGAATCCTGTGAATAAATCTCATTGAACTCATTGTCCTATTACTTTGCTTATATTAGATCAAATGTCCATAGCTGTACTTAAAATGAGATTTTCTTAGAATTTGCAACTTTTCTGTTTTAGATCATACAGAATGGAGGGAAAGCAAATGAAATAAACAAATAAATGGCTAAAAGAGAACTTAACTTCGCAAAAACTTGCATCTCTTGATTGCAGTTCTAATTTTTGTCATGTTATTACATTTCCATCTTAGCCACTCAGTCTATTTTCTTGTTATTTGCTGCTGCTATAACACTGTTTAATCTGTTACCTATAATCATATTATAGCATGTGTAGAAATGTCTTTACTTATTGTTTATTAATTAAATATATATATATCACCCATCTAGCACATTATCCTACTCCGGGTGGTTATCTTTAAAAAGAAAGACAACCCAAGAGCAAAAAAAAAATGCACTATCCCTATGGGAATATCATCATGCAGCCATGCAAATAAAAAGAGAACCATATAAATTTTAAAAAAACCAGGAAGGGCAAGATAACAAAATATACAAATATAAATTCTAATAAATGAAACTAAGCAATTGTCTTAATTGGCTGGGTGGGTAGAGAACATTCTTGAAGGTATCTTTAAAAAGCACTGTTTAAAGATGTTTCTTAATGACATCCAGGGATGGGGCCTGGTGCAGCTCCACTGGTAAAGTATTCAACAGTGTTCAATATTCTTACAAAACAGAAAGAAGGAGACTGTGTGTGTTAAAGTTTTCTTCTAAGGAACTGATGGTGGACTGATCTGATCTTCAGAGGAGCTGGGCATCCGCAACTCCCACCGAATAACAAGTATTTGTGGGTGCTCAGCACTTCAGAGAATCAGGCACACTAGCAACATCTTGAAGAAAGAGAAGGAAGTAGAGAAACATCCCCCGAGTCAAGCAAAGGGGATGTTTTGCCATCTGTATACAAGACAGTTAACGAATCCTCCATTAAAAAATTGTTACCCATTCATCACAAGAAGTAAATGCATCAGTACAAATCCCTTTTAAAACAGAAGTTCGTTCGTTCGTTCGTCCGTCCGTCTGTCCGTCCGTCCGTCCGTCCGTCCGTCCGTCCGTCCGCCCGCCCGCCCGCCCGCCCGCCCGTCCGCCCGCCCGCCCGCCCGTCCGTCCGTCCGTCCGTCCGTCCGTCCGTCCGTTCGTTTTACAGTGCTAAGAGAATGATGCTTCCCCAAAACACTCATGTACCTTATGTACCTACAGTGTGTAAACTGATAAATCTGACCTAAGATTTTTCAGGATGTGGATCCAGATCATTTCATTAGAACAATCTTCACATAAGGAACAGAACATAGGCGAGAAATTTAGAAATAAGCAGCAGGAGAGTTAACATAAAATAATTATCATAAGTACAAAAAGTGTAAGCAACATCTGGTGAAAAATCTGGTGTTTATGTGAAATTAGGCCACAACAGGAAACTACAGTTTCAAAGGCCATGTGAAAGCAAGAAGCAGATACCTGATTTCCTGTGGGGGGGGGGGTACCATGTAACCAGTTGTTTTCTCCCCACATTCATTTCTAAGAAGAGGGCCTGGCAGCACCATCATGCCATGAATGGGACTTTCATTGATAATTTTCCTGCCCTGTCCATAAGAAACTTATGCATGCACGCATGCCTGAGGAAGTGATATTGAATCACGAAAGCTTGCACAATGATCTTTTGAGTGATCCAATAAAGCTGGGATTCTCAACCTAACCACACCATGGACCACTCCCCCTCAGACAGCTGAGCGGGCTTGGACACGTGGTTTCCCCTGCCTTAAATGCTGCCATAAACAGTGGCAGGCATGTTTGTGCATGCATTTGCATGTTTGTGTGTGCACGGGCATGTTTACAGCAGTCATAAATGCATCTGCTTCTGCTTCCAGGGTCATCGCCATCAACCGGGTTATTTGCTATTGCAGGCTGGGTCCAGACATAGGTTGCAAACCTCTGCAATAAAGGTATCACCTTCCTGTGTAAATATTTTTAAATTTTTCATGTTATCAGCCACTCTTTACACCAGCTAACACAAACCAATTATTGGGTTATAGTCAAACCTCACATAAAGAGTGCCTCGCTTAGAGAGTAACTCACTTAAAGAGTAGAATTTTCTCAGAATGGTCGCTTCACTTAACAAATAAAACCAACCAAAAACTCGCTTACTAAATAAATCAGAGTTTGCAATTCCCCCCCCTCCAAAGTCACAATTGGTCACTTACAATGGTGTTTTGCTTAAAGAGCAAACTCACTTAAAGAGCAATTTATTTATTTATTTATTTAGATTTATTATTTCACCCCAATCAGGTGAACCTGACTCTAGGTGGCTTACAGAAAAAGAAAAAGATTATACATTATGAGTACAAAACAAACTAAAAAATCCCACTATACCCCTACAATTCTGTGGAATGCATTATGCTCTTTAAATGAGGTACAACTGTATTTGGATTTCGAAATAAACAGATGTTCCTTTGAAAATGACACATTTTATCTAAAAAAAATTGTCCTGACACTTTCATTGCATTTTTGGTACACTGAGTGCTACCGAAACATGTAAGCTTAGTAACTGATACAGCTATACAGTGGACCCTTGCTTAACAAATTTAATGTGTTCTCTGGGACCTTTTGTACTACAAAAAAAATTGTAAAACCTGGCTGGCAGGGCAGGTGTGGGGCACCGATGGAGGGGTGACCCCTGCCTGCTGGCTTATATAATTAAGATTCTCTCTCTCTCTTTTAATGGATGGTTTGAGTGGGTAAATTATTTTGAATTTTTAATGGGGTTTTTAAGGGCTTTTAGTTAGTTTTGATGTTGCTTTTAATTGTTGTTAGCCACCCAGTCATTACCGAGTTAGGCGGCAATAGAAATTTGATGAATGAATGAATGAATGAAGCAAATTTCCCATAGGAATGCATTGAATGCAAATTCCCATAGGAATGCATTGAAAACCAATTAACCCATTCGGGGGGGGAGGGATTGTTAATGAGCCACTCTTTTCTATGGATTTCCTTTTGTTATGCAACTTTTGTGTTAAGCGAGTCACTCGTTAAGTGAGGGTCCACTGTATTAGGCTTATTTTTATTTTCCAATGAGTATATCTGATGACCAAAATATGTCTTTTCATCAGGAGCTCAGACCCCAGGTTTTCCCTCTCATTTACTGTTCCCTATCATTTAATAAGCAGCACCACTATTATAAACATCTTCCATGTCCTTCTCCTACATGTCCCCACAAGAAGTCAACCACCCAGAAATTAGATAAAACCAGACTATGCTTGGCATTGCCATAAAGAATTCAGTTCCCACAGAATAGATACAACAACAATGGACTGCTTTGCAAGCATGGCCTAGCACAAAGTATTTTAACCACAGCCACATGTCCTGCAATATGGGCATAACGGTGATAGATTTTTATCTGCAAGGTAATTTGCAAGCATTTACAGCTTCAAAAAATTAAATAAAATCTGAAATGGAAAGATCATAAACTTCTTTGTGGTACTGAAAGATTAGATACACTGCTATCCAATCAGATGTCATACAAGAATGTCATACAAGAATGTCATACTAATGTCATACAAGAATGCAGGTATTCATCTGTCAACACACTAACTCTGTCCAAGTAATGTAATAGGTTATAATAACGAAGGTAAAAATAACTGGGGTGTGTGAGTGGAATTATAGTACTGTACTCAATAACCAGTCAATGTGCTACACCAACACAAACCCCACATTTCACACATTTAGCTAAGCCAAAGACCGTGAAGAAAGGCTGCAACCAACAGACATCAATCAGAAGCCCTCCCATTGCCTCAACAATTGGCATGGGCAGGAGAGGTCTTGGTCTTCACTGGAGAGTTCAGCATCTTCCTCATAAAACACTGATAAGGTTTGGGGTACACAGAAAGAGCTTCCTCAAAGATTGTGGTATCCTTGAACCACAGTGAGGCGTATGCTATTTACAGCAACCTTGTTGCTGGCTAATCTTTCTCACACTAGGTCAACCAGAAGAAACTACAGAATGAACTCACCAAAAGGTGGTTTTATTTTGGCAGTTTCATATCTGGCATAGATATGGAAGAAGAAGAAAACAGTGGTTTCAATTTCCTGACTATCAATTGCATCATATATTTCTTATATAAGAAATTGGGTACACAGGCAATGCACCTGGCCAGTGCATTGCTGTAACATGGCCAACTTCTACATGAGCCCAGCCAGCTGTGTCATCATATTTAAAATGGCTAAAGGAGCATCAGAAACACGGGCCTCAGTCTCCCATGCACCATCAGAATTTGTGTACTGACCTACCCAAGCGAGCATGGTCGCCGTGCAGCAGCAATACACAGAGAGTCTATTTGAGGAGAGTCCAGATATCAAAGTCCAAAAGGCAAACTGAGGTCTGGTTACAGGTAGTCTGAGCAATCATCTAATCCAAAGGGTGTCCAGGGGCATCGTCAGGGTTGGCATAGATGTCAGGGTCACAGCAGGCAGATCAGGGTCTTGGCAGGCAGTCTGGAGCTGAGCAGGGTGTCAGTCTTAGCACGAGAGTTGTACCAACGCTGGCAGGCTGCAACAAGCTTGCTTATAAGCTTAATGCTCCTCCCAGTATCAGATGGGAACCTTCTTTGGTATTTCGCTCTAGCCTGCCTGCATCTCAGGTGTAGCTCCTTTCTGGACCTCTCCGTGACTGAGGGCTGATCACTGTCAGAGCCAGACTCCTGATCTGACAGATCAGCTGCTGAGGGAAACAGACTTGGGCCAGCCACAGGCTGAGATCCCTGGCTCAGGACATCCTCAGGTTTGGGTGCAGGCAGAACTGGGCTGGGCATAGGGAGTGCCCCCTGATCCAGGCCATCCTCAGAGTCTTACAAGGACTAGAGCACAACACCCTGCTACGGTAGCAGTAGGACTTCCCAATGGTGAGAGCCCACTAAAATCTCATGGGAGACAATGCTTCGATCAGCCACATCAAACTAGAATGTAAATAAGTAAACAAGTAAACAAATACATTTAACCCATTGATGCTATATGTCATACAAAGGATATTTAAAGATACTTCTCTATCCAATGAGCACTGATGGGTTCCTTGCTGTATACCATGGTTATCATAAAGGTTTCCCTTGCTCAAAACCCAGTCATGTCCAACTCTAGGGTGTGGTGATCATCTCAGTTTTTAGTCAAAGAAACAGCACTGTCTGCATCTGCAGACATTTCCGTGGTTATGTGGCAGGCATGACTAGATGGTGAAGTGAATGGAATACTGTTACCTTTCTCACTGAAGTGATACCTATTTGTCTACTAGGAATTTCTTGTTTTCAAACTGCTTGGTTGGCAGGAACTGGTACAGAGACAGGAACTCACTCTGTCATGCATCACTTGGGTCTCGAACTGCTCACCTGCTGACCTGCCAGTTATCAAGCTCAGTATCTTAACCACTAAGCCACAATGGCCCTATGGTTGCAATGGACATGTACAACTATACCTGGATTCCATCAGTAAGGATTCAACTAAATACATGCACAGCTCTGCTCTCTGAAGAATGTTCACCATTGCTTCCAAGTTGAATGAATCATTCTGGAACAAGGGAAACCTTTAACTTAAAAGTCACCCTTCCCTAAGGGAAGAGCCAATACCTACCTGCAAGGGGAGCTCTGGAAAGAGGCTAGCTGACCCAGTCCACATTGTCAAGTACACATTTATATCCCTCCTCACATGGAAAGATATCTGGAGATATTCAGCCTCCTGGCTGTGAATGGAGGGTTTTAAAAGCTTCCCTCTTCTAGTACAATATTATATAAGAGCCTGGATTCTGTCCCATCTAAAAAAAACCTCCATACTATCACTATTTATTTAAAGGCATCAGCCCTTAAAGAGTTGAGTAACTGCAATCTCACTCCCTCTCAGAAATAAAGTACAGTTGTACCTCGCTTAAAGAGCATAATGCATTCCACAGGATTGCTCTTTAAGCGAGTTTGCTCTTTAAGCGAAACACCATTGTAAGTGACCAATTGTGGGGGGGATTGTGAACCTTGATTTATTTGTTAAGCAAGTTTTTGGTTGGTTTTATTGTTAAGCGAAGCGAACATTCAGAGAAAATTCTGCTCTTTAAGTGAGTTACTCTTTAAGCGAAGCGCTCTTTATGCGAGGTTTGACTGTATACATTTTTTAAAAAACAACAAGACTCAAGCAAGCATAACATCTAAAATACAGATCTCCCCTTTTCAGCATTCTGGGGGAAAAGTGGACCATTTCATGCAAAAAAAGATCCAAGAAAACACATTGAGCATCTGTGGATGTTCATGTTTGAATCGAGCTGCCACATCTTTTCATTCCCACTGTATTTCAGTTGTATCAGGGAGAGCACTGCCATCACTTCATGGGTCATCACTGAGGCACCATACGGTGACCACTGTGGTGATACAGAGTCACAATGGAGTGTGTTCTCTTAATCACAATGATATCACAGCCAAGATACATCAGCACCATCATATATCCTGAACACAATATAATGACTTCGCACAAGACCAGTGACAGAAAGCATTTACAGTACAGTGCCAACACTTTAGTGTCATATCCTACTAAAGTGTCATATCCTACTTCCAATTAGGAAGACAAGGGCTGGAAATGTATTAGGATGAGCTTACAGATTCTTGGTGTCATATCCTACTTAGAATATGTAAGCTCATCCTAATATATTTCCAGGTCTTGTCTTTCTAATTGGAACCATTGGGTTAGACGGTTTCCCTACTTTCAAACCAGAGGACAGATTTACACACCAGAAAAATGCCACATCAAAGTAGATTAAGAGGTTTCTGAAATGACACCCACACAGCTCGCATCTTTCCTTTAGTCATGTTAATATAGAGCAATATATTTTTTCAAACAAAAGAGTTTGCAAGGGGGAAGGAAGCAGCAACCTTTTTAATCTGGGAAGTTGTGTAAACTAGAAATGTTTTATTTTTGCAATACACAATAATATATGTTAATTTCAGGAAGGTCACGAGATGGAAAGCAAGAAATGTTTTATTAAATATATAATAATATTTATGCACTGTTAAGTCTGTTTTGACATGACAATCCTTTCCAGAAATTTCTAGATATAGGCTTCATAGAAGAGGGTTAGTCTTCTCTTTGTCTGGGAGTCTCTTTGTACTGTACTCTTTGTCACAGTCTATGAGACTGTATAGCTTGGCCAACGCCATACAGGTTGATTTGTGGGTGAAACCTTTGGTTTCAGATACAGTAATACCCCGGATAATGATTGCATCAGATAACGCTAGAATCGGATAACGATGCAAGTGCGCGTGTGTGAGCGCCTCTTTTCCAGACCCCACCGGACTCTTAGCGAGCACTAAGAGTCCAGTGGGGACTCTGGAGAAGAGGCACCCACTCGTGCGCGAGAAGGCGTGCCAGGAGGCACTTCTTCTACCGACCCCACCGGACTCTTAGCGCTTGCTAAGAGTCCAGTAGGGTTGGTAGAAGAGGTGCCCGGTGGCGCACCTTCTCGTGCGTGTGCGAGCACCTCTTCTCCGGATCCCACCGGACTCTTAGCAAGCGCTAAGAGTCCAGTGGGGACTCTGGAGAAGAGGTGCCCGCTCATGTGTGAGAATGTGCGCGAGCGGGCGCCTCTTCTCCAGAGTCCCCACTGGACTCTTAGCGCTCACTGGACTCTTAGCACTCGCTAAGAGTCCGGTGGGGTCGGTAGAAGAGGTGCCCGCTGACGCACCTTCTCACGCACATGCGAGCACCTCTTCTCCGGACACCACCGGACACTTAGCGAGCACTAAGAGTCCAGTGGGGACTCTGGAGAAGAGGCACCTGCTGGCGCGCAAGAACATGCGCCAGTGGGCGCCTCTTCTCCATACTCTACTGGACTCTTTGCGAGTGCTAAGAGTCCAGTGGGGTCCCTGATTCAGGGCTTTTTTTTAGCGTTGTTCAATGCATGCATCAGACAACGCTAAAAATCTGATAATGTCATGACTTGTGGAACCAAGTCATAACGTTATCCGATGTTCTAGTGTACTTGAAACACAACAGCAGTGTTTTGTACCTGACCCCTTCACCCACAGCATTTTCTTCCCATGACTATGCAGTGCACTCTTCCTTTCATCTCACTATAACAGCTCACTTACTTGCCTGCTCTCCCTCCCATGTAAATAAGTATCAGTTGCACAAAATGAGAGCCATCATTATTGAGATGGAAGGTTCATGACACCTTTTCTTCAAAAAGAGACAACTAGCACCACTGGGAAGGAGACAATACAAGGCCTAGAGTAGTGACGCTGAACCTTGGCACTCCAGATGTTCTTGGACTTCAATTTCCAGAAGCCCTGATCAGCAGGAGTACTGACTTGGGCTTTTGGTAGTTGAAGTCCAAGAATACCTGGAGTGCCAAGGTTTGCTATCACTCGGCTAGAGAAAGCGTCCAGGTGAGGTGGGCAATAAAAATGAGGGAAGGACAGCAGCAAGTTCTGTGGCTGGAGAGCTTGACCTCCATTCAGCCTATGAAACTTTAGGAGTATTGAATGAAGGAAGAGAAGTCCTTCTATTGAGGGAAGAAGTTTGAGCTTGTTCCTCCTCCTGGTGTAACTGTTTCCCTTGCATGCATTTACTTACACATGCATAGATAATTCAAAATATAACCCAGTGTCTAAACTCTGAAGATGTACGTTTCCAACTATCAATTGAGAGCCAAACTCAATGAAAGACTAGCTTCACCCGTAGACAATGATAAAAAATTTCTCCTACTAAGACTGCAGTAATTCAAAACTGCTGTACTTACAGATGAAGGTCATACATAACCCCTCAAGACCAAAAGCAAGCCAATTCCCAGTTTCTGGAACTGATAAAACTTGTACAAGCAAAATAACTGCAAATGATAATTTAACCCTCAATACAGAAATAACTCATGGACCTCCTAGCCCAGAGGAGGTAACCTGTGAATTTGAGGGGAGCCTAGGCTTCTGGGAATTGAAGTCCATGGACTAGCCTGTTTTCTCTAGGACAGTGTTTCTCAACCTTGGGCCTCCAGGTGTACTTGGACTTCAATTCCCAGAAGCCTAGGCTCCCCCCAAGGCCACAGGTTCCCCACCCCTGTTCCTAGCCACAAGCTGGAGGGGGGGGGGAGAGACTGAGCCTATGAAACACATTAGTAAGGTACTGGTCATGCATTTTTCCTGATTCTTTTGTCCAAATCCTGTTACCGGTAATTAAAAATACTAGGGATGCAAAACATGTTCTCTACAACAGATTAAAGTTGCATTCTTCCCCAGTCCAAATATCTGTCTAGCAACTGCACAATGATTTTCCTAAACCATTCAGGACTTTCTCCTTTGTGTACCCTAAATATATGGAAGGAGGAGCAGGGGTACATTCACCGGCCTTACCATGAGGTGTCTGTCTCCTACTGATTGTATCATCATTTTCACTGAGGCATCTGGAAAGAGGTTCATGTACATGTATAGCTATATTGCTATACAGTATTTGCAAATAGAAGGATATTTATTTGTTTTATGTTAGAAATCTAGCTAGTAACTTTAGGAAATAATGACAGATTTGTTTCTTTTTCTTTCTTCTTCCTTCCATTTGTAAATTCTACTTTGTAACTCACAGATCTGTGATTTGAGAATTACTATCCTTTTGTCTTAACAAACAGCCTGTAATGTGTCAAATGTTCAATTACAGTGTATACAGACTTCTCTTTCTCTCTCCATTTTTCCCTGCTCTTGTTTATAGCATTAATTATGTATCGAAGATAAAGTCAAATTTACCAGGGCTTAACTATCCCAGTTTCCCTTGGTCTCATGGCTGTGATGACAGAGCCTTAAAAGAATCCTTCCTGGAAACTTTAGGTCTTGCTATTTACATATGTCATAGAAATAACAGTAATGGCATCTCATTTTCCTTTATATTTCTCAAGCTACATTTTCTTTCTTCTTGCCCCTACCCATTTGTCTTGGTTTATGTCATTCAGGTTAGGGACCTAAAACCTTTGGCTGTAACTGTTCACATCGAGGCAAATCCCAGCTGGTGGGTCCTTGTCCTGGAGGAGGGGGCACCATCATTGTCGTAGTGGCTAAGTTCTGCTGGGCACTAAGTATGGGTGGTATAACTCTAACAGCTGTGGATCCTGAGGAAGCAATAGTCTTTGTCTCAGGGAGTAAGTAGCATGGATATCAGTGCACCTGAATCAGTGGCAGCACCTGAACAGAGGCACTAAGAAGGTAGTCCCTTCACCATGCTAGGGTGCTGAAGGCTAATCACCCACACACCTGAATTTAACAGATTAAAAGAACACACAAAGAAGAACAGGAAGGAGTGATCCCAATGCAGATTCTTTCTGGAATCCTCTACACCAGTGATGGAGAAAATTTTAGAGAGCGAGTGTCCAAACTGCAATCCAAACCTCACTTATTTATCACAAAGTGCCAACACTGCGGGGTGAACCCTGTGCTGGGGGGAGGGAGGAAGTGCTCCCATTGGGCTGCTGGGCAGAGGAGCAGGGCAAAATCTGTGCTGGGGTGATGGGTCATGTGCTCACAGAGAGAGCTCTGAGTGCCCCCTCTGGCATACTTAAGAGACCGCATCACCCCAAGAACATCTGTCTGTCCCACCAGGGTGGATCGGAGAGGCTCTCTTATCATTCCATCAGCTAGAGAGGCGCATCTCTCTAGCACCAGAAGGAGGGCCTTCTCCGTGTCCGCCCCAGTCCTTTGGAACCTCCTGCCTACTGAGTTACGTCTACAGACAGAGCTCCTGCCCTTATGGAAGGTCCTAAAAACCTGGCTGGCAGGGCAGGTGTGGGGCTCCAGTAATATGGGGTCCCATGTTGGGTGGTTGATCTGATGGGACAGCCCCCCCTCCCTCACTCTTTTAAACTTTTTAAACCTTTTTAAACCTTTTAACCTTTTAAATCTTTTAGATTTTTGTAAATTCATAGTTTAATTTTTTTAAGTGATTTTTAAAGTGATTTTGAACCTTAAAGTTTTAATTTCTGAATTTGTAGGGGGGGTTGTTTAATTGTTTTGCATTTATTGTGTATAGTCTTTCCCCCTTTCTGTAAGCCACCTAGAGTCATGTTCACTTGATTGGGGCGGGATAATAAATCTAAATAAATAAATAAATAAATGTGTGCCACAGGTTCGCCACCACTGCTCTACACCATAAGGTAGAAGAGAAGGCGATTAAGTAAGCTAAATTATGAAATGTTGATCTTTCATGCCAAATTTTATTATATCTGCCTAATGTAAATGCACCTTATCTTCAGAACTTAAGACTTCTGTGCAGATAACATACAGTATAAATTATTTTTGTGTTTGTGTTTAAATCTTTATGTGTAATCTAGGGAAATATGGGGAGCAACTACTGCATATTTCAGTTCCATGGGTGAAAATATTTTCTTTTTCCCTCCCCCTCCTATCAGCTGAAAGATACAAGGGATAAATTTATCTTGTATATTATCTAATAGGCCTTCCAGAATGAAAGACCACAGGAGGTAAGGCTAACAAAATTAATATGCAAAGAATTTCAACACTACAGGCCTATAATTTTCTTGTAAATGGTTTCACTTTAAGGATGAAACAACAGAGGACAATACCAATTTCTTTCCGGCTTTATTTTTTTTCCCAATCTCCTATTTTGATTTTTTTTTTAGATAGATAGATGGAACTTTTAAAAAAATTAGCATGCAACAGCAGGTGGGACGCAACTAGACAAGTGGATATTCAAAGAAGAGAGACTGCAAATTCGATTTGCCTAGCATTTTGCTAACTGATTTGAATTCACTGATATGTTAAAAACAATCTGGGTAAATATATTTAATTAAAGCAAGATTGACTATTATTCAGATTTGAAGTAAACATTCCATATACTTACAAATCATTAAAAGGTGTGAAAAGCAGAAGAGTCTTCAGAATACAAGCACATCACACAAATGTGTGACCTCACAAATTTGAGGATCCAAGACCAGGGATTATTAAATTCAATACTGATTTTGCTGTCATTACATGATTTATCTGCCTGACTATTAAACTGAATCCGTTACTTATTACTGAATAATACCACTTTCCTCCCACACCTACTACAAAGGCAAATAGGCATGTTCACAAACAAAGGTTTAGAATACAGTTCCTGATAAAGGAATCTTAAATAGCACAGTTAATCCATTCTTGCTATGTTTGTAGAATAATTTTTGGTATTTTTATTCATTTCTTCATAGCTACATTGTAATCATTCAGAGAGAGCTAGTGTTGTTTGTCTTGGAGTAAAGCACTCAATATGATTATAATTCCAGTCCCCCAGGAAATAGTTCAATGTATACTAGTCCTATCAGTTTTAAAATAGGTTAGTGTCAGACTAAACTAACAAATCAGTTCAGTATAATTTGAAATTTTAAAACCAGGATTTTGAAATGAAGGAGAGAAATTGTCAGGTTGCACTTTGTGGTCTGATTTTCTTATAATTTGACACTTGGATATGTCCATATTTGATCTATTTTGGCAAGAAGACGAATGGCTTGAAAGATTTTGCATGCTGGAGGAAGTTTTTTTTATGCCACAGAATTAACAATTGCAGGGAAGTTGGAGCCAAATGAGAGGGCTGGATCCAAAGCTACCCTCCTACTAACAGAAGAAGCTGCTTCATTTAACAGAGCATTCCACGAGCAGATAGGAGCTCCAAAACTAACCCATTCCCTCCAACTTTACACAATTTTCTGCGTGGTTTTCTAATTCACTATATAGCAATTTTTTTGAAGGAAAGCAAAGCAAACACAAAACAGTCTGTATGAGGAAATAAACCTGCAGGTTGCTCTCCAATTTGCATCCTGTTCCCTTTATTTCCACGCCATATGATTTCATATCAAAAGGCCATACAGTGAATCATATACAGTACTCTTCTTCCGCATGACATATGGCCTGCCTGTATAGAATTGCTGTCCATATACGTAAAATATTTGCTCCCTGTGGTGGAAACCAAAATATACTGGTATTACAGAATAATAGCTGTAACATCATTTCTATTCTATTGTTACATCTGCAACTTTTCATTAGGTTTTAAATACCACTCAACAAGCATGAAATGGGATGCACAATGACCCCAGCTCACTAGATGATTTAAGCCCCCTCTCTCCCTCAACTTCTTAATTAGTAAGATTTAGCAATTTGATGATCTTTTAAACTTTTTAGATTTTAATTTTTAACAGTTTTAAATTTGAGGTTTTAGGCAGTGATTGTGTTTTTATTGTGGTGTTTCTTATGATTTGTAAACCAGTCTGAGTCACCTCGGTGAGAAGGGTGGTGGATAAATATGAATAAATAAATAAATAAATAAATAAAATGGATCATACTTGTACAAACAAATACAACCCTGAAACAGCATAAATTAATCTGTAGGAAATTGATTTTACTTTAAAAGAAAATTTGACTGAAGTAATTATAACTTCTTCTGTGTCTAGGCCAAACATGAAACTGCCAGAATGAAGGCACCTTTTGGTGAGTTCATTCCACAGTTCCTTTTGCCTGGCTAATCAAATTGTAGATTTGCTTCACAACAGGCTACAACTGAATCCTGGCAAGACTGAGTGGCTGTGGGTCGGGGCACTGCGTTATCTCAGGAGCTACCATCTTTGGTTCTGGATGGGGCTATTTTGCCCCAAACAGACCCAGTGCATAATCTGGGGGTCCTCCTGAACTCATGACTTGTGCTGAAAGAGCAAGTGGCAGTTGTGGCCAGGAGGGTTTTGCACAACTTCATGTTATACGCCAGTTTTGCCTGGTCCTAAATCAGGACTCCTTGCTCATGGTCACGCACGTTCTGGTCATCTCCAGACTTGACTACTGCAATGTGCCCTACATGGGGCTGCCCTTGATGACTATTTGGAGGCTGCAACTGGTCCAGAATGCAGCTGCTCAGGTGGTGATGGGATGCGGGCAGTATGCCCGTGCCTTGCCACTGCTTCAGGAGCTGCACTGGTTGCCAGTGTGCCTCCAGGTGCAATTCAAGGTGCTGGTTATTACCTTTAAAGAACATCTGTCTGTCCCACCAGAGCAGACCAGAGAGGCTCTCTAATTGTTCCATCTGCTAGAGAGGTGTGTCACAATGGTTGACACAATGGTTGAACTGGAAAACAATCAAAACTACCCCAATGTTTCCTTCTTAGCACTTGTGGAAGAGAGCTTACAAATCAAAGAGATATGACAGGATAAACATTTACTACTGAAACTGTTCTTCTGACAGAACTTTTCCATAAAATGACTGAAATTCTATTGCTTGGCTTAATCAGTCAGGCTGACTGAGTCAATTGAACCTGTGGAGGAGTTAACTCACCAAATATTCACGCTGTCTGCCAATATCTCTTTGTATATGAACATACAGTCAAACCTCGCATAAAGAGTGTCTCGCTTAAAGAGTAACTCGCTTAAAGAGCAGAATTTTCTCTGAATGTTCACTTCGCTTAACAAATAAAACCAACCAAAAATTCGCTTAACAAATTCATCGGGGTTCCCAATTCCCCCCCCCCCAAAAAAAATTGGTCATTTACAATGGTGTTTCGCTTAAAGAGCAAACTCGCTTAAAGAGCAATCCTGTGGAACGCATTATGCTCTTTAAGCGAGGTATAACTGTATGTACATTTCTGTGATGCAATTTCTTCTATTTGGAACAAATAATGATGTGCATCAGATTTTCATACTTGATGGCTCCTGATTTTGGCTGAGTAGTGTACACATTCACACAGATGGATATGCACACACACATTTGGGTGGAATAGAAGGCTGCTTTGGGGCAGTAAGACAAGCAGATCCTACACCCCTTGTCTACTTTGCAATTGTCAAAGTGAAAGAAAAGGTTTAAACTTCCATTGCCCCCTAGAAACATTTATCCACAAAAGGTAGGAATTAGGCAGAAGAAGAGGCTATACAACACACCTCTGGTGGTGTAGATATCGCCTTCTGATTTAGAAAAATATTTGGAATCAAGAGCATTAAAGCATACAGAGTGTGAATGCAATTTAAATATGCATTTTAGAAGATGACCAAAGATTGTCCACTACTTCAAGTGCATAGCTTTCACATTCACTAATTTTGTTTCATGAGTACAGTAACAACAATCCATACTAACAACACAAATTTGGTCTTAACACACGTCCAGTCCTACAGTTGGACATTTTCACTGTGCAATTAAAACACTCTATCAATGTACAGTGGACCACTGTTTGTTCAAAGACTGTAACAGGAACTTAACTGTATATCCTTAAACCCACTCTGGGAATTACCATAAGCAGCAACATGCTTAAGACATCATTCCATCATTCAATGTCATTATCACTGAATCATTCCTTTTTAAAAAGTTATGGGTGCATGCCTTTTTATTATAACTTACAGCCAAATTCTGAAAACACAATGAAACACAGTAGTCTGTTGTAAATGAAAAACAACACCAAATGTTTTGAAAACATTCTTCCATGGTTCAGACTTTATCCAAGAAACTAGAATTCTTCCAAAGTGCCACATCTTGCTACGGGCAGGCTTACTTTTCATACACTTCTACACTGTTCATAGACATTTTTAACAAGGATATGAGAAAGGGTTTTCTCAAAATCAAAGTAGATTTTAAAGGAAGTACTTCTTTTACTCTTTTGACCATTTTTTCTTACAATTTGATTTCCTGAAGAATTCATCCTCCATTTATTAACAACTAAAGCCCTTTACTCAGTTATTCAAAATGGCACTCTCCGTTTAGTCAACAAAAGCTTCAGCTGATTTATCCACTAATTATACCAATTAAACTTTGTTGTTATTCACATGTTTTAAAACTGAACTCTAACAACACTTCCTTATAAACACAGAAACTGAATTGAGCAACTCTATGAAGCTTCATGCATATTCTAACAAGCTTATTTCCCACCTCAGATCTTTTTTTCTGCGCATGTTAAATGCTTTCCTCTTTTTTAAAAAAACTCAGTAGCTACTCAAATTCACCAAGATATTTAAATACCAATTGCCTTCATGATTATTAGTTCTGGGGGACTTTATATTTAATGCAGCTGCATAATTTAGGACTTTGATCTGCAGTCCGCCATAACAATAGCTACAACAAGAATGAATTATTTATAAGTGTATAGTATTGCAAGTTCAAATTCTTCCAGAAGACTAAAAAATCAAGCACCATTTGTTCAATACAAAAAGCTTTTGCAGAGTAATCTCAGTATGCTGATTGATGCATTACATAAAACAAACTGTGTTATTTTCCTATCCTTTCGTATCTTATAAACATGTTAAACATTTGGAATATTTTGTTCCATTTTCCTCTGCACTCCAAATACAGAATTTTGTGTGGTATTTAATAAATTAATGGAAGCAATATAAAATTGAATTACTTGTTTTATAACCAAATTAATTATATATTAACTTTTCCTAAGGCTATAAAATATGAATTTCTTACTGACAGCAGTTCTTGCATTATACTGCAGTTTTCAAAGAAAAATCTGTTTCTTCTAACAGAACACCAATAAAGCCTATAAAGAGGAATTGCCAAAATCAGTAAAGCATCACGCATGTTCCTTTTTCATTTGTACTTTTTTGGCACCCTTTAAAATGTGAATCTCGTGGCACTGAGAAGATGGTGTTTCTATCTTTCATACACTGTAAACAAAGCTTTAGTTCATACCAAGTATAAGTCTTGGTCCCCATTCCACTGATGTTTGGGAAAAGGCACATGGGTGGTTTCAGACTCATCTTGTATCCTGTTAGAGACACTCCGTCTTGGTCATTGCTAAGGTCTTGGTCAACATTTGTGTGTTTCTGGTTCTCCAAGAAAGTCTTATTTCCACCAATGATGAAATGTAAACAGCACATTCTTGTAAATTTAAGACTGTGGCTTCCCTTAAGTAATCAATTCATCTCATACTTGGTATTCCTCTTTTCTATCTGCCTTAAACCACTCTTAGCATTATTATATTTAATCCTGATGATATGCCCAAAGTATGGTCTCAGTTTCATCATTTTTGTTTCCAGAAATAGTTCAGGCTTAATTTGCTCTGGGACATACCTGGTTGTCTTTCTGGCAGTCCAGTATGTCTCCAAAGCTTTCTTTCAACATTGCATTTCAAAAATATGCTAGATTTTATTCATCTCTAAAGCAATGTGATAGAAAGGAAGCAAGTCCACCAGAGGTACAGTACTGTATGTCTAGGAAAAAAGACTGTCTGATATCCTGAAGAGCTAAAGCCAATAAGAGTTGAAGATGCTGGCATAATGAACAAATTATATAAGGCAGATCCCTATGCTCCTCTATGATCAGTTATAGACAGACCCATATGAACCTATTGGTGACATAAACAAAGTACCGTCAATAACAGCTTTTGTTTCAACAATCATAACTATTTAGAAAGGGCAGTTGTGATCAGCCAAATAGCAAGGGCCGAACAGATTCTCATTCACAATTAATGTGTTCATTTTGTTCTCATCAAATGATGACCCTGCCATTACCATCACACATGATTTATCATTCAGGAGCTTACAAAAAAGACAAATGGACCATATGTGCTTGTTGTTGTTGTTGTTGTTGTTGTTGTTGTTGTTGTTGAACTTATATGCCGTCCCACTCGCAAAGCAACTCTGAGCAGCTAATAATGAAACAATATAACACAATTACAAAATATCACATCATAAAATATCACATCACAAAAAACATTTCAAAAACATTTCAAGAAATCCCTAATCACAATTACAAAATATCAAGTCATCATAAAAACACTTCAAAAATACTTCAAAACAGTACACAAAAATATCGCAAACTCAACCCCACCCACTAAGTCCATTTTCCTCCAGGCCGAGCTGGGTATGTGCGTCCAAGGTGCATCCAGTGGTGGCGGTGGTCATGCTGTTTTCAAAGCCGGCCAGGCCGCACAGCTGCTGCTCCCCTCCTCTCCAGCCGCCCGGCCAAGGGAGCATCTGGTGGCAGCATCTGGTGTGTGTTGTTTTTAAAGCCAGCTGGCCTGCACAGCTGCTGCTCTTTTCCCCCTCAGCCAGGCTGGCTGAGGGAGTGTCTGGCAGTGCTGGCAGCAGCATTATCATGGCCAGCTGGGCTGCACAACTGCTACCCCCCTTCTCCTCAGCCAGAGGGAAGAAAACCCAGCTATGTGGGTCTTCTTCCTTCTAGGCCAGACTGGGTGAGGGCGGAACTCCTGTGGGGCAGTGGCAGAGTTTTTAAAGCCACCAGCCCCCCCACACAGCTGGGTCTTCTTCCCTCTGGGCCAGACCAGGAGAGGGCAGGAGTCTGGTGGGGCAGCAGCAGAGTTTTTTAAGCCACCAGCTCCCCACACAGCTGTGTTGGTCTTCTTCCCTCTGGGCCAGACCAGGAGAGGGTGGGAGTCCGGTGGGCGATGGCAGAGTTTTTAAAGCTGCCAGCTCCCCATGCAGCTGGGTCTTCTTCTCTCTGGGCCAGACCGGGCAAAGGCAGGAGTCCGGTGGGGCAGTGGCCGAGTTTTTAAAGCCACCAGCTTCCCAGACAGCTGGGTCTTCTTCTGTCTAGGCCAGACCTGATGAGGGCAGGAGTCTGGTAGGGCAGCGGCAGAGTTTTTAAAGTCACCAGCTCCCCACACAGCTGGGTCTTCTTCCCTCCGGGTCGGAGGGAATTAATAACTAACAGCTTGCTATGTGGATCAGTGGAGTACACAGAAAGTGTATCTTGGCAGATTGTGATATTTTTGATCCACAGTTGAGCTTACCCCAGGAAATTGCAACCTCCTTATGCCAGCTAATCTTTCTTACACTAGGTCAGGCAAAAGGAACTGTGGATTGAATTCACCAAAATATGGCTTCCTTTTGGCAGTTTAATGTCTAACCTAGACATGAAAGAAGAAGAAGAAGATGTGGATCAGTTTCACTGCAAAGAATTCTGATGAAATGTGACCCAATATAGAAGTTCCATACATGCAACTATATATTGTAACAATCCCGTGTATGTATGAATGCCCTGAAATTTGCAATCTTTCATATCCTTTCTTCTTTTTTGACAAACAAAATGTAATGCAAGAGGTAACATATCACAAATACAGTCTTAGATTGGGACAATGCAGATATAATTCATGACTATAATCTAAATGCTCAGTAGTCCCTGAGTAGCTCATTCTCAATTTACTGTTCACAAAATGAAAACAACAATAGTTTAGATCATTGGGCTGGGGTTACAGTAGACAAATAAGAAAGAACAAATATATCCTCCATGTCAGTTGCTGCTAGACTAGCTGTTAAAAGCAACCATTTACAATCTCATGCATAGCAGAAAACAAAATAAAATAAACAAAATAAAAAACAATGCAGCACTTTAAAGACTAACTGCTATATTTTTATTGTTAGCTTTTGTGGATCAAGTCCACTTCTTCAGACAAGGAGTAAAACTTACAGGCATGGTTTTTATTTGGTGTATAAAAAACATGCCTGTAAGTTTCACTCTTTGTCTGAAGAAGTGGACTTGATCCACGAAAGCTAACAATAAAAATATAGCAGTTAGTCTTTAAAGTGCTACAGTGTTTTTTATTTTGTTTTGTTTATTTTGTTTTGTTTTCTGGTATGCCTGAACCACAGACTAACACCGCTACTATTCCAAAAAATTACAATCTCATGTTCATTACAAGAAATTGTTTCCACTCAATGTGCTAAATTCTGACATGTAAGACAGGATATGATTTTATTAAACATTTAAAGCTAAATTCAGCTTCATGCTGGATGAAGTTTCCTCCTCTCCGACTTTATTCTTCAAAAACATTTTTGAGACTGTTCAGTGGACTGCAGTAAGAAGGGGCTTATCCTGCTCCATTCTTAGCAATGAAAAATCCCAATTGGAACCTACCCCAATTCCTCTGCCTAATGCACAGATTATTTATTTTATTTATTTATTATTATTTATTAGTTCAAATTTATATTGCCGCCCACTCACCGTGGTGATTCAGGGCGGCTTACAAAAATACATTACATTACATTACAATATACTATGTTGGTGTGCGCTCAGGGGGATGGGCGGCAAGGTCCTCATTTTAGTTGCTAAATGTTAGGTTTTCCACTTTTGGATATGAAGAACAATTTCATATGGGTATCCATACCAATATGATAGAGTCCTGTCCACATGTGGCCTGTGGATGACACTTCTGGAAATCTTCAATCATTGGAGAGGTGAGACTCCCTTACTTGGTCAAAAACACAAGTGCTTGTGTCACAAGTTTCTGTCATGTGATTCCTTTGTAACTCTGATACTATTTGTCACAGAGAATATTATACTCAGATCTGCTTTGCTTTGGATTCCTGCATTGAGCAGGGGGTAGGACTCAACAACTTCATAGGCCACTTCCAGATCAATGATTCTATGATTGTATTTACAATTATGAAATCTGTAACATTAAAGAAACTAGACTTCCTATTTATGAACCACCATCCTGGCACCTACTGGCTTCTTCTTCTGTGTCTAGGCCAGACACGAAACTGCCAAAATGAAGGCACTTTTTGGTGACTTCATTCTGTAGTTCTCTTTGCCTGACCTAGTGTGAGAAAGATTAGCCAGTAACACAAGGTTGCCATTACCAGGTACACCCGATTGTGGTTGAAAAAATGCCACAATCTTTCTGTGTACCTGGCTGATTTGTCCCAGTGCAAACCAAAGGGGCTAAACAAACCATGGACTTTCCATGTGTTTATTATGTTGGGTGAACCAAGCAGGATCTAACACTCTGGATGGTTTCCTTCCTAATAAGCCATGGTTATTTCCAGATTCCCCCCCCCCCCCTGCAGACCTGTTGAGGCAGGAAGGAGGATATAAGCTAAATTGCTGGGTCTTCCCAGATTTAGATGTCAAGCTAAATAAACTATTGTGCTTTGTTTAACCTAGGGATTCTCAACCTGTGGCCCATGAGCCAGATGTGGTCCATGGCACCATTTCATGTGCCCCCCACCGCCTCCATCACACCAATAAGTGCCATGTGGTGGAGAAAGGGCAAAATGGTCGTCCAGCCCCTGAAGCTGTCTGACCCAGCCTCTGTCTTTAAAAGGTTGAGAACTCCTGGTTTAGCCATTCCTGCTTGCATATATCTCCACACTGCCTCATCTTAGCTTGCCTCTGCTAAGCTTGCCATTCTGAGAAAACACAATCAAAGTTCCTCTGCTACACGTGGCCATGCACAGGGGTACTTTTCACCATTTCCCTCTTTTCCTCTACATTCTTTTGGACAATTTTCTCTACTCAAGTCCCTTTCTGTCACCACTATTTTTTGCCTGCTTCCTTCAACACCATTTGCCTCACAGGACTTCCTTCCTCCAATATACCATTTACCTCAGTAAGACCATACCAGTAGCTCAGCCTGTAGCCAACCACTTCACCAAGGTGGCATTAAAGCAGCTTAGCCAATCACTGTCATTCACTACTAACAAACCATTAAGCGTTGATATAGTTTTACTAGCATTAAAATCTAATTCTATCATGTGAATGACTTTATTATGACTTCTACTTCAACCACAAAAATGTATTGCTATAAAATGTATTCTTTTTTCCCCTCCTTCCCCGCCCCCATCCCGGTGTTCAGTATAAATGAATTATACAGAACTTTTGGAAATACTGTTTAATATCAGAACATCATATACACACAAACAAGTTCCCCAAGGCTCATGAAAAACACTAGATGAACCCTAGCCAAATTATTGTAAAACTGTTGAAGACCATGGTGAGGGGGAAAGCAAGGTTTGCATATGTGGTGCGGTAAATGAGAATATTTTTCTCTACGGAAATAGGACATCTGGCACATAAAAATATTGTTTTCTTTGTCAAAAGATGTGCTAAAATGTTGTGTATAAACTAATAGCTGTGGGATATATTGCTGCAGAATGTCTTTTCTTAAAAGGCATTTTAAATAAGTGTAATATAAATCCATTTTCCCCTTGAATTCTTCACATTCCTATTTTAAGTGAGTGTTACAATTATGACAGAGTCATTTCTTCAGGGAGGAATACTGCAAACTTGTTTACCTTGCAATAGATTTTATTTGCCAAATTATACACCAAATTGTCCCATGGGCTTGCTGAATATATGGGTGCTAACAATGAAAAATGTGCACAGTTTTAATACCAACTTTGTAAATTGCCTTAATAATAGCCTGCACAATGTAATAGTATTTTCAACCAGTACTTTTAATTTCTAGCTCATAAAGCCTTGTCATTGAACCCCAAGGGTGTAGCTATAAAAGTAAGATTTAATTTTATATATAATGTGGCCCAAATTAGCTCTAAAGCAATGGGAGAAACATCCAGCTCCAAGAGATAAGACTGAAATTATTATAACTTCATGAAATTTCCTATAGAAAAATTAATCATTACTTTTACTTCAACATAATTTGACATAAAAATGTTACTAATATAGATCTAATCAGAGTACATATTTTAAATGACTTTTTTGTCAGATAACGGCTATGAGAAAATGATACAAAAGTATGCAATGGAAATGTTTTGAATGTTCTTCTTTTTCTCTCTCTTTTCCATGTCTTGTTTCCTGTGCCACTATGAATTTGTAACAGGCTCACTTGTACTCAAAAATTCCTTTTCATTTAACACATGTCTCTTTGAACTAAGTCGTAATCAATTTGAACTAGCGGGTCTTGTTAAAATGAATAGAGTTGCAAAGAATGTTCGGCAGCCACATTTTTTAACAGGAAAACTTTTGGTCCTTCCTATCCATTATCCTAGTGAAATACAGAACCACATTTCCTTAACTCCTTGCAGAACCCCCAAATATGGTCTTAATACCAAACTAGATGTCAGGATATTCAGAGCTATATTTGTGGAATGTACATTTTTTCTAAAATAAGTAGCACAAATGGTGAGCCATGTTGAATTCAGCCCTTGCCTCTATGCAAGTCCTGACCCAAGCTGGGGATTATGCTGACTCTTTACACTAAGAACCAAGTTCAAACTGGGACAATGGCAGAAATAAATTATTGGAGGAGTGGATTCTCCTACACCATGGTCATAGTTTCAGCCTGCATTTAATTCTAAAATATATTTCTCTTTTCTTTTTAAATATAAAATGTCACAATATTTTCAGTCTATCAGTCTGAATTGGTTAAAAAAAATTAAGGAAGATAATGACAAACTCTGTTAAATCCAGATTATTTCATTTCATTTTTCTGGGACTCGGACACCCTAACTTCCAGTCATCTTCTTTGAACCATACTCCAAAATACCTATGGTGCATAACAAATCTAAAATGGATTCACATTTGGACCATTGATGACTCTATATTAATTCAAATCTCTGTACAGTGGTACCTCGCTTAAAGAGCATAATGCGTTCCACAGGATTGCTCTTTAAGTGAGTTTACTCTTTAAACGAAACACCATTGTTAGTTACCAATTGTGACTTCTGGTGTGGGAGAGGGGATTGCAAACCCCGATTTAGTTGTTAAGCGAGTTTTTGGTTGGTTTTATTTGTTAAGCGAGGCGACCATTCAGAGAAAATTCTGATCTTTAAGCAAGTTAGTCTCTAAGCGAGGTGCTCTTTATGCGAGGTTTTACTGTACAGTATATGAAATCCAGATTAATATGTTGATCACTTAGATTTTACTTGATTATTTAGAAAGCAATCACAAAACCAATCCAGTTACAGCACCATGACTTAATTCTGAAGCAGATTTGGGTTATCATCCTGTTTAAAATGTGGGAGGTGCCCCAACCACAAATTTGGTCCAGATTTTGATTCAGAAAACTAATTGCTTTCACTGACTGCTTTGGGAGGCATATTAGTTGACCCGAGACCAAGTCTTGTTTGAGGATCTGCCAAGGTATGTAACTTGTTATTAGCATAAATACTGACTGACTATCATTTCCTGTTCACCAATTCCCTCCAGTTGAGACCAAGCAGAGAAAATGAATCTATGATGCTTCCAAGATGCTTCTGTGATATATGTTTGTGACCAGGAGATCTATAGATTTTTGTTATTGTCTAGACCTTCCTTCCCAATACCCTGTCTAGAAATCTAATGGTTTTCCCCCGCTACTCTGATGTTGGAGATTATGGGGCTTCTGTTATTACTACAGTAGGTGGTGGTAGGGTGCTTGATCTATTTACAGGTCTCCATATTTTGATTTTGTTTTTGATGCAGGTAAATATTCCACACCAAAAAAGAAAAAAAATGTCTCTTAGCATAAATATTGTACTTAGCTATGAAACCTAGCATAATGCATTTAACACAGCCACTGCCATTTTGTTATGACTCCAAAAAAGAAGAAACAAAATGGCAGTTGGGAGCATTGTGTTTCATGAAACCCCATGTGATCTCCTGCTGTTGATTAGAAGTGAGCATCATTGCCAGTCTTTGTACCCAAGGCGGCCTGCATTTGATTGCTGACTCAGTCAGACTCCAAAGAGAAGCTGCTATGCAGTACTTCTTTTCATGAATTGTGCACATTTTTATTATCTGACTCATATTTAAGGAATAAATTGCAGTTAAAAATGTGCTGAAATCATTGGTGGTTTAGGTGCTGTTATTTCTTCATTAATCAAGATTTTATAGGAGAAAAGAGTGGGGACAGTTTATTAATTATGAACAACAGTTAATATGTTTAGTTTTATGACTCTGAGCAAATCTGGGTTGTTTTCTTATCAATCTCACATTTTTCAGTAACTTTATATCATGATTTGTCTTGAAATGTTTATTAAAACTGCAAGGAGGCTTGGTTTATTTTTCCTCAATTATTTTATTTAATATTGTGATATTTCTGAATCACTATCAGCTTTCTTGGCTTGACCACATAGTAAAAAAACTCCATTATTTCATATGCATTTATCTAGTCTTCAGGTATTACAAAACAGCATAGTTCTGAATTTCCATGAATTTTGGTTAGTGTATATATTTTATCCTGGACAGATAAAAAGTATACATAGGAATCAACATTAAAACATTCATGACAGGTGATGGAAGATATCTATTCTGTTGTTGTGACAAAATTATCACCCTCTTTTTTTCTTTCCAGAAGAAAAAAGAAAGATGGAGAAATTCAATTTGTCCATTGGAGAAAGACTATCAAACAAACGGAGCAACATTTTATTTCTCCAATTCATGGAGTGTTGGAATAATCCATTCTTGTTGCTTACAAGATATAAACAAGTATAAAAGACTAGATCCCACCTTTAAAATTTGCTTTGAGAAAATATTATCAAGATCATCTGATCTGAAAATAAAAAATGATAGAAAATAAGAGTTCTCTTGTCTCATAAACTAGCCCTGCAAGTAAAGCAATGGCCTTTATACCTCAAATAAGCTCTTTTAACTATATATGGCATTAGTTTTGTATTCACTCTTGTCAAGGTTATTGGATGCAAAACAAAAAATGCACAACAAACAATGCATTTTTGATTATCCTCAGCTAACATGGTGGCTCAGGATATGCTTTAAGATCTAGAAGTTCTCAACCTTTTAAAGGTCACGTTTCCTCAGACATCTTTGGGTGCCAGATGGTTATTTTGCCCTTCCTCCACCACATGACACTCCCTAGTGGGCTGGAGGTGGGGGACACATGAAATAGTGCTGTGGGTTGCATCTGGCCTGTGGGCCACAGGATGAGAATCCCTGATCTAGAAGCTATTCTGAATTATCACCAATAACCATAAGAATGGTGTGCATTTGTTGTTGATCTTTATTAATTCTATGCCTATTGTGGTCAGTAATCATTACTGAAGCCAAACTATTTTCTCTGCTGGAATAGGCAACAGAATCAGGCTAACAAAAAAAAAAATCAATAAAACCTTTAAATGGAAAATTTTATGTATGGGCATGAATTAATTCAGACAATACAAAATACTTCTCAGATGAGTAGAAAACTAACAGCAGCAAACTAAACAGATGCTTAATTCTCAGGAGGCAAGCTATGACATACCTAGGCAGCATAATAAAAAGTAGAGACATCACCCTGCCAACAAAAGTCCACATAGTTAAAGCAATGGTCTTCCTGGTAGTAATGTATAGCTGTGCATGCTGGACCATAAGGAAGGCCGAGCACAGAAGAATAGACACCTGAGAATTATGGTTTTGGAATAAATTTTACAAAGATAATTGAACAGCTGTATCAACAAGGATCTGCTAGAGTTAGAGTAAATGATAGTTTCACAGATGATATAGAACTTAAAGCTGGGACTCGGCAAGGCTATCCTTTATCTCCAATTTTGTTCGTTATGGCCATGGAACCGCTAGCAAGAGTTGTAAGGGAAGATAAGAATATTGAGGGAATAGAAGGCATAAAAATTAATTTGTATGCAGATGATACATTAGTGATATTGAAAATCCGATGAAATATTTTGGAAGGATGCAAACATATCTTAATGAGTTCAAGGAAGTGACAGACTTGAAAATAAATTGGGAAAATTCTGAAGCAATATTTTGTAACATGGGGAAAGAGGAACAGATGAAGATAAAAGATAAATATAATATACAAGTTAAGAGTAGTTTGAAATATCTGGAGATAAATATTTCAGAATATATAGAGGATCTCAAAAAACTGAATTCTGAGAAGCAAAAATCGGAAATTAAAGATAAGATACAACAATATAAAAAGCTGAATTTGTCTTGGTTTGGGAGGATTCCAATGTGTAAAATGAAACTGTTACCAAAAATAAAATTTTTGTTTGATGTCCTGCCAATCCAACAAATGGAAAAGGAAATGACTGTTTTTCAAAGTATGTTAAATAATTATCGTATCGAAGAATTTGTGGTATTTACCGGTACCCCCAGAAAGAAGGTAGATTGGGATTACTAAATGTTAAGAACTATTATAAGGTTTTTCAATTTCAACATGTGGTAAAGATCTTAATGAAGGAAGAGGTAATTTGGGAGGAGGTAGAGTTGAAGGAGATTTTTAAAAAAGGAAAATTGGGGGGTTGGGTATGGGGTTTGGGTCAGACAGTTGCGTTGGCTTGTTGGCTCATCTGACCCCTCCCTCTCTCAATGTATGATTTTTTAAAATCTTTTAACTTTGCTTAGTTTTAATCTCTTTTAATATTAATTTTAGATAGGATTTTATATTGTGTTTTATGTCTCTTTTGAAGCTTTGTTAGCCGCTCTGGGTCTCTTTGAGGAGGGCGGCATATAAGTCTGATTAAATAAAATAAATAAATAAATAAAATTCAATTTGTTTAGATAAAGATATAACAAAAACAAGAGTAAAGTTTAAAATGACAAAAACAATGATGGAAGTTTGGAAAAGTTTGAAGAAGAAATTAGCTCATTAGCTCCAGACATTTTCCCAATCATATAATTGGAAGATATTAAATCTTTTCCATTTAGAATAGATATGAGAATAAAAGAGGTACAGTACTCCTGAAAAATTGTGCGTTTCTGCTGAAAGATTGGATACAGGTATGTTATGATGATGAAATAAGATTGGAAATGTATAATCAAGTGAATCTGAACTGTTTTCAAAAAGTGTTAGTAAATAAATGGAATAGTAAATATAATGCTGTAACCAGTCTAGAAAGAAAAATGACAGATTTTGAAGAGATGATCTATAGAATAAGAAAAGGATCAATGGAAGTTAAGGGTCATGTAAGTAAGATATATAAAATATTAAATGAGGAAGGGGATCCACAAGATACTTTAAGAACAATTTGGGAGCAAAATTTAAAAATAAAAATTACAGAAGCAAATTGGAAAGGTAAATGGAGAGAAAGAATTATGAGGACTTTTCCTGTTTGGGTCAAAGAACATAATTATAAGATGTTGTGGAGGTGGTACTTGACTACAGTTCGGTTACATCAAATGGATAATACAAAAACTAAAAATTGTTGGAGATGTAACAATTCATGGGGGAAATATGAACATATGTGGTGGAGCTGTAATGTGGTAAGGGATTTTTGGATAAAGTTAGAGAAGGAGATATCAGAAATAATAGGTTGCAACCTTAAGATGGAGCCAGGTATCGCCTTATTGACAGATGTTGTGGATATAGATATAAATAAAATAGAATTGTTATATTTTTATCTCTCTCTCTTTTTTTTCTTTTTTTTCTTTTTTTGACAATTGCAAGACAATGTATTGCAAGAAATTGGAAAAACAACCTAACATTGAAATTGGAGGAATAGTATAAAGAAACATGGAACATTGTGTTGAATGATAAGCTTACATGGGAATTGAACCAACAAGGGGTATAATTAAGGAAAATAAATTTTGGGAAACATGGAAATCATTTATGGAATATACACTGTATAAACGTAAAGGTGGCAGATCGGTGGCAGATCAACTGAGTTTTTGGAAGCAGTAATATAATGCTAAGACAAACACAATCATTGTAAATATCACTGGTGATGTGTGTGTGTGTGTGTGTGTGTGTGTGTGTGTGTGTGTGTGTGTGTGTGTGTGTGTGTGTGTGTGTGTGTGTGTGTGTGGTATATTAACATATTACAAATTTATTAAGAAATATATAACATAGCAAGTTTATCAACGTGAGAAATACTCTTTATATCAGAGAAAAGTTTTGTGTGTGTGTGTTTTGTCTTTTACTTTATAACATAATGTAATGTTGTTTTATTTTCTATGTTTATATTTCAAAACTTAATTTAAAAAATTAAAAAAGAAGAAGAATAGACACCTTTGAACTGTGATGCTGGAAGAGACTCTTGAGAGTCCCCTGGACTGCAAGGAGATCAAATCAGTCAATCCTAAAGGAAATAAACCCTGACTGCTCATTGGAAGGACAAATACTGAAGCTGAAGCTAAAGTACTTTTGGCCGCCAAATGAGAAGAGAGGACTTACTGAAGAAGGCCTTGATGCTAGGAAAGATCGAAGGCAAAAGGAGAAGGGGTGGCATATGATGAGGTGGATAGATGGAATCATTGACATGGTGGACATAAATCTAGGAGGGCTGCAGAAGATGGCAAATGACAGAAGGGCTTGGCATGTGGTGCTCCAAGTAGTCAGAAAGGATTGGACTCAACTGTGCAACTGAACAACAACATTTATTTATTTATTTATTTATTTATTTATTAAACTTATATCCCACCCTTCTAGGAAAAACTTTCCCACTCTGGGCAGCTTACAGCATAACATTCAAAAATACAAACTGACACAAGTATTAAAATTTTCATATATTGAAAATTAAGAATATAGAAAATAGTATTTTCCTCCTATTTTAAATCATGCACACATGTTGTAAAGTCTATTTGGAACTACTAAGAACATGTAGATTATTTAGTGCCTGACAAATTATAAACACAAACTACTGAATTAATAGGAAAACTGAAGCTACCTGGTTTTATATAAAAGACTTCCAGGGTTATGAGGCACTCACTCATTTTAATATATAGCACCCATCAAAATAAAATACTAAACTAGTGTTATATCTGTTTGTATACTTATTGGGTGTTTTCATAACTTTCCTCTTACTTTGCTGTTCAGTGGCCAGAAACTTTCTTGTGCTTGCACAACTTCTCAAAGCTAATTGCAGTAAATTGATGGGGTAAGTGAGATGTATCTTGTTTGTGTGCCTGGGCATACACTTGATTGTACAACTGAGATGTGCACTAGTATCTTGTCAGTTTTCCACAATTATCCACAACAAGCTACAGAAATCTTATGTGAATATTAGTAGGATTCTGGCTAGTAATTCCCAAGATTATCAGAAGTTGGAAAGTTTATGGATTTTTTTAAAGTTTTACTACTGTTATTTTATTTTGTTGTTTGGTTGGTTGGTTGGTTGGGTTTTTTTTTTTTTTTGAAGTTTTGTGTTGGGATGGGTTGATGCTTTATGATGGTGGTTGGTTGGGATATTTGTTGAAATGTTTCAGAAGTTTTGAAATGCTTCTGAGATGTTTCTGTGATTGTTATTTTGTAATTGCAACTGTGATACTGTATTGTGATATTGTGTTTACTTGTTAGCCGCCCAGAGTTCTTCTGCGAGTGGGGCATACAAATTGAAAATTGAATTGAATTGAATTGAATTATTTTAGTACATGGCAGCAGGCTATGTTTCAACATTAGTAATACAGAAAAGTAATATTTTCTGTGTCAGCACATTATCTTACAAGTTGCACATATTGCAAGATATTATATAAAACTGTGTACAGTACTTGAATTGCAGGCATATTTATTTCTGGAACAAAAAAAACTTAATGAACTGTATTGAAACTTTTCCAGACAAATCTTTTACTCTGTAATTTTACTGCCTCATTGGGGTACATGAAAGATGCCTCCCCGAAGAATGTGATTAACAGTCAGAAGTACCCAGGGAAAATTTGAGGGAAATCTGAATGACTGAATCTTCCACATTGAATCACTATAAAGTGCATATATATTTGGCATAATGAGTCACTCAAAATGACATTTTTCATTGCCAGTCCTAGTGGTAACTTCTATTAATATTGGAGATATCTCAGCCTCCAAGTGGGGGAGGGCCGTCTTGTACACCGGGTGCACTTCAGTTGAATAAAATACAGTAATACCTCAGATAACATTTACCTTAGATAACATTTACCACAGATAACGCTTAAATCGCATAAGTTAAGCAATCTGGGAAGGAGAATTGCATTGAATAACATTAAGGTCCTATGGGATGGATCGGATAACAACTTTTAATATCAGATGACGAACAGGAGTTTGAAGGCTTTTAAAGGGAAACTGTCACACCAGCAAAGTTGCTAGGGACTTGCCTGGCACTTGCTCTCTCCCTCTATTTGTTACCTTCCTTCTATCATTGACAGATCCAGTTTGGTTAACAGATTAGAAAACAAACAGCATGGCAGCTCCCATAGGTATATTGTTCCATTCAGCTTTAGTGAATTGTCTTTGGTGAATAACATTTAATAAACTTGCACTGTTTTATGTTTACTGTACATGTTTGATAACATACAGCCTTGTGACAGTTTTTCTGCATGTCATAAACATTTGAATATAAATTAACATGTTGAAATCAAATTTGATGTTCTTTTACATTTTATTTGGTGTGTGGAAGGTGTGCGGAAGAGGGGGTAGTCTTATACAGCGAGTATATAACAAACTCTATATTTTGAGTGGAAATGTTGGGGGGTCGTCTTATACACCCAGTCTTCTTGTACACCGGCATATACGGTAATTGTGATATCCTGCTTGTTCAGAAAAACCACAGAGGACCAAACAATCAACAAGCAAAGGCAACTGAAATGAAACTTGTTTTAGAAAAACCAAATGAACAATACAGGAGTACAATTTTTACTAAATTGATGTCCGATGCAGACAATTTTGAAAATCTAACAATCAAAGTTCAATCCTGTACAATCATATCTCTTTATAAGTCACCAAACAAGAAATACCTTTTTTTCAGAAATTTTAACTTCCATTCTTAAACAACAAAAATAGTTTGGGTGATTTTAATCGCCATAGTACTCATTGGAGATGTAGAGAGACAGACATAAATGGAGGAAAGTGTAGCGGAGCAGAGAGCGTAGTGTTCTTTAAGCGGGCCGAGAGGGCCGGGGGTGAGGGCACCGGCAATGGAGGGACCCTGGTGTCCACAGTTACAGTGGCATCTCTGCCTCAGCAGAGAGCAGAGTCCAAGGGTGGGGGCAGCAAAGTCCTGCTGCCCACCACCATGGAGTTATTTTAAGCAGGCCTGGGGTGGGACGGGGTGCCGGTGATGGAGGGGCCCTGGTGCCCACAGCTGTGGTGGCCTCTCAGCTCTGATGGAGAGCAGAGTCCAAAGGTGGGGGCGGTGAAGTCCTGCCACCCGCTGCTGTGGTGTTCTTTTAAGCTGGCCCAGGGTGGGGCAGGACACTGGTGATGGAGAGGCCCTGCTGCCCACAACTGTGGTGACCTCTCTGCCCTGGTGGAGAGCAGAGTCCGAGGTTGAGGTGGCAAAGTCCTACTACCCATCACCATGGTGTTCTTTTAAGCTGACCCGGGGGCGGGGTGGGGTGCCCACAGCAGTGGCCTCTCTGCACTGACTGAAGGCAAAGTCCAGGGAGCAGAGAGCATAGCATTCTTTAAGCGGGCCGGGGGGCACCAGCAATGGAGGGGCCCTGGCACCCACAGCTGTGGTGGTCTCTCTGCCCCAGCAGAGAGCAGAGTCCGAGGGCGGGGGTGGGGCAGCAAAGTCCTGCCACCTGCCACTGTGGCATTCTTTTAAGCCGGGGCAGGGCAGGGTGCCAGCGATTGAGGGGCCCTAGCACCCACAGCTGCAGTGGCCTCTCTGCCCTGGCAGAAAGCAGAGTCTGAGAGCGACATTCCAAGGGTCGGCGCCAATTGCAGAATTACCCTTGGCAATCCTGATGCAAAAGACATATCAGACTACCAGTGAGGGCCAATCAGTGTGTTTGTGAGTGGTTCCAGAATTCTATAAATACTCGTGTTTTCTTCACAGCATTGTGCATCCTATTCAGGCCTCACAGCAAACCCACCACCACCAAGTGCATTACAAGAATTAGCTGGTTGCTATGGGACTGGACAGGTGCTATGGCACCTAGATTGGTCTGTGGTGTGGGTTTTTTTTTCCTGTCCTGCTATGCATGGAAGGGGATTTGGGTGTTTGGAAGGGAGTGGTTGTGTTAGGTCACCTCAGCAGGTAGTGCAGTCAATTCTGGTCCCCAAAGGGCCAATGGTCATTCACTATAGTACATGCTGCTAAACAAGTTGTCCCAGGGTGGGGTATACACCTGGAGACAATGGCTACCTCTTTCAGTCCATGTGTCAGCTGGATGGTCGGTAGCAGATGGGAGGGGGGTCCAACAGTGGACTTGGACCTCCCAGCCAGGGGAGGAGTATTATTCAGAGGGACTATCCAGACCACACTGCGAAGGCAGTTTCCAAAGGCCTTATTGGATTATAATACTTTAAATAAAGGTAGCCCTAGTTTCAGGGCCATAGCCTGAATTCTAGAGGGGGGGGGAGTATTGAAAAAAATTTCAGGGGGGGGCTAAAAATTTTCAGGGGGCAACAATGTCACACTCACATATATAACATTGGTACACAGGGTGGGTTGGGGGATGGGCAGTTAGCTCAGGAGGGGTTTTGGGGGGCCTGGCTATGGCCCTGCATAATTTTCAACCAACACTGGTGTCTGGGTCATTTGTGGAATGGATGGGCAAAGTTGCATTTAAACAAAGACTCAATTTTAAGATAGCACAGTGGGACAATTTGGCTCAAGATCTGGAAAGCGAAGTGACAAAAGTCAACCATTGCCTAGAATGGAGATTTTGTTGAACTGCTGAAGATCATATCTTGTAGATATATTCCAAGGGGATGTGGAAGTATGAACAACTTTTTGAATTTGATCCCTTCTTTGAGGAAACAATAAAAATGAGCAAAAAGCTTATCCAAGCCAAATCAACATCAAGAACAGAGAGATGGTACAACCTTTTAGGAATTTGGAGTTGAAATGGAATAGTTGTCAAGCTTCTAAATTATTAAAGAACCTCCAGGGTAATCCAACACCCTCCACAGGTGGAATAAAGTAAAATCATAGACAGGTTTTGTCAGCCTGCAGGGCAAAAAGAGCCACGGGAAGTTCACAAAAATGGCCTTCCCCAAGGAAGTGTATTGGTCCTTGTGTTGTATAATAGCTGTACCAATGACCAGACAATAGGAGCTGTGGTGGCTCAGTGGTTAAGAAGCTCACCTTGCTAGCTGGAAGGCCAGCAAGTCAGCAGCTCAAGACCTGGGCATGACAGTTTGAGTGCCTGTCTCTGTCCCAGCTCCCTCCAACCTAGCATTTTGAAAGCAAGAAATTGCAAGTAGATAAATAGGGACCACTTTAGTGGGGAAAGATCTTGGGGACAGGAAAGGAGCGTCATCTGGGTTCCCCTGAGTGGAGTTTCTCCAGCAAAAATCCTTTCAATCCAGAATAATTTCTGACACAAACTTATTATATTACCAGACAATCAATACCAGAAACAGGACCTTCATTTATGCAGATGACACTGCAATCACTGCTCAGTGAATAACATTTGGGGAAGTAGAGTAAGCTGGCATCTGCTCTTCAAGAACTAGTTTCCTGTTATGACAACAACCACCTAAAACCTAATCTGGGGAAAAAACAAATACAGTATGTGCATTCTATCTATGAAAGAAAAAAACTGAACATAACCTAGAGAGGCCACAAATTAAGCCACTGTGACAATCCAAAATATCTGAGAGTAAAACTGGACCACTGTTAGGATATTAAGCAGTAGGTATGTGCCAGGAACAATCTCATCTGCAAACTTGCAACTACCACACAAGAAGCACAGCCTAATGTTCTCTGTACATCTGCCCTTGCCCTGTGTTTCTCTGCTACAATGATGCCCATCCTAGAAACACTGTGTCCATGCCAGTCAAGCTAATATGGCCCTTTATGAAACAGGCTGTATAGTTATCAGTTGTTTATGACGAACACCTGTTAATAAAATCTTCTCACTCATGGGTATAGCACTTCCAGGTGTTAGAAGACAAGTAGCAGCACAAGATGAGAAGAAAAAGCAAGAAACAAACCCAAGGCATCCAATATTTGGACTTCAATATCATCCATCAAGTTTGAAGTCAAAGAAAAGCTTCCTAAAAACAACAGCACCAATTCCATCTACAGCTGAGGCTTGTTGAGCTGAACTATGGAAAAGAATATCACCCAGAGGGTTATGGGAGATGAAGGAGAAATCAATAGCAGGTTACCATCTCCAATATGAGATATGGATGGCACTGAACAGGCTGAAAACTGGGGTGACACAATGCAAAACAAACCTAAAGAGATGATGTGAATGATGCAAATGTGGTGAGAAACAAAAATTTGATCATCTGCTAATTTGTGGCAACTTGCCTGCACAGTCTATCACTGCACATTTATTAGAGACCGCTATATGTGTACAGTTCTTCTTCTTGTTCTGTATCTAAGCCAGACACAAAACTACCAAAATGAAGGAATGTTTTGGTGGGTACATTTTTCAGTTCCTTCCAGCCTACCAAGTGTGAAAAAGATTAGCTGGCAACACAAGGTTGCCATTACCAGGGTATGTCCGATTGCAATTCAAAAATACCGCAAACCTTGAGGAAGCTCTTTCTGTGTACACCATGTGTACAGCCAAGAATCAAATTGCTGTCAGGATTCTTGGTTGCACAAACAGAGTTTTCTATACTAATTTTCAGAGAACATACATGGAACAACTGGCCCACAATACAATATCGTATTATCTGACTGGGACTAAAATCCAAGGATCAATGTAAGCATTAGTTCTTTAAGAATCCTTACTCTGAATAGGTTCAGGACTTGCAATATGTCTCAGGGCTAACTCTTATGAGTAGATATTGAAGCATCATTCCATGCATAACTAAAAAAAAATAGGCTTGTAAGGAATATGACACAATCTTCAATTATATTAATAGAAAATATTGAAAAGGAAATACTCAGACAACAGCCCTATACTGTGTACAGCATGTGATAATCATTTCAACCCAGAGTAATCTCTGACATGAAATTATTATTATAAGCCTACTGAAATGGATAGTTATTCAATGAACTGAATTGTTTCCTATTCTTGGATTGTGCCCTAGATATTTCAGCTCTGTACAGGAAAACTAGGTTCTACAAACAATAAAATTGCAAGTTATGAAGAGGAGACTTGCTATGGGCTTAACTACAATTCCAAGAATTCATTCATGAAAGTGGTATAAAATTGTTTTCATTTGTAGTGTTACATTGCCCTTAGAAACATTAGATTCTGAATACTCTGTGTAGAACAGATATGGTCTTCAAGGAAATTAAGACTACAGCTAAAAGCAGTATTTTAAAAACATATCCCAATAATAATTAAGTTAAATGTCCTCCTCTTCCTTCAAACCTAGAATAAAAGTTGAATAAAATAGCAACTAATTTACTTCAAACACTTGCTAATGTTTCACTGACAGCGCTTTGATCTTGTCAGGCTTATTATGTGATCCAAACTGTTCAGCTAATTTGCTTGTATTGCATGTAGTAAAAACATTTTTAAAAGCTTTTAGCACCCAACATGTCTTTTGTAGAGACATTTCATGGGGATGAACAGGGAAAGATATGAGATAATAAATGCTCAATGAAATAGACCACTCATGGGACTGACAATGTAGTCTCTAAAGTGTTCTGAGTGTTAATAAAGGTAGCTGAAATTTTTAATTGAAAGTTGAAGAAAGCTTATAAATGTTTTAATCAGGTAATTGACAGACACTGGAGGGTATTTTTCCTCAAGGACCCACCACTGCATAAAACTTCTACTTTAAAAAAGATAAATTTTGGCAGCAGCATGCTCTGTCAGCAAGGAAAAGTCCAGAGAGAAAAAACACTGACTTTGTAGATAACAAGACTGTAGCCCACTGAACTCAGTGAGAGGTTTACTAGTCAACTTTTGTGCACCTAGAATTATTCTATAAATTCCAGTTCTGATTGCAATTTATGTACTCCCATCACTGGTCACACTAGTTCAAAAACTCATGGGTGGTCACACTAGTTCAAAAATTCAATATAAATATTTTATTATAACCATTATTATTTGTAATTTATCTTTGTAGACACAGATCTCTTCAGATCCCTCACCAGATAAAAACCTAACTTTTTTGACTCCATCAACATTTCAATGTATTAGGACTTAGTAGGCTTAGCACTGAAGTTACAGTCATCAATTTCAGCATCTTAACCACAGCATCTTAGCCACCACAGTCTTAACATACTGGTACACATATCTAAAAACCTTGTTGATATCACACTAATACAGATGTCTTGATGGAAGAAAGATTACTGTCAAAGGTCAGGCTCTTCTTTGCAAAAATAGATTTCATATTCTAAAGAAAATCACATTTTGTTGTTCAGTCGCACAGTCGATTCCGACCCTCTGCAACCCCATGGACCATTGCCCTCCAGGCAACCCTGTCCTCCACCATCCTCCTCAAACAGCCCTGCTCTGTGCCCATTGTGTCTACAATACCATCTAGCCATCTCATTTTTGGCTGCCCCCTTCTTCTTTTGCTCTCCACCTTTCCCAGCATCAGGGCTTTCTCAAGTGAATTCTCTCTTCTCATTTGATGTCCAAAGTACTTCATCTTCATCTTTACTATTTGACCTTCTAGGGAGCAGTCAGTGTTGATTTCTTCTGAAACCAACCTATTTGTTCTCCTCACTGTCCAGTGGACTCTTAAAACTCTCCTCCAACACCACATTTCAAAGGTGTCTATTCTTCTTCACTCAGCTTTCCTAATGGTCCAGCTCTCACAACCATACATTACCACTGGGAATACCATTGCTTTGACTATGCAAATTTTTGTTTTTAAGGTGATGTCTCAATTTTTAACTATGTTCCCGAAGTTTCTCATAGCTTGTCTTCCAAGAATCAGTCACTTTTTTATTTCATGGCTGCAATCTCCATCTGCAGTGATCTTGGATCCTAGGAAAGTAAAATCTGCCACTGCTTCTACTTCTTCCCCATCTATTTTCCAGGGACTGATAGGGCCTGTGGCCATTATCTTGGTTTTCTTGATGTTGAGTCTCAAGCCAGCTTTTGCACTCTCTTCTTTCAACCTAAGGAGCAGCTTCTTTAGGTCTTCCTCGCTTTCTGCCATTAGGGTGGTATCATCTGCGTATCTCAAATTGTTGATGTTTCGCCCAGCAATTTTGATTCCAAATTGTGATTCCTCCATCCCTGCACTGTGCATTATGTGCTCTGTGTATAAGTTGAATAAACAGGGTGATAAGATGCAGCCTTGTCTTACTCCTTTTCCAATTCCAAACCACTCCGTCATTCTGTATTCTGTCCTAACTGTTGCCTCTTGACTCATGTACAGATTTCTCATGAGGCATATAAGGTGTTCTGGTATTCCCATCTCTTTAATTACTTGCCAAATTTTGTTGTAGTCCACACAGTCAAAGGCCTTGGTGTAGTCAATGAAACAGACGTAGACTTGTTTCTGATATTTCTTTGTTTTCTCCATTATCCAACATATGTTGGCAATGTGGTCTCTAGGTCCCCTGCCTCTTCGGAACCCAGCCTGCACTTCTGGTAATTCTCTCTCCACGTGCTGCTGCCGTCTATCCTGTATTATCTTGAGCATAACCTTGCTAGCATGTGGAATGAGCGCAATTGTTCGATAATTTGAACATTCTTTGGGATTACCCTTTTTAAGGATTGGAATGTATACTGATCTTTTCCAATCCTGTGGCCACTGTTTTGTTTTCCAAATCCGCAGGCATATAGAATGCAATAATTTGATTCCATCATCTTTTAGGGCTTTGAAAAATTCAACTGGGATAGACAATTACATATGTAATTGTATATGTACATATTCATATGTATACATACACAAAGACATATACATCTAGAGCAGGGTTTCGCAACCTTGGGTCCCTAGCTGTTTTTGGACTACAATTCCCAGAAGCCCCGATCAGCAGGTGTGCTGACTTGGGTATCTGGTAATTGAAGTCCAAGAACACCTGGAGCCCCAAAGTTGAGAAAGCCTGTTCTAGATTGTTTTATCTCCTACCATGAAACCTAGTGAAAAGTTGTGGAGTAATCCACATGTAACCTCTGTGTGAAGTGCAAGGGTAGACCTCCTAAACCAATAAATACCTGCATAAACATGAAGAGGCATATTCACAACATGAGCTACATAAACTCATTCTCTAAATGGGAATATTTTAAAAGAACTTGAGTACAGATGTTTCAAAGTAGAATTTAAAATCTCCCTGGGTATCCCCAACTGGTGATCACTCAATTATAGATTAACTCTTTAAAGAAAGAGTACAGGTGCTTGTTTCCACCTTCCCACCCAGCACATAATCATTGTTACCTTTGAACACTTTTTTGAGCATCTAGCACCTTACACAAACTGCAAACAGCTGCAATTTCACTGCCCAACCCTTCCTTCTACCCTTACAACATTTGTTCTGCTAATGTAGGTTAATTTGGCGAATAACACTTCTGTAAATTGTTCTTGCAAACTGCTACATCATTTATGTAAGGACTTCTGCAAACTTTGAAAAATTAATGCCTTTAATTTTGGTTGATGGCAACATCACCACAGCTCTGTAAATTGCACTTTAATGAGATTTTGCTACAGGGGATAATCTACTACTGACAGAGTAACATCTTGAAAACATCTGTAGACCTATAATTTCTCTATGACGATTAGATCCCACCACAAGACTCCAAATACAGACCCAAAATAAAGGAGGAAATGGAAAGTTCTAAATTACTATACAACCTGTTCTCTACCAAAGAAGAGATACACAATGAAAAGTTTCATGTGCTGAAAATAAATCAAATTTTCTAACTAATTAACATTTAGCTTTATTTAATTAAGAAAGACTATTACTGTCTCCACTGCTGTGCAGCTGTATATAATGAAGGAAACAGCAGTAGGTATAAGATACCATAGAGGGATATGTCCAAGTAACTCAGCACTATAGGTGTAAAGGAACGCCTATTATTGTTAAGTAACTGACATCAAAGTCTTTTTCTAGTGCTCTCATAAATAATTGGGAGATTTTCACAGATGCTTTACACATATGGCTACTTCTTTGTCTCTGATTGAGACATGTAGTTAGATTAGATGCCAGAATTAAATGATTTAAATAGACAGCTGCATAATGAAAACTACTAAATAACACCTTTTAAAACAATTTCTATTTATACCAATAACTGAACTCACAAAGGGATGATAAATCTTGTTTTGGCTAAGCCACAGGTTGGTTGCTCTTGTAAATTCATTCTTTTGAAAAACAACTGCAAAAAGTCTTCTCCTGCAATAAAAACATACAAAGAATAAATGAGGCAACCAGAATGAAAGAAACTCAAACCTAATTGCAATTAAATATGATTTTTTATTATTAGAAAGAGGCAGAGGATTGCTCAAATTGGCATAGAAAAGAAGGATACTACCAAATAAAAGAGTAGAAGCCAACCAGAAATTTATCTGTTTCATCATACTCCTAACTGCTATTAGCAGAAATTCAAGAAGGACAACTCATGGATGGTTTAAACATCATTCCTGTAGCACTGAATCCTCATGTCTATACAGCCAAAGTAACAGCCCTAGATTCAGAATAGACTCAGGGTAACCTCAAGATGTACAAAAGTGCAAAAATAATTTTGGAAAATTGAGGGTCCCCTAAAACACCCCCTCAGTATGGACTGAAGGTGCTCACAAATACTGACTAAGAAAGATGGGAGCTGAGAAGGAGAGTGCCTCTCCTGTGGCTGGAAATGGAGGGGAAAGCACATTAATTTCAAAGTGGCAGAGGTCCTACCCTACTGTTTTTTGATATTTTCATGGTCCAATAAATGTACAGTATTGCCCATACCTGTGTTTGGATTTTGCACTAGGACCACTTGTTTTGTTATGGAAAGTAACCTACATAACTACAGGTGAAGATCTAACAGTGAAATGAGGAGATTTGCCATCATTCAAGAATAACTGTGTAACAAAGAGGATTCCACCTTTCCACTAAGTAATATACTGCATATGGATTCAGTTGACTGCTTTTTGCCATGTTGGCCATTACATTTAATCTCTAGTTTTTCTGGTATAGGAATTACTATGTTTCTGGAGGCTTCTATTCCCAGACAAAACAGGAGCCAAGTGCTTGGAGAGCAATGGGTGATCATTTTGTCTACAACTGATAGAGAAAAACAGTTGACTCTGCATTTTTTTAAAGTAAAAGCTGATACAGTGGTACCTCGAGTTACAAATTGTTCAAGTTACAAATTTTTCACAATAGGAATGAAAATCAATTTAAAACAGAGCAGATTAATTGGTTTTCAATGCATTCTTATGGGAGACCATATTTCAAATTATGAATTTTGGTTTTCAATGTATTCCTATGGGAAATTCGAGTTACAAAATTTTCATAACATGAAAAATGCCTTGGAACACATTAAATTTGTAACTCAAGGTACCACTGTACTGCTATGGTACCTCAAGCTGAATCACTGAGTTTGCTCTCTGCCACTCTGGAACCTGATCTTATCTACAGGTCCTACATCTTCAACATCTAGCCAGGATGATTTTTGTTACATGGGTCCTCACCCTACTCCACATTGAAAGCAATGTCTCCCCTAAGGGAAGAGTCATGCAGGACTTAAACTTTCTCTTAAGTGAGATTTTAGTGCTCCAGTAAAGGTGTTCCTCAGTCCTGTCAGCAAACCATGGAAAAACAGGGTTCACACACACCTAGTCACTCTGACAAATAATAGACTACTTCAGTGGTGTGGATTTCAGGCAGGCAGTAATAATCCTGCATGATTCATTAAGAGCTATATCAACTAGTTTGGCATGTGTTGATTTATACTACACAGCACTAGCATATTCTAGGGACAAAGCTGTGGTTCTTCTTGTCTGTGGGTATGCACCCCAGTCTAAATCAGCTACTTTCCTAGGTAAGTTATTTCTGGCAGCAACTTTCTGTCAGGATTCAATCCTGTGTGACACCCAATACTTTGGGGTAGGGCAATGTTCCAAAATCTTATCTTCCCAGATAACTTGGTGTTACTGCCTGCTTCTCTGTTCTTGAATTGGAGGACACAGACCTGTGTTTTCTATTGGTTTGGTTTCTGTTTGTAAGACAGAGGTTAGCTGGTGCTTAATGGACTCAAACGTTTTCCCTGGACTGTCAAAGTAAAATCAACAGCATAGATGAAGCTTCTGGTATATGGGAAGATCAGTTGATCTTTTGTGCAAATATTTTGAAGCAATAGTGCCAGAACAATATCTTATAAAGGTAAAGGTCGATCTTATGAGAGATTTTTTTTTTATTTCTCTATCCACTTTGCCTACCCTGAAATTAAACAAAGAATCTCCAGTTTTGGATTAGAACAGTGATCATTTCTGTTAATCCATGATCTTTAGTAAGGAGGTAGAGCTTTGTGAGCGACAATCAATGGTGGACACAGTGAAATATAATCTAAGTATTGGCCATGTGTTTCCACCATAGGATATGAGAATTAGTTGGTTCGGTTACCATATTTAATTGCAGACCCAAGAATATTCCAAAATTGAAGTTACAAATTAATCATAGTTCTCTGGTTGAGTGGCAATCTAAAGCACAGTTCTGTCTAGCATTGTTGTAAATATTTTCCCCATACGGAATGATATAGATTGAGGTCAGAGAGCTGAGTAGATCTGACATAGCATGGATCTGTGCTGGATGTTTGGAATTGGATCACCTGTGGGCTTTAGGTTTGCTAAGAAAAATTATATCTGGACTGTAGTTTCTCTGCCACCTGCCACTGTCAAATGAACTGGACAGTTTAGTAAGGTAAAGGTCTCCTTGCTCAAAAGTCAGTCATATCCAACTCTAGGGGGTGATGCTCATCTCAATTTACAGCCGAAAAGCCAGCACTGTCTGAATCTGCAAATTTTTCCATACTCATTTGGCAGGCATGACTAGACACTAGAGCACATGGAATGCTTTCCCACCAAAGTGGCACCTATTTATCTACAGTCAACCCCAGTGGTGGGATGTCAAAAATTTTACTACCCCACCGTGATGTCATCACAGTGTGGGTGGAGCTAACATCATAATGTCATGATGTCATGGGCAGGCCCAAAGAAAAAATACAAAATAATAAAAAATAAAAATAAGCGCGCACAGACACACCCCTCAACCCACCCACCCTAAAATAAATAAAATAAAACAGACATTAAAATACACCCACCCACCCAAACATGCACCCACCCACCCCAAACACAAATCAACCAAAACTTTTAAACCAGAGCTTAAAGCTTATTCTGGCTAATCTTTCTCACACTAGGTCAGATGGAAGGAACTACAGAATGAACTCATTGCAAGATGGCTTCATTTTGGCACTTTTCAACTTTTCAACAGTTAAAGAAGTTAGATACTAAGTCTTTGCCTAACCAGTTCTCTAGGATAATATGCCTTAATGTAAATGTAGAACAGCTGTACCTCCTTAAGGGTTCTCCAATTGGAACAGCAATTGGAACAGCACAGGTGTAGCTTATTGATGAGGTAACTCCAAGACTTTGCTGAAAAACCCCTAGCCAGGCCACCAGGCCTTTTTAGGAACTGTGGTATTACGTCAATATAGGTAAAGGTATTAAATACACATTAAAATACACACAGACACACCACATCCAAAGGTAAGTCACTTACCCTGGGGAGCAGGCTATAGGGAGCTTCAGGCTAGCAGCTTCTCTTCCTTCTCCCCGCTTGGGAGGACAGCAAGGAGGCCGTGCATACGCGCCAAACACTGTAGGCGTGCATGCACGCCAAGTGCTTGGTGCGCATGTGCAGTGGGGGAACCAGTGAAAAGGTAACTCCTGAAGGTGGGTTTTTTCCCCCAAAAAAAGCTGCTACTGGTTCTCCAGGACCCTGGGGAAAGTTACTACCAGTTCTGGAGAACTGGTGAGAACCTGTTACATCCCATCACTGGTCAACCCTCACATAAAGAGCGCCTTGCTTAAAGAGTAACTCGCTTAAAGAGCAGAATTTTCTCTGAATGTTTGCTTCGCTTAACAAATAAAACCAACCAAAAACTTGCTTAATAAATAAATCGGGGTTCACAATCCCCTCCACCAGAAGTCACAACTGGTCACTTACACTGGTGTTTCGCTTAAAGAGCAAACTCGCTTAAAGAGCAATCCTGTGGAATGCATTATGCTCTTTAAGCGAGGTACCACTGTACTTGCAATTTCTTGATTTTGAACTGCCAGATTGGCAAGGGCTGGGACAGATGATGGGAGTTCACTCCATCATGCAGCACTAGGGTCTTGAACTGCTGACCTGCTGATCTTCCAGTCATTAAGCATAACCTCTTAACCACTAAGCCACGACAGCCCCTCTAGATAGTTTAGGATCATGTATAAGAGAATTAAATTGGACTATGCCCATTTTTAAAAGATTTCACCATTTTCATCATTGTGTTCATCACCCCAAATTTTGTATAGCTGTTGAAACCTCCAACTAGAAAGTGAAGGTTTTGATTTTCCATATTAGATGACTTCTTAAAGCAGAATGGTATATTAGGAGGTTTATAAATCAGTGTTACTATATATCCAGCCAGTTGAACTGTGCAGATTTCTATGTTGTCCTTTTCAGTATAATCCATCAAATGACTATAACACCTGGTAGTTGTGTGTTTTTGTTTTTGTGTGGCCTCTCAGCAACTAGCAAAGCAAATCAATCACACTTATATGCTGCTCCATAGCACTTAGTACAGTCTCTGGACAGTTCACAAGTTAATTAGCATTTTGCCCCCAACATGATGGGTACTTATTTTACTGACCTCAGAAGGATATAAGGCTGAGTCAACCTTGATCTATAGTCAGGATTGAACTCACAACCTTTTGGTTGCAGGACAGCAGCTTAACCACTGCACCACCAGGGCTCCCTAGAAACATCCTGGGAACTTTTTGATCTATGTTGAGCAATTTACCTGTGAGTTTCTTGGTCACAAAGAAGTGAAACCATGGGTTCCTCTTTGGAAGAAGAGATATCCTCTATATTAATATGAACTATTGTCATTTGTGGTCCTAAAAAGGACTATTGAGTCATTTTGTTTGTCAGCAAGTTTACAGGGCAACACTTCAAGATAGGAAGGATTAGCCAGCTGTACGCTGTTGCCCAAGAGACAACTGAGTGTACCCACAATGCTTTCCCCTCTTCAGGGAGGCTCCCTATAAGTGAAATTGAACCTTTGACATGTGGGGGTTTCTCCACTCAGAAAGACAACTTACCGTAATAAGTAAATTGATGATCAGTGTGTCTGATAACAAAGATATGCATGAGTTTTAATTGCAATCAGTAGTTCTACGGTATGGCTGTTACATCTATTTTCCTTGGGAACATGTTACCAAGATGTGCTCATCGTATGTTACAATTAATGAAAAGCATTTCTAAATGCATCTGTTATATTTTTGGTCTCCTAACAAGCAGGGAGGTATTTTCTCAGAGCTGATTGAATAATGGTTAGTATATATATTTAGAAAGTATGTCTGGAATTTTTTTTTCCAGGATCAAAATGAAGGTGTCTCTTCTCTTCTTAACATTGCCAAGTGTGTGATTTACACACAGTTTAATTATTCAAATGTTTATTATGTTCTACATAATGAAATTTGGACCCTCATATTTTCTTCCTACATACTCAGTGCAGGCTGCAATTATAGCCACAGATATCTGTTTATTTGATGAATTTTGCTTCTTCTGCATAGTTTGATAAATATGGAAATAAGTCAAAACCTACTTTATATACAGTAATTAAAGTGAAAAATCTAGTCATGATGCAAATCCTTAATTGGACTCCAGGAGAGATATGCAGAATTTCTCTTTAATAATATGGGATGACTGGGGACAGAAAAACAAAGCACACTAAAATATGGTTTAGAAGAACAATTAATCACAAAATAGAAAACAACCAATTTAGCATGGTTCATTCGGTGACTCTCAAGGCTCAGGTAATGTTCTTTTAATCATCTGCCTCTAATATTAAGGTGGTGTCATGTTCTGTGAAAATAAAGCACAATAGATATGCTTGTATTGTCTTTGAAGCATGTTCTGGGCTTTAATTTGTAAACACTCCCTTTTTAGACAGTCAAATTGCTTGGTCTACTTAATGACATGTAAGTGAACGATCAAAGTAATGTGTAAAAAGGCTTAAACTGTGTTATTTAATGCATTAATTCATTAGCAGAAAACTCACTACTTGTCACAGGGTATTCTGAATGGCTTCCTGTGAATATTTCATTCGATTTTAATAAAATGAAAACTGCACCATTAGGGTGTTGTTGTTTTTTAATCTCAGGAAGTAGCACACATTTATTAAGCAATATTAAATTAATGTATATCAGGCTAATATAGTCATAACAAAAACAGAACAGGAGAGAAGTAATGGTAAAGCAAAGAAAAAAATTATATTTTAAAACACTGGGTGCATAGTAAATCAGGTAAAATTAAGCATCATTGTCATGTCATTTGATTGTGAAAATATTGTTCTCCATATAGCTTTGTGTAATCTCCCATTAGGGTATGATGAGTATGTTTTAATGAGAAGAAACTGGATTTATTGCTATACTCTATTCAAACCACAAACTCATCTGATAGGAAGAAGTGTGTTTTCATTTGTCAAGTTCTCATCTATCTATCTATCTATCTATCTATCTATCTATCTATCTATCTATCTATCTATCTATCTATCTAATTTTGATCCCTTTTCCCTTTTGTTTATTTCATCTGTAAGGTTTCCATTCCCAAAAAGATACAATTCCTTCTTTTTAAAATAAAAAGAAGATGGGCTCCTATTTGCCACACACATCCCCCTTAATTACACACCCAGATGTCTGCTGCTTTGAGATCTAAGACTTTTTATAGAAATGTGTTTAAGTGTCTCAGAAACTGGGATGCTTGATTATGTTGAAGAAAACCCTGTGGTCTGTCACATCATCAGAAGGACCCATTCTTTTGTTCCCCAGATGTGCCCGTTGGTTGGATCCATGACTGCAAGCTACCATGCTGAGAGAGACTGAAATCAGAGAGTCTTGATGTTCACTATACCAATCACTGTTAAAACTCTTCCAGAGTGAAGGTTCCTACTCTTCTTCAACAGATAACTTCGTCTCAGTGTTGCCCTCTCTTGACTACCCTCATGTGACTGGGCACTTGACGACATGCACCTGCCATAAAACTTAAAAGGTCCAAAAGTGCCTCTGGCTTTGATGTGTCCCAATAACAACAAGCAAATCTTTGATGGACTTTCCTCTCCCTCCCTCCATTGTGAAGCCTGCTTGAAGCATCTTAGGAAACTTAAACACAATTTGCAAAATGCCCATTTTCAGAATGAAAATTAATATTAAAGTATTTGACCACATCTAAATAAAGACCCAAATAAGCTTAGGCAAACAATGATAAATAAAAGAAGTGTGCATAGGACTATTTTGATCTTTGTGTGGAATTCCTATGAGATGGATTGCCTACTTCAGTTAGCATATAACACATGTGTTAAAATTATCACTTAATAAAGGATTACTACAGGACCATGTACTTTTGGTGAACTTATTCTTCTGAGTTCATGGAAAACTTCTGCACTCAGCCAAAGGTCAGTTTTGCCTCCAGCAAGGTAGCTGTGACCTGTGCTACTTTCTAAGCATGGGTACTGAAATACAGTGCATGAAAATTGTAGCGAGGGGAACTTTACAAACGGAGGTTAGGTCAACTGCTAGTCTTGACTGCAGTAGACCCAGTGAATGAAGGTTAAGCTCCAGTGATTTAGTACATTTATGCAGTTGGAACAAACAAACAGATTTAGATATTGATATTTATAAACACCAATTTTCCCCTCATTGGTACCAGTACAATCGGTCTGATGGCACAAATCAACAGATGTAGTTTTTTGTTTTGTTTGCTTGCATGCTGTCATGTAAACTCTGTGTGTCCCCATGGACAACACTCACCAAATAAAGGACTGCTATTCTGGATGTTATTCTGAAGGTCAGCTCTGAGAGTTGGAAAGTTGGATTCTATGACAGGATAACTGGCTAAGATGCCAGTTGATATGAATGGTGGGCTCCATATTGACTACTCACAGAAGCCATGATATTGATCCAGGTGGGCCTCTTCAAAACTCTTTGGCACACACTGGGTGTTAATATGTTTCCCTAAGAGCTCTCTCATTTGGATCTAAGTTGAGGATCACAGCCAAAGGCCATTTAAGGGTAATGTCAAAAATACAAAGACCATCTCTGTGTTTATGCTGCCAGAACAACTAGTTTGAAATTCTTCTTCCTGAATTGGCTCTAAGTCTTGGCCAGGAGCCCTCACTGCTTGCCAGAATGAAAAGGAGTCATAATAGTTGAGTGGCACTTGTGAACAGTGTCTCCTAAAACATTTTCCATAGTCAGTGAGAGGCCTATACCCCTTGGCTATCTTTTCCCACTGCTGAGCTCTTTGTTCCTTGCCCAGGGCCCTTTAGCACAAAGTCCTTGCCAACCAGATGGTTACTCATGCAGTAGTTTGTCCCAAATGGTGTTTGTGGTGGTATTTCCTGACAGATTGAAAGATGCAGTCTATCCTGAACTGCTTCACATTCACTTTCAAAGATAGATCAGTGCAGAGTTCTACAAAGCCACATTCATAAAACAAGGTAGTAAAAAGAAAAGCATTTTATTCAAAAGTCAGAAATAACATCACTCCCTGTAATCAGTTCCTTTTTTGTAATGAGATTGTGACAAAACTATAGTCTACAACTAACTTCACAGGAAGAATGTTACATTTTTGGTACATAAGTAAATCCTTTCTAGTTTTCTTTTTAATTTGTGAGGGCATGTACAAGAATTTTAAAAATACTTTGAGTGGAATTTGTTTTGTTTTCCTCCATTTTCTTATCAATCTCAATAATTTTTCTCTAAAATAAAGTAATGAAATAAAAACAACCAGTATAATTCATCACACAACAAATTATAGTTTGAAAATACCGAGTAGCAACAGATTTTTTTATTTTATTTTTTATCAAACATACTAAAATGAAGGGCCATGACAAATTATGTCAAATAGTAACCCTATTCATCTGACATCATAGATGTGCAAACCATGCATTTTGGGAGATAGAATTGACCAACTACCCTTGCTTTTGACCAACATGTTATACATCAGCTCTGTGTAGAAGACACAATCAAGCCTTAGCAGTCAGTAATGGGAAAGGAAGCCATTATTCCACTCCCTTGTCCATTTCCAAGAATTGATTACATGCCTGTCTAGACTACTGAATTAAACTGATTCAGTGTTCAGTTTCTTTTTTTCAGGGTACCTTGGAAACAAAGTAGTTCAGGAGAGTTCATTAGAGACATCTAGCAGAAACTGTAATAAAAAAATTAGAATTATAAGTTCTGCAAATTACAAATCACTGGAGACTTTAAGATGGAGCCGTGGCTGTTAAAAGTGGTATCAAACTGATATAACTGTGTGCTGCAGGTAAATCGTAACTACACATTTTAGTTCATTGAATAGGTCTCATTCAAATGCAGTTTATCAAGTGATGCAATCATGTTAGATTTTAATGGGAGTAACCCACAGACTTGCTGAGATGGAGAAAGGCAGAAAAGTTTGGTCCTCCATCTTAGAAACATCATTTGAATGTCTGCATGGCCTTCCTTCCCCCATAACATTTCAAGACACCACACAGACTAAATAGATTTAAGGTAAAGCCTTTTTTTCCCCTCCTTTTCACCTCCCACCTTGTTTTTATAACATTTTGCCTGAAGAGCAGGTCCTCAAAAGCTTAGAAACTTTTTCATCTTTTCAGTTGACCCAATAAGGGCATTTACTCTAGTGTGGATTTTGGAATTGGATTATGATGACATGGCGACCCCTACTTTTCTTAACATGCTTAATTCACTACACTATCTGCATTTAAACACATTTCCTATTGGTCATATTTCCTATTTGGACGCTTTTGGGAACATACAGATTACTTCTATTAACCTATAATGATTAGAATGTAGGGATAAATGTTAGGAGATTCAGGTTTTAGTCTGCACTGAGCCATGAAACATGCTAGGTGATCTTTGGCCAGCCACTCAGTCTCAGACAGGCCTACTTCACAAGGTTGTTGTCATTAGCTCATCCAATGAAAGGCGGAATAGAAATGTCCTTCTGTGTTTATGTTTATTTAAATGTACATATTTATTTATAAAATAAATGATCAATAGGGTCAATTAATAATAAATTAGCACTGTTATGAACTGTCTTTTCTTTCCTTCTCCTACTCCCACAATGCTTTTTGATGCTTTAAAACACATTTACATGTGCATGAATGCTCACATGTACATGAAGCAAATATCAGCAAGGACATGGGGGACAGAGAAAAAGCCTTGCCGAATATTGTGGTATTTTTAAACCACAATCAGGAGTACCCTGGGCAATGCCATATTTGTGCCAGCTAATCTTTCTCACACTAGGTTGGGTGAAAGGAACTATGGAATGAGTTTATCAAAAGATGGATTCATTTTGGCAGTTTCACACCTGGCCTAGACATGGAGGAGGGGGGGGGGGAGAGAGAAGAAGAAGTAACATACCCATCAGATAGCTGTATGGGTGTAATCTTCCGAACAGTCTGGAATCTTGCATAATCAAGACCCAGAGAGTAGAAGCCTTTGTACACATAGCTGCATGCACAGAGGTTGTCCCTTTCTTTTTACAGATGCCTGCACTCTACACATGGATACCAGTGAGTGCAACATCACAGACTGGGAAGCTTGCATAGCCTGACTCTTTCCATACACGTTGACAGAACATGCAAGCCCTTCTTCTGAATAATCTAATTGATTATTCTCAGAGAGTCAATTGGATTACATTTTACCACAATTTTAGCGCTCTGCAACTTTGTTATTTGTCTAAATGTCCCAGGAGTATTTTTAATTCCCTCTCTCAGGACATGGGACACATAACTCTAAATTCTAATGAGAATTTTTCCAGTTTTGCGTGCCATACTTTTGTTTCACATACGGTCTCAATTTAATGATATCAGTAGTTACACTAGCTAGCCTATTCATATTGCTGCCACGGCTCAAAATACTGTGGGCAACACATATATTGTTCTCATCCTATTGCTTATTTGCTTATTGTATGACTTTTCCACATGTCCTTAGCCCCAGCGTTTGTTGTTGTTCAGTCGCACAGCCAATTCTGACCCTTTGCAATCCTATAGACCATTGCCCTCCAGGCACCTCTGTCCTCTACCATCCTCCTCAGCCCACCCAGCTCTGTGCCCACTGCATCTACAATACCATCTAGCCATCTCTTTTTTGGCCACCCCTTCTTCTTTTCCCCTCAACTTTTCCCAGTATCAAGGCCTTCTCAAGTGAATCCTCTCTTCTCATTTGATGTCCAAAGTACTTCAGCTTCATCTTTACTATTTGACCTTCTAGGGAACAGTCAGGGTTGATTTCTTCTAAGACTCACCTATTTGTTCTCCTCGCTGTCCAGGGGACTCTCAAAACTCTCCTCCAACACCACATCTCAAAGGCATTTATTCTTCTGCACTCAGCTTTCCTAATGGTCCAGCTCTCACAACCATACATTGCCACCTGGAAATACCATTGCTTTGACTATATGAATTTTTGTTTGCAATTTGATGTCTCTACTTTTCACTATGTTCTCCAGGTTTCTCATAGCTTGCCTCCCAAGAATCAGTTGCCTTTGCTGGGCAACAATAAACATTTTCATCATTAGAATTACCCAAGAGATTTCAAGAAATCCAAGATAAAATCTACTTTATAAAGATCTAGAACCCCCCCCCCAACCCCATTTCACCTTTTCTAACTTGGGACTCTTCAGATTTGCTGAAATTCAGCATGGTCCATTTAATAAGATTCTTTATATAAGATGCCTTTTACTTCCCAAAGTCCCTTAGGTCAAATGATACAGTTAATTTTTTTCAGATTTTCTATGATTGCACTCTTTTTAGGCATTTGCTTCACAATCATACAATGCTGAAAAACAACATAGTCATGCATCACTTAGAAGACTGGAAGGAAATTATTGAGTATAAGCTTCCATGGACTTCAATCCATCTAACAAATTGAACTGAGTTCAGCAAAAGCCTGTGCCAAATAACACTCCTTATTTCTTAACATCCCCTCAGACTTTAGGTTTTACTGAAACAGTGTAACAGTATAAGGCATTTACCTCTCTAGAAATCTGCATAGGAGAGGAAGGAGTACTCAGAGAGAAAGGACGGGAAGCTGCTGGAATGAAGTAAACACAGTTGTTGGGTGGGAAAATACCAAGGAGGAAGAGAGCGTTCAATGCTGGTGTTGATGATGAACAAAACAGCATGTGGCTTCACCATTACTGCTTTTCATATCATCTCTACCCCCAGCATGCCACTTGCTATTGGAAGATCTGTCATAATCAAAAAAGCCATATGCTATGAGATTTGAGTCATTACTAAATTGGGGGGCTGAAATCCCATGGTAAAGGAAATGTGTGAATTTTGTCCAGAGGAACAACATTCTGTTCTCACCTGTATGGGTCATAATTTGTCAGTTCTCTACCACCTCTAGGTATTTGTGAAGATATAGGCAGTGATAGGGATATTTTACCTGTGTCATCTAAAGCAGTGGTTCCCAATTAGTTTTTTCTACATACCACTTCAAGAAAGACCTCAAACTTGCGTACCCCTTTTTGCAGGAATGTTAAATATCGCATACCCCTTATTGCAGGAACGTTAAATAAAAAATGAAATCAGGTGTATTTTATATTTATTATCATCAAAAGACATTCTAATGACAGAGAACACATGTTTCATTAATGTGACAAATGTGCACATTGACAATGACGAGCAAATAGGCAGGAATGGGGGCGACCACGATCGGGTGACGCGAGGCGCGCGAGGCGGGGGGAAAACCGCCGCCGCAGGAGAAAGCGCTTGATGCATACGATTGACTTACCTACTGATCGTTTAATTAAATTGAATAATTTTTGGCAATTGTTATTGCATTATTGTTTTTTAAGGATTTAATATTTCAGTTAAGAGATTGCTGCGTGTACCCCTTGATGCAATCTCGCGTACCCTTGGGGGTACGCGTACCACTAATTGGGAACCACTGATCTAAAGTTTATCTTAGCCACACCTTACACATTACATCCATTATTTGATTGTTAATGAAACTATTTGATAAGGAACGCAACCAACTGGCTGATAATGTGTTGGACATGTTGTCTATCTCATACAATATTGCCTTCTTGGATGGCCAGCAGAATCTTGCTCATCTACCAAGAATGCAGGAATGCATCCTGCTTTGTTGATCTTCTACCAAGCTGGAACTTGGGCTAGATGACTTACAGGTTTACATCTACTTCTATGATCCTCTGTTTGGACATGTTGTGAATGCTTAAAATGAGTTTTTAAATAATGTGATGGGAGGTAAAACAAGGTCTTTCCCATCTTTAGCTTTCCCATACTATCAGGATTGAGTCAAAAGTTGTGACCTTCAGGTGTTTATTTATTTATTGCATTTCTATACCGCCCAATTGGGTGGTATGCCACTATGGGCAGTGAAGATATTTGGTTTACAAGCTTGCTGTGTGGGACCTATCCTTTACAATTTTGGAGGGTATGGTGCTTGTCTGATTTCATTTGGGAACATTTTTTGTCTCCATATTTCCACTGCCTGTTTGAAAGCTTACACGCTGAAAACTACAGATTGCCCTTAAATCACATTTTGTTTCCACTGATCAGGTTTAGAAAGCACTCCCTCCATAGGACATGAGGGTCCTGTCATTACCAAATAGTGCCTCCCATCTATATTGTTTGTTGCAATAAATGCAATACATTTTGTTTAGAGCAGTGTTTCCCAACCTTTGGGTTTTGGACATCAATTGTCAGATGCCTAAGTCAATTCCCCAAAGCACTGATCAGTCAATGTGCTGACTTATCCATCTGGGAATTGAAGTCCCCTGTGGGGCGTGGGTCCCACATTGGGAACCACTGGTTTAGAGCTTCTAAAATAAAAAGTAACCTCTTACTTTAAAGGGGGGTATTGACAAGAAATAAAAATGTAGCAATACATTACACAAAATGCTTGCTCAGAAACCACTGGGAAAACTAGAAATGAGCACCTTTGATCTAATCAAAATAAGCACTATAGAAAAGTCATCCAGTCTTAATTTTTCAAAAGCTATTAGGTGTTAAATTGAATAGGAAATGAAACAAAAAATGTGCCTGTGCAAGCTAAATTTGGTCCATTTTTGTTAGGGTGGGTCCCCCCTCCTCCTGTACTGAATGTCTTTGCATTTACCATTTGACAATTCTTCTGATAAAACACTTGCTGCAATCAGGTGAAGTAGGTTATTAATGGTTCTAAAAAGATATACAGAATTGCCTCATCCTGAGGCAATTAAGGCTGCAGAGTAAGTGTATTTAATATTTCCAAGGGCCTGACTATAATGAAACAGGTGATCTTTCTAAAATTGCTATTGTTTATCTCATTTAGAATTCTTTTGCTTTTTTCCTTTCTCTTTTTTTAAACTAATGAAGGACTTCATGACTTCCGAATCCTTCAGATAAGGCTGCATACCCAAAACTTTTCAGAAGAGCATTCCCATCAGGAAAATTAAACCTATGAGAGCACCCTCCAGTCTCACTTTTATTTTTTTATTTTTTGCAATATGTGTACATTTTCAACACCCTTACTTGCTGTCAATTCATATTTGAGGGGGAACGTAGTAAGAGGCTTCCCTTTTGTGCAAACACACTGTGACTGACACTGAAATAAAAGGTAAAAGTAAAGGTCACACTTGCTCGAAAACCAGCCGTATCCAACTCCAGTGTTCAGTGCTCATCTCTGTTTATAGACAAAGAACCAGAGCAGTCTGATATCTGATATACGTTTCCGTGGACCTGTGGCAGGCATGCCAAGACACCAGAGTGCACAGAACGCTGTTTACCTTCCCACGGAAGTGTTCCCTAGTTAACTACTTGCAATTTCTTGCTTTTGAACTGCTAGGTTGGCAGGAGCTTGGACAGAGAAAGGTACTCATTCCTTCATGCAGTACTCGAGTTTTAAACTGCTGACTTTCCTCCTCCCAGTCAGCATCTTAACCACTTGAGCCAGTGGTGGGCAGCAACAGGTTCACACACACACCAGGAGGGGGGGTAGCAAAATTGGGTGCCCTCTGGGCAAGGTGATGGTGAAATTGGGTGCCCTCTGGGCAGGGGGGTAGTGAAATTGGGTGACCATGCCCACCTCCCTGCCCTGCCCCATCAGGTTTTGTCCCTGCAAGTGGTTCAAGGTCTCCCTTGCTTAAAAGCCAGTCATATCTGACTCTGGAGTGCAGTGCTCATCTCCATTTACAGAAAGAGCCAGTGCTGTCTGTGTTTGCAGATGTATACATGGCCATATGGCAGGCATAACTAGATCGTCCACGATGTAGGCTCCACCCACGATGTGGTAGTGAAATTTTTTGCTGCCCACCACTGACTTGAGCCATTGCATAACACTGACATAACACTGGTGCTTTTTAGGTAATCCCTTTCAGAGACTTCTTTGTTGTGAAGTGGGTGGATAAGATAGCATTTGTAGGTCTTATTCAAGGATAACCATTGGATTTATATTTGTTCAGAACTTCCATAATATTTTGTGCAAGTATAGATTTTAGTGACAGAGAGAAATGGAATACCTCTCACAGAAATCCAACATATTCTGCTGGTAGTCTCTGTATATCGTTCTCATTTCCCTCCACTGTTTGTCACTCCTCCTCCTCATCACCTCGCTTGAGAACTCACTAGTTACCTCATGGCCATTGCCGTAGGGAGCAGATGCATGGGGTGGACTGAATTAGGGTGGAGCCAGAGGCATTAACTCCTGATATTCAGGAGGAGGCATCTTCTCAATTCCTATGCCCTCTGTAGTTCTGCCAGGTATCTTGGGGCCTTCCCCCATCCTAAGAGACCTCACAGAGACCTTCTGTTTTAAATGGTTCTTAATGTCTTACTCATCCTTAAGAACTTCAAATTGTTCTTTAGGACTGCCTGGCCATTCCTGGTGAGTCATCTGGCCTCACCCCATGCCCCCTTCAGAAAGGAAGGGCAGTCTCAGGTTAGAGAAAGGAATTGGAAGTAGATAAAGGTATAGAGCAGGGTGTCCAAACTTTTTGGGTCACAGGCTGGTCTCATGGCTGAGCAGGCCAGTCACGTAGTTCCTCACACCAGAATGGAAGTAAAACATGTCCATGCATAAGCAAAACACTGCCATAAATGCACCTGCGGCTGTCATAAATGCATATACGATAGCAGTAGATGCTTTATGACAGCATTTTGTGCATGCACAGGTGCATTTTACTTCCACTTCCTGGAGCAGTGAGGGCAGCATGGGCTAGATTATTAGGCACCGCTGATCAGATCTGGCCCACAGGCTATAATTTTGGCACCCCTGGTGTAGAGGCTGGGCCAAGCTGGCAGGAGCCCAGGTTAAAAAAGGAGAAGAAAGTGGATAGGAATGTGTTGCCCTCAGCAGAGTTGGAGGAAGAGCAACTGAGGGAAATGGCATGGGAGCTGGGCTTTCTCTTTTGTGCCTTTGGAAAAGGCTGACAGTGGAGAACCCCTGGGCTTGGTTGTAGGACCAGGTTGAGGCAGCTAAAGGATGAAATTCGGGGGGGGGGGCATCAGCACCAGTCCCCTCGCCAACCTCCTGGAGACTGTACACTTTCCCTGCCCAATGATTGGTACTTTGACAGACAAATATTGGCCTTTGTAGAGGGCTAATGAAGTTACCTAAGCTCCTCTGAAAACTATTGGGACAATAGGTACCCAATATTTCTTTGGAACCATCCCCCTTCTTTAATAAAGTCCAGTTCAAGGATTTCAACTTTATGGAACCCATGGCCAAGGAGGTCATGCGACAACAGTCCCCATCATCTAGGACAGTGGTCTGCAAACTTGGCTCTCCAGCTGTTCTTGGACTTCAGTTCCCAGAAGCCTTGATCAGCAGGAGTGCTGACTTGGGCTTCTGGGAATTGAAGTCCAAGAACACCTGGAGAGCCAAGTTTGCAGACCACTGATCTAGGACTACTCTCCATGCTTGCTGGGCATGATGGGAGCTGGACCCCAACAGCCAATACAATTTGGAGATGTACAGAGGAACACTTGCCACTACTAGCCTAGATCTTCCTTTCCCCAGTCTTGACAACTCCAAGAATGCATAGCACATGAATACTGAAAGATGGCCAGAATCATACTGAGGATTTACTCGGTGGAAATGTAATTGCATTCCCTGAAGTAGCCAATCTCTGAAAGAAAGAAAAAACAAGCAGAAAGTGATTTTCCAAAGGACAGAAGAAATAAGTCCAATCTTCTTATAGATATAGAAAATATAGGAGAGGAAATCACAAACAATCTATCTGCCTATTGCCCTCACTGGTTCAAATTACTTGTTTTAATATGCTAAGGCTATATTCCAGTGTGATTTGAATATTATAGCTTTAAACCAAAATATGGGAGAGAAAGAAACTCTAAGACAAATAAAGTCTTTTCTCCTGGTACACTTCTCCTCCCTAAACAATGCAAAACTAATGGCACATAGAACAGAGCACATTTAAGACCTTTAGCATCCATAGTATGGCTGTCATTTTAAAAATGAAATCCTTGTTTTCATTCCTTTAACCATGGCTTGATGCACAGATAGGTTTCGGAGGTTGAGCTCTCCCATCTCTTTTTTTATGCCAAGAAAAGTTTTATTTGTGAAATTGTTATCTGTCAGGGGTTACTGTTAAAGGCCTATGAATTGGAGTAGGAGAGTCAACATAAAAGGCATAGCAACTCTTCTCAAACCAGCAGGAACCAAGTGAACTACAGAAATCAGCTGCACTTTATGAGGACCTAAGTCTAAAATAATAACACCTTGCCTATAATCCTCAGACTAGGTGCCATAGGATATAAAGAATAGTCAGCTGAATTCAATCAAACATCTATCCAGTTCTTTTTCTTTAATGGTAGCCAGGCTTCTCATTTCCTCAAAGAATCTATTCAATCCTTTTTTCAAACCATCTAAGCCAGAGCTCATCAGCAAATCCCTAAGTAATTATGCATGGTGAGAAAATGTATTTTGTTTCATCTGTCCTGAATCCATCTCAATCTAGTTTACTTTATGACCAGGAGATTTAATGAGGTGGTGTGGTGTACTGGTTAGGGTACTAGATTAAACCAGAAGGATTTGAATCCAATAATTACTACTCTTCCTTTGGCCAGTCACTCATTTTCAACCTATATAGTCTTGTAGATTTTGTGAGCCTCTACATGGAGGCAATGCATGTGTCATTCAGGACTAGGATGGATAAATATGGAAAGAACAAAGATGTGAATGATGAAAGAGATGAAGGAGAGAAATTATCTCTATCTGGATGTTTTTTCAAGTCATGGGTAATTTACTAAATGCTATTACATTCCCTACTTTTGTCATCTATCCTATGCAGTATTCAAATATTAATATCACATTAGACTGCTACATAACAGTAGAAAAATGTAAATTACATTCACAACTTCAATCTGTCATCAGTTATTGTCCCTCTTTGTAGATGGTAAACTGGGGCTGACTATGATCAGCCTATGGCTCTCTAGAACTTTCACTACAGAACAATAAATTATCTATTCTTCTAATAGCATAAATGATGGACAAAAAATCATCATGGAGATTTACCTATCACTGCATCTTTAAGCTTAGAAAAAAACACATAGATTGAGTGACCCTCCAGCACGTATTCATTGAAGGCACAGGTAGAATTCTAGAAAAAGACAGCAACTCTAAGCATTCCTTATCCAACAATTAGGTTTTTAATGATATCCTATTGCTGTGATAGTAGAACTCAGATACATATAGTTTCCTAATGTATTTTTAAATCCATAACTAGATAAAGAAAAATAATTAAGAAAAATGCATAGCAGTCCTAAAGGCTAAGTGATGTGCACTTGTGTAAAAACAAACTGAATGAGGAATTTTATGTTGGTATTAATATGTTGGAGTGCTGTGTCTACAGATTTCTTGTGCTAAATCCTGCTAGCATGTTTCATGGTTATGAGAGAGAATGGAGAAAGAAAAGTTCAAAAAGATATAGGAAAGTAGGCACTTTATCTTCATTCTTTGCTTTTCCTGCTGCAAAGTCATGGGCTAGACCAGGGATCCTTAACCTGTGGCACATGGGCTGGATCCATTCTTCTGACCCACGCCCTTGCTCCAGTCGCTGCTACCTCTACCGCTACCACCCCCACCCCCACCCCCACTGCTGCCACCTCAATCCTTGTCCCATCCACTTGGCTTGTTGTGCCCCTACCGAAGCTCCATAGCAGGGTGGATGTTACAAGCTTTACAACATCCACCCTGCTATGGAATGCCTTAGGCTTAGGGATATGCCAAGCCAAGCAGAGGAGACAAGGATTGAGGTGGTGGTGGTGGAAGCAAAAGTGGCAAATCCACACAGCCATCCAGATCTTTCCCAGGGGGCATTCTGGCCAAGTGAAAGTAAGAAGGATAGCTGAGTCCACCCCAAGCCCCCATCACTCCCCCCCCCCGCCAGTGGCAGCAGCAGTGGCACCAGCAAAGGAGGTGGAGGAGGTAGAAGAGGAGGAGGAAGGATCATAAGTCCAGCCCCTCAAAAGTCTGTAAGGGCGTGAACTGACTCCCATCTTTAAAAGGTTGAATACCCCTAAGCTAAACTATCAGATTCTGGTGGTTGGAACAACACTAATTTCAGTACAGTATTAGAAAAGAGGAAATGTGGAGCCAAACTGATTGGATGAAAACACTGTAGAGCAAGGGTTTGCAACCTATGGCCTGTGGGCTGGATCCAGCCTACAGCACCAAATAATGAGGCCCCAACCTCGCTCCAACCACCCTCACTGTTGCACTTGCAGCAGCAGTCACCACCACCCGAATTGGCCGTGGACTCATTTACAGCCATGTAAATGCAACCCCTGCTGTAGATAAAAATAGGCACCCATTGCCATTTTAAAGTGCATCACTCACCTTCTTCCTGGTGACTGCATTAGGATGCAGCTTGAAAAAACAGGGGTATAAAATAGAGCCCCCAACTCTGCAGACTGCCATATCCTAACCAGAAACCCTTCTATCTTGCTTAAACCATTCAGTCTGTTACTTTCCCTGCAACCATTTCTTGCCAGAATGAGGGCTTCCTGGAGAACCAGCAGACAAATGCATCATGGACACAACACAATAATTGAGTTGAAGATTCTCTAAAATACCATATGCACCATTAGGTCCAATCTGCATAGCCTTTATTTGGATGCAAAGCAGGTTGATAGCCTCCCAGACAGCTTCTACCAATATGTCTCCTTAGACCAGGGGTGCCCAAACTTTTCAGACCACAAGCCAGTCACATGGTTGAGCATGCCAGTCACATGGTTCCTCCCACTGGAAGTGGAAGTAAAACATGCAGGTGCACAACACTGTCATAAATGACCCACGGCTGTCATAAACATGTTTACGACTGCCACAAGTCATTTACAGCAGCATTCTGCACATGCACTGGCATGTTATGCACCTGTGTGTGTTTTTTTTCCTTCCGGGAGCAGCAAGAACAGGGTGGTCTGGATGCATTTGCACCAGGGGCCAGATCTGCCCCGCAGGCCATAGTTTGGGCACCCCTGCCTTAGACATTTAGCTGGATTCTGAGTGCTCACTGGGTGTAGCACAGGAGGGGAACCTTTGGCCCTTTGTATGTTTTGGACCATAACTTCCATGATTTCTTGTCATGGCCCATGTTCACTCAGATTTCTGGAAGCTGAAGCTTAGAAGATTGGCTCTCAACATGTCAGATCTCATTTCTGTCATTACACAGGGCAATTCTGCCAGCTTAGTATTCACTCTTCAAGAGGGGTGGAGGGTGAGTAATGATCTACCCACAAGATTGCAAGGATAATAACATGACAGGTGATGAGCAGGAAGTTCTAGGTAGCCTCCCTTTTCAGCCTTTCTCCTACCACTATTCCTGTGCCTTTAAGCTGATTTATGGACTTAAATGTTTCAAGTATACTCTGTGCCCCCCCCCCCCATCTGAGTAATTACCAGAGGGCAAAATGGTTGACTTCCTAATTTTCTTCTTTTGTGTCCAGGCCAAAGTTTAAATTGCCTAAATGAAGCTACCTTCTTGGCTTTGTTGTTAGCCAACATATTTCCAGTAGTAATTGGGAGACCAACAAATGGGCCAGATTCTGTATCTCTCCACATTCGCACAACATGTTGTTGTTCGCCAGCAGCCCCCATCTGAGCATGTTGGTCTTACATTTAGGATTCCCAGACATTAGAGCCCTGAAGAAAGAAAAGCTAAAGGTAACCAGAGAGTAGGGAGGCCAAATAAAAGATGAATGACCTCAACAAAGGGACCCACAGACTTAAATTTGGTGATGGCCTTTTTATGGGGGTGCCCAATTCACAGGGTCGCCAGAACTAGGAAGTGACTTCAGGGAACAGAACAACAAAAGCAACAGATGAACCCTATGAAAAGTTGAAAACTCGCAGAAGCACATCTTTCCCTAAAATAGCCCTGGTGGTGCAGAGATTAAACTGCTGTCCTGCAACCAAAAAGTTGTGAGTTCGATCCTGATGGGGAATCAAGGTTGACTCAGCCTTCCATCCTTCCGAGGTTGGTGAAATGAATGCCCAGCATGTTGGGGGCAAAATGCTAATTAACTTGTGAACTGCGCAGAGAATGCACTAAGCGCTATGGGGAGGTGTAGAAAATAGTACACTTCTATATCGCCCCATAGTGCTTAGTGCACTCTCTGGGCGGTTCACACGGTTATTAGCATTTTGCCCCAACATGCTGGGTACTCATTTTACCGACTTCAAAAGGATAGGAGGCTTGATATCCGTCAAGATCGAACTCACAAGTGCAATTGTTATTACTAATTGCTTTTGAAAATTGAGCCCCACCTCCTCCATTTCTCTTTCTCTGGGAAGGATGAGTACCAAGAAGAGACTCCGAAAAAATGAGAAAAGGGGAGCGCAAGGGAGGAGAGATGTGGGAAGAAAGAAGGTTGACAGCAACTCCGCCGAAAAGTAGGCTAATGAGGGTCTCGCTGCGCTCCCTTTGCTCCAGCCGCGCCTTCCTCCGGGGGTAATGCGCGTTTGCCCCCGCCTGCGCCGGTCTCCGCCGCCCCGGCCCTTCGCCCACAGAGGTGGGAGATGGAGGCACTCTGAGCCGCGCCTTTCTTGCCCGGGCGGGAGGACTTCCAAGGCGGCTGCTTTGCCTCGCCTTAGGGGACCGCGGCGCGCTCTTGACCTATTAACAGCGCTGGGGCTCGACAGGTAGACGAGGCGGCGGCGCTCCCTGGGAACCGAATGGTGGGGATGGTGCGGGTTCGATGCTTGCCGCCTTCGGTGCAGTCAATCAAGGCTGGGAGAAGGCTTGGTACCGAGCGAGCGAGCGTACCTAACCTGGAAAGAGATGCGCTCGGCGTTAAATCTCCAGGGGTTGGGGGGGGGGGGTTCTCGAGAGAAAGTGGGAAGGGGGCTGGATGGAAGGTGACCTGTGGTTGTCAGATAAGCGGCCCTTTGACCCCAGGAGGGTCCACACGGACGGGCAGAGTCTCTCCGGAATTTCTTGAAGGAGGATTTGAAACCTGAAAGGTAAAGGTCTCCCTTGCTCGAAAGCCAGTCGTATCCCACTCTAGGGTTCAGTACTCATCACTATTTATAGCCGAAGAGCCAGTGCTGTCGGCTTCCGTGGACATGTGGCAGGCATGCCTAGACACCAGAGTGCACGGAACGCTGTTTACCTTCCCGCTGAAGTGGTCCCTATTTATCTAATTGCAATTTCTTGCTTTCAAACTGCTAAGTTGGCAGGAGCTGAGACAGACGGCGGGAGTTCACTCCGTCGTTCAGCACTCGGGTCTCGAACAACTGACCTGCATACCTTCCGGTATGCAGCGTCTTAACCACTAAGCCACCGCAGTCCCAGTTTTACAAAACAACGTGGCAAAATAATGTTCACCTTTTAACTCAATGCGTTGACTCACTCCTCGGTGTGTGCACATAATCTTTACACATTGCTTTCTCAGTTCACTTTAGGCATATATCCCTGCCATAATAAGCTACTTTTGGACTTGGGTCAAGTGTCTGAGAATAAGATGCCTGTCGCCTTGGCTGCTTCAAGGAACGTGGCCAAGAAAGCAATTAAGCCCCAACTACCGGAACTGAATCTGTTGAGTTCCAAACACCTGGGATGGACTGTGTAGTACGCCTATCTATGAACTGCCGTAAATTTACTCATTCAGAAAGCGAAAGGTGTCAGTCAGACTAGGACTTGAGACCAGGCCAAGAGTCTGCACCAAAGACAGCTTCACGTGGCTGCGAGGCAAGCCGCCTTCTCAAAAGGCTTGTGGATGGCTGGATCGCTGCCTAAAATCCCAGCCTTTCAGGCATTGTGCTGGAGTAGCAGCGCTTGGCTTGAAATCTGCGGGATTTCCCTCCAAAGAAAATACAAAGACATCAAACCTTAAAGTCTCTCAAAAATCTTGTGGAACAAGCTTTCTAGGATTAGAGTTTACACTACACAATATGTTCCTCTATATTACACCTCCGCAAACCTCTTTTCTTCTCCCCACCCACTCCTTTAAAGTCCGAACAAGCCCCGGAAGCAAAGATACTTTCCAAAAATGCCATGAACTGCTCAAGTTCCCAGTATTTTGTAAAGAATTTTTTGCTCTTGGCCAAAGATTCTGGGGGAAGAGATTCAAAGCGAGTACTCTTATTAGGCAATCATTCCTGGGGCTGAGTCCAAATTTTGTCAGGTTTACCGCAGACCCAAAAAGGGGGGGGGGTTGGATTTAGGTTTAGATGAAGTCCCAGAGAAAAATGAGTGGATCTAGAGCTAGTATGAACAAGGTCGGATCAAAGCCATCTCTGGCACTGAAACAAGCCTGAACATAGTCACTTGGAAGTAAGTACTATTCTGCACAGTGCAGTTTTATTTCAAAGTGAATGAGCATAGAATCAGGTTGCAAAAATCTCCCATTCATATGGAGTAATGGAAAGGCCCTACTAATTTTCTTGAAATATTTACAACATTTGTTTAAATCAACATTCTTGGGTTGGATCTCATTAAAATAATGATTTCTTGGCCATTTGTACTGGGGTTGTTGTTGTTGTTCAGTTGCACAGTTGAGTCCAACTTTTTGGGACCCCATGGACCACAGCACACCACAACAATAACAAAAAGAGCCAGCAGCCATAGCCTTGAGTTTACAAGATGTGAGGTCAGGACATTTTGGAGATTGCTCATTCATAATAATAATCAAGATGGGGGTGCTTATCTCTGTTTACAGACAAATCAGTTCTGAATTTGGGTGACCCCTTTCCAGGTTTTTCTAGGTAGAAAGTGCTGAAAACTGGACTACCACCCCCCTTCTTCTGGTGCCAATCTGGGACTGTGCTGCTTGCCCAAAACCACACAGGTTGGCTCTTCTGGGATGGATGATAGCAAGGAATGTTACTCCCAGCCTCTGACTCTGCAGCCAGAGATGCAACTCACTAATGCTTTTGACATTAGTAGTTCTGTAGAGCAGCTATTAAAGGGAGTTTGGTGGTTTAGTGGTTAAGACGCTGAACTTGATGGCTGGAAGGTCAGCAAGTCAGCAGTTTAAGACCCGAATACCGTGTGACAGAATGAGCTCCCATCATCTGTACCAGCTCCTGCCAACCTAGCAGTTCGAAAGCAAGACATTGCAGGTAGATTAATAGGAACCACTTAGGTAGGAAGATAAACAGCATTTGTGCACTCTGGTGTCTAGGTATGCTTGCCACATAACCACAGAAACGTCTGCAGACACAGGCAGCGCTCGCTCTTTGATCATAAAAAGAGATGAGCACCAAACCCTAGAGTTGGATATGACTGGCTTTCGAGCAAGGGTGACCTTTACCTTTACATCAGCTATTAAAGGCAAAGGACTCCTGTCTCCCATTTCTTATGGCCAACCTGCCATGAAATCTTCTGTATTTCTGCTAGAACTCCTCACCGTAAAGAGCAGCTGTTGTCTATTTCATAGACACTCTTTTCTGTAAGGACTCAAAATGGGTAGTACATATATTACTGCCTGTTGCCTTTACTACACCAATGCCATACCTCTCTGGTCCTAAAGATGCAATCCTATACAAACGTACTAATAAGTACAGCCCATTCAATTCAGTGGATCTTGTTTCCATATACAGATACCTGTATCTTTGTTTTCACTGTGCAATATTCTGAGGTTACTTGGAAGTAAGTTCCATTTCTACTCAATTTTCTTATTACACCTACATCAAGGTCACGGTTCTGTTATTATAAATGCTACCACTGGTATTAGTAGCACAACCCACCAATTAGGAGCTAGTCTAATAGCAGTAACGTGGGCCCATGTAAGTATTAATGCAGTCAGTAAACGTTGTCTAAGAAAAGCAGTATCCCAGAACTACACAATCCTGTCCAGTGGAGCTTAAGCATACATAGAACTGCAGCCACATCTAAGTGAACATAACGGAATTCAAACTACTTTAGTTTCCTTTATACTCATTTCCTCTATTGTATCTGCTCTCTGGATTTTTACTGTAAGCTCCTCCAGGCAGGGAACTCTAATTTTCTTGTTGTAAAAACTGAACCTAGAGTAAAAATGGAGAAACAGGGAAGAATATTGTGTAACAATACTAGCAGTATGCTTATAGCATCTCACAATGTGCATTGTCATTGTTGAAGATACAGAGAACAATGGTACCATAGCTTCCTGTTAGTAATAGTAATTAGCACCAAGTCTGGCTAGGTTATCCTGCTATGGTAATAGAGTAGACCACACTGCCAGTGACTCAACACTGAGTGTAAACCTGACCACCTTGATGAGGAGGATGGTCCCCAAATAGATTAAATCTCATTTGAATCCATCTTGATGGAGGGCAGCAGCTTCATCAATACTAGCCTGGGGCTGAGAAGGATTTTGCGCGCCAAAAGGGCTCAGGGCCATAAAGTGACTCACGGAACTCAATCAGTGGTACAGGTGTCATGCTGCAAAGCAGAAGGCAGATGAAAGACCACTGCATTATATTCTCAGGACAGTCTTATTGGCTGATCGCCATGATGCTCACCTATACTGTATTTGAATTCAAATATAGAAGAAGAAGAAGAAGAAGAAGAAGAAGAAGAAGAAGAAGAAGAAGAAGAAGAAGAAGAAGAAGAAGAAGAAGAAGAAGAAGAAGAAGAAGAAGAAGAAGAAGAAGAAGAAGAGTCAGCAGTGTCAGTAGTTCATAATGACAGAAGAACTGATCTCCTCTACGCAATACTTAATTTCTGCCCAGAGTTCCGATTCCGAAGTTATCAAATTGGGCTAAAATTCTCTGTTGCAACATTTTCCAAGTCTTCCAAGGGCTCCTTCATGTACCAGAGACTTGGGAGGTGGCTGGTTTTGAGTTTCGTGCCATCAAAGTTCTCGAACTAAGAGAATGTTAGCTATAACGCGATAGGATTGCTGTCCCGATAACAGTTCGAAGTGAGTATTATGGAAATAATAGTTGGACTTGCTTCAAAGTCGAAAAGTAACTTTAGTAACGTGTGTATCTGAGAGACACGTCTACTCCCCAAAGATTCGACAGCTGCTCAGATATAAAATTTAAAATGCCAGCTTAGTAACAAAACCATGCAGAGAAGTGTGGGTTTCTTGCTGCGGGAATCCCCTGGAATCGAAAAGGTAAAGGTCTCCCTTGCTCGAAAGCCAGTCGTGTCTGACTCTAGGGGGGTGCTTATCTCTGTTTACAGACAAAGAGCCAGCTCTGCTTGAGTCTACAGGTGTTTCCCTGGTGACGTGGCAGGCACAACTAGACTCCAAAGCGCATGAACGCTGTTACCTTTCCCACCGAAGCAGTATCTATTGTTTTAGTTGCAATTTCTTGCTTTAGAACTTCCAAGTCGGCAGGAGCTGGGACCTTCGGATCTCTGCTAACCTGCTGACTTTCCAGTGGCCAAGCTCAGCGCCTCAACCCATTAAACCATCTTCCACTGGAATACACCTGTATACATCTAACTGATGTATGCTTTGTGGCCGGTTCCCTATTGGTGAAGTGAAGCCGCCCTACAGTCACTTTGTGTCCGAGTTTTCTGCACCCGTTCGCACCAAAATTCCTTGAACTCAGGCGATGACAGGTTTAGGATCGGAGCATCCCCGCCACTGCGCTGCGGGGCAGAAAGAAGAAACTGAGCCCACAAGGCTTGATTTCAGAAGTTCACTCTCCTGTTCGATTGCAATCTCTTTTTTAAAGTTCCCAGCTGTTTTTCTGAAACACAATTTTTCTTGAGCCAAATGTGGGTATGACTGTTTTAACATAAGCCGTGCTTAAAAGAAAACGGTCAGAAAGACTTTGAGGATGTCTGAAAGCGTCTTGCGGTTTCTTGAACACTAACAAGCGCCCTCAGGCTTGGATTTTCAAGGTGTGTAGACTGTTGCCTTCACGTGGGAAGGTTTTGGTGGATTATTTTGTTTTCCTTCCCAGAGACGCCATCGTATGCACGCATCTACTCATAAATGACACCCTTTGGGCGATACTTCTGACAGGTCTGCATATCTGCTGTCACTGTACTGTGTTACATGCGAAGAAACCCCACCTATTTGACCGAAATTTTGGTGCTTATCGAGTAATAAACGAATTAAACTTTAATTATTACATTGTATATAATTCATTCCTTGTCCCCTCTTTAAACGTTATTTTTTAAGGTTTATAAATAAGGGCCTGGCCAGGTACATAAATGGCTAAATCTATCTACATAAGTAAAGGTAAAGGTCTCCCTTGCTCAGAAGAGTAGCGTGCCTTGGCGGGGCTCCGTATAAAAATTTGTTTGGGGGCCCTTAGGAAGGGTAAATATTTGTTTTGCTTACACACGTTGGGGGCCCCCATGGCCCGGGGGCCCCGTATAATTGATACGGCAGATACGGCGGTAGCTACGCCTCTGCCCTTGCTCTAAAGTCAGTCATATCCGATTCTAGGGGTCAGTGTTCATCTGGTGGTCATCTCCATTTACAGCTGAAGAGCCAGCACTGTCTGAGTCTGCAGATGTTTTCGTGGTCATGTGGCAAGCATGACTAGACACCGGAGCACATAGAACGCTGTTACCTTTCCCACTAAAGTGGTACCTATTTATCTACTTGCAATTTCTTGCCTTCGAACTGCTAGGTTAACAGGAGCTACGACAGACAACAGCACTACATCTCAAACTGCTGACATGGTCGGCAAGCTCAGCGTCTTAAACGCTAAGTCACCGGCCCATATTCCATGCCTAACAACCATAAAACTTAGTTATTCTAACTGCACACCACATGCTGCAGCTTGCACCTATTGCAACGGGATTCTCTTTCCTTTCTCAATGTGCTTAGGATCAACGCACTGATCGGCAGATGATGCATAAAGACATGCGGACCATACTCCAATATTTAGAACTCTCTCCTATGACAAAATCCTTACTGAGCGCAATCTAATGTGCGTTTAAATCCTGTCTGACTCAAGCATCAGAAAGGTTACGAATTGACGCTGGTAGGATTTGAACTCAAGTTAGGTTGTGTATGGTTTTTTGTTGGGTTTTTTTAGAAGGACTGTGGTGGCTTAGTGGTTAAGATGTTGAATTTGATGACTGGAAGGGCGGCAGGTCAGCAATTCAAGAACCGAGTGCTACTCGATGGAGTGAGCTCCCATCATCTGTCCCAGCTCCTGCCAAACTAGCAGTTCGAAAGCAAGAAGATTAATAGATACCACTTTGGTGGGAAAGGTAACAGTGTTCCTCACACTCCGGGCCTAGTTATGCCTGCCACATAACCACAGAAATGTCTGCATGCAGACAGCGCTGGCTCTTTTACTATAAACGGAGATGAATACTGACCCCTCGAGTCGGATACGACTGGCTTTCAAGCAAAGGCGACCTTTACCTTTACCTTTACCTTTACCTTTACCTTTACCTTTACCTTTACCTTTACCTTTACCTTTACCTTTACCTTTACCTTTACCTAGGTTGTTTTTGGAGGCCAGTCGGCTTGAGCTTTTGAAGGGCAAACGGTGGAACTAGCCTCTGAATGCTGATCCGAAGAAAGCAGGCCCTTTTTTGAACTTGAAGTCAGCCTGGCGAAGGCAAAAAAAAAGTGTGTGTGGTAATTGTGTTCTTTTGCGCAGCTAGAGACTCCAAACCGGCCCGAAGATAAGGGAGCTGGTAATCATCCGAGGAGTCTTAGAAAGTGCGGGGGGAGGCATGACAATAGGGAGAGAAAAGTTGCCAGGGAGTTTTCCCTGCTGTTTGGGTATCGCTGAAGTCACAGAAAATATCCTAGACAGCAACTTTTCTTCCCTTATTTGCCTTGGGGGGGGGGGGGGAGAATTCATCCCCAAAACGAGAGGAAAAGAGCCATGTTTTCCCTTTCTGGTGATCATCAGCAACAATCATAGTAATAAGGGAAACCCTGCCTCAGCAAACGGCAGGGCGTTGCGGCAGCCAAGTGTCTCCCCGAGAGGCTTTTGCGAAACTTCGCCTCCCTCCCCCGGACTTCCTCTTTCTTTCTTGTCACTTAATTACAAGAAAAACAACAACTCGCAGTTGTCGGCTCAGCGCAAGACGCCGCGGTTTTGAAAAGAACAGGCAGAGCAAGAGAAGCGTCTGTGGTGGAAGCCTTGCCGACAGCTGTCCAGTAGAAAACAGCTGGCTTTCCCATTGCAGCCTGGCCAAGGGACTGACCTGTGGACGATGGGGAAAGGAAATCCAGCCGCAAAGAAGGGCCCCGCGGGTGGATGTGCAGGTGACGGCCGGCTGGCTATGCGTCAACCCGGAAAGACAGACAAGACAGACAGAGGAGGAAGAGGAGGAGGAGAAACAACAATAACAACAACAACGGAGAGGCCTTTGCGGTTGCCAAGAGGAGTGAAGTCTACTTGGATGCTCTCACATTATGGCCACCCTTGCCCCAATTTTTAATATTTATTTATTTATTTTCTCCTCTAGTTTCTTGTACCTGGTTTTGGGAACCCGGGGTCGGGGGCAGGACAGGGATGAATATACACGATGAATGAATAAATCAATGCATTGCATCTTAACTTAGAGTTTCTGGCAGTTCAGCTGTCTTGAAATCTGGATCACTTCCTAACATAGGCTGCACCCCCAGGAGTACTTAACTTGGGAGAAAGGGCAACTGGACCCTGAGGGACTTCTTTTGACCCAACCCCTCGCGTACCGTTCTCCTAGATCCCTGGTGTCTAACCTTGGCACTCCAGTTGTTCTTGGACTTCAATTACCAGAAGCCCAAGTCAGCACTCCTGTTGATCAGGACTTCTGGAAATTGAAGTCCAAGAACAGCTGGAGTGTTGAAAGTTAGCCATCACTGTCCTGGATCAAGTGTTATCCCTCGACAAAGCTTTTAAAAACAAACGGAATCGTCCGAGCTCAAGTAACAGAACTATTAGATTAACTTCAGAAGAAATACACTTGCTGTTCATCACTTAGATGAGTTTTACATTTAATTTTTGTAATTGATTGATTAGTCTTTGCTTTTAAAAACCCTCTGTTTTAGTCTTCGAAAAGCATTTAGTCAAGGCATTGTTCCAAACAAAGTTACCGCTGTTATTTCCTGTGTCTTTCTGTGAAAGAATTAAGCCCATGCTTTCAATGCCTCTCCTTTAAACCGTTTTATAAAAGCACTGATAACCACACTGCCTTGGGAGTAAGACTATGGAGCTAAATGTGTCTTGTTTTTTAGCAGGCACCATGAGAAATGAGTAGCATAAACCTCAGTGTTGCCTGGCTCATGCCCCTAAACGCCCCTAAATAATAAAATTTCTAAAGAATCCCTTTTCTTTTCCTTTTACAGCAGAATGCTATGCATGCCTATTCGTGAATATTTTGGATAGACAAGTGATTTTCCAATTGCTCCTTATACAAGAAATACAAATAATAGGTCAGAATCAAAGCAATTGGGAAAGAGAGTGGAAAATATAAAATACATCTTCAAATACACATGTAACACCTTCATAATGTTTTTCTTGGAATCGCAGCAGTGTTAGACTCTGTTGCAAGGATATCAGAGAGTAAACAAAAGAAAAAAACAAAAACGTTGTTAGCTTTCGTGACTCAGGTCCACTTCGTCAGACATGGGAGTGAGACTTCATGGCATAAATTTATACACATCAGGTATAGAGGTTCAGAATGGTTAGCATAAGAAATAGGTATGTGGTTGTTGTTTTTAAACAAGTGGTGTTACCTGTTATTCAGATTAGCGGTGAAGCTTCACCCTATTGAATTAAAAATGGATGCAAGACAACCATCGCACATTTGCTAATGAGTTTACTCTTCACAGTGAATTCATAATGCATTCCTACACACAACAGTTCAAAAGCAAACCCCATTCACTTCAACGAGTCATACTCACAGCCAAATATGAGTCAGTTGTCTTGCTGTAGAGCCAAGAACCACAAAAAGAGGGAATAACACCCAACAACTGTAACACACTAAAAACTGTAATGCTGTACTGTACAATATACAGTATATATGGTGTATAATATATTTAGCAGCAGGAATTATCCTACTGACTTTAGTGGAACTTACTCATAAGGAAACATATACAGGCTGGCAGAGAACAACCTATACCAGTAATGGCTAACCTTGGCACTCCGGGTGTTCTTGGACTTCAGTTACCAGAAGCCCAAGTCAGCACTCCTGCTGATCAGGGTTTCTGGAAATTGAAGTTAAAGAACACCTGGAGTGCCAAGTTTAGCCATCACTGACCTATACACTTGTGCTCTCAAGTAAGAGGCACTGAACTCTGTGGGACTTACCCTCGGGTAACTCTGCCTAGAAATTGACCCTGAGGACATCTTTATGCTGATCAAATAACTCCCCTTTATAAAATACAGCTAATGTTATTGTTGTTATTTTGAGCTGTCAAGTTGCCCACCACCACCACCTAAGGTGACCCAATGAAGGAGCGATCTCTATAGTCTTCTGTTGTCATCAGCCCTGCTCAACTCTTGTAAGCTCAAGTTTGTGGCTTCCTTTAGGTTTAGGGAGTCAATCTATCTCGCATTTGGCTTTCTTCATCTCCTGCAGCCTTCCACTCTTCCCAACATTCTTGTCTTTTCCAGACAGGCTTATCTCATCATGATGAACCCAAAGTAGAACAGCTTCAATTTTATCAGCTTCATGAGGTGCAATCATATAGTGTCTACTTAAGTGCAAGTCCCACTACTTAACCCAGGCAAGTAGGTACGGGAATGTGAAGCAGTGATTAGAGTGTGGCTGGAATTTGGGAGATGCAAGTTCAAGGAACATCTATGCCACCACATTCCTTGGGTGACCTTGGACCATTCACTTCGCTCCAGTGCTGTTGTGAGTTAAAAGATGGAAGAAAACCATGTAGTTGCCTCTAGAGGCAAAGGAGAGGGTAAATAATTCCGCACATATTTGTGTAACTAATATAACAAGTATTAATCTAACTAATACAGAAAGACTTCGATGAAGCCCAAAGCCCCAGGGGTAAATCCCCTCGATTTAAAAGGAGCTTCAATAAAGCTTTCAGCTTTATTGAAGTGAATAGCTCCCATTCCCTGGTGTTATTACGTTTTTATGCAATACTGTTGGGCCCAGGACCCATTTACTCAGAAGTAAACCGTTCTGATTTCTTTGGGAGTTACTTCAAGTAGCTCCACCTAGGAGGCTGACAGCCCTCGGCAGAGTCTGTTCCAGTTTTCAAGGACTCTTTGATGGTAAGCCTCCTTCATTCCACGAAGAGTTTGATGAAATGGCTCTAATTGCTCTACTCCACCATCCATTCAGAGAACAAAAGTAACATCATTAGGTTTAATTAAGTTTTGTTTGTTGTTGTTTTATAAGGCCAGGTCTGTCATGGTTGTGCAAACAGCCAACTGCTAGGTATAATTCCCTAAAGCGGCATCCGATACGGTCCCCCTTCAAAGTAGGTTACCCACCTGTTACTCCAAGTTTTATATGAGCACGGCTTGCTCTGACTCCAAGGCTTATTGGGGGGGGGGGGCAGCGCCTCAAAGGAAGAGCGTGATTTTTTCAAGGAAACGACACTTTCCCCTAGAAATGTGTCAAATGAGTCCGAAGAAACCAGATTTTTCTAATCTAATAGCTGAAAAATTCAGCTAAGGTCAATAGGAAGCAGCGACCAGGTGGCCAAATTGCCACCTATCTTGCTGTTGGGGCTCTTGTGTCTCATTGCCTTTGTGAGAAAAAGAGAATAAAAACCAACTGCACCTTTTTGCTGTTAACGAGGTGTATGGAGTGGGTTGGTGTGGGTGTGTGTGGGAGGGGCAAATCACCTTGCTGACATTTGCATTTCGTGCAGCAAAGGAGCACTGCTCTTTAAAATGTTGGCAACAGGGTGGGTTTTGTCTCTTTTTGCACTCCTGGAAGCAGACAATGCGAACGGTCCCCCCATCTGCTGGCTGCCCGCAGCGAGGTCAAACGCAACAATGTGGAGCTTCTAAATCTTTTCGACCCCTTCCTCTCTCGTTATTTCAACATGGGCTAATTTATTTTGCTCCGCAGAAGAAGTAATTGCAAGGAAGGCGACAAAGCCCCAGCCCGGAGGCACTTAACAGAGAAGAGTTATTACAACACTATTGCTTTCTATGCCAACAAAAAACCAGAATAGCTGAAGACTTTCCCGGGTTCTTTCACCCACTTGCGAAGTCTTCCGTTCAAACCACAATCGAATTAAACTGAGCTGTCAGCATGAGAACTAATGTACGGTCGGAATTCTCTCCTCCTCTTATTTCCCCTCTGGAAACACGACTTACTAAACTCGCATAAAATTTAGGGCACGATCCAGCCAAAACTGAACGGTATTAAGCCCGTAATTCTGCCTTCAGTGAAGCGTTCTTGTAAACGGTTACATGACTTCGCTTCGAGGTCCATTTATTTCAATGGGAGCGATGAAGCATGCATTGTTCATTTCCCCCTGAAAACCCACGGCATTTTATAACAGAGGCAATTCATGGACCAGGACAGGAGGCGCCCTGATTCCTTGAGAGGAGGAGTCTAGAGGTTGAGCTCTTACACAGCCGAAGCCTGAAGGCCAGAGATCAGCTGAAACCCAAGGACTGCTAGGCTCCGTGGTACTGGAAACCAGTGGCGTTTAGTCCTACATTTTCACTTGAGTCTTAACAAAACGCTTCCTGATGGGCTGCATTCAGATGTACTGGTGATATGGGTCGGATCCAGATCTCCCCATCCTTAGAGTGGCTACACTGACATCAGTGGGACTTTAAAATCGTCACAAATTCCACTGATTTTAATCTTTGTTTTCCAAATCCAGTCCCACTGAGATCGCTAGGTTCTACTTGCGAGTAAACTGTTTGGCTTCCAAATACAGAAAGGCGAGACCAGAGATTCTCCTCGTGTAATGCACTAGCCACATCTAATCCTCATAACTTAATAAAGGCTGTGCAGGAGTGCACTGGAAGAACAGATGAATGAAGTTTCTCTTAAATCGAATTTCCGCCGGGAGAGGGGGGGCATGGAGGCGGCGTCGCTGTGTGTGCAGGGAAGCTCGCCTTTGGTATGTGGGATGTGAAACGGCTGAGATGGTTTTGAAACAAAGCCATCCATCATTTTCACTTAAAGTTGCCTGTTGTTTTTTTTCTAAAGTTGAGCTTTGGAAGAGACTTCAAAGGCAAAAGTACTCAAAGATAGACTACCAAAGAGTCTCTCTCTGACTGGGGGTAGGGCACTTGACAGGAGGGGCTGAAACTTGTCTGAATCTCGCCACAGTCTAAAATACAATCTAACCAAGACACAACAGTCTTAATTTACATTATTATTATTTTTTAATCTTTAAAAAATGTGCCAGACTAAAGAAAGGCAAGGAAGTAGGTAGGAATAAGGGAGAATGGAACAAACGCAAACTCCACCATTTGAAGGATAATGTATTTAGACTGAATTCTTTCAATACTATTATGAGATTCAGCACTCTTAACGAACTATAGCAATATTTTTCCCTGTTTGTAAGATTTTGGGACATCAATCTCTTCTGGATTAGGAATTGTGTCCTGTTGGGTTGGGGGCTTTCCTCCTCCTTTCATTTTCATCCCAAATTGTAGTTTAAGAGTTTTTGCCAGTTGTTATTGGGATGCCTGGAGTTCTACAGTAATTCTTCAATGGGTGTAAGACAGTCCCATCTGAAGCTTGCTTCCAAGGAAGCCTTTTTAGAACAGCATAGTTACTTGAGAGAACTTGATTCCAGATCTCTGATAATTACATCCAGGTAAAGTGCTTTAAAGTAATACTGACTGCTTTGAAATAAGCAAGTTTCTAAAGTTCGCTAAATGCAAGCTAAAGGATATTAGATTATTATGTTTGACTGGATTGTGACCATTTTCATTCATACATACATTTTCTATGAAAAGAATCCTATGTAATAATACATTTGGATCATTGCTCTAAAGGTAATATTTGGAGGACATCCATGGTAATTATAGTGATGATTACATGAAAAGAGAGAAGCAGAAACAAACAAAGAATTATATAAATTCTTTAACTGATCAAGGTTTCACAGGGAAAACACAAGTATGGATATCTTTTTATAGCAGAGTCATGAAGGCAAAATGGGAAGAAGAAGAATGAAAGGTGACAAACAAGGAGATATTTGAGTAATACATCAGTTACAGTATGATCCATATATATCTAATCAACCAGTCTCACTGAAATCAGTGTCATTTCACTTGCAGATGTAGGTTATTGAATAGAGATGCTTAGGTTTGCACAACTGCTCATGGTTTCCCCCCTCTTTTGACAGCAAAGCTTGACTTTTCAGTACTGTACAGTAATGTAACACTGACAAAAACAAAAGTAAAGTGTATTTATGGTCCAAATACCAGTACTAAAATACTTCCAAACAGGAACTCAATTTCCTTTGTCTGATACTACAGTAGACAAGGTTATAAGATGACTTGCATCAGTCAAAATGTTCAGTGTTCTTCTCCCACACATATTAGTGGAAGATTTGGAAGTCAGAGTTTTTTAAAAACAGCTACCAGCATTATGATATCTAGTGGGGTTTTTATCACCTAGAACAAAAGAAAAAAGAAAAATAAGGTTGTGCAAAATCCCAAAACAGGATGGGATAATAACTTTATTATGAAAACACAAAAAAGTGAACTTTTGGAACTCTTTATCAGGTTGGATTGTAAGTTGAGTGACAAACAGAAAAGTCCCCAGATCTACTAGTCTCCAGATCTACTGAAGGGGAAGAATCTGTAGTACTTAATGATATTCTTAGCTTGTCTTCAATTGTCTTCCCCAGTGAAAATTAATCTCTGTCTTTTCTAGACTGGAGAATGCCATGTTTTTCATTGCTTGGATGTCCACCCCCAGCATCACCCAAACAGGAGTGACAACAGCAAACCAATCATTCTGTACCTCTGTATATAAATTGATGCCATGAAGTCTCATTCCCATCTGTGATGAAGTGGACTTGATCCACGAAAGCTCACATTAAAATATAACAGTTAGTCTTCAAAGTGCCGCAGCGTTTTTTGTTTTTGTTTTGTTTATTCTCTGGTATGCTAAAAGGAAATGAGAATTCCCTGAGGATTTGCAGTCTTTTGCTAATACAGTTGGAGAGAAACAATTAATTTTATGCACTCTGAGACACATCTAATGTCAACACACCAAAGCTGAATCTTTAGTCTTGGAACTTTATTTACACAACAGATTTGGCATCTTTAACACCAATCCTTCGTCAGGCTGATGAAGGATTCTGTAGGACGTAAAAGCTTACATTTTTATTATATTCTAATGGCCCAATGAACGTATGCCTTAAGAAATATTCTTAGGAGTCCAGCTGCCAGTACTAAATGGAACAAAGCATGTTATTCAGCTAATTCCTGATTCAGCTGTATGAGCAACTTGTGTTTCCAGAATTAATGCAAATAAGAACTGGACACAAGGAAACATACTGGTTATGGTAGAAAACAGGGTTTTCGGAAGTCGGATGTCTGACTAGCTTTGAAAGATGCAGATGTTTTATGCATCATAGACTGGTCACTTCTAAAGAAAACAACACAAAACCCAAATGGTATTCAAATCATTTTGCAAAAACGAGACTCCTCTCGTAACTAAACACCAGCAGATAGCTCTCTTTCCTTTTTTTATTTTTCAAAGCCATACAGCAAGGCATGTTTCCTTCCTTCCTTAATATATAAATAAATATTTGATAAAGAGACCAGTTTCCTTAATTGTTTCCGGTCTGAGTGCATTCCAGCTATTCAGTGTCCAAAAAGAAAGCGATCAAAAGCACACAAAAAACGAAGGGAAGAAAAACGAGGCGAGGGGCGAGACGACACTCTTTGCCCAGTCACAAGTACCAAGAGAAACACGTCCTATAAGAGACTTACACACCTGGCGCGCTTGTGCCTCCACCCAAGGGTCTTACCTGCTTCCTGGCTTATTGTGTTCAACAAGGTCGTCAATCGCCCATCCTAAACTTTGACTTTGAAAAGGATTTAAAATTAAAGTAGTCCAAAGCTGTATCCCTAACTTTAAAAAAGTATTTTAAGCGTCTGTACTACCACTTCTACTGGGAATGCCCCAGCTCCTGTCAACCTAGCAGTTTGAAAGCAAGAAATTGCAAGTAGATAAATAGATACCGCTTCAGCAGGAAAGGTAGCAGTGTTCTGTGCACTCCCGTGTCTAGTCATACCTGCCACATGACTACGGAAATGTACACACGCAGACAGCACTGGCTCTTTGGCTGTAAACAGAGATGAGCACTGCACCTTAGAGTCAGATATGACTGGCTTTCTAGCAAGGGCGACCTTTACTACTACTACTACTACTACAACAACAAGAAGAAGAAGAAGAAGAAGAAGAAGAAGAAGAAGAAGAAGAAGAAGAAGAAGAAGAAGAAGAAGAAGAAGAAGAAGAAGAAGACTGCAATGCAACACAGTTCCTTCAAGAGCAGAATCACTGAACTGGGAGTCTTAATTTGGAGTAAACACGAATCGGTGTGCAAGCACTGTAGCCTTATGAATTTAATCTGTTGTTCCATTAGCTGGAACAGAAAGAAGACATAATAGACTACATATCAGTTGGGTTTTCTTTCTTTCATTCATTCATTCATTCTTTTTCTTTCTGTCCTCTCCCTCTCCCAGCTTTACAAATAAGTCATCAAATCTTTAGCTGAACTTTCCCTCGGTGGGGTCGGGTGGAGGTTCTCCAACTTGTTCTGCTTCTTGATACTTTCAAAAAGTTTTCACAACGACAACTGGGAACAAGCGGGGATGTAAAGGGGGGGGGGAGAGAGCGAGCCAGAGAGACTAGGAAAGAGAAAGGGGGGAGTTGAGTGGAGGAAAGCACTCCTGTTTAACAAGATAATTCTTGCTTGGAGTTTTATTTCGCCATTCCACTTCCTACTCTTTTTCTTTTCCCCATCCGGAACCCCTTTTCCCCTCCTCCGCCCCACTCCCTCTTCTGAACCGCTTCGCAGGCTGCCTTTGTTGCTCTCGGGACTGGGGGAAGGGATACTGGAGAGTCCCCGTTTGTCTCGGTCGGAGAAGGCACCGCCAAGGGCGCGCCGGGGGCCGCGAACTTGCTTACGCAGGCAGAACATCCCAAGCTGTTTGGGGCTGGCGAGGGGGCAGCGGGGCGCTCGCACCCAATCTTTGCCCAGACAATGGGAGGCTGGACAGCTGCGCAGCCGCCACAAAAGCCTCCCTCTTCTGCCCGCTCTGTTTACTTAGTGTTGCTTGTGACCTCTGGGCTGCACTTGTTGCTAATACAGATGCTGACCAAGCCCGTTTAATTGGCTTTCTTCCTGACTTGAAGTCCCTGGAAGGCTCCCCCCGCCTTCCCTTATTTTTGGCTCCTCGGCCAGTGTTGCCAAACAATTTAATTGACCCTCCTCGGTAATATACATCTGCTTCCCCTGTTCCTCAGCTTTCCTTGTTGGGGGTGGTGTTCAAGGTGATGGAGAGATGGGAGAGGGGGGAAGTTTGGAGGCTAAAATCTGTTTGGCCCTTGTCTTCTCTGAATTCTGCTCTTTGGGAAAGAAAGGAGAGGGAACAGAGGAGCTGGAGGGACACACAGATCTGTAATGGTATTTTGTGATGAGGTCAGAGAGTTTATAAAGCAATTCTAAAAAGAGTGGGATCCAGTTTTAAGGAGATGGGTGCCTGTTGAAATCAATAATGTATCAATACAGAAAGGGTTTCTGTCTGCCTGCCTGTCTGCCTGTCCGTCTGCCAGTCCCAATCTCTCTTCCTCCTTCCTTCACTACCAGGTCAATGAAATAAGATGAAACAAGCATAAGCAAGAAGCAATTCTTTCAAAACCTAACTACATTATATGAAGGTTTGTACATAGTAATACATAGAACACCCACAAATTATGTGTCTGTGCGTCTACTTATGTGTCTATGCGGTGGGAATAAAGATAGAATCATAGAATAATTGAACTGGAAGGGGCCTATGAGGCCATCGAGTTCAACCCCTTAGTGCCTTAGTCAAGATCACATGTATAATGCAGAAATACACAAATTCTGACTTCTCCCTCCAATTGAAATAAACTTCCTTCCTCTGTCTGAAAACCTGTGATATAGGTTGACTTGTATACATATGTACAGATGCAGATACAAGTGGTATCTTGCTTAAAGAGCATAATGCGTTCCACGGGATTGTTCTGTAAGGGAGTTTGCTCTTTAAACGAAACACCATTATGAGTGACCAATTGTTACTTTTGGTGGCGGTGGGGATTGCAAACTTCGATTTAGTTGGCTTTAATTGTTAAACGAGGTGACCATTCAGAGAAAATTCTGCTCTTTAAGCCAGTTAGTCTCTAAGTGAGGCGTTCTTTATGCAAAGTTTTACTGTAGTTAGCATTGTCTTTCCTTGCCAAGCTCCCTAAATCATCCTGGACATTATAAAGAAAATGTTTGTAGAATCCAAAAGAACACCAAAAAATATCTTAGCTCAGGGGTCACCAACCTTTTTAAGTCTGGGGCTGGGTCACGCTCCCTCAAACAGTTGTGGGGGCTTGACTGGTGGTGCCCCCCCCCCACTGTAAACACTGCCATAAATGTGCAGCAGTGGTGGTTGGAGTGAGGTCTGAATTATATGGCGTCATGGCCTGGATTTGGCCCATGGGCCGTAGGTTGCCAACCCATCTTAGCTGTATTAAAGGATATGTATATAATAGATTCACATGTACATATATGAATTTATCTACACCAACATATTTCTGTTTTAACTACCTGAAAAAATCCCCAAAACTTAGGTACTGGAAGGATGAAAAGATTGCACACCAGGAGATTACCCAGTTAAAGTTTAGCCTCTGTTCTGGGAAAGTATGTCTAAGGCAAACCATTCTCTCTTAGCCTCAGCCCCAGAAGAGTAGCGTGCCTTGGCAGGGCCCCGTATAAAAATTTGTTTGGGGGGCCCTAGGAAGGGTAAAGATTTGTTTTGCTTACGCACGTTGGGGGCCCCCGTGGCCCGGGGGCCCCGTATAATTGATACGGCAGATACGGCGGTAGCTACGCCTCTGCTCAGCCCACTATCAATATGAGAATAATTTTGTTAACAGATGTGTATGTAAAATGTTTTGAATACTTTGTAAAGTGCTGTAGAATGCAGAGTATTGTCTTCTGCAAAATAACTTTATTTGAGCTTCAGAGATAGCTATGCAAAAAGCATTGGATATAGTCTTGAAAGAAGATAAAGAATCATCATTTTATTTATTTATTTATTTATTCATTCATTCAGATTTATATTCATCCACAGCCAAGCCATGCTTTTATCTGGACATCACAAAAAAGCAAGTGAAAAATGAAAGGCTTATTCATTCTTTAGTGACACTATGACTGGTTCTAAAAAAGTAATTACAGTATCTACATTTATATACAGCTTTTATTTTTTCACATCCTGGTTTGTATTGATGGATTGTAGTTTGGAAATGTGTAAAGTCACTGTGTGTATCTGCATACATTTATTCTCATTGTTGATGTGAACTGGTAGCAAAAGGGTTGCTGCCCTACCGAAAAATAGATTGCTATTGAGATTTTAGTTGCTTCCTTTCCTCGTGTATCTCATTTTTTTCTAGTTGCATAGCATCAGATCCATCAGTTCCATCATCCTTCTCACTGAGCAGGTAATCTCTATAAAGCTGTTTTGAAGAAACCCAGTGAGAAAAAGGTAAATCCAACCCTGGGGCACCATCAACAGAGATACAAGACTGTACAAAGGGATCCTTCAGGAGACCTTATCCAGGAGACGCATAAGTTTTCTCCTCCGGAAATCAGGTCTCGGTCTTTTAGGTGCCAGGCTAAGCAATAAGATTGTCAAGACCACACCAGGAAAATGAAGCAGAACAAGTGTTAGCATCAGGTTTAACATTACCTCTGTTTCAACCTTCAACTAAATTTAGGATTCTAAAAGATGCTGTTCTTTGCATCACCACAATTTCTGGAGGATCAAGAAGCAGGTTTATCTACTAGGACATTTTCCTGCCTTCTGTCTTTCTAGCCTTCTAAACTTATGGACAACAGCATGTTAGTGCCTATTTCTAATGCCTTGTCTGCTGTTGAGTGAGTTCTTGGAGAGGACAGAAAGTCTGGGTTTCATTGTCAGATGAAAAGCCACAGTGTAGTAGTCCCTCATGGATGGGAAGAGAGGGCAAGGGGCTTCCAGCTCCTGCTGTTTTGAATAGAAGATCAACAAGGCAGAATTCCCCTGCTGAGTCACATAGCCATCCTAATGTTTAGAATAGAAGCTCAGCAAAACAGCAGTGCCTGCTTTATGGAGCAGGTGGGAAGGGAAGCACCACCACCCTATTATCCATAGTAGAAGTGCAGGACAACTCTGCCAGAAGGGGAAAATGTGAAACATTCTGGTTGCAAAACTCTTTGGCAATGAAGGAAGGTTTAGTAATTTGACTGATATTTTAACTGAAAGAATGGCTCCACAAAGCATACTCCAGTACTTGAAAGGGAAAGGTGTAACTCTACTACTATTGTGTCAAGGCATTCACCCATTTCCACCCCACTACTAATAACACAAAGTTGCCACTCTGGGTTCAGCAGGGGTAAAACAGCAGCCAAGATCTTTCATGGGATTCTACCTGCTGGAGCAGGGCTAGCATGGGTTCAATGGTGTGCTGGCCCACAGGGATACAGGGACTCATCCCTGTGCACACCAGCGACTGGCAACCCACCCACCCCCAAGAGGCAGGCACCCTCTCAAGGTGCCCAGCACACCCCTGCGTGGGTTTCCTGACTGTCGGAAGGGTAGTTCCTCTTGGCCGTCCAAGGCTGGGCACAGAGCAGGGAGGACAGCAGAGAAAAAACTAGTTCAGTTTCCCATTAATGCTGCAAAGCGAGGCTCGGGGGAAGTAGGAGGGGGAGGGAAGGACTTTGTAGTCTGCATCGCCTATCTTTGTAGTCATTTCTGGTTAAAAAAAAGTGCTTCTGGATTGAACTGGGCAGAACCAGTGGTGGGCATCAGCACATTCACACCAGTTCGCTAGAACCAGTAGCAGAAATTCTGGCTGGCCCCACCCATCCAAGTTTTGAAATAAAGTAGTCCTAATTCAGGTGCAACACAGGGCTTTCCCACTGGCCATGCCCACCATCCCACCATCCCACGCCCTCAGTGTGGTAGTAAAAAAAAATGGAGCCCACCACTGGGCAGAACCACATGATTCTCTACTGCATGGCCAAGACCAACCATGGCCTGTGTACAAAGCTTTAAACCAGGAGTTCTCAACCTTTTAAAGCCAGGGGCCGGGTCACACTCCCTCAGACAGCTTCAGGGGCCAGATGGCCATTTTGCCTTTCCTCCACCACATGGCACTTCCTGGTGTGCTGGAGGCAGTGGAGGGCCACATGAAATGGTGCCATGGGCCACAATCAGCCCATGGTCTGCAGGTTGAGAATCTCTGCTTTAAACAGACTGTGTGCCAAGGTAGGAAGATCAAGGGCTAATGTGAGAAAGCGGGGTTTCCCTGTAGACCACAGCCTGTGTGAATGCAGAGAAGAACAAACTACAGTATCTCCCCTCCTATGACACAATGCACACGATGCCTCAACCGCGCAGAGGAGGACCTTCTGTTGGCAAGAGGAAATCCTGTTGATGTTACCCGATATTGGGCGGATGTCATCTAGCCCTTTTAATTTCTTTTTTTGTTTTGTTTTAAATATGCTAATTTTAGCTGTGTTTGTTGTTAGGTTCTGGAGATGCCTGTGACACGAATAAAGATTAAAGAAAAGATCGTCCATCTTTAATTCAGAGCTCTGGCGGCGCCTGCCTTTGATCTCTCTCTTTTATTATTAGTATTACTTCTAATAAATAAATAAATAAACCCCGAGATGGTCGAGGGCCCCCCCCCAAAATTCCTCGCTGTTCCATAGAAACATCTCCATTCCTCGGGGTGGGGGAGTGGGATATTGATGTGTTTCTTCTTCCTAGGGGTTAGGATATGGTAAATCAGGTTCAGAGGAGGCCGAGACAATGGCCGCCATTCACGGGGTTTTTTGGGTTGGCGGTGGGGCGGCCAGCCTCGCTCCCGTCGCCCCAATGAATCAAAATATTGTTCCGCCGCGGGCTCCGGGCGGGCCCCGCAGCGCCTGCCAACTCGGCGCGAGAGGCGGCAGGTTGCGTTGCCAGGGCGACCCTCCGCCTGTAGGCCCCGCTCCAGCGCCGGCCCCTCCTGAAGACAATGTCCGGCCCAGGCAGCGCCTCCCTCGGCCCCGGCAGGCAGCCACTTCCGATGGGGCAGCAGCGCTCGCCTCGGCGACCCTCCCTCACCCTTGTCAGCGCCAACAATGGCCGGCTTCGCCCACTGAGGGCTTTCCCTTCGCCTCCCTCCCTTTCCCCCCCCCCCCAAAAAAAAAGCACCCTTGCTTTTGATCTCTTTTAAAATGAGGGAAGAAAGAAAAAGAGAGAAGGAGGGAGATGAAACAAAAGTTAGCCAGAAAGGAGCCAAGAAATCGATTTCTTTATAGCAGGAATTCTCAACCTGCGGCCAGTGGGCCAGATGTGGCCCACTGCACCATTTCATGTGCCCCCCCCCCACCGCCTTCACCACACCCAGAAGTGCCATGTGGTGGAGCAAGAGCAAAATGGCCATCCGGCCTCTGAAGCTGTCTGAGGGAGCTTGACCTGGGGACCCAGCTTGAAAAGATTGAGAATTCCTGCTTTATAGAGTTGGTGCAGAAAGGCCTGTAAGGTTTTACTTAGGGGACGAAGCCATTCTATTCTACATGTGTTATGGAGCATCCTTCCCCCCCCCCCTCGCTTTCCATTCATTTCTTCATTCAGGTGGTAGGATGCCAAGGTTTGCACTGCAGCACACCTTAGTAAAGGTAAAGGTCACCCTTGCTTGAAAGCCAGTTGTATCCGACTCTACGGTTCAGTGCTCATTTCCATTTACTGGCAAAAAGCCAGCACTGTCTGTGTCTGCAGATGTTTCTGTGGTCATGTGGTAGGCATGATGATGCCAGAAAGCATGGAATGCCATTAAATTCCAGGCCAAACCAGTATCTGTTCATCTACATGCAATTTCTTGCTTTCCTCCTGTTAGGTTGACAGGAGTTGGGATAGATGTGGTCTCGATCTGTTACACAGCACTTGGGTCTCAAACTGCTGACCTGCCTACTTTGTGTTTGTCAAACTCAGAGTCTTAACCAATAAGCCATCACAGCCCTTAGTAAAGGTAAAGGTTACCATTGCTCAAAAGCCATTCGTATCTGACTCTAGGGTTCAGTGTTCATCTCTGTTTACAGCCAAAGAGCCAGCGCTGTCTGCATCTGCAGACATGTCCATGAACATGTGGCAGGCATGCATGCCTAGACATTGGAGTACACAGAAAGCTGTTTAACTCCCCACCAAAGTGGTCCCTACAGTACTTGCAATTTCTTGCTTTCAAACTGCTAGTTTGGCAGGAGCTGGGACAGAGATGGGAGCTCATTCCATCATGTAGTACTCAGGTCTTGATCTGCTGGCCTTCCAGTCACAGCCCTCACACCCCTCTATATAATGGGGAAACACAGGAAGTTACAAGGTCCACCAGGGGGCACTGAAGTGAAACCTCTCCCAAGTTGTTCCGGGTCAAAGGATGGTGGGAGGGGGCAGAGTACTATGCTCTTACTGATATTTTGGGCAGGTAAATGTGTCAAAGGGCCACAATCAGTGGTGGGATGTCAAAAATTTTACTACCCCACCATGACATCATCACAGTGTGGGTGGAGCTGACGTGATGATAACATGGGCAGAGCCAATGTCATGATGTTGTGGGCAGGGCCAAAGAAAAAAAAATAAAATAAAAATAAGCACACACACACACACACCTCAACCCAGGCTAGCAGCTTCTCTTCCTCCTTCCCGCTTGGGTGGACAGCAAGGAGACCGTGCATACGCTCCAAGCACTGTAGGCGTCCATGCACACCAAGTGCTTGGCGCACATGCACAGTGAGGGAACCAGTGAAAAGGTAAGCCCCGAAGGTGGTTCCCCCCAAAAGCTGCTGCCGGTTCTCCGGGACACTGGGAAAAGGTACTACCGGTTCTGGAGAACTGGTACGACCCTGTTACATCCCATCAGTGCTGCATGACAGAGTGAGCTCCCATTGTCTGTTGCAGCTCCTGCCAACCTAGCAGTTCAAAAATAAGAAATTGCAAGTAGATAGATAGGTACTGCTTCAGCAGGAAAAGAACAGTTCCAAGTGCTTCAGCATCTAATCATGCTTGTCACATGACATGGAAATGTCTACAGATGCAGATAGTATTGTGACTGTGGCTGTAAACGGAGATGAGCACCAACCACTAGATTCGGATATGACTCCCTTTCGAACACAGGAGACCTAAATGTGTCAAGCAGGCATGTAGTGGTAAATCTTATGGATTCCTATAAGTAAAACAAGCCATTTTTCACTGAACTACTACACAAAATTGTGGGAATTTTGACCAAATATATTTTCAATAAACTTTTATTATATTTATTATCACTACCCAGGAAACATATTACTAGAGGAACCAAAGATCAATCATGCATCCTAACGTTTTCCTTCCAGATTACTTATGGAAAACTTCCTAATGTGTCCAGTATTAATTGTTACTCCTTAACTCTGAGCAGAAAAGCTCCTTTTAACATATATATTCTAGGTATGACCTTCCAGTTGTCAAGTTTAGTGTCTTACCCATTAAGCCATCACAGTCCCTCATCTTGTTTACTAATCATTAATCAAACCGTTTTGATGTGCTCTTTCTTTACATGCTATATTCAGCAGAGATGAAAGGAATGTACAGATGTAAAGATCCCCATATGGAAGAGAAAGATGTTAATTTTGGATGCTTGAAGTTTGCTTTATTAATACTGTACATGGGTTTTAACACAAAACTGACACATGTCTGTCAATTCAACTAGCACATTACAATTACTACCTCTACTAGTATTTAATTAACTGCGTTACTTCTAATAATGCAGCCAGACCTTTTTATCTCCTGTCTCTTTTTAATATGTGGTGCAGATGTACCACTCTTTCTAATCCTGACTGAACTGATTGATCTATGCAAACTTTGCATGAGTAACCATGAACAGAAGCTTTAGGAATCCTGGTCTTGCTTTGAAGGCATGATTTCTTCCCGGCACTCTTATTTTCCCTGAATTACAGGAGCTCATCAGATATGCAACCAGAGAGTCTGTTGTTTGTTTGTTAGTATCTGACAGGCTATAGGGAGCAGAGACTGGGATTCCAGTGGGAATTGTTTTTTGCTTTTTAAAAAAAAGGTTGCTAAAGAAAAATGAATAAAAATTTATTTGAGATCCCTTATTCTGAAGATGGGCAAGATGATTTCAGAGGCAGAGAAGACTTAAAGCAGAGCACAGGCATGAAACTGTGGGGTTTAGATTATTTTTTTATTTCTGTTATACAGTTAAAATGCTAAGCTACTGTTGTTTAACACACAACACACACACACAAACACACTGGTTTGACTGAAGTCTAGGAACAGTGTTAGCACAACAGACTGAATAATGGGTACACCCTATCCTTTACATGAGTTGTAATCTTTCCCTAAGGGAGAAAAAATATGGCTATTGAAAGAGAAGTTCTGATTATTAATTGGGCTATTCATGCTCTGAGGAATTACTTCCTAGACACTGCATTCAAACTGATCATTAACCTTGCTCCTTTCCAGTGGCTCCAGCAGATGAGACATTACAACCCTGTAGTACTGTGTTGTTGTTGTTGTTGTTGTTGTTCGATTTTTATGCTGCCCCCCTCACATACAGAGACTCTGGGCAGCTCACAACGAAATAATATATAACAGTTGCAAGATTAATAGCACAATGTCAAATAACAAAACAATCCAAATAATCCTCAATTACAATTACAAAATGAGCGGCAATCAAAAAGAAACAAAACATCAGAGCTATGAATCATATAACACAATCTCATATAGCAACAATTACAAAATACTATAGCAATACATCATATAAAACATTTCAAAAATACATTAAAAAAACAACATGACAATACCACAGCCTCTCTACCCATAGCAAAGTCCTGCAGCACATAGCTACAGCGGCCCTCTGGGTTCTGGTCCCAGGTGGGCCCATGATGTATCTTGATCTCCAACCTTATGCATTTACTATCATGTATAGAAAAGCGAAGGCCCATGCTAATAGTGTCTGTTAATCCCAGCAGGGTCGCTTAATACTCACAAATAAAGAGATGATGGTCAAGGGAGCATGTGAGGACATAGAGAATGATGCAAACATCCTGTCAATGGGCCATCTCACCTTCCCTGGGACCCAACCAAATTCCACACAATTATTTCCCCAGGGGACCTGGGTAAAAAGTAGCTGACCTCTGATTCTCCAAGGGCCTACAGACCAAAAGAAGAAGCCAGTGACAAGGAGGAACCCAACAGGAACCCCGGAAGAGAGAGTCAAATGGAAAGCCAAGGAACAGAAGAAAGCATGGGAATGAAGAAGTGACCCCTGTGGGTTGGTGGGAGGACCCTAGGAACCTGGGCCTATAAAGGATGGCAGCAAAAGATAAATGGGTGAATAAAGAGAGATTCAACCCATCAGTGCAACCTGATGACTTTGCACTGAGCAGTGGGTTGGGTTCAATGGCCTGATAGGCTTCTTCCAACTCAATTATTTTGTGATTCTGTGACTGAGAAAGAGTAGTAGAAAGAAGAAGGCTCTTGGGCAATGCAGTAGAGCAGTAGTTCTCAACCTTTTAAATCCAGGGGCCTCAGACAGCTTTGTGGGCTAGATGGCCATTTTGCCCTTCCTCCACCACCTGGCACTTCTGGGTGTGGTGGAGGCAGTGGGGGACACCAAAAATGGCACCATGAGCTGCATCTGACCCATGGGCCGCATGTTGAGAATCCCTGCAGTAGAGAGTCCTGAGGAAGAATCAGACCTCTTGGACATCAAGCTACCAGGGGACCCTGAATCACCTGGAGACTGGGAATACAAAGTACTGTGCAAACATCTTAGGCTACTAGCAGCAAGTTTGGGAGGAATTTAATAGGTGATGTTTGAGGGTAAACTCAGCCTCCAAGCTGCCTAAACACACCAAAATTGGAGAGAACTTTCTATCAACTATCTTCACAACCCTTGCCAGGTCCATTGAAGTTTGGAACTATGGTGTCTGAGTTATGCCCCCCACTCCAAATCACTCAAACTAGCTGGTGGTGGCCTACCTAAGACTTTCACACAGTACTGTATATATAAAGATGACTCATGGACTAGGGTACTGGTCCAGCTTTGGCTGCCCCCGAAGAAGAAGCAGAGTGGCACTTGACCACCACCACCCCTCTCCTGTTTTATACGATTCTATCCTATTCTATGTTATATAACAACACAGTGTTGGCTTGTAAAACCCAGACAGAGAAGTGTGCTCAAACCATCATGCAATACCCGGGTCTTGAACTGCAGACTTGCCAGCTTCTCAGATAACAAGATAAGCTTCTTAGCCACTGAGCCACCGCAGACCCTTCACTTAAGAGATAAAGTGACAGCATTTCAGCTGTTGTGCCCAAACTGTGTAACATCTTCCTGAGCATATTTTTCTCATACCAATATTGTGTTCTTTTCTGTATCAATGATTAAGTGACTTCTCATTCTCCCTGGTGTTTAAATGATGTACAATTTTTGAAACCTTGCAAATGTCCACATTTTATTTGCACAGTAGTTTGTTTTTAAGATAGGATTTCATTCCCCAACCTCAACCCAAACATTTGAATGACGTAAACCACCCAGCAATGGGATCTTTTGAAGAGTGGGTATTAATATTTTTCAATAAAGAATGGCACAAATATGTCTGATAGCTGGAAAGATTCTCTCATGGTCTACTGATGAGGAAGGCTGGAACTAATGTCTGAAAATGCTGATGGTTAAATCTCCTTGTTCCTTTATGCAACAGCACATGGGAACTGTTGACTACAGTCTCCCCTTTCTTCAGCTAAGATAATACACACACTTACTTTAATGACAGTCTGATTTATATGATTGGATAGACAATCTAAATAGTCATCTGAACTACTAATACAAGACTCCTCCAGCCTGTACAGCTGTAGGAGTTGCACAGTATTTCTGCAAGGAGGAAGGAGGAGGACGAGGATGAGGACGACGATAACGATGACAACCACAACAATGACCACAACAACAACAACAACAACTTGGGCAAGCTAAGATTCTGCTAGTCTCAGTTTAACCTATTTTGTGAAACCCCAAAGTTGAGACTTGACATAAAATTTCTCCAGACCAACCAGGTTTGATTCAGAATTTAGAATTTCAGTTGCACAGATCAAGTTTTATAGATGAACAGATTTAAATGGGAACCAAAACAGATATCAGCAGGTCTAAATTGTTTCTGAAAGATCTGATGATTCAAATACTGAAACAAAGTCAGGTAGTAGGCAAAATTCTGTTGTATAACTTTTTGTCAGTGTAGTTTGGCTCAAACAGTGGGGAAAAATTAACGTAAGCTCATGGAAAGCTTACTACACCCCTCCCCTCTTTTAAGTTCCAATATTCACTATGACAAAAAGAGCCCTAGGAGGCTTTGTAGGAATAGGAAGATTTCCTTGATATTAAATAAAATGTTTTGTTGCCTATTCTGAGTTACACTGACACAAAATTGTGCCAAATGGATTTTGACCATTATGTCTTCATAGTGTTGCAAACAACATCATAGAAGGAAAAGATAAGTTTTGTGGCTTTAAATGGACAACACTAAAAATAACTCAAAACTACAGTAATTGCATTTGAATCAATGGAGCTACAGAAGAGTTGACTCACCAAATCCCTACTATTCAATGGGCCTACTCTAGTGTGACTTACTATGCTAAGCAACAGGCTCTCTGACCATAATTCATATCTAAACCCCAGCCAATGCAGCATTTTCTTAACCTTGTCCTAATCAAATGTGTTGGACTACAACTGTAGACATAACTGCCACCTTAGTCATGTAACACTTTTAAAGGTTTTTAAAATTAGAAAAAGCTGCTATATGGGGTAATTATCCACTTACAGTATAAATCAAAATGGATGTAATAAAATAAAAATAAATAAAATAAAACACTGGCATTAACTCCCACTGGTTTCAACTTGTTCACTTGTACAAACCTAGTTCTTCATCATTACATGGGTTTCAACAAATCTGGTTCATGTTCTTCATGAAATCACTTCCAAAAAAAGTATGAATGAAGATAATCTCCATTCCTTCAGAGTGGGGAACTATACATTTGCAGCCACACTTGGAGCTAACACATTAAAAAGTCCTCTTATTATTTCTCTGAGCAAAAAAATAGGACAGTATTACCTTTTAGGAGCAGTGGCTCACTATGTGTCATTTTTTTAAAAAGACATGATTATCTTCATGTGGTTCATTGGTGGGTCTGCCAACTTCTAAAGGTTGAAAATAAGGGTCTGCTGTTGCTCAGAAATGTGTGAGATCCTGTCCCTTTTTCTCTCTGGCAACTAATCAATCCCAGAAATGTAGAATGCTGCTGTCCACATCTTCCAAAGTTCCTAGAGCATTCCATTTCTCTGTTGATTGGATATCCTAGACCACGAGTGCCCAAACTATGGCCTGGGGGCTGGACGTGGCACCCAATACCAATTCATCCAGCCCACGAAGCCCTCATCACTCCTGGAAGCAAAGGTAAAATGTGCCTGTATGAGTGCATTTTACTTCCACTTCCAGGAACTACAAGGGCTTAGTGGGCTGGATGAATTGGCATCAGGTTCTGCATCTGGCCCCCAGACCATAGTGACCAGCTCCCTGAATCATGTGAACAGCCTGCAGCCTAAAAGTTTGGGCATCTCTGTCGTAGACTTAGCAGGCTGTCTCCCATACTTCCTAGATTATGTTAAACTCATTAGAGAAGAACAAGACCAGTTTCTCTACCAGTCAAAAAAACAAGTCCCTGTTTTCAAAATAAGAGTAGAACAGTCCCTCTCCCCATACTCCTTACGTCGCATTAGCAATTACACTTATATCACCCCCATAGTGCTTAGTGCACTCTCTTCTCCTTCTGCTTCTCCTTCTTCTGCCATATCTGATTCTGAATATTGGTGATCATCATGGTGATCAGCCATGAAGACTGTCCTGCAAATTTAATGCAGTGGCCTTTCATCTGCCTTCTGCATTGCAGCATGACCCCTGTACCACTGATCCTGCTCCTCAAGTCGCTTTCTGGTTCTGAGCTCTTTTGGCATGGAATGTCCTCCTTTGGCACGCAAAGTCCTCCTGAAGCTGCTGTCCTCCATCAAGATAGATTCAAGTGGGATTTAATCCACCTGGGGACCATCACCCTCCCCTGTGAACTTCTCCAAAGCTGTTAGTTCTCAGGGTGATCAGGTTAGTTAACCACCACCTGATGCTTGGCATTGAGTCACTGGCAGCATGGTCTACAATATTACCATAGCAGGACAACCTGGCCAGACTTGCGTGCACTCTCTGGGCAGGTTAAAGATATATAGAACTTTGCCCTCAACATGCTAGGTAATCATTTTACCAACCTTAGAAGGATGGAAGGCTGAGTTGACCTTAATCCCCACATCAGGATTGAATTCACAACATTTTGGCTGCAGTATGGCAGTTTAACCTTTGCACCACCAGGGCTCTTACATAAATAAAACAACTGAACAGTAACTGTTGAAACTCACGTGATGGTGACAGTAATGAGATTCCTGTTGCAGCTGGTAATAAATAATTGAACACCCTACTTTTGAAAAATAATGTTTCCAGCTCTTATCGACAGCACTTCAGTCTTGTTTGAATTGAGCCTCAACTTGCTAAAGAAGGCTGTGATCTGCTCTAGTGCATCTACTCTTTCAAGTACAGTACTGTAGTTCCAAAGGAGAGAGATAGAGGGAGAAAGGATAGTGTGTCATCAGTAGACCAATGACAATGCACTCCAATTCCCCAAACAGCCACGCTCAGTAGTTTAACACAACTACTGAACAGCAACAGAGTTTGGATGACACCATGAAGGACTCTGAAGCAAAGATACTATACGGTTGAGGAGAAATCTTACAGTACTACCTCCTGGAAGCAATCATATGAATTGAATCCCTTCAGGGGAATACTAACTACATCCAGGACAGACAATCACACTACAAGAGAAATGTGGTAGACCATATGAAGAGTCATATGAGAGGTCCAGAAAAAAAATACTGGGGTTGCACTCACCTCCTCTCCTTCGCTTGACAGAGGAAATCCCACAAGGAAATCAAGTGCTAAACCCAGGCCAAAACTACAACCAAAATGATGTCATACCATTAATTTCCTCAAAGAGAAGCTAGATCTGGTCTACAAACAGATACTTTAACACTTTGTCTCACTCTTGTCCGGTATTATGAAAATGTGGGAGGAAATGTGTCTGTGTTTAGTGTCTCTTGTAACTTCATTATTTCACAAATTTCTATTACATTCCTCTACCCTCTCAAGTCATCTGCCTTTTTCTTAGACTGAACAAGGTACAGTACTTCATTCCTTGGCCTTTCTGCATTATAAGGTGCATCAACTCCTTTGTATCTTTGGTTAACTTTTTCTGAACCTTTCTAGCCTTGCAATGTTCTTTTCATAAGATGAAAGTTGTAAATCATACTCTAAAATGCAGGTGTGCAGTAGAGACTGACCAACATAATGTAATGTTTGTGGCCTGATCATGAGCAAAGGTAAAAGGTCACCCTTGCGTGAAAGCCAGTTGTATTTGACTCTAGGGTTCAGTGCTCATCTCCATTTACAGCCGAAGATCCAGTGCTGTCCGTGTCTGCAGATGCTTGTATGAGCATGTGGCAGGCATGACTAAACACCGGAACTAGTTAATCTTTATAGTACCTCAATTGTTTTTGCTTTTGTTTTCTACAAAAGAACAGGGAGACACCTGTGAATGTGAAAACAGCAAGATAGAAAGATGGTTGATATTGTGAGCTATAGCATTAAGAGAAAGAGAAAAGAGACTGAAACTGAGTAAGCAAAGCAATCACACTTATATTTTGCCCCATAGTGCTTAGTGCACTCTGTGGGTGGTTCACAAGTTAATTAGCATTTTGACCCCAAAAGGATGAGTCAACCTTGATTCTAGTCAGGATCAAACGCACAACCTTTTGGTTGCAGTACATCAGTTTAACCACTGCATCACCAGGGCTCCTGGTGTAACCGAGGGGGGAAATGGATTTCAAGAAAGTAAACCATCCAGACAGGTGGTGATGAAAAGGGATTTCTCTTTGGAATGCAGATGAAAAAGCAAAGTGAATCAGTAATGGTTAAAAAGGAAGCACAGTGTTAATATTGCATTGAGTTCCCTGCACATTACATAGCAATATAGCCCTTTTGAAAGTGGGAGTAAGGAATAAACATGACAGGAAGGTTGGTTTGAGCTATGCAAAACATTTATTATTGATACTAGCCATTTATTCCCAACCTTTGCTAATAATCCTAAACAAGAAATTTTCTTCTTTCTTTCTTTTTTTTTTTTTTTGCCAGAGCTGCACAAGAGTAGATTCCCCCACCCCCACCACTGAGCTCTTTCCTCTTCTAAGGCAGTGGTGCCCAAACTAAGGCCTAGGGGGCCCGGGTGTAGCTAAAATACACCCATATGGGTGCGTTTTACTTCCACTTCCAGGAGCGATGAGGGCTGCACCCAGCCCCGGGCCATAGTGACCAGCTCCCTGAACCACATGATCAGCCCACGGCCCAAAAAATTTGGGCACACCTGTTCTAAGGGAATGATAATATTTAGTGCGACCAAACAAAAGTGCACAAAGCATAGACAAGACCCTAGACTCTGTCCAACTCTCTGCCAAGTTTACACTCAAGAGCAGCCCGCAGAGAACTGTAAATCAACGTCTCAAAATGGGAACTTCCAATGAACTTTCAAAGGTTCCCACTTGGAACACCTAGAGGCCGGTTTTAATATACTGTACTGACTTGGCTATCCTGGAAAAATATGTATATAATAGTTTGGTGAGAAACCGCTTCTGTCGAGCTCTGCAACTGATGTGTCCATAAAACTACACCTCCCAGGGTACCAAGGTGAAAGGGGACACCGGCCAGTCCGCTTTAAATCAGGAGCGCGAAGATGCCTTCGCCTTGCCAGTCGAAATCAAGACGGCCAAATTTGAATCGCTTGGTTTTCCGCAACAAAAGCTCGGAAAGCCCTTCTTAACCTGAGGTAACCTCTTCTTAAAGCTACAGTTCCCCACAATTGTGGGATCCAGGGTGGGGAGAGTTGAAAAGGGCGTCCCCTCTTGGTTTCGTAGACTTTCAGGTGGGTTGCTTTGGTAGGAGAGGCCGCTGGGAAAGTAAGCTGTTGCCATGGGAACCGTGTAACGAAGGATGCTTGCAGCTTTTCCAAGCAATAACTTGGGAATCGGAGAGTAGGAGACATTCCTTTGCCTCTCCGCTGCTTCCTGTCTGTGAAACCAGCTTCTCCCTCTTCTGTCCTTCATTAGTTACCAGGTTGGAAATTAATGGATCATACCAATTAATTGAAAGAATGTGTGGCTAGTGACTGGAACTGGCTGTGCCCCCATCCTAAAAATTCCAAGTGAGGCCCTGTATACTTTGAAGCACCATTGTAATGTTTTTTAATTATTAAATATTTTAAGAAATGTTCCCTTGCAGCCCCTATCTTCTTGGGAGCATTGGTGGTGAATATCAGAAGAAATGCCCTGTTAGGTATTGTTTTGAGGAGTCTTCTTCTTTCATGTCCTGATCAAACCCTGAACTGCCAAAATGAAGCCACTTTCTTGATGTTGTCATTGGCCAAAATTAAATCCTCATCAGTGCATGTTTCTGGCAGACCAGTAAATGAGCTGAATTCTGTATCTCTCTGCATTCACACCTCGTGTTGATATCTACCAGCAGCCCCCACTTGAGCATGTTGGTCTTACATTTAGGGACTCTGACCCTCAGTTCCTTGTCTATATCCTCCTTTAATGATGCTCCTTGCCCAGTGAGCTCATTCCTCCATCTTTTAATTTGGTTAAAGGAACTGGTTAAAGGAACTGGGGACACTGTATTGATCAGTGTATGAGCCACAGTCTCCTTTCATGGGTTATTGCCTTACAATTCCCATCAGAATTATGAGGGATGACTGTGGCCGCTAGAATATAGAGAACAACTTCAAGCCACTGAATCTTATCCTTGTTATGAATTAAGCAATTTATTGTAACATCAGCTTGCGGTCAAGGAAGTTCATGCAACAAAACTAAGTGTGCATACCACAGCAATGAAAACCTGTCAAGATCCCTCACTGACATCATCCTGCTCAATTCTTATGAACAAATGTGGGTAGCTCTTGAACTGTATTGTTATTGTTGCCCTCCAACTTTTGAAAACAACATGCATTTTGTTTCTTTTCAAGAAAAGACCAAGATGTGGCAAGAGACACTGGACTCTTCAACCAGCTGCTCCTCATAAACCCAATCCCAATGTCGACTCAACCTCATTTGACATTCTTACCAAACTACTGCAAATCACCAAAAGATTTCCCAGTCAATCTAAAATCTAGAGCTACTGCCTGTCCACCTTTTTTTTACTAGAAATACTTATTCAAGATGTTGGTTCTATTGCTACTGTCCAGATTAAGACTAAAAAAAATCTAGAATGCACAAATTGTACTGAAAGGAGGCGTTAAGAAGAAGCTCTGCTTCTCCTCTGCCCTGGCACAGGGTAGATGGCAGACTATCGAAGCCATTGGTCTGAAAACAAAGAATTGGATGCTCACAAGAGGAAAGAACCCTAGGATGAGACTCAAGCAGGTAAGCAAGAAAGATCCCTAAGAGTTCCACAGTGCCACCGCCCATACAAAGAAACACTGCTTCGAGAGATAAATGGGGGAGTAACCCACGCAGTCTGTTCTTCAGTCCACTTTGGTCAAACTGAATGGAGAATAAAAGGAGAGGTTTTCAAATGAGACAAACCCCATCAGGAAAAAGAATACACAGAAGGCAAACATAGAAGGAAATAGCAATTGCAATTGCACTTATATACAGCCCCATAGCACTTAGTGTACTCTCTGGGCAGTTCACAAGGTAATTAGTATTTTGCTTCCAGCATGCTGGGTACTCATTTTACCGACCTAAGAAAGATAGAAGGATGAATCAACCTTGATCACTGTTGGGATCGAACTCACAACATCATCAGTTTTGGCTGCAGATCACATGCCTTTTACTGAGGAGGAGGATGGTAATGTGCAATCATGTATTTACTTGTTATATTTTTATCATATCTTTCTCGCAGCAAGCCCAAAGCAAAGTGCAAAGTCACCACATACACATTTGATCCTAACAACAACCTTGGGAGATAGGTTAGGCTGGGAAAGAATGGCAGACTAGGGTCACTGGGTGAGTTGGAGACTGACTGGAGACTTGTGTGAAGGTATGTCACATCCCAATACAATAAATACAGTGACGGAAACACTGGATCAGCCTCTGGTTTTTATTTATTTATTTTCGGCTACTCACCTTACAGGACTGCCATGAAGGTAAGCTGTGGAGGGGGAGTTCTCTTTCGGTAGCCTTAAGCTCATGGGAGAGAGGGATATACCTGTAACTAACGAAATCGGTCAGAACTCTTTGAAGTTTAAGGGCAAAACCATCCCTATATATAGTATATTGTTATTATTATCCCCCTATTCATCCAGTATAGCAGAGTGGGTAGAGGAACTAGGTTTTAGGTCGATTTGTGTTTAAGTCCACAGCCATTAACTCCTCAAGCTTTTTATTTTAACTTGAAAACCCTCTTAGGGTCGCTAGAAGTATTATGAAATTTTAGGACACACACACACACACACACACACACGCCAGCTTTCTTCATGATTATGTAGGTCTTCCCATTTACTGTTCTTCCCAAATGATCCCAAACTAGATTTCTGATTTTGTGTGGGATCTCATTCTTAAAAGCTTTGTAGGGCTCTCAACAGCCTAGCCTACCAAAAAAGAAATAATCCAATAAAAGATATCCTTATTGCCGTGAACAATGTCAAGAAATTCTGTCCATCTCTTTCTATCCTGACCTTTTTTTCTCTTCCTTTTTGCCCATATTTTGGAGAATTGCATAGAAACCACACCCTACAACTCTTTATACCAGTGTATCTCAATGTACACACCTGAGACTACATGCAATGAATACTAAGCAAGTGCCTGTGATCTTTGCAGTTAAAGGACAAGTTTTTATATATATATGTTTTTATTTTTTTTGGACTTAAATAGAATGAGAACCAGAGATATATAAGTAGATACAGTGTCAAACTCGGAAATAGAAGACTTGGTTCATGGGTGGGTGGGATTGACAATGGTATACCATTCCTTTAACATCTCACATACCTCAAAAACCACCTTAAGTTGTAAGATACTTTAGGGCACATAACAGTATTAATGAACAAGACTATGGTTTTACATTGAACAAATGTCAACAAAAACAACTTTCCAAACCTCAACCAATGGGCAATTAAATGAATGTTGGGCCAGATTTCCTCTACATACACTGTGACTTCCACACCACTAGATTCAGACTAGAGTAAACCTTCAGCTTGCTCTAAAATTCCAAAGAAGTTCAGCAGACCTTATTCCTAGGATGATGTACCTTATATTACACTCTTGTATTTCCTTGCAATCCTGATCTATCTGCAAAGATCTCATTTTCTTTGCAGAGCATTAGCATGGTTTAGGAAAAGGTAAAAGTCACCCTTGCTAGAAAGCCAGTCATATATGACTCTAGGATTCGGTGCTCATATCTGTTTACAGCCAAAGACCCAATGCTGTCTGCTTCTGCAGACATTTCCATGGACATGTGAGCAGAACACTGTTTAACTTCCCACTGAAACGGTACATATTTTTCTACTTGTAATTTTTTGCTTTCAAACTGCTAGGTTGGCAGGAGCTGGGACAGAGACGAGAGCTTACTCCAGTATGCAACACTCAGGTTTCAAACTGTTGACCTACCAACATTCCTCTTAACCACTAAGCCACTGCAGTCCACCTGCATGGTTTACCTGGAAGTAAGTGCAGCTGAAAAAAGGTAAACATATCATCAAAGATGGGGTACAGAGGTCATTATTCTTACTGATAAAACATGAAATATTAAAAATAAGATGATGAATTAGAACAAATATTTGCAATTTGGCTCACATAAGTAAATAGAAGCACGTTTAATCTTCATGCCTTATTTACAAATGCCAGGCAAAAAGCCAGCTTTTTTGCTTTTGTTTTGCTTTGCCAATTTGTTGACAGATCCATAAACTGGTCCCACCTTTCAGATATTGACTTGGCTATTATTTATTCCTTTGCTTCATTTAAAATAGATTCGATTCTGTGACTGTCAACGTCTTGTTTCACTTTTCTATCCAGTAAGCATTGCTTCATTTTAGAATGTTTATTTCTGTAGGGAAAGATGGGTCAAAAGAAGTAAAAGCATTAAGGGGTATGTAATGTGCTTCCTTTTGAAAATGATTTCACCTCTTCCATTGGTTTTCATGCAACATTTGAAATAAACTCTCAGAAAATGGAAATGTCCCCATCTTTTTTAAAAGGCTGGATAGTAATTAGCTTTATTTTCCATAAAGAACGAGAAAAACAAACAAACTCTTAGATAAAGGATCTGATCCGCTTGTATTACCCTTTCTTTCCCTTCATCTCCCGTTTCACTCCAATTCTTCACTAAGAACTATAGACAGGGTTGTGAGAAAGAGCCAGACACCTTTACATCTCAATTTTTCTTCTTTGACGCTGCCAGTCGAGGGGTGAGGGGAGCGGGAGAAACGAGTTCCCTATGTGTCAAGGTTGTAAATTTCCTTTATTGGTTACAGACTGGACACAGTCCAGCCGAGCCATCGTAGAAAGCTTCTGGAAACCTAATGAGTGGACAATGGAGCCCCAACATTATAAACTCTCCAGAGGAACCACAATGAAATTAGCAAGTAATTACAAGTTTGATTGCTTATGTAGTAGATATTTCAAAAGGGCGGGGCGGGGGAGGGAATCAAGGCATATACCTACCAAGGAAAACGCTTGCAACACAATTAAAAACTTGGTTTTTATTCTTTCAGAAAATTTCCCCTGGAATCTTTAGGAAGGTCTGTCTCCTGTCTTCCAATAATAACCACGGAACAAATGTGTCCGAAACTCCCTCTCCCTCGCCCCAAGGAGGAACTTTTTACATTTGGAACGTTCAACATCTTACATTTGGAACGCTCAACGTCTTACATTTGGGACGTTCAACGTTCCAAAGACAAAGTATTTCAGAAGTGTAGTGACACTCGGTCCCCAGCTGCGTTAAGCTAGAAGAGTTTGCGCTTAAACTGAATTTAGCACTGCTCTTATTTTAAACATTTTAGACTCTTGCTGTAAACTCAATACGTTTATGACGTCACTCTAGAGCACACGTCACTCGACCGCAAGTTCCAGAAAAATCGGTGACAGCCTTCCAACTAATTTACCGGATGTCAGCAAAGCTTCTTTCGAAGCAACTCTGTGCGGGCCCCTTTAAATTATTTTGAAGTCCAGAAAGAAGGGGTTCCTTGAACGCTCTTGTTTGACTTCAGAAGCTGGATTACAGCGTATATGTGCGCCTTTATGACACAAGTAGCATCCCCCCCCCAAAAAAAAAAAAAAGAAACACAAGAGGCAAGGAAGCGAGTTTAGATCTAGACAAGTTTTTGCTCTTTAATGTGTTTCCTCTAACAACGTAAGGGCCACTACGTCTATGAAATGTATTGTTTAGCAAGGCTGGAATAGCATACACTCTTAACCATGAATCAGTCTTCTTTTTGAGCAGAGGCCTCTAGTAGTTCGAGGTCGCTGCAAATGCAATCACCTCATAGAACCTCTGAACTCCTACTTAGAAATAGGTCACATTGAGTTCTGTGGGACATATTTCTGAGAAAGTATTCTTTGGGTGGCAGAGCTTCTACTTTCTTCTAACTAATACACTCCTTTTAATAGCTACTGTACTTTCTCTCCCCCTCCACCTGCTAGGATGTACCGCCTTAAGAAAGAAATATTCATCCTCCTTATTAGGTCGTAATGGTAAAGGTCACTCTTGCTTGAAAGCCACTCCTATCCGACACCAGGGGTGATGCTCATCTACGTTTACAGCCAAAGAGCCAGCGCTGTCTGCGTCCGCAGACGTTTCCGTGGTCATGCGGCAGGCATGACTAAGTGCCGGAGCACACAGAATGCTGTTACCTTCCCACCAAAGCAAAACCCATTTATTTACTTGCAATTTCTTGCTATCAAACTACAAGGTTGGCAGGAGCTGGAACAGAGACAGGAGCTCATTCCGTCTTGCAGCACTTGGGTCTCAAACTTCTGACTTAAGTTCAGCATCTCAGCCTCTAAGCCACTGCAGTTCTATGCATCCTCGTAGGCTGTTGTAATTTAGGGGTTCTGTCTGTTCTAAATCAGTACTTTTAGCACCTGAAAAAACTTCCAGGAATGCTTCCCTTGTAAAGGGCATATTAGAATGGTGGTGATTTCAAATGTTCCGTCGCCAGATGTGGCTTCGACTTGAAATCTCTCTTGCCTGGATTGCAAGACACACACATGCACACAATAAGCGGGGGAGTCTAGTAGTGGTCACTCTTGTTGCCAAACCCCCGTGTTTGACTTTCTTCGCCCACCCCACCCGCCAAGCGAATCTCTCTGCTCAACGGAGCCAGGACTGTCTGCTTGCCCTTGCTGGCTCGTGGGAAGGTAGTGACCGCAACCACTTACTAGCCTTCCGCTAAAACGCTGACTAACGACTAACTTCCGTTCCTTAGGCTATAGACGAGGCTTTTCTAAACATCGCGTCACAAAACGAGCATGTAACCCTTTTCCGTCTGGCGATCGTTTCGTTGCACATTTTTGCGGGAGTAAACATTAAAGAAGGAGACCGCGGTGGCTACGTGGTTAAGACGCTGAACTTGATGACTGCAGGTCAGTAGTTCGAGACCCGAGTGCTGCTCGACGGAGTGAGCTCCCGTCTCTCTCCCGGCTCCTGTCAGCCTAACAGTTCGAAAGCGAGAGATTGCGAGCAGATAAATAGGTGCCGCCTCGATGGGACGGTAACATAACAGTGTTCCGTGCGGTCTGGCGTCTAGTTATGCTTGACTCATGACCACGGAAGCGTCTGCAAGCGCAGAAAGCGCTGGCTCTTGGGCTGTCAACGGAGATCAGCACCGCCCCCTAGAGTCGGGCACGAATGGCTTTTGACCAAAGGAGACCTTTATTAGGCGTTAATAGTTCTGGGCTTATTTGCTTGTCTCTTCCACCGTGCTTAATATTTCCATTAGTGCAAAATAGCGTCTCCTAGTCTCCCTAGATCCGTCAACATTTCCAGGAAAATCAGGGAACTGCGATCCTCTTCCCACGCTTACGTGGAAATGGAAGATCAATGGAGCTTGCTTGCGAGTAAATGCTTTTAATTCATTGTATCAGCGGGGGAACAATGTCATTCCAGGACACCATTAATCATTAAATGTATATGCACGGGAGTCTATGGCAAATCTGTCTCGCAGCAGTCGGGGGATGAGAAAACTCCTTTTAGCTTATAGATTCTTCTTAGATAGTTTAGAAAGTTTACTGCAGGCAATGTTTAGAATGGGTAGAGAAGCGGAAGGATGCCAGACTACTATTGCTGCTTCCTAACGTCAGGGTACTGCAGGACTTTGTCCCAGCTCCTGCATAACTAGCGGTTCGAAAGCAAGAAATTGCAAGTCGATAAATAGGGACCACTTCGGTGGGAAGGTAAACAGCGTTCCGTGCACTCCGGTGTCTAGTCATGCCTGCCACATGACCACGGAAATGTCTACATAAGCAGACAGCGCTGGATCTTCATCTTTGAAACAGAGAGGAGCACTGAAACCTAGAGTCGGATATGACTGGCTTTCGAGCAAGGGAAAGCTTTACCTTTACCTTACCGTCAGAGTTATTGCTACAGTACTTGCTATCATTCTGTTTGCCTTTCTAGTAAGTTTTCGAAATCAAAGATTCGCTTATCTGACTTAGTTTTGAGGTGTTTAGCGTCAAGGAACACTGCGAGCAAGAAACCTTCGTTTTCAGGACGAATCGTTATTCATTACTTAGGTTCTTCATTGTTACAGGGCATGCGGAATTGCTTCTCAATTGAAGAGCTTCCGAGAGCCTGTTTTGCAGCGCGATCCACAGTGTAGCTAGGCAGAAAAACCTGATCAGAAACTGAGGACGACTGCGGACAACAAATGCATTTACGTCAAACAGGAAAGATTGGACTGCTTTCAGTTAAACACGTTCAGGGTTGAGAGGCTAGGTGCCATTGAACTTGAACTGCTTCGTCTGACCGTAAAATCAAGAAATTCGTGTCTGAGAATCTTTACGGGGTATGGGGTGTAACTGAGCGACTCTTAAAAACATCTCCTCTAATCTTTGCCCACGAAATCCATGTGACACAAATCATTAATGTGCCCATTTTACAGAAGGGAAAAGGGAGAACTAATAACTCAATTATAGCCCTCCAACTGAGCACAAAGCTGAATAGAGGGGAACCCCGGGTAGACTTTGTCTCTCAAATTTCACACTCTTAAGCTTTTGTCCAAGCCCACACCAAACTGAGATGCAACTGAGAGGATGTTGGGAAAATCAGGGGAAAGCTGGCTTCAAGCAAAGTCTTGATCTTGGGAGCTCTCAATGTCAATGTCCATAAAACGGGCTGCTAATTAGATTCCCACGGAAGCAACGCTGTTTTGAAGGTCTCAGAGAAAGCGCTTGGAGCTGGAAGTGCTGGAATCCAATATCGCAGCCACTGCAATACTCAAGAGTAAATCTCAGTGAGTTAAATGGTTCTTAATAGCAATATAATTGTGTGTCATCAAGGCGACACTTCCCAGGGTTTTCCAGGTAGGTAAAGAGTACTCACAAGGGGTTAACCATTCTCTTCTTCTGGGGGGGGGGGCCGACCTGAGACTGTGTAGCAGCTTGCCCATGACACATAAGCTGGCTCTTTCCCCAGGAGGCAGCGCAGGGACTCAAACTCGCCACCTTTAGGTGTGTAGCCAGATACAGTATCATAAACCTAAATATATTTAGGGTTCCATCTTAAATAGATAAAGGTAAAGGTCACCCTAGCTGGAAAGCCAGTCGTATCCAACTCTAGGGTTCAGTGCTCATCTCTGTTTCATAGCCGAAGATCCAGCATTGTTTGCTTCTGCAGCCGTTTCTGTGGACAGGTGGCAGGCATTCCTAGACACTGGAGTGTACGGAATGCTGTTTACCTTCCCACCGAAGTGGTCCCGATTTATCTACTTGCAATGTCTTGCTTCCGAACTGCTAGATTGGCAGGAGCTGGGACAAAGACGGGAGCTCATTCCGTCCTGCAGTATTGAGTATCGAACTGCTGACCTGCCGCCTTCCAGTCAGAGTCTTAGCCACTTGAGCCAATGCAGTCCCATCTTAAATACGAGATCTTAAAGCTCAGTTATCTTAATGAGACTCTCTTTTGAGTAGATGTGGTTATAGGTTTGCGCTCCAGAAAAGGTGCTTTCGTATCATCTGCCGCAATGAGTTACTGCAGAGGTTACTTTGTAAGGGACCTTCCCACCCCCAAGAAACAAACCAGAAATAATGCCTCTAAGTAAGTACCGGTAAACTAAAAGAAGGTGGATTACAGAGACACAAAGAGGGAGCAAATTGCACGTGTAGCTATTTTGCGTCTGTACTCGGAAGGTCCCTCTGGGCTTCTGAGGTGATTTACACAGGATCACACCCAACAACTCTCTGGTTCCTTGCAAGACCAAGTGAGGAGCAATAACAATTGAAACGGAACCCCATTGCAAGTTCCTGCTCTCGGAACAGCTGGCTTCTCCAATCTGGAAGGTTTTCCTTGGCCGATGACGAACAGGCTGATCAAAATTAAGAGATTGATTTTGAAATCACCACCATCTCTCGGAGGGCGCTAAAGTATGAATAAGCCCAACAAGTCTCTTGTTTCCTAAAAGAAAGGCCAAAAGGGATAACAATAGCCGGAGAGAATAACAGAAGAGGAGGATGCGGGCAGGGAGGGGATATTTCCCCAGAAGAGAGAGGGTTGCCGGGCGTTGCACTGTTAAACCCTCCCGTCTTTTTCCAGAGAAGACCTGTCAGCAAAGAACCTGCCCTGCTGAAATCGACACATCCTCCCCATAGTCTCCTAAATCCCATCCAAGCAACCCAGTTATACCGGAGTCTTGCGAGTGGACCTCGGATTGAAATCCTATCACTGCAGCCTATGAAGGCTGCAATCCTGGGAGGGTGGATTCGGGAATCAGTCCTTCGTACTCCGTCGGGAGGAACCCAATTTTTGACAATTACACCTAGTTACATTTTTTTGTTAAAAAATATCGACGCCTTATATTTATCTGCAGACAACAATCTCTCTTTCTCGTTTTCTCTTTTTCCTATCGTTGTTCGTATCCTGGGTGAATAAAACTGGCTTATCTGACTCAGGCGACATTTCCACCCCCACCCACCCCCACCCGACTCTTTCAGGACTTTGTCCTGTCTGTGTGCAGGCTTGCTTGCTTGCCTGTCTGCGCGTCCCCACCCCGCCCTTGATATCCTTGTTCTTCCACCAGCTCAACGGCCGCCTCTTTAACCAGCGACCGGCAATCATCCGACATTAATTTATACGGGCTTTTACAAATACCTAAGCCATTTAAAATGTTGCGCCGGGTTGCGTGCGTGCGTGTGGCAGGGAACATCTATCTATTGAATAGGCGGTGTCACACGGTAGCAGGCTCCCTTGTCAAGGGTGATTGTGTTTTAGGCAAACAGTTGAGCAAACATAAAGGCAAAGGTCAAGTACTGTTCAGAGGCAGGGTGTGCTTAATTCACCTAGCCAGCCAATGGGGGCAAAAGTTACATTTTCTGTTAGGCCGGCCGACCAAAGCGCTGCGAAAGGGCATTAATCCCAGCGATGCGTTTCGTCTCCTACAGAAGAAGTTGCAAATTGGGGAGGCACAGGGAACTCTTGGCCAGAAAGACAGGGTCGCCCAGAGCTTTCTGGCAATCCACGTTTCGTGCAAAGGCGTTAAATCAGTGGCTTTCCATCGCATTGTTTCCTTCGGTCTTTCCACCCGCCCACCCTTCTCTGTCTGTCTCTTCCTTTCTTCCCCAAGAAGAAAAGGGCGTCTTGACTCGTGATGACTTGATTTTTAAAATACATTTACTTGGACGGTCTTTAGCTGGGACTTTCTTCCGTACAGCTTCCCGAAGAGCGGAGCTTTCAAAGTATAAATGACAGGAAGGGACAGCAAATAGCACAAAAGACCAATAAAACAGAAGGGGAAGGTGACGCAACCGAGACAGAACTGAGACCAGAGTGGGTTGAAGACACAGCGGAGCAGCTTGACGGGAAATGTGAATCCTATACGTGAGAGAAAGACGGATACAGACTAGCAGGATGTTTGTTCAGATGGAAATCCCCTCTCTCCCAGCAAAAACCTGCTTAAGGTCAGCCCTACACGACGGTGTTGAACTTAGATGACCGAACAGCCGAAATCCGAGCCACCAGTCCGGTTTATTTGCCACCACACTGGATCTCCTTATATCCAAGCACTTTTTCAACATGGCTGAGCTATACATAAGGCTGTAAAGCGACTTCTGATCGATGGAAATATGTTTAAATTGTTTATGGGCTAGATCCCTCTTCCTAACCCTGACATTCATCATGTCTTCCCATTAAAATATACGCCTTCGCATGAGGAGGGGGATGAGGCAGATGGTTTCCATCTAGGTATAGCTCGAGGTTATCTCCCTGCATGATATTTTTTCCACAACTACTGGGATTTCCTCAATGAAAAAGAACCTCTTTCCCCGAGCAAAGGGCAGGTGAATCACCTCCAGAAGGGAATGCCTATCAAAGAAACGTAATGCGTGTATAGCCGGCTCGAATTCTTCCAATCCTGGCTTTCAGTAAATACCAGACCAGTGGCTGAGGTCCTGTAAAGATCCCGCATGCATTTTGGGCTTCAAACGTTACTTTGGACCCTAAGAGTTCTGCTAACGAGTTGAATTAAATGACATCAGTTCGGTGAAATGGCTGCTGTTGCAAAAATAAAATTGTAACAAACGACTACCAAGAGTCTTATAGCCGCCCTTATAGGCTAGGAAATTTCGTTTGACACAAGCTTTCCTGGATCGTAGCCAGGAAACTGGATCTAGCCCACTCCAGGTATTGGAAGAGATGGACTGTAACCCCTGGAAAACTTATGCCAAATAAAACATGTTGGTCTTAAAACGCCACCAAGCTCATACCTTAAATGCAATGTTAGGATTATTGTGCTATGCATCACCACACATAAATTTCAAGGGTTTTTTTTAAAAAAGTTAGCAGATTAATGAGCTCAGCCCAGATACTACTTCAACAGCCGATTTTATGCATGTTTCATCAGAAGTCCTTGCCACTGAGTTGACCTGGACTTACTCTTACATAAACTTCAAAAGAAAATGATACGGCTTTAGGTGGGATTTACATTCCAGATTCTGGTGTTCAATGACCTTCTTGGGTTTACTTGTGCTGATCATTTGCGAGCAGTTGTATGCTTGTGCATGCCATGCAGACCTTCACAGAATTTGGAAGTGTGATTTACATTGTGTTGATTTTAATTTTCAAATTATTTTCATTGTGTTTGTCCCAACAACAAACAATGCTGTCAGCTGTTCAATCCAATCATCACAGGCCTACTGTGTAAAACACACACACACACACACACACACACACACACACACACACACACACACGGGTTGGTACAATGCAAGAATGGGAAGTGAGCCCTATGGATTTCAATTACAGGCCAAACCTTAGAATATTGTTAGGGAAATAAGTCCTATTTAATTCAGTGGGGCTTTACATTCCAAATGCTGATCGAGACCTCAGCTGTTAGGTGTCCCCCCCCAACCCCAACCCCCACAAATTTCCAGCTCACAGCTCCCCTTGTGACATATTGAATGTCATTTTATACAAACTTATTAATGCCCCCCCCCAATTAGGAACCCCCTGAAGTTGCAAGTGAGATATAAAACAACTTGATTTAGGCTGGAAATAACTCCAAATTGAAAGATAACAACAAATCATATCCAGACAGGATCCAAGAGACATAGACCACTTCTGCACTTTATAGATGAAATGAATTAAAAGTACATGATCATTATCATCCCTATATATCATGGAAGTGTACCAAGCAAATTAAGAAAGAAAAGGGAGAGGGGGAATAAAAAGCTTAAAAGCACATGGAGGTAAAACAAATTGAAAGATGAAACTTACCCCCACGTGTCCATCAAAAAACAAACACCATCAGCCCTAACCCAGATTTCTTCCTTCTTCCTGGAGACACTTCCGGCTTCCTGACCTCAGAGCCAAGAAACAGGACTACAGCAGAAGAGAGTGGAAAAGGAAGGGGGGATAAATAAATAAGTAAAAACAGAAGGAAAGCAAGCCTGGCTGCAAGTTTTAGAAGGGAATATCTGAGCAGCTTCCAGTCTTCAGAGGGTTGCTGTTTGCTGAGCAGCTTGCTGGCTAAGGCCCCCAGCCTCGCCTTGCCTTGCTTCACATGGCCACCTGGGCAGTCTCACAAGCTGCAAAGAAAGTTTGGCAAGTGGTGAGAGAGCCCCGCTTAAAGTTGTTTCTGAATCCAGTTAGGACACAGTTAGTGTTTTCCTTGTTCTTTAGTAGTGGGGCTCCTTTTCCTCTTCCCCCCTTATTTTTCTTTCTTTCTTTCTCTCCCCCCCCCTTTCTCATTTCAGCTAACCTTTTAGAGATGAAAAAAGGAGCTGAAACCAGCTTTGGGGTGTGTTTTTTCCCCTTCTCGGGATTTTTTTTCCGAGAGACTTTCCTCGTTATTCATCTGTTTCCTCTCCTTGGCTGCACAAAAGAGTATCAGCTGCGTTATGAAAAATGGCCTAAGCCTAGAGAATGTCACAGTGGTCGACTTATTATTTTAGCCCTCTTCTTAAAAAAAAAAGTTTGCTTTTGATGAATTCAATAAAAGCGGGCCTTGGGCGGAAGAGATTTTAAGAGAAAATCATACAGCATGGGGCCAAAGCTTAGAGCAGCCAGATGGTCAAATAGGGTAGGCAAACTCTTTCCTAATCCAAGAGATAGAATTACGGTGACTTCAGTTTCTCAATTCTCCCTTCCCTGCCCATCTTAATCTACCTTTGTTATCCACATTATACCTCACTTTTTGGTTTTATTAAATGCTTAAAATATTTATTTTCTTATTTCTTTCTTTTGGAAATTTTTCCTTAATTTTTTTTTCACAGGTCATTCTTTCTGCTGCAACCAACTTTTGCAGAGCATTAAGGTTCTTTTTAATGACAAACAAGTGTGGTTCGAAAGAGTAAAGAATGCATCACATTCTAAAATACTGGAGACTAGATAGATCATAACCAAATTAATTCCAATTTCCTTCTGGCTTGGAGGAGAAGGATGGATAAGGGGGAAGTTGATACTTTCCCTTCGAGTGTTTCTTATTATTCTCTTTCTTCTTTACTTCTAATGTTGGAGCTGGGGGGTGAAATGGAGAATTAAGAAATATTGGTGGTGTTATATGAAAATGAAAGTCCTGTGTGTATTTGTTTTCAGGTGGGGATAGTTTTGCAAAAAATAAGGATAGGATCCAGTTGTTGCCCCTTTTAAAGAAGTCAATGAAGGCTTAGTCTCCAGCTAGCATACCTAGAAAGGCAGCCTTTCAGGATCCATTAAAAAAAAACACCTGTCCTCAGATCTTGATAAACCATCATTATCTTTGTTGTTACTATTTTTAAGACACATTTATTTGGAGGAAACTTTATTGAATTCAGGTTTGCTTCCTTAAATGTAACTGACTGGGTAGTTTAGTGATTTAAATATCTGGCTACAGAGGCAGAGGTTGGGAGTTTAGTAACCCACTTTACCTGGGAGAAGAGCCAGCTTGTGTAGTCATAGGCAAGCTGCAGAATCCCAGGGCATCCCCAGAAGACAGGAATGGTAAATTGCTTCTGTGTAATCCTTACCTGGTAAATCCTGAAAAAGATTCCCAGAAGTCAGAATTGACTTGCTAGTGCAGAGTAATGATAGCAATGAATTGTTATTATTACTTATGTGTACAGACAAAAGGACTGTGAAATCAGAGATACTTTTTTTAAAAAAAAAGTTAATTATTTTGTCTCTTCTCATTATCCCCTTTATTTGCTGCTGGTATAATAGAGTCTCTCCTTTACATCTTAGAGAACTTGAGAATAAGTCTTGGACTGATTTGTAACCAGGGACAAAAGTGACCAGGCAATGCCTGGAAAAGGAAATCCCTCTCTGGTGTGACATTTCTTCTTGTCCTTGTTTGCATCACAGCCCTTCTCCTGCCTCCTCAAATTGCTACGGGAGTGTTTCATACATCATAATTTCTTCAGAAACAAATGCACTTCACCTTTGCCCTCTGGAATGTCATATCTATAGGGGAGGGAGAGTGAGATCCAAGATCAGTGATGGTAAACCTTGGCATTCCAAGTTTTCTTGGACTTCAATTACCAGAAGCTCAAATCAACACTCCTGCTGATCAGGGCTTCTGGGAATTTAAGTTCCAGAACAGCTGGAGTGCCAAGGTTCACCATCATGGTCCTAGATTTCAGTGACTGCCTGAGGTCTACATCTGTAGTCTGTTGCAGCCAAAGAATTTTATGTTGCCTTAAGGCCTATGGTAAATGTGTGTCCATAGCTTGGTCTATCAAAGCTGGCTGCCCTCCTCAAAAGCCAAAGAAAACTTGGTACTCCTGATGGTGTCACATGACTCCTTGCCAGGGCTCAATGAATGTATGGAGATTATACAAGGTGTTATTCTTCAATAGGCTCTTTTGCACTAATTTTTCCTGATGGTGAATGACCCTCACCATCCTCTGAATCAGTGGTTCCCAATGTGGGGCCCACACCCCACAGGGAGACTTCAATTCCCAAAAAAGCCTAAGTCAATATATTGGCTGATCAGCACTTTGGAGAATTGACTTAGGCTTCTGGGAACTGAAGTCCAAAATCCAAAGTTTAGAAAACACTGCTCTGAATGGATATGAGCCTCAAGTTCACCAGCCCAGATCCAGGAAGAGTTTTATGGCAAGAACAAACATTCATTTTCTCCATATCACTTGGAAAACCAGGAATATGCTGAGGGTTGGAGTCCCTAAATGCAAGACCAACATGCTCAAGTGAGAGGCTGCTGGCGGACAACAACATGCGGTGTGAATGTGGAGAGATATAGAATCTGGCTCATTTGGTGGTCTGCTGATTACTGCCAGAAACATGCACTGATGAAGACTTAAGTTTGGGCAACGACAAAGCCAAGAAAGTGGTTTCATTTTGGCAGTCAAGGGTTTTGATCCACTGGCTTCCAGTTTGTGGAGAAAATTGCCCTCTACCTGAGGGAAGAGACAGATAACTCTTAAGCAGGTGGATGGGATGCTGGGGCAAAACTGAGGTTTCCTTTGTCCTGAGAGAAATGTAAAGCCTCTTTATTGATAACCCTAGTCTATGCACCTACTGGAGGTTCAGGGAGGTTACTTACCACACTTTCAAAACTTTATCCTCTATACCATCTACAGTGACCCAATTTCCACTTCCTCTGATCTCATCTCAAGGAGATGAGTAATATTACATGTGCATAGCACTATGTACAGTACAGAACTTTAAGTCTAAACATGTTTTCATTGTAATTTACCCATCATTTGCTTCACTGTATCTTCAGACAGTTATCTGGGGTGGAATTGGACCGCCTTTCTGTCTATGACTGATCTAATTCATTAATTCATTTATTCAGTGATTTAATATCTGTTTGTCTACCTACCTATATATCTATCTCCACTTGTTTCCTTTCAAGGTATATCAAGAGATGCTACAGGTCCATATACCCAGAATTGGGGGGGGGGGGGGAGATTAATGTTAGCTGGTTTCAGTTTGCATGACAAAGGCAAAACATAACAAAGAGCTCTTCTGAATTACAGGAAAGGTCTTTAAAAGCATACTGGGGCCACAAGGTTCCATTAAGCCTAGTCATTAGCTAATACAAAACATCTGTGGAGTAATATGCAGTGGTTAAGCAGGTATGTGTGTATGCACATGAGTATGACAGACAAGCAAGTTAGCCAATGCTATTTGGAGAATTTGAATATCTATGTCTAATGTGTTTCTGTGAAATGGATCTGTCTACAATATTCCTGATAACCATGAGCTACTTGCCTTCTTCAGTTTCCCATCAGTAAAATGCTCCTTATATTCTCATATTATAAAGCGTAATGTATGAAAAATCTTTAAAATCATTTTTGCATTCAAAATGATGTATACATATTTTCTTTTATTACTATAGCAGCATATGATTGTGATTGTCAATCCTGCATTCTGACAAACATACACGCTATAGAGCCTTTCAACTTTGGCTTCACAATATTGCATAGATTTAGCATTATACAAAAGCTAAGTTTTTGTTTCTCAGTCTTTTCTCCCCATCTGTAGAATATGAACAACATTGACAATATCTCAAAGCAGAAACTGACCATTTTTCTGTGTTTCTAATTTTACGCAATATTAAGGAATGTCATTAAACCCTGTCTGTATTAGTCCTTTTCTTATAGAAAGTGAGTTACATGATAAAAGGTGAGCAGGCAGAGCTTAAAATAAAAGTTTACTAAGTTCATTTTTAAATAATGTATTTGATAGAAAAGCCTGTCTTAAAACTAGATAGAAGAACATGTCTAAAGCACATGGCTTGGAGGGACATAGCTTATTATCAAGGTAAGAGATGATAACAGCCTGAAATTTTGGAAATACTAAAGGTGAGAAGAGAACAAGTGGTGAACCTTTATTATATTGGGGGCAAAAGGAAGAGGAGAGCCAATTAAAACAAACCACATATCCTTACTTCCAAAAGACATTCAGAATGAAGGGAGGGGAAATTGGCAATGCAGCAGGCGATGTTCCAGAACACTAGTCCAACACTCTAGACTAGCAGTTCCCAACTTTTTATTGGCTATGCCTCACCTAAGCATCTCTACAATCTTGATGTCCCACCCCCTGGCATATACCGGTAATTCTTATTATTAAAAAAGTGAATGCCTGTTCACGTGGAGGAAGCCTAAAAGGCCATTCACTGTTAAAACTCATTCTCAAATTGTCCCTCTTAAAAATCAAATTGACCCCTGTGGGGCATGTGCCCCACTTTGGGAACAATCACTTTAGAAAAACTTTCTTTATCATCAGGCCAAGTAATTTTTTATCCATTAAGGAGAATTACTAAAATCAGAAAGTCCATCCATAAATAGAAAATAACTAAGGAGAATGTTTTGTTTGATTAAAAGATTAGTATATCAGCCAGCATAGTCTTTCAAATGCATGGAAAGATCTTTTATTGACACCAATCTAACATGATTTGTGTGATTCCATGATCCTCCTTCCATTTAAAGGCAATCAGGACTCATCTTTCCTCTTTAGAATCACAGGGCTTGAAATATAGTTACTGTATGTGGGTGACCCAGTGCCAATCTTCTGTCTAAAGATGGGACTCAAGGGTCAGGTGTATCTAAGAGTTGTAAGATGTCTCCTGTAAACTCTTCATCAGGATAGGTATAAGTACTTAGTTAAAAGGAAAAGAGCCCTAAAAGACCACTCTGTGGTTGATTTAGCCTTTAAATCTCATTTCTCAACCTATCATATTGGCACTGGAGTTCAGACAGATTCCTAGACTCAGTTTTCAGCATTTGCGTTTAGATTAATTAAAGTTAATTCATATGTTTTGTGCCTCCACCCTCTTAAACCTGTGCATTGTGGATCTGTTAAAAAGGGGAAGTGAGGTATCTCACAAATCTCCCTTGACAATTGAAGGTGTTTACAGAGTGTGTTTTTCCCCTTGATGTCAGAACTACAAGTTGTTGGGTGTGTTTGTATGAACTCCTACAAATACTTGAAGACCACATGTGTGTACCTTGTTCCATAAATTTGTTCTGGCATCTGATAGTAATAATTATATGGGAGAAATTGTGATAACTCAGTCAGGTATATCTGAAAGTGGATTGGATATTAATTAATTCATTGATATATGCACCATACTTCCTTCAGAAAAAGGAGTTATTTTGTTGATGCATTGAGCATTAAAAATATTTAGGTAGTCTATCAACGAATGCACAAACTTCTATAAGAAAAGATATACATTAACATTTTTCAGTCCCTAATAATTCAAGGGAAGAAGTGAATGTGTGTTTCATCTCTTTCATTGAAAAAATGGAATTTAAACATGTTTAGCTTTGGATGGATCCTACCAGATTCATTTGATGGACAGAAGCTATACAGTACTTTCAAATAAAATACATTGTGCAGTTAGCTGTCTTAATTCTATATCTGTTTCTATGCCCACAAAATATTTTTGATTTCTTTACAATTTCATTTCACATCAGTTTAAAGTTTTATTGCTTTCATTTTCTGGGAGCAATCTCAGCCTAATTTGGAAAGCAGCTCACTGAAATGTGTACTTATGAAGTCACAAAAGGAGCCAGTAACTTTACTTGATATATTTCACAGGTTGAATATGACTGTGGGCTGGATTCCAGCCAGTTGAAAATGAAGTTGGCCCTTGTTCCCGGTCTAGTTCAATAAAAGATCCTGGCACAGAGAGGAAAAGGTATTCTGTGCTATTCGATTTTTCCTGTGCTCTGGAATGAAATCTCTCAATGTATTGATTGAATGTTGGAAACATCGAAACGAAATCCAAGCATTAGGGGGAAACTCCTAAGAAAGAATGGAAGAAGATGTGGTTTTTAAAATAGTAAAAACAGTGCCTGGAAACAAAGTGATATTTGTGTTGTTACTATCTGAAAGACTAGATGTGTCATTTAATTTCACAGAAGTTAATTACACTTCCTCTCAGTTTTAGACTACAATGGAAGCCCCACACATGCCTGCAAAATGAAGGTTACACTCACAATACAGCAGTAAACAAATAATAACAATTTTCTACTTAAGTGATTATTTTGAATAGTAGTTTGGTATACTCATAAGAAGCTCATTTTAATTTGACAGTAAAATGGTCCATTTTTTTTAAAAACTATGGAATATAAAACTAAGCAACCAGTTGCTATTGCGTGAAGTCAGGAATATGGCAGGAATACACTTATCCCCCCCCCCCCATACCTTTCTATAAAGAAAACTCAGAATGAAATCTGCATGTCAATTCTATGTGTTGCTTAGCATTTGAAAGATCAAGTGCATTCCCCATTCTTCTACAAAACTTCAACTATAACCTTTACCATTCTGCTCTCCTTTTAATTTTAAAAAGCAAATGATAGATACTTCCATTGCAATCTGTTAGGCACCTCAATACAGCAATTTAGGTGAAGGATTGGAAAGATACTTCCACAATTTATAGTGAAAGGATGAGATATTTGCATGCTATAAAGAAATACAGATTAATTTTTGTTTGTATGGAGGGAGAGTGGTTTAACACTTGATTGAAAGAAAAGGAGAGGTGGCTATATCACACCACAGTCCACATAGATTACTCCTTGTACTGTAACTTTCTGAGGAAGAAGTCCTGAGTATATCAAAACACTTAGGATGTAACTTCCAAGTAAATTTTTATCTCTGATTTATTGGTTGTGAACAAACTGGATCTATAAAGCAAGATCACACCCCTAGTTTGACACATCTGATTCTAATGCAGAGTTGTTTTGATTTTTTTTTTTTTTGTAAAGCAGAGAAAATGTTATGTAAATCTGCAGTTAGACCAACAGAAATGTGCAGGAATTCTGAAACATCTTCTCTGGTCTATGATGTCTTGAAAAGGTGTCCCCTGATGGCCCGCTGTTTCTAAAAGAAAATCAAAAATCCCAGAATTTTTTTTTCTGAGTCGGAACAAAATCTCAGCAAAGTCTTGTCTATTCTGACCTCAGTATACTTCACTGGCAGTACTTCTTTAAACTTAACTCTAACCACTAGGCTTCGCCTGTCCTTCTAAGTATCCCTGGCTGCCCTTCTGAAAAGCAGATGTCAACTCTAAAGGCTGAGGGAGACTAGCTACGTGATTTAGCTGGTAGATAATGCACAGGGCGTGACATTGTCAACAGATGGTCATGAGTTTCTTACTAGATATTTTACCAGAAAGAAAGATACAAAGTTGATGAGACAATAGCTTTTATTGAGCTCACTTGGTTTTAAGGTGTACAAGCTCTGGAATTATATAAAAAGATTCATGCTTTTTTCTGTTTATTTTTCTCTATCTTTCCCGCATACATTGGTTTTTGTTTCAGGTGTTCTTGCCTACTCCTGCAAGATTTATTTGGAGCTCTATGTAGCCCCTCTGCAATGAATACCAAGAGGCAGAATAATGTGAAAGGATAAGTCCCTGCCCTCGAAGAGCCTACAGTCTAAAATGTTCTTTAATTTACTCCCGGAACTCGAAGCCCGGGTCCTTTAAACACTTTAGCTGCAGTACTAAATTTCTACGAAGAGAGGCTTAAATCCATCTCAGCTCACTACAATCAATATGGGGCCGTAGGAATCCATTTGTTTCATTGATTTTGGAATGAAGGTTAAGATTCAAAAACCAGGGCAAAAGCTTACTGGAAGGTGGCTGGAACTGGTCAAGATTTCACCTGAGCTACCTAGGTGGTGGGCTTCCCTGCTTTGAGAAAACACAGTCTGAGGTGGCCACCATTCCATTTCTGGTAGACTTTGTAAGGGGAGAGGCTTCATCCGGTTAAGTCCGTGGAACACGAAGCCAAAGCAGTTGTCCAGGGCCTTCCTGCGCAAGTCTTATAATGGCCAAACCCCGGGCCGGGTTCCACTTGTGGCACTGGAGACCCTGACTTGTGGGTCGAGTCTCTCTCTTTCCATTCTTAAGCCTTTCTCCGGCAAACGCCAGTTGCTTGCAACTTTACTACTGCTGCAGTTCATATTTCTTGCCTGAGGTCTATCACTAGCATTAATTGTCCCAATAAATTGAGATACAGTGTGCATAATGCAATGTAACAATATGGTTCTATTCCACGTGTAGACTTAATTAAGCTATTTGCAGCCTGATGCTGCAAGCCAACGGGTGTGCAAGTGGATTAACAATGTTCCGTTCTCGTATCCTCAGGATGGTGCATAATTACTTTACTGGCGGTACATATCAATTTTTGATGATTGCAGAACACATGCTCACTTTACCAACAAGCGCTTTAATAACTCTCCATTGTGTTTTTAAAAACCGTTGTTTGGAAATATTTGGAAGTCTCTGCAAACAATTTTATGGCTTCTTAGCGCGCCCTTTAATGGCTCCAGCTTCACGCGCATGTATATTTTATAAAGAGCAAAGGCTAATGTGCCGTCCGCCTCCCAGGCTGGGGAGATGGAGATGGAGTCTCCTCCTGCTAGTAACCCCGCCCGCCCTTCACCTCCTTCGCCTTCTTGGCCCTGCAGAGCGATCCGTTTGACTTGGGCAAGCTGGGCTCATCCACCTCTTCGATTTGACACAAACTATAGCCAGCCAAGAAAACTATTATGAGTTTTTCCCCTATAGCATCCACCCACTCACCCCACCGCTCCCCAATAGGAATTAATAACTGGGTGGCAAGAAGGCAAAGAAGAGCCTGCCTGGGTCCAAAGAAGCGACTGTATCAGCTCACCACCTTTTTTTTTTTTTTTGGGGGGGGGGGCGCGCAATTTAAAAAAAAAACCCACAAGGGATTGTGGGGGTTCACCCACGCTGCGGGAATCCGGTGTCCTAGACCTGCCTTGTGGAATTGACCGATTCAATTACCAAATGACAAAATTCGATTACGGCCCTGTGAGGGGGTAAGAGGGAAAACGAATGGGATACTTTAGTTAGAGACGCCGTTTCCTTTTGCCTGCCTGCATTTCAGAACCGCTGCCTTCAAGCCTTCCCTACTCTGTTTGAGAGGTCTGTGCGGCACTCAAACGTCTGAATGCGAGGTCCTGGAAGGAAAGACACAGGCGGGATCGACAGCTAGACCGAGCCTGAGGCCCCTGTTTGTGGCGCACAGCGGTCCAGTTTGTGGCTCACAGTGGCCCAGTTTGTGGCTCACAGCCGTCCCTCCAACGGCAATGCCAAGAAGGTGGCTTCATTTTGGCAGTTTAAAATCTGACCTAGACACGAAAGAAGAACGGCCAGCCCTTCCATAGATTCTTCCATAACAATGGCTATATTTTGGAAGCCTCACTCCTTGCAAACATTGGCCTCGCCTTGGGCTTCAATGCCACTGGTAGTTGATATAACAAAATTCCACTTGGGTACCCTGGGTGCAAGGATTGCAGTGGCTTAGTGGTCAAGATAGTCAACCTGACGATTGGAAGATCGGCAGGTCAGCAGTTCTGGAACTAAGTGCTCCACGATGGAGTGAGCTCCGGTCTCTGTTCCAGCCGCTGCAACCTAGCAGTTCGAAAGCAAGAAATTGAAAATAGATCAATAAGTCCTGCTTTGGCTGGAAAGGTAACAGCATTCTGTGCTCTTCAGTGTCTAGTCATACCTACCACATGACCACAGAAACATCTGCAGATGTGTCACACCCTAGAGTCCCATATGACAGGTTTTCAAGCAAGGGCGACCTTTACCTTTACTTTAGGTGTAGGACTGGAAACTGCACCTTTTGGAACACAACCTTCTTCTATGCAATTGCGAGGTCCTTAAGTTCTATCATGTCTATCACCATCAGCATGTATTGGATTGCAGCCCAAATGATACTGATGAAAGGCTGGGGAGAATATTTCACTCAACGGTTGTTGATGCCATGTCTATCTGCCCTAAACAGGAGGTGCCAGTGGGAGGCACTGCTGAGATTTGTAGCAGACCAAAATATCTGGAGGCAAGAAGGTTCATTGATTATCCTTATCCTCAGCTGTTGGAAGACTATTTTGGGAGTGTCCCTTCTTTCAGTGTCTGCCTCTCAAAAATGCCTAACGGGCATTTGAGTGGTAGGGTTTGCTGTAACTGTGCTTTGGTTTCTCTAACACTCCTGTCACCTCCAAAGACCAGTTCTTTATCTTCTCACTTCCTTTATTTTCTTACCAACAGGATGTTCACATCTCTTACTTGAGGGTGGGCTATGCCACCCCTTTCTCTAGACCAGGTCAGCTTTCCTGTCAAATATATGTTCTAAATAAATCTTAGTTTTGTTGGTTTGAACTCAGCCTCCACCAAGGAATAGAAAGGCAAGTGTATTGGAATGCCTACGGTAAATACGTTGCTATTTCACTCTGCTAACCAAAGAGATCTGCAAACAAACAGAATTCTTCAATAAATAACAATAATCTAAATAAAAAAGTTGTAACATCAACAGCAGCCTCAGGTCCTACACCCTTGGTTGAGATACCCTTCTACTAGGCTTATCTAACATAGGAACACATCGGAGCAGCTTTTTCCAGCCTGGCTCTCTCTAGACTTGTTGGACTAAATCCTTCATTATCTTCAGCCATCGCATCCATATAATGGCTGGAGGTACTTATGCATTGTAGATATCTGGAGCAATGTAGACATATGCTTTAGAGTTATAGACAGTCCACCATTTTGCCCAAGCAAGCTCATGGTTTTCTTTTTCTTTGGTGCCTTGAGAGTTCATAATTCAAGGGTTGAAATTCAAGTATATTCACAGGAATAATGTTGCTGATTGATTGAAGATTGCATAAACTTGAAACTTCAGTTTATGGAAGGTGGGGGATGGAGTCCCTGTTTAACCCAGACCCCAAAGGAGCTCATTCAGGCCAAGTGGTTGATTATGCAGACAAAATGGATGCTGGTCCCCTATTGGCTCATGAAAAAAGAATTGCTAGGAGAAAGCTCCAGTGCTTTTAACAACATTACAGTCCCTAAAATAAACAAAGAGTGGGATTTCATTTTTTTAAAAAACCCTCCAAACCCAAGGTTTGGGTTTTTTTAATATGTGAAAAATAAAACAGGAAGAAAGAGTCAGTTTGCTCTTGTACCTGAAGCAGGTGATGTTTATATAGAGACATCTGAAATGACAGCAGGAGAGAAGGCCAAATCTAATCAAGCCTAATAAACCGTGCGAGTAGAAATATCATTAAACCTGATCAAGATGAGCCTCTGAATCGCCGAAAAGGTAAATGTCTTCATTAGAATGATCTCTGAAGACTGTCGAATATTTCATTAATTTATAATTTATGATTGTTTGACAAATATTGAAAAGTATGTAAATATGAGCTGGATAATGTCTTTTCTGCGGGAGATGAGGAAATGACCCAAACGGTAGATGCCTGCAAGATTACACACGAGGTCCCATCTATCTGCTTTCAAACTGTGCCTTCGTCTCTCCCCCGACATATTGTGCGACTGACAAGTGAAATAGTGCAGATAAACCAATGGTTTAAAACGTAATAAAGACAACAGCTATTTGCATTTTTTACATTTTATTACAAAGGTAATTTACTATGACACATTTTCGGGATGTCATCTTTGGAAAGCATTGCCAAGCAATTACAGAAATGCATACAACATCGAGAAGCCTAGAAGTCAGATGGGGGGAAAATAATATTATGGATCTTCGGAGATGTTTTGATACAATGCACTAGGTTTTAGTCTTTATGTTGGACCAGGTTTGGAGAAAGGGCACTCTTTCTTCAACAACAAGAGTCAGATAAATATTCACACACATACACACAGTACCACCTCCCAGGAAAAATAGGTTAGGGACCGAGGTTTGGTGGGGAAGATTGTCAGAGACCTGATAAAAACAGTGATTTCTGGAGTAGAGATGTCCGGACTACAAAGAAACATGTATGACTCGGAGAGATCTTGGCATTCTGTAAGGGTTTGGCCAATCTGGAGAAGAGGGTACCAAAAGACGTGAGCATGTACAATTGCGTGTATAGCACGCTTCAAAACCACACCCAAGGATTAGGTGTTGGGAAAATGAGTGGAGCCATCATGTGGGCCCTTGAATTAAATCTCACTTTAGTGAAAGTGAAGGTTAACAGCAAGAGGGCCAAAGAAATCCTGCACCTGGTGAGGTCATGGATCAGGAAACGTTACATCCATACAGGCCATGGTTCTGGCCACAATCTTTAGCAGATGATTAAAAAGGTTTCCCATAGCTGTCCCAATATCAGCACCAGATATTTCTTGGCATCTTAATTAATTGCCTGTTTAGTTTCTTAGAAAGTTTCTTCTCCTCCAAACTGGGAAAGTTCACCAAGAAAAAAGATCCACCTTATTCAAGGAGGCTTCCTTCCAAAGTAACAATTTTAGGTTGCTAAGAGTTTGCCAAACTGGCCAGGTTATCATGCCACACCATCCTGCCATTTAGGAGGTGGTTAACTAACCTGACAAACCTGAGGACTAATGGCCTGGGGTGAAAAGGTCTGCAGGGAAGGGTGAGGATCCACAGGGAAGGGTGAGGGTCCACAAGTGGATTAAATCCCTCTTGAATCCATCTTGATGGAAGGTAGCCTGGCCTGGGGCTAAGGAGGACTTTGTGTGCCAAAAGAGCTCAGGACCAGAAAGTGACTGGTGGAACTGCATCAGTGGTAGGGTTTTCATGCTGTGATGTGGAAGGTAAATGGAAGACAACTGCATTAGATTCTCAGGACAGTCTTCATGGCTGATCACCATGAGGATCACCAATATTTGGCCATGAGGATCACCATGAGGATCACCAATATTCGGAATCAGATACGGCACAAGAAGAAGAAGAAATGTGAATGAGTCTACAGAAGAAGATGAGAGCCAGCGGCAGAGAACACATACACCCTTTCACCATACCTATTAAATCTCCCTCCTCCAAATTTTGTCACAATAGGAATCCGATTTATAGGAGAGGGCTGGAAAGAAAAGCTATGTTGAACCTCAGATTTGGCCCCAGAGTGGAAAGTATCAAGTGCCCTGAGACCTTATAAAAAAAGGAACTCCTCTGAACTTCCTCCAAGTTTATAAGGGCTTCATTCCAGGGAGGCGTGCCTGAGAGTTAACACCCTCAACTTGCCATCCAAGATTTAACTTAAGGAGAAACGCTATGGGAAAACCTGTTCCTTTTCCATTCAGAAATGGATCTTTCAAGCAGTTTGTCAGCAGGAGTTCATTTCCTTATGGCAAATTAAACTGGAGTTGACCCCAGTCATGGGTCTAAGTGGCAACTGCTTCCCAACAAAGGTATGCTGGCAGGAGGGATGTCACAATCTCAGGTACCCAGTTCTCAGCAATCTCACTTAAACCTTTAAAGAAAATTTAACACAACAAACAAAAAATCATAACAATACATATCAATAACATACAGATACAACACAAGTAAAAAGGAAAAAGAAAAGAAAAAACCTTTTTAACAGCCTTTTTATGTCATAATTTTAAAAATAACCTCATTTTTAACAATTCTCAACCTTTTAAAGCTCCATCAGACAGCTTCAAGGGCCGGATGGCCATTTTGCCCTTCCTCCACCACATGGCACCTCCTGGTGTGATGGAGGCAGTGGGGGAGGGGCACATGAAGAGGTGCCATGGGCTACATCTAACCCATGGGGCACATGTTGAGAATCCCTGGTTTAGGGCTACTTTAGGCCATGAGTCCTCCTTTTGAGTTGGCCCTTGAAATGCTTTGCCTCCAAAATGCTTGTGAAGGAGGAAGAGAGGTTAAGAATGAGCTCTATGACACAGATAGACTCCCCCCAAAAGCTGTGGTTGACTAAAGCTTGCTTGTGAGCAGGTCTGGGCCACTTAGGTAGTCCAGCAGCCTAGAGGTGCTGCTGGACTACAACTTCCATCAGCATTCACCATTACCTGTGATAATTGGGGAGACAGGAGTTGTAGTTCAATAAGATCTTGAGGGCTAGTTGCCTTTTCCTTCTGCTAAAGTAAAGGTAAAGGTTTCCCTTGCTCAAAAACCAGTCGTATCCGACTCTAGGGGTCAGTGCTCATCTCTGTTTCTAAGCCGAAGAGCCAGCACTGTCTGCTTCTGCAGACGTTTCCATGGTCATGTGGCAGGCATGCCCACTTTGTGAGGAACTAGGATTCTTTTGTGTGTGTGATGTACAAATTGGCTCTTAGAGCTGACAGTAAATTTATCCAGCTTCTCAGGGATGGGTATATTATATACTTATATTCTTTATTTTCAGGATGGGCATTTGACCGGCCAGGACTAAATGACAAGAATGTGGGTTTCATCAGAATAGCATCTCGTTATTTTTGAAGTCAATCTGTTTTTACATTTTGCTTTTATGAATTGGACAGCAAATCACTGTCTCCAGGGAAACTTACTGTATGTGTGGAGGATCATCCCATTCTACCTCTTCAAAAGGCAGCAGACTACAGATGAACAAAGCTGCTGGTTTGGAAATGGGTTCAAATGTATGAAAACTAAAAAATGGAGTACAATGCCAGTTATGTGGATAGTTTGGTTTTTGTGTGTAAAGCCCCCTGAGATCTGGTATTCTCCTTGGGTTGTTGACATCTCTTTCATAAAATATCTTTCTTATACTTACTCTCCACTCCTTTCTTGCTTGATCCATAGCTCTTTGGACAGGCATAGGTTTGTGAGACCATTTCAAATGCAGGTGGCAGCTCATTTCTCCCAAAGAGTGCCCAACAGATGTAACATGTACAGACATGCTCTTGGAATTGATTGTTTCTGAGCCCAGGGAGTTGTTTTAAATTACAGAATGGAATGGAGCTTACAGTCCTGTCACAAAGACAAACCCATTCTTGGTCGAGCATTTTTCCTTTCAGCAGGATAGCTTAGCACAGTGATGGTGAAACTTGGCACTCCAGGTGTTCTTGGACTTCAGTTCACAGAGACTTGGGCTTCTGGGAATTGAAGTCCAAGAACACCTGGAGTGTCAAGGTTTGCCACCATGGACTTAGGAGGAAGGATCTCCTGGTCAGTCCAGTTCTACCCTTTGCCCATTTGTACTCTATGACATCTTTTTGTACAACGAGTTGACCAGAAGGCACTTAAGGTCAAGGGCTGAATCTCATAGGGAGACTGTAGAAACTGGAGACCGGAGAAATGCACCATCAGTGATATAGTAGAAGATGCAAGCTCTGGGACTTGCTGAGTTGCAGAGATCTGTGGCATCATCCATTATCTCATTAGGATAATGTTCCATCTGAGCACTTCATATAGTCTTGAAATCTATGTGTGGTGTGATGGGAAATATCTAAGGGAGTTTGGTCTTGACTGGGCAATTAAGAGCCATTAACTTGACAAATGCCTGCTCTTCAGCTGTTTATATGCGCCGATCCATCTGTCTGGATTCTCTGACTCTCCTTGTGGGGCAGGATGGTATGAAGACTCTCTATAAGCATTTCTAGCCCGCCCGTCCCCCCCCCCCCTTGACCATAATGAAAACGAGGCTCCGTTTTAAAGACGAGAGAGGACCGAACAGAAGTTGATCAATCCGGGAGGCATTTTTCCTTCTTCGCCCAAGCGGAATTTCCTCTCTCTTCGGTCGTATTTCACAGCCTTGCACTTGGCCGAGAGAACTGGCGCGACAAAGTGAATGGCTGGATGGACCCTCCTCCGCCGAGGCAGTCTACCCTCTTTACTGCTGAGTCGCGAGTCCTTTGGACGCTGCCCGCGTTGTGAAGCTCTGGGCCGGCCAATCGCTTGGTAACAAATGACCCCGTTGAAAGGACCGCATTGTCTCCTGCGCGGTAGCCATCCAGAGAGTGACCGGCCCCTCTGCTGAATGACCAGTTGTTTGGGTGACTTATAGTAGATGGAGAGAGAGAAAAACAAATCCCAAACTTTCCCGCGGTGGCCTTTTTAGGAAAAAATCCGTCATGCTTTCTTTTTCCAAACAGCCCGATGGATTTTAAAAAGGCGAAGGGAGAAAAAAAGGGGGGGGGGATAGGAGACACCCCGAAATGATAAATCGCGCGACAAAGTTAATGGCTGGAGGGCACGTTTGCCAATTCATAATAATTTATTCTTGGTGATGTATGACCCTTGCGCTTAAATCTCAAAAGCTTCTGTTTGAAGGTGTAAATAGCTTCCTCCTCCTCCTCCTACCCCCCTCCCACCCCCGCAGTAAACCTTCGTGCATTAGCAGTGATTGATCTCCTGGACAATTCCTCCCAGAGTGCTCTTTTACTGGGGGAACACTGGCTTTTCGAGATTAACTGGGGAGTCTGTTACATATTAATGAAGCTCGCAGATAGACTAACGTTTTGGTAATTTAGTTATTTGTGTCTATCGCTTGCGCCGTTATTTTCTCGAGATCCCCCGTGGTTGTTATACATCGAATTAAAAAGTGGCCTTTTCGCACTATTCTCCCCCCCCCCCCCCTCTTCCAGTGCCAACTAAACGCCGTTTAATGGGAAAAACAAATGTTGACATGCCTCTTTGAAGGAGGTGTATTTCTTGGCAAGAGATCAAAGTGTTTTAAACTGTATTGGCGGGGTGGGGGTGGGGAGCAGGAGCGAGCGAGATGTGAGTTTTCTATTCGTCCAAGCCTACGATAGTGTCAGGAAACTGCCGCTTGGTGATCAGAGAAAAATCCGTGGCGGGGGAGAAGGTATGTGTGGTGGTGGTGGTGGCGGCGGTGGGGAGACGAGATGAGGTGATTTGAAGTTCAGAAAGGAGAGGGGGCTTGCTGATAATCAATAGAATCGAATTTATTGAGGGAAGGAGACACTAAATTATTTCAGGTCAACCTAGACCTAGGCCATCGGGCAGGCTGGATAGGTCAGTGGTTAGGTTGGGAGACCCATTCCCCCCCCCCCAAATTCCTGCAGCAGGAGCCAGCCTGCCCCATCACGGTGAAACTGCACAGTGCCAGGGCATAAACCACACCTCCCTTCACGAAGAAGGGAATGAGACTCCACTTCTCAGTATCTTCTTCCTCGAAAGCCCTGGAAAAGATCGCCATAAGTCAGAATGGACTCTACGGCCCACTATCATTACTCATGCCACCATATGGTAAGATTTTCAGTGCCCCCCAGTCGATTAATGAGTGTACTTCACACATTCACCATCCAATTGGTACATTTCTGAAAAGGGAAGGGAAGTCCTTGGAATGAATGGGCCAAAGAGATCTGATTCATCATTATGGAAGCCTACACACAAACAACACTGCTTGAGTTCCCTCCATTCCCACTTGGCACCACTGAGTTCCATTTCCTTGGAATCTGTTGCGTCAGTTCCTTTCCATTTAAAACCAATGGGGCTTAGAGGATGGTTAGGGCAGCCTGGGTTTTTGAATGTGTGCCCGCTTTGTCATAAAATGTGGGCACAGTTTTCCCCAGACCAAAATACAAATGGCTCCTGCTAGCTAAAGTGAACATTTATATATGTGTGTAATCTCAGAGATTTATGTAAACTCTGCTGATTCAGGAAGAAAATAGTAGAATATATTAAAAAGAGTAGAATATATAAGAATATGTATATGGTGGTGCTAACTTGAATAGACTTCCTAAATCAACAGAGTTTACTTAATGATTCATTAGGTCTACTTTATTAAGGAATGACAATCGGGTTGAGACCTTTGTTTGAAATGCATGTTTCCTACAAGAACAAATGCTGTTAGGAGTGTGTATAGTGATATAGTTGGCTGCTGGGTAGCTACGGTACTTGTTTCTTTCCTTGTCCTTTATTTTGCTATTCTCCTGCTACGATTCTGTGTGCATTGTTAAACTGTAATTGTTCCTCACCTTGGGAATAGGTATTATTTAGAGGAAAGTAAACACAAAGCAGTACTTTAATGTACAAAAATGGTGTGATCTCTGCTGCTTGTGCCAATGCACGTGCATAAAGAAGCAAACAAACCTAACAATTCTCTTATGTTTCACCTCTGCTTGGGAGGAAACCTTTCTCAAATTACTGCCACCGGGTTGAATCGGATAGGCAGCCTAAGCCCTGCCTAATCAAAGGAAAGTAATTTTGTTTAGAGGAGCCTCTTTGGCCCTAGTGAGTTCAATGGAATTTACTCCCAAGAAAGTGTGAATAGGATGAAAGCATCCCTTTTCCTGTTGTGTTTTTTGAACAAGGTCTGTAGTGCAAAACTGCATTCCTGCTCAGTAAAAAGCTTTGTTTACTTTATAGAAACCACCCCCAGAGAAGAATATGATAGGATCACAGCATTAGTGTTACAGTGAATCTCCCGCAGCCTTCATATTTTTGGGGGAAAAAACCAAACTAATTTGGAGTCCCTTGAGTTTAAGCTGCCTTTGCCTTTGTAGGAGTCGTGCACGCGTTCACTTATGTGCAGCTGTGTACTCGTAAGATATGGCTAGATACGCAGTAAATATCAAGCCCCCAGAAATCCAACTCGATCCCTAAGCAGCTCCTTTGGAAGCCCCAAATCCGGATTGATGCACTTCCTCTCTCTGATAATAATGATAACGGGCTGGTATTGTTCCTGAAAAGCTATTGAAAAGGAAAGGAGAGAAATTGGATTCTCTTCCCCTCGCCCACAAAATAGCAATCCAGGAAAATACTGTGCTATCCCAGTCTCTATCGATTTAGGAATTGCTCGTCTATTTATTACGGCAGACATTTAAAAATATCTAGTTAAAATGAATGTGTGTGTGTGTGTGTGTGTGTGTGTGTGTTGGGCACAATTTTCTTTATATATATATTTTAAAAGAACACTGAGCATGCACACAGACAGACAGACAAACAGACACACACACACAAGACATAAACCAACCTAAAATCTGACTTGTTTCTTCGAGGAATGAGGTTTGAGTCAGCAGTTCATTCACTTTAACTAGATATTTAACTATATGTGTGTGTTTGGAAACTTTTTTCTATTGAAAGAGAGACTTCAAAACGATGTTACAATGCGAGGAGAAAAAGAGGACAAATTAGGAGCTATTTTCACTGATCAAAGGAGGAGCAAGAGAAAGCGAATCTGGGCATTCAGCGAGCTTGACTTATTCAGACAACTTCTTTGGAGAACAGGGCCAACAAGCGTGTCTTCCATTGAAAAGCGCCTCTATTCAGGATGCAGGTGCGAAGTTGTGTGGCGCATCGGGCACATTATGTGGAGGTTGTCGGGAGATTAGTGCTCAGCCTTAATAACTAAAACGCTTGATTTACACTGGAAGGAAGACATGGGCAGGGGGTGTTAACAAGGAGGGGGGGAGAGAAACTAGGATACCTCATCCGTGAAAGCAAAATAATTGAACGCGTGATTATTTTGTGTGCTCCTGATATCCTAATAGTTGGCATTATTCTTCTCCCGGGGGAAAAAAAGTAAGAAATGAGGAGAAAAGAAGAAGCCATCCCGGAGCCAGTTCGAATGGATTCATTTACAGCCACTGAACTCTGTTCTAGAGGCATGGAGCAGGGAGGCGGGGAGTGGATCCGGAGCTGGGAATGAAAGGTGCACACGAGGAAAGGGGGAGACTTATCTTTTTCAATAAAGTCTCCACACCCTCAGCTTCTCCATATTTGCATACAGTATACACCGGCTTCCATGCATTGATCCCCACACCCACCCCTTCCCACCTTTAAGATTCCTCCAGGCAGTTGAGGCCAGAGGCATTGCCGCAAAGAGGTAGGAATCAAGTTGGATGTGAGTGATGTGTATTTTCAGTAATTTGGGTGTACATATCGGAGCAGAGGAGACCAAGATCAATGTGGATCAATTTAATGGGGAAAGAGGCATTTACCTAGTGGTAGCAGAAAGGTCTGTACTGTCATGTGTGCCCTTGACTAACTCAGTTCCAGACCTATTGAGTTGAGTGGAATTTACCACGAAGTCTGTACTTACCGAGAAGAGTTCAGCACCAGTCCTCTACCATTCCACCATCCTGTCCCCAAGGGTAAGCCCAACTGAAGTCCATAGGTTTGACTTCTGAGCAAAATATACAATCCGGGTATCAGTTAGGCGGGATCCACGTGGTGGGGATTGGGCTCTAAATGTGCTCTAGTTTCCCTTTCAAAGAGTCCCACAAGCTAAGATAAACTGGGGATTTCCTTCTAGGAAATCCTCTGAGTTAGGATTGTACAAGAGATGCTCAAGACTTGAGTAGTTCCTAAACGGAAGTAAAGTGTGACACCTTCCAAGCAGGACTACGGGCTTCTGGAGTAAAGGTTGGCCTTCATAATCAAATATCATGATGGCCCAATTCTTAAGATGCCAAATACCATTCCCTTCATATATATGAAGACTAGCTCTGGTCAGCTGTCTAGTTGGAGATCTCTCCAGTAGGAGGGGGAAAGCAGTCTGTAACTATTACAACATGGCTTCCAATAGAGCTTCCTTCTTTGGTCTCTCATCCAAAGAAACCAGTTTGGAAGGTATACAGTGCTGCAGTGCTACAGAAACACAACCACAGCCCTTAATTTTTTAAATCAGTTTTTAAAAACACTTGGCCAGCATTTGCTGTGGTGAGGAAATACAACGTTAAGAGAGGCCATGTTGATAATTTACTCTCTCTTTTCTTTAAGGCACTTGTGGCTCTCCTTTTGCTTCTGTTTTCCCAGGACATCTTCAGGGAAAGTTAAAAGAAGAAGGAATAACAAACTAAGAAGACCAGCACGATTCATTCAAAGACTTTGGTGGCTTCATCAGTCTTCATTAAATCAGCTAACGACTGAACCATGCTCCTAAATGAGGACTATGAACCTTACTGGCTGACCAGTGCCTGGAGGTACTAACTGACTTCTCAGTCAACTTGTCTAGAATACACTTTTAATGGATGTTTTGCAGGAGCAAATAGTAGCAAGTAGTAACATACAAAAGTAAATATAAAACCAATTGTTTAAAAATTGGCTCACTTAAAGAGGCTACCAATTTAGGTCTTTCCTTGCATCAGCTCCAAGTAGAGTAGATGGCTCTCCTTCCCTTTCTCACTTTATCCACACAGGAAGCCTGTTAAAAACTGGTCCGTAAAGATTCATTGGAATCAGTAGTAGAACATGGATATTCCACATTGCAGGCCAGTACGCTAACCACTATACCATGTTGACTATCTGGTGTTAAAAAAAAGAAGTTGTTCAGAGAAACTTAAATCGATCAGAGATCTGTTTTGAAAATACATTTTGAACCCCAGAAATTGCTACTCCATAGCGACATCCCCACCCTTGCAATGTGTTATACTGGGATTGTCTACACAAAACTCTTTTGAAAGACAAATAATTAATGTCTATGGACATCACTTATCCACACGCTGGCCACCTATTTGAGAACATTTAGAGAGGAAGTAATTTCTTATAAACTACCTATCCATTATAATGGAAATATCTACTGCTTCATGCAAACCTCCACCACCCCCACCACCAATTTAAGTAAGAATCCTAAGGGCATTTCCATAAGTTCTTCACAAGAATAAAAGCCATATAATGGGAACAAGGTGAGAAAGCTGTTCCTCCTTGTTTCATCAAGAAGAGGTCGTAAGTCAGGCAATTGGTGTCTGACCTGTCAGGGGAAGGTATAAAGGCTTCATTCATGCAGTCGCTCACCATTTTCTCAGCTCTCACAAAAGTGTTTTTATTATTCTGTTTTCTTACCTCGTCCCTTAATTAAAAAGCTGAATGATTAGAATAGCACCTGCATAATGTCTGGACAAGGCGCTGCATACTAATTCAAGAGGCTTTACATCTAGTAATTATAACATAAAATCAGAGACTGAATAAAACAGAAGGCCTTAAAGCCCCTGCTAATCCCCTTTAAAAGCATCTGCTGAAATAATTCCGGAAGCTTTCCGGAAGTTGGATTACCAATTCTTTTTAACTTTATACAATGAAATGATATTTCACACTTAAAAGAGCTTCTGAAATTTCTACAACTGTTCCCCCCCTACACACACACACACACACACACACACACACACACACACACACACACACACCACTTTTTAAAGTTGGACATTTTCTGGAAGAAAACAAATTTCAACTGACTCTCCTCCATTCCTTAAAAAAATGGTATTTCTCCACCTTCTAATGCTGTAAATTTATGAAAATGCCTTATATGTATGGATAGTATAGATACAAATAAAACAGAGAGACAGCTGTAAAAACATCGTTTTTATGAGTAGAAAAAATGAAATTGCTTACATAACAGACCAGATTTATCAGAGTGACTAACACCTTTATAAATGAAGTTGTCACTTGTTATAATTAAGCATCTCATTCAAAGGAGGAGAATACAGTTTTCACAGGCTAACAGGAGATACATCATGGTAGAAATACCAGTAAAGAAATATGCTAATATGTTGTATACTTTTTCTAAACTTGGGGTTGTGTGAGTAGACACAAATGAAGAAAATAACAGCACTTTTGCATATACTGTACTCTAAAAACTGCATTTAATCCACAATAGTTCAATTAAAAAGAATGTAATTTATTGAGATGATATTAATATTGGGGTTGTTTTCTGAGTTTTAGCAAAGTACACATTCCACAAAGCATTAAGGTGATCAGGTCTTTTAATGCAAATATTAGCCTTGTGTAGCTATAGCATATAAAAACTCATCTCACAAGTATGTCAGACTAAAATTTTAAACTGACAAATCTCCACTGGTGAATGGACCAGTATAGCCTCTTGTTTAACTTGAATGTGGATGAAGCTTCCAAGTGTAGCAAACCATATGAAGATAAGCAGCCAGATGACGGGACAAAGAATATTCCCACTGTTTAATTGATGTCTTTAATAGTAAAATCCTCTACATCTTTACTCAGAAGAAAAGCTCACTGCTTTCAAACAACTTCCTCATAAATTCGTTAAGGATCACAGCCTAAACTACACTCTTTGTGTTACTCAAAAGAAAAAAATCTGACATTTGAAGACCAGATGTTGAATCATTTGTTAATTTCTTTTAAATCCATATAAAATCATGGAATTCTTGTTGATTTTTGTTTTGTCTCTACTCTTTAAAGAAACTAAAGTTGACAGAATTGGAAACATTTTATGAAGAACTTACCTGGAAAGTGTCAACCAAAGATCTGTGTGTATGTCATTTTGCAGTATTTAATGGTTTGTTTCTTGCCTTGAGAGGTTTAACCTCCTGAAAATAGCATGGCTTTTTCCTGGTGGAAGGAGGATTTCTTTCTTTATTTTAAATATTACTGGTGTAACTGGAATGGGAAATTAGCTTATGTTCTTATGTCTATATACAAACAAAGAAACTGTTCCTTTACTCAATCTTTCAAAATTTGGGGCAGGTGTATTGAAAATAAGACATCTGTATCGGGGGTCTTTTACACTATGCTTTTTTTTAGCAGTAGCATGCTACCATTAATGCATCATTCACATTTTCACAATACTGTATCTTAAATTAACTCTTAAACAGATATGGAGAACCCCTAGATAATTTTTTTACCATTATAGTTAACTAGAAAAACTGCTGTTCATTTCAGTATACAGCTAACACATCCAGGGTTTTACATTGCTTATCAAGAAGCTAACAGAATCTATCAACTCCCTAAAATGGTACACTTTTAATTCATTAATGATGACTTAGAATTTTTTTTTTTAAAAAAATTAACCTTCTTGTAAGGTGTGCATGAAGCTAATGTAAAAAGTATACTTTAAACTAGTATATGTGTGGGGGAGGGAGAAGAATTTTTCTTTCTTAATCTGCTATATTGTGCTTCCAAATTTGGAGAGACAGCCTAATGTGATTGGCCCAAGTAATGTGAGATGATTACAGTGAAATTATGGATATTTCTGACTCATACATGTGTGAATTTGCATGCGTGTAACATAAAATGTGGAATTACAATATTTTAAAAGGCATTTTGATCCTGTAAACTCAACTGGGTTTTGCCATTCCTTTCTTTGGTTGTCAAGAGGTTTGGATCCAATCCATTCTTGGTCATCAGTATTCCTCACAATAGGTATCTTGAAATCAATGGGATGTAACTTGTATTCCATGAGTAAATTAGAATACATTATTTCAAAGCATGTGGTCCAGATATGAGTCTGAACACAAGGTAGAGATCTCATTGATAACAACAGCAACAAGAATATCACAGTAATGATGCAGACATATCAAGATGTTTACAACAGCATTATGTGTAAAAACTTCCCTAAAACTGTAACCTCATCAAATTTGACCCCTTGTAGCAAAGAAGTCCAGGTCTTGTTCCTGAGGAAACAGTCCTATTTCATAGCCTTCAGTCTAGAATCAAGGCTAAGAGAGTACTCCTATTCAATCCTATACAACCTTTGTTGTGTTCAGTGAAGTTTGAACCCTAATAGGAGTGCATAGGATTGGGGCCCAAGTTTTCATTTTTCATCACCATACACAAGTGAATTTTTATCACCATACATGAGTATAATCATGATGAACTGATTGCTTGATTTTCTCTCCCATTGTACAACTGAAGCCTTTGCTTATCTGAGAAACTGGACCATTTAACGATAGATTTCTAAATTGCATTGCAGTGCTCAAGGCAGGCAGGCAGGCATCCCAGCTCACCAAAGGTGAGTTCATTGAAATATGAATGACTCCCCCTTACCCCCAAAATGAGAGGGTATACTCTTTCTTTAAGGGCTTCAGTGGTTTAGTGGTTAAGACGCTGAGTTTGAGGACGGGAAGGTCAGCAGGCAGTGGTGTGGTGGTCCACAGGGATACAGGGACTCATTCCTGTGTGTCCCAGTGACTGGCGCCCCCCAGAGGCAGGCAGAGATAATGAGAATGTATGGGATTTCTCCCCCCCAACCCCCCAATAGGCACCCCCATCACTTCCTGTCCACTGCCCTCCCAAGGTGCCCCAAGGTGTGCTACCCCTGTCCGCAGGTCAGCAGTTCGAGACTGGAGTGCTGCACGACTGGGTGAACTCCCGTAGTCTACCCCAGCTCCTACCAACCTAGCAGTTCGAAAGCAAGAAATTGCAAGTAGATAAAGAGGCAACAGCGGGAAAGGTAACAGCGTTCCGTGCACTCTGGAGTCTAGTCATGCCTGCCACATGACCACAGAAACACCTGCAGAACCAGACAGTGCTGGCTCTTTGGCTTTAAATGGAGATAAGCACCGTTCCCTAGAGTCGGACACGACGGGCTTTCGAGCAAGGGCGACCTTTACCTTTACTCTTCCTTTTTCTACACGCTGGGCACTACAAAAGACTTCCTCCAAGCAGACTTCAGAGCATGGTGAAGGAGGGCAGTACCTTTTCCCATAAAAGAGCACGTTGACCGACTTGGCGTGTTGTCGTCGTCCCTGCTCCATCCATTCACCCTCTGCGCCGTGGGTCACTGAGGGGGGAGAAGTGGGGAAGGCGGCCTTCCAAGTGTGGTGGCCAACTTCGGTCCTGGTAGCCATATGGACGGATGGCCGAAAGTATCGACCACCCGGACGACCCTATCACCCCCTTCTCTTGAGGCTTCCTCGGTCTTTACCTTCTCTAGACAAAGACGTAGGGAAGGAGTGGGGTGATTCTCCATCACGGATACCACCGGGGCCCTATACCTCTAATAGGGAACGCGGGTTATTCCCTTTGATGTGCCCTCGATTAAAGGAGGTGCAAAGACCAAGAAGGCTCTCCCGCTCCCTCTTCTCCTCTCTTTCTAAACCCCCTCCCCCCACAAAAAAAATCCACTCTACTCGGCTGAGGCTCAAACAGCGCAGCCACCTTGGTTCATATTTCAAATCTTCATTTCCTCAAAACATAAATGGCCTTTTTTGTGGTGTGTGTGTGTGTGTGTGTGTGTGTGTGTGTGCGGAGTGAATGGCCTTTAATTAATGCGAACGCACAATGCGCGGGCTTGCTTGGAGAGCGATGCTTAGGAACAACAGGGGGAGGAAGGCCTCCGAAAATAAACCGGGCGGAAGAGTTTGGGCATTGAAGGAGGAAAAAAAGGCCACCTAGCCAAAAGACACCTGGTTGTTAGACGGGACCATCCTTGGCTTGCTGATGACAGCCGGGGTATAATGACGGCGACCTTGCAGGGCATCTCTCTCATTGTTCCACAGACTAACACGGCGACCATTTCAAAAATCTCTCTCGCAGGACGGCTGGTTTGCGTCCTGCCTGCGTTTTCCGCAGTACTGTACTTTGATGGCCCTTCTCAAATCCGTATTGTCTTAACTCTCCCTTGATCCTTCCTACTTCCTCCAGATTCACTTCTCCGTCGCCTGGGATAGATGAGCCCGAGGTAAAAACAACAACAACCGAGAAACTAAACTAAACACACTCGAGCTATGTTTACTCAGAAGTAAGCATTCTATTGAAAACGCCATCCCTACACCGCATTCCCTCGGGCGATTCACGTAGTCATGCACTTGAGAATGGATCTCTTTCAGTTTAGTGAGTTTAGTGGAGGAGCTTCCTTCTAAGTAAGCCTGATTAGGCTTGGCTTGCTGGGACAGTAACACAAAGTGATGTTGATGGGACTCGAACTCTCCGATCCGGTCTTATGTCAATCATATTTCGCCATCAGAGAAATCCAAGTGGTCTTTCCCTCTAATAGACTTTCGTCTTCTATTCAGTCAATGCGCATGTGCATTGAAACGCTATAATACAACCTGGAGTATTCCATAGATATACAGGGTTGGGAGGGGGAGGTAGTGGGACTAGCTAGGGCCATGGGCCGGTCATGGTTCAGGGGCCGATCACTATGGCCCGGGGGTTAGATTAGGCCCCTGACACCAATTCATCCAGCCTGTAAAGCCCTTGTCGCTCCTGGAAGCGGAAGTAAAACACACCCGTATGGGCACATTTTACTTCTGCTTCCAGGAGCGACTGAGGGCTTCATGGGCCAGATGAATTGGCACCAGGGGGCCATATCTCCCCCCCCCTTTTAGGGGATTGTTCATATGAAAAGAAGATTGCTTTAGTCAGTGAATTAATTTCAGCATTATTTTTTAAAAGCCACCATTCTGGAAAATGTTTATAAAAATGAAAAACTTGGGTGGAAAGTGATTATTTCCCTAGCAAAATGTGTTGTTGGTCTTAACTTCAGAAAAGTTGTTTTTCTACTTTTCCAGCAGGTTGTTGAAACCACAGCGGGCACGTGATTTTTCAAAGAATCTGCAGGAAAGACAGAGAAAAGTAAAGTAGAATTTAATCCTTTTAAAAAATCCAACCACCACCACCCCAAAAAAAACAACAACAACAGGCATACTTCGTGGAGGTAATTCTAATTCTAATTCATTTTCTCCCAATATTTGTTTCTGTTTCATGTGAGCTATTATTTTTGTAAACCGTACTATAATTGTAATGTTCCAGCTGCAATAATGGCTATTACACTGTGTTAGAAAGTGACTAAAATTAGACACAATGCATAAACCTGTGTCATCACTATGCAGTTTCCTTTTCTTGGTTTCATGGGTATCGTGTACACGCCTGCTCAGAAGTAGGCTCCAATCAATTCAGTTAAATCCACTCCCAAGTAAATGACTATAAGACTGCAGCTTTTTACATGATGTGTTTGAAGTGTGGAGAAATTCCTTTGGGAAATTGCACAAATTTATTGTCATTTCTTTGCTTAACAAATAACATAAATTTCAGTGCCTTTTGAGGAAAAACTACTATCAAACCTTTGTAAAAATGTAAAGCAAATGTGTAAAGTAAAATTCCTTACATCATATCTCGGAGAATTTGCACAAACACCCTTATCGAGTGAAGAAATTTTCAAGTGAATCTATACATGGCTTGACAACGATATTTTGGGATGATAATTTTCCTTGTTGCTTGAATGTGATTTTGTAATTATAGTTACGTTGCGATGTTTTCTTGTATGTAGATTTTTTTTACCCTGATTAATGTAAAATATTGTTTATCCCGGTGGTAGTTATTTAAGTGCAAGTAAATATCCATTTTCAATGGAGCAATCTTCCCCTTTGCAAATGGCTTAGGATCACAAACTAAAATAACAGTGAAACATGTCAAAACTGAAAAATCATTCAATGAACTAATTGCCATCAATATCAGTAGGGCTCATTTTACTGACTTTTTTTTATAAAACTAAGCAGTTTAGGAACTAAGGAAAAGCTATGGGTCGGCTTCCTGTGTATTGCAGTTCCTACATGAATCTACAACAGCAAGCCCCAATACAAATGGAGTGCTTGTGTTGTGCCGTGTCTGGTTTTTAACACATACACAATATATGTGCATATATTGGGATCCAATAAAGGTATCGCATTGGCTTCTGCATTTGTATTGCCATTTTAAAATCATGTCAGAAGCACACAAAGGTGCTTTCTGCATTGAAAGTATTTTTGCTGGAGGAACTCTGCTCAGGGGATGCCTGAATGAGGCTCCTTTCATGTCCCCAAGATCTTTTCCCACCGAAGTGGTCCCTTCTTGCTTTCGAACTACTAGGTTGGCAGTAGCAGTACTCGGGTCTTGAACTGCTGACTTGCCGACCTTCCAGCTAGCAAGGCGAGCTTCTTAACCACTGAGCCCAATGCAGTTCCGGCTGCATTGCCATGAACTTGGGGAGCTCTTATTTGTCATTTTCCTCTCCTCTGCACAAGAAATTGATGCATGCCTGAAGAAGTGGTTTTGATTCACAAAAGCTCATAAGGTGTTTGATTTTTTAATTTTTTAAACAAAGTTACTTATTTAGTGACCCAATATAGGTATGGCCTTGGTGCTGAATTTTTATTGCGTAAGGTTCACACAGCTCTCTTTGTTTGTTTGGAATGCACGCCCTGGTATATTCCCACATGTTCCGATTAACACACCCTTTTGGCTCATCCCTTGCCCTGCCAGAACTCCACTGGGACAGAACAATTTTTGCCAAAGAATTTGAAGCTCAAAGGACCGTGGCAAAGAAAAGCCACAGCTCACTGCTTGATCCCTGCTTCCTGAGCCCAACCTCTAACTTGTCGACTGTTGCGTGTCTCAGCTGAAGGAACATGAGGGTGTCTCTCTCTCTCTGTGTACTTTTCTTTCCACTCGTTGACCATAAACACTGTCACATATGGAAGCCATCGCTTTGAAGGCATTTCTCAGCTGTTAGTGCATTGTAGCCGAGAGACCTAGCAGGTAGTTCCAGCATTCACATGAGATCAGCCTGTGGGAAGACCTATGTAAACTGCTGGATCCATTACACTGGACTCACAGGATTGGGGCAGCGAGCACCACACAGCAGCGGCAATGTGATGTTAATAGCTGATGCTCTTTACAAGATTGTGAGCTGCGATCAGAGAACAAGGACTTGGAGCGAGCTAAAATAAACATGTTCTTAAGGGCAAGTCCAGAAGAGGACTTCCTTTAGAGTGCCAAAGTTTGGAACAGACAGGGAATTCTCTTTCTGTGCACGTGTGTATTTCTCTCTGTTTCCCTCCTCCTATTGTTTCAAGCCTGGATCTAACCACTACTCAACTCAAAGACAGAGCGACTTAAAGAGAGGCGTAGGGTTTCTCTGACTGCGGGCATGCAGTACGTCCTCCGTCTCCATCCCAACCTTATCTTTTAAGAAGTTGAGTTTCATCTCTTTAGAAACGGTCCGGGCTAACCGGGCAAAAAGAGTTTGACAGAGGGGAGAACAAATCGCTGACAAAGAACCTTTTTACGTTTCATCAGCGTTGTTAGGACGACGAGGAGGAATTTCTCAGATAATAACTCCCACTTCAAAGATTTCTCCGCTGAATAGAAATTGGACCATCCTTTTTTATTCAGTCACAAGAGCTGGCACTAAAGACGACTCAACTGTTTGAATTTTTTCCCCCAGTGTGTTTATTTTTCCCCTATTCAATGAAGTACTTGGATAAAATAAACAAGAAGACAATTACTGAAACATGGACTTCTAACTTTCCTGGGACCATGGCCGGTCGCCCGTGGCCTAGGACTTGGGAGGCTTTAAGCTTGGTCACATAATTTGGTTGTTGTTTTTTTAATCCTGCTGCTCATCTGTTCCACAGTTCCTGTTTGTTTGTTTGTTTCAGTGTGAGATTCCAGGCATTCGGACAAACCACATTGTTCCCCTCCGAAGAAGCCTGGCAAATAAAAGAGACACCGCCTCCTAATTCATTCTTGGTACAGCATAAAAATGATGGAATCACATGCACACGCATCTATAGCTGCATGTAGATATAAGCATATGTAACAGTATTCAAGGACAAAGAATGTGAAAACCCACCAAAAGAATCAGATTCAGAAGAGATCCTGGGGAAATATCTCAAATCCACTAACAAAAAGAAAGAAAGATGGATACATTTTGTATAACTGCATCAAATGAAACATTACAGGCAACAACAGTTTGTGTGATGTTTTTGGAGGGTGTGTTTTTAAAACACATGTAAAAAAGAGCAAGGTGAGGGGAAGAAAAGCATTTGGTGGCCTCGCTGATAAAACAAGCTAGGGATTAATCTAACCCGAGTCAATTAGGCTACTTTGGGCAAGTAGGATTTCCTGTTGTAGAGTCATAGTCTAGCCCATGGGTGCCCAAATTATGTCCCGTAGGCCAGATCTGGCCCCAACACCAATTCATCTGGCCTGCACTGCCCTTGTCCAGGTTGGATGAATTAGCAGGGGGGTGAACCAGCCCATGAGCCATAGTTTGGGCACCCCTGCTTTAAACAGAGAAAATGGCAGTTCAAAATCTATTTTATTCTGTTGCACCACACCCACCCACACCTACACCCACCCTCTCTCTCTCTCTCTCTCTCTCTCTCTCTCACACACACACACACACACACACACACACACACACACACACCCCGCTCCCTTAATCACCATGGCCTGAGATTCTGTAACAAAAGCTTTCTTCACAGAGGGCAAGCCAGCAAAGCAAGCCAAATGGCGAGGATTGAGGAAGTCCATCTCAGAGGAAGAGCAGATTGAATGTATTAAGCTAGCATGAAACCAAAGGTCAGCGCAAATGTATCTTAATAGACTGTCTCGAATGGAGTGTGCCTCCTTTTCAAGGGGGCTTGCTATTGCTTCGCTCATTACCATAGCGATCCTAACGTGGCATGTTGATGTGCCATAAAGCTTACACTTTCACCCCAGACTCTCTCCCCCCCTCCCCGCCCTCCAGCCTTAAAATCAGAGCCTTTGAACAAGGCCGGGCTTGATTAGGCCTTTCTCCTTTTCTTTTCCCTCCTTCAAACCCATTTCCTCGCCTTTAGAAAAGTCGCCATCAAATCCCAAAGGCCGGTCTCTGATCAGGGCGCAGAAGAAGAGGAACAAAAGTGAAGTGACGGGCAGTGATTCAACCGGCCCCATTTTTCTTCCTGACGTTCTTATCCATTCTGATTGTGGACTGAAACAAGAGTCCCCTATTCGTGTGGGTTTTTTCCTTTTCTTTTCTTGCCCCGGAAATTCGAAGAAAATGATGTATTCTGAACATTCTGCAGGAACATAAAGCTTTGCATGTATGTGTGAGATGTGCATAGGTGTACTTCGTTTGTGTGTGCCCAAACACCAAGGAGAAGGGGAGTTGGGTTTATTTTCTTTCTTTCTTTTTTGAGGGGGAAGGGGGTGTCTCTTATTATTATTTTTAGAAGACCATGTGGGAGAGCATTGAGGAGAGAGAATCTGATAGACCTAAATATTATGTCCTTCATGAAAAGACTGGACGGGCTCCAGACTTTGCTTTTCATTCTTTTAAAGTATGACTTGCCTATTGCTATAGAAATCTTAACTCACCATGAAGATTCACCGTTGCAAAGAAACACTTTCATTGTGGGAGCCTGCTTTGATGTCTAAGGCATAAGAAGCGGATCTTTTCAGCTGCCTCTGTCTAGATTACCTTGAGAGCAACGGGATAGACATCTGTAACAAGCAAATGAAAAATTAAAGGTGATTAGCCTACACAGCCAAAAATCCTGTCGGCAAAGAAAGAAATCAAGAAGAAAAGGCCTGAGGGCAGGGGGCGAGGGGCTGATCAGGCCAGAAAGAAGTCCAATTCCAGGCAAGATGGAATATTTTCTCTTCTGCAGAGGGCTACCATACCTTTGGGTTCCAGGCCCCATCTTTTCCCCCAATTCAGGCGGATTAAAATGCAACCCAAACAACACCTGCCTTTTAGTTTTTCATTCTGACCATCACTATTACCATGGGGGAGATGATCTTTTTCACATTAGGTTTCTGGCTGCCTTCCAGTTAGCTGCTTGTCTGAGAGCAAGCCCCATTGAACTTTATAAGATTCACTCTCCAGCAGATTAAGGTCAGGATTCCTTGGGTGTGTTTTCATGGAGAAACACAACTACCTTTGCTGACATGGAAGCTACTTCATACAATAGGTAGGCAGCTCTTCTTCTGTTGGAATGTGAAGAATGATACAACCCATTTCTCCTACACAGTAGTCATAAGTGGCTTTGAATGTTCTCAGTAGGAACACAACACCACACACCCAGAAAGAAAGATTCCTGTTGGCAGTGCTATTCACAAAGCCATGCTTATGCTATTATGGCTAACCACAAGAGCAGACCTTGTAGAAACTCTTGGAAAGATGCAGATGTACTTTCAAGAAAAATGAGTCCTTCCACCTTCCTTTTCAGTGTATCTATAACATCGGTCAAATTCAAACTCATTAGTAGGACTAAACCCAGTTGTTATTCTCAGTGAGAGCAGACCTACTGCATCAAGGGGCCTAACACAAATGTGAACTTAACCAGTCCCGTTCATTTAATGGTCCTGCTAAAGTTGGAGCTAACAATTGGATTTTGCCCAGGAGGCCAGCGATCGCCATCCTCTGAAACAGGAAGGCCTTACTTCCTATTCCAAATCATCAGTATAATGCTTTGACCACCTGGAAAAGTGTTCTAAACCATCTCATAACAAGACCTTGTTCCCAACTGCTCCTCAGTTTTCAATCTTGAAAGGTTTAACAGTTTGTTAAAAATCATAGCTTTGGAGACTTTTGGGTATGTTCAAGATTTTAAAATCATTTTATTTTGCCATTACAAAAAGTTAATAATAATAGTAATTTTGAATTATTATTTTACATAGCAATTGTGCATTTGAAAACAAGACCACCACTGGGTTTACACCATGGCCTCAGAGAAATAAAAAAAAACATCATGAATCCTTTTGGACAGTCCAAGCAACTCAGCACATTGACATCACCCACAACAATCCCCTCTCGCTCTCCAATTAATTTGGCTCTCACCTTCCATTCACTAAGGAATCACAACTACTCACAAGTCAACAGAAATAACACTGGGAGGATGAAGGGTTGAGAGAAAAAGAGAATATGTTTATGCATTTAGATCCATTACTAGTGTAAATTAAAATGTACCATAGATCATTTAGCCACCCTTGGGCCTGTTTTAATAGTGACAAGTGGGAAGAATATATTGATGAAACTGGGACAACAATAGACATTGTTTTCCAAACATTAATTGAATTGGTAAATTAGTGAATTGATAAATTAATCGAAGTATTTAATTGATGTATCAGGATAGTATGGATTAACAAATATTTTATATTATGTTTAAAAAGATCAAAAACACATACACACGTCCAAAAGTGGAGAAGGAGGGGGAGCCGATTAAAATAAAAACACTGGGCTAACAAAATAGACCAAGGAAAACACTACCACAAAGTACCAGCACCACAATTTCAAATACAGCTAGAAAAATCCGTATGAAAACACTTTGGTTCATTGATACAAAAGGAGGTTCAATTCAGTCAAGGGGCTTTGTAAACATATGGAAAGGAGGTGGTGGAAGAAGTCTAAATAATAATAATAATAATATTTAGAAGAGGAAGGAAGCTGATGGAAAGTGGTGGTGGGGTATCTGCCTTCCTGTCTTCTTGGTAGCATAATAAATACAAAAGGGGAAGAGGGTGGATGGGTCTTTTCGTTCCCCTTTTTCCCTCTCTCAATCGCTCTCAATTTCATTTTTCCCCTTTAAAAAAAAGAGTATCTTCTTTCCGGTGGGGCCTGTGCAACATTTCTCATCGAGGTGACTGAGGGAGGGGAAGAAGGAAGGAGAAGAAAGGAAGGGGTTGATCAAGGATCGATTCCCTCCTCTCAAAACCGAGCCTTCCGACCCGTCCTTCTCCTGGAGGCGTGTGTGTGTGTGTGTGTGTGTGTGTGTGTGTGAGCCGAGGAGGTTCCAAAGCACCTTCTTAGAAAGAGCACAACCGCAGTCTCGCCGGCGGCGGCGGCGGCGGGCAGTCCTACCGTATTGGCATTAATAATTGGGCCGGGGTTCACAGTTTGTGTAAGCCACGGCCTCTCGCGGGTGAGGCGACGGAGAGTTACTGGGTGGAGTCGGGATGCCGCCGGCCCCTGAGCTCTGACACACGTACCATTCGCTCAGGTTCGCGGCCGCCTGGGTGGAGGAGGCCACGGCTGGCCCTGGAGCCGGGGGCGGCGGCGGGGGCGGCGGCGGCGGCAGCGGTGGTTCCCGGCCGCAGTCGGAGGAAGGCGACACCAGCGACGGGGTGGACGACTCGTAGCCGGAGCTAGGCGGAGGGGACTTGCAGTGCACTTTCATGTGTTTCCGCAAGGAGCTGGGGTGCGTGTAGGACTTGTCGCAGCCTCGCACTTTACAGTTGTAGGGCTTGTCGCTGGTGTGCACGTGGGAATGCTTTTTCCGGTCGCTGCTGTTGGCGAAGCGTCTCTCGCAGCCGTCGAACTCGCACTTGAAGGGCTTCTCGCCTGCAAGGGAAGAGGCAAGCCTGGGTGACTTTGAGCCCTGGGACCAGGGTAGGAGAAAGGTCTAGGACGGAGTCAGCGACGGCGAGGGTTAGAAGGACTCCCGGGGCCTGAGGAGGTCTGCAAGACCGTTCTGGGGTCCCCAAACCTTTCCCAACAACACATCTACCTGAGAGCATAATTTCACCAGAAGCAGTGGATCTTGATTATGATCACACCCACACCCACACACAACTACCACAACCACAAGTATCTGGGCCACATTTGTCTCACCAAGACTGCAGGGAAACACAGGGAGAACCTCCTTGAAGATTGTGGTATTGTTGAACAACAATCGGAAGCACCCTGGGCAATGGCAACCTTGTTGTGCCTGCTCATCTTTCTCACACTAGATCAGGCGAAATGAACTGCGGAATGAAGTCACCCAAAGGTGGCTTCATTTTGGCAATTTCACATCTGGCCTAGACACTGAGGAAGAGGGGGAGGGGGAGAGAAGGAGGAGGAGGAGGAGGAAGAAAAGAAGAAGAAGAACTGCTGCTGCTGCTACAAATCAGCAAGATGAGGTCTGTTCTCTGAAAGCCTCAAGGAGGGAATCGTGGCAGGGCTCTCTTCTTCTTGCCAAGGTTTTCCTTCCAAAGGACACAAGCAAGTATTGTAAGTCTATTGCTTCCTAGAAGAAAGGCCCACAATGGAGAAGATGAGACCTTGAGCTTGGAACGCCCAGTTTTTCCTTCCTAGCCTCCTCGGTCCCCTTGGATTTGAAGAGCCCTCAGCTTAATTTGCTTCCCTTCCTTGGCTTCTCCCTCAAATGGAGATTCCTTTCTGTGTCACACCAAACACTCCCCCCCCCAAAAAAAAAACCTCCCATCACCTGCCATCTTTTACTTTCAGGATAGTCTCAAGGCTTTACTTTGGATCAGGAAAACAAACAAACAAACATCAAAGAAAACGGACAAAATAAAACACCAGCCAAGAGATGTTGACGTTCTGGTGGCCCCTTTCTCTTTTGTTTTGCACAAATCCCCCATGAATTATCAGGTATGTTTTCCTGTGCCCTCTTATACAGCCCAATTCGTTTTTTGAGCTCAAATTTAATTTCTCCACAAGCTTTAGTTAATAAATGGGTGAGGGTGAGGAAGGAAGACTGTGGAAGTAATATGGGCAAAAGAGGAGGTGAAAAATTCAACCCCTCTGCAAGCGTTTATACCAACAAATGCAAGGCCAAGGTTGTGCATTTTTCAAACTCTATTACATCTCTCACCCATGTAGAATATATTTCTCACACCTCACAGCCTCTCTTAAATGTAGCTGATACACGTTTCCCCAAAAGTGACAAACTAAGTATGATGGGGTGTGATTTAACATCCAGATGGATCTTGGTAGCATTTTGCTTGCCAAAGGCATTATGAGTGTTACTATACAAGGAAATAGGCCAAGATTTCATTTTGCCAATAAGGAAGATCTGAAGTAGGTAACAGAAAGGGAAAAGACGTTTAGAATAGAGATGGTGGGAGACACACAGAAGCTGCGCACCATCTAAGTCAATTCCCATTGATTTGGGGGTATCTGTGCTTGAATTGTAAAAGACATGCTGGGAGATGAATTTGCCACCTGATTTTTGTCGTGATCTAGCAGGGGATGACCGGTTTTGTAGAGCAATACATGCTGAAGCCATGTGCTTTGAAGTCTCTGTGGGACACGGGTGTATTGGTTTGAAAAATCATCAGGGATGATAGGATGCCATAGACTGATAGACTTAGACTGTGAGGGGAAATAACAGCTAAGATAGCTTGTGTTTCTTGGAGGCATATTTAGCCAAAATGGCAGGGTGTCTGTAAGTGTGGGCCTCTGTGTTTATGCTAAAACATGATTTTCTTAATGAAGCTAGTGTATGTATTCGGACTTCAACCTTAAGCTTATTTTTACAACTGCTGTAGACTTCTCCCAGAATTTCTGCTGAGCGTATAAAGCACTATTTTAAAAAAGAGTAAATAGAGAGCTAAACAGCTAATGATTAAAGAAGCAAGAAGAAAAAGAAGTGATGACATACTGTCAGCATGTCAGGAGAATTCTCAGTACTTGGACAGTTATAATTATTGCATGTGGTTTAAAAACAACAATACAAGAAATTGAGATACCTGCTGGAACAGCACATTTTCCAAAGTGTTGCAAATCCTGAAATCAGGTTAGGCCTGTAGACAAACGGCATTCCGCCTAGAAGGCAGAACCAAACAATGCTTTTCTATGCCAGGAAGGGCATTTAGTTTATTCAAATCGGGGGAGGGGGAGAAAAAAGAAGGCTCATCTATATATTTTGATGGCTCTTTAAACGTTTTAATTATAGTTCCTTGTAAAGAAACAGTTTGACCTTCCGCTGCTCAGCTGAAATGACAAATCAAGGCGATTGGTGTAACACGAGCAAGCCGTAACTTAGGAGGCCCTGGGGAAGGCCGGCGTCATAAACCCAGCGAAGGCGAGCCGAGTGGGTTGTATTCAGGTAAGCCTAACCTTGTTGACTGGAAGCAGCAGATAAATAAATAAATGGGTTGTTTTTTCCAGAAGCCCTGTATCTTTCATGGCCTTTGACATACAAGCTGGAGTTTGGGGGGAGGCCCGGAGCACAGGAAATGAATGAACGGAGCGAGCGGCTCCTCATGGTTGACAGCAATGCCTGCTTTCAAAGCCCCCCGAAGACTAGCGTCAATTTAAGAGTTCCCCGCTAAAGGGAAGGATTTCCTATACATAAATATGTATTATTCAGAAGAAAGCGCATGGTTAATGCCTTTCTATGACAGCTTTGATTTGGGGGGGGGGGCGATTTGGAGGCAGCTGGAGTGGGGACGCCGGCAAGAGCGCGCGGGGTGGGGTGGGGTGGGGGGCGCGTGCACGGAAGCACACCACATCCTGCACCGCCATTTTCTCCCCACACTTGTAGCTTTCTCAGGCCTCGCCCCGTGCTAAAGGCAGCCTGGAATTTTTTCTTTTGGTCATAACCCTCCCAGTTCTAGGGCTGGGGTAAAGTCGTGTTTGCAAAAGTGTAGCAGGCTGAGGCAGGAGAAAGATTTAACTAGCCTGCGTTAGCGTTATAAACGGCACGTTGAAACAGACTAACTCTTTCTTTCTTTCTCCCTCCTGCGTCCAAAAGTCCACTTTGTCGATAGCCAGCTCCAGTGGTAAGAAAGTGATCCCCCCCCCTTTGGCCTGAACCCTATTCCTGGGCAAGGACACCTCGTTGGCTTTTCTTCCACCCTTTCCTCTTCCCTCCCTCTTCGCCTCCGGAAACCTGCTCTGGTCTGCCCAGACTCAGAAAGCCATTGTCATTAATGGGGAGAGGGAGAGATTGTTATTTTCTCGTGCCTTCATAAATATTTGGGAGGAAATCTAGAATCGCTTCCGTTTGGCTACATAGCGAGGGGATAATCAGCAATAAAACGCTAGTTTGTGAAAAGGCCTACGCAGGAGAGGTCTCACGCCCCGCCCAACTCACCCCCTACAAAAGCAAATAAATAAATAAACAGGGAAAGTTCAAGTGAAAGAGTACAAAACGGGTGGCATTTTTTTTTGGAGGGGGGAACCCTCCAAGCTCGATTTTTTTTTTTTGAAGGGGGAACTGACTTCCCTAAAATAGATCACATTTACCAAGCATCCCGCCATTTCCTGCTTCCTGGACTTCAAATGAAGAAACAACTAAAGGGCAGCAAAAGTGTGTTTATTGTTCGGAAACGCACGGCTATCAAAGTGGGGTTTTTCCTCTTTAGTACTTTCCTACTCGATAGAAGATGCCTTCTGTGTCAATTAACCAGTTAAACTGGTTATTATTCTGAACAAAACAAGGAACAATATTCCTCCATCAGTTTCCAGACACATTACAAGGATGGGGAGGGGAGGGATCGGACTCATGATGAAACAAAACCTGGCTGCCGGTACGGAGAGATATTTGAAGGCTGCGGGAAGAAGGAAAAATCGGAAGATATTACAATAGGATCACTCCTGTCAGGAAGGGTATACGCGTGGTTTGTAGAAAAACTAAAGTGGAACGGATGTAACCCCCTCCCAAACGGGCATATTTCTTATCTTCCGTTCAGGGGAGGGAAGCGGGCGGGCGAGATCTGGAGAAGCAGAGCAGGAAAAAAAAACTACAACCACGAGCTGGTAAACTAATGTCTAGCGTACACCTTCCCAGGCTATACCAAGGAGTGTGTAAACTCGCTACGGAGTGCTTTAATCATGACAGATACCTGCGTGGCCCTCTAAGGGCAAACAGAAGTGATGCAGTGCTGATGCCCTTGGAACAACTGACTTGTTTTTTCCCCATGCTGGCTAAAAATGCATCTAACGAGAAGTGCCTTCAGAATCCTGCCCAATGGGCTTCCCAAATAGACAGGTGGGGAATACAAAATCGATTCCTCGTCCTCATCACGCGCACATTTTCCACTCACAACAACCATTAAGGCCTCCACCATTTCCTCCTCCCTCCTGCCTTCTCCTTCCAATAGTTCCAATAGTGCTCGAACTCTAGCACAGACGGACATACACTTTATTTTAAATTGGGGGGAGGGGAGAGGCCCCCTTTAATCTATCGGTCGACCCTGGATGACACAATTGCAGGATTCCACGTTCACAACACGCACACACAAACACAGTACCTTGCAGCTGTGGGTTCTCACAAAGCAAGGGACAGAAGCAGCGCTGCAGACGCATCAGTCACAACTGGCTGGACCAGAGCAGCTTCCATTGGTTCTTAATTTGCGACGCTGCGCCAAGATGCGAAACTTTGTCTTCTCCAAAGAGCTTCTGATTCTCCCCTCCCCAACCCCCACTTCCCCCACTCCATTCTGGGAAAGCATCTCTGCCGAGCGTTTTCCAGCGCTCGAGTCCATCCAAGCAACCAAAAATCAAGTCTTTCTCAAGACCCCCAAAGCCAAGCAAACTCTTCCTCGGACCCTTCTGGATTGCTCTTGATTCTAAGACACCCGAGTTCGGAGGGAAGAAAACCCAAACCCTCAACGCCAGAAATAAAGACCTTTCCATACTAACCTGTGTGGGTCCTTTTATGGATCTTGAGGTTCTCCGAGCGAGCGAAGACTTTCCCGCATCCTGGGAACGGGCAGGGGAAGGGCTTCTCGCCCGTGTGGACTCGGATGTGGTTGACCAGTTTGTATTTAGCCTTGAAGGGTTTCCCTTCCCGGAGACACTCTTCCCAGAAGCAGATGTGGTTGGACTGCTCTGGCCCGCCGACGTGCTCCACCGTGACGTGAGTCACCAGCTCGTGCATGGTGCTGAAAGTTTTAGAGCATAGCTTTTTGGGAGCCTGGTCGAATTCGACCCACTTGCAGATGAGCTCTTGCTTGATGGGCTGCCGCATGTAGCGAAAGAAAGCCCCGGGGCCGTGATGGGGCGCTAGGTTGAGGTTCATGCCACTATAGCCGTGGAAGGAGGAAGCCGCGAAAGGATCTGTCCTGGAGACTGGCACGGGTGTGAAGGGCTCAGACCTGGCATACATGTCTCCAGGTAGCCCCAGTCTAATATGTCCGTTTAGACGGCCACCTGGAGCTTCATGGAGAGCCTGCTCATGGTGGAGTCCAGTAAACAAAGAGGGAGTCCCAGCTTCTGAGTGGTGGTGGTGGTGGTGGAGGAGGTGGTGGTGGTGGTGGGAAACATGGTGTCCGGGATAGTTACCTGTTGTTGAGACAAACATTCCGTGGTGAGAACTTGGAGCAGCAGAATGTGGGTAAGGAAGCCCTGGCGTGGCGGGGGCTGTCAGATCTTGGCGCAGGAATAAATCCCTACCTGCCGCGGAACGAGCTTGCCTTGGGTGAGAGGCGGCATAAGGGGCGACGGTCGCCTGCCCTGGGCCAAAGACTCCTGTGGGTCTGGGGACCCCCTCGGCCTGGCCTGTCACAGCATGGTGGGGACGAGGCTGAGGGGCAGGGCTGAGCTTAAGGGCCGCAGGGTGATGATGATGATGATGATGAAGAGGAGGAGGAGGGTGCTGGCGATAGTGTTGGCTGTCGTGATTATGGTGATGGTGTTGGTGGTGGAGATGATGTCCCATGTGTTCGGGCCGGAATGGACTCAGCCCAAGGCGGGATTCTGCCGCGTACTCCCTAGGGTGCGAGGGAACTATAGGATGAGGAAGCCCGGCGAAGCCTGTCATGCCCGGAGGGGGAGTGGTGGCGGTGGCCGTGGCGAGGATGATGATGACGAGGAGCCCCTGCCAAGCCTACTAACTTCAGAGCTGTGTTCCGCTTGGGAAGTGCCGCAGAGTCCATTCATGGGCTTTCTCCCCCCCCCCATCCACCCCCCTTCCCGCCCAGCCAAAGCCTCCAAGCTCACTTGGCTCTACAGTTCTTTAAAAAGGGTCACCTGACCGAAGGGAGGAGGGAGCCAGAGAGGAAGGGGAAAGGGGGGGGGGGAAGAGAGAGACTGTGTGTGAGAGAGAGAGGGCTGGGGAAAACTTTTGGAAAGTTTCTTCCTCATCCCAGCTCCTCCTCCTCTCCCCTCTCCCCCAACACACACATTTGGTCCGGACTCTTTGGCTTTGTTTGTTCCTTCTTTTTTGCTCCCCCTTTCCTTTCCTTTCTTTTCTCTCCCTCCCCTTTCCCTTTCTTTATTTTTGAGAGGATTTTCCCCCTCCCTCCTTCCTACCCCCCCTCCCCTTCAATGCCTACGTGGAATCCCCCAGTAACGCTTTGAGAAGCAGCAGCAGGACGCTGGGAGGCGACTGAATAGAGACCTCCATAGTCTCGGCTCCAACCCAGAGCGCGAAACAATCAGGGCGGCCTCTGATTGGCCGGAGCCGCCGGACCGACGTCAGCGATGACAGGACCCCGCTGAAGTCTGAAAAGATTTAGGGGCGGGGGAGGGGTGGGGAAGGAACGGAAAGGCCCCCTGGATATCTGCGCATGCGCCGCTGTTGATGGGTAATTTCCCAAAGATTCTTCTTCTGGCCCTGTCGCTCACCCACCCCAGCCCCCTTTTCTTTTCTTTTCTTTTCTTTTCTTTCCGCCCCTAATCAGTGCACCGAACTTGCCTGGTGCTTGTATTTACTCCATGCATTTTATTCCATTTTTTTATTATCTGCGTTTAACTCTCTCGGATAGAAGCCAGGGGATCATCCGTGCCGTTGAAGCACGTACAGTATACTGTATATCCTCCCATAGCACTTAGTGCATTCGCTGGGCAATTTACAGGTAATTAGCCGTCCCCCCCCCCCACGTGCTGGGTCCTCATTTTACCAACCTTGTAAGGATGGAAGGCTGTGTCAACCTTGATCCCCGTCAGGATCGAACTCACAACGTTGTGGTTGCAGTACAGCCGTTTAACCACTGCACTACCAGGGCTCCTAAGCCAGTGGTGGGCTCAAAACATTTTTACTACCACACTGTGGGCTTTGTATGGTGGGCGTGGCCAGGGGCCCTGCATTGCACCTGAACTAGGACTACTTTATTTCAAAACGTGGATGGGTGGGGGCAGCCAGAATTTCTGCTACCGGTTCTGGCGAACTGGTGCGAACCTGCTATGCCCACCACTGTAAAGCGCTAACGAGCAGCCACTGCCCAAAGAGCATCAAGGCCACGAGGAAGTGGCTGCGGCAGGTGCCGGGCTGTGGGTGGGAGGGAGAGCTGACGATTGTTCTCTCTCGTCCCTCTTCAATGCCACTTAGATTTCCCTTAACCAACCTGATTCCAAAGAACCTGGTTCCTTCGAGGCGCACGGATTTCCTGACCTCTGCACGGCTTTGCCCTGTGTCTCAGCTCAAACCCCCACCCCCTTGCATTCTGCTCTTCCCACCAGTTGATGCGCTCTGTCTCCTCTGGTCTAGCAGCAGCAGCCAAAGGCGCTTTATAGGAGCTCTGGGTCTTCTTCCTGGGAGGAGGGCCTGACTGGTCACCGAACAGTTCATTTCATGTGCTACTATGGTCGTGCCCAAGTCCCAGTTTCTTTCCTGTGGCAGTAGCCACAAAAGATGGAGCAGGTGCTGGGAGGGAGGCACAACTATAGGGACCTTCTCCAAGTTTACGGTTGGAATGTGTAAAGTGAGAGATGGGCTGGCTGGCTGGCTGGATCATGGCCAAACCAAGCCATCTCGGATGTTAGGGAGGTAAGGTCTGAGGGGAAGGGAGGCGGGAGGAGAGAAATTGCTCCAAGAAAGCTTTCGAAGAAGTTGCAAGCACTCCTCCGCCCGCCTTCACTAGCTCTACACTCTGTTCAGGTTGTGAATGAATTCGGAAGACTGACCTGTTTCTTTTCTGAGTGGACTCGCACTCCTAAATTGCTGCCTGTCCCTGCTTTAGGAAGTGCTAGGGAAACAAAGGGGTTTGTTACTACACCTATCTTTTGACAGGACTAGAATTCTCATTTTTATTTTTCTTAAAGTGGAAAGGGGATAGTGCTGGGTTTATGATTTTATGACTCGTACCCTTGCTTCCGGTAGGAGATACTTTGGCAGGATTCCTTTTTCCCTAAAATGAGTACCTATTCCCTCTCTTCCAGGGTTGCCCCCTACCCCCACCCCCACCCCGCGTTTCCTAACCTCCTAGTAGTCCAATTCCATCATCCGTTTAACTGCTGATTATTTATAGTGCACACAAATCTCCAGGGCCCCTGTTTCCAACAGAAATGGGTACAATGAGGAAAGGACAGGCTTTGCATACAGAAGTCGTCCTGGGAAGCAGAGCTGGGCAAGTCGGTATTTAGATTTCTGACACTTGTTGGCGGCCTTGGAGAATCGGGCCTTCAGAAAAGAAAAGGAAAAAAGGAATACTTTGGGTCTTTTACATCCCCCATTTCCCACGACCAGGCTTTATTTATTTATTTATTTATTTATTTTAAAATTTTAACCAATACTTACAAGTATTTACTTTAATACGTAACCCAAATTTTTGTGCGGATAATTTTAAGAAGCTTAGTGCAACAGATACACTTGTTTACCATCTCTGGGAACTATTGGAGCCATCTGAAACATTGTAGTAAATCCAACCCCTCCCCTGGCAAAAGGAAAACACACACAATAGATTGCTAACGAATCTATTTTTTCTTTTTAAAAAATCACTCCTGTAGATTGTCATAGAAAACTATTCTGCTATTATGCATGTGGAGAAAGGAGAAAGAAAGGATCAAGTTTTGACATACTTCTAGTGAAAATAAATATTAGCTTTTTCTTCTCCTCCTCTAATGGAGAGATATTTGAATTTTAAAGAATTAAGAATATTTCTCCATCCTGTTTAGGATGTGGACATCGAAACTTGTCCTTTAATTCCAGAACTTAAACCCCTGAAAATAAGAGTTACATGTGAGCATCAACAGTCAGGGTGGCTTCCCATACATACTGAGCATTCTATCAAGAGTCTAGTTCTGCCTGTATTTTCTCCTGCTGAGCTTTCAGCTTTGGTGAGATGTGCTTCATCTTTTTTTTTATCTTTTAAATATTTGAACCTTTCATTTCAGATGCACCTCAAATTAGTGTGCACTTTTAAATTTGGCTGTTTTCTGCTTTCTCTCCAAAGTTAGTCACATTTGCCAAAGATGGTCTGAAAAGCCCAAATCCTCTCTTTACTTGCTTGTGTTCAAGCCCTGAATATTAGTAAGGACACTAGAACCTCCTCAAAATATGGAATTCATTAGCAGTGTGTTGAGAAACCATGCAAAGGATGGATGGATTTTATGTTATTTCACATCCAAGTACTGTTCTGTACTCCAGTTCAATCAGCTTGTTTAAGCTATTCACAGTGTAATCATATACTGTATCATCTACTCAGAAGCAAGCCTCACTGAGTCTAAGAGACTTACTCTCAAGCAAGAATGCACAGGACTGTGCAGGCTGACAATTTCACTAAGAAGGAAGTATCCACTCGCAAATTAAAGAAAAGTGTTTTACATGAAAGGGGAAGGGAGGGTGAAAGAAATCCTTTAAAGAGCATGACTTCAGATTTAAGGAGGAATAACTCTTCTTGGGTCATAGCAAACCTGAGATCTTGGCATCCAGTCAAGCACACTAACCCAAACCAGACAGCACTTCCAAAGCATTTCAACCACCATTCCAAATCAAATATTGCAACAAGGAGACATTTTACAATACTGTGAAACAGTAATCAGACATTGAACTGGAAGCATTTTGTAAAAGTATCCCCAGAGACAGACCCGCATCCCATTCTCCAGGCTATTCTGCAGCAGATAGGTAATATTTCTTTTTTGTTTTGATGAGATCTTAAGAATGCCTGGCCAAATCAATTATTGTTCAACCTGAGATTAAGCAGTGAAACAGGGAAATGCCAGGCATAATAGAATATCTTTAAACTGCTAAATTATCCTAACAGGTGCCTAACTAAGCACTTGTAATCAGGAGTTTAAAATGTAAGACATACATAAATAATTATTTAAGGGACATTTTATTACACTTTCTATAAGGCGTACAAAGCAGGGTTTATATTCTGTTTCCCACCATTTTAATGCTAGTTATAATACTGAAGATCAAACAAAATACAGCTAAATCAATATGTATTATTAAATCAATGCAACACAGACAGGCACATAAACACACACACACACATACAGGATCCCATGCCTGGAGGACCCGGAAAGTTGTGCATGCTATAATTAGCCAAGTATCCCTACATAACATGTCTACCTACACATGTTAAACCCCCAGCAGTTTAAAAACAACCCCTCCTTGCTCATCTCTCTGCCCTGAGTCCCAAACATCTCCAGATTCTTATTTCCCATGCCCTGTTTATCTCCGAAAGGAGATTCCAAAAAAATAAATAAAACAAAACAAAATAAAATGCATTCGACAGAGGGAGCAGGTCTAGGTCCAGGCTGTTACTTACAAAGGTACTGAGAGTGGGACTTCCAAATAAAGTTGTTTTCCTCATCCCTCCTTACAACCACTTCATCTCTACACACTTGACATCCTTCAATTCTGACAGTCCTCAGTGAAGGGAGAGAACATCTGGAACAGTTTATCAGTTAAAATAGGTGTGAGTATGTGAGAGGGTATGTCACCACTGGCTGGCTTAGGCCATTCTAAAATATTGGCATGGCTTCTTGTCAGACGCTAATGGCTTTATCCGCTCTTACTTAAAACGCTGAGGTTCCTCACAGGGGTCTCCCCCCTCCAAACTCGCCCCCTCCCTTTTTTCTTTGCATGAATCCAATGGAAAAGAAATGGCCCATGGTGTCTCTCTCATTATAAGAGAGGTGAAGTTAGTGCTCTCACTCCTAGCATTTGTCGTGTACCTTGGGAGACATATCCGCCTCTGTGTTCGTGTGCGTGTGTGTGTAGGAGAGGAGAACAAGCGAGAGAAGGAGGTTGGGGGTGTTAGACCGAGCTGTACACATGATCAGAAGGCGGAGGGAAATGGAAAGAGGAGGACCTGCACAAACTTCTGTATCAACCCAGTCGAATCTGTCTGGGAAGACGTGGCTACCTGTCTAGTAGCCGGTTTTCTAATGAATCTTCGTCTGTCTGTCTGTTCGATCTGCCCCACCACCGAGCAAATAAAGCGGCCGAAAGAAGCAGAGCAGGTTCACAGTGTCCGGCTTAAATCAATCTCGACGGCAAGAATGCTGGCCTGTGTATTTTAAAACTGTCGCGGCCCTTGTGGTGGAATTCTGCTTCTAATAAAAAAATACTGGAGCCAAAGAACTTGTTGACAAGGAGAGCTGCTCCTTCTAGGAATCACGGCCAGAGGTTTTATAAGCCTGGCTGTTAGGAGGATTTAAAGTCCCTAAGGGTTAGGGTGTCGTCGTCGCCCCCCCCCCCCCCAGCTCTGCCTGGTCGCTTCACTGGGCTAGAATCCAAGCCTTTCTCACCGAAGGGCCACGCAGCGCAAGGAGCAGAACTAGGGAGCCGCAGGGAGAAGCCTTTGCACTTTTGGCCTCTCCGAAAGCTTCGAAGGGGCTCGTCTTCCTCTGTCCCGCTGCCCAAAGTACTTGCGGGACTCGTAGATCTCGGGGACTCTTCCATATCACACACTTCGGCGAGATCATAATGGGGTTAGGACCAGGTACCTAGTCTTGGTTTGCTGACCACTTCGCAACCCGTTCAAGTCCACTCACTGAGACCGTCCGAACTAGATCAATGAGGTTTCAATGAGATCATCTTTGGCTTAACTGGTTTGCGGATCTGAAGTCTCTTACTTCCTCGAGAAACACTCTTTGGCCCAGCAGGTTAGAGTAAAATCACCATCTGGCTTTTACTCCAGCCACGAAAAGGCAGCCTAATTAAACAGGCTCAGTTTAGACAGTGGCGACTAATAGCAATAACCACTGAAAAGTAAAACTGATGGTAATTAACATTTTTTTAAGACTTCACTTTCTTCACGGGAAATAAACGCCCATTAAAAGCACGCAAGAGAACAACGCTGTGTCCCGTCGAATGGAGTAAAATTAAGTCTGTTTAAGGTGCTGCCGGATTCCAGCCCAAGGCCTTGTTTTGTGGCTTTCAGCGACTTCTGCTACAAGCTGAATACAATGCGAATGAGATTTACGCAGTTAAGAACCAGCGTATTCATTCTGTGCGTTTTGGAATAGTGTTTCCTATGTAGAGAAATCCGAAAACACCTTATGTTCAAAATTCCCCCCCCCCCACGTCCTTCTATATGTCGGAGGATCAGAAATTTTTCCCTGAAAGGATTTAGAGGAGTTGACTTTCCTGTCCTCCTACTGGCACTAAGAAACAAGAATATCGTACAGTGTTTTCTGCACCATTGTTTTCTATATTTCTTTCAGTCTTCTTTGTGGCATCTTAACAACTCCTTACTGCCTTACCGTCTCTTTCTCAAGCCACACAAAAGATTAGAAATAAATCAAGACACTTTGCTCAGAGCTAATATAACCGCCTTATTATAATGTCACTTTCTCTTGAAAGAATAAATGAAACATTGCAAACGCAGAGGTGTCATTTGAATTTACAAGTTGTGCATATTTTCTTTGCCTCCATCTGTTTGACAGAGTTGGTTAGACTGTATCTGCTAACAGGATTTGACCTTTAACTTTTAGTTAAAACTGCCCGATTCTTGGACGATTGAAAGGCACAGACCGCGGTTGTATGTCTGTCTTCCTGACGGGTCATTGAATCAATGTAAGAAGTGTTGACCTTTTCCAATAAGGTCTTCCTTGCTTATGAAGCAGGAAACTCTTGTGAGGAAGACATTTCCATGCAGCTCCCTCAAGCCTCTTTAAGGTTGCCTTTAAGTACAATTTAATCAGGGTCCAGTAGTGAAAAGGATCTACTATTCTGTAATAAATAAAGTAAGAAATAAGAATAAAAAGATCGGCTGGATCCAGAGCTTTAGTTAGGCTGGAAAATATGTTTCGAGATCTGTGTCACACCTATAATTTTTAAGGAAACAATTCTTTTAAAGCTCAAATTATCTGGGATTAAACTGAGTTGCTGGTGGACTGTAATGGCATAGTAAATGGGAAATCCATGTTTCCTCCTTTTCTGAGCAATCAGAGGACATCAAAGAAAGGAAGAATCTTAAAGGACTAGAACCATATACTAGAAATCAGACATTAGAAATGTTACTTTTTCTATTCCAACTCTGATGTTGCCTGGGAATTCTTGGATTTTTTGTCCAAAAGTTCCAGTTCCAGATTTTGTTAGGAATTATCAAGATTCAGAACATGAGCAAGTGGGCTAATAAAAGGTGGCCCCATATTCTGTTATGGAGAAAGGCAATGGTTAGGAAAATATATATACCCACTATAGTTAATTTTCCCATGTATCACTGACAGGTAATTGTACATCTAAGTGGGCCAGATGCCAGGAAGGATGATGAGCCAAAGAATAGGTAAAGGTGATTCCTAGTCATGAAGGTAGAGACCTTCAAGTCATCTTCCTTCTACTGTTTTTAAACCTGGACTACCAGATCAAACAAATCAAATGCTTATTTCAAATAGAATACTTAATCCAATGCATCCAGATTAAGGTATTCCTGTCAGAAAAGATGTCAATCAATGCCCTACTTAAGTCTTTGCATGGCGGAAGCTGGATAGCTACCACATTGTAGAAGGCTGGTATACTGAGTAAGGATGATAGTATCATGTAAACCCCATCACCAAGATCAAAGTCTTCTTCTTTAATAGGATCCAATATATGTCAAACCTCATTCCAGTCAAATCATCCGTAAATGAATGCAAAGATGAATATGTCATATAATAATGTGACAGTGCAATCACAGAGGGTCAAGGGTTGTTGTTTCAGTGTGAGAGCGTTGTCAAATATTAATTCTATAGCCTCCAAATTATTGGGCACAGAACAAAATGAACACCCAATTTTGTTGGTTGCTACTGTGGCTGATTTGAGTTAATGCAAGGAAGATGTGGGAATTCATATATTTGGTGTGTTTTTTTAAAAGCCATATTTTAACTTACTTGACTGTTCTGGAAGGTGAAGTCATTTTCTTTTCCTAATTACAAGGGGAATCTTGAACCTTATTTTCTTATTTGATTCCTGTTTCAGAAAGAGGAGTGACAATTGAGATTTTATTTTCAAATCAGGTTTATATGCAAGTCATAGGTAATTTGACAAAGAACTATTTTTTACCACCCAGGGCAAAAGCCTTTTATTGGAGTATTTGTGTCTAGAAAATGTGGCAGAAATTAAGTAGGAGGGTGGGTGGGTGGGTAGAGAAAGAACTTGCTTACAATAAATCATTTCAAAAGTTTGTGCATATTTAACAGAGCAACTGTAGAACTGATTTAGAGAAAGAGGCAAGGAGATTTTCTGAGCCCAGCTTTGATCTGACACACACTCCTGGCAGAGAAATGAAAAGAGATACCACCGACTTGTCTGCCTTGTTTATGGACTTTTTGGAGCTAATATTAAACTTAGTCCTGTTTGAAAGACTCCTGGAACCAAAGATGCTTTCTCAGGTTTAAATCAAACAGCTTCAAGATGGAAGAAACACTTCAAAGTTGCCACATTTCCACCTGTCTCTTCTTTTCAAGGGAATACTCAACAGCCTGCATGTGCCAAAAAGTGCATCTCTCTACTTTGACTTAAGAGGGGCTTTTAAAAGCAAAATTCAAATAAAGACATACTCCTTTAATTTTGCTCTTATTTGTAACTAACAAGTAATAACATGCAGCACTAACAATAATAGCAATGATACATGACTGCATGTTATTGTAACAAGGAATGGTCTTTATGAAATAGGTACAGTGAAACCTCACATAAAGAGCGCCTCCCTTAAACAGTAACTCGCTTAAAGAGCATAATTTTCTCTGAATGTTCGCTTCACTTAACAAATAAAACCAACCCAAAACTCTCTTAACAAATAAATCGGGGTTTGCAATTTCCCCCACCAGAAGTCACAAGTGGTCACTTTCAATGGTGTTTTGCTTAAAGAGCAAACTCACTTAAAGAGCAATCCTGTGGAACACATTGTGCTCTTTAAGCAAGGTACAACTGTACTTGAAAAACTGTACTGTGAATAATTCCATAAAGATCATATATATGATATCAGACAAAAATATATGAACTATAGAATTAAAATCCTAGTTAGTGGGACTAAGGTGATGGTGATGGTGATGGTGATGGTGATGGTGATGGTGATGGTGATGGTGATGGTGATGGTGATGATGATGATGATGATGATGATGATGATGATGATGATGATGATGATGATGATGATGATGATGATGATGATATCTGGGTAAAAAGTCACCCTAGTAAAGAGACATTTGATCTAAACTTTCAATGTTCTGCTCAAATGCTATTGGGTTATGAAATATACATTGAAAAATTAAAAATGTATTGGCCTGCCAAATAAAGGGGTGGAGGGTGATTGAGTGAAAAGACATAAAATTTTTGTACTATTTATCAAATATTAAATAAAATCCAAGATTATAACTACCACTGGAGTAATATAAAAGAAGGAAAAACGTTTGGGGAAGAGGCCCAAAAGAGAGGAGAGGAGAAGACAAGATTTATTTTAAGATTCTTCAGCATTTTTAAAGGGGTGGGGGGGATGCTCAAGAAGCTCATTTTACCTCTTCCTATTTCAACTTTTGAACACATTGTTCTGCAAAATAAATGCCTTTTGGTAGGTGTTGAATTAAGTGATTTCCATCTCTTGAGCTGTTTCTTTTATATTACTTTCATAATTTTGTTACTTTTTTAAAAAATTAAACAACTTCTGATATGAGATGAGCCAGAGTGTTGGAGGTTTGTGTGTGTCTGTATGTCTATGTGTGAATGTTTGTACCCAGGACACCAATAACTTCAACTACTGGCCATGCTAAAAATAGTTTGGCAGTATGCAAGTAGTTGCCTATACTTTGTAACCAGACTCTTGATACAGCTGGCCAGTTTAATAAACACTTAGCAAATCTATCACTCAATGGACTGTCTAGAATGCTATGAAAATTTTTGGGTTCTCCTGAGGAGAAACAACTTCAGCTTCTAACAGCTTAGCTGTACTGAAGCAAACTGCAATAAACCCACCCTTTTAAGGGCTAGGTGTTCTTTCCGAAAGATAAATCACACATCTTAAGAAGCTCATAGATAGAGAGTGGGCATACAGGAGCAGTGGGTCTTTTGCAGAGGAAGGAAGGCAACACTTGGTCAGACCCATACTTCAAAATGTTTTCAGCAGGTTTGTAGGAAGCCAGCAGCTGCTTCCTTGGGTGGGAGGCAAGGAAACCAGGTAGGACTAGTCCTTTGAAAAAAAAAAGGGGGGGAATAGTTGAACCAATGTCCTACTTTCTCTCTCCTCAACCTTGCACAGTGGAGTCATTGTGCTGGATACTGTGGATCTGGCACATGTTCCCGGTCCCGGGTCAGAGGTCAACCTCCAGGGTGTATCCAAAGCCGGCCACTTCAAGAGCTCAAGACTTCAACACTTATCCAAGCTGATTAACTACATGATCAGCAGCAGCCAAGGAAATGAAATGGGCTTCTCTTCTCCTGCCAGCGAGGGGAGCAACCCAGACCCTTGGAGGGGGAAACCATGGTGAAAGTGTTGTAAGCTCTTAGGGTGAATGAGAGAGAGAGAGGGTGCAGGTGTGCACCTCCACAAGCCTGGATTCCAGCTAAAATTTGGGAACACCCAAATTCCCTCATTTTTTCTTCTCATCCAGGCTTGAAACAAATATACGGCCACAAAGCACCAGAGCAAAGCAAGCACAAAAGCAACTTGCGATTTTAGAAGGGAAAGTGGTATTGTTTTTGAGAAGTTTTTCAAGAGCCCAATCAAAGGAACAATGCTTAAATTGTAGTGGTCTGTCTGTCCGTCCGTCCGTCCATCCATCTGTCTGTCTGTCTGTCTGTCTGTCAGGGCCATAGCCAAGGGGTGGTCAGGGCGAGCTTTGCCCGCCCTGAGTTAGCAGTTTGCCCACTGTCAAACTCCCAGCTGCTTATATATATATGACATATATATGTCATTGTTGCCCATCCTGAAAAAATATTCACCCACCCACATCTAGAATCCTGGCTACAGCCCTGCTGTCTGTCTGTCTGTCTCTCTGTATGTGTTTACACTTGCTTTAGGAAAGAACGAGGTAGGAGTGGAAGATCCTATTGTGAAAAGCTGCAAGGTCTTGGCCTCTAGACCTCTACCTACAGATGAGTTAACTCCTTAACTGCCCAGAGTTCCCAAAAAGCAAGTCAGAGACTGACCAATCGCAGCCTCCCGGTTTCCGGGGGGGGGGGGCACCTCCGAGTCCTGGGCAAATCCTGTCTAGAGCGGGTGGGTTGAGCTGGTGTCAGAGCTGCTCTGCTTTAAAAGGCAGGACTGGAGAAGGCACTGCCGAGCTTTATCCGCTCAGGATACTACCTTTGCACACTCCCCTTTTTGTTTCCATTATTTCGTGACCAGGAGAGGCTTTTTTGCGCCCCCCGCCTGGTTTCTCCCTCGTCTGACCTGGAGCGGGAAGCCTTCCTTGCGCAGGAGACTGAGCTCCCGTGCCAGGCTCAGCGTGAGAAACGCCTCGATCGCCAACGTCCTGACCCGCTGGCCTGGCGGTCTTCAAAGCGAGCAAGGGAAGATCTCGTGTCCCCACCCCCACCCCCTACGGTCACCTGGCCTTTGAGACCTTGGGTAGCCTTTAACGCCAGTCTGTCGCGGATGAAAGGGTGCCCAACACTGACCCTTCTTGCCTTAAAAAGATGCCCCAGCGCCTGCGTTCTGTGCGCCCGCGTGTGTGCTTAGATTTGGTGTCATCACGTAACCAAGTCCTTGGAAGTGCAACGTGGTGGCCATCCTGCCCATCACCCTTTCCCGACCCACCTCCGACCCTTATTCCGCTCCTCGGTCACTTACCCCACTGCACTTGTTGAAGCTGAGGTCCCCTCATTTTTGCCTACTAAGCCAGAATTTTTTTTAAAAATTGGGGGGGGGGAGGATAAAAGAGTGTGAAACAAACGGAAAGACTTGGCATGGTTGGGTTGGACTTGCGGATGGGGTACAGACGAAACTAAACTAAAGCATCTCTTTGGCGACTCTATTCATTTCTAGCTAGAAGTCTGGCAAAGGGTCATGAAGGAGGAATAAACTGTCAGGTGATATTTTGGTGGCTTGTATGTCACGTCGGCACTTGTGGCTTTGGATGGGAACAGCTTTCGTGTGTCCCGCGGAGACCATGCCGCAAATCCTCCTTGATACTTTGCCGCAAACCCACAACCACTTGTATAGAACACGCTGGCAGGCAGGCAAGGCAGGCAGAGAGACAGACGCGGGCGCGCGCGCGGGAGCTCGCCAAGGGCACAACCGGACTGTGTGGGAGTAACACAGTCTAGTCCCGAGAAACAAATAGAAAGAAAGCAGCAATAGCAAAAATAGTAATCTTTAGCTAATGCCCTTTCTGACTGGAAATTATTGAAAAGAGCTGAGTGTGGCTTTTGCACTCGGAAGAAGCGAATCTGCTGTTGCCTTTGACTATCTACAAGCCGGCAAAGATTTCCGCCTGGGAGAAGAAACGTCTGTGAGTTTTTGCCCGATGGCTCAGGGATTAAGTACACAAAATAAAGAACAACACTGCCTCTCTCACGCCAGCACAGGCATGTTCAAGGCATATTTCTTACCCACATGAGATGCTTCAAACTTGTTGCTTTAGGACCCGGGGAGGTGATCTTTTCTTCATTTTGTCTTTTCCTCGCCTCTTCCTCTTCTTTTTTGTAAGCCTTCTTTCATCCACGTTTTATTACTCAAAATATGAACCACGAAACCGCGCTGGACCAGCTATCCAGAAAATTCCACTTTCTGTGTTGATTGTGCTCGGAAATATGAGATACAGCATTGTTGCACTGCTAATAATGGGAAAAGGAGTTTAGAGTAGTAAAGTAGTAGCAATAATATTAATAATATTTATAATAGTAGCAGCATCTTCTTCTTCATCATCTAATTGACTGCTGTGGTGATTTCAATCCCCCACCCACAATTCTCAAAATATGATCTTTGAAATATAGAAAATGGGGTTATGCACGACTATTTTGCCAAGGAGTTTTTCCCCAGTGTCTTTAAACAGGCAAAATAAGGGATGAGTTTTGTGAAGAAAGCCACAATGAAGTCATACGTATATTGGGCAAAGATTCAAAATTAAAAGGATTCTTACTTCTGGTTAGATTCCCCTTCTCTTTTGCTCCTTGCTGCCCCCAATTTCTAGATACTAGAAAACAATTGATCAAAAGTTATAATCATACTGTATATATAAAACTAAGATCTCAGTAAATGCAGCCTCTTAAAAATAAATTAGCTCTCAAACATCACAGGATATAAGCTTCTATAAGTTATTTTACTCATTTGATTGAGTCACAAAGGTGGTGTCTTTTTTAAGTACCATACTTCTACACCCGGACAATCATTTTAATATATAGTCAATGTCTCTTTGTAACAGGAACAAAGAAGAACTATCCACAGTTTTTCAATAGACTTGAGTTGGGGAAAGGCAGGTTAATCGAGGGGTTGCATCTAGAAAACAGGCAAGTGTTGTATGTTTGCACTGAATCCAAATGTCTGCATTTTCCTGACTAAATCAAAGGGAGTGTTTTCTCTTTTTCTGCTCACTCATCTGAAGGTAAGTAAATTTTCTCTGGCGATCACAAGCTTGGTCAACAACAAAGGCACCGCCTGCTTTTTCCACCGTCCTGGTGTGGTAAGTTGAGGAATTTCAATAAATGTGACAAGGGTGACTGATTTGTGAACTAGAAAAGAGTTGAGCGTCTGAAAATTTATATTGGCCCTATCTAGGGAGGATTTCAAATGCATTATTATTATTATTTAATAAAACCCGGATCTGAGAACTCAGTACAGCACAAAAAAGACAAAGGCAAATTCTGGAAAATTTATAGGTGTATACATACATATATACCTGACTTAAACAGATTGCATTATTGAGGGGGGGATTTGAGGGGGGAAACAAGAAACAAAGTGAGGGTTGAGGGAGAGACGACAACAACACTACATAAAAAAGCAGAAAGTTAAGCTCTCTCACCCACCTGACTTTTGATGGGTGCGTGTGTGTTTTTTTCTCCCCCAGAAAAACAAAAATGATTGAACATTACAGTCCTAGCCCCCACCCCGAAATTATTCCTGTGCTTTTTAAGCAAAACCTAATGAAATCGCACAAGAGTTTTGGGCAGCTGGGAAACAAAACAAGGAGAAAGCTGCCAACTGAAAAGAATGTCAGCCACAAAATAGGAGTTCCCAAGCCAAAGCGCCTTCAAAAGTTGTTCGGTGTGGTTAAGATGTCCTGGTCGTCCAGAAAGAACCCATCGTCAACCATAAAAAGAAAATAGTAAAAGATAACCCAGAAAATCACATCTGCACCTTCCCCAGTCCTTCATAACAGAGATATAGAAACGAGCCCTTTGGTGTATTTTCGAGCCGGAAAAAGGGGGGGGGGGTTGTATATTTTATATGTTTATGTGTGTAAAAAGTTGCTTCTCCCGCACAAGCTTGTTTGTCAAAAAAGCGATGTCAAAGCGCTTCACAATACCTGGGATTGATGAGCGGCTCTAGCCAATCAGGAGGCGAGATGGATTTTGCGCATCCTTAGTTGGAGAGGAAGGAGGGAGTCGCGAGCCGAAGCAGGAACTGCGAGCCACCAATGGTCGGCCACGCCGGCCTCCACGTAGCTCCTCCCACTTCTCCCATTCATCAAGGGAGGGGGGGACGGTGTCGTCTTTTCAATTCATTTATCTGCAGGAATGATTGCCGCTATCAGTCTCGCGTTCACCGCCCGGCTGAGGAGGTGAAAGTTTCTCCCCAGGAAGATAAACCGCAAAAGACAATATTGTGCATGATTTGCGCCGGGTTTTTTTTTTAAAAAAACAAAGCAGGGAAAGGGGAAAAAAGAGGAAAGTGAAAGGGGGGAAAGCCAAAGGAAGGGGGGAGACAGAAGGAGGGGGAAGAGTGGAAGAACTGGAAGAGAAAATTTGCTCGCTAGTTCATCACATTCCTCTATCCTCTTTTTTTTTTAAAAAAACTGCACTGAAGGAAGTTTTAATTTTCTTCTTCTTTTTTTGCCTTGACTCCCCCTTTCCTTTCTGCTCTTAACTTCTTTCTTTCCCCTCTTTTCGCACTCTTGCGATTTGCGAGCGGGTTTTTTTTTTTTGGGGGGGGATTGGTGCATGTTCTCCCTCCCGCCCTTTTTGCGAGCCTCCGAAAAGTGCAGTCCGAGAGACGAGAGAGCGAGACGGTCTTGGAGGAGGTGGTGGTGGTGGTGGTGGGCGGCAGAGAGAGCGAGAGCGAGCGAGCGGGGTTGTGTTGCGATCTTTTTTCTTTTTTGCCCCTGCTGAGCGCGCGCTGATGCCTGTTTTCTTCTCCTCCTCCGGTTTTTGCAGCTTCTAGCTCGCCTTCCCCCCCTCCACCCCACCCCTCTTCCCCCGGCGCTTTTCCTCTCTCTCTCCCCCCCTCCGCCCCTCACCCACCCGCTTTCAGCTTTTTGCGCTCGCTCGCGCGGGCGCGCGTCGCTGTCTGTTTCTCTCTCTCTCTCTCCGTGTCTGTCTGTGTTTTTTGGTGTGTGCGGATGCCGAAGAGGGAGTTCCCGATGTGGAGGCTCGAGCGCTGATCGTCGCGCGGACTTTGGCGAGGGAAAGCTAGAAGCCGAGAGCGAGAGGCTGGTTGGATCGGGGACAGCGAAGGCGGCGGCGGCGGCGGCTGCTCTCCCTCGTCGGCCGTCGGCCGGCCGCTCCTGAGTCTCCGATCTCTTCCCCGCCCCAAGCTCTAGTTCCAGCCCGGGCGCGGATCGCTCGCTCCCTCGGCCGCTCGCACGCTCTCTTCGTCTCCTCGCCGAGCCCCCGTCGGGCTCGGTCCGTGTCTCTGGGCGGCGGCGGCGGCGTCAGCGGGAAGATGCTGCTGGACGCCGGGCCGCAGTACCCGGCGCTCGGCGTGACCACCTTCGGCTCGTCGCGGCACCCGTCGGCGGGCGAGGTGACGGAGCGAGACGTGGGCCTGGGCCTCAACCCCTTCGCCGACGCGGGCATGGGCGCCTTCAAGCTCAATCCCAGCAGCCACGACTTGGCCTCGGCCGGCCAGACGGCCTTCACCTCGCAGGCCCCGGGCTACGCGGCGGCGGCGGCGCTCGGGCACCACCACCACCACCACCACCACCCGCACCACGCGGCCCCCGTGGGCACCTACTCCAGCGCGGCCGCCTTCAACTCCACGCGGGACTTCCTCTTCCGCAACCGGGGCTTCGGCGAGGCGGCGGCGGCGGCGGCCAGCGCCCAGCACAGCCTCTTCGCCTCCGCGGCGGCGGCCGGCTTCGGCGGGGCGCACGGGCACGGCGAGGCGGCGGGCCACCTCCTCTTCCCGGGCCTGCACGAGCAGGCGGCCGGCCACGCCGCCTCGCCCAACGTGGTCAACGGGCAGATGCGCCTGGGCTTCTCTGGTGACATGTACGCCCGACCCGAGCAGTACGGGCAGGTGACCAGCCCGCGCTCCGACCACTACGCCTCGCCCCAGCTCCACGGCTACGGCCCCATGAACATGAACATGGCAGCCCACCACCACCACCACGGGGCGGGCGCCTTCTTCCGCTACATGCGGCAGCCCATCAAGCAGGAGCTCATCTGCAAGTGGATCGAGCCGGAGCAGCTGGCCAACCCCAAGAAGTCCTGCAACAAAACTTTCAGCACCATGCACGAGCTGGTGACCCACGTTACGGTGGAGCACGTCGGAGGGCCCGAGCAGTCCAACCACATCTGCTTCTGGGAAGAGTGTCCCCGGGAAGGGAAGCCCTTCAAGGCCAAATACAAACTGGTCAACCACATCCGAGTCCACACGGGCGAGAAGCCCTTCCCCTGCCCGTTCCCGGGATGCGGGAAAGTCTTCGCTCGCTCGGAGAACCTCAAGATCCATAAAAGGACCCACACAGGTCAGTCCCCGAGACACAACTCTGCTTCTCTCTCTCTCTCTCTGTGTGTGCAGAGAGGAAGGGGAGTGTTATGGCTTTAAGGAAAATTTGGGTGTTTCATTTAGAAAAAAAAAGAGATGTAAAATGTTGGGAAGTTTTACACTTCAGAGTCGCAGAAGGTTATATAAACATAGTATGTTAAACAGAGAGCAGGAAGGTATAAGAAAATAGGGGGGGGGGAGAAGAAGCCCTCTCCCCCACCCACCACCTCCACCCCCGAAAAATAAAATAAATCGAGGATAGTGGAGGGGGTGGGACGAACGTCAGTCGGGATTGGAGCTGCTCGTTTCCCTAAACAGACTGGAGAAAAAAACAACAGCTGAACTCAGGTTTCCGAATTAAATTGCGCCAGAAAGCCCAATATTATTTTGGGGGTTGTTTTCTTTTAAAACGTGGGAGAGATAAATTTATGACACGAATTAAACAGGCTAGAAAAAACGAGGTGGAGGGAAAAGATGAGGGGGGGGGAAGATGGCAGAGACCCAGAGAGCTAAATTTATTGGTTTTAATTAATTAATAGCCGAGTCTACTATCCCTGTGACGGCGAGAGATATATGCTAAATATATTGGCTTGTTAGCCTCACCTTTCCTTCCTATCAATTTCCCCCTCTGTAAATATTTAATGAGGTGAGGCGCTTGAAAGTAATCCGGCTTGCCCGGGTTTATCTGTTGTTCCCCTCGTAAAGATCGGATTCGTGCCGGTTGAAACTTAGTTTAAATCTCCAGCTCTGTGTCTTTCATGAGTGTAGTATTTTCACGACCTACCGCCTTCTCCGTTTCTCTTTCTTTTTTAAAAAACAAATAGACCCCAAACTGGCGCGTGGTTATCTCAGACTCTGAAGGAGGCACTGTTTACAATTTGAGACTGTTGAATCAGTGAGGTAAAAATGTTGGAAAGTTTGACACTGCAGCGTCGCAGAAGGTTATATAAACATGCTATGTTATCCAGAGAGCAGGGAGGGATGAGAAAAGAATATTTTGCCGAAAAGTGGCAACTGGCTTTCCCCTTCCCTAGGCTGCAAATGTGTTATTGCCAGGTTGTTTTCTACTGCTAAAATGCCAGATGTTGCCGTTAGAAAGGGGAAAAAAATTTATACCACTCAGTTTTGATTTTTAGTATTTGGTACGTAACAAAAATAAGTAAAAATACTGTTAGTAAAATGCAGGCGCCAGATTTCTACTTAAGACGACTTGTGTTTGTTTTTGCAATAGGTGAAAAACCCTTTAAGTGTGAATTCGAGGGCTGTGATAGGCGTTTCGCCAACAGCAGTGACCGCAAAAAGCATATGCATGTCCATACTTCAGACAAACCCTATCTCTGCAAAATGTGCGATAAGTCCTACACGCACCCGAGCTCGCTACGAAAACACATGAAGGTAAATGGTAGATTTGTTTTTTGTTTTTTGGAGGGGGGAGAGGGTAGGGCTTCTCTCTTTTCCTTGGGACCTCCACAGCCCGTTGGCCTTCTTCGCCTTGATAACACCCCTCCTCCGTTTACTTGGGAGTGGATTGAGGGAGGGGGGAGAGAATGCGATTCGAGGAAGAGGGAGGGGAAGGGAATTGGGGGAGAGACCTACGTCGATTTCTTTTAAAAACAGAAGCGACTATACTTTTGAGACCGGAATCCGAGAGTTTGTTCCGATTGAGATTGGTATCTCTAGGAAAAGAGGGGGGGGAGATGTGTGTGTGGGGAGATGTTTACGTTGCTCAAAGGGGGTCGAAGCGAGAGGCTTCATTTCGGGATATTCCAGAAGCCAATTCTTTACGCTGTAAATCGACTCACAATGGAGCCCCGTTTGGGCTGGCCTGGGGTCTGTGCATTGCTGCAGGGGAAGGATTTTAAAAGCAATGGCTCGATGGGGAGTCCGTAGGGGCAGAGGCCGGCATAGAAACTCAGGGGGTTTCTGTTTTAGCTCGCTCTTGCAGATCGCTCGTCTTTTGTGCCTCCCAGGACCGTGTTCAGCTTACGTGTCAGTCCCTTAGAAATTTTTTTTAAGTGTTCGCCGTGTTAGTCTGTGCAAGCAAATCAAAGAGTAAAAAAAAAGGACCAAAAATAATAACAACAACGTTTTTGTTGTTCAGTCTTTGCGACCCCATGGACTATCGCGCGCCAGGCCCCTCTATCCTCCACCACGTTATTGCACCTTAAAGACTAACTAACTCCTGTATTTTAATGTCCACTTCGTCGGAGAAGTACGTGCTCCCTGGAAATAGCGGAGAGAACAGGCCAACTCGGCCTGCGGTTAGGAACAGTTCAACGTTTCCACGAGATCAGCCAACGTCCCGATTAGGGAAGGCGTCTTTCAAACTTCACTCTCCCTCCTCCCTCCTCTGTGGTCTTTGGAGTTCACCCCCCCTCCCCACAAACCGAGCTCAGCAGTGTTAACATTTTGGGCAACGAAACGAGGCACAACCTATGTGTGCAGGTTTGCATGATAAGCATGTGCCTCTATACAGCTGTGTATTGTGTGTGTATGCATCCACAGACATATGCGTGTGTGTGTTTGCGTGCAAGCACACACAGACTCCAAGCATGTCCTATTGTGTTTCCTTTCTCTGTTTTCTAGGTCCACGAATCCACCTCCCAGGGGTCCCAGCCTTCTCCGGCTGCCAGTTCAGGCTACGAATCGTCAACCCCCCCAACGATTGTGTCTCCATCCACAGAAAACCAGACCACAAGCTCCTTATCTCCATCATCTTCAGCCGTCCACCACACATCCAACCACAGCACGCTCACATCAAATTTTAACGAATGGTACGTGTAAACAAAACAAATGAACTCACACAAACCCAGCCTATTTAAAAGACTCCAGAAATTAATGAACACTTTGAAATCGATTTTTTGTGTGTGGTTTGTTTGAATTTTAATTTTAAAAAATGCTGCCCAGACACCTAGGACTGAGAATCAAATCAAGAATTCTCTCTCTGTGTCCCTTCCTTCCTTTCTCTCTCTCCCCTGCCCTATTTCTGTTTTGCTTTGGTTTTGTCATGTTTATGGCAAAGCCTTTGGAAGCAAAACGGTGTCTTTCCTTTAATAGCGTGAGTGAGAAAAGCAGGGTTACCAGGCCTTCTTGCCAACAGGCAGGGCTTTTTAATGGAACCACTGACTGGAGTTCTTCAACTGCATGTCGTTTCGGGCAGCGGCCTTGTTCTTTTTTTGTAAATACAGAAACACTAGCTTACAATGTACTGTTTGATCTTGTAAATAGTTATATCACAGGTTGAATAAGGGGATATGTGGAATTGTGGTCTTTGCATATACGTGAGGGAGGGGGATGGGATGGGGGAGGGGAATATAGGGAGGAGGTTGAAGGGAGGGATGGAGATAGCGAACCAACTATTTGTACTGAATGGCAAGGATGTTCTAGTCAATGTGTACCAAATGTGAATTACTTTGTATTATTACAGTCTAAACGTCAACCTAACAGAATATTATTGGTATTAATGTGCTTTTTATTTTGTATAAAGTGCAAACATTTCGTCCCAAAGTCCAGTCTAATAGTGCAGTAAGATGTTGTTACACGTTCTGTCAAGAAATTCGTATAGTGCAAGCCTGGATCTGCGTGTCAAACTGTTACATTTGTTTATGTAAAGTGATATTAACCCCCCTCCCCATAAACTATAATCTGTTCATTGCTTTTGGTAAATACAACTCCATACTGTATATATTTCCTAATTTCCATATTTATCCGCATGTAAAGGTCCGGTTATACATGTTACAGATATTCAATATTTATGGCTAGAAGAATTGATATGTACAATTTAGTTTACAGAACTGTTTGGTAACATTTCGTACATTATTAAAGATTCTGAAATCCCATAATTTTGTGGTAGGAATCCTTATTGACTCAGCCTGGTGCTGCAAGTTACCTACTTTGAAGAGAGTAAACTCCAGACTGAACCAAGACATCTCCCCACCCCCACTTCCTCCTTCCCACTAGTCTCTCATTGTGTCCTCACTAAAGCTGTAATGTTGAGATAAATGTGATAGGTGCTCTTTCTCCTGCGGACACTAAGGCAATATAAATTTTGTATTTATATAAAAACATGGAAACAAAAAGTTTGGGGTTGTGGCATAATTTTAAATGGCCACTGCAGAAAATAGAATAGTGCCAACAGTAACCGTGACAATAAAAATAGAATAGAGCACAAATAGATTTGTATATGGCCCATGGATTTTAATGGTGGCACATTTTGCCAGGGGGAAAAGAAAAAAATGAAATAAGAAAGACTAGGAGGTGGATCCTGCCATAAAGCTCTTAAAAGGAGTCTGTGCTTTGTTACAGCCAGCAATTATTAGGGGGGGACAAAACTTACTGAGGGCATTTTTAAATGGGAGAGGCTTTATTTTAAAATATTTGCAGTCTCAGGGAAGTCTTAATCTTTCCTTGCCGTGCTGTCCTTCACCCCATTTGTCACCCCTAAAACCAGACCATTATACTATGTTCATGAAGACCTGAAGTTGATTTAAATCAATTATGCCCTGTCTTAGAGTTGTTTTTCACCCAATAATTTTGTATTGTGTTAATAGTTTCTTACAACAATAATATTTAAAAAAAACAATCTGGGATGGGTGGGTGGGAGTTTAGGTAGTTTGATTATATCTTTTGTTTCCTCCCCATTTACTTAAGAAATTTGCTCCATTGGCTGGCAGTGATACAGTAAATTTGTAAATGAGAAGACAATATATATTAAAAAATATCTAAATTGCTTGTGCTTAATGACTGTGGCAGAAGAATGCCTTTTCCTCTAAATCAGATGGTCTTTCTTGCAGTTTAGTGTAATAGATTTGCAAGCTGTGGTGCTTCCGTTAACTTAGCAATGCTTGTAGGAAACGCTAGGCTTTGTTCCTTGGTGTAGCTTGCATGATCGCCCCATTAAGCAGACAACATATCAACAGACAATACAGATCATGAGCTTGGCTAAAGCTCTCTGTGTTTGGGATATTATGTTACAGAATAAATTGCACCTGCTGACCTTATCGCAGGCCAACACGGCATTTTTACAACATACATATATGTGTACTGTAAATACATATATAATAGATATATAAATAGAGGGTCACACAAAATGTTAGAAGCTCCAAAAGCCAGGCTTAACACCAAAAGCTATGAGGCTGTGGTGATGGCCTGTGGTCTCCATCTCTTTAGTTTTCCCAGGTCTTAAAATCCTCTACCTCCTAATGACTCACAACTTATTACTGTATAGTCCTTATCTTGTGCAGGGATTTGGTAAGCAATCTTCTACTAGAGGGAGAAACTGTGTTTTAATCTTTTGTTTGAACAATTGAGTTCAACCTAACTTAGTTTACACAGGCCTTCCGTATCTTTGTAGAAGTGGAGCATAAGGAGGGGAATACGCTTTAGGTTCTCTTCCACTTAAAAAAACCAGAGAGAGAGATAATGAACTAAAGAGCATAATTGGAAGGATTGAAAAGAGAAAAGGCAAAGCTATTTTGTTCTGTTCTGTTTTAAAAACTTCACTTTTTAAGAAAATGTTACTGGTGGAAAACTCGGTTTTTCTGCTACTTCCCTGAGAAGAGCGCCACCTTTCAGGGCTTAGAGATATTGAAAGATCTTCCTTACAGACATAAAAGCAAAAGACTACCAACTGCAGCCAAAAGTCCAGAGTGGCTGGCTGGTAGTTTAACCTGAAAAAAAAAACCACCATGATACACTGGCAAAGTTTGGCAGCCTTCAGATGGTTGACCTTGTTTGGAAATCTAGCAAGTCTGCAATTGAGTTTTGGACGTAAAAAGCAGAAGGTTGACCACCGGGAGAAATAAGGAACAGGCTCATACATTTAATCTCTTTTATTCCCCAGCCCAGCAAAATTAAAAGAAACATACATTCAATTTATGATGTTTAGATGAATGTTAAAATATAAATGTTGTAGTTGTGGGAGGCTTTTTTTTATTATTATTTTTAAAAAATCTGTCCTGGTGGTTTGTTAGAGAAACCGTTGTTTTATCTGACTATGGAGAATTCTGTTTTTAAAGTGGATTGCTTTTGAACACATTTAAGTAACAGGATATATGAATATTAGAAGCTGCATCACTATTTTAAAAAGAATATACTGAAGAACAGTCTTCTACAGAGAACCAGACAGCTGTACACATCTGATTAGGTAACTAAGAGATTGGCGTCCCAATCTAGTAAAAGGCTAATGTAATTTCATTTCAATTTTGTCTTCGTCTAGATTTGAAAAGGTATCTAACGTTGCGTTTGTGTATGTGTGTAGGAGGGGGGAAAAGTAGATTCTGGTAAGAATGCTTAATTAAGCCTAGCACTACCTTGGTTTAAGAAATCAATACTTGGTGAAGATCATTGTTATTGTTATTATTACCACTATTATTATTTTTAAAGACTTGACAGGGAAGCTATTAAGGAGAGAGGTTTGCATTAAATGGCCTTTAAACTTCTGCGCAGTATGTCATCGTATAGGGCACTTTCAATGTCTTCCTGAAATGTATTTTTCATACTTTTCTTCATGGGCTATTAGGTCGGGAAAGACGGGAATGCTGGTTGAGAAATATGAATTGTTAGAGCCTATTTAGCAGAAACCTCAGACAATGCTGAAGTGGGCTTGTACAGGCGTGGAGAGCTACTCGCTTCGATTATTGAGGCTGTAGCCTGTAGTTTAGATGGTGTGAGTTGTTGCTTTCTTGCAAATTCTCCATCATCTTGGAGAGCATAACATTTATCTCCAGGACCACCCAGAAAATCTGCCCAAAATGTCTGGCTAGAACCCTCTTGGCATCTGGTCTAGGCGCCCTTACTAACCGCAGGTAGAAATCTTGGACTATATGTTTACTTGAAAGTAATGTGCACTGTACTCACGAGTAAGCAAGCGCAAGGTTGGACTGTGACTCCTCTCCAAAACATGTCGGCAGCAGTCTGTATCTCGTGAAGAAAGGTGTTTCAATCTATTCTCATTCTTCACTGCTGCCATTACCCTGTTTTGTTTTGTTAAAACACTTCTGATAGCAATAATGAAATCTTAAAACTGCAATCTTCTACACATTTAGCTAGGGACATATGAGGCTGAATTTACTGCTGAGTAAACCTAAAGAGGCTTCCTCATTCTTCTTACCTATTTGGAATGAAGTTCCAAGCAAATAGATATGATTTCCTTCTTGGTAAAGCGGGCTAGGATAGGTCTTCAGTTTAATTTCTTCAGAATGAACAATGTTTGAAATGAAGGGATACTTGCTAACTAAGAATACCTTAGGATTTCATGCTGAAGATATTTTACAAACATGGGGAACAACTAGTGCCCTGAATCTTTTACATCATCAGCGCTAAAGATGGTGTTTATAAGCGTAAAAAAATACTTTCTCTCTCTCTCTCTCTCTCTCTCTCTCTGTACATAAAAATCTCAACAACTTTGTTTTGGCTGGGTTCATATTTGTAGACCAATAATGAGGGTTATTGATTCCCTGTGGATATTCCATTCAAAGGATCAGAAATAGACAATTCCATTGTTTCAAAAGAAATCTCACCCACCTTCCTATTGATTTCCCAGCTGAAATTCAGTAAAACTTCTCTGAAGGAAAGACTTATGATTCGGCAAGAAGAAGGAACAGGGAAAGGGGTAAATGGAATTTGCCTACCAAAGGGGGGGGGGGAAGATGGGTGCAGGACAAGAATAGCTGCATTCTAGAAATCAGTATGGCACCTTAATGTCTAATAAGACTCCTAAGAGTTGGTAGTGTTTGAGGTATCTCCTAGCAGAGAATGAAAGGCAGGCGCGTTTAAATGAATCCTGCCTCTGACAGCAAATACTTCGGTGCTGATTCTACTGCACATTTCTTCATATGTCTATGGCTAGTCACTCCATCGCTGTGTTTTGGTTTATATGTTTACTTGTGTGGGTAGATGCTGTCTTTATGTCAACCTTCGTAGATGTGATGGGCACAAATGATGTAACAAGACACGATCTGGGCCATTCACCAAGCGTAAACTGTTCAAAAGGCTACAGGCCAGGAACGCTAGCATTTTCAGGAGGGAGGAACCAGAAACCCAGAGAATAAAAGGGTACCTGGCCTAAGTTACAGAAGTGTTTCTGATGAGGAGTTAGGAGCTAAAGCTATAGGTGGAAATGCCGTGGCCTTTTTAAAAACGTGGGCAAAAGACATTTTTCTCCACTTAGAAATGGGGGCTCATTACTTTTTACATCTTTACATGGTTTTTTTATATTGCTTTGTTTTTTTCGTATTCCTTTGTTATGTTGTGGGCTTAAAATACTCCACAAATCTCTCTCTCTGGAATTTGTGTCTGAGAAAGAAATTGTCCAAGAAAGCTGTACATTTTCTGCTTTTGAAGCTCATCACATATTCAGGCTTATCTTCTGGTTTGATCAGTAATTTGATTTCAGGTCTTTTAAAAAAATATCTGTTGCTTTTGTGTTTTTATCATATGATGCAATAGTTTATCTCCCCTTTCCCTTCCTCTTCTCCTTCCCTTTCTCCTCCATGCCTGAACATTTTCCACACCATTCATTTGAGCTGAGCCCATTGTTAACTTAAACTGAGTATATGCGTATGTGTAATAATAAAGATGACAAAACAATAAAAATGATAAAAACTGTTCATTTCTTTATTCATTATGGGCAAGAAATTGGGTCACATAAACATGCACACATACTTATTTTAATATCTGCTACAACCTTGTAGGATGATTAAAATCAATCCTAAACCCACCCTTCTCTTCCTAGGTCCTGTAAGTCAGGTTTGCTTCACCCTCGATTAACAAGAAACATGATCATATGAAAGCAGAGGGCTATTTTTACCGTGCAGCTGGAAGCTGTCATCAATTGGTAACATTTATTTCAGCTTTAGAGTGATAGTATAAAATAGCATTACATTTCCAGTTGACACCCCTCCTGGAGATGGGCTTTTGAAGAATAATAAATCAAAGTAACCATCCTTTTAATACGTGTACAATCACGGTGGCTCAAATAAGATAATGTAAAAATCACACGCTTATGTATGTGTGTGTGTGTGTGTGTGTGTAATCTTTTAGAAGCCATGATACTTTTGCTTTAATTTTTTGTGCACACGTTGACACAAACTAAAACACGACCCTTTTAAAAACGTGCAAACACACATGGTGCAACGTGTCCCAGCTTCTTACCAAATGGCTGTCTAGGTAGGTAACAATTGTACATGTAACAACACTGCTGGAAGATTTAAAAATAAAAACAATTAAGACTTAAAAAAGCAAAATCAAAAGGTATAACAATTCTCTCATCTATAACCCAATTTAGATGGGGGATAAAATCCAAAACAAAGCAAAAACATGGCTGCTGAAACAAATATATATATTTCCTTGCCCAACCAAAGGATGAGAGATCAGGAGGCAGCTCAGCTTTTCCTAGGCAGGGAAGTCTTCAAAGCCCACCAAGAAAGCCCCCTTCCTGGAAGCCTGAGTAGAAGAGAGGACAAAGGAAGAGGCCTAGAAAAGAAAATCCTAAAGCGGGGCAGGAGGATCAGGGGGGAATTGTCTTTTGTAAGGCTTTGCAGGTCATAAACAGCACCACTGAATTACTCCTGGAAACGGACAGGTAGGCAGTGAAGCTGCATGGGGCTTCTTATTGCTCATGCGTGGTACCGGCATTGGGATGGGGTGGGGGACACTTGATCTCCCAACATCTTTCCAAAGTAATCCCGGCCTAGACAGGCCCAAGCAGAGATTTAATAAGCCAAGGCCTTTATCACATAGATTTAGCAAAGACCACCAAGATTAAGCTCATGGGCTTTGGCTGGTCCAACAGGCTCCCAGCCATCTCAGGGACCCTGGTCAACCACGTTCATGAGTGAATGGATAACAACGCACATGCACGCACACATCTTGGGAGAGCAGCTGTACGTGCAATTGACCTGTTCCTTACGACAGGTTCACACGTCTGAAACAGAACACATTTGCTTTGGAACGCAGCGGGGGCGCTCCGTTTCTAAATAAAAAGTATGGGGGGGGGGGAATGACAAGATCCAGTAAAATGAAGCACATTAAAGTCCCGTTGAATTTCGCTGGGAAGGGCAAGGATGTGTTTACCTTGGATCTCTTGTAACCAATGAGTCTCAAAAATGTCACAGAGAACGAAGCAACTATCTGAATATATATTGGCCAATATGGAAACATAGAAACAAAACATATAAGCATGCATTGACATTTTCACCGGGAGAGAGGCGACCTAAAAAAAATGCAATAAATCAATTCTGTGCCTGCCTTTCTCCCATGCAATTTTTCCAGTCCTTTGTACTTCAAGTCACTCTGCTCTCCTGCCTGTTACTAGCTGTTACACCCTAAGCCGTCCGTGTTTTTTATATTTCAGGGAGGCGGGGAGGGAATATAAATCTGGGAATGTACCGATCCATTTTTTTTTTTAAAAAAACAACTGGGCAGAGTTGCTGGACAACAAGAAAATATCACGGCTTCAGAAGCCTCGCTGTGTTTTCTGGCTGCACGGGGGGGGGGGGGGGAGAGATTTCTGAAAAAGAGTTTCTCCAATGCCACACATGAAACAGGCTTTTCTCTCAGTAAGTACACACCCGGCGCTTGCCATTTGATGTTGCTTGTCCGCGCATGCGTTCTCCTCACGCTCGGGCACCGCTTCCACGTGCTGTTGAATATTTATAACTCCCAACACTTCCTAAACTGTCTAGAGAAGGTAACCACACAGAGCCTAAATCATCGGGAAACCGCTGGCGGAGCTCCCGAAATAGTTCGGGAAGGGAATTAGATGCACGTGTTTGTTTTCAGACGTCGCCAGTTTAAGTACGATCGTAATCACACAAGGCGCAGACGGTTCATAAAGCTGAAAAGATATACAACTGTGCAGCACACATATACACACACACACACACACACACACACACACACACACAGAGGGAGCCAAAAAAGCGATAGGCTCTGTATAGAGCAGGGGTACCCAAACTATGGCTCATGGGCCGTATCTGGCCCCCGATGCCAATTCATCTGGCCCATGCCATTCTCATTGCTCCTGGAAGTGGAAGTAAAATGTGCCTGCACAGGTGCATTTTACTTACACTTCCGGGAGCAATGAGGGCAGTGGCGGGCTTCAGCAGGTTCGCACCAGTTCGCCAAGACTGGTAACAGAAATTCCGGCTGGTCTCTCCCATCCAAGTTTTGAAATAAAGTAGTCCTAATTCAGGTGCAATGTAGGGGTTTTCCCCTGGCCATGCACACCATACCACACCCAAAGAGTAGGTAGTAAAAATATTTGAATCCCACCACTGAATGAGGGTGGTATGGGACAGATGAATGGGTGTCAGGGGCCAGATCTGTCCCATGGGCCATAGTTTGGGCATCCTTGGTTTAAACAAAGAAAATAGCAGCTTAAAATCTATCTTATCCGGTTGCAAAACAGATTGCAAGGTGTGTTTTACTTCCACTTCCAATGGGAGGAACCACCATGTGACCAGCCCACAGCCTGAAAAGTTTGGGCACCCCTGGTATAAAGAGACAACAGCAGCGGGAACAGTAGCATCAGATCGCTTTCAGGAACTGTCCAATCTTTGACAGCAACCACGCACACATGCACAGACTGGTGAACAGACATTGCACTTTGCTTGGGCCAGGAAGCCTTGAAGGGGCTACTGAGAATCCTTCATGGAAAAGATCACTGCAGCTTAATGTGATCCCCTCCCTTTTGCCCCAATATTCATATATCATTTCTTATGAAATTAATTATATGCCCTTCAATCATGTTCTGAATTTTTTTATCTGTTTAGGGCCCCCAGATGATTTTTGTTCACATTTCCTAATAATATCAGAGAGTTAAAAAAAACACCAGAAACACGTTGTGGCACCTATAGACGAACTACTTTATTATAATGTTGGCTTTCGTGGATCAAATCTACTTCATCAGACATAAGAGTAAGACTTCATGGAATCCATTTGTACACATCAGGTACAGAGGCACACAATGGTTGCCTGGCATAACAGATAAGTATACAAATCAGTGTAGCTTTTTACCAACCGTAAGTCCCTGGTTGGTATTCAAATTTGCAGTGAAATTTGGTTTTGTTGGGTTGCAAATGGTGGGGAGATGGATGCAAAACAAATATTATGGCATTGCACATTTGTTAATACAGTAATGTAATGCGTGTGTCTGGTTCATCTCCCGTCCCCTCTTCTCCCACCAGCCTTGATTTCAATCTGTTCCACGGAACCGATTTTGCAAATTGGGCTGTTCTGTCCAAATGATTCTAGGGAGAAGGTCCATTTGCCCCCATGGCTGGCTTCCCAAAGAGGTTAGATGGCTAAGGGAAAATTCAGAGAGGGTTTTCTTGAACTGCAGCTGATGCTACATTTTTCCTTCTGTTTGACTGTTTGACTGTTAGGCAGATTTTAGTCTACTAGTTTGTTGAAGGCAAGACAGACCGCATGAAATCTGATTGGGCCTTCAAGCCGCCAAAGACAAGGGTTTGGATGGATCTCACTTTCATAGACAAATACGCTTATCATCCTTCGCTTATAGGTCCACTTATAGGCGGGGAATTAAAATAGAATCATCCTAGTGAGTGATGGGTGGGCGGGGGAGGAGGAGGACCAATGAAATTGCACGTGAGAAGTAATTGCCTTTTAGACCTTGTTGTGAGAAGGAAATCAAGCACTAGGTTAGCAGCAGTCAACCATCGAAACTATGTTTAACCCAGTTTCACAATTCGGTCAAAGCCCTTGGATTTCATTCTACAGTGCCCCACTGAAGTCAGTAAGAGGGCACTGACTTAAGTTCATTTTTAATAGCACTTAACCTTCCCTCAGCTGTAGGTGAGACTAAATAGGTGTAGAATGGGAAATAGCTCATATACAGTGGTGGCACCATATCCAGAGACTGATCCCATCCCAATTAATTAATTTATTCTTGGTGGATTTTTTTTTTTTAAATTATGGTTTTGGTTACGTTTCTCATCAGTCCAACCTTTTTCAAGCTGGTTCATGACCTGGTGAACCATTTTCAGTGTTCAAGGATGAGGTGGCTGGCTGGGAAAGTATGCTTTAATTAGAATCAGGTCACACCTTGCTAGTGCTTATAACAAAAACAAAACACAAATAAAAAAATAAAAGTACAGTATGTCAGGACCTTTAAAGCCCAACAGATTTCAGAGTGAGTTTTCCTAGATTAAAACCCACTTCCTCAGAAAAATGAAGTCAAATATTTTTAGCCAGAAGTTTACAAATTTTATGGAATAACTTGGTTATGGAGAGAAGCAAGTTGGCCCTCCTTTATGGGCATTCCCCTATGCTCTACTCTTTTACAAAGCAATTTATGATTATCTATTTCATTCTTGAATATCATAAACAAATATCGCTCAGAAAGACTTGGAAATTAGACATTGACATACAGGCATCCACTTTGACACAAAAATCATTTCCACAGTTGTTGTTGTTGTTATTGTTGTTATTGTTGTTGTTATTGTTGTTATTATTATTATTATTATTATTATTATACTCACAAAATGCCTCCAAATAAGCTTTTTATAGCTGTACTATCTAACGTCCATAGAACACATTTAAAGCTCGGGTAACGAAGGGACTTTTAAAAAAGATTGAAGTAGAGAGATGCGCCTGCGCAAGGATACACCTTTTTTCACGTGACCAGTCATTTTTTATGTGAACAGATGGGTTTTCCCCTTTTGAAACCTTGTTGCAGAATCCTCCAACGTCAAAACTGTTGATCATTTTCCTCTAGATGATGATGATTTTATTATTATTATTATTATTATTATTATTATTATTATTATTATTATTATTATTATTATTATTATTATTATTATTATTATTATTATTATTATTGATGTTGTTGCTGTTTCTGTTGCTACGAATCACTGCACGTTTTAGACACTTGCACGTTTGCATAACACAGGCAACCTGTTAATCTATATTGCCTGCTCCCAGTTTCCTCTTCCAGAAGGAACTTGTTGAGAGTCTCTTTCATTAAGGGGAACAATTTTTAAAAAAACCAGGGCAGCAGGACTATCCGCCTGCTTTTCTCCATCCCTCCACAAACATACAGAGCGACGGCGCTACGTAACGAGGCTTGGCTTTCTTTGCCTCAGCGTCCATCGCTTATTTTGAGCCTTCCTTCCTTTCCTTTTCTTCGTCCAAAATGACCCCGCCATCACCACCACCACTTCCTAAGCCCACACCCGGCCGCTGCGGAGCTTTGTCGGCCAGCTGTTTGGCGTATGCAAAATTATAGTAATTGTCAGGGGACCTAATTCCCGGTTCTCTCTCTCTCTCTCCCCCCCCTCTCTTACCTCTGGAGCTAAGTCTTTCAGGGGACTGGAGGGAACTGGGGCGACTGAGATTTGGCCCTAAATCTAATCTCCTCCGTCTTTCCCCCTCTCCCTCGTTCCAGCTTGCGTAGATCTGGCAGGGGCTCGTTCGCTTAACTCGCAGATCATTGTTTCGGTGGTAGCAGCCCGAAAGAGCAAGAGAGAGCGCTGTTCTCTTAACTTCCCTGCGGCTGGCTTTTAAAAAGAGAGAGAGAGAGAGAGAGAAAGCGCATATACACACAAGCACACACACACACACACAACTCTTCTTCCCAACTTTTATTCCAGTTATTCCGCGCTCAGCTTTATTGGCAGCGTTTTCAGGAAATCTCCACTCCAGCTTGGGTAAGTGATGCGTTCGTTGTTTCATCGCAAAATGGCACTGCTCCGGCGGGCTCTGCGTGTGAGTGTGCGTGTGCGCTTGCGTGTGTGGGCGCACGCGCGCTGTTCTGGGCGCTCGACTTGCGAAAGTGTGTGCACTATTCCGAACATGGTTGCCCAACCCAAGGAGTTTCACGTCAAACAGCACCGAGTTAAACGGTTGTGGCGTCTGAGATCTCGTCAAGAAGAAGCCTCGGCCCCTGTTTGTGGGCTCGGTCAGGCTTTGGGGGAGGAGGGGGGGACGGGACACAACACCTTTTTGCTGCTGCTATTGTTGTCCTTACTTCTATACTACTTGGGGAGGTGGGGGAGTAAAAACAGAAAGCTGCGTTTTAGTCTCACTTTTTTATTTACATCTCGCACAGGTCAGAAGTTTACAAATTTGGGAAAGACGGGAGTTAGAGGTGATCGGTTTGTTTCCATCCTCCTCCCAGTCTTTCCAAAACATAGCAGCATTCTAAGGGTATTGTTCGAAACCGAAACACTTTCTTAAAATAAGGTTTTTGCAAGCTGAAAATTGAATTACAAGAAATCATGTAAAGTTAATACCTAGTGTATTTCCATACATCAGATATATACGGTGTCACATTAACGGAAATTACTTGGAAACGGTTTCTTCATTCTCCCACTGTATTAAATAACTCAGAGTAAATTAGTCGCCGGGTTTTAAGATTCGATCTGATTTGAATCCCGCGTCTGGCTTCCTTTTTTCTTCCGTCTTGTAAATTCCTTTTGTGGAAGGGGAGAGGGGGAGGCGAGGAAACTGAACGTAACTGTTGTGTAGAGTTGACCTTTCGCTGACACGACTTCGGAGAAGACAGTTCGCAAATGAGGGCTGGCTAAATTAGGTCCTAAAATCAACTGAGGTTAGGTGGTACCCGTTGTTAAGTCTATTGAAATTCACTAGGGTCGGCCCTCAAGAGTCTAAAAGTTTACTGAAGTTCAAGGAAGCCGGGAGAGCGTCTTTGCACCGCGTGCTGGACATCAAGGGGGGGAGGGGGAGAGGAGAGCGAGCGAGACGATTCCTTCGGGTTAAAAGCGGCGGCCGCAGCGACGGTAACGATATTAGAGCCGCTTTCAACTTCATGGCGCTTTCCGCTTCTCCAAAGTTTTGGCGTCGCTCTCGATTTTCTGTACCAGTTATGATAACAATACCGCGCCGCAGCGATTTCCGTTCTTAGAAAACCCAGCACCGAATAAGCGTGTTAAACAAAGTGCTAACAAGTGGTGTTACTTTCTTAAAGTTTGGGAAGTGTTGCTATTCCTCAAAAGCAACTTCCTTTAGAAAACGGGATCTAAACAGAGAAACCTTAGAAAGTTTCTAAATTTACACATGCGAGCTTAGTCCAGGACTAAAGCAGCGCTCTAGGGTAGAAATAGTGCCTTTTGCTTTAAAAACAAATGCTAAGCAAGCAAGCGGGAACAAAAGACATCCCCCCCTTCTCATTTGTCTCAGTCCCGTCAAACTTCAATGGTGTGTATCATAAAACCTTGGCGTCTCTATGGAATTCCGACCCTACACACTAGTTTTACAGAATTGGTATTACATTACTACTGTTTATCATTGTTTGTTTATTGCTTTTATATTCCGCCTTGCCTCTTGTGAGGTCAAAGCAGGATATTTCCTTTCCCCCCCCAAGAAATAAGTTATCCAGAATATTTCGGCCGAGTGGGGACTTGAATTTACGGCTCCTGAGTCCCATTCCAAGACTCTAACCACTGCACCACACAACATCTCAAACGGTTTGATTTGGTACTGTAGTATGAAGCTTCATATTGATTGAAGGGCAAAGACTGGATGCAATGCTAAGATGTGTTTATATACCTGCCTAGGACTCCCCCCCTTCCAGAACACCTGGTTCCTGCTCTATTAGCATCTCTAAGAGTAAGTACGAAGACTTTCCTAGCATTGGTAAGTTTTGAGACAGACGTTCTCGTAAATTGCTTTCTATAGGAGTGCCTCCCCCTTCAGTCATACTGTATCCTTCCACTTCATTCGTGTCAGACACACCACCAGCATATAATAACATACAAAGCTAAAATTGACACATCTAAAAAAATTAAAATAGAATTAAAAGGGCTAGATGATATCCACCCAATAGTGGGCCACATCAGCAGCTTTTCCTCTTGCCAACATAAGGTCCTCCTCAGTGCATATTGAGTGGCATCGTGTGCATTGTACTATATGGGAGATAGTTTGTTCTTCTCCGCATTCACATAAGCTATCACCTACAAGGAAACCCCATTTTCTCAGATTAGCCCTTGATCTTCTTACCCTGCCCCCCAGTCTGTTTAAGCTTTCCACACAAGCCATGGTTGTTTTTGGCCAGGCAGTAGAGAGTCGTAGCATCCTGGCAAGAGTATTTAAAAATACTTTCCCTTCTTTGCTCAAATAGTAAAGTTTCACCTGGTTCCCAGAAAATTAGGTTCAACAAGTTCAAGTTCAGCAATGGGATCTAAGGAAAGTCTTCCTTCCATTTCAGTGCACATTCGCATCCGGTCCTATTGTTTCCTGGAATGAAGAGTGTAAGGATAAGAAGAAAAGAGCGATGAGCTACTTTTGAGCACTCTGTAATGCTGGAAAGGGTCGCCATATGTCCAAAAGGACTTGACCCCAGGCAATTACTATAATTAGGTAAGAATAAAGGGTGTGGCTTACTCTATATTTCCTAGACTGGGCCATTAGTCTGACAGGCACATTATGGGATGGGTAGAAGGGAAATGGACAATGTTCTGGATCACTTTCATTAGGAAAGATGATTCTACGATTCTATGAAGGTACTGTCTTAGAAGCGATTTCAACTTTACAGATGTATTTACTTCCTCAGGTGTCCTGCTTTTAAACTCTCACCAATACAAGGATGTGTACAAAAACACACACGCACACGCACACGCACACGCACGCACACACACATGTTTCCTTTATTGTACCAAATCATCCTGTTTTAGAAAATAAATTCTCGTGAAAACTCCAGGTGACTCCCGTCAAAGTAAATACATATTAACAGGCCAGTGAAAAGTGAGGGAACCTTGGCAGCCGGTTTACTTGGTTGTTGTTTTAACAAGTCTGGCCCTGGAGACCCCCAGCCGATGCCTCGCTTTGGCATGTCACCTTTGCCACGGGTCAGGCCGACTTGCTTCCAGGTAACGCATGCAAGGCGGAGGTTTTGGAAGCATCAATTAGGACTGGCCACAGATCACCGAAGGCTAATCTTGATGGTTTAGCTGGACCCACACCAGGCTACTAAGAAGTTCATTGGGTTTCAAACCAAGGTGAAATTGACGGGAGGGGAACTTTTTCTGTTCTGAAGCTAAAGAACAGTGGAGTGAACGCAATTGAACTCGATGGGGCTTAGGTATCTTCTGAACGTTTCTATGTTTGCCCACCCTGTTTATGCTTCGGATGTCACTCGGTTCAAACATGGATCCATTAAGTGCATTTCTTTTAGGAACAAACCGGGTCTGCGGTGGCTCAAGTGGTTAAGATACTGAACTTGACGATGAAAGGACGGCAGGCCAGCAGTTCGAGACCCAAGTACTGCACGACGGAATGGGCTCCCGTCTCTGCCCCAACTGCTCCCAACCTAGCAGTTCGAAAGCGAGAAATTACAAGTAGATAAATAGGGACTACTTCGGTGGGAAGGTAAACAGCGTGCACGCCGGTGTCTAGGCATGCCTGCCACATGTCCACGGAAACGTCTGCAGACGCAGACAGTGCTGGCTCTTGTGCTGTAAACAGAGATGAGCACTGAACCCTAGAGTCGGATATGCGACCTTTACCTTTACTATTAGGAACAAGCCCCAGACTTCGGATCACACTGCCAGTGTTATGAATTCTCAGGTGGGAGAGAAACCCCATTTCCTGGTGCCCAAACCTGCTTCTCTCACCTGGTCTTTTCCCCAGGTGGAAGGCTGAAATCTCTGAGGGAGACTCAGGGGCATCTTTAACACAAACTGGACTGTTGTTGCACAGTTTAATCAGAAGTGGAGCCCCATCGAACCAACATTAAAAAATATCATTTTAGGAACACACTGGGAAAGCAGAAGCCTGACCCATTAAATCTAGGTGGAGAAAAATGGGGACATCCTCCGATTTCAGAATGGAAATGTGGCCAGCTGAACATCCATCCTCTCAGAACTTTTCGGTCTGTCAGGAGGCTCCGTCTGTGACAATATTCTGCAAAGAGGCATAAAACTGCAAATAAATTAGAAATGCTATCAGCTCTTCCGTTCCTATCCATATTTTATTGTAGGGCTTCAGATAAAAGCAGTTTGTAAACACTCTCTATACTATCTGCATCCTGCAGCCTGTCATTTAGAGACGTTACTTTGCATCTCCAGAACATTTAGTTAATTAATCATGCTCCCCCCCCTCCACACCCCTTTTCTTCTCTGGAATCCGCATCTAGGGCTGTTATCACTGGGTGGGGTGGGGCCCCCCCAGAACGATGGACCATCTATATATATCCGGGTTCACATCAAAAGGATCGTTTTAGGGGGGGAAGGGGAAGAAAAGAAGGTCTCATACGGGAACAGAGTTAACTCTGCCCCACAAAGTTAATCTCAAGTTTCCTACTGGATCAGTTGACACTCAGATCCTTCCTTGTAGGTAAAGGTTGCCCTTGCTCATAAGCGACTCGTATCCGACTCAAGGGTTCAGTGATTATCCCTGTTTATAGCCAAAAAGCCAGCGCTGTCTACGTCTGCAGACGTTTCCGTGGACATGTGGCAGGCATGCCTCAAAACCGGTGTGCACGGAACGCTGTTTACCTCCCCACTGAAGTGGTCCCTATTTATCTACTTGCAATTTCTTGCTTTCCAACTGCTAGGTTGGCAGGAGCTGGGCCAGAGACGGGAGCTCATTCCGTCATGCAGTAGCCGGGAATCGAACTCCGACCTTTCAGCCAGTGAGTTCAGTGTCTTAACCACTTGAGCCACCGCAGTCCCGCGGTTCCTTGTAGACTCACCTGTAAAGGGCATTCTTTGGATTTCAACGGCCTTTTCTTTCCTCTACTGAGGGAAGGATCGGATCTTTTCGTTTATGGCAGAGTCCCGTCCTTCAGTTACGCCTGCTTCCTTCTTCCGTTTCCGAAGTCAGTTTGTGGGACGGGCACTTCTTGTGCTGAATCCAGCGTTTGTTTAAAGTCAATGTTTACCTCTCAAATAAAGAACTTACGTAACTGGCCTGGCCTAACGCTCACGCAACAGCCAGGTGCAAAAAGTGTTAACGCTATGTGCTTGTATTCACCATCTTCTCACATAATTAGTGCCATCTTGAGTAGTCGAATTATTCCTGGCTGGAAGGCATTTAAGCCTGAGCGGTTCTAATACTGTGTATAAGTATCGACTGACAGGAATTTCCTAAAATTATTTCTATGGACTCCCAGTTAGCTGGCTTGTGTGATGGGTTGGATTTTAGCAGAAAGCAACAGGACATGTTTTCAAAGCTTGAATCTGATGGTCGTGGTGGTAGTGATGATGATGATGATGATGATGATAACAACACCAATTTGAAAATCATAAAATATTGCAATTTGAAAATTGAAGTGGAGTGGTTATGGAGGAAGAAATCTGTTTTTGTACCCATATTGATCTGAGCCCACGGAGCAATACCTAAAGGACTCTCTAGATATTTGGATTTATTGAACTTGAATATCTTAATTCTACAATCAACTTTACTAGACACTGCCTATATAAAGTACCTAGAAGTTACTGTAACAGTTCTTAGATCCTTGGTTAGATCTTATACTAGTCTTCAACTGTGAATCTAATGATGATGATAATATAATAATAAAGTGATTAAAGTGATCTCAAAGTTTTAGACATTATTATTATTATTGTGAAGCATGGATTTAATATACTTTAATTAACCAATGGTTTTTCTGTATTAATATATTTTAAAATAGATGTATTAAGCCCCTGAAAAGCCTGTGAAAGTGACTGCAATATACAAATTACTAAAGGTACACAAGAACATTTCCTTATATTTTAGTCAAATTTAAAGTAGAACTTTATCAAAATAAATACAAGAGCTTCTGCCTGTATGAAGATCCATCCATTTCCAAAGTACTGGCTATTAAACATTCTTAGGATTGCAACTTTCACACTCTATAGATTGGAAGAGACTTTTAATAATTGGCCTTGTTATCAACAGTATAACAACATTTTCATAATTACTTACAAAATAGATTTTATATTTCTATTGTTGATTATATTAAACACTGAGGTAACAGAATTCCTGTCAGAGTTAAGGCTATGAAGTCTAAGTTAAATTTGGCCAATTATATTAGATCATTATATGATCTTCAGAATATATGAATTCCTATAAATTTCTTTATTTCCATAGTAAAATAATTGTACAATAAAGAATGTTCAAAACTAAATAATTTTTCATGTCGGAAATATTTAAGTAGAATCTTTTGCAGATCATAAAATGAAACAGTGTACAGTACATTATTTCAAAATGTAGGACATTGTATATACTTTTTGTTTCTACCACAGAGTCCAGTTACTTATTGTTATTGAAAAATTCCCATTGACAATAACATTTTTAGCACAAAAATTTCAGATCATTGTGTGTATTGAAAAATTACAGTTTATGGCAAAAGTCATAGTCACATCCCATGGTAGGTTCCTTTGTAGCAAATACTAAGGAGAAGGAATAAAAATATGGATGTATGTATGTGTTTGTGTGTGCGTGTGCGTGTGCACCCAGAGAGGACTGAAGTCTATCTGGAAACCATATGGAGTGTCTCTTCCTTTCTCATATAACTTTTTGACAATGCTATTGATATAGCCAGTCCCTTTTAAGATTCTTATTCTATTATCTTTTTTTTAAATAAAATCAAAATCATAGTGAAGCATAGAGGTTTCTAGGCTACTAAAATAATACATTTTGGACATTTTTTTTAAAAATAGCATCCTTTCATTACCCAATGCCAGTGTGCCTCAGCCCATTAATAATCATGAATTCAACCATTTCAAAATTCTTCTTGGATTGTAGCCAGGAAATTTTGCTTAAAGATGAATTTACAATGCTGTGTTCTTAAAATGTATCATGGTATGGGGAATAAGCCTGGATACTTACAGAAACTTGGAAAGTTATGTCAATGAATGGGTGTAAACATTAAACAGTTCATTTGAAATAATAATAATAATAATAATAATAATAATAATAATAATAATAATAATAATAATAATAATAATAATAATAATAATAATAATAATAATAATAATAATAATAATAATAATAATAATAATAATAATAATAATAATAATAATAATAATAATAATAATTTCATCTCATAAATTATTCTGGGTTAAAAGGCTTTTTGCTGGAGAAACTCCACTCAGGGAATGTCCAAATGTGTCTCCTTTCATGTTCCCCAGATCTTTTCCCACTGAAGTGGTCCCTGTTCATCTATTTGCAATTTCTTGCTTTTGATCTGCTAGGTTGGCAGGAGCTGGGAGAGAGACGGGCATGCAGTATCCGGGTCTTGAACTGCTGACTTGCTGGCCTTCCAGCTAACAAGGTGAGCTTCTTAACCACCGAGCCACCACAGCCCCATTTGAATAAATATATATTGGGTATTGAATTGTACCAACCCCTTTCTTCTTAAAGGAAAAATCTTTTGTCAGGAAGATTTGCAACACCACCACAGTGAAATGCATACTGTAACTGAAAGTAAGTGAATGAAAATCCTGAATCATCTATTTATAAGCACACATGTTCAACACGATCAGGTTAGCCATATTCTTTGGGGTATCTGTCATTACATATTTTTATAGATGTCAGCAGTAACCATTTTATTTGGGTGTCATTTTATATATTCAGTGGAAACTCATACAACAATCATCCCGTATAACAACAAAATTGCATAACAATTAGGTTTTGGGGGGAAAAAGGCATCCCGCATAACAATTTTCCCTGTGGAAAAAATTGTACAACAAATTTTCAATGGGAAAAACCACTTAGCAAAAAAAAATAAATATCATTGTACAATACATCCCATAGGGAAAATCGCTATACGATGCATGCATCATGATTCATATAGCATTATTTCGTACAACAATGAGCCCCATGGAACGGATTAAAATCGTTGTATGAGGTACCATTGTATTATACATGCTGATAACAGATGGAAAAGTTAAAGTATTGTAAATTGCTTACTCAGAGTTATCTTAAAGAATTATATGCAACTGTAAACAATTGCCTGAGTAAATGTTTGGTAGCCCATAGTGTTAATTTTTATTTTCCCAAAATGGCTGTTCTGAGCTTTATATTATAAACATGACGCAGAAAGTTTATCATTTGTCTATTTGTAAATAAATTAACAGTACATTTGTAAAAAGTATTACTACAAATAGGTTTGAGGGTTTTTTCTTGCCTGTGGAATTTTGACTTCTGAGTGCAAAAGAAGTGCAGTATGAGAAAACACACAATAATATGTGCATGATTATACCAGGGATATACATATAAAGGGAAAATAAAGCCTGGTTAATCACCAAAACAGCATATCATTAACTATGAGGGCTAGAAACATTGATTTTCTTTCAGAAGGTGAAAATGGAGAGTCTTGGGATGGCAAAACCTGTATCATAGTAAATTCTGTGCACATTCTTTTGGGAAATGTAAAGAGATGTTAATCTAGTTTACAATGTGACTTTGTGTATATTCCTTCATCTTTAGGATATTTTGAAAATCCACTTGTTTTTGCCATTACCAAATTGAAAGGAGTTAGTATGAAATCCTTTCTAATATGAATAGTGAGTGAATAAAATATTTTGAATGCACACTATGCAGCTGCTCGTAGCACAATAGTACTGGCCTATGCTTTGTATACGATTGTAAAACCTGCAAGCAAGCACTATTATTTCTAACACACCATGCTGGATTTTAAGTAAATCTGTAGGTTTTGTTCCAGGGAAAACAAAATAATGAAAGAATATAAATATTAGATACCTTTGCTCTAGCGTATGGGGCTGTAAATCTCCAAGGATTTACAAAGAAGCACTGACAACATGTTGCCCAGCTGCATGTGACACCGTTTAATGTTCTGATTTGATGAACTAGTTTCTCAGCACCTCATTGACAGTCACTGATTGTACACAAATAAGTTTTGGAACATCCCATAGAGCTTTTCTAACACCCTTATTATTAGTTTATCCTAAAATAAATTCTAAAGCTTTAGTTCCCTGTAGCCCTTAACTCTGAAAGCAGTGTTTCATGCGACTTCAAGGGGTGTTGTGTCTAGGGAGAGACTGAAATGCTTTCTGTAGCTCCCCTGTGTGATATCTCCTCTAATCCCCCCACCCTAACTTTGAAAACAAAGAGACAATACTTCCAGATTGTATGAAGGAACACACCCTTCATTCAGGGCTAACAATGGAACATGGTCCTTTTCATTCCCAAGGCTCCACAGGTAATGAAGGTCAGTTTACATAAAAGCTTGCATGAAAGCACGGGGCCAGAAAGTGCTGATTTGAGTAGTGCACAATATCTGAGTCTTAGGCACTGCATCCCGCAATGCAAACACCCAAGAACTCATGCAAACGCAGCATCATTGGGGTAGAAATTAAGAAAGGAGACAGGATTGTCAGATCTCATGCCAGGGATTCTGCAAATCTCTGCAACGCTGCTGGTGCAAATATTTCTGTCTGTTTCTTTCCCTCTTCCCTTCAACACACTCTTTCCCTGTTCTGTGATGTACAGAGACAAACGGGCCTCTCAGAAAGGAGTAAAACAGAACTGTTTAAAAGATTGGCAGTTTTTCAAGTTGCATCTAGTTATTGTAACCAGAGTAAATTTTCCACCTGTTTGCAGACAGGAAATCTAAGGTTTGTAGCTTCTTCTCCCCCCCCCCCCCGGCACCCTTTTGCTTATGATATAGTTTGTGCAGCTGATCAGATTTGTCTCTGTGAAAGGAAAATGAGAAAATATTGTTGAAAATGCAAGTGAAACACAAATCCATATTTAGGAATAGCCCTAGCATATATTCAGACAAATGTGCAATTCTCTGCTATTTTTTAAAGCAGGAAAATAAAGTTTTAAGTGGGTAAGCAAGTAAATAATGAGGAGATAGATGTGCCTGATGGAAATCAACCCAACTGCTTACATTATCTAGTTATAGCCCAGTTGCTCTAGGTATAACTGCTCAACCTAAGCAAGTAAATAAATAAATAAATTTATTTCCTTTGAGTTTAAAAAAATCAAGACATTCTATTTTTCAAGTCCTACATAAGCAGGTTTTTTTTTAAAAAAAACAGCAGCTCAAAACAAATTTTAGTTGATTTCAGTGAGGCTAATTCAATTTCATTTAAACTATTTCATCTTATTTGGCTTTCAGATCAAGCTTTTATTCCATTTGCTTTCAGTCCCAGCCTGTTCCCATAGACTCAGGGTGGTGCTGTAATTCTGAAGATAAAAAGATGGTACAGTAATCGATTGAAGTGGATAGGAAAAGTGCCTTATGCATATTAGAAGATTTCATGTGTATGTGAAAAGCTTCCGTTGTTGATATATGAGAAGGAAATCTGCTTCATCACAAGGCAATGATGAAAAAGTTGTCCAGAGAAGTCCACAGAATTGTAACTGAAGCCTTACTAAATTTCATAAATACACTTTCAAGCAAGCTAAATATGTGAAAACGTGTGAGCACAAGACTGTAAACATAGGGTTTAATTTTATTTTACATTTGATCTATAAAATTTTTATTATTTTTATATCACATCCCTAGACTCTATTGAGCTGAATTAACTACCATGAGAGCTAAGAGGACTTTTGTGTGTGGATTTTATTGATGGTTTCATAAAAAGAAAGATGATCTTCTCCCACTAAGTTTAAGGAAAACTGTTGTGTCTCGGTTTGGCCACATGTTTATGACAAACAGTACAGTACATGCATGTACAACTTTCACATATGAATCTTTATAGGTTGCTTTAGCATAAGGATAACATAAGCAGTCAACTCCATGAAAAAGGGTATTACTTAAATTTCTTTTTTACTTCTGGTAATATAGGGTCCTCTTACTAAACTGTTAAACAGCAATGAGAATGCTTAAATGATATTCCTGGTATATGATATTGCAGAAATTATAGAAACAACCTCTTTAAAACAAAGTATTTGACTTCTTTTAGACATTTAAAATAAAATATTTTTTCTTACGTATGAGGAATTTAAATAGGTATAAAGTATATGTGGACATCTATGTACTACATCTCTAGGCTTAGATATTTAATCTGGTGGACTGTGTTCCATTTTGTTGTTGTTGTTCAGTTGCACAGTCGATTCCGACCCTCTGAGACCCCATAGACCACTGGCCGCCAGGCACTTCTGTCATCCACCATCCCTCCTCAACTCGCTCAGCTCTGTGCCCATTGCGTCCACAATACCATCTAGCCATCTGATTTTTGGCCACCTCCTTCTTCTTTTGCCCTCCACCCTTCCCAGCATCAATGCCTTCTCAAGTGAATCTTCTCTTCTCATTTGATGTCTAAAGTACTTTAGCTTTATCTTTACAATTTGACCTTCTAAGGAGCAGTCAGGTTTTATTTCTTCTAAGATTGACCTATTTGTTCTCCTCGCTGCCCAGAAGACTCTCAAAACTCTCCTCCAACACCACATCTCAAAGGCATCTATTCTTCTATGCTCAGCCTTCCTAATGGTCCAGCTCTCACAACCATACATTGCCACAGGGTATACCATTGCTTTGACCATACGAATTTTTGTTTGCAATTTGATGTCTCTACTTTTCACTATGCTTCCCAGGTTTCTCATCGCTTGCCTCCCAATAGGCTTGCCTCCATAATAGGCTAGAAATGAAATGTTATTTCACATATGTTTATTTCATGCAACTAGTGATACAACTGTAACTTGAAACACAAGGAGGTGTCACTACTTATGTAAGAACAAGAACATCTTTAAGACTATGATTGTGAGGTATTATTTTGGTGCAAGAGTTAAGTTGTAGGCAGAATTCTGCTTAATATTTGAGTTTGATCCTGATCAGCACAAGGTTGACTCAGCCTTCCATCTGTCTGAGGTCAGTAAACTGAGTATCCAGCTTGTCTGTGTGTGTGTGTGTGTGTGTGTGTGTGTGTGTGTGTGTGCAATTATCTTGTGAACAGATTAAGTTTAATCACTATTGCTGCATTTAAAAAACAAATCCATCACCATTCTGTAAGCATTCATGCACAGTTAAATGGTGTCTTAAGGAAGTTGTTTGTTTAGAATAATCAGAAATTTTGTTCCTTTTACTGTACTGAAATAAATATAAAGAAATGCCTGTACCTGAAACATATACTGACATGCAGGTGTATACTCCGGCTAGGAAGCAAAGGTTATTTCTGTGCAATAGGTCACATAGCCCTTGTGTGAAGTAACATTGAGGGACTTGTGTGAATGAGAGAAAGCACAAGTTTTAAGCATTATACAAGTTTTAAGACGACCCAGTTGTTGAATCTAGATTTCTTGGAGCTGCATATGAGAACACTGCTAAAGATGGCTCTAATGTTACTAATAAGAATATGTTGACTGTGAAAGTTCTGTTTGATTTTACTGATGTGGAAAATGAAGCCTGATCATGATTTCCACAAACAGAAAGTATGTGCTGGCTTGGAATCTTTCCAAAATCTACTAATTATCAGATGCTGACAAGAGACTTAGGGAAACAAATTGTGTAAGAAGGAATATTTTATTATGCATTTTATGGTGCTGTTTGACACAGCAAGTGTTTTATTACCCTTATTACAGCCATCCTCTAATAACTTTTTAAAATAAGTTACATGATTAACCCTAGATTCAGGACTTGGCAAAATATGGGTGAATGACATTGACTTTCACCAGACCCAACAGGTGATTTAAGCTGGGATCATCAGCATTCTTCTGAAAGTTATTTGACTCTGATCCTAACTAATGTCAATAAACGGATTCAAGAATGGGAAGACCTATGTTTTATGTATGTGGCCAGGAGACAACTGGGTTGCTTTGTTGGGAGACTTGCTTCCATCAGCAAATTTCTGAGGTGGGCTGACCCCTTGAAGCCTACAAATCACCCTCAGATTTTATTCTACATTGTTTGAAAAACTACTGAAGCCAATTTTCTGAGGTCTGGAGGGCTATAGATAGTTTTCAGAATGTATTGGAGGGAGACGTAGAAGCTGCCGCCCCCCAATGGAAAGCACTGTACGTATACTTTGGCTTCCCTTGGACAATGTCATGGGGCTAGCTAATCCTTCAAATCCAAAAAACATTGTACTGTAAATCAGGTGTCTCCAACCTTTTTTGCACCATGGACCGGTTTCATGCTAAACAATTTTTCCACAGACCGGTAAGTTGGGGGAGGAGGCCTGCTGTAGCTCAAAAACAAGTAGGGGCCCAGCCACATGTCAGCCACACCATTCTACTTGGGCAGTGAGGTATTACACTGCACACAAGTGGGGGCGGAGCCCCACCATATTTAAGCAAGGAGGGGCCTGGCCACCTGGCTGTCTGCTGTGTCTGAAGCCCATGCTCTTACTCCATTCACCGGGCAGACCGGGTGGAGCAAGTTGAGGGCAGTAATAATTTTTATTACTATAGAGAGCATCTCTTCATCCAAACAGGAACTCTTGACTCCCCCCCAAAAAAATGCCAATGTGACATCCTTTTTGTAAAAAAGAAAAATAAAGAAAAAAAGAAAAAGAAAGGGGGGGAGTGATCAGTGTTCAACAAAGTTCTTGGGATGTGTTTAGTTTTGAGAGGCCCTGCAAACAATAAAGAAATGCCATTTTTGTAAAACCAGGTATTGTAGTCCTCTCAATGGAATATAGAAGATGACAACACAGAAATTCAACTTTAATCTTACTTTCAAACTGAAGATTCTATGTCAAATTTCAAAATAGACACAAGTGCTGGAAAAAAATCAGAGAAATTGTCTCCTACAAGATAACATCCTAACTCCATTAATTTTCAACATTTACACAAATGATTAATTGATGTTCCCATATTCCATATTCCAAGAGTTTCATCTATGCAGATGGTCTTGCCTTGACAGTCCAGGAGGAAATATTTGAGTCTATTGAGCCCTAGATAACTGCTACCTTACAAAATTTATACTTATAAAAATAACCATCTGAAGACAAACCCTTTAAAACACAGGTCTGTGCCTCCCATTTAAAGAACAGAGATGAGTAGAAAAATCTCTGAATTAGTTAGGAAGCTAATTTTTCTGAATACTGGCCTACCCCTATTTGGACATCACTCTGGATAGAACTCTCATGTATAAACAACATTATCTAAACATTATTATTATTATTATTATTATTATTATTATTATTATTATTATTATTATTATTATTATTATTATTATTATTATTATTATTATTATTATTATTATTATTATTATTATTTCAACTTGTTATCCCGCCCCAATCGGGTAAAACTCAACTCTGGGCGGCTTACACAACAAATTTAAAAATACATAGTTGAAAACCACAGACCAATATCTGAAAAAGAACATTGACACCAGAAATAACAAACTGTCTGGTTCAGACTGGGGGAAGCACATCCATAAACAATAAGAACAGCTCTATCCCTTTGTTACTGCACAACAAAATATCCTAGTGCCATATGGTATAAATCAGCATATGCCAAACAAGTAAGTGTAGCTTTTAATTACTCATGCAGTATTATTACTGGCTGACTGAAACCTACTCCTACTGAAAAAGTCTATTATCGGTTTGTGTTGCTCCTCTGTATGTATGTTGAGAGATACTAGAAAACAAGGAACAAAGTAAGGTAGCACAGCCCTAAACCAATCCACTTCATAAACACCAACTCCCTATATCAGGGGTTCTCAACCTTTTCAAGCTGTCACACTTCTTCAGGCAGCTTTGGGGGGCAGACAGCCATTTTGCCTTGCCTGCCACACATGGCACTTCCGGGTGTGGCCGAGTGGGGGGCCACATGAAATGTTGTTGCAGATCGCATCTGCCCCCTGGGCAATAGGTTGAGAACCCCTGCTCTATATGAAGGTTAAAGTCAAATAAATGCTTTCTGGACACCTCCCAAGCTTTAAATTTGAATATAAAAGAGGCAAGACTAAACTTATGGAGAAAAAAATGACAGAAGTTGCCAAATGGATGAATTCCAAACAGTGTCTCCCATCAGGAAAAGATCTGTTGAGTTACTGAAAGGAAAGTATTTTGGGGATTATTTTTTGCTTTAGACAGTGTGTATTCCCCACCCCCACTTTTAGGCAGTCATCTAAACAGAGGCTTTCATTTTCTGTTTGACTTGTGTTCTAATAGTCTGGATGGCTTCAACTGAGAAAAGTGAATTACCAGGGAGGTTGCCAAGACTGACTCCCCATAATTTTGAGCACTGGCTCTACAGGATGAAGCTTGAATTAAGGAATGCCAAGGTCTATGAATGCACAGAAAAACCTAGATCTGATGGTGATGGCAGACCTAAATGATATGGATATAGCAACACAGATACTAATCTGCTGCAGTTTAAATGACCAGTAGCTTGATTATATGAAAACATGTGAATCAGTCAAGGGCATTGTTGATAACCTACAGGAAACTTTATTATTATTTTATTATTATTATTTACTCATATTTACTATCCCGCCCCAATCGGGTAGAGCCGACTCTGGGTGGCTTACAACATAGATTAACATCATAGGTTAAGTCTAGTATAATAGTGATGTTTAAAACCTTAAAAATTCATAAAAAATTAAAACAGCGCAGCAGATAAAAACAAGAGCAGGCAGGGGTGGCTGTCCCTTAAATCAGCCAACCTACATGGGATCCCATGTTCCTGGGTCCCCACATTTGCTCCGCCAGCCAGGTCTTTAAGCCTCTCCGGAAAGGCAGGAGCTATGTCTGTAGGCGCAGCTCTGTTGGGAGAAGGTTCCAAAGGGCCGGGGCAAACACAGAGAAGGCCCTCTTCCTAGTGCTAGCGAGGCGAGCCTCCCTAGCCGATGGAATAACAAGAGAGCCCCTCCGATCTGCCCGGGTGGGACGGACAGACGTTCTTAGGGTGACGCGGTCTCTTAGGTATCCTGGCCCACTACCATATAGGGCTTTAAAGGTAATGACCAGCACCTTGAATTGCACCCGGAGACATACTGGCAACCAGTGCAGCTCCCGGAGCAGTGGTGTGGCACGAGCATAGTGCCCACGCCCCATCACTACCCGGGCTGCCGCATTTTGGACCAGCTGCAGTCTCCGAATGGTCACCAAGGCCAGCCCCATGTAGAGCGCATTACAGTAGTGAAGTCTGGAGGTGACCATGAGCAAGGCATCCCGGTCCAGGAGTGGGCATAACTGGCATATTACATGAAGTTGTGCAAAAGCCCTCCTGGCCATGGCTGCCACCTGCTCTTTGAACAGTAGTCGTGAGTCCAGGAGGACCCCCAGATTACGCATCGGGTCTGTTTGGGGCAGAACTGACCCATCCAGAACCAAAGCTGGTAACTCCCGAGGTAACACAGGGCCCCTTACCCATAGCCACTGAGTCTTGCCGGGATTCAGCTGTAGCCCGTTTTCCCCCAGCCAGAGCTTAACAGCCTCCAGGCATCTGGAAAGGACTTCCACCGCACCGCTTGGGTCCCCACGGGCCAAGATGTACAACTGGGTATCATCTGCATATTGATGATACCTCACCCCATGGGAATGGATGATCTCACCCAGTGGCTTCATGTAGATGTTAAATAGGAGAGGAGAAAGTACCGAGCCCTGAGGCACCCCATGTTGCAGGGGCCTAGGGCTGGACTTCTCATTCTCCAGCCACACTGACTGGGTCCTGCCCCTCAGGAATGAGGAAAACCAGGCCAACACAGTGCCCTGGATTCCCAACCCTTGGAGCCTACACAGAAGGATACCGCGATCGACAGTATCGAAGGCTGCTGAGAGATCGAGAAGAGCTAGGACAGACGGATGACCTCCATCACGCTCTCTCCAGAGATCATCAACCAATGCGACTAGTGCAGTTTCAGTCCCATATCCGGGCCTGAATCCTGACTGAAAAGGGTCAAGATAATCCACTTCATCCAGGACTTCCTGTAGTTGTTGCGCCACTGCCTTTTCCAGCACCTTGCCCAAAAAGGGTAGGTTGGATACTGGCCGGTAGTGAGTGAGTACCATAGGGTTGAGGGTTTTTTCAGAAGGGGGCGCACCAAAGCATGTTTAAAAGGTGCTGGAAAAGACCCCTCCTTTTAAGATGAATTTATAATCGCCTCGACCCAGCCACCTGCCACAGTCTTAGATGCTTTAATCAGCCAGGCAGGGCATGGATCCAGTACCCAGGCCGTGGCGCGAACAGATCCAAGAAGCCTGTCCACTTCCTCAGGGCCAATGGATCAAACCGCTCCCAGATAACGTGGCCAGACTGTGCTCCGGTCAACCCCAGCTCCATACATTCCACGCCGGGATTAAACTTTGAGTGGATCTGAGCGACTTTCCACGCCAAATAATCAGCAAAAGCCTCAGCCGATCCCTGCCAACCAGGGCCTGCCCCCCCCCCCACCAAGGAGGGACCTGGTCAACAAGGCTGCTGGGCGGTTATCTGCGGAGGCAATAAGGGCAGTGAAATATTGACGTTTCACTGCCCCCATCGCCACTAGGTAGTCTTTAATAGCTGCTCTAGCTAGTGTTCGATCAGACTCACTCCGAGTCTTCACCAAGGGGCAGATCGATACCCACGAGCATGGAGAGGCCGTAGTGGAGCGATTACATCCAAAGCTGCTGTCGCTCTCTCGTTCCAAGAGTTGACAAGGGCTTCAGACGAACCGCATTGCAGGTCAAGAGGACAACACCCCAGTTCCCTCTGGAATCCTTCTGGATCCATTAGTCATCGGGGGCGGGCCCATTTAATCGGCCCTGCCTCCCTACGGTGAAGTCTCGCCCCCAGGAAGTCTAGAGTCACCAGATAGTGATCTGACCATGGCACAGGGGTGGTCTAATTTCTGTAATTTCAGATCACTCTGCCACAGCTCCGACAGAAAGATTAAATCCGGGGTGTAGCCACTGTTCCTAGTAGGACCCTGAATTACCTGAGTCAGGCCCATGGCTGCCATGGAAGCCATGAACTCCCGAGCCACCTCCGAGTCAGTCCCCAGGACCATCAGCCTGGGGGTCTCCAACACCAGCATCGAGTCCGCCTCAAGGAGCTCAGGCAGGGAATCTGCTACCCTGCAGGGAGGCAGGTACATGAGCAGGATTCCCAACTTTAGGAGCCAAGGTTAAATTTTCTGAAATATCTCTAATGATAGAACTAGCATATTTAAAAACCAACAACAAGAGGGATTGTGAAAACCACAGCTCTGCATTTTGAAAGATCACAGAGAGTCTCAATCTTGCTGTGTTTAAATTAACAGATGGCCAGAAATGACCCTTTCTATTAACCAGTCTTGGTGACACATTTGAACCACTCAAAGGCTATTCCACAGCACAAAATGCCAGCTTTCATGATACTCTCAAGGTACTCAGAGAGCAATGCAAAGGTCACATGGCCTATCTAGCTAGTGACAGTAATTTGTGCTACAAGGCAAAGAAAGTTAATGGATCAGGTTACAAAGCATAAAGCAGGGACTGTAGGAAGGCCACTCCCTACAAACAATAAGTGCATAGCTGTTTCAACAGTGGAAAAACAGGACATTATGTAAAGGGTTGTATTGCCTACAGAGGTGCTGCAAGCCAATGAGAGCTATTCCCTTAATTAGAAGTACAGTAATAGTTGTAAAACTAATGGAAGCTTGGCATGTTTTGAGAGCACATAAACTTCACAGAAGTCAGAATCAGAAGTCTTGCTTTTTGACTCTGGATGTTCAGCTCACTCCATAGATACAGACATTTCAGAAAATTGGCAAATAAGCTGAAATTAGAGAGTTAGGAAACATGATTTCTAATGCATTCAAACTGAGGAAGAAACAATAACTCATATTTATTAAATCAAAAGTAAAATATAATTGAACTAGATGTAAGTGTCTTTCCACTCTCTTTGTAAGCTTTGTTCCTGTACAGCTACTACTAGTTTAGTCTATCTGTCTGACTGGTTCAGTTGTCTTTCTGACTCAAAATGTTTTTAGTCTCAGAAAGTTGGTAACTAAGTACAGTACCCTTTTTCAACCTTCATATGCTTCAGAGATTGTTCTTCCTGCCTTTTATTCCAACAAGATGGAGTGAACGGCTATATTATATTTTTGCCATCTACCTGTCAACTTTATTGAAAGCATGCCTTGTAAGTAAGCATAGTTTTTCTTCTTCTGCTAAAACTTTGCCTGAGCAATTATACTTCAGGAACTAAGAAGAATCCAAAGGGGAACCAAAGAGGGCTTGCATTTAAAAATATTCAGTCTTAATCCCTTGGGACATTCTAGCTGCATCACTCTGCAAAGATTATCCAGCAAGATTCTGCCTGGACCATCTGTAAGTCACTTAATAGATTTTGAAGTGAAGTGGGTAAAATGAAAGAATAAACAACAAAAATGAGCCTACTTATATAACATGATACATTTTCTGTGAATGTGGAGAAATATAATCAATATGGCATTTATGAGCATGTAATTTATGCCTACTACATGTACAAAAGATGATTTAGTAAACAGCTGAAATAATGCTATTGAAGCAACTCACTTTTGGTCAAAAATAGTCTAATCATTTTAACATTTTAATTTGTTTGAATATTATCTATGTACAACTAAGATTTTATATTGTGTAACACTCTAATACAAGTAAATAAAGGGAAGAGGCTTGTATGAAGAGAAAGGGAAATAAACTCCTGTTGTTTTAGTGACTGAGCATTGATATTGATGTGGTTTAGGTTTATAGCTACATCTGCTTCATAGCAATGTTTGTGGCTTGGTAAGGTTTCAGGAGTGGGGGAAGCGTAAAGAAAACAGTCACATTTTATATCTTCGTGTGACATTTTCTCCAGCTGGAATGAACAGTGTGTATGTGGAAAGAAACTACACATGCACAAATCCAAAACCATGTGTATCCATATTTATCTATCTTTACGGTGAAGTTGCTATGGCCTTAACATCTGTTTAAATCAGGACTTTGAAGCTGCCATCAAGTGAATAAGGAAAAAGGGATTAACAGTTCCACAGAAAAAGGAGGGAAATATTATGGTAAGTCAAAGTCATGATCAGGTCTGCAGAGAATCAGGGTGGCTACAAATGACAGGATCTCTTGGTAACCATAGGTCATTATATGAAAAACCAACAAAAACTCTGGAACTTGGTGTCTCAATTTGAGAAGTAGGTTAGAAGTATCATTAAGGTCAAGGGTTCCTATATTTGTCTACTGAGAAGATCTCTCATTTTTCTAGACAAGTCAGACTTTGCTACGCTATTCTATCCCTCTGAAACTTTCAGTGTGGTATGCTATACATACCCTTGTTCAAGGATGCCCAAACATTTTGGGCTGCAGGCCGGTCACATGGTTCACTGGGCTGGTCATGTGGTTCCTCCCTCCAGAAGTAAAACACACCTTGCAATCAGTTTTGCAACAGATATGTTTTGCAACAGGATGAGATAGATTTTAGCTGCTATTTTCTCTGCTTAAACCAGGGTGCCCAAACTATGGCCCATGGGCCAGATCTGGATCCTGACACCAATTCATCTGGCTCATGCTGCCCTCCTTGCTCCTGGAAGCAGAAGTAAAATGCACTCACACAGGCAAGTTTTACTTCTGCTTCTGGGAGTGACGAGGGCAGCATGGGCCAGATGAATTGGCATTAGGGGCCAGATATTGCCTGTGGGCCATAGTTTGGGCACCCCGCCCTTATCTTTAACCTTGAAGGTGACACAGAAACTTGTGCATAAATGCTATTGGACTCATCCTAATGGATAATGAGAAGCAGGTGGGATGTACTATACATTCATCTGATTTTGATACAGCAGGCTAAGGAGCTTGGGAACAACCCATCAGATACTAAAATCTAACTGACATAATCTAGGACCACTTGCACTTTTGCTGAAGTTGATGGGACATATAGTACAACATTTGAAGGACTGTAAGCTGCCCATCCAGCTGTAAAGACTTTATATCTCAGGAATTCCCCTCTCCGATTTGTGCTCACTTGCTAACTAAGGTCTAGTCCCCAGTCTTTGCTGTCTATGCTATGTGTGGGCAACTGTACACTCCAGATGTTTTAGGGTTAATGTGCTCATGATTTCTCACCATTGAGTCCCCAATGGGCATAAAGGTGGCATATAAATAAAATAAACCAGTCAATTACTACAGTGGTGGGATGTCAAAATTTTTACTACCCCACCGTGATGTCATCACAGTGCGGGCGGAGCAAACATCATGACATCATGGGCGGGGCAAAAAAAAATAAATAAGCACACACACACACCCCTCAACCCACCCACCCACCCACAACACAAACCTGTAAATAAAATAAATAAATAAATAAATAAAATAAAAATTACATTAAAATACACCCACCCACCCAAACACCCACCCACCCCAAACATAAACCCATCTGTTAGTCTAAGTGCCTGTTAGTCTAAGTGCCTGGGCAACACCATGTTGCAAGATGTATATGGTTATCTTACCGGTTCTCTAGGATAATATGCCTTAATGTAAATGTAAAACAGCTGTACCTCGTTAAGGGTTCTCCAATTGGAACGGCTATTGGAACAGCACAGGTGTAGCTTATTGATGAGGTAACTCCAAGACTTTGCTTAAAAACCCCAAGCCAGGCTGCCAGGCCTTTTTATGAACTGTGATAGTATGTCAATATAGGTAAAGATATTAAATACACATTAAAATACACACAGACACCACATCCAAGGGTGAGTCACTTACCCTGGGGAGCAGGCTATACGGAGCTTCAGGCTAGCAGCTTCTCTTCCTCCTCCCTGTTTGGGAGGACAGCAAGGAGGCCGTGCATATGTGCCAAGCACTGTAGGCGTCCATGCACACCAAATACTTGGTGTGCATGTGCAGTGGGAGAACCAGTGAAAAGGTAAGCCCTGAAGGTGGTTCCCCCAAATTCTGCTTCCAGTTCTTTGGGACACTGGGAAAAGTTACTACAGGTTCTGGAGAACTGGTGCAAACCTGTTACATCCCATCACTGTATTACTACTGGTGAAACTTGCCATTCAACAACATTTGAAGGCCATAGTTGACCACTCTTCATCTAGTTTATTTTTGGGGCAAGATTAGATGGTAGTGGCTTTCACACTAGACCACCATTTCTTTTACCTGGCAGAGAAGGTAAAGAAAGCTGTGTTTTGGAATTTTGAATGGTGTGAAAGACACACTCTTCCATTAGGCTTTTGACCAATATTAGGCTAATATGTTGGTGTGTATTGTTTCAGTTACTGTTTTAATATTACATTACACTGGTTTTTGCCTTTTTGTTGTTGTTATGTAAACCTCTTTAAACCTTATGTAGGTTTATGAATATGTATTGGAGAAACTGGAGAAAGCCTAGTGTGTGAACAAGAAAAAACTTGTATTTTCTCAATTCAACCGTCCTGAAATCAACATCTATATCATGGGTCACTGAGCATGTTTAGCTGTTTAGGTTTCTATTCAATTCTAAATATAGAAATTAATATATTTCTGCATTTCTACACATATTAATATATTTCTGCATATATAGAGAAATGATTGTCTTGTTTACGAATACAATTTCATTGAAAGGTACAGGTTGGTAGGAAGCAAATGTTATTTTAAGAAGGAACTATATTAATAAAAAGATATGAAATAAATCAGTCACAGTAGCTTCTTAATGTCTCAGCTCCTGCTGCTGAGTCATAGTCTAGCAAAAAAGCAAGTTTCACTATATCTGTGGTGTTGAAAAGTCCAATTTGACACAGGCTTTTGTTAAATTCCAAATAGAAAGCTTCTAAGTGGTGGAACAACTGTCTAGATTAGGGTAGCTTCTCCCATAAATCTTCCATTCAAACAAGTTGCATTGATGAAATCATTAAGAAGGTATTCCTGATTGATTTAATGTGTAATGAAGGAACACAAACGAGGATACATGCTTGCTGTACCATATGCAGAGGCCAAACTAAGTAGAACTGTGCAGAAAACCAACATACTGAATTGTGCTGAGAAGGCTAGAGGAGGCCACGGTGGATAATGACTTAGTGAGAAATTAAGTTTGTGATGGACTATAATTGGCACAATTCCACACCTTTGGGTTCAGTTTCACTCACAGCACATTACAGCAATTAATCCTTGACTTTGCAGAAGAACAAGACACAAGGTGATAGGTTTGAACTGAAATATTCCATATGTAACCTATCCCTCCTTCAACATATTCAGAACAACATTTTAGGCTAACATAAATGTGTAAGAGAAATTAGGCTGGATGAAAATAGCTTGTTAGATTTAGACGAAACAGCACAACATTACAGCCAAGCTTTGTAGAGATCTTCACCAATAAATTACCTGATACTTCAGCCAAAATCCAGCAAACCTAGTTGTGTTAAGCTCCCTGAAATAAAGCGCCTTTAGTGGGCTTAACTTAATGTTGGCAGCCATTACTTCTGTTGCAGCAACGATTAGTGTTCAGATTAATAACCCAAGTAGTTTATTTTTATTTAAGCCACTGCTTAAGTTTCAATCAGATGAATGGCTAGAAAACTCACATACCCATTTCAACAAACATTTTTGCAATAAAAATTTCCAGTACATTCATTTCATGGTAGTTACTCAAACACTGTATTTCTGAAGAGTTATATGTTATTTTGGTGGCTGTTCAATAGTGGCAGTTCTTATACTACTGCTCTCAAAATTCCATAGAGACATAAAACATTTGTGTCTATATATTTTCATCTTCCTGAAAAACAAACATACGTCTCATTTTTTTAAATCACAAAAGAAGACTGAAAGTGAAAAAAGAGTGATTGTAAATATTTCAGGTGCTACTAGTGAATTATCTTTATGTAAACTTCAGATGAGTTAAAGCATTTGACAAGCTATTCTTCCTGCATGATAGAGCATGTGTTGAGTTAAAAGACATTTTTACAAGGTCGTATGGAAGCAAGACTAATATGATCACAATTTTTCAGGTTCTGACCTTATTGCGGTTGTGCACTGAGCCTACAAATTGGACACTGCAACCCTATTATATGAAAATAAATTGGAAATGACATTTTATTCAAGCAGTTATGTACTTGCCTCTTGATATTCAGAGGAAAGGGCATTTAACTTTTATTTACTGATCTGGCAAAATGTAATTAAATAACAGCTATGTTGATAAGTCACGATAGGCAATGACACAATAGCACCACTTACATTGCTGGGGTTGATTCATCTTTATTTGCAGCTGTTTGAATCAACTTTTTTTTTTGCAGCTGAGTAAATTCTTCATGAAGACAAACAAGATCCATCCTACAAGACAGTAAAACATACATAAGTATAACTAGTATATTTATCATGGTTGTATTAAATAATGAATACTTCACACAAATAACATTTCAAGTCAAGTTTTATTTAATTTTGATTCAGATGAGATCCATGTTCTAATGCACATTTACCTAAGATGCACATTTGCCTTTGGATCCAGGCCTTCTGGATTTTCTTCTTAAATTGAAAAAGTATATTTGTTTATTTATTTATTATATTGCTATAACACCCATTTGTGATATTTCCCACTTTGTGCGGTACACATACAAATGACAAAATAACATAATAAAAAAACCCAACAAAATAATAATAAAACAACCAAATAAGTACATTCTAAAATAAAATAACTGTCATCTGTGGGCACACACTGGCTAGTTTATTGTTAAAGGAATAATGTTCTGAAAGGCTTCCTTAAATAGGAACGTTTTAAGTTTTTTTTGAAAATCTCCAAGGATGGGACCTGGCACAGCTGCACAGATAGTGTGTTCCAAAGTGTGGGTGCCACCACCGAGAAGACTCAATTTCTAGTTATACACTTTCTAGGCATCCTCGGGGTTGGCACCTGGAGCTGCACAGACTGTGACAAACAGGTGATGCAGGGAGTGATATGATTGATATTCCATAGGTAATATATTCCCTGAGGTAAAGGTAAAAGTTTCCCTCACTCGAAAGCCAGTCGTATCTGACTCTAGGGTTCAGTGCTCATCTCTGTTTCAAAGCCAAAGAGTCAGCGCTGTCTCCTTCTGCAGACATTTCTGTGGTCATGTGGCAGGCATGACTAGACACCAGAGTGCATGGAACACTGTTACCTTCCCACTCAAGTGGTCCCTGTTTATCTACTTGCAAACTGCTAGGTTGGCAGGAGCCAGGACAAAGACGGGAGCTCATTCCATCCTGCAGTACTCAGAAATCGAACTGCTCACCTTCCACCTCCCAGTCAGCATCTTAGCCTCTTGAGCCACTGAAGTCCCTGAAGAAACCTAATACAGGCAAATGGATATAATACAAAATAAGTAAAATCAACTCAAAATAATGTACATGTAGAGGCACTATCACTGAACACATTAACTATACTGTATATGACAAGTGTGAATTCTCAGTAATACAGATTTGATCATGTTTTCTAGCTGCAACCCCTTCATTAACCTGCCTTTCCCCAACTCAAGTCTATTGAAAAACTGAAGGTATTTCTCCTTTGTGCCTGCTACAAAAAGCCATTGACTATATTAAAATGATCATTGAGGTGAAGAAGTATGATAAGCAACAGAGGTCCCCTTCCTTTTCAGGTGCAAAGGAAGATGCTTTCTAATCACTAGTCTTGAAGTAAGATTCAAGCATTGACTTTTTAATATATGAGATGGTAACAACCCACCATATTGTCATTTCTTTTAAATACCACCAATAATTCTGGGCCAGACTTCCAGAAAAGAAAATCCTACCCTTTCACCCCTAATACTCATTGAGAAATCAACAGTAATATGGTTTTCCAGTCAAAATGATAGGTGTTCATCCCTCACTAGTGAGGAATACATATACAGTAATACCTCATATAACATTAGTATCGAATAACACTAAAATTGCATAACATTAAGGAATCTGGGGGGAAGAATTGCATCAGATAACATTAAGATCCTATGGGATGCTTCAGATAACAACCGCTAAAGCCTGTGTGGTTACAATGTATCTCTATGGATCCCATAGGATTTTAACATGCATCAGATAACACTAAAAATCATATAACCCCAAGACTTGTGGAACCAGGTTTTAGTGTTATATGAGGTTTTACTGTATAACTTTTTCAAAGCTGATAATTTTGTTAATAGAGGGTTAGGAGATTTAAGGTAATTCATACAACCAATATTACTGACCTTTTACACTCTGAAAATATCTAGATATTTGTTGCCAACAAACAGTCTAGACAGTTCCAAAAGAGAAATATTTCAGAATTCAGTATTCAGAAATACATAATGATATCCACAGCACACTTCACACTCAGGTTTATAGAGAAGCATCTTTGTTGTAGTGACATAATAACTGAGAATTATTATTATTTTATTATTATTATTATTTTCATATTTATATCCTGCCCTAATCGCTCAAGCGACTCAGGGCAGCTAACACAAGAAGTCACTGGTTGTACTAATTTTGGAATAAGCAGAAGATTCTTGCACTAGGAAAAATACCTAGTGGAGGCTGCCTTCTAAGGTCTACCCATAGAAAGCTCTACTGGTATAAATGCTATGCTGAGAAAGATTAGCTATGCAAAAAGTCAGAAAAGAGTCAAAGAAGGAACAATATAAAACTGACTCATACCAGTTCCAAACCTTCTCCAGCAATAGATACCACCCACTTAGTCCACAAAAAGTTATGCCAAACTGAGAATAACCTTAAATAGATGCCAACATTCCTGAATTTGGGAGGGGTTTGAATTCATCACAGCTTCAGTTGGCAAAAATAGGACAGCTTGCCCTCTGTCAATTTGGCTATTTAGGACTATATCTTAGTTAGAAGTCTGTTGCATCAATGCCAACAAAGAATTGCAGTGCCTTAGAGACTGAAAACTTTTATTTGGCTTAAGCCATTGCAAACTGCTTCCTCTGAGGCTATACTACATGTATCTTAAGAAAGAAATCCAGATTTTCCACTGTGTATATTCAACAGGGCCTTGCACTGGATTGCACCATCCTGAACTTTTTTCTTCCTTTGGTCACAGGTATACCTTATACTGTATAGATGTACATGGAAACATACAAGGAGGAGAACCACTCTGGTTCAGGGAGTAAAACATTGGATTTGGTTAATATATGGCTAGATTTATTTTTGTCTTCGTTGCATTGTTGTGGGAAAACTTCTGCATCCAAGATGGCCACTTATGTATCACTAAAAAGAAGAAGAAATGCAACATGAAAGGAAGAGGACAAAAGGTGAACACTTACTCTTTGCAAGAAGTTTCCAGTATCAGAGAGGTTAATAAAGAAATAATCTGACACAGGGCAGGTAAACTTTTATGTCCCTGTCTCACCCTAGGAAAACAAATAAAACAGCTTTGTGTGTGGTTAGAGGTGGGGAACATGTTGTTGGACTACAACCACTAGCATTCCCTACTGTGGACTAGGTGACTAACTATGCCCAACAACAAATGGAGGGCCACATCTTCCCCATCTCTGCCATATACATTGATGATATCTTGTTTCTTTCTGTAACATGGCCTGCTAAGAACAACATCAGCAGTTCCAGATTATGGCCAGGACTGGTCATTCCACTAGCACAAATATTGTGGAATTTATAGACACCAGGAGAGAATGAACAAAATGTTAACTTGTCCAACTGTAAGGCAATATCTTTGTTACTGCTCTTCTAAGAATTTAATATATATGTGGACAGATATGAAATGAAATTCTTATGTAAGCAGGAATAAGGATGGTTAGGAAAACAGGTGATGCAAACTGCATTGCCCATAGGAAAAGATGGTCTACTAATGCATACTTGTGCTACCATTTGCTCCACTGGGAAATCCAACTCTTGTGAAGGCTGCACCTGTTTCTAGCTTTCTCCTTTTTTTTTAATTTAAAGGAAGAATTAGGACAGTATTACAATGATGTAATCTGTTACCTTGCCACATATCATCTAACTCAACACTTGCCTCTTGGTTTTGAAGGTGGAAAGCACATACTTGAGTCTTGCTTGAATTAGGCTTCAAATGATTGATGTTGTAATACTGTTCTAATTCTTCAAGTGCTCCAGTATGTTTTACAGCTACCTCATAAAAGCTTGATCCTTGTACGGTCATTGCTGTGTCATCCGCATAGATGAACAATTTTGTATTGTCAGGAACTGGTTGATCATTTGTATATATATTAAACAGCATTGGAGACAATACACTTCCTTGGGACAGTTCATTGTTCTGCAATCTCAATCTGCTGTTATTTCCATTCATTGTCACATAGACACACTGGTTCTGAAGGAAGCTGCCAATGACCCTAGTAAACTTGGTAAAATTGTTTATTTTACAGATCAGAACCCTATAGTTGACAGTATCATATGCTGCAGTATCATATGCTGCAGTTAGGTCAATGAAAGCCACTCCCACAGTGGCGTAGCGTGGGGGGGGGGCAGGGGGGGCGGATGCCCCGGGCAGCGGCTTTCAGGGGGCGGCAAAATGTCCCCTCCCCACCCTTTTGCTGGCGAGCGCCCCGCGTGCGCTTTGCCACTTGCCTGCGAGGAGGAGAAAAATGTTTTTTTTTTTTTTTAGGCGGACAATTCAAGCCAGGAGGGGGCCCGGCTAGCCGTCGGGGGCTCTCCTGGAGGGCGGCCCGCGTGCGCGCGCGCGCTGCTCGCCTCCGCCCGCCCAGCCACCCACCCAACTTGCCGTGAGACGGGGCGCTCGTCTGGGGTGGGTGGCGCCGTGGCGGGGAGCCCCTGGCGGCTGGCTGGGCAGGAGGAGGTGGGCAGCGTGCGCACGCACGTGGGCCGCCCTCCAGGAGAGCCTCCGACGGCCAGCCGGGCGGGGCGGGTCCCTCCTTGAATTGTCTGCCTTTAAAAAAACCCCTTTTTCTCCTCCTCGCCTGCAAGCGGCAAAGCGCACGCAGGACGCTCGCCAGCAAAAGGGTGGGGAGGGGACATTATTTGCCGCCCCCTGAAAGCCGCTGCGCAAGCCTCTCCAAAGCGCACGCAGGCTTTGGCGGAGAAGCGAGAAATCTTGGGGGTCCGTCGTTCCCCTACCCACACACCCACACCCCCCCCCAAGAAAAAAACATCCCTCGGAAGCTGCCGGTTGGTGCCGAGCCGAAGGTAGTGTGGCCCAGTGGTCTAAGGCTGCCTCTTTCGGGGACGCGGGTTCGAAGCCCACCGCTGCCAGCGGAGAGGAGTTGCCCAGTCCGCCCCGTTTTCCCTTTCTCGCTGCGGCCGAGATGGCCGCTTCCCAAGCCCGGCTCTTGCCTTCGCCGCGCCGACCCAAATAGCCTTGTGCTTTCCCGGGCTGGCACATCTTCCCATGTGGCGTCGGTGGTAGAGTGGCGAGCACAGCAGGGGTTCAATTCCAGGCCAACGCCGGGACTCTCTTTAATGTTATTTACCCGGAACGTTTACAGCCTGCCGTGGCTCAAGTGGTTAAGATACTGAACTTGAAGACTGGAAGCTCAGCAGTTCGGGACCCGAATACTGCACACGGAGTGAGCTCCCGCCTCTGTCCCAGCTTCTGCCAACCTAGCAGTTCGAAAGCAAAGAAATTGCAAGTAGATCAATAGGGACCACTTCGGTCATGCGCTGCCAGCGGCAGGCGGCGCGCGGAGAGCCCCCGATGGCCAGCTGGGCGAGCAATCTGCCGGAGGTGCGCTCGTCGGGGGTGGGGGTGGCGGACGGCCCCTGGCGGACGGAGGTGTGTGTGGCGCGCGCGCCGCTAGTCAGCAGGGGGGCGCCTTCTGCCTTGGGAGGGGGGAGGGGTGGCGGCAGCGGCGAGCTGGGGGGGGGGGCGGCGAGTTTGCTTTTCGCCCCAGGCGGCTGAAGACTGCGCGACGCCACTGCACTCCCATAATTAGCTTTCTTTCAAAACCATCCTCAATGTGTTGCGTAAGGTTAAAAATTTGACCACAATAGGCTGGGCAGACATTACTTCCTTTGGAATTTGCTATCCAATAAAATGAATTGATGCTGCTCCAAAATAAGGTTGGGCCTTGCTGTTGTGTCTTGAAAAACAGTCTGTTATGTTCTCAGTGGTCAGGAAGACTGGGCAAAAAACAAATTGTACCAATTCCCCTTTACAAGGAGCTCTTTAAATATCACAACAATTTGTCTGAACCATGGGAAGGCTTAAGACATCTTGAGAGGATGACAAACAAGAAATTATCTCTTTATTAAGGCAGTAATAACTTCCTTCATCCTTCATCAAGGAAGTTATAGGAAGACTGAGGCTCTTTCTGCATAGAAGAATGAGGAGTGGAGCAAGTATTTTCTTTGTTATCCCCATAAGAAAGATTTAGAATACAATTTTCATCCCTGGAGTAAATATTTAACTGCTTCCACCAGAAGAAGTGGAAAAGAGTCAGGGCCTAACACAGCATGGGAAGCAACAAAGCAATAGGCATGCATGAGGCTCAGCTAATACAGTTATACTCAGACTTTGATCATTAAGTATCCTGCAGACTCAAGTCCATGAGGCTGACCAGAGGTGATTTGCAGCGTTCCCTACAACCTGTGGCTTATCAACACATATGGATTGTATTTGCCTGTATTGGCATCAAATTCCCCCCCCCCCAACCTAGAGCCAATTTGTCCTCAAAATGACATCACCATCTTCTTCATTGTACTTTGTCACCTTCTATGAACTGCCAGTCTCTGAAATGACATGTGCTTTTGGAACAGGTTTTCTCTTTTCTCAATGGAATTCACGACATTTTCCCTTGTTATAGAGCACTAGCAGGAGTACCACTATTCACTCTCCTGTTATAGTATGGCTATCAATATGAAGGAGAATGTGGGCAAGGTGAACCAAGCCAGCAATTGCTGAACCACGCACTAATTGGCAAAAAATCAGAATTAAGATTTGAGATAGAATGAGTCAAAAACCCAACTCAACAAATCCCCGCTTTTATTGTTAGCAGGATCTCTTTTCCACTTCTACCTTGTGTTTCCTTACCCAACATGTCTCAGAAATATGCAAGTCCCAGGTGTTGAGGTAGTTGGCAAATTTCATTCTCAAAAGAAAATACTTCTTACAGCTTATGTTCTGCTGAGGAATCAGGCCAGCTAATGCAGCTATTTTTAGTGTTCTTGTTTTCTTTAAAGTAGTACATGTGGAAACACATCATAGTGACTTTTTGTGCGTGACTTTGCCCAGGAAATGTAATTGTCCTTTCACTGAGGTGCTAGCTTTTGACAATGCTTTCCTTTCAATATACAGCTGATGTGCCAATGTGCCTTTATCTTGTACCTAACCCATTTTTCATGTGTTTATTTCACATAGAATTAAATGCTTGGTACAAAACCTATGCTTTCCACAGGTTGTTGTAGTACATGTGTGTGTGCGTGTGTAGCTTAAAATAATCTTAACTATTGTCTTTCAAATTTGTAGCAAAATATATTTACCTTTGCATTAATATTCAAAATTACATTCTTTATAACTTTTTTGTTTGCTTCCCCTTTCTTTTCTTTATTCATGTCAGATGCAACACCAGCATATAATAACATACAAAGCTAAAATTAACACATCTAAAACAAAATAGGACTAGATGACATTTGCCCAATATTGGGCCACATCAACAGCATTTCCTCTTGCCAACATAAGGTCCTCCTCAGTGCACGTTGAAGGGCATTGTGTGCATTGTATCATATGGGAGATAGTTTGTACTTCTCTGCATTCACACAGGCTGTCATCTACAGGGAAACCCCACTTTCTCAGATTAGCTTTTGATCTTCCTATCCCAGTACACAGTCTATTTAAATCAGGGATGCCCAAACTACAGCCCATGAGCCGGATCTGGCCCCCAATGGAAATTCATCCAGCCCACCCAACCCCTTATCGCTCCAGGGAGTGATGAGCACAGCATGGGCCGGATGAATTGGCATCATGGGCTGGATCTGGCCCATGGGCCATAGTTTGGGCACCCCTGGTTTAATCAGAGAAAATGTCAGCCTAAAAATCTATCTCATCCTGTTGTAAAATATATCTCTTGCAAAGCAGATTTCAAGGCACGTTTTACTTCTGGTGGGAAGAACCACGTGACCGGCCCACTGAACCACGTGACTGGTCCGAGGCCTGAAAAGTTTGGGCACCCCGATTTAAAGCTTTCCACACAGGCCATAGATGCTCTTGGCCAGGCAGTAGAGAATCACGTGGGTCTGCTCAGTTATTTGGTAACTCCTTGCTTGCCTTCCATAGTTCTAAGGCGGTCTATGGGGGTTGATTATTTGGATATACAATATTAAACTACAGTAATACCCCGTATAACGCGAGTACCCAATAGCGTGAAAACCGAATAACGCGACAAGATTTTTGGGAAAATCTTGTATCGAAGAACGCGATTTTCACATTATTCGATACAAGCGTATGCGTGGGGGGGCAGTTGGATTGGGTAGAACATCTACCCAAACCAACCCACCCCCAGCTCCCGCCCCCATGATGTTTGGAAAGGGTATGGGGATCCTTACCCTTTCGAAACTTCGAGTTGCAAAAGGGTAAAGATCCTTACACTTTCGCAACTTCGAGCGTGCTCGTGCGTGTCGTTCGGGGGTTAGGGCAGGAGACGGGAAAGACCCCCGTCTCCTGCCCTAACCCCGAACGACATGCCCGCGCACGCTCGAAGTTGCGAAAAAGTAAGGATCTTTACCCTTTTGCAATGTCAGGCGGCTTGGAGGGTTGTGTGGCGCGGCGCCGGCGAGGGGAAGATGCGAGGGACCTTACCGCATCCTCCCGTCACTGCCACCATGCCACGCAACCCTCCAAGCCGCCCGACGTTGCAAAAGCGTTGGGCAGCTTGGAGGATTGCGCGGCGCGGCGCCGGTGAGGGGAAGATGCGAGGGACCTTACCGCATCCTCCTGTCACTGCTGCCGCACCGCACAACCCTCCAAGCCGCCCGACGCTTTTGCAACGTTGAGCAGCTTGGAGGGTTGCGCGGCGCGGTGCCATTGAGGGGAAGATGCGAGGGACCTTACCGCATCTTCCCCTCGCCGGCGCTGCACAACCCTCCAAGCCGCCTGACGTTGCAAAAGCGTCGGGGAGCTTGGAGGGTTGCGCGGCGCGGTGCCGGTGAGGGGAAGATGCGAGGGACCTTACTGCATCTTTCCCTCACTGGCGCCACGCAACCCCTCCAAGCCCCTCAACATTGCAAAAGCATCGGGCGGCTTGGAGGGTTGCGCGGCGCCGGTGAGGGGAAGATGCGAGGGACCTTACCGCATCTTCCCCTCACTGGCGCCGCACCGCGCAACTGTCCAAGCTGCCCGACATTGCAAAAGGGTAAAGATCTTTACCCTTTTGCAACGTCGGGCGGCTTGGAGGGTTGCGCGGCGCGGTGGCAGTGACGGGAGGATGCGGTAAGGTCCCTCGCATCTTCCCCTCACCGGCGCCGTGCCACGCAACCCTCCAAGCCGCCCGATGTTGCAAAAGGGTAAAGATACTTACACTTTCGCAACTTTGGGCGTGCGCGAGCGTGTTGTTCGGGGTTAGGGACAGGGACGGGGGTCTTTCCCGTACCTTGCCCTAACCCCAAACGACACGCGATCACGTGCCTACCCGGGGGGGGGGGAATGCCGAGCCTTGCCTCGGCGTGGTTTGTCCCTGACGTCAGGGCTTTTTTTAAGCATTGTTCGATCAATGTATCGAACAACGTGAAAAACCGAACAACATCATGACTTGTGGAACCATGTCATCACGTTGTTCGGGGTTCTATTGTATATTGAATATAACCATAGGATGACATTTCCTGAACTACAGGATTAGTTATGATTATGTTAAGCACTTTTAAATTATATCTGTCAGATGTTCATTTTAAACACCTCACAGGATTCAGTGGTTAGTTACTCTGCTGGAGCAAAAGGTTTGGATTTAAAGAGGAGGGAATATGTTGAACAACTATTTTCTTTGCTCAGTGGGTATTTTTACTTGGAGATGGACATACCGTATATTAATACACTTTAACTGTTTAAAGATGATACTTTCTCAGTGTCCTTAAACAGCTTCTTAGTTGCTGAGAAAGAGTATAGAACCTTGGAGTATAGAATCCAAGACTATGTATCAGAGAAAAGGGGATTGTACACTGAATGTAGTGTATGGAGCTCAAGTGCTTAACATCACAATGGTAAATATGGGATAAATTTTCTCTGAATTTACTAAACAAACATGTTTAGGACTACATTATACATCATACTGATTTTAAGTAGGACTCAATGTGGGCTTTATATATGCCTTCAATTTATGGATAGACATAAATATTCTAGTATAAAATAAACTCACTGTTTGTGTGTTGAGAAAGTGTGTGTGTATAAAGATAGAGTTTTTTTGGATCGTGAGTACCAAACAAATCTATAACCAATGGGTGGGCAATACCTTTATTGGGATTAATTACAATTCCAGACAGCCATGCAAGATTTTGAATTCTGCACAACTATACATCAGGTAAATGATGATGATGATGATGATGATAATGATGATGAGAAGAAGAGGAGGATGAGGAGGAGAAAGAGGAGGAGCAGATAATTCCAAATATTTTGCTACATTTTTACATGGTCATGAAGCTTGCCATTAAACTCCATCCCAGACTGAACAACTGGAATTTGGTAGGTTGCAAGAGGCAGCTTATACCTAGCAGTGCAAACTGGGATGAATAGGAAATGGTGAGTTACTTATCCTGAAAACCCAAGGCTGCATCCTGGAGATCTGCCTATTTCCTTAGGTGAAATACACAGGTTTCTGAATTAGGATGAAACATGAATACATAAAAACAACGTAGAATGAAATTAAGGTGCACAATACTATCTCAGTAGCGTGATGTCACTAAATATCTTTTCTTTTCAAAAGAATCAGTTCAGAATGAGATTTAAAAAGAGGTTTTGCTTAATTATTTCCATTAACTTTGAGCTTTAAATGTGAATATACCATATATTTAGAAATCAATTTGTCTTTAAAGTGCTTTCTACTTTATTAACACAGCATCATGCTTATTTGAAAGTTAAAAGTGCAACATGGTTGCCTAGATAAAATGCACTTTTACTACCCATTGAATATGTTGGAAAGGGAATTTGTCACAAACTGATTGATATCTAAAAGTGCTTTGTTTTCAGTTGCTGGCACTGCAACTATCTATCATCTATCAGGTAATTAGCCAGATTTCTCATCATGAGCTCTCAATCCTGCTGTTTTATTATTGAAATACCACAAAATGGTAAGCATCTGAATACAGATAAACTTTCTATTCATGAAGAAAGAAGTCACTGCAATGCATTTCTAAAATGTGTGAGCGAAGTCATTGAAATGTGAATTAAAAATATTAATATCAATTAAGAGAAATAATTATTGTATTTTTGTGTGTTTTTTAAAATGTTCATATGTTTTTAGGTTTGGAACAACTTGGCATTATATTTTCGGTTAAACGTATTGGTATCTGCAAAGTCTATGAAAACCCATATATTATACCCATTTTACTGTTCTTGCTTTGCAGTGTGTGTGTGTGTGTGTGTGTGTGTGTGTGTGTGTGTGTGTGTGTGTGTGTGTGTGTGTGTGTTTAAGGGCAGGTGGAAATCTTCAAAAGACACTGTGAGCCCTTGCTCTGGCTTCACAGTGTGTGCGATTTTTACCCACTAAAACCACCTCCCATTACGCCCTGCCACCTCACGGAACCGCCATCAGGCATTACTTCATGGGGGGCAAAATGGCTATTAAAAACCCTCCTCCAATTTGGCTCCTTGCCCTCCTTCTCCTCTATGTCTCTGGCTGCCCTCTTCTCAGTCTCTCCACACGTCTAAGTTCCAAGATGACCCTGGCTGCATAATTGGACACCGCGACCCAGGTAGTCTCCCTACTCAACATCTCACTGATGATATCTTCTGGAGACAGCTGTTGTCGAAAATGCCTCTGTAGAATTTCCCGTTCTGCATCAAAGCGTGGACAATGAAAAAACACGTGCTCTGCATCTTCCTGCACGGGCTGGCAGACGGGGCATGAAGCATCATCATCCAGCCTGAAGCGGTGTTGGTTGGCTCTGAAGCAGCCATGTCCTGTCAACAGCTGTGTGAGGTAGTGGTCCACCTCTCCATGCTGTCTTGTCGACCATGCCCTGATGTCTGGGATAAGGCGATGAGTCCACCGTCCCTTGGTCGATTTATCCCAGATCTGCTGCCATTGTGTTATCCTCTCTTTCCTGGCTTCTATGGCAATTGTGCGTCGTTCCTTCTCCTGGTTTTCTCGCCTCTGCCGGTAAATCTCTGCCCGTTCCTCTGCTATCAGATGGATCGGCATCATATCGGCAATGACACACACTGCATTGTACGAGACTGTTCGAAATGCCCGAGCCACCCGCAGGGCACTCCTACGGTATATTGAGTTTATCTGACGCATGTATGATGTCTCTGCTGTGGCTTCAAACCAAATCGGGGCTGTATACAGCAACACGGAACTAACAACACTCGAGAGGAGTCTTCGGCGAGTCTGCCGTGGACCTCCAATATTTGGCATGATCCTTGTTAATGCATTGCATACTGCTCCAGCCCTTGCACTCACAATTTGCAAATGTTCATTAAAGCGTAGCCTGGCGTCTTTCTGGATACCCAAATATCGTAGTGACGGTTGCGAGAGAATAATGCAGCCTCCAACAGTAAGGGTGATAGTATCTCTGGCTTTCCTACTGGTCACGAGAACTGCCTCAGTCTTATGATCTGCTAGATGCAAACCAGCTAATGAGAGCCACTGGCGGATTTTGGCAACACACTCGTTTGCAGTTTGGACAACTTCCTCCAGATGTTTAGCGACAACCACTACTGCCACATCATCTGCAAACCCAACTGTTCTTGTCCCCACTGGCATAGGCAACCGGAGCACCCCGTCATACATGATATTCCATAATAAGGGACCGAGCACTGAACCCTGTGGAACACCTCCTGTGATGTTATAGGTTTGAAGACCGGCATCAGTGTTATACATCAAGTTTCGATCTGTGAAGTAGCTTACAATTATGCGTCTGATGTACTACGGAACCTCCATCAATCTCAGCGCATCCAGGATACAGTCCCAGTTTGCTGAATTGAACGCATTCCTCACATCCAAGGTGATGATAGCACAGTACTTCTTGGTGCCTCTCTTCCAGCGTTTGCCTTCTATAGCCTCGCGGGCAATGTCTACGATTATGTTGATGGCATCCACGGTAGATCTCGCCTTCCGGAATCCATGCTAGCTATTGGACAATCCCTGAACTCCTTCGCTGAACTCCTCCATCCAGTTACAAATAATCCTCTCGAGTACCTTACCTGCTGTATCCAGCAGGCATATTGGTCGATAGGATGATGGATCATCTGACGGCTTTTTCCCTTTCGGAAGAAGGACCAATTTTTGCAATTTCCACTGGCTTGGAAAGATTCCCTTAGCGAGACACATGTTGTACATCTCTAGGAAGATTTCTGGTCGGGATCTGATGGCAGTTTTAAGGGCAATGTTGGGGACACCATCTGGACCAGGGGCCTTCGCATCCCCTTTCTTACTACAGGCCCTGATCAGCTCCTCCTCTGAGATAGTTGGTATGTCGAAGCAGTGATCAGCTGACACATCCTTGGTATAGGCGAGTCCCAGTTGACTTGGGAAGAGAGTAGTCACTAGCTTTTCGAGAAGCACTGGACAAGATGGTGGGACCATTGTACAGGTTTTTAACCTGGCCATTGCTGTCTTATATGGCCTACCCCATGGGTCACTGTTGACCATATTGCACAACTCCTTCCACATGCAGTTCTTGCTGTCCCTGATGGCTCTCTTCAGGGCCCCCCGTGCCTCTCGATGTCGAAGCCTCAAAACCTCATAGTCCTCACTACCTCGGGCACGCTGTGTCTTTCTCCGAGTGCGGTGGCACAGCCTCCGGAGTTCGGCAATCTCCTCATTCCACCAATAGACCGGTGTGTGGCGGTTTTTCCCGGAACCTTTCTTCATGGCCGCATCACAGGCACTAGTAACCAGTGACATAAGCTGTGAGGACAGATGCTCCACAGAGCCAGTTAACTGGATGTTCTCTTGCATCATAATGATGAAAGATTCGTGGTCAAAAGATCTGATGTTCCACTTGGCTTGAGCTGTCAGCTTGCTCACCCTTTGTCCTCCCTGTGAGGCAATTTCAAAAATGATGGCCTGATGGTCACTGTAGGTGTAGTAGTCACTCACTTGCCACATCTTAACTCATGAAAATAGATTCTCACTGGCAAAGGTCAAGTCTATAATGGAGGTATTGCCATCCCGTATATATGTCGGAGTTGAACCATTATTAAGGAGGACTCCATCTAAAGAAGCCACAAAGTCCAGAAGTGTCGCACCTCTCCTATTGGTCTCTCTACTACCCCATTCTGTTGCCCATGCATTAAAGTCACCTGCAATAATGAGTGGCCGTCAACCTCTCGCATCCTCAGCCAAATTGTCTAGCAGGGCCTCGAATTCCTCCTGTGAGGCACTTGGAGGGGCATAAATACTGTATATGTAGATGCCATCCACTTTGACCCAAGTGAATCCTGTTCTTAGTACTTGTGGTGTTTCCTGGAGAAAATTGTGCCCACATACCCAGATAGCTGCACGACCGGATGCATCGGAGATCCAGGCCCGTGAACTCTCAATGTTCCTATGCTGCTCCGACAGAATAGCAATGTCTATATCCAGGTCCCGCACAGTTTGCTTCAGCAAATCCTGCGCTGTCTCACAATGATTAAGGTTTAGCTGGAGGATCTTCATCTTCTGTCTATCACTGCCTTCACTGCTGCTTGGTAGGCCGCACACCTGAAGCTCCCTGTTGGGTGGTTCCTCTGAGCCTCACACAATACACACTTCGCCCCCTCGCTCTTACATGCCTCACTGGTGTGGCCAGCTTCACCACATCGGAGACAACACTTGGACCTATCCACTCCCTTGCAGTTGCGGGCCAAATGTCCAAAAGCCCAGCACTTAAAGCACTTCCGGACATCAACCTTCTCCCTAACTTGGCAGATCGCCCAGCCGATGCATATCCGGCCCTTCTCCATTGCTTTCCTGGCTAGATCTGTTGGTAAACGGACCACGGCAGTTTGCGTGCTCTTGTACGCCTTCCTAATAGACTTGATGGCCTTTTCTTCTATGGCTACCTCCAACTCCTTGCCAAGGGCTTCACAAAATTCCTCTATCGTAGTCAGCTCATCTAGGTCTCGAATTTCAATTGTCTTCTCATCCTGTTGACTCACTACACTCGCTGACTCACCCAGCTTCTGGGTAATGGCGTTTACAACCTGGGTAGTTGTGGCAGACCTCCTCAGCTCCAAGAGCAGATTTCCAGCCATGTTCCTCCTCACCTTCATCACATTCTCTCCCACCTCCTTCAAGGACGGGTCATCCTTCAATTGTCGCAGCATATCGGCATACGAAGGATCTCCTTCCTTCGCCTTCACAATTACTATGTCAGGCCGTGAGGGTCGCGGCTTCTTGGGTCTTGGTTTCGACTTCGCTATCACCGTCCAATCATTTTGTGGGGCTGAACTTATATGCAGTGTGCTCGGTGCCTGGTTTATCCCCGCCAAAGACAGCTTCTGATATTGGGTCTTGCCAACATCACCACTACACTCGCCTCCACTTGGTGTCATTGCACTCAAATCCAGTGTCAAAGCATCTCTGGGCAATGGGTTGTCCTTTCTGCGTGATAACTTAGGTCGCTTTTGGCCCTTGTTCCTAGTTGCCTCATCACATATATTGGCTCTCAAGCCAGGTGACGTCTGGGTATCTGCTGCCACAGTCTCGGGTCTCTCTGGTCTCTCCATTGTGAGCGCCTCATCTTCCATGTCAGCAAGCTGGTCATAACACGTACGAATCAAACTCACCATACGCTTTATTTCACCATGGACATTGTGCCTTGGCTTCACAAATTCCAAGAGTTCTGTGATCTTCTTTCCAAGCATCTTCAGCTTTCCTCTCCTCCTCTCCACCATATTCCTCTTCATTGAATTTGAGTTTACTCATTGGGCTGGTGACAGAGAGGTACTAGGAAGCTGCACACCTGTTTCTACTCCAGTGTTACAGGCAGCCATAGCAGACCGAGGCTGCAAACTGTAACCAAGCCAAAATCAAACCACAGCTGCGCCCAAAGACCAGAAAGGGCCAACGGCAGAAAAGTCAGTTCAAAGCCTCCAAGTTCAAAGACTCCAAAATAAATGATAATACCTACTTGGGAGCCTGCTTCTTTATTGCCATCTTTGGCCTTCCATCAATTCGGACTGCTTTTCTTTTAAATCCGTATGGTGAGCCGGCTCCCCCATAGTCCCGGCAAACTCCTCAGATCTCAGTTGTTAAATCTCTCAAGTTGGAATAGCTTCTTCAGAGTTGGAAAAAGTGTGTGTGTGTGTGTGCGCGCGTGTGTGTGTGTGTGCGCGCGCGCGTGTGTGTCTCTCTGTGTGTGTGTGTGCGTGTGCGCGCGCACACGTGTGTGTGCATGTGTGTGTGTGTGTGTGCGTGCACACACACGTGTGTGTGCATGTGAGTGTACATCCACATGGACATGAGAGAGAGAGAGGAGGCCCATTCAATCAACTGGGATTTGGTGAGGTAACTCATCTGTAAATTCCATTGATTCAAATGGGCCTGCCCTAACTGTGACTTAATTTAACATAGTAAATTCCAGTTGAATCAATGGAAGTTACAGATGATTTGACTTGCTAAATCCCCATTGAATGAGTAGGAATTCTGAAATATAATTTACTACACTAAGAAACAGATTTTGGCCAGTTTCTTCCAGTGCTATGATTTCTGAAACCTATATATTTCTAGAGCTCACCTGTGGCTCTCCGAAATGCTCTTTGGTTTGCCAATGATGTCAAAAAGTACAGAAGGACCAAAGGTATTTCCTCTGACTCAACAAGACAAGAGAAGACAAGACACAGAGAAGAATACAAGAAAATCCTGCATAGAAACATCAACAGGGTTGTTCTTTGCCCACCCTGGCCTAAAGCAAGAGACAAACTTCTAAACTACAGCCATAATTGTGCTTTCTCTGTGTTAACCTAGTACCTGCATGCCTTCCATGATTCATTTGCTCGATAATCTTCACCTTGGGTGAAGGTGTGAAACTTCGGTGTGCCTAGGAGCCAAATGCATTGCCAAGCAGTAACAAACCTAGAAAACGCTGGTTGAAAAATAAATGAATTAGAGCCGGTAGAGCCGGGTCAACCACTTTCAGTTTTCAGTTTTAGTTTTGTAGTGGCTGGGTTTTCTTCCATCTGGGTGTTTTTCAGAATGTCAAGGCAGAAGGTTCCCACACCAGTCTGGTAGCATCCTTTTAGCCACAGAGCTTGTGGTTCTCCAAGATACAACAACAAGATGTTGGTTACTCTGCCCCAAACTCCTTCCCAGCACCCTGATATTTGATAGAATATGCACAAATGATATTTGATAGAATCCAAATGAGCCCCTCAATATTCTTCTCTTCCTTGCTCTTCTTTCTCAATGTATTTCATTTGAATTATCAGCTGGCAACCACCTCCTTTTTAAAAGAGGCTGTTAAAAACATTCTTCCCTCTGGTAGGACTGCCTAATATGTATTTTTAATTGGGTTTGACTGTTGCTCGTTTGTTGGCATGTTTCCATCAATATTGTGGGTTGTGGGGATTGGGGCATTCTTTATATTGGGCTGAGGTTGGGTTGTTGGGATTTGTTGGGTTGTTGGGATTTTACCAACACAGAGATTTTACCACCCAGAGTAGTACTTGACATTAAGTTGGGCAGTATATAAAGGCTACAAACAAGCTTAAACAAATTCCAGTTTGTACAGGAACAGGAAGTAGTTTATGTTATCACATTGAAGAAAGAGCCAAGAAACAGCACTGATGACTGTAAATTTGAGTATTGTTTGAGAAGGAAAGGCTGCAGGCAGACTTCTGTATTCTCTTCCACCTTGCTTCTCTTAGCAAGAAGGAAGAGCAAGATGAAATCACACATTCTCTAGCCCAGAATTTGGCGTGGGAAATCTCTGTAAGAGTAAGACAAGTGGCTCAAGATTTGTTACTGGATTAGGGTGAGTAGGATGAAGGCTTTGTTCATGTGTGTAGTTTAAGATGAAGAGATAATATTCCCAAGAGTAATGTTTGTGTTGTCTGTAAATTCTTCATTTGAATTCACGCTGAGCGTTAGCCATCCTTTCCCATGCAATGGCCTTGGTCATCTTCTCAGGCAGGAAATCTGAGCATGTAAACATGATCCCATACCCTGTTGGGGTGGGTGCCTTATGCAAGATGTTGACTTTTTTCCTCAGAAAATATTACCTTTCCCTTTTTTGAGGTGGGAGTATGTGCACATATTTCCTCATCAAATTGTTGTACCCATAACTGGGTGAATGAGCCAGGGGTATTCTCTTAGTTTTAAATATGGATGAGGTGAAGTTAAATTCAATCAGTGCACAAGCCTTTATAGGTACAGTATATATCTTTATTGCAATCATTGATCAGATAATATAAATATGCTCAGAAGTTCCACAGCATTCCACAGAGTTTACTCTTGGGTATGTGGGTATAACACCATCTTCTTAATTAACTATGAGTACTTAACAAGGGAGAGCCAATGTGATGTTGTGATTAGTTTGAGAGACTGTGAGTCTGGAGACTTGATTTCAAATTCTTGCTTGGCCATTGAAACTCATTAGATGTGGGGTTGGCAAAATCAGTCCTTTAACATCTCATGTATATCACATAGCTTAAAAACTTTATTAGGAACACTGTAAGTTGAGTATGACTTGACAGTACATAGCAAATAAACTTAACAGGAATGGGAGGAAACCTTAACACAGCAATTTTATCATTAGACTTGGTATCTATAGTTAGAGAAATCTAAGAGTGAAATCATATTCTCCTGCATGTGGGAGGAAGAAGTCCATGTCTGGAGTATAAGAATGCAGTTTAAGTGTCTCCTCATCATTGCCTCTCTCTTTCACATAAAATATATTCACAAAATATGTATTTTATTGAAAAATAAATGCAAAATATTAGGGGAAAGACAGACAGTGGCCAAAATCTTATTGCTTAGTATAGTAAGTTGCTCATTGAGTAGGCTCACAGAATTGGTGAATTCAACTCTTGCATAAGTTCCATTGATTCAAACAGCCCTACTCTGATTGCAACTTACATTGTACAGTAACTACAACTAGAGTAGACCCCTTTGAATCAATGGAACTTGTGGGGGAGATGTGTCCTCACTGATTCAAAAGGTCTCCTTTAGTATAATTTACCACACTTAAGCAACAGGATTTCAGTCAGTATATGCTACTAATAAATCAACAAATATCTATACAGCAGTGTATGAGATGGAATAGCTCAGTGGGTTGGAATGCAATGGGATTGAGAACGTGACTCCCTCCTGTGTGTCCTGGGTGGACAGTCAGCTGAGATCATTTGGATCTGGTACAGCTTATGAGGTTACGTGACCTGCCATCTGTGCAGTTTTAGGCAAACTGTGCAGTCCTGGAATGTCACCTGAAGAAGAGACCAGTAAATCCTCTTCTGCGTCCTTTGTAGATAGAAAACTCAGGGAGAGTCATTGTAAGTTTGAATCAGCTTAAGAGCACATGATTATATTGTAATTATGATATGTAGCAGTAAAAACAACAGTGGGATTTATTTCCTCAGTAAATCTACTTTGGTTTTTGTTGTTAAGGAATGGCAATGTCATGAACATTTTTACTGGGAATAAGCTATACTGAACATTGAAGGTGGCACCTTGCTACATGGGGAGATTGCTTTATTTAAATGTATAAGTGCACATCTGGTAGCCTTCATTATTCAATTAGCCTTGTCACACAAGAATAAAAATGAACACAATAAACCAGAAATAACAAGGATAGCTTTGAGTGGTGTGAGGGTCTACTTTGCAATTTGGTCCTAATCTGTCCCAAGAAACTGAATTTTGAGTCCCTGGGACTATTGTTGGGATGAGCTTGGAAAAAGATAAATTAGAAGTAGAGACAACAATGAGATCTTCTTCATTGATGTCAGAAGGAATCCCGTGATGTTTCTGGAGTGGATGGATCAGATGACAAGTTCTGTCCTTGTGGGATTATAAGAAAGGGAAAGAAGAAAAGCATAAGAAGAGTGTTTGTGGTATTCCACGACTCACCCTGCATGGAAGAAAAATTAATAATCTTTCAATTCTTTTCTACTACCTAAGGCCCAAAACAGGGATGTTGGGAGAGGAAAAAATTGATGAGGATTATTTTATCCTTTTGGGGAGATTTTATAAGGCTTCATTGTAGTCAAATGCTTAACATTTACTTAATTGAACCTTAACTTAATTAGATCTGGGTGCTCATTGACAATTAAGTGAACTGTAATCCCTTTTCTGCTAACTTTCCTATTTCTGGAAGACACAGATGTGAGGTTTTAGTGCAGAGCAGCCTTGATGAAAGAAATGAAGCTGCTTTGTCATCAGTGTTGAAATAACAGTTACCGGTAATTGTCAGTCCAGCCAGTTTAGCGGTGGATTGGGAATAATAATGTCCTTGCCTCATTCAATGAAATATTGTGAGCCAGTCCAGTCAAATATGGAGAGCTTTAAATAAATGATTTCCCTTTCTTCCTGTTTCTGTTCTATTTCCTTTCTACCAAAGTGTCATGTCTTTTGTCCACATTGGTGAAATAATCATATACAGATTATGATATCCACCATAGTTCCACCATTGTGATACTGATGTTCCCTTTTCCAGAGGGGGGTGGAATCCTTTCTTATTTATACTGTTTCCAATTTGGAAGCATTAAATATCTGGTTTGCACATGCTTTTACTTTTTTTATTTTTCATTTGCTTTTTCTTTTGATCTTACTTTAGATTAGTAATTTCCTATTGGAAGACAGTTTGTTTTGTTATTCTGAACAGCAAAGTGAAAATGGAATACTTCTAGGTTGCTTCCATATCCTTCTATTCCTTGCCAGCATTATCTAGTTATACCAGATCTAAAAATCAAACATACTCATGAGAAATCTGCTTCATATCGTATCTGCTTGGCAGTGAAGACATAAATAATGGTTCAAATTAAACCTTTGCAGCCTTCAGGCAACTTAATTCCAGTTTTTCATATGCACACCAATGAAGGCTGCCTCTAAGGGTTTTTTTTCCTAGCAGCATCAGAACAGAGACATTTTATGACAAAAGAAGTAGGAAGAGGGACAAACATATGAATAACCTAGCACTGTCAATCAATCATTTTGTTAACTTTAAAAGTTCAGTTTATTCCATTCCTGAAGAATATCAGTCAGATAGCCAGGGGAAATATACAAAATGGGGATAGTAACATTACAGAGTGCTTAGCCTAATAGCTAAGCTATGGACTACAGCCTGTTCTAAACATAGATTTGGCTTACTAAAAGCAATTGATATAACCATGCCTAACTTTTTATAGATGTCCTGTGGATAGAGCGACAGATTAGGATTTAGTAGGCTGATCTCAAATCTCCACACAACGATATATACTCCCTGGTGGAGTGGAACTGATAAAATCACCAGTTAAATATCTCACCTACCTTGAAAGCCCTATTAAAGTCCCTGTAAAACAATTTCTGACTTGAAGACACTTACCAACAAGAACAACTTTTTACTGGATTGTAAACTGGAGAATTACTGACCTTCTGGTTGTCAAGTTCAGCATCTTAACCACTAAGCCACCACAGCCCCTGAATTCTAATGATCATTTATTGAACAATGCCAGATTGACAAATGAAAACCCTTATATTGCTTCCAAACAGCATAGATAATTTTCAAGTAATCAGGTGAGTAAACTCCTATTTGAAGAAGCAAAGACTATTATGGGCCATGCAAACCAGAAACTCTTTCAATGTAGTTTCTGTTAATTTCAACAGGGTTAACAGAGGAATTATGGTCTACAAATTTTATAAAACATCTTGAGCATGCTTACTAATGTTTTTTTCAGGGTTTCTTCTATACATCAGAGAGTTTCATTTCATATCCTAAAGAAATTCTGATGTTCCTTTCATTTCAGGAGCCATTTGCAGTGTTAAAAACTCAGCATTGAATATCTTGCAATAGTGCCATTACTCTTTGGAGTCCACCCACTTTTATTTATTTATTTATTTATTTGCATTTAATATCCCGCCCCAATCGGGCGAACCCGACTCTGGGCGGCTTACAGCATAGCTCATAATATATATGGCCTTAAAATTCATAAAATTCATAAGAATTCATAAAAAATTTAAAACGTTAAACAGTAAAAACGGATAGAAACCCATAATAACAGCTACCAGATGGGGGCGGATGGCTGCTCTTAAATTAGCCATCCCGTATGGGAACCTGCATTGCTATGTCCCCATACTTGACCCGCCAGCCATGTCTTCAGGCCCTTTCGAAAGGGCAGAAGCTCCGTCTGCAGGCGCAGCTCTGTCGGAAGGAGGTTCCAAAGGGCCGGGGCGAACACAGAGAAGGCTCTCTTCCTGGTGCTCGTGAGGCGAGCCTCCCTGGCCGAAGGAGTAACAAGAGAGCCCCTCCGGTCCGCCCTGGTGGGACGGGCAGACATTCTTAGGGTGACGCGGTCTCTTAGGTATCCTGGCCCACTACCATGTAGGGCTTTAAAGGTAATGACCAGCACCTTGAATTGCACCCGGAGGCAAACTGGCAACCAGTGCAGCTCCCGGAGCAGTGGTGAGGCCCGAGCATAACGCCCGCACCCCATCACTACCCGGGCTGCCGCATTCTGGACCAGCTGAAGCCTCCGAATGGTCGCCAAGGGCAGCCCCATGTAGAGCGCATTACAGTAATCAAGTCTGGAGGTGACCAAAGCATGCGTGACCATGAGCAAGGCATCCCGGCCTAGGAGGGGGCGTAACTGGCGTATTACACGAAGTTGTGCAAAAGCCCTCCTGGCCACGGCTGCCACCTGCTCATTGAACAGTAGCCGTGAGTCCAGGAGGACCCCCAGATTACGCACCGGGTCTGTTTGGGGCAAAACTGCCCCATCCAGAACCAAAGCTGGTAACTCCCGTGTTAGCGCAGGGCCCCTTACCCATAGCCACTCAGTCTTGCCGGGATTCAGCTGTAGCCCGTTTTCCCCCATCCAGACCTTAACAGCCTCCAGGCACCTGGAAAGGACTTCCACTGCACCGCCTGGGTCCCCACGGGCTGAGATGTACAACTGGGTATCATCAGCATACTGATGATACCTTACCCCGTGGGAACGGATGATCTCACCCAGCGGCTTCATATAGATGTTAAATAGGAGAGGAGAAAGTACCGAGCCCTGAGGCACCCCATACTGCAGGGGCCTAGGGCTGGACATCTCCTTCTCCAGGCACACCGACTGGGTCCTGTCCCTCAGGAATGAGGAAAACCAGGACAACACTGTGCCCTGGATCCCCAAGCCCCAGGGCACAGTACATTGCATCAAATGATTCAGCCAAATACTTGCAGATCTAAAAAAGTTGGAGTTGAAAGGAGTTCCAACAGTTATCTAGTACTGCAAAGAATTCATCTTACCATTTCAAGGCTCCCACAGTCTTCTCCGTAGCAAAAAGTAGCCCCAAGGACTCTTAAAACCTGAAAAGGGGAGGAGTAGGAACAGTGGTGGGCTCAATTTTTTTTTTACTACCACACTGTGGGCATGGTATGGTGAGCGTGGCCAGGGGGGAAAGCCCTGTGTGGCACCTGAATTTGTTGTTGTTGTTCAGTCACACAGTCGATTCCAACCCTTTGCGACTCCATGGACCACTGTCCTCCAGGTACTTCTGTCCTCCACCATCCTCCTCAACTCGCTCAGCTCTGTGCCCATTGTGTCTACAATACCATCTAGCCATCTCAACTTTATTTCAAAACTTGGATGGGCGGGCCAGCCAGAATTTCTGCTACCGGTTCTGGCAAACTGGTTCGAACCTGTTGATGCCCACCACTGGGTAGGAAATGTTCCATGAGTTTAAATTAAATGTTTCCAATGTTCAATCCAGGTTACTCCAGCACAAAACTATGCCACAGGATTTTACCTACTGGAATGAGTAAATAAGCCCTCCAATGCAATAAGGATGGTTCACAACATTTTAAAGTGACACACATTTTAAAGTAAGGACCACCAACCCCATTCATAATATCCAGAAATTTGAAGTTTATTAGTACATTACTAAATAAATGGTATATTTTGATTTTTTTGGCAAACTGACATGTTGTACTGAGCCTCTTATTTCTCAGCATTGCTGGTACATGGGAATGGACTAAAATAGGGGTGCCCAAAGTATGGTCCGGGGACCAGATCCAGCCCCCAGGCTGTACTTTGGGCACCCCTGAACCATGAGGCTCCAGGAAAAGTTTGGACTCCTGGACTAAAAGGTCAAGCCTAAAAATTAGGATTCAAGTCTATAAGAATGTTGAGTTGAAATGTCAGTGAATTTTGAATTTTAGGAAACAAATAACCCTATTTCTCATTTTTCTTCCCCATGGAGGTTCACCTGGGACCTACTTTGTTATCTTTCTAGCACCACAAATTTTAATTCTTCTAGGATTTTCTAAAAATGGGACTTGTGACAATATTGTCTCATTATTTTTATCTTTCACCTTCAACTTTGTCTTTGCTTATAGTAAATTTGGGTGGATTTATTTAAGGATGTAAGCTACTGTGCAAAATATTTTTATTGAAGGTGGTGCACAAGCTTTTATGTATAAATAGGATTTTACATTTTCAGATATGATGTGGTCTGCATCAGTAGGAATCCAAGTCATCAGAAGCCAGAAACTGCTAATGAGGCAGATTAGCTCTAAGAATGCTTTGCTTTGAAACAGAAAGCAGCACTGGTGTTGCTTGTGAGGAACTAAGCTGCTCTACTGACAGAATTTGGTGTGATTAGTTCTGTATCATTAACTGGTGATACAAACTTGTATTTTTCTAATAAAGGTTATGGGACTCTATTGTAAGGAATTGCTTCAGACCAGGGGTTCTCAACCTTTTCAAGTTGGAGACTAGGTCATGCTTCCTCAAACAGGTAGTTTTTTTTCTGGACCTCTGACAACCGACCCCCCAGCAAAACTGTCACTTTTCCGATGCTACTTCCGAAAGCAATGACACCATCACTTTGTATTTTTCGCTTTTGGTTTCTACAAATTCTTAAAGTTGCCAAATGACATAACCCTTATTTTTGTGAGTGCCTTAGTTTTGGTGTTGCATTTTGGCAAAAGTACATGATTTTCATTACATCTCAAGAGCTGTCAAACCACCCAACCAAAATGTAAGACGTTCATCAAATTCACATCAAAACAAAGCCTATGACATAATTTAAGAATCAGAACTTCATTATCAGGATATGTGTAAACCTGATGACCCAAAATATAATTATTGGAAGTACAACTGACTAGTTAGATTAAGAAATGTGTGTTCGTTTATGCTCTCCAGATGACAGCAAAAGTTAGTTCCATGTTGGGTGTCCATGGAGGTAGGAAAGAACAATCAGTGTGCCATGAATCGCTACAAGGCAAGACAATTGAGTTCAGACATTACATTCATTTTTGTAGCCTATCGTGAAGAAAACAGATTTTGATCACATGATAAAACAAACAAACCACATATTGGTGTGAATGAACAATATGAGACCTACCAATTCTCCATTGTTTTGCATACATCCTCCAAAGTATTTAATAGGGCCAGAGAAGAAATAAGAAACTGGCCTAGTGCATTATGAACTTTATCCCAGCTTCCATGACTTCTACTTTTTTAAAAGCATCATTGGGCAGAAAACATGAAGGGTCATAAATGCAGCTTGAAATGGCTTGAAATGAGATATTGGCTGAAAGGGTATTATTCACGGCCTATTAGATGGCCATAAAATATTTGAGGGAAGTTTAGGAGGCAACTAAATAACCAGTGACAGATTGAGTCTTAGAGAGTATCATCTTATCCATTCACACTCCAAAAAGTCATGAGTTTGTCACAGAAGAATCAAATTATGTGATAATAAGGTTGGGAACTTAGAACTACTTCACACACAGTTTATTTATGGGATTTTATCATTGCATATTTGCACAATAATTGATCAAATGTAACACGTTACAGAATATTACCTCATGGATTTCAGTCAACAACTATGTGGTGGATGATTCAAACATATAGCCACACAACTCACATAATATATTTTCTGGTAAAAATATGAATTGGATACATGTTCAAAACTTCTATAGCTTAATGTGGTGGTTAGTCTAACAGCAGCAGAATCCGGAACAAACATTGTTCTGGCTTTTTGTTTTTATTATTCTTATCTTGTGCCAAATAATGATTCAGCTCCCAGAATCAATTGTTAGCAGAACAGCTGAAGCAAAACTTTAAATCCTATCAGAGATATCTTGTGACATTTTGTTTAGAATGTGAGTACCATGAGAATTCTTGCCTGTACATAAGAAAGCATCATGTTGTTTGGCTTTCAGCTCCATGAAGAAAAGTTGCAATTAAACTCTACATCAGGATGATTGATTTGATGTCTGAAGGCCATTTTTGCCCTCCCTTATGGCCCCATTCAAAAGGACTCTCTAAAAAATGTCATGTTCCACACCTGGAAGCCCGTGGAAGTTGTGGTTTTGCAATACAATGAGTTGTAGAGTTTCTCCCTCCTCTAAGCTGCAACTCTAAAAGTAGAAGATAATTTGCAGCAACATTTAACATTTTAATTAAAAGTCCTGGCATAAAACATCCCTATCAAAATGCCTCCAAAAATACTCTAAAAGTCCCTATAAAAGTGACTTTTGAAAGCAAATAGATTAGTTACAAAATTACATTTTTCATTGTCAAAAAGTAACTAGTTAAGTTTGCTGCATTACTTGTAACTAGTAACTTCTAAGTTCAGGACTAAACATAATAGCAAGGATAGTTTTTCATATAGGACTTGTTTTCTATATTCTGACCATCCTCCCTGCACAGAACATTTTATTACTTCAGCACCTGAGGAAAATTCAAGGAAAACAATAATTCCATAATGGAGTCTTTTGGCATAAAATAATACAGGAAAGGGTCTTTCTAGGTAGATGGGTAGAGAAATAAATAGAATGCCAGCCAACATTCTGACTGTAATGTTTATATTACTGTTGTTATGCTGCCCAGAGTCGCTTGTTTGAATTGGGTGGCAATATATAAATTTGAATAATAAATAAATAATAGCTTTCAGGCTTGTGTGTGTGTGTGTGTGTGCGCGTGCGCATGTGCACATGAACATGTAAGGAAATGTGAAACGTGACATGTACCACTGATATATTAGAAAACAAAATAAACAAAATAAAATCAAAAACACTGTAGCACTTTAAAGACTAACTGCTATACAGTTAAACCTTGCATAAAGAGCGTTTCGCTTAAAGAGTAACTTGCTTAAAGAGCAGAATTTTCTCTGAATGTTCTCTTCGCTTAACAAATAAAACCAACCAAAAACTCACTTAACAAATAAATCAGGGTTCGCAATCCCCCCCCCCCCACAACTGCTCATTTACAATGGTGTTTCGCTTAAAGAGCAAACTCGCTTAAAGGGCAATCCTGTGGAATGCATTATGCTCTTTAAGCGAGGTACAACTGTATTCTGGCCTTTCTCAGTAACCTTGAGATTGAAAGGGAGTCATTTAGAGCTAATCTGAATAATCTATTGTTGCTAATGGTTGCGTGAAGCTGTATTGTTGTGCTTGCTTGTCTGTCATCTTGTTTGACCACACCCTTCTCCCTTTGACCTCCTGAATTTGGTGTATAAAAACCATGCCTGTAAGTTTCACTCTTTGAAGAAGTGGACTTGATCCACAAAAGCTAACAATAAACATATAGCAGTTAGTCTTTAAAGTGCTACAGTGTTTTGATTTTATTTCATTTCGTTTATTTTATTTTCTGATATGCCTGAACTAGAGATTAACATGGCTACTATTCAAAATAAAATAAAATCATGTACCACTGATGATTTCCTACCACATCCAACAGCAATGTATATATGTGATATATGACATCCTTCCAGAAATCCTAAATTTACACAGTACTGTATGCTAATGCTTGATTCTGTAATTTCTCTTTAAAATGATTGTATCCTGCTGCTATGAGCAAAGACATACAGTACTAATATCAGTATTTTATGTCCTTCCCAACAATGAAATGCATGCCACCACACCACACAACCAATACTTACTATATATTAGAAGATAATCTGAGAAACTTCAGTAGCTGATATGATTTGCTCAACTAAAAATCCTCTATTTTTAAGAGGAGTACTGAAAATCTACATTTTTTAAATTTATTATTCCTTCTGCACATTATTAAAGAAATAGTACTATTAGATAGAAAATGACCTCTCCCATTGCACTTTTAGTAGTTATTTTTTTATTGCAGTTGCTATGACATAATCCTAGCTCAGACACTGGGGGAAGGGAGAAATAAGCATTTAATCATTGGCAGAAATTAATAAAAGAAAACCCTTACACATTTATTCAGCACATCAAAAGATATTATGCAGAACAGCTATAAGATTGACCTGGTTTATTGCAAGTCATGTAAAGCAATTAAGCAGGATATTCTATTATGCAGTTAAAAATTAATGTCTTACAAAGAACTGTGTATTTTGTGGTAAAAAAAGTCTAAGCGTAGCATATTATCCATAAAATTTGCAATTTACTATTATGTACAAATATGTGTCTGGTTGTAGTCCTAGATTCTACTGTATACTGTTATGTACTATTATCACGATGTGGAGAGTGTTGGGGGAACTCTGACAGGAAGTCCCATCAAAATCAGTAGGATTAAAATACACTGAACTCATTGCAACAGTGGGGTTCTTTTAATAACAGATCTTTGCCAGAAGTTGAATCCCTGGGAAATAAGAGCAATTGTGTTGGCAAGGAAGGTTTTACATTTAAATAATGAAGTAGAAAAACAAGTATCAGTCCTAAACCACCTCTTATGCTAAGAGTTGCAGTTTGTGTGAATACTGAAGCAGATAAGAATTCTGATGTATATTCCCTCTAAAACAGGAACTCAAAAACATTATTTTTGGATTGAAGTCCAAACACATGATCATTTTGATGTGCAATTTTAAAATGAGAATTGCATCCCATCTTTTACAGCATCCATAGAAAAAGTCACCAACACTGGAACTTTTTAAATACCCTTCTATTTTTTCCCGCAACACAAGGCAGAATCATTTGTATTTTTCTGATCATGCAACGGTTCACAGAGTGGCTGTACAAACCTATATTAAATAGTTTGTGAACCCACTTGTGCAATGGGCCACTGAACAAGTGAAAATATTGAAAAGGATTTTGTGGATAATATTCAACCTGCAGGAAAAGCCCTACAAAAGTTGTTAATTATTTAGTAATCATTAGCTGTCTTTCTTCTCTGGTTATGTATATGTGACTCTGAGACTGGTAGTTAGGGAATATGTTGAACACACACAGAGACAAAAATGTTTCTCCAACAGTTTATGCTAAACTTCATAAGAATATCTCAAGATTATTGAAACTGTCGAAGAACACCAGATTAGTGAAACAAGATTTATCTCCACAGAAGTCCTATAGATTCTTCTTCAGCAAGTGTTGTCGTGCTATTTGCATGATATTTATTTGACTTGTATTACCCGCTACTGGTGCACACACCACTTTGGGAGGATCACAGACATTACATAAGTCAACATAAATAACAAGAAACATAAAAAACAATCATGCATAATTAAAATAATATAAGCAAAATACAATAATGTAAAATACCATTACATTTTTTTGTTATAAAAACATATCTACTTAAGGTTACTTCTCTTCTATTTTTTTTATCACAAGGGAGAATCATTTTTATTCTTTCTACTCATGTAATCATTTTGATTTGGAATTTTAATTGAGATTTTAAAAATATATTTCATGTTATTGCCTTACAGCTTTTTATAAGGTACATTTTGTCAACATTAGGGGCATATTCCATACTTCTGTTTCATAAACATCATCAAGCACAAGCTACAGTTAGATGTCATCTCTCCCCCTCATTGAATTGGAACATCACTCTGGGCTACCCCTTCCTCCACCTTTTCCACAATAGATAGTATGGGTCATTTACTGGAGGTGGTAAAGGTTCAGATTCCCTCCTTTTCTTTAGCTGAATAATAGTGTTAGAGTTGACAATAATTTAATTTAATTTAATTTTCACCCTTGTATGCTGCCCAATCAGGGACCTGTCTCAGGGCGGCTCACATGATAATTAAACAATATACACAGTAATACAATATACAAATAAAGCTGGATGCAGAAAGTTCTATGTATGGTTATATTAAGCTTTCTTGAAAAAATAAAATAGAATAAGCGATACCTTATTTTATTGTCTTTACTGTTAAATAATTGGAAGTTAGAAACTTTTCTGATATACATATGATAGGAATACTCCCAATGGATCCTTTCTGCCCATCCCTGAGCTAAGGAATGATGCAAAGACTTGACTGCATCTGCTGAATGTGATTTTCAGTTGCACATAACACCCTTTGGTATACACAGACTAGATCCAGTAATTCTGAAGAAGTAGACTTGATCCACGAAAGCTAACAATAAAAATATAGCAGTTAGTCTTTAAAGTGCTACAGAGGGGGGGGGGCGTGGCCAAGATGGCACAGGGTTAACACTCACATTGTCTTGCCTGCATACAATGAGATATTAAAATGAGAAATTTAATGAGCTAAAAATTCAATACATCAAGTTAAAAGAGACCGCAACTTAAAAACAGCTTGCTGGTGCCTTACTGGGATCTTTCAAAGTGGAGAAGCCAAGGTTAATCCAGGGGTCGGAGCCAAACAACAGCAAAGGAGGCTGTAGAGGTAAGCGGCGAAAGCCGCGGCCGAAACAGCCACATGGCTGCTAGGCGGGACCCTGAGGAGTAAAGAGTTAAGAAGATCGGTTTGGACAAGGCAACAGTGGTGGTCGAGGGGCTAAGGTGGTGGTAAGTAAGTCAGGAAGGAAGACGGTGGAAAGTAGAATGAAGATTTGAGAGAGGGGAGCAAGAAAGCAACGGAGCGGTAATGTTGGTAATGGCGGCTGAGTGAGCGGCGGGAGCAGACTGTGAGTGTGAAAGTCTGGAAGCCGAGGAGAGAGGAGAAAGAAGAGAGTGGAGTAGGGAGAAGGATTTTTGAAAGGACTTGGTGGGTTTGGAAGGGGTTTTTTGTAAGGAGAAGGGAACGACAGAAGAAAGAAGAGTTGGTGCATTGGAACTGTGGAGTTTCGAGTGGAAGGAGGAGGGGGAGAGCAGTCCCAAACGCCGCCACAGGAGTTTCACTTTTTCTTTTTCTTTAAATAAAACTGAGAAAAGTTGCATAGACTTTGATATATAGAATACATAAAATGATTTTTTTTTACTTCTTACCTTTATTTTTAAGTACTTTCTTTTGCCTCCTATTTGGTTTCAGTGCTAGGGATCTTTTTTCTTGTGTGTGTGGACAGAATCACTTTCTTTTTTGGCTCTCCATTTTGGAGAAGACTGGGGTTTTGTCATTTTCCACCACTGAAAAATTGCTTCCAGGTCCTTTTCCCTTTCCCTTCCCTTCTCCCTTGCTGAAGATCACTTGGATTATTTGGATTATAAACGGAAGTGTGGAATGTAATTTTGGCTCATTCTTATTTTTATTTTTGGAACATAAAATGACTGCAGACTTGGCAGAACTCGAGAAGAAACAGTTTTTTATGCCCTGATTTTTTCTTTAACATTAATTCAGTTCTGATATAGTTTGTTTGGTCCTTTCTTTTTTTTGGCACTACTCCCTTTTCCCTCTTTCTTTCTATACCTCCCTCTCTTTTTTGAGGGAGGAGGGGCAGGGACAGGGGGCAGGGAGGAAAAAGGGTGCAAAGAAAGAGTTCAGAAGGATTTCTTTTCTCTTTTTAAGGGAAGATAGAAACTGTATTTGGTAAAGAGGGGGAATAAAAATAAATAATATACTGTGATAAATAATCAAGGGAGGGGGGTGTTAAGGGAGATTGGAGGGAAGTAAATTTTTATTAAAAAGTTTTTTAACACAGTGTGATAACACCACCCTGATATTTTGAAGAGAGTAAAATGGAAGGCAGAGAGGAGAAGAGAAATGAAGAGGAGGTGGTGAAACCAAAGAGGGTGGACCCAAAGAAGGAAAAAGAGAAGAAAGAACAGAAAGATATGCCTGCACCGGCATCGGAAGCTACAACAATGGACCAAACACAAATCTTAATAGAATTGGGAAAAATGATGAAAAAAATTAAAAAAAAATGGAACAGATAAGATCACAGGATAAAGTTGAGATGGGGAGAATGATACAATCTGAGATTTCAAAAGTAGTGAATGCTGAGCTTTCAAGGGGTTTCCAAGTGGCGAGTGAAGAAATAAAAAAGGAAATGAAGAAGGAAAGGGGGGAAATGAAAGAAAGTCAAAAGGAACTTGTTGCCATGTTCACCAATTTTACCAAACAAGCTAATAAAATTTTTGTGAAATATGAAGAAGCTATAACGGTAATGCAAAAAGATTCAAAGATGATGCAGAAAGATTTGAAAGTGGTTTGTGGAGAAGTAAGTGAGTTAAAATTTAAAACTGAAGTTCAAAAATGTAGAGTGGTCATGGTGGAAGAATTGTTAAGAAAACAAAATATTATAATCCGTAAACTTGTGGAAAAAACTCCAGACAGATTGAAAGAGAGAATTATTGATTGGCTCAATAGCATAAAAATAGGTAAGGATTTTGTGCCTGAGGACATTGTGAGTGCGTATAGATTGGGGGGAAGAAAAGGAAGGAACACACAATGGAATGTTTTTGTGAAATTTGCTAATCTGGGGGATAAATTAAAATTTATGACTTTCATAAAACAATCTGAATCTGGCATTTTAAAAATTGATGGGAATGATATTGAAGTGTACAATGACATTGCGGTTGATGAACGGATGTGGTGATACAGGATGAAACCAGTAACAAAATTTTTAAGGGAAAGAGGTATTGTTTACAATTGGACATTCCCTCTACAAATGAGATTTCTATATAAAAAAACACACACACAATAACTGAAAAAAAATGGATCTCATGGAATATTTGCGTTTGATAGGTTTGATCATGGAGGGAACTCAAGAATGGTCAGACTTAGGAAGGGAATTGCGGGAAGTGGGAGAGGGAGGCACTGGTGAGGGACGGGAAGAGGAGAGGGGCGCAGTGGGGGGGATCTGTTAGCAGAGGAGCTGAGATTGTTGTGGTGGAGGACTGATGGAGTTAAGTGGTAATGGTATACATTTTCCTTAGTTTTTCCCTTTCTTTCTTTCTTTTTTCTTTTTCTTTCTTCTTTTCTTCTTTTTTCTTTTCCTTTTCCCCTCTTTAATTCATTAGAAATAATGTAAGTAAATAGTGCACAGGATAATATAGACACATTCCGCACATCTTTCTCGCTCCCCCTCCCTTCTTTAGAGGATAAAGGCGACACTTTCAGAAGAAAGGGAGGGAGGGAAGAAGGTTAAATTACATGTGGTTGAGGGTTATATGTTATGTTTATATGGGGGGGTTCTGGGTTAACACGCCAAATGGAGGCAGAGGGAAATACAGTATGAGGAATATAGTTTGTAATGAAAAATATTAAAGTCATAACATGGAATGTGAAAGGTACTGGCTGTCAGATGAAGAGAAGGAGGTTAGAACTAGCTTTGAAAAAAGAGAAAGCAGACGTGATTTTTCTACAAGAAACGCATCAAAAATCTGCAGATTTGAATAGAATGTTTCTAGGGTGGACGCAAACTTATGAAAAAGCATATGGAACTTCCAAAGCAAGAGGGGTGGCAACTTTTATATCTAGGAGGCTGGGATTGGATGTGATCAAAACGATTGCAGACACAGAAGGTAGATATTTGATAGTAAAAGGTAACTTAGAAGGTGAAGAAATAACATTGGTAAATATATATGCCCCAAATGAGCACCAGAAGGAGTTTTTGGATAAGATATACCATATCTTAGAATTGGAAAAAACTATGAATATGATTGTGGCAGGTGATTTTAATTTAATAAGGGCAGATATAGATAGTACAAATATTGTGGGTGGAGGTAGTTATAAAAAGCAAATTATGAATAAATGGATTGAATCATTGGGATTGAAGGATACCTGGAGGGAATTAAAAGGAAAAGAAAGGGGTTACACATATTACTCACAGGTTCATAAATCATATTCAAGAATTGATTTTATATTAGTCACTAACAATATGGTAAAATATTTGGAAGACATTGACATAGGTATTTTTAAAGAATCGGACCATGCTAGAGTTTTATTGGAGTTAGAAATTAAGGGAACAAAGGGTAATCAAAACAATTGGAGATACAATCCGAGAATATTTAAAGAAAAAAAATTAAAGAACAAATAATTAAGAAATGGGAAGATAACTGGAATTGGAATGATATGGGGGAAGTAAGTTTTGATATAGTCTGGGACACTATGAAATAAATATTTAGGAGGGAAAGTATCAAATTGACAATTATTAAAAATAAGCAATCGAGGGATAAACAGGAAGAAATGGAAAAAGAAATTAAACAACTTCAAGAGGAGCATATAAGAACTAAGGATAAATTTTTTTGACAAGATACAAAAATTAAAGAAGGAAATGGTGGGTAAAGATATAGAAAAGTTAAAAAGGGACTTAATATACCTAAAAAGAGACTATTTTGAATATAGTAATAAAAACTCAAAATTATTAGCGAAAGCTGCCAAAGAAAAACGAAATAGAAGGGAAATTGGAATACTAGTTGATAAGTATGGAAAAAGATGTGTTAAAATGAAGGAAAAAATACAGATAGTGAAAGAATTCTACCAGGAACTGTATTCGAAAAAGGAAATTGATATAGAAAAATTAAAGGTAATTTTTAAGAAACAAAAGGGGAATCTGATAAAAGAGGAACATAAAAATCAGGTGGAGGAAAAAATAACGGAGAAAGAAATAAAAGAGGTGATAGGAAAATTGAGGGAAGGTAAGTCACCAAGCGAGGATGGATTACCAGCGGAATTTTACAAGGATTTCAAAGAAGTGGTGATACTAAGGTTAGTGAAGTTGTTTAATTGTATTCTGGGGGGAGGAAGGATTCCAGCCTCATGGTATAGATGTATAAGAGTGTTACTGCCAAAACCAGGAAAGGATTTAGAAAAAATAGATGCATTCAGGCCAATCTCTTTAATAAACTAAGATGCTAAAATATTTACAGCAATCCTGGCCAATAGATTAAATGGATTTATCAGAAAATATATAAACAAAGATCAGGTAGGTTTTTTTTTAAAGGAAGACACATGGCAGACCTGAGTAGAAGAGTTTTAGACAATAGATATTACAAAAGAAACTGGGGAGAAAATCGGATTTCTGTCATTAGATATTTTTAAAGCATTCGACTCACTTCAATGGGAAACAATTAAAGAGATGATCGGAATGTATGGATTTGGTAGCCAGTTTAGAGATCTGATTGAAAAATTATATCAACAAGGCTCTGCATGTGTCAGGGTGAATGAAGGGTTAACGAAAGACATGCAGGAACAAGACAGGGGTGCCCACTGTCTCCAATATTATTTATTATTATTTATTATTTATAATGGCTATGGAGATATTAGCTAATGTCATAAGAGATGACAAGGATATTGTAGGAATAAAAAGAAATAAGATAGGCATGTACGCAGATGATACATTAGTAATAATGAAACACCCTGTAAAAACATTAGAAAAGGTACAAATGCATTTAAAAGAATTTGAAGAAATTACGAGGTTAAAGGTAAATTGGGATAAATCGGAAATGATCTTATGTAACGTAGAAAAAAATGAACACATAAAAATTAATGAGAGATACAAAATACAGATAAAAATAGTTTGAAATATTTGGGGATACATATCATGGGAGAATGGGATAATCTTAAGAAGTTGAATTACGATAAGTGTAAGAATGAGATTAAAAACAAAATACAACAATATAAAAAGATTAATTTGTCATGGTTTGGTAGGGTGTCACTATGTAAAATGATGTTATTACCCAGATTGAACTTTTTGTTTGATGCCCTACTAATCCAACTAAAGGAAAAAGATTTAAAAGAGTTTCAAATGTTAATAAACAATTATTGTAATGGAGGACATAGAGTAAGAGTATCAAAAAGCCTGTGGTATGTATCCCAGAAAGAAGGTGGGTTAGGAATACTGAATATCAAAAACTATTATAGAGCCATTCAAATTAAGAGTGTGGTGAAGATTTTAATGAGAGAGGAAGTAATTTGGGAGGAGCTAGAGATGAAGGATGTAGCACAAACAGGTAAAGCAATTTTTTTAGATAAAGAGATGAAAAAAATATATGTAAAAAGAAGCTGTTAAAAGGGCTGTTAGAGGTTTGGAAAAATCTAAAAAAAGTTTTAGCTCCAGATATATCACCAATAATGGAAATAGAGGATGTTAAGAATTTTCCAATAAAAGTAGATGAGAGGATGAAAAACGTTCTTGTAGAAAATGGAGTGACATTGTTGAAGGATTGGATACAGATTTGTAAAAATCCAGAATTGAAGAAGCAAATATACATGCAGATGAAATTTAATTGGTTTTAGACTACACAGGTAAATAAATGGAATGATAAATATTTGAAAACAAGAAGTTTGGAAAGGAGAATCACAGAATTTGAAGGGATGGTATTAAAAGTGAGGAAAGGTGACATTGGTATTAAGGGAATCGTAAGTAAAATTTATAAGATGATAAATAAAGAGGGCAAGCCCCAGGAGACTTTAAAAAATATGTGTGTCAGAAAACAGACATCTTTTTCCTAATGCTCTCAAAGCTTGATTAAGTGGTAGTATCATATAGGCCTCAGAACAAATCTTTTGTCTTCTCTGAGCCTCAAGGCTGAGTTACAGACAGCATGTTTTTCAGTATTTCTTATCATTTCTAAGCTCCTGGATGTTTTGACTAAACAGAGAATATTCTCTGTTCATTCTGTATGCACGTGTGTAAACAAAGTATTGTTTTGAGAAAGTTTTCTCTGTTACCTGATTGGCTAAAGCTAAACCACCTGACTGCAAATTCTCCATTTTGGAGAGAAGAAAGAGTTCGTCTCTGCTTCTCCATGGATTAAGACCTGTTTTTGATTAGAAAGCTTTTGTTTCTGGATCTCTATGGGCTAACATTCTTTAGCCTAGGAGCTATGCATTTTTGCTCCTTAAAAATGGTTACCTAAAAGATCTTGGACTGTTTATTGGACTGACCTATGCTACTGACTTTTATTCTTTAAGAACCTGATCAATAAATCTTCATCATTTTTCTGAACAACTTGTCTTCATTGGACTAAAAGGGTAAGAGCAGCATTGCATTTCACACACAAACACGCTACCAAATTAAAACCTCCTTTTGGCTGATAAGCTGTAACTCTGTTTGATTGCTGTCCAGCTCGCCCTGTGTAGGTTTGTTTTGGTTTTTAGGGGGTTTTCCAGAAGTGTGGGGGCCGGCTGGTACGTGACAATGTGGGAACAAGATTTGAATGTTAGAATCTCTGATGTGGTATGGAAAAAGAAATGGAGAAGGAGAATTATGAGAACATTGTCTGTAAGAGTAAACGAACATAATTATAAAATGTTGTGGAGGTGGTACCTGAGTCCAGTTAGGCTACATCAGATAAATAAAAATAGTTGCTGGAGATGTAAACAAGCAAGAGAAACATACAAACATATGTGGTGGAGTTGTAACGTGGTAAATACATTTTGGGGAAAGGTAGAAGAGGAAATTAAAAGCATACTGAAGATGGAGCTTAAATTGGAGTCGGGTATGACCTTGTTAACGGATGTTGACAGCATAAAGGTGGATGAAGATAAGAAGGAATTGATATCAATAATGTTAACATCAGCAAGGCAATGTGTTGCAAGAAATTGGAAAAATGATGTGACATTAAATATTGAAGATTGGTACAAAGAAATGTGGGGGCTTGCCTTAAATGACAAGTTGACATGGGAATTGAATGTGTTAAAAGGTATAGTTCAAGAAAATAGATTTCAAAAAATTTGGAATGTATTTGTAGAGGCATCACTGAATGGCCCTAGAGGACCGAAGCCAGCACCTGAGCAAATGAGTTTTTGTAAGTAAAAGAGATATAAGGGGTATACCTCTAACCTACAGGGCAATGTAAATAGCACACGGGGGCGTATAAATTTTCTTCTTACTTTGTATTAAGCTAAGTCTGTATGTCAAGAACGTTGTACTGTAGATAATTTTTTTTAGGTTAAGTTGGTTATGTTATGTTTTATGTTTTCAAAAAAAAGAAAAAGCATGAAAATATTTTTGTAAAGTTGAAAGTATATGTTTATTTTAAAATGCAATAAAAATTTAAATAAAAAGTGCTACAGTTATTTAATTTAATTTAATTTAATTTAATTTTGTTTTCTGATATGCCTAGATCCAGCAAGAGAGTCTGCACATGGATCCTTCTTATCCAAGTGGGGTATCTACTTGTATCATCAATCACAAGAATTGTTCTCATTCCTTCATTTTTGCCTTCTTTATCATCTCCTTCACTCTTATCCTGCTTCTTCTCTTATATCATTCCTGTGTTTAATGGGACACACATGCAACTATATACAGTAATACCCCGGATAACGCTAGTACCGGATAGCGCTGAAACCGCATAACGTTACAAGATTTTCGGAAAAATCTTGTATTGAATAACACGATTTTTAGCGTTATCCGATACAGTCGTTCTTAGCAGCAGGGGGGCTGGAAAGCGGAACGGGGTTCTCCGTTCAGCTTCCCAGCCACCCTGCAGCTACGGAGGCTGGGGTGGGGAGGCTGGAAAGCTGATGGGGGGGGGCTCCCCCGTTGGCTTCCCCAGCCACCCCACAGCTGTGGAGGCAAGGGCGGGTAGCTAGGGAAGCCGACAGGGAGTCCCCGTCAGCTTCCCCAGCCACCCTGCAGCTGCAGATTGGGTCCTCTGATCTCTCTGGAGCAGGCAGGAGACACGATCCAAGCTGTTTCTGGGCTTCCCCGAAGTCCTCAGCTAGTGCAGCAAGCCAAAACGTCAGGGTTTGAATCCTGACATTCTGGCTTGCTGCACTGGCTGAGGACGTCGGGGAAGCCCAGAAATAGCTTGGATCGGGTCTCCCCACCTCCCTGGACCCGGTGGAGGGGGGGGGGGTCAGAGACCCCAAAATTGGTAAAAAAAATGGACGGGTCCAGGGAGGTGGGGAGACCCGATCCAAGCTGTTTCTTGGCTTCCCTGACGTCCTCAGCCAGTGCAGCAAGCCAAAACGTCAGGATTCGAACCCTGACGTTTTGGTTTGTTGCAGCCACAAAGAGGGTGGGGGAACTTCAAAATTAGCGCGCCTCGGGTCTCCCGACCTCCCTAGAGCCAATGCGCGCTATTTTTGATGACAACCTTGTGCTAATGTTTCTCACACTGGGTCAGGTGAAAGGAATTGGAGAGTGAACTCACCAAAAGGTGCTTCCATTTTGGCAGTTTCATGTCTGGCCTAGACAAGGGAGAAGAAGAACTGTGCCCCACAAAGGATGCTTTGAAAACTTTGTGTAATATTTGCATTTTTCTTTTGCTGAATTTTACATACAGTACTTGGATTTTATTTGGATAGCTTTATATAGTACTTTCATGTCATTACTTTAAGGCTGCCAATGCAAAGCTCAAGAACATATTTCCATAACCAGCACGGCAATCCACAAGCTGTTCCTCACTCAGTACAACAGAAGGAGGAACCAAGCAATGATCCACAAACATCCTACTCCCGGCAACACAGAAAGAATTCTACATGGACACCTCCAGAGGGTCAGAACAAGGAATTGGACTTCTACATTGAATGCTTCTGCCACTGTGCCCAAGCAGAGATCATTAACAAGGGAAGTGGTCCAATCTACAATCTCAGCCGAAGAGAACGTCAGGCCATAAACAACCTCAGAAGTAACCCCAACATCATTATCAAAGAGGCAGACAAGGGTGATGCTGTAGTTGTCATGGACAAATCACCCAGGAAGCTGTTAGACAACTTTCCAATTCTACATTTTATCAGCCTCTAACTATGGACCCAACCACCAAATATCAAAAAGAATTACAGAACCTTCTAAAAACCGTTCCTGGAAATGTACATGATCAAATCTTGACCAAGACAACACAAGAACCTCAACCAGCTATCTTTTATCTACTACCTAAAATTCAGAAACCTGGAAACCCTGGGAGACCCATTGTTTCAAGCTTCAACACTGTCACTGTTGGAGTACTCAATTCTCAAACCATATGCCACCAGTGTACCCAGCTACATAAGAGACACCACAGACTTTATATGGCTGTGGGAAGCTGTATTGTTGTGCTTGCTTCTTGTCTGTCATTTTGCTTGAACACACCCTGCTCCCTTTGACCCCTGAATTTGGTGTATAAAAACCATGCCTGTAAGTTTCACTCCTTGTCTGAAGAAGTGGACTTGATCCACAAAAGCTAACAATAAAAATATAGCAATTAGTCTTTAAAGTGCTACAGTGTTTTTTATTTTGTTTTGTTTTCTGATATTCCTTAAAAATAGAAGTTATACTTAAATATTAATCATATTCTTATAATGGCCACAATGAATAAGTGCAAGTTAATTGCTGGAACATGTTCTTTGGAAGGACACTATGTATGCCTTTTAAGTGCTGTTCCAGCAGTTTGCTGGAAAACTACAGGAAGTCACGCAGACTAATATAGGAAAGTATGTCCAATGGAATTACATTTGTATACATTCTGCACAACGCATAAACATTCTGTTTAAAAGAAATTTATTCAGTGTAAGAGAAATACCAGCAATGCTATATTAATGGGAGCAAGCTCACAATTTTAGATCTGGGCAGGATACGTTCATGAAAGAGCCCAGAAGGGTGATAGAAATGTCATTGACCTCCACAAGTTACAGGATGCATCCATGCATGTGCAGAGAGGTTGTTCCAGCAGATTGAGAAGCCTTGCCTGAACCGTTCAAACTAAGCCTTGTGCAGTGAACAGAATGTGACAGCATTTTAGCTGTAGAGAATCATGTCTCACTGCTTCTGTAATTGTACAGTTACTATCTAACTGCTGTCATTCAAAGCTATAATATAAGCACATGGAAGGATTCTTTTAAAAATTCAGTATGCTGTTTACTTGTATAGCAGAAAGCTCTTTACATGCATGAGGTTCTCTATTTGTTTACTGGAGATGGCAGCCCTTCATGGGTGAAGGAAGAGTCATGGGTGCATCTATTGATGCATGAGTGAGTGAGTGAGTGAGTGAGTGAGTGAGTGTGTGTGTGTGTGTGTGTGTGTGTGTGTGTGTGTGTGTGTGTGTGTGTGTGTGTGTGTGTGTATGCATGTGTGCGTGTGCGTGCCTGCATGCATGCTTTACTTTGCCCCTATGTTGCTAACTCTTAATCAAGTAAACAAGTATGTCTGAATGATATATCCTGAAATGTACATGAAAGTACAACTCACAACTCATTGTGTGCCACCTGAAATGTTGTTTTAAAAATGTCTAGCCAGTGTTAGCAAGTTTCTTTTAACAGACTTGTTAAAGATGTAATATCAAATTGCATGGACATAGCAAACTATGAATCTTAATAAATAGGAACATAAATGTCATGGAATTACATAGCAATCTCACCTACATGCCAGAGAGTGGGAGGACAAATGATTTCCCCAGAAAAATCAAAGCAAAACAAATTAAAAAGAACGAAAAAATTAAATATGAACCACATGAAATGTTGTAAAGTTTTGATGTCATAATCACAATATTTGGAGAACATAAATCCAAATTTATGGTCATGACTTCAATGCAGGAAATATGTTCTCTGAATTATTTTATAATGATGTTTAACATAAATAGAAATATGATCCAGCAACATTAATAGTCAACATTTTCCTTCCTTTCTCCTTTGGTGTGAAACTGGGGGCAAAATGGAAAACTGGGGCAGTCTGCAAAAGCAAGATTCCTGACCCTGTAAAGAGATCCTACTTTATATAGAGTTAATATGGGGACAAATATCTAAACAGGAATAACCCACACTAAATAAGGATGTGAGTCAGTACAGTATTTAGATTAAGAGGTGTAACTTTATTAACTGTAGAGTCAGGATCTGGAGCAAACAGTAATATTTATATGGCAACATATCATGAATATATGAGAAGGTGCTTTATGGGTTAAAATGATTTTTGCTGCAGAAACTCCACTCAGGGGACATCCGAATGAGGTTCCTTTCATGTCCCCAAGATCTTTTCCCACCAAAGTGATCCCTATTTATCTACTTGCCATTTCTTGCTTTTGAACTGCTAGGTTGGCAGGAGCTGGGACAAAGATGGGCACTCATTCCGTCATGCAGTATCCCGGTCTTGCCTGCCTTCCAGTTAACAATGCAAACTTCTTAACCATTGAGCCACTGCAGTCCCTCAAAGGATAATATGATCCTGTCCCAAGGCACCAGATTGGCATAAAGAGGAGGTGTGAGGTCTTTACCTGGCCCAACTGTCTGCAGAAAACAGTATTCAAAATACTAAACCAGAGATGGGAAAGCCAAGTCCCATCCCCTGAGGGAATGAATGGGGTAAAGGAAACTGTACTGAACCAACAGCTGCAGACTTGGAAGGGTGGAGGAAGAGCAACAAATCTTGCCTCTGAACACACCTGTGCCTTGAATTACCCTTCACTTTCCTCCCAATTGCTTCAATACTAGGCCAAATCATTTCAGCCCATCATTTTAATTGTATGTATCATTTATAGGCTTCCTTATTGTACTGGGATGATGTGGACCTTTGGGTATTGGTTTTAATTATTTCAGTAAGACCGGTACACCATCTTGGGATCTAGATGAGAGGAGGATTTAACTTGCTATTTATAGTCTGTTTAGTTTATTTATTATTTATGTCTATCTTTCTATTGTAAAGATTTTTTTAATATCTTGTAAACTTCCCAGAGTGACAAAATATCCCAGATGGGCATCAAACAAACAAACAAGCAAGCAAATTCCCCCCTCTCCCCCTCCTACTTACCACTTTTTTCTCTGTACAACAGAGCCCATCAAAATGTGACCAAGAAAATAAGTTAGTGTGATATGTGGTCAAAATGGAATAACCTAGTTAGTCTAAGAATGAAAATAACTTTGCAATTGTTGTTCAAAACAGGACCAGTTTTATGGTCCACTGGGGGGAAAACCCACTCCTGGGATCTAAACATCTACTACATAACCATCATTAATTTTTTATATTATTTGAGTTCATTTTCTTTTTTTAAAAAAACCTTCTTTATAAAATATTCAGGAGACAACCTTGATGCATAAAAAAATTGGAAGAATAGTGTACAACATTGTCTGCACTGCTTTGACATACCTTGAACACATGACTGCTACCTCTGTTCTGGAAGGAAGGCAGTCAGTAGGTGTTTGGGGGCCTAATCATTACTAGAGAGTTTATTTCACATTGCTGCTGTTTATTTCACATTTCTCTAGGAAATCATCCAGCTAAATAGATAATTTAAAACAGCCAACATGATGGTAATCAACAAATTGTTCTGACTTTTGGTGGAGAAACAACAATGTGTGACCTTGAAGCTTAACAGGAAAAATAAGAGAAGACCAGCAAATCTTTTAATGTTACAAAAAAGCATAATAAAAACTATAACAAGAGCTATTTTAAAAAGTAACCACCATAAGGGGATAAAATTTTATAAAACAAAACAAAAATACACCAAAATAAATAAAATAAATACCAATAGCAGATTTAACACCCATCCTTAGGCTATGACACAAAGGCAAAAATAATTAGGATTGCTAGCAATATAAAATGTTCCCTCCAATGTAACATTTAACCTCCTCTAATCCAGATTAAAGGAATCCCATTGAAACAAATGAAAATTAAGTTGTTTTGTCAATGCCAGCTGCCCAAACTCAGGCTTTGTCCTTGTTCACTGATAAGGATGTACAGAAAGGCTGTTCTGCTCACTTTTACTTGAATGTTAAATAGAATACTCCATGCATTTGGGAAGGCTGTTATTTCAGGGTACCAAATCACAAAGAATATGCATTTGTGGAAATATGATTAGAGCATCTCTTCTAACTATGGATGTAAATAATCACTTGTCTCATTTTCATCAGGTAGGTTGAGACAAAATTATTCTTGCTTTCAAGAGAGCAAGATATTTTCTAGCACACTTTATGAGAAGTGTAACATTTGTGAGCTTGATTTTTATGCACATTGTGAAATTGCAGTCCTGCAAAACTATCATGGCTTCTGTTTTGTTGTACTGATGGGCTGAACCAGTATACTGATTAGAAGCATTGGATGGGTTGTTTGCATCTTTTTGAATAATCAGAGATTCATTTTGTGCAGATTATGTCCAGGAGCTCTGCTTGTTAAAAGGAAAAAACAAGAGAAAGTTTGCACAAATTGTGGAGATCTTGATTTGAAGGGGTGGGGAGGAAATCTAATGTCAGAAGTGAGAAATCTCACAGACCTTAAAAATTACTTAGTGACGTGGTCTCATCATGTTGAGTTAGCCTGAACAATTGAGAACAAGGAATTCATCAAGCATCATTCACAACCTTGCTTCAGATGTTGCTTCTCGACAGCAAGTTTAGGGACAGAGAGGCATAGAAGGAGACATGGAAGTAGGGCCATTGAGTGTAGCTCCTTTGTTCTAAAGTATTGTCTTACAGCCTAAGCACTGAGTTCAGCATTTCGGAGACATATTCTCATGATTGGTAAACCAAAAGCAAAAGGCTGGGACAATAGGTACCTTGAGAAACTAACTAACTTTGAGAAGAGGCACTTTGAGCTTTTAGAACAGGGGTGCCCAAACTTTTCAGACTGAGGGCTGGTCACATGGTTCAGGGAGCTGGTCACTATGACCCAGGGGCCAGATGCAGCCCCTGATGTCAATTCATCCAGCCCATGAAGTCCTCATCGCTCCAGGAAGCAGAAGTAAAATGCGCCCATATGGGCACGTTTTACTTCCGCTTCCAGGAGTGACAAGGGTTTTGTGGGCTGGATAAATTGGCATCGGGGCTGCATCCGGCCCCCGGGCCATGGTTGGGCACTCCTGTTTTAGAAGAAGCAAACATTGCTTCCAGTATTGGGAAACTTCTAAATAGTGGGGGCATGGGGAAGGGATGTTTTCCTCAGGGGGAAATCAGAATACTGAATGGGAACTACTGGTGGGGGACAGGTTAGGCCCAATGTCCTGTAGTACCCAAATGCTGGGCATATATGGGTGGACTTCATGCAATTAGGGGAATGCCTGTAGAAGCTATACAGCTGATGCAAGATTGATCTATTTTCTCCCACCTTCTCATATGTTCTGCCTGCATAGTGGGGAATTTTTATGGCATGTGAGCTCAAACAAGAGGTTGGCCGCATCGTCAAGAATCTGTTTTGCACATAAGTGCAATGGAAAAGCTGCTGACAGTCACTTCATTTCAGGAGGCAGGACTATCCATGCCTATGACATACACAACTGTTATGAACATAAAGACATCCAGCTGCATGAAAAATATAGAAAGTCATGCAAGAGATCTTGATGTACACATCATATTTTCTACATTGGCAAGTCAATGTTGGGTTTGAATATGGGCATGGCCCAGCTTTCAGATGTGTTCAGAGCTTTTCAGTTACAATTTCTTATAGCCTCTAATCTTCTGCATGTACTTTGAAGCAAAATCTGTGATTTAAAATTAATGGTGCGTGTTTTACTAACAGGATTAGGAACAAACTGTCAGAAAAACTGAAAATATAAATGACACATACTCCCCCCCCCTTTTAATTTTAGAAATGTCAATTTCTTTCATAGCATGTGGATCAATGGAAATTTTGCTCACATTTTCTTTTTTGAAAGAATTGTTAGGAAGTTAATAATTATAAAAAAATAACCTAATGAAATTACTAATAATCTCATCTCAATATTATTCTGTCAGGATTCGCAGCTGCTCCTCTAAGTCCTGCATGAATGGACCATCACTCTACTGCAGCTGGTAAATCCCACAGGAGATTCCTGGGGAAGGTTCTGGACATTCATAAGCTCAACTCGCAGAGCCTGGGTGGTTTAGCCATATAACAACTGGCCCTTCCTTCCAGAAGCTGCCTCAGTAGTGATGGTTAGCAGATATGCAGTTGCTTGTCTCCTGGGTCTTTTGCTCTATTCTTGTTTTTTGATGTTAAAGATCTCTGTCTTGCTCCTGATTCCTGTCCTTGAAGATTCCCTGCCCTGTACCTGTGTTTTGCTTAGCCTGGCTCCTTTGTCCTGGAACTCCTTCCTCACCTTATTCCAGCTCCTGAGGGTTTTTTGCCATGTCTGTTCTCCTGGTTCCTGAGTTCCGGTGTGTTTGGACTACACTTTTGTTGTATGCTACTGTCATCTGGATTAATCTTGCATTTCTAGTTTCACTTGGACACAAGGTCAACATCAAGATAATTCTAATATATAGATATCTGGAAGTAGTTTGATTTGTTATTGTGCCTCCTTGAAGAAGAGCCAATCTGTGTAGCCTGGAGCAAACTACACAGTATCTGGGGTTCCCCAAGAAGAAGGGAATGGTAAACCACTTAGTACTTTATTCCCATAGAAGCCTGGAATGGAGTGTTATTAAACAGAAATGACTTAGCAACACATTATTATTATTAAGTTAAATTTCACTACTCACTCAAGTGAATTACCACTAACTAATGGTACACTAGTTGCATCATTAAGTGCCTGCTGAAGCTTAATCCATGTATGGCTTGTAGTGTTACATTAGTGAGTGGCAATTCCTTTCTAGTGAGCCACATAATTTAAAAAACACTCAAATAAATTCCCAACAGGATTTGGACAAATATGTCTATTAAGGCTTTCTTAGAACAGACAGACCAATAAATATGAGACATCATGGATTTTAGTAACAATCATATTTTTGTTTTTTTATTAATATTAATTATTCTAAAATGCTATCTTCAGCTTTTCTCTCCTCTGTCAACAATGCTTTGTTTACTGTTAAAATAACTCTAGGAAGAAGCAATGTCAAAAATGTTCATGATAGTCCTTAAGGTCACAGTAATTTCAACAAGTTGAACTGGAGGGAATCTTAAGCTTTTTGATTTAAGAAAAGGAAGGGGTCTATTTACATAGCATTTCTGCAACATATTCCCTTTTCAGTTTGTTTTGGATTTTGTTTTCACCAAAGTCAGCAAAATAGTATGAAACTGAATAAGAAATAAAGCCAGGACTTTATAAGAATGACGGATCACCATAATTTCTTTGTTTTGACCAGGAAGTTTCTGTTTATTTATGTGTATTCCAGGGAGATGGTATATAATTACTGAATGAATATTTATTAATTGATTAGTCTTTTGACCTTATCAATAATATAAGAGTTTAAAATCTGTACAATGCGATAAAGTGTGATAAAATACAATAAAAATACAATAAAAATACAATAAAAATACAATAAATACAATATATACATACCTGAACTACTTTTAAAGAATGTAAACTGGAGAAGGTCCCTAAATACTATTAATTCATGCATATCAATAGTCAGATATGTTTATATTTCCCTTTGATTTCCATGACTTGTTTTCTAAGAGATAGCAGAGCCACTCAATGGTGCAATGAACAGGAGGCCATGAACCTGCTGTTCATATTTATTGCTAGATGAATGTGAGCTGACCTGGTCCAAGGATACACATATAAAATAAATGTTCATTGTGCAGAACAAATATGATTTTTCCTGTTATTTTGTGCTCACGGAAAAAAACTCATTAAATTGAGACAAATTTAATCTGTTTTATATCTATTAAGTACAAATTCTGCAAAAGAGAAATGTAAATCGATCATGCCTCTTTTTAATGCAACTGCCTAACATTTTCTCTTCCAAATTCATCAGAAGCAAATCCACAAGAAAATCTTTTCTGAAACCTAGATTAGGTTTGGTGCTAGGGATCAGAAAAAATGATTCATAAATTGATTCACCCTTCACATTTTCTTTTCTGTTCACCAGCTGCTTTTCCATTTATATCTGTGTTTGCTTCATCGTTTCATTTTTAATTAGTTGGCTATAATTCATATTGTTTGTCTCATCTGCAATTTCTGGCAGTCCTGGGTTTTTTTAAGGGTGGGGGGCAGCAGTCTGGCAGTGTGTCTACATTGTTAAAAACTCCTACATTTTGCCAGTAGATTTAAATATTGCTGTTTGCACAATGTACAGCCAAATTTGCAATATTTTGGCTACCAAGTGGTTTATTTTAAAATACTGGCTGGGATTGTTTATTTTACACTGATACTCTTGATTGATGGAGATTAGCCTCAGACTGTTATGGATGCACATACTGACTGAAACACAACATGACCTGACATTTGGGTAAAAACCAGTTTTGGCACTGTGTTTTGGGGCAGTCTAGCCACACCCTAGATGTGTTAGAACATATTTCACATATAAATAATTTGCTAAGGACACCATACCTCATTGTTCAAAAATTTATGGGTTCAGAGAATATGAGTTTAGTTATTCAAGAGTTTGCACAGGAGTATTTCCAGAAATATTACAAAATGCACATGATGGAAGTTCTTCTGTTTATTGCTATCAGAATATGACAGATTTGTAGGAGTTTTTAAAAAAATATATGTGGCTCCTCAACTCCTCCACCACACCAGTAAGTGTCATGAGGTGGAGGAAGGGCAAAATGGCCCTCTGGCTCCTGAAGGTGTCTGAGGGAGTGTGACATGGTCCCCAGTTTAAAAAGGTTGAGAACTCCTTATGTAGAAACATAGAACAATAGCCTGTCATTTGTGTCTATATTAATGTTTTATATGTAAGCTAGGTCATTGCCTTTTTTTGAAGTATGCAACCTAAAATAGTTTTTAATTGCTGGAATAAATTCTCTGAGAACTGCTTTCTTGCAGTGATCATAAGACATTTTATTGCTTCAGGTGAAAAACCAATTTTATCTCCTATCTACCTCCACTCCCTTCAGTGTGTATAGTATCCAAGGTTTGACAAGTTGTTTTTACATATGAGTCAAAAAATATTTCTCCATGGGAGAAACAAATAAGCGTGAAAATTTCCTGTCGTGCCAAGCATTCAAAATCAGCTGTCCATAATATCTATCTCATGCTATTAGCAAGGCTAGTCCTAATTTACTCAGATTAAAGACCTTTTAGACTCTTTTGTTATGCTTACTCTCTAGTAAGTGTACTTAAGTTTGCAAAATTAATCTTTAAGATATAGAACTCTTGATTTTTGCAAACTAAATGCCATTCTTATTCACTTTTGCCTCTCTGTGCTCATGATATACCTAACATCCAATCATTGCTAAATTATCGTGTCCCTATGAATCCACTACATCTAAAAGGTCTGTAATTAATGATGTAGTTGGCGTCTTGCAAGAGAAAGGCCATGGCTTCCTTTACTGAGTCACTTGCTATCCATTTGTACACAATTCAAGAATGACATCTTTAATCAGAGGAAGTGACTGGACCTGAAAACAAACCTTAGTAATATGGTACTTGAGTTGGAAATGAAAATTGTATTAGGGTAAGGGCTTTGTTACCCTGGTAACGAAATACTATGGGAAATGTGGTGACTCAAAGAAACATGTATTATTTCAGAATAAAGTAGCAACATCAGTCCTATAAAGCATTGATGTAACTAAGCTTGTTGTCAACTCCTCTACCACAACTGATTGCCCATGTGAGTTTTTAAGCTCAGGACATGAATCAGGACTGACACAGCTGAATTGCCCACATTTGTATTGTACGCTAGGCTAAAATGATAAAGAAAGCTTACCGTGACACAGTTTGATAACCCTTGCATTTATAGTTATTTTGTTTCAAATAAGAAAAAGTAATCCATGATAGACTTGTTTGACTAAAGCTATCAGTGTAATGCAAGTGGGTTGCTTGTCACCAGAGATGCTATTTCAGACTTACATAGAGAAATGTATGTAATTATTATAGTACTATCTTCTTCTTGTGCCATATTCCAATCCAGATATTGGCAATCATCATGGTGATCAGCCATGAAGACTGTCATGAGAATATAATCCCATGGCCTTTCATCTGCCTTCTGCATCACAACATAACACTCGTACAAGTGATATAGCTCCGTGAGTCACTTTCTGGTCCTGAGCCCTTTCGGCATGCAAAGTCCTCCTCAGCCCCAAACCAATATTGACGAAGCTGCTGCCCTCCATCAAGATGGATTCAAGTAGGATTTAATCCACTTGGGGATCATCACCCTTCCCTGTGGACATTGCCAAGGCTGTTAGTCCTCAGGGTTGTCAGGTTAGTTCAGTGCTGCCTGAATCTCAGTGTTGAGTTCCTGGCAGGATAACGTGGCCAGACTTGGAACTTTTACCAGAAAGTTGAATAAAAAAATACCATTTGCAATGAATGGCTACAGTGCAAAAGATAAGTTCAGGCCTGATACCCAGTACCACTGCTACCTGTCATCTTAGCAACCATGGCAGCAGTACAGGAAAATTTAGTACCTATGTTGAAACCAGAGGCAAATCCAATGAAGATACTTTGTTTCTCTGTGACAGTTTTAATGAATAGTGTTACTTGCATTCATCTCTCTCTGGTGCTGTTCCCTACAATCAGAAGAAAATGCTCCTTATTTCCTTCCTCCTTTGCCAGTCCCAGTGCCTAAACCAGGGATTCTCAACATACAGCCCTGGCCCACAGCATCATTTCATGCAGCCCCCGACTACCTCCACCGCATTCAGAAGTGCCATGTGGTGGAGAAAGGGCAAAATGGCCATCCTGCTCCTGAAGCTGTCTGAAGGAGCATGATCTGCCCCCCGGCTTAAAAAGGTTGAGAACTACTGGCCTAAACAGAGGGGAAGGACCAACCACATAGGCATTCCCTCTCACCCCTCCACCCCACCCACCCCTGATCTGGCAAGCTTCTGGGTTTTGCATCTATTATAATCATAGGGAGATTGGCTGCACAATGGGAAGCCTGTATAGCTGCAGGGAAAGAGGCATTCACACAATCACCTTTCTGCTCTGTGTTTAGAAAATGGGATATTGACCTCTATTTTAAGAAGATAATTTTGTACCACGTTTAGATGGTTTGACACTTTGTCAATATTATGCACATTGATTTGGAAGCATGCATTGGTAATTAGCCACTAACTGGTTCATATTCTTCCAAAGGCAATAAAGCAGGTGTTTGTGCTGTTTATTATTGTGGATATAATTGTCGCAGTATTGACAATAATTATCTGCAATGTAACACTGTTGAAGAAACTTGTTGCACAACTTTTTCTTCATGATTACTATGAGATCATTTATGTAATACTGTACAGTACTTTGAAAGTTCTTTGGATAATGAAGCTGCTTCAAGGATTTTTCTTCCATAGATTTAACATAGTTTTTATATTGGTTTAAATTTAGATTTTTGAGTGTCTGGCCCATCAGTGCCCTAGACCACAGGAAGTTTCTTTTCCTTTCCTTTTTTGAGATTGTAGTGCAAACATATAAAATAGTATAATAGTAACCTGCAGTATCAACCATACTGATCAGCAAATCAAGAGTATTTTTTGTAAACTTAAATGCTAAGAGGTTCATTTGGCATAAACTTTCAGTTCAAATCTGAGTGACTACATGCAGCAGCAGCTTCTTCTACTGTGTCTAGACCACATATGAAAATGCCAAAATAAAGCCACCATTTGGTAAGTTCATTCTGTAGTTCCTTTTGCATGACCTAGTGTGAAAAAGATTAGGTGACACAAGATGGCCATTACCTGGAGTATGCCCGATTCTGGTTAAAAAATACCACAGTCTTTGAGGAGGCTCTTTCTGTGTACCACATAGCAGCAGAAGCTAGTGGTAGGGTTCAGAAAAACAAACCAAATGGAGAAACTCCCCCCTCCCCAGTAAACTCATTTAATACCTCCTGATTTTAAGCTTGTGATGTACAGTATCCGTTAAACATAACATTGTACATACATTTAGCCAGAGAGTTGCTTCGAGTCCAGTCACATAAACCTCTTTACCCTCCTTCAGAGAATATAATTTTTCAGTTAGTTTCTCAAACTAAATTTCCAGATTCCCTCAGCAGCATAGCTGCTAGTTTTTAATAGTCGTCATAGAAAATTTATCAGGTTCCATGCTGGTTATGTTTTCTGTGGTAGAAACAAAAGGCTAGTAACCATGGAGTCTGGAGTGTTGGGGAACTGTACTCCAAAAATGTAGCTTTCTCAACCTCTGCTCTATGTATTACTTGTCCATCAAGCAGTTCGCTTAGCAGGGAAGTGAGTGATCAGGAGATCAAAATAATAACTTCTCCAAATTCTGTCAGTGGAAAGGGCTCACAAGAGAGTGAATAAAATGAAGTGCATGTTTGATGGAATTTCCTACTTATTTTGATGGTTAGGGTCAGTCAGTTAGGCTTTCTTGTAAAACTATTCACAATGAAGAATGGCATGCAGGAGGGTAGCTACCCTACCACATCCTGTGTTGCCTTGTCTGGATTTGAGATAGGGACTCAGACTTCAATATGCTTTCTTCTACAGACATGACGGGCAAAGAACTGGTAAGGTGACTGCCCTCACAATAATGTCTGCTACTTATGAGGGATTAATCACAGTGTCTGTAGTTAAACTTGGATCAGACTTTGATGATAAAATAACTCATTATATTTTTATAATCTAACTATGGGTGAAAGAGGGAAATAGCCAAGAACATGTATGCTTTTTAAATATCTATAATATTAGTTTATTATGTCATAATATGTAAGTCTAATTTAAAGTTTTATAATTAAATGTATAAAAGAGTTACTATGCAATAAAGCCATGCAAGTAGAAAATGCAACAAAATATTCAGTATGCCAGCCAGTCCAGCTTTCTTTTTAGGTTCCCCTATTCCATTTTTTACTCCCAGGTTTCCATCTCTCTGAGCCTTTCAATATGCTGTGGTTTTTCAGCATGCTCAGCTTTCATTAGGTTATGGCTCACCTAGAGAATGCACAAGTGCTATGGGATAGTATGTAGTGTTATTTGCTTCTTGAAGATGGTTTCCTTCTATGGAAGAAGGAAGTTGACTGTTATGGGGACATGTCTTCCATACATCGATACCAAGTCTACAATTTGTATATATGACAATAAAGTAGGTAGGAAGAAAGAGGAAGAAAAACGTTACCTCTGATGTAACTCACAACTGGAAAGTGAATGAATGAATGAATGAATAAGGCTGCAACAATTCTATTAACTGGGAGTTGTTTTCAAGTAAACCTTTTGTAGGATTGTGTTTTTAATATACTAAAAACTGAATAGCCTTCTAATTGAAGTTCTATTGAAACACTTGTTAGTGGTGTAGTTTAAAGGAACTTCCTGAAGGTATTTCCTACCTCAGTGACCCTATTTGCTCTTCTTATCTTATCTTCTTACCTTCTAAGGAGCAGTCAGGATCAATTTCTTGTAAGATTGACCTATTTGTTCTCCTCGCTGTCCAGGGGACTCTCAAAACTCTCCTCCAATACCACATCTCAAAGGCATCTATTCTTCTGCACTCAGCTTTCCTAATGGTCCAGCTCTCACAACCATACATAGCCACCGGAAATACCATTGCTTTGACTATACGAATTTTTGTTTGCAATGTGATGTCTCTACTTTTCACTATGTTCCCCAGGTTTCTCATCGCTTGACTCCCAAGAATAAGTCGTCTTTTTTTTTCATGGCTGCAATTTCCATCTGTAGTGAGCTTTGATCCAAAAAAGTAAAATCTGCCACTGCTTCTACTTCTTCCCCATCTATTTTCCAGGGATTGATAGGACCTGTTGCCATTATCTTGGTTTTCTTGATATTGAGTCTCAAGCCAGCTTTTGCACTTTCTTCATTCAACCTAATCAGGACCTTTTTAAAGTCCTCCTCACTTTCTGCCATTAGGGTCGTATCATCTGCATATCTCAAGTTGTTGATGTTTCTCCCAGCAATTTTGATCCCAAATTGTGATTCCTCCATCCCTGCATTGCGCATTATGTGCTCTGTGTATAAGTTGAATAAGCAGGGTGACAAAATGCAGCCTTGTCTTACTCCTTTTCCTATTCCAAACCACTCTGTCATTCCGTATTCAGTCCTAACTGTTGCTTCTTGATTCATGTACAGGTTTCTCATGTTACAGCTATTACTTTGAATTTTAGAATTGCCTTTATTTTACCCAGTATAATTGTTTAGCCATATTTGGGGAGGCATGTTGCATAAAGCAAACCTCCAAATTTTCCCTAATAAGAAGTATTTTGTGCACTGTAAACAAAACTTAGTTCAAATTAAAATCAACAACAACAATGTGGTGAACATGGACTGAGCTTAGAATTTTTGATGACATCCCACATTCTTTGCCTGTCCTGAAGCAATCCTTCCCTCTCTATACATAATTCCCTTTGTCCCTAAGATAAATATTGGTAGAGTATTGTGTTTCAAAGACAAAGGGCGATTCCTTTATTAACTGTTGAAATCTGCAGAGCTGGGATGTCAAGGTTCAAGCAAATGAACATAACTCCGAACTGCAATATAACTTGCTCCTTCGGGCAAAGAAGGAAATCAACTGTGAGACACAGATCAAACAGTAACAAAGCCATTGTTCTGACACTAAAGGCTATAACATGGCCTCTTTGTTCCACATTTGTTCCATGCAGTTCTCAAGTTGAATTTGTTCTGGTTTTATTCAAATGGCATTCTGTGAACTTACCCAATGAATGTGAACACAATGATAGTGCAGAAGGCAATGGACACATTTGTTCCTGTTTTTCCTTGCTTTCTGCTTGGGAGCACAAGGAAGTATCAACATAAACATTCAGTCTTTATTAAGGACAGCACGTTTTGTCACAAAGTACAACATCAGCATGCCATTTATTGGAAAACAAGAGCAATGAAAGATACAAGTTGATTTACAACAACAACAACAAAATAACCTGGACAGGGCACTTGTGACATAGTCATCAAAGCATTTCAGTTCTATGATGCTGTTGCAGGAGATTTGGAAGTGAAAAGGACAAAACACACCAATTACATTTGAATGGTGAAATCCTGTTGCCTAACATATCAAGTCAAATTAGAGTAGGTCCATTTGAACCTATGGAACTTATGAAGGAGCCGACTCTCTAGATCTGTGGTTCCTAATGTGGGGCACATGACACACATGGGGGCAATTATATTTTTCAGGAGGGCACAATTTGAGAATGTGTTAGACCAAGTTAATGGCCTTTTAGGTTTCCTCCACATGAATAGGCATTCACTTTTTGAATAATAAGAATTATATGTCACAGAGGGAGGCAACAGGATTTTAGAGATGCTTAGGCCAAAAAAAAAAAAGTTTGGAAACCACTATTCTAAATCTTCACTGACTCAATGGACCTACTCTAATGTGACTTTTAATGCAAGGCAAAAGAATTTCCACCAGAGAAGCTTTAAATTGTGTGGATTGTATAGGTATGTTTCTATGTGCATGTGTAATGTATGCATAAAAACCAGATGTCATCCCTTTAAATAGAAGCAAAGATTTGTTCCATAAGTATTCAATTGAGTTGTTTTGGTCTTTGGATGATTTCTGGGTTTTCTTATTTGGTGTTTGTTTGAAAGTACTGAGATATTTTAAATTTTTGTGTCACTTGGTTCGGTTAAAATACTCTTTTTCTGCTAGTGGGAATACAATTTTATTTATTTATTTATTTATTTATTTATTTATTTATTTATTTATTTATTTATTTATTTATTTAGGGTTATATACTGCCCTACTTGATGTAACTTACTCAGGACGGTTTAAAATATGATACGATACGATACAATATAATAATAGGTCATAACAATACTAAGATAGAACACCACACAGCAAAAGAGCAATAATGTGGCAATACAATCGAGCAATAATATAACAATAATATAACAGTACAATCCAACAATACAATGTAGAGATACAATCCAATACTGTATAGCAATCCAATACTGTATAGTAATACAATGAAAAAATACAATCCAGCAATACAATGTAACAATATAGTCAGATATCATAGATGCAGTGTCCTGTATTGTCAAGGCTATTAAAAAACCACACACAAGTTCCAAGTCACATCTTCCATATTCCATAGTCCTCTACTGTTGGGATTGTTACTCTACAACAGGGGTGCCCAAACTTTTTGGGCCATGTGCCGGTCATGTGGTTGAGCATGCTGGTCACGTGGTTCCTCCGACCTGGAAATGGAAGTAAAATGTGCATGTGCATGTGTAGAATGCACCCACACATGCGCAGAACACTGCCGTAAATGACCCACGGCTGTTGTAAACGTGTTTTACAGGGGTTTTTTTACAGTTCAATTTTGGAAGTCTGTTGTTCATAGGTTCACCACATGTCAGCAGTGCCTTGATGACACATATAATAACAAGGATTACATTGGCCATGTTACTGGGGTGAACCTTAATCAACAATTGCTGGTTATCTATGTGTGACAAATAGTTTAGAGACTCTTTGATGAGTTTCAGAAGCAGAAACTTTAGAGCAGGGATGTGAATCTTACAGCTTCATGATCTTGATATCAAACCTTGGGAAAAATCCTCTCCACAGTGAGATTTCTCTGCATAAAATATTTTCCCTTCCTCTAAAAGAGATTTCAAGGAAAGATCACAAGATAAACAAGCTACACAAATGTTCAACAGTTCCTTCACAAAATGACATCTTTCTCGTATGGATTCAAGGGCAATAAGCTGTGTAGAATTTGACACTTTTTTTGCACAAACATACAGGTGAAAAATGAACATTTTTAAACAGGAGAGAATGTTCTCTTGTATTATGGAAAGTTGGGAAATTTGCTGATCTGGAGAAAACAGGGAATCTCAACATGCAGAGACTCAGAAAATTGTGAAGAAAGAGAAATTCTAAAGGTACTCAGCACACCTCTACTTTAGAATCCTGCTGATGGATGATATTCCACTGGTAGAGAAACACCCACTGGAAACAATTCTTCTCCTTAAAAAACTAACATTATTTTAAAAAATATTTCAAATAATTAGACAGTTCCAAAATTAAAATATGTAGTTGGGGAAAAAATACCAGACTGTCACATGCTATTGAAATTCATGTTTATATGTTCAGCAATAGACTGTTCAGGCTTGAAGTACAAGCAAGGATTTTGTGTTCTTACATGTTGTCAAGTCACTTCAAATTTATGGTGAACATGTGAATTAAACACTTCCAAAAGACCTATAATCAACAATCTTGGCTCAGACCTTGCAAACATAAGGGTGTGACTTCTGGGGTTTTTTTTTGGTCAGTCCTCCTCCTCCTCCTCCTCCTCCTCCTCCTCCTCCTCCTCCTCCTCCTCCTCCTCCTCCTCCTTCTTCTTCTTCTTCTTCTTCTTCTTCTTCTTCTTCTTCTTCTTCTTCTTCTTCTTCTTCTTATTATTATTATTATTATTATTATTATTATTATTATTATTATTATTATTATTATTATTATTATTATTATTATTTCAATTTATATGCCACCCTACTTGGTGAAAACCAACTCAGGGTGGCTCACAACATACAATCAAATACAATATAACAGTTCAATAATAATATCATAGTATCATAAAATACAGTACAACAAAATAAATATAAACGCAATATAATCAGAATACAATCCATAAACAATACTCAGTACAGAATAAAGAATAAACAATATACTCACAATACAATCAATACCCAATACAAAAATTATACAGTAATCGACTTGACAATGTATAATACAAAATACAATTCCAATGTTAATCTACATCCTCTCTACCACAACCGCAATTAAGTCCTGGTGCGGCTGTGCGGCTATATTTGGCCTTTATCCTTTCTTACTTTCTCCCACTTTCCCCAGTCTTTTTAAACAAAGTTCCTCTGGCATAACACAAATGGGAGGTAGAACTAAAGAAATTGCTGTAGATGTCATATGTCATATATGGAGCAGCTCAAGTCAGTACATAATGTTACATCAGGTAAGTCCAGAAGGCTTTCTCTGATCCAACGTATAACCAGATTGCTTTTACATGTTGTCAGACTGCTAGTGGTACTTAAAAGGGAAATCATCCACCATGCTTGCATGAAGCACAGAGTACAATTATTGTCTGCTGCCTAGATAGCTCAGTAACTTAGGTACCTGGCTGGGAGAGGTCAAGAATTTGAACTCCCATCGCGCCTCCAGAAAGGGTTACTCTTTGGGAACCTGCATTACTGCAAAGTGTCCCTACAAGGAAGTGTCCCTCCCTACAAGGAAGAACTTCTCTAGTAAAGTACTTCTAGGTATTTATTATTTAGGAAACATTAGCAAGGAATTGCAATAAGAACTATTAGCTTAGCATGTGAATATTATTATTGTTATTGATTCTCTGCTGCAAGTTAGTTTTCGGAACATGCTCAATAAATGGCTTGTGGAAGTGTTTCTGCATTTCAGCCTAGATGAGAAAGTGTTCCAGTGGAGTTACACACACATACAGGATTTGTAGACCAGTTTTTAAACAACTGGAGGGCACAGGTATAAGAATGCAGATCCATCTTCTCCTAGGATACAACCTGAAGATCTAGATTGTTGATTTTTTCCCTTAGTGGTTAAGATGCTAAACTTGACAACTGGAAGGTCAGAAGTTTGAGACCAAAGTACTGTGCAATGTAGTGAGCTCCTGTTATCTGTCTCAGCTCCTGCCAACCTAGCAGTTCAAAAGCAAGAAATTGCAAGGAAATAAAGATGTGCTACTTTGGTGGAGAAAGTAACAACATTCCATGAGCTCTGGTGTCTAATCATGCTTGCCACTTGATCATGGAAATATTTGCAGATGCAGATAGCACTGGCTCTTTGGCTGTAGACAGAGACGAGAACTGCCCCTCAGATATGGAGGCAGCAAGGGAGACCTTTACTATTTTGTTTCATGTTGACTAAGGCTAGTTTAATGCAACCCTTGGTGGAAGTTCAGCTATCATTACAAACTGAATTTATCTACTCTCATTCTGCAGTACATACCAGGAGACTAGGAGGTTCCAAGTATCTCTCTTGGTCCAAGTCAATGATAAGGAAACTTGTTCCACTAGAAACTGATGACTTATCACAGCAGGGCCATCTTAAGACAGTTTTCTGCCTGCTGTGGAGTAGAAAAGAGCACCCAATACCCACTGAAGACAAAGTAACATAACATGACATGAGAATCCCCCCCCCATCCCCCCCCCAAACTATTTCTTTCCATCCCTGGCAATAAATATGCAACAATAAATTAAACAATCAGTCATTTGCTGCCCTTTCACAAAACTCCAAATCTATTGCCCGGGGAAGCTGCTTCATGTAGTAGTGGTAGTGGTAGTGGTAGTGGTAGTGGTAGTGGTAGTGGTAGTGGTAGTGGTAGTGGTAGTGGTAGTGGTAGTGGTAGTGGTAGTGGTAGTAAATTAGTTAGTTAAAATGCCTATGTAGGTGGTTTGGGGTAGAGGATGAGATTGTTAGGAAACTAGCTGAGTGGCAACTACAGCGTTTACATGTGTAAGTCATATATAGAGACTTATTTTCAGTGGTGGGCTTCAAAAAATTTTACTACCACACTGTGGGCATAGTATGGTGTGCATGGTCAGGGGGAAAGCCCTGTGTTGCAGCCAAATTAGGAGTACTTTATTTCAAAACTTGGATGGGCGGGGCCAGCCAGAATTTCTGCTACCGGTTCTGGCGAACTGGTGAGAACCTGTTGATGCCCACCCATGCTTATTTTGCTTTAGGAATGTAGCAGATTGATATCTGTACAGTTGATAAAAACACAAAAGCTGCCAGGCCAAAGTATCTATTTCATCTGTTTCTATGAAACATGCAGAAGGGCATTAAATCGGCAGAATGAAAAGCAAGCAAACAGAGAAGAAACATAAAAATGAGCTGGCTACTCTGAGGCACAGTTACAGTAATTATTTCAATCTTTTGCTTACGGGGGTACCAACTGTTTACAATTTACTGTTTGGCAAAGCCAGATATTCTCATTTTCCCTCTTGGTTCATGAGTCAAAAACATATGCTACCTTTCGTAATGAACTCATTTAAGATTTGAAGCTATCCATATTCATGTCACAAGAAATGTTTACGCAAGAGCAAAATGCTTCAATATATAAATAAATCAGAAACATCTCAAAGTTTATATTTCCTTGTGCTTCTTTCGCATAGTAAAATAGAAGAAATGGAGTTTAATTAAAAATAAACAAACAAAAAACCCTTTTCAAGGATCACTACACTTGTGAAGTAATGCAAGAATAATATGTATTTTCCCATACTCCAAAGATTTATTGCCTATCAATAGATACAAGGAAAATCTAATATAATCATATACTGTACACACCTTGCATGTATTTCCATCTACTCTGCATAAATTATATATTCATTTCCTTAATTATACTTATTTCTAGCTTTAACACAAGCTGCTATTAACTCCTGGGTGTCTATCCAAATGCTATATTATGTATATGTGCAAAGAATATATGAAAGCTTGTTCCCAGTGGCATTTATTTATTTATTTAGGAGATGCCTCAGTTTTCAACTTAACCTAGGGTTGCCAATGTTCAACCCTTCCCAAAGGAAGGTATAAAAGGGACAGAGGCAGCAAGCCAAGGGTCAAGAAGAAGCAGGTGCAGTAGAGAAGAAAAATGAAAAAGAAGGTGGTTTCAGTAGAATGGCAGGGCACCAAGCTCATGGTCTCTGCTTTCATTTGCTTCTTGGTCTCTCAGGAGCAGCCTGCTCTATTTTTCACTTAAAATCTTGGCAGAGGAAGACAGAAGTCTACCCTGGAACTCAGAAAGTAGAAACATGGACCAAGGAGATCCCACGAGAGTCCAGGTATCTGAGAGGACTCTTATGCATTCATGCTGCTGGCACAGGCAAAGAGTTGAAGAGCTTGTACAGATGGACAAGACATTAGAAAGGAAGAACTGATTCTCTACAAGCCTTCTTTTTGAACTGTGTTGGATGTTAGGGATGGTGAGTTAGGCCTTTTTTTTGTCCCTCCAAGAACCTGGATTTGAGCAATTCCCCTTACTTTCCTTGTTGTGATCATTAGGATTATGAATAGAGAAAGATTGAAGTTGAGATGGTCAAACCAATGTGAGTGCAGTATATATGTTTCTTTGTTAAGCTATAAAATGTGCCTCACTTTCCTTGGACAGAATAGGTAACAGAAGGGTATCTTCTGTGGTTCTCATCGCCACTGAAAAGCTGTACCCATCCACAGCTGTCTTTCTTCCACAACTAAGATTCAAGGCAGCTTACAATACAGTTTAACAAACAAAAGGAAACAAAAAATGTGATATAGTTGCAATTATCAATTTAGAATTAAATTCATTATTAATAAAATACAACTAAATTTAAAACACTAAGTTTCTTGATTGAAACACTAACATTTGTTTGTCTTTAAAAAGAGAAAACTTGTACATCAGCTAAATTCTTGTGGTTAGAGGGACTTAATTGACAAAGGCCTGCTGGAAGGATTTCTAGGAACGTGAACTTCAAGAAGCCTATTTTCCTTAAAAAATATTATCCATTTTCCTCAAACTTGACTAAGACTGTACAGCCCTTCAAACAGAGCACATCTTCAAAAAAGCATCTGTGTTCTCTATTGTAGGATCCATGTAATTCTTTGCAGACTCAAATGGTGCCAACATTGCCTTTATTTCAATAACAAGTTAAAATTTTGGTAATTTGTTACCTACTAGGTTGAGATTATGGCTTAGTCTCTCTGCAATTTTTCAGTTTTCTGGCTTCTATTTCATTTAAAGTGTTGAAATGTTTTATGTGGCTTTTCAGGTGTTTTAAATTTGTGCCCCATTTTTACTACAGAACAAGTAAGAAATGCTGCAACAAATAAACAACTGCTACTTGATCATTAAGCAATAAGCTCAAAGTTAGTCAAGTAGTCAAATGCTTATGATTTTCCTTAAGGATGAAGTTGTTGATATTTTCTTGTGATTAAAGAGAGTTTATGGCTAAGGGGTGCATCTGTTGTGTTCCTTTCCCTTATTATTTCAATTATTTGTACAATCTACTCATTCATTTGTCAGCCAAAACCTCACTCTCTTATTCCCACCCTCAAAGCATGCACTGTGAACTCTCTAATATTCTAAGTGCCCTGGCTATAACATCGTATACCAGGCTGTGGACATGCAGAATGTCTTTCGGATTGTAGAAAGGATGAGAAGAAATGCTGATACTATATTTATATATATATAACACATATAACAATGCAGTAATTCTACTGTCTAGAAAGCAAAGTCTAAGAAAGACAAATACCCATGACTTTTTTTAAACAACTGTTATATCAAACATCTGGGGATTAAAAATGTAGCAACAGGTGATTAAACCCTTACTAATATCAACCCTGCTGAATGATCACTTTGTAGCCTAAATACAGGAAAGGTCTCCTGTGACTTTAAGAGTAGAACAGTAGTGAGAATTTCAGCAGTTTTTAAAATGTCTGCAGCCATTAACACAGTAAAAGCTACTATTGCTGATGGAAACGATCTCTATGCAACTGTCAAAGAACTCTGTCTCCTATTGAGTCTAGCCAACCCACAGCAAAATACATTCCCTGTACATTAAAGCCTTTCAGGGTAGCTGTAATGATGAAAACAGAACTAGGATATAATACAGAATGATTCCAATGTGAAAGATAATGGTTTTTTTTAATGTTTCCTGTTGAGAAAATAAACCCTATTCCATTTTCCCCCAACCTTCCTACTTCTTGATCTTCTATATTGGTGTTGATGAGTAAAACTGGTGAGATCTGGGATTTAGGAAAATCTCTGTGTAAATCAATATTAAAAGCAACAACTTGCTGAAAGTGTTCAGGTGAAATGTTGCTGTCAGCATGGTTGTTAATGCACATCATATGCCTTGGGCTCATCTGTCCTCACTGGATTTATGGACTTTACTCAGACTGTTCTGTTAAAGGCAAGGGAACTACAGGGCAGGGGCAGAACTATTCCAGTGCTGAACAGCAGAAACATTGGCCACTTGTTTTAAATTTTCAATTGACAGACTCTCCTTTGCTTTGACGGGTGCAATTCAAGAAGCATGCGGCTGGTGAGAATGGAATGCATGTGGTTGAAATGACTGCATTCCTGTCTATGAGTCATTCCATGACCCGAAGCAAACAGGGCAGCAAAAGTCTTTTACAAACACCCAGCAAAAGAATATTGGTCAATAACCAATATTAAGGATACTTGAAAGATGCCTTATGTTGCACATACACATTATTATTATTATTATTATTATTATTATTATTATTATTATTATTATTATTATTATTATTATTATTATTATTATTATTATTATTATTATTATTAATAATAATAATAATAATAATAATAATAATAATAATAATAATAATAATAATAATAATAATAATAAAGCAGTGGCAGATTTTACTTTCCTAGGATCAAAGCTCACTGCAGATGGTGATTACAGCCATGAAATAAAAAGGCGACTGATTCTTGGGAGGCAAGTGATGAGAAACCTGGGGAACACAGTGAAAAGTAGAGATATCACATTGCAAACAAAAATTCGTATAGTCAAAGCAATGGTATTCCCGGTGGTAATGTATGGTTGTGAGATCCGGACCATTAGGAAAGCTGAGCAGAGAAGAATAGATGCCTTTGAGATGTGGTGTTAGAGGAGAGTTTTGAGAGTACCCTTGACAACAAGAAGAACAAATAGGTTGATCTTAGAAGAAATCAACCCTGACTGCTCCTTAGAAGGTCAAATAGTAAAGATGAAGCTAAAGTACTTTGGACATCAAAAGAGAAGACAGGATTCACTTGAGAAGGCCTTGATGCTTGGAAAGTTGGAGGGCAAAAGAAAAAGGGGGCGGTCAAAAATGAGATGACACAATGGGCACAGAACTGAGCGAGTTGAGGAGGATGGTGGAGGACAGAAGTGCCTGGCAGACAGTGGTCCATGGGGTCACAAAGGGTCAGAATCGACTGTGCGACTGAACAACAACAGAACCATTGAGTCACTTCTGATTTATGACAACCTATATCAGAGTTTTCTAGGTACAGAATATACAGAAGTTGTTTACCATTCCCTTTTTCTAGGAGTGTTCTTTGGCAACTAATAACTACACAGCCTGGCTCTTCTCCCAGGAGGTACAGGAGGGAACCAAACTCCCAACCTCTGGCTCCTTGGCCAGATACCTAAACCATGGAGCTATCCAGTCAGCTTTAATATAATGTAATATAATGAATTGTATTATAATTGTATTATAATTTTAATATAATAAGGATCTAATCTGGTCAGGTTATCCTTCTATGTTAATAGAGTAGACCATACTGCCAGTGACTCAAAACCGAATGTCAGGCAGTGGTTAACTAACCTGACAACCCTGAAGACTAACAGCCTTGGCTGGAGAAGATCACAGGGAAGGATGATGGTCCCCAAGTGGACTGAATCCCACTTGAATCCATCTTGATAATGGGCAGCAGCTTCATTAATACTGGCCTGGGGCTGATTGAGGACTTTGTGTGCCAAAAGCGCTCAGGACCAGAAAGTGACTTGTGGAACTGGATCAGTGGTATGGGGGTCATCCTGTGATGCGGAAGGCAGATGAAAAGCCACTCCATTATATTCTCAGGACAGTCTTCATGGCTGACCACCATGATGATCACCTATATTCAGATTCAGATATGGCAGAAGAACAAGAAGATTAACATACATGTCTATACTGTGTTTAAAGAACAATGGTCTACAAAGAAAGGTACAGGAGAGAGACAACATATCTAAATTCCTTCACAAAGTATAAAGCTTGTGCAAAACAAAACTCTTGGAATTTCTGATTTACAGTCATCAATGGAAGGCACACATATTTGGATTATCACACCTCACCTTGAATTTGGGTTGTGTCAAATGAGAAAGATTCCAAATAGTTTGTTCGTTTGGTTTATTCCTTTTTTTGAAGTGCCAAATTGGAGTTCAGACCAAATCTTGTGACTGGATTTAGAAAGAGAGAGATCATACTAGATCTATGTGTTATATTCTATGGGTGTCAAATGTAGCAAAATAACAAGCCATTTGACATCTTTAAAACTAAGATATGTATTGAAGTAAAACATGGGCACAGCCCACTTCATCAACAATGTGGAGTGCAGTTTTAGGGCAAATACATACACAATATGTATGGCTAGAAATGGGATCTATACAGGGGAGTGAGAATGAATTTTATACTGAATTAACTGTGATGATTACATTAACATAAATATCATGGGATCATATCACATGATAATAAGAATTTATCATAGTGATGGAACTATTTAATAAAGCAATTAACTCCCAGTTTCTACTTTGAAAGTAGGGAGCATAGAAGGAGCTTCCCAGAAGAATATTATAACTGTTGGAACAAGGAAACAAATTCCAAAAATATGGTGGAAGATGAAAGAAATCACTGTAACTGAAATCAGGCAATGAACCATCAGATCCCAAAAGCAATCTTCCTACTTATGCAACTATACAAAATGTTCGAACAAATGATATTAAATTGGCTAGCTCCAATTACTGATCAAAAAACTCTACCTTCTTACTAAAGATGGTAACTGCTGTAATTCAAAACTGAAGCTTCTTTGTTGAATTTCAAAGAAGGCACAGTTGCTGGAGAAATAAAAGCACTTCCTTCCACAGGGTAGTGTCCCCAACACCATTATTTTTTAAACATTTTATTTAGTTGATACATTTATATACTGTGCATTTAGTGAAAAACTCACCTTTATGAGCAGTTTGCATAGCTAAAATAACTATAGAAAAACACACTGTCCCAACTGGTGGAAACTTTAGTGTCACTAAAAATCTAAACTTTTAGAACTTCGGGTCCAATAACAAAAGAAAAAACTTGAAGAAAATTCCTCATTGAGGGGAGATATGTTCTTATAATAACTTCCTTCATTATTCTGTTTTTAGAGATTTTTTTTAAAAAAGATACTCATGGAGGGTGCCTTACACAACTCAACAGATTGACTGTTCCACAGGGTGGAATCCACACCACTTTGGTCAGTTATTTACCCAAACAACTGATCAAAATTCCCATATACCAAGAGTTTCATCTATGCTGAAAAACCTTGCCTTCACAGTCCAGAGAGAAACCTTTGAGTCAATTGAGCACCTGATAACTTCTCCATTAGAAGATTTTTCCTTATATTATAAAAAAATATATAGCTGAAATCAAATCCTTGAAAAACACACACCTATGCCTTTCACTTAAAGAACAGAAGCAGAAAGGAAATCTTGAGTTAGCTGGAAAGGCAAGATTTTGGAACATTGCCCTACCCTAATGTACTTGGGTATTATTCTGGATTGAGCCCAGACCAAGAAAAAATATTGTCTAAACATGAAACAGAAAGCCTCCACCAAAAATAACATAAATTACTTAGAAAAATGGCTGAGTCAGACTTGGGAGCACCCAAAAATGGCTTTGGCCCTGTGCTACTCCACAGCAGAATACACTTGCACTGTGTGGTATAAATCAGCATATGTCAAGGAAATGGATGTACCTGTTCATGACTTATGCAGGATTATTACTGAAACCTAACACTGTTGAAAAAGTATTTTGTTTGTATTGCCTTTCCAGAATTATATTAGGAGTTGCTAGCAAATGACAAATGAAATAAGGCAAAACACCTACTTCATGGACATCAACCCACTGGTGTGCTGACTTTGGCTTCTTGGAACTGAAGTCCAAGAACACCTTGGGACTCAAGGTTGAGAAATTCTGAACTAGACAATGTCTACAATTGAGGAAAGGTTTTCTGCACATCTCTCAAGCTCTAAATATTAAACCAGAAGAGACTTAAGTTAATCTTATGGAGAGCAGAAACACACCTTGTTAAAAGGATGAGTGCCAAAGACTGACTCCTACATGGATGAGATTCTGGACCATCTGGAAGACATTTAGTAGACTCTGAAGTGAAGGAGGAAGATTTCTTTAAAAAAAATCAAGTAAAACGAGGCTGCTTGGATATAGTAATTTTTTTCCTGTGCACGTGGGGAAATTTAATTAATGCAGCATTTATATACATATAACACATGCTGTACCACATTTTCAAATGAAGATCTAGAAAATGGCTGAGATAATGTAATTGAAATAGCTTGTTTGAGGTCAAAAATAGTCTAATATTTTAACATTTTAATTCGTTTGGAATTTTATCTATATTTCATATAAATCCATAATTTTAAATTGTGCAATGCTATGATATGAATAAAGAAATTCTTTGATGGTAACTTCAAATGTGATTTTATATACACCCATATCAACAACTTGGAAAGGCTGGTTTTGTGAATTACAGCTCCCAGAATCCCTAAGACAGTAGGACCATTACTCTAGTGATTTGGAGAATTCTGGGAATTTCAATTCCAAAGAATAAGATTCCCAAGTTCTGGTCAGCATTTATGCTGAAAACATGGTACTATAGAAGTCCTTGGACTTCAATTATCAGAAGCCCTAGTCAGCACTCCTAGTCAAGAACACCTGGATTGTCAAAGTTTGCCATCACTGTATTATAGGATACAGCACAAGGAAATGGAATGTTGAGTATTGGTAGATAGCCATAGAAAAGTGCAGGACAATTGATCTACAGTACAGGGTAATTATGGCAATTAAGTGGTTAAGAAGCTTGCCTTGTTAGCTGGAAGGCCAGCAAGTCGGCAGTTCGAGACTTGGGTACTGCATGACAGTTTGAATGCCTATCTCTGTCCCAGCTCTTAGGGACATGAAAGGCACCTCATTCAGGCATCCCCTGAACTGAGTTTCTCCAGCAAAAATCTTTTCAACCCAGAATAATTTCTGATACAAAATTATTTTATTTTGGCAATTGAACTAATGAACTTTAAAAAAAAACTGTTCAAAGATGCTCAGATTGGCGAAATCCAGTACTCCAAGTACAGTTGTACCTCGCTTAAAGAGCATAATGCGTTCCACAGGATTGCTCTTTAAGTGAGTTTGCTCTTTAAGCGAAACACCATTGTAAATTACCAATTGTGGGGGGGGGGGACTTCAAACCCTGATTTATTTGTTAAGCGAGTTTTAGGTTGGTTTTATTTGTTAAGCGAAGTGAACATTCAGAGAAAATTCTGCTCTTTAAACGAGTTACTCTTTAAGCGAGGCGCTCTTTATGCGAGGTTTGACTGTAGAAACTACACACACACACACACACACACACACACAAGAATCCTCTTTTATGATGAGCTGACCATCTTCGCAATAAGGAATGTTGTCTAATTATGCTTCCCTTAGATGTATGATGGACCCTAAACAGGAGGCACCCAAGTAATGCTACCCCAGCTCTTAGAATTTGAGTGTGGGGAAGAAGCAATAGATATTTTAACCTTATCACAATTTTAATAAAGTATTTCTGTTTAATTTTATTGAAAGTCATATAATTAGAATTTTGACTGCTATGGCGGAGAGCTTAAAAATGAACTTTTTTCAGAAGCTATGGATATGTCAAGTCTGTCATGTTTAGTCAATATGATCCTTTCAAAGTGTTGAGCTGTCAGGAAGGGCAACAGTGAATGTGTCTTAAGCTGTTCACTTTTGAAGGGATGTTAAAAATGGACTCAGGATAAAGAAATAGTTTTTGATCTATCATGGTTACAGCTAAATAACCAGTGTATGTGTTTTTTAAATGCATTAAGCAAGCACAGAGGACCACAAAAGCAAAAATACACAGCATCATAGCAAAATCCATTGTCAAAAATGCTTGGAGCAGCTTATGCTTCCTTAGAATTCAGAAATGAGATAGATTTTTAGGCTGCCATTTTCTCTACTTAAACCAGGGGTGCCCGAACTATGGCCCACAGGCCGGATCCAGCCCCTGACACCAATTCATCAAGTCCATGCTGTTCCTGGAAGTGGAAGTAAAATGCACCCGCATGGGCACATTTTAGTTCTGCTTCTGGGAGTGGTGCGGGCTGCACTGGCTGGATGACTTGGCATCAGCGGCTTGATCTGGCCCACAGGCCATAGTTTGGGCCCCCCTGATATAGATCAAGGTTGAAGACTGTATACTGCATGTGTCCTCCCAGTTCTGATGTTCCTTTGGCAAACTTAAGGTGATGCAGAGTGGCCTGAAGAAGTAAAATCTCCCGTGACCTTCATCAGGTCATGTTCTCATACTGGCACACATGCAATTGTATCTAGGCTGCTGGGATCCGCTTAATTGAGATGCTGTGCATGTGAACAAACCTCCTAATTTTTTTGGTAACTCACTGAAACTTGTTTCCTCTCCACACCTCCCACCAGTGTGATTTATTTAAATAGGGCCCACCCAGATTCAACCAAATTCCAGTGGACAGCCAGAATAGGATAGATGAAAACCCTCCCATCAATTCAGTGATGAGACAAAAATTCCTATCTGGTGTCGAAGTGACTAGCTAGTCTCACAGGGTGAGACACTTCCAGGGTGGAATCAGCCGAAAATGGCTAGGCTTCCACCTTGCCTACCAGATGGCAAGAGCCTATTGTCTCTCACCAGGGGCATGACTGACCCAGCTGTAAAAAAGAGGAGAAAAGATTCCCCCATCCAAGCAGTGCTGCGCTAGGTGGGCATTTTCCGTGTTCCTACTGTCAATGCGAAATTTGTAGATGTGAAAGCATCCAGTAGCTCACTTTAGCTCCTTGCATATTCTGTTTTAAAGACTGAGGTGGCTTAGTGGTTAAGACACTGAGCTTGATGATCAGCAGTATGAGACCTGAGCAACAGAGTGAGCTCCCGTCTCTGTCCCAGCTTCTGCTAACTTGGTAGTTCAAAATCAAGAAATTGTGAGTGGATAAATCGGTACTGCCTTAGTGGGAAAGATAACAGCTCTATGTGTGCTCTGGCATCTAGTAATGCCTTCCACATGACCACAGAACATCTGCAGATGCATACTCCACTGCCTCTTTGGCTGTAAACAGAGATGTGCACTGCCCCCTAGGCTACCTTTCAAGCAAGAAAGTCCTTTACCTTTACTATATACTGTTTTACAGCAAAGGTGTGGAGATTCTTAGTGTTATAAATAGAGTGGCAATGTAGGTAGTTGTCTATGGTGAGTTCTAAGAAGTTTGAAATGATGCATATATTGACTACTCATCTTACTGTTGTCTAGGCTGTATGGCATTAACTATGTGGGGTCCATAGCACTGTATTTCAACAAAATATTTCCAAACTTTAGTTCTAAGTGGACCTGAGGGATCAATCTATCAATTGTCCACTTTTTCCTAGATGACAATGAAAGGACTATAATTTATTTAGGATGCAAACAGTGCTAATTGTCATAGAAAGAAAATGTTCAGTCCTTTGTCCCTGGAGGAATATGGTAAGAAAGCTGAACATGTGTTGCTCCCAATGTCACTGTCTTCCATTGGCTATATTGTTTGAGATTATAGAAGCTGAATCGGAATGGTTGAAATTTACCCTTTTGTAAATTATAAGGTGGGTGTACAAATGACTCTAGCTATTACGTCCACACTTTATATCACTAGCACTGCAATTCTTGTTGCAGTATTGTTATGGCAATGTATTATATGGAATTTTCATTACACAATATAGATTGATACATATATCCTAATGAAAATTTGATTCAGTGAGAATTTTCATTGAGCAATTGCTAAAGGTGAGAGCTGAGAGTTCAGGCTTATCATTGTTTTAATTACAATTCCCTATTAAAAACTTAAAAAAAGACAAACTATTTGTTTTTATTCTCATTTTCCAGTTTTCCACTACCACTGAATATAATCTGTTAAAATACATGTGCAATCTTAATTGTCTGACTTTGTTTATCCCATGGAGAAAGCAATATAGCACTTACAGTAATTAAGATTTTTTCCCTGGTATTCTCATTTCTTTAATGATATCTTATTGATGGCTGTGCAGTAATTACTGCCCACCAAGGTACACGCTCTGAAGCAAACTAATGGCCAATGACCAGTAATGATTACATCAGTAATTATCTGCTATGAAATATAAGCAAACAGAAAAAGTCTGAAATTAGAACCAGTGTGTCTGAAGCTAAAATTACTCATCTTATTAAACAATACTAAAATTATATTCGCAATTCATCAGAAAAATAAGCTGCAAACTGTTTTCCCCAGCCGAATACTAATGTTTCAGTTGCTTTTCATCCCCCCCACCAAAATATTTTTCAAACCACCACCTAAGGAACAACTGAAAACAATGACTACAATTTTTCAGCAGTGATGTTCTTAATTATAGAGCAATTCTGGTATAGACTTCAAAAGAAACCTTTAAATACTTTTGCCTTAAAATAAACATTTTGTTGACTTATTAATACATCTTATGTGAACATATAATTAAATTTCTTTCCTTAATCCAAGTAACATGGAAAAGCTGTCTCAAGAGAAGAACAATACTGCAATTAAGTACTTGTGAATAGAATCCTTTGAGAAGAAGCTACATTTTTTGCCTAAGAGAATTGTGGCTTCTAGCTCTCAAGAAATTACTGTATACATAAATTTATATGTACACCTTGAAGTTCCATGGACTACTTCTCTACCTGTACCTCATTGTAATTCTTAGAGGTTTATTTTCAACCTTGCACACTACCTGTAGTGGGAGCAACTGAGAGGGAATTTTCTAGGCTGGGGTGACTGTCTATCTGTCCAGCATTAACCAGTTGTTCCAGACTCTAAATTCAAAGAGAGCCCCTCCTTTCTCTGCTATACATTATTTCCATTTCCCTTTTGAGGTGTGTGTGTGTGTGTGTGTGTGTGTAATCGGTTGTTCACTGTAAAAGGTCACCCTTGCTTGAAAACCAGTATTATCTGACTCTAGGGTTTGGTGCTCATCTCCATTTACAGCTGTTACCAAAGTGTTATTTATTTATTGATTTGCAATTTCTTGCTTTTGAACTGCTAGGTTGGCAGGAGCTGGGACAGAGGTGGGAGCTCACTCCATCATGCAGCACCCTGATAGATCTGTTTGTCCAATGGTGGGCCCCTAAAATTTTTTACTACCACACTGTGGGCATGGTATGGTGTCTGTGACCAGGGGGGAAAGCCCTACATTGCACCTGAATTAGGACTACTTTATTTCAAAACTTGGCTGGGCAGAGCCAGCCAGAATTTCTGCTACCGGTTCTTGCGAACTGGTGCGAACCTGCAGATGCCCACCACTGCCTTTGTCCCATGATCAGTGGATATTTGGTGTATTGGAAGGTGCATGGGGTGGGGGAGGGTGTTAGCTTGTTAGATACTATTCATTTTGAATGTGGTGGGTATGCACAGGGGAAAAACCTTCTTGTAAGCAGCTACAGATCTCATTTTGCATCGCTTTTCAGCATCTAATTGAATGCCTGCTATATGAATGTATCATAAACATCTTTAGTCTTTCATGTGGAATTTAAGGGAGGCAGGTCACATTAGGAATATAACTTAAACTATTCCCCTTCCCCATTTTGTATTTCACTTTTTTTAAAGCCTGATATTTACTTTTATTTCTGCAGCATTTAAGATTTTTCTTTGCGCCCCACCCCTGAATAATGAGTCTGACACAAGGTTTGGATTTAAACATTAGGGTCACTTTATGAACAGGTGAATAACAATCAAGAACAGTGGCATCACACAACTGCAGTTGGCCCAAATGTAGTGCGGGACAAAGGATGAGGAAGAATGGTAACTCTACCCTTCCTTCTCTCCACAGGTGATACCCCAGCCAGGGAGTGATCTGTTCCCAGACCTAAACTCCCTGGCATCAATTTGGGCAAAAAACAGTACTGCTTGCAGACCTTCTGGCCTAGGTACACAACATCCTTCTGAGGCCACAGATGTATTCCCCAGCCGAGAGTCAACGCTTAAGGTTCTGCAATCCTGACCCCTACCTGACATTGATTGGGTCCTCACCTATACCTTTTCCCGCACTACCCGCAAAGTGACCTAAAGAGGTAACCACCAACCAATTGCCGATGAAAAAACAACCTATACTAATCAGTGTGGGATGGGCAAAAACACCACCACCCCAAGAGCCAATCAGGGATGTGGGCAAAAATACCCATCCAGCCTTCAAGCGACCAGCTAATCTCACACTGGGTGGGTGGGGCACTGCTTAGCCTGTTGCAGAAATCGAAAGGGTGAAGAAGAAGGAGTCTGCCTTAAAAGGGGGAATCTACCCCAACTCCTCCCTTTCCTACTGGTGCAAAAAGCGCATCAACGTCTAGCCTCTCTCCGGGGGAGGAGAAGGGAAAGTGTCCAGTGATGGGATGTAACAGGTTCGTACCAGTTTGCAAGAACTGGTAGTAACTTTTCCCAGTGTCCTGGAGAACCAGTAGCAGCTTTTGGGGGGAACCACTTTCGGGGCTTACCTTTTCACTGGTTCTCCCACTGCACATGCGCACCAAGCACTTGGTGTGCATGCATGCCTACAGTGCTTGGCACATATGCACAGCCTCCTTGCTGTCCTCCCAAACAGGAAGAGAAGCTGCTAGCCTGAAGCTCTGTATACCCTGCTCCCCAGGGTAAGTGACTCACCTTTGGATGTGGTGTGTCTGTGTGTATTTTAATGTGTATTTAATACCTTTACCTATATTGATGCACTACCACAGTTCCTAAAAAGGCCTGTTGGCTGGCAGGCCTGGCGGCCTGGCTTGGAGTTTTTAAGCAAAGTCTTGGAGTTACCTCATCAATAACCTATACCTGTGCTGTTCCAATTGGAGAACCCCTAAGGAGGTACAGCTGTTTTACATTTACATTAAGGCATATTATCCTAGAGAACTGGTTAGGCAAAGACTTAGTACCTAATTTCTTTAACTGTTGAAAAGTGCCAAAATGAAGCCATCTTGTGGTGAGTTCATTTTGCAGTTCCTTCCATCTGACCTAGTGTGAGAAAGATTAGCCAGAATAAGCTTTAAGCTCTGGTTTAAAAGCTCTGGTTGATTTGTGTTTGGGGTGGGTAGGTGTATTTTAATGTATTTTTCATTTTATTTATTTATTAATTTAATTAATTTAATTTATTTACGGGTTTGTGTTGTGGGTGGGTGGGTTGGTTGGTTGAGGGGTGTGTGTGTCTCGCTTAGAGACTAACTTGCTTAAAGAGCAGGATTTTCTCTGAATAGTCGCCTCATTTATCAACTAAAACCAACCAAAACCTCGCATATCAACTACTGTATATACTCAAGTATAAGTCTAGTTTTTTAGCCCCCAAAATGAGGTCCAAAAATGTGACTCAATTTATACTCAAGTCAACATAAACATTCAAAAGATAATCAAACAAACGTCTAAATTAATTAATTGTACTATATTTTCATGTATTTTAATTACTGAAACTCACTAGTAGCTGCTGCATTCTCCACACCCGATTATACTATGGTCAATCTATTTTCCTAGTTTCAGAGGTCCAGATTAGGTACCTCGACTTATATTCAGGACAACTTATATTTGAGTATATACGATAAATCAGGGTTTGCAATGCCCCCTGCCAGAAGTCACAATTGGTCAATTATAATGGTGTTTCACTTAAAGATCAAACTCACTTAAAGAGCAATCCCATGGAATGCATTATGCTCTATAAGCGAGGTATCACTGTAGTACTATTCACATATTCAGGTTCAAGGTTTTGGTGATGCCATATAAAGCCCTATATGGTTTAGGATCAGGCTATCTGTACGAGTACCTGTTCTTAAGAAATCCTACCTGAAGCAACCAATTGATGAAACTATGGATGCCCGTGCCTAAGGAAGTAAAAAACTCTATTACGAGAGGAGGTGCCTTTTCAGTAGTGGCACCCATGCTCTGCCATGATTTGCCAAGTGAAATTAAAGTTGCTCCCATCAGGCATTTCCATCTTAGACCCTTTATGCTAGATAAATGATCACGAGCTCTCTGACTCTTAATCTGTATTTTTAATCTGCTTTTAATTGGTAATTTGTAAAACCTCACTGGAATGGTGGCACCATCTATGTTTGTATATTGTTCATATTAAATTATCTGTATTTTACCCTTTAGCAGTACTGCAGTGGCTTAGTGGTTAAGACGCTGAGCTTGGAGACTGGAAGGTTGGGTTTTGATACTGAGTGCTGCACAACGGATCTTGGGAACATGAAAGGAGCCTCATTTGGGCGTCTCCTGAGTGGAGTTTCTCCAGAAAAAATCCTTTCAACCCAGAGTAATTTCTGACACTAAATTTATTTATTTATTTATTTATTTATTTATTTTACTTTTTATATTATTTGGGATTTATAGTTTTGTTTCGGATTTATAAATCGGATTTGAATGTTATTGTTTTAGCTGCCCAGAGTAGCGTTTATACTAACAGGAGTGCGAAACGAAGAAACAAACACCCTTACTGCTGAGTTTCAGATCTCTTATTCAGTCCAGTGCCATGAGAAAAGCATGCTAAAGGGGGAAATTATACTTTGAGTGGGGAGAGTTTGAAATAATTTCTCAAAATGGAACAGTATAGCTAACCTTCTTTACAAGAGTTATGCTTTAACATAGATGACTACAAGTGAGTCCCTATTCTGATACTGAATTCTACTTTGTAACGTATTAAACCAGCCATGCGTCTCCAGCTTGCTTTTGTGAAGCCAACAGGTAGGGTAGATAGATGGAGCCATTCCACTAGGTTCTGGTTGCAAACTGAAGCCTTCTCCTTTTCTCCACATAACCTCATCAAGGCCCTCCTTCTGTGTGACTGTTATTAAAAAAAACTTCATCCAATCACAAATGGCTTGATTTTTTTTTTGTCATATCTGTAATAATTTAGGACAAAGCTTAGGACCGTGATGGTGAACCTTGGCACTCCAGATGTTCTTGGACTTCAATTCCCAGAAGCCGAAGCCCGTGAGTCCACACAAATGGGTTTGCTGCGATTCATCCAGCCCGCACAGCCCTTGTCGCTACCGGAAGTGGAAGTAAAATGTGCCTGTACAAAAGCAACGAGGGCAGTGTAGCCCAGCTGAATCGCAACAAACCAATTCATGTGGACTCATGGGGGCTTGGGCTTCTAGGAATTGAAGTCCAAGAAAATCTGGAGTGCCAAGGTTCGCCATCACAGACTTGTTGAAAATTTCCCAGTATCCACTAGCCATTTATTCTGATACTGGAGTGGGGATGTCTCTCATGACTTTGGAGAGGTTGTAGGAAATGTCTTAGAAGTGGAAATAATGGCTCAGTTTACCTTGACTTAAATCTCTCTGCAAGAAACATTTTGTACTCATTGTCTCTTCTGTAAGACTCAAGAAACACAACTGAAGTCAGTTCCACAAATAGAGTTATAAATCTGAAGTAATTGAGAGCAAAATTTGAAACTGCAAAGTCAAATCTGAATCTGGTGTAATGTTTTTGTGCTTTCTAACTGGCAGCAAATTTGGCCCTATATATTTTATTCCTAATTCTCACCTTAAATCAGAGTTTCAAAAGCTCAGCTGAATAAAATATGCCTCTGTAAAGTGTGTTTTAAATTAGGAGCTGGTGAAATATTGTGCTTTTGATTCCAGGATGAAATGTATATCCCCTTGGAAATTTTTTTGTTTCCATTGGCTGTTCCCCCCGCCCACTCTCACAGGCTTCCTTTTCAAGAAATCAGGTTCCAGTGAAGAGAAAAACTGAAACAAAAAAAAATCCTCTTTTTGTTTATCTGAGAGGTGGTTTAAAAGGGCAAGCTCTATTAGGCCCAAGTATTTCTTCAGGGGGAAAAAAGAGTTTGGTTGCTTTAGGAGAGGTGGACCCCCCCCCCCCCGACATCCAACTGGTTTTAATTTTATTTGTAATGTTCATGGGAACCAGCCACACATGCTTGGCTGAACTCAGGACTTGGATTTTTGGCAGGTTTTTTTATGAGCCCGTCTTGGCAGATATTCAAGATGTCCAGATTGCTCACATTATATTTGAATAAGCACGACTCACTAGTTTAATCTGAGTTGTCTGGTGCACCTCTAATTAGTGCTAGTTAAGACAGAAAAGCATAATGGCACAAAATGTTACCATTAGATTTGTACTGTAAATCTGAAATATAAACATCTTGCTGAGTCTTTCTCAGTGAATACAATACTGTGTGCATTCATATTAGTCTTAACATGATGGACATAAGAAATGTCCTATACCTTCTAGCATGAAATCTATTCTCAATGATGTTTCACATTTTTGAAGAGTATGGCTGTTTTAATTCCACTCAAAACAGTACGTAGACATATTATTTTAGTCTTAATTAAGCTGTGTATGTGTGTGTGCACGTGTGAGACCTGCATGCATAATCTAAGTCTGCCTACCTGTTTAACATTCCATCTGATGTATATCATATGATTCAGTTTCTGTTGTCACATGACATCAAGTTGCCTAAAATTTATGCTGGCCCTATAAGTCAGGCCCCAACAAACTACACAAATCATCTGGCTTGTGCCCTTGCCCTGCCTCCATCTCTGCCACTGCCTCTGCCTCTGCCACCGCCACCGCCACCACCTCCACCTCCTCAGTCCTTGTCCCCTCTGCTTGGCTTGTTGTGTCCCTGCTGGCACTCTGTAGCAGTGTGGATGTTGTAAAGCTGATGTTGTAAAGCACTACTCATATCCTAAAAAATATTGTCTGTTGAAATACAATGTCATGGACGCCAGAGCCCACATAGTTACTGCCATACAGCCTAGGTAAAAGTAAGAGCTGTAGTCAAAATATGTACCATTTCAAACTTCTCCTTAGAACTCACCATAATCACAACCTACTCTGCAACTGTATTTCTAACACTAGGAATCTCCACACTTTTGCTGTAAAACAAAATATAGTAAAGGCAGTGGTGGGCTCAATTTTTTTACTACCACACTGTGGGCATGGTATGATGGGTGTGGCCAGGGGGAAAGCCCTACATCATTGCACCCAAATTCCAACTAATTTATTTCAACTTGGATGGGTGGGGCCAGCCAGAATTTCTGCTACTAGTTCTCGCGAACTGGTGTGAACTTATTGATGCCCACCACTGAGTAAAGGTATACGCAGTGGTGGGATGTCAAAATTTTTACTACCCCACCGTGACGTCATCACAGTGTGGGCAGAGCTAACGTCATGATGTCATGGGCGGAGCCAACATCATGACATCATGATGTTGTGGGCGGAGCCAAAGAAAAAAAAATTAAAAAAAAATTTAAAAAGAAAATAAAAGAAATATAAGCACACACACACACAGCCAGCAACTTCCCCATGGCTAATTTAGCACTGCAGTGCTTTACCAAATGGGATCTGGAATGGAATTTGTGGGTTTATCTTAGGGGTTGTGGCATCAGCAGAGATCCTTCTCACTACCTTGGTCTGCCATTTGATTTGGCAGGATCTGCTACATGTATGAGTTTTCTTTTGCTTGCAGATATCCTATGTGCTGAACTGGCAAGGGAGCTATTCTAAAGGTTTTCTATCTACCCAGGACATTCCAGCCCTGCATTACTGATTATGTAAATTATAACTTCAATTTGCATTATGTATGTATGTATGTATGTATGTATGTATGTATGTATGTATGTATGTATGTATGTATGTATGTATTTTCTCCAATTTATACTGCCACCCAACTCAAAAGACTCTGGGTGGCTCACAAAACACAAAGACTAGTCACAATTAAAAGCAATAAAAATCAATTAAGAGCACTAACAAGAATTGAAAGATTTAAAATATTAAAAATTAAAGATTAAAGATTAAAAAAAATAAAAGAGAAGGAATTTACTAAATTAGCCAGCAGGGTTACCGCATCGCTGGTGTCCCACACCTGCCCTGCCAGCCATGTATTTAGCCTTTTCCTGAAGGGCAGCAACTCTGTCTGGAGACACAACTCAATTGGCAGGAGGTTCCATAGGGTTGGAGCAGACACTGAGGAGGCATTCCTTCTAGTGCTAGAGAGATGTACCCCTCTAGCAGATGGAACAATGAGAGAGCCTCTCTGGTCTGCTCTGGTAGGATGGACATATGTTCTTGGGTGACGTGGTCTCTTAAGTATCCTGACCCACTACCATGTAGGGCTTTAAAGTTAATTACCAGCACCTTGAATTGCACCTGGAGGCATACTGGCAGCCAGTGCAGCTCCTGGAGCAGTGGTGAGGCATGGGCATAATGCCCACACCCCAACACCACCCAAGCAGCCGCATTCAGGACTAGTTGCAGCCTCTGAATGGTCATCAAGGGCAGCCCCATGTAGAGTGCATTACAATAATTAAGTCTGGAAGTGACCAGAGCGTCCATGACCATGAGCAAGGAGTCCTGTTCTAGGAGTGGGAGTAACTGTATTGTATTGTTTTGTTTGATTTGTATGCCGCCCCACTCTCATAGCGACTCTGGGTGACTTCACAGTAATCTCAATACATCAACAGTAGAGTACAATAAAAATAACAATAAAATATAACAGTTCAATAAAACATCATACAATAAAATATAGCAATAAAATAGAACAGTGCAATATCAGTACAACATCAGTACAATATACATCATACAGCAAATTATAACAAATAAGAACAAAATGCCATATTACAATACTATTCCACAGCCTTTCCACCCAAGACACAGACAAGTCTAGGGGAGGCTGCAGCAAAGTCTTACCACCCATCACCATGGTGTTTCTGCCTCCCAGAGTAGCTCCCAGCTTTTTCTCTCCTGGCCTCAGAGGGTGGGGGCTGGAATCAGCTGGGAGAAGATGTTTCTGCCTCCCAGAGTAGCTCCTGGCTATAACACGAATAGCTCCCGGTGTATGACATGAAGTTGTGCAAAAGTCCTCCTGGCCATGACTGCCAACTGCTCTTTGAGCAGGAGTCGTGAGGCCAGGAGGACCTCCAGATTATGCACCGGGTCTGTTTGGGGTAAGCTAGCCTCATCCAGAACCAAAGATAGTAGCTCCCAAGATAATGCAGGGCCCCTGACCCACAGCCACTCAGTCTTGCCAGGATTCAGCTATAGCCCATTGTCCCCCATCCAGACCTAACATCTTCCAGACACATGGATAGGACTTCAACTGTATCATTTGTATCACCACGGGCTGAGATGTATAACTGGATATCATCTGCATATTGATGATACCTCACCCCGGGGGGACTGATGATCTCACCCAGAGGTTTCATATTGGAGGGGCCTAGGGCTGGACTTCTCGCTCTCCAACCATGCCAACTGGGTCCAGCCCCTCAGAAATGGGGAAAACCAAAACCACACAATCTACCTGTCACCACCCTAGAAGTTTTTACTATCCAGGCAGGGCAAGGATCTAATGTGCAAGCAGTGGCATGAAAAGAGTCCAGGAGCCTGTCCAGTTTTTCAGGGACAACTGGATCAAACCGATCCCAAATAACATGGCTAGACTGTGATCCAGTCATCCCCAGCCCTATGTTTTCCATGCTAGGATTGAAATTCAAGCAAATCCGAGCGATTTTTTAAAAGCATCAGAAATTGTATTATTCAGGTGTGAACAGAATTGGGTGGGAAACATTTGATACAGTGCAAGCCTATCCAGGTTTTTAGTAAAATTCATTACCTGGAAATTATTGTTTATACTGAGAATGGAAAAAAGATGACATCTTTAATTTTTGGTTTACAGCATCCCCCTTCTGTTTCTCTGTCCAAAAAAGTAACAATATCGGCTTGTCTTATATGATTTCAGGGAGCTGCATTTTGTTTTGTTCTTCCTGGAGTCTTATCTCACCTTCCAATACTAATAAAATCACATCTCAATGTTCTGTCCTTTCCCATTAATTTTAGTAGTTTCTTTGCATGTCAATTAAAATTGCATCACATTACTTTGTTCCCAATCTTAAAAACAGATCTTGAGAAATGTACATGTCCCCTCATGTAACTTTTTAGTTTTGCAAAGTTTTTTCAAACTTTACTCCTATGCTTTAGTTTGTGAAGGAAGTGGTGCTACTGTTCTGAAATACATTTCCTTCTTTCTTTATTAATAAGTTTGTTGGAAAATATCATGCTTGAAAAATGTGTGTGAAAACTGTCTGTTCCACACATGGTTTTTTTTTTTGTATTGCTGTTCACACAATGAAACAGCTAGCCATCTTTGCATTAAGATGAAGCCTTACTATTTTCATCAAGACAGTCTTTGTCTTGTGTGATTACCATCTTGAGGTTGTCAGACAAACATGGATTGTTCTAGGTATGGCACTCTTATACTCTGTGTTTTTAAACAGGAGAACTTTGTTTTTAAATTTCTTAATTAGGCTTTCTGCCAACAAATGATGCAAAGCACTGGCAAAAGCCAAAAAACAAACAAACAAACTATCTACAGATTTTTTTTAAAAAAATCTGAATTAAAGATTCATCATTAAAACAATTGGACACAAACCAGTCCTCCTTAGCAAAATCCCACCTTAGATGCCAAAGTTCTAGGTGTACAAAAATTTTACTTAGCAGCAGAAGAATTACAGTGAGGGGGTCAGCCTTGCTATCACGGCTCCAAGGTATGAGAACAAGAAAGGAACCTCTCCCACAGACCTTAATAATTGTACAAAGTCATAAGGAAGAATGTGGTTTTCAAAGAGTTTGGGCATATGTTGCATATTTGTTTATATAACCAGGGCTTTGAATTGTGCCTAGTGAAGCTGGTCACAGCCAGGCAAACTGGCTCTACAAACTATCCCACGTCAATAGCCATTATGGACTGACTGGAGTTTTCTAGTCCTTTTCTAGTCCTTCTTGCATGCTGAGTTCATCACAGCAGTCTCAATGTGATGTAATTCAGCAATTCTCAAATAATGAGGTGTGTATCAATTATGACACACAGAAGTAGTCTAGAGTTTTCTTAATAATTGATCATAACTGATAACATGTATTACTACAATTTTCAACTACTAATAAGGTAAAGTTCACCCTTGTTTGAAAGCCAGTCATATTCAACTGTAAGGGGCAGTGCTCCTCTTCATTTACAGCCAAAGAGCCTGCACTGTCTGCATCTGCAGACATTTCTGTGGTCATATGTCAGACATGACTAGATGCCAGAGTGCACAGAAAGCACTTACCTTACCACCAAAGTGGTGCCTATTTATCTACTTGCAATTTCTTGCTTTTAAACTGCTAGGTTGGCAGGAGCTGGGACAGAGATGGGAGCTCACTCCATCATGCAGCACTTGGGTCTTGAATTGCTGACCTTTCAGTCGCCAAGTTCAGTGTCTTAACCACTACACTACCCGAGTCCTCTCAACTACTAATGGAATGATTATTATATTAATAGAATGATGAGGATCCAACCATTCCTAAACATACATAGCAAACATTGTTTAGGGCTGATAGCTCAGTGTGTTAGCAATCTGGTTGGCTACAGGTTCAGTTTTCTGTTGTGCATCCTAGAAAAGTCTGTTTCTGTGGCCTTGGACAAGCTTCACAGTCCCAACTATGGGAAGAAGGGAAAGGCGAACCACTTCTGAGGACTTTCTACCTAGAACACCCTGGAAAAGGTCATCATAAATCAGAACTGACTTGAAAGCACATAATTATTAGCTGGCTAGCTAATTCTCTGGTTTAGATAACAGGCTGCAGAGCCAGACTTGAGAGTACCGAATGTATATTTTTTGGGAATCTGGTTATTCCTTTCTCTTTGTTAGCAGAACTAGCAGGAAACACAACATCATGAGGGAAAAATATATGATAGTGGAATGATTCCAAAGAACTTTCTACTTCCTTCATATTGGTGAAAACAGAAGAAACCATAAGGGCATATAGGAATGGCAAAGCTGTGGAACTCAATGATATCCAGATGGAGCAAATTAAACATTTTGGCTAAACATGAATGAAGGGATCCTTCAAGTATTTAATAACTTCTGGTTGAAAAATATATATCATAAAATGATAGTTAATGTTAACATATTCCAGAAATTCCACCTATGCTTATGATCTTGCTTTGGCAGGTATAAATCTTTGAGTCCAGCTCCCCTCTGATTAGAAGATTTTTCCTTCTATTATAAAAGTAACCACCTGAAAACAAACCCTTTAAAAACAAATGTCTTTCATGTAAAGAACAGAGAAGCACAGACGAAGCTCCAAGTTTTCAGGGAAGGGAAGATTTTTGAACATTGTCCCACAACAATGTATTTGGATGTTATTCTGGGTTGAACTATGATTGAGAAAAAAACATTGTCTAAGCACCAAACAGAAAATTGCCACCAGAAACAACATACAGTAAAACACCGGATAATGATTGGATCGGGTAACGCTAAAATCGCATAACGTTAAGTAATCTGGGGAGGAGAATTGGATCGAATATTGTTAAGGTCCTATGGGATGGCTCGGATAACAACCGCTAAAGCCTGTGTGGTTACAATGTATCTCTATGGAGCTTTAAGGTTATCCGATCCATCCCATAGGATTTTAACATGGATCGGATAACACTAAAAATCGGATAACACCAAGACTTGTGGAACCAAGTTTTAGCGTTATCCGGTGTTTTACTGTACTTGGGAAATTGGATGGGTCAAACTGAGCTGCACACTCACAAGCATTAGGAACACTAGCTTTGTTTTTGTGCTACTCCACAGAGGAATATGCTAGTGCTCTATGGTATAAATCTATGCCAAAGACATGGATATGCAGGGTTATTATTGGACACTTAAAACCTACTTCCACCAAAAATGTCCATTTGGCTCCAGAAGTACACAAAGAGGTGCTAGCAAATAAGAAATGAAATAAGGTAAGACTCAACCAAATCCATCCCCTTCATGGACACCAACCCCCTAAATCAGGGGTGCCCAAACTACAGCCCGGGGGCCAGATGCAGCCCCTGAGGCCAATTCATCCACCCATGAAGCCCTCGTGGCTCCTGGAAGTGGAAGTAAAATGTGCCCGTACGGGCCTTGCTGACTGGCTCCCTGAACCATGTGATCGGCCCGTGGCCTGAAAAGTTTGGGCAACCCTGCCCTAATTGATGGCTGAAAGTGAGGAAATGTTTTCTGCACATTTCTCAAGGTCTTAATATTAAATCAGAAGAGGTTAGGCTAAACCTGTAGAGTGCAGAAACAGCATGCTTTGATCAATGGATGAATGCTGAAATGTTTTTTTCAACTGGACAAGATTCTGGCAGGGCCAATTGGAAGCCACTTAATAGACTATGAAGAAGGAAGATTAAAAAATTACAAGTGAAATGAAGCTAATTCGATATAGGCCATTTTTCATAATTGTGGAGAAGTCACATTAGAGTAGGTCCATTGAATCAGTGAGGATCTAGAGCAGTGCTTCCCAACCTTTTATGGCCATGTCTCACCTATGCATCTCTAAAATCCTGATGTCCCCCCCCCCCCTGTGACATATAATTCTTATTATTCAAAAAGTGAACTCCTATTCATGTGGAGGAAGCCTAAAAGACCATTCACTGCTAATAATTCATTCTCAAATTGCACCCCTTAAGAATCAAATTGCCCCCTTATGGGGCATGTGTTCCACGTTGGTTTAGGCCCTATTATAAGGACAAAAATGGCTGAGATAAATAGCTATTGAAGTAGTCCACTCCTGGTCAAAAGCAATCTAATCATATTAACATTTTAATTTGTTTTGAATTTTACTTACATTTCATATGCATCCATAATTTTAAATTGAAGAATGTTCTGATGGAATTAAGAAAGACAAAGAAATACTGGATTTAAAAAAATCTGTGGGAAGAAACTAGGGGGGAAATTATAAGAGCAAATCATATAGGATTAAACTTTTTATGGGAAAGCCAGTATTAAAAGTTCACTGTTAAGAGGTTTCCCTCTGGGAATGCCAGCTGGTACTGTCTATTAAATCCAGTGCAGGACATTAGAGAAATCTGAATTTTGACTATATTCTCAACAGCAGATGCTTAAGTGGTTTCAGACATATCCTAAAGTTATATCCATACTTATTTGCATCCCTTAAATGATCTACCTTTCATATTTCATCTGCAGAGAAATAAATATATTTTTAGTTTTTTAGTACCAACAGTAGCACAAGACATTTTGCTGTGTGAGGCAAAGCAAAAACAAACAAACAAACATTTTTTTACATCCAGGTGGGTGGCATCCCAAGTCTGAGTTACAGTAATACCTCGGATAACGTTTACCTCGGATAATGCTATAATCGGATAACATTAAGCAATCTGGGGTGGAGAATTGGATCAAATAACATTAAGGTCCTATGGGATGGATCAGATAACAACCACTAAAGCCTGTGCAGTTACAATGTATCTCTATGGAGCTTTAATGTTATCCGATCCATCCCATAGGATTTTAACATGGATCGGATAACACTAAAAATCGGATAACTCCAAGACTTGTGGAACCAAGTCTTAGCGTTATCTGAGGTATTACTGTACTTTGGCTGCCAAAGGCAAAAATGCAGCAAGCAACTCTCCCTGCCTCCTTCGGGTGTCATATCTGTTCCGGATATTGGCTATCATCATGGCATTAGTCTTCCTCTTCTTAACTCCTCAGAACAGTTCTTCTGAGGAAATGCCACACCAGTCTCTCAGGTTCTTCAGCCATCAAGTTCATTTACACCCAGGGCCTCTCTTCCCAAGGATCTTTCCTTGAAGAGTGATTTGGAGTATTCTATATTTTATGTCATTACTCATGACATGGCCAAAGTATTGGAGCTTTCTTTGCTTAATGTTCTTAAAGAGTTCTTGCTCTTTATCCATTCAGCACAATACCTCTATGTTAGTCACATGGCCAACCCATGATATCCATGATATTCTACTGTAAGGCAGGGAATACAGTAGAATAAAGTGATAACAGATTAAATCATAATGTGGCTGCATAACTCTATCCCATAACAGGCCAAGTTGTCTTTCTCTGCAACATTAATCTTACAACTTGTTGTTTACAGACATGGCTAATACAAGCATTTTCCTACCTGAGGCAAAGCAACAAATGAAGTGCTTGGATGGATAAAGCAATGGTTCCCAACATTTTTTTTTGGCCATGCCCCACCTAAACATCTTTAAAATACTGATACCTCCCATCCTGTGACATATAATTCTTATTATTCAAAAAGTGGACTCCTATTCATGTGGAGGAAGTCTAAATGGCCATAAACTTGGTCTAACTCATTCTCAAATTGCCTCCCTTAAAAATCAGATTGCCTCCCTGTGGGCCATATGCCCTGCTATGGGAACCATGGATCAAGACCAAGGGATACTTTCAGGTTCAAGTGAAGAAGGTAATAAATACCCAAAGCTAGATGAATTTTCATGGCAACTGAGTCAGGTTGCTAGATCACAGGACATTGACTGGGGGCTCAGGGAATCATTATGCATTTCTGGGACTCCAGATAGGAAAACATATGTCAAAATGAGTAATGCTGAAAAAGGAGAACATATGCTGAAAAAGGAGAACAAGGAGAACACCCACTTTTGTCCATTCCCAGCTACACCCAGAGTTCACTGTCTGAGTGCAAATGTGTTCATATGTGTGTTTTGCCAGCTCAACATGGGTACATCAAACAGCCAGGAGCAGGGGCCTGGAGAGAGCAAGGCTTGGAGCAGAGCACCAGCATTGTGACTCATGAGTCTCAGGGAATCTTTATTTATGTATTTATTTATTTATTTCCATATATTTATACCTTTCCCTTTTGATACAAGCACCACTCAATATGGCTTATGGTATATAAAACATACAACAATAAATAAAACATACAATAGGTCAGGTAAAGGTTGCCCTTGCTCAAAAGTCAGTCATATCTGACTCTAGGGTGCTGTGCTCATCTCCATTTACAGCCAAAGAGCCAACCCTGTGTGCATTTGCAGATGTTTCTGTGGTCATGTGTCAGGAATGACTAGACATCAGAGTGTACAGAATGCTGTTACTTTTCTGCTGAAGTGGGTACCTATTTATCTATTTGTACTTTCTTGCTTTTGAACTGCTAGGTTGGCAGGAGCTAGAACAGAGATGGGATCTCACTCTGTTGCGCAGCACTTGGGTCTCAAATTGCTGACCATCCAGTTGTCAAGTTCAGCATCTTAACCACTAAACCACTGCAGGTCCTTAAACAATCCATGTATCAAAATAATAATGATCCCAAAATAACAAAAAATAACCAAGAGACAATATTCTTGTTGCATAAGCTTTGCTATGAACCATGTGTGATCTCAAAAAGAAAAAAGAAGCAACATTTAAATGTAAACAGTCCATTTACTGTGTGTGACACCACCAACTGGTTATTTATTGCTGTCTCTGGGTGCTCACATTCCTGGGTTCATTCATATTCTAGCTCCTTTTACTTAGATTTCCCTCATGCCTATATCTATCATCAGCTAGACCAGAGGCAGTTCCAGCCCCTCTCACAACATTTGCTTGCTCCACCTCTGTAATATCAGAAGAATCTGCCATCTGGTCTTAGGCTTTTGCTCTGAAATCACAAGGAATCAGAGGCTGCTGACCCAGCAACTCTACAGAGGATGCAGAAAGTTCCCCAGACATATTTCTCTTGCCCAGGCATTGAAACACCATAGGTAAAGGTAAAGGTCACCCTTGCTCGAAAGCCAGTCATATCCGACTCTAGAGTTCAGTGCTCATCTCTGTTTACAGCCAAAGACCCAGCACTGTCTGCATCTGCAGACGTTTCTCCTGTCATGTGACAGGCATGCTGTTTACCTTCCCACCAAAGTGGTCCCTATTTATCTACTTGTAATTTCTTGCTTTCAAACTGCTAGATTGGCAGGAACTGGGATAGGAGCTCACTCTGTCATGCAGTACTTGGGTCTTGAGCTGCTGACCTGCTGACCTTCCAGTTGTCAAGTTCAGCATCTTAACCGCTTGAGCTAACCAACAGTCTTTTGCATGAAATCTCAAATCCTGAAGCCACCTCAATGTCTAGAGGGAAGGCCAGCCTGCTTGTAGAACGGGAGCTGTATTATCATCAAAGTGCATGCAAGAGTAAGCATCCATTCTAGCCTCTTTTCTGGGTGGTCAGAGGCTGACCCTCCCAACATTTCTGTTTTCCACCAGCCTCTGCTGTGCTGCATTGAGGGCCAACATGCTGTTTGCTTCCAGCTCCCTCAAGCGAGATCTTATGGGCCATTCTGGCTTCTTGGCATCGTGAAAGCTGGCACAAACTTCAGTCGGTCATATGTGAAAAGGAATTGATGCAGCTGCAGCTAATCCACAGAATCAGGATGCCAGATGAGTAATAAAAAGCATAACTATAGAGCCGAAAATGGCTGTCACGTCTTCCTTTTGTTCTAAAAAATAGACAGGACTGACCATTTTTCCTATTGTTGTTGTTATGCTTTTGCTTTATGTGTGAGTATATGCACACTGCTGCTGTTTTGATTGTGCTGGCTCTTTTTTGATTGGAGACTGATTTTGAATGTAACGTTTAAATTATTTAAATGCCATTTGCTGACTATGCATAAATTGGGACAGATGGATTTCTATTGTTATCACAATTCTACAAGAACAAATTGACATCTACAGCATCCATTGAAAGAAATATTTCTTTATTCATGTTGAAAGTGATGATGACACTAGAGAATTTCGGAGTTTCTTAGGGACATACAGGTATCCTACTGAGTCTGGGATCTTGGTTTTTTAAACTGATAATAGGCGAGAATCCGCAGGAACAACAAAGCTGATTTATTCAGGTTCAGTTTTGATTTTGTTGCTATTTCTTACTCATGTTTGAACCAATTTCTTGACTACGGATCTTTTTCTACCTCTTTGGGAAGCATTTAAAGCATGGTATCCAAGGAGTGAGGAGATAGTGTTTTCAAAGGCATCTGCTCCTGACTGCAGCCAAGGATGGGCCCCATAGAACAGGCTGCCGAAGGATCCACTTAGAATTGCTTGAATTAAGTCCTTGCACCTGGACGTAATTGTCATGCTGCTGTGCTGGGGTTTTCTTAAGCTACTGGTAAAACAAATTAGCTCATTTTAACTGGCATCCAGTAGGGAAGCACACAATTCTCCTCATATAATGTTTTTCAAATAATTATTTTTCTATTGCCAGCTCATGAATATTTTCCTAAGGCTGAGTGAAATTTTGTTTTAACAGGCTCAGCAGATGCAGATAAAAAAAATGAAATCATGTTCTGAGATTCCACATTAGTATTGCTTCCAATTGGGATGTAATATTTGCATAGCCATAATTGTATTTGTCTCCTCTCCTCACTCTTCAAAATTAAAAATCAGATCAAAAACATGATATCACTAAATCAGGAAACAAACAACACTCCCCATCCTCAACAACCTGTAAACTCTGCTATGTGGGGTTCATCAAGGTTTGTAGCAGAAATTCTCTAGTAATAAATTATTTAATATAATGAACAGTGAGCAGGACAGCAGCAGTGTTCAGATTATGTAGGTTTTTTTGAATGACATGCAAGACTGAGTGGCTATGGATCAGGAGCCCTGCATTATCTTGGGAGCTAACATCTTTGGTCCTGTATGGGGCTATTTCACCCCAAACAGACCCAGTGCGTAATCTGGGGGTCCTCCTGGACTCACGACTCCTGCTCAAAGAGCAGTTGGCAGTTGTGGCCAGGAGGGCTTTTGCATAACTTCATGTTATACACCAGTTACACCGGCTCCTAAATCAGGACTCCTTGAACATGGTCACTCATGCTCTGCTCACCTCCAGACTTGACTACTGTAATGCGCTCTACATGGATCTGCAACTGGTCAAGAATGCAGCTGCTCGGGTGGTGATGGGGTGTGGGAGGTATGTCCATTTCTCGCCACTGCTTCGGGAGTGCAATTGTTGCCTGTGTGCCTCCGGGTGCAATTCAAGGTGCTGGTAATGACCTTTAAAGCCCTACATGGTAGTGGGGCAGGATACTTAAGAGACCGCGTCACCCCAAGAACATCTGTCCATCCCATCAGAGCAGACCAGAGAAGTCCACCTAAGTTTAGACTCTCAGCTGGACTTGTTCTGGCTTTTGAAATATACTTCAGCTTGTCTGTTAAGCCAGTTATCAATTTTTCCAAATAGTAGAGTGCTGAGTGAAAGAAATTCGAAATAAGTTTGGAACAAAACATTTCTGGAATTAAAGGGTGTGTGTGGTGGTGCTGGGAGCCCTAGTGGTGGTCTTCTGCCCTTGGTGTTCTCTACCGGGTCTGCCCAGCAGGTGGAGCACGGGCTGTAGACACAGCAGATGGGTGGGGAGCTGGAACCCATCTCCACATTGCTTAATTGTGGTGGAGCTCTGCCCCTGCATGTGTGCAATGTTATGCCTGGCTGCCTGAATTGGGTGGTGTGGCTGGCAGGTGGCTGGGCCCCTCCTCCTTGTTTTTGGGCTGCAGCAGGGCTCCTTACCCCACCTTTGTCCAGTCCTACCACCCTCACTTTTACCAGACCATGGAAAGGTTGCTTGTCATGAAGCCGGTCCATGGTGCAGGAAAGGTTGGGTCTCAGAATCTGTGTATTCTGAATGCTGAAACAGACTGATTCATAATTTCCCCTCATTTATTGATATTTAAGCCCTACAGAGAATGAAGAAAGAATATATGACAACTAACATAAAATATAATGGGGTCACTTTGGCCTTTTTCTGTAATTTAATCACTGCAAAAAAGCACAGTATAAATGTAGTGTAATCAACAGATATTTATTATTTAATAAACTTAATAATATTAATTGCTTTATTACCCTCCGGAGCTTCTAAAAGGATACACAACTCATATAGATATGATGTAAAACATCTTAAAAACCAATTTAAAACATTCTTTCAAAGCTATTTTAAAAAATAAGGTTTGAGCACCAAAGTCATTTCAGAACAGTAGAGTTTTGGCAGTTCACCAGAACCTCAGTAGGGATGGAACCAACCAGGCTTCCTTTGGGAAGGAGTTTCAAAATCAAGATGCTGCTTCAGGCAAAGCTCTGTTTGCCAAAGCTTCATTGACTGGTGGGATAATGTACATAACAAAGCCTCTGTTCAGGAGTGAAGCAGGCACATAATGCAAGTAGGTGAACTTTTAGATATCCTTTACAAAGAAAAAACAGCATCCTGACCTAAACTCAGAAACAGATTGAAAGCCAGTGCAGTTGGTTCAAGGCTGATGTTACACAGGCTCTAAACTCACTGAGACAACAACCTGGGCACCATACTTTGCACTAGCTGTGCCCACATAGAAATCAATTCAATGGCCTAATTGGCTTCCTCTAATACAATATGTGAGACACTCCTTATCAAATCAACAATGCATAATACTACTTGTGGCTAAGATTGGTAAGTACCACTTCCAATACTCCGAAGGAGTTAGTTTGTTTGAAATTCATTTGCTGTTCTTCTTTCATGTCCAGATCAAACTTTGAACTGTCAAAATGAAACCACCTTCTTGGCTTTGTCGTTGGCCAAAATTAAATCCTCATTGGTACAAATTTTCAGTAGTAAACAGCAGATCAACAAATGAGCTGGATTCTGCATCACATTCACACAGTGTGTTGTTGCCCACCAGCAGCCATCACATGAACATGTTGCACTCTGACCCTCAGCCTGTTCAGGGTATTCCAAGTGACATAGGGGAGGTAGAGTTCTTCAGCCATATCCTCCTTTAATATTATTCCTTGTCCTGTGAGCTCCTTCCTCAATCTTCTAATTTGGTTTTGCTCTTGCATGGTAGCAAGGTTATGCTCAAGATAATACAGGACAGGCTTCAGCAGCATGCAGATAGAGAACTACCAGAAGTGCAGGCTGGGTTCCGAAGGGCAGGGGAACTGGAGACCACATTGCCAACATACGTTGGATCATGGAGAAAACAAAGGAATACCAGAAAGAAGTCTACTTCTGTTTCATTGACTACACTAATGCCTTTGACTATGTGGACCACAATAAAATGTTGCAAGTAATTAAAGAAATGGAAGTACCAGAACACGTTATATGTCTCTTGAGAAATCTGTACATGAGTCAAGAAGCAACAGTTAGGACAGGATACAGAATGACTGAGTGGTTTGGAATAGGAAAAGGAGTAAGACAAGGCTGCATTTTGTCACCCTGCTTATTTAACTTATATACAGAGCACACAATATGCAACGCAAGGCTGGATGAATCCAAGATGAAATTAAAATTGTTGGGAGAAACATCAACAATTTGAGATATGCAGATGATACTACCCTAGTGGCAGAAAGTGAAGAAGACCTAAAGAAGCTCTTGCTTAGGTTGAAAGAAGAGTGTGAAAAAGCTGGCTTGAGATTCAACATAAAAAACCCCCCAAGATAATGGCAACAGGCCCTATCAGTCCCTGGAAAATAGATGGGGAAGAAGTAGAAGCAGTGACAGACTTTACATTCTTAGGCTCCAAGATAACTGCAAATGATGACTGCAGCCATGAAATAAAAAGGCAACTAATTCTTGAGAGACAAGATATGAGAAACTTGGTGAACATAATTAAAAGCAGAGTCATCACCTTGCTAACAAAAATCTGCATAGTCAAAGCAATGGTATTTCCGGTAGTGATGTATAGTTGTGAGAGCTGGACCATAAGGAAAGCTGAGCACAGAAGAATAGACACCTTTGAAATGTGGTGCTGGAGGAGGATTTTCAGAGTACCCAGGATAGCAAAGAGAACAAATAGGTTGATTTTAAAAGAAGTCAACCCCTACTGCTCCTTGGAAGGTCAAGTATTGAAGATGAAGCTAAAGTAATTTGGACATCAAATGAGAAGAGAGGATTCCCTTGAGAAAGCCTTGATGCTGGTAAAGATGGAGGGCAAAAGAAGAAGGGGGCAGCAGAGAATGAGATGGCTAGATGGTATTGTTGATGCAATGGGCACAGAGCTGAGTGGGTTGAGGAGGATGGTGGAGGATAAGGGTGCCTGGTGTGCAGTAATCCATGGGTCCGCAAAGGGTTGGACTCGACTGTGTGACTGAACAACAACAAATCCTCAAGAATGTGTGTTCTTGCCATAAAGCTCTTCCTGTATATGTATTGGTGGACTTGAGGCACATATCTGTTCAGATGATGTTGAGGGCCATTCTCTTGCTTAGTTCTCACAGCGTCCACTGCTACTTCTCTCATAAACTTAGGTGGAGCAATAACAACAGGAGGATATATTTTCTCAAACTGGATCAAACTAAAGTTTGATATTAAGATCACCATGTCTAAGCTTTGATATGCATCTGTTTTCTTGATAGCACCTCAAACTGATGTATGGCTTTTACCCACTCTTCACATCTGTCTATGGAAATAAATATTCCTCTCAAGTGGACTTGATCCACGAAAGCTAACAATAAAAATATAGCAGTTAGTCTTTAAAGTGCTACGGTGTTTTTTATTTTATTTTGTTAATTTTATTTTATTTATATGCCTGAACCACAGACTAACATGGCTACTATTCCAAAAAAATCAAATATTCCTCTGTGTCAGATATAAGGAAAGTCTAAGCAATAGTATCTGGGCAAGATGAATTGTAATTAAAAGTCCATCCCTCTGTTGGTAAAAACAAAGATATACAGCTTCCAGAATGTGATAATTTAGGAATCTTAGGTGAGTGTTTTATGAGTATGTTTTAAACACTTTCCAATAGTCTATCAGATGACACAGATTTATATTGCTTGTTAACATTTAACATAAGAATTATTTTAGCAAGCAATGGAATAAACATTGTTTTGAACTGTATTCCTGCAAAGCAATGATATCCTAGCAGATATTAATACTATACTAATCCATGAAGTCCTACTCTCCTACCTCTACTCTTAGCAAATTCAGCAAAACAAGAAACTCCAAAACTTGGGAAATCTACCTTTTTTTCCACTGACAACTCTCAGATATCCCACACTTATCTCTGTGCTGGCTAAGTGATAGGGGAAGTTTAATCCAAAAAAGTAGTTTTTCCAAATTTAGCAAAATAAAGATAAATCCCTAATGACTGTGTAGTGAGTTGTTTTAAATTTTAAAAACTACAGTCTGCCAGCTAACTGAATGTGGCATGATTTCCCATTTCTAGGTTAATGACATTCTCACTTACTTTTTGTCAAAGATGATAGGAGAGTCAATATTGTGTGGGACTTTAAAATTCAAACAGACATCTGACACACAACACACCTGATTATAACTCTTGTTGAAAAGAAGAAGGTCTGGATGTTTCAATCAATCAATCAATTTTATTATAGTCAAAGACCAGAACAGAATATAAACAAAACATACTATGGTGAGATTACAAAGCAGATTATAGAATAGTCTAGTCAAACTCAACCAAATAGGATCCTATATATATCTTGTAAAAATCATAATATATGCATAGTATAACAAGGTATTATGTAAAAAAATGATATAAACTCTAATAACATCGAAGATTGCAGTGTATAAAATGCTAAAACTATCAATGTCAGTAAAATAGTAATATCAGTAAAATAGCAATATCTATACAGTAGTTTAAATATTTTTGCTACAAGGAATACATTGCAGAGTACTGGCCCAGCATGATTCAGTGGATCTATTGTACTGCTCAGTCAATCACTTTGCTACAAACTATGACCAGCACCATAAAAGAGGTTGTTTTTGACATTGTTATACCAGGAGATGCACAATTTGAAGACAAACAACTGGAGGGAAAATAATCCTGATTTGCAAATTGAAGCTGAGCGTCATGGAGGAAGAAATTTCCTGTTGTACCCATAGTGATTGTAGCCTTTGGAGGGATACCTAAAGGACTCCCTAGACAGATATTTGGAAATTTTTGATCTATTGGAATTGAACATCATAACTTAAAAAAAATTAATGCAACTTTACTAGGAATTGCATATACAGTATAGTTAGACATTACTTAAACAGTTTTTAGGTTCTTAGTTAGCGCTTGAACTGCTAATTTTATACCAGTCCTCAACTGTGAATCTAATGGTAGATTTGTAATAATAATAATAATAATAATAATAATAATAATAATAATAATAATAATAATAATAATTGTTACCTATGTTGATACTGCTCATTATAGAAGATCAATTTCATTTCTTTGTGGAAATTGTTACAATAATTCCATTTCAAATGCACCAGTAGTGAGTGATGCTTTTCTATACTCCCAGCAAATTGTGATGAAGAACAGTCATGGTAGTAAAACCACTCAAGTAATAACAGCCCATCCGAAATTAAACTCTGTAGCTGCTGTCACTGTTTAATGCATTCCAAATTTTGGGGATGGTTTAGTGAAAATCTCTCGTGGCTTTAGGCTACAATTTGATTTGCATGCCTAAATGGCAAATCTCAGCAAATCTCCATGCACTGTAAACTCTGTGATTTTATCCTGCTGCCTAACATTAGCCCCTGTCGTCTGTCTGTCTAGCAATGCAGAGGGATTGGTAGGGGAAGCCATAAGACATCTTTGTTTCAGCTTTAAAATTCTGGCATGTCTTCAACTAAATGAGAACTATCAAGCATGCAGTTACTGAAAATCTATACAAAATGATTTATTCTGAAGAGATGTGTTGACTTTCTGTTAAGAGTCTTCTCAGAAGTTATATACAAAAAGCTAAGAATTAGTTTGCTAGATTAGACAAAGTCAAGTGAACTGTTCCTGCCAGTGACCAGCTCGCGACCTTGACGCTCACATGCTGAGCATGAGACAAGCAGTATCTGCTCCCAGGCATTATCTTTGGCACCCAACACTCAGAAGCCTATTTTCATTTAGCTAACATAGAGTGAATCCAGACAGAGCTCTTTATTGTATTGTAATAATAATAATAATTGTATGTCTTCACATTAGTTCAGACTTATGGTGACTCCAGATTTTTCTTGGTAGAGAGTACACATGTAGTGCTTTACCATTCCCTTCTTTGGCAGGTGTCCCTGGACTGGATCTTTCTCATGACTACACAGACTGGCTCTGTTTATAGGAAGGACAATAGAGAATCAAACTTATAGTCTCTGGCTTCATGGTTAGATCCTAAACCACTGAGCTACTCAGCCTATCCTGTTGTACCACACAGAATTCCATCACAGGTTTCTTCTCTAACATCAGGTTTTATGATATGTTTTCTTCCACTTTGTTCCATGATACTCCTCCTTTGCTTCCCTTTGAGCAGCAGCAGGCACCAGAAACACAAAGCAAATACTGAAGGGGAAATCTGATCAATTAGTGAACTCAATTATTTTCAATTTAATTTTAATTCAATTCTGATTTGTTTTGGCTGACTGAGTTACATTTTGGCTGTGAATGGAAAATAGAAATAGAAATTTCAAGTAGATAAATAGGTACCACTTTGGCAGGAAAGGTAACAGCATTCTATGCATCTAGTCATTCCTGCCACATGATCATGGAAATGTCTGCAGATGTAGACAGCGCTGACTCTTTGGCTGTAAACAGAGATGAACACCACACCCTAGAGTCAGATATGACTAGCTCTGGAGCAAGGGAGACCTTTACCTTTAAACATCATTGATTCCATTGTGTTTGGGTTTTTCTGTTTGATCTTATTGTTTTGTGGGTTGTCTATTTCATTGTTGTAAGCCGCCCAGAGTGGTGCTTGCACCAATTGGGGTGAGGGATTAAGTAAGTAAGTAAGTAAGTAAGTAAGTAAGTAAGTATAATAACCGTGCCCATCATGTTTCTGATTCATGTCAAAGTAAAACATTACAAATACAGTACTGTATCTCCTAATTATCCCTAGTTCAGTGAGATAAGGGATATGGCATGCTAAGTCAGATATCAAAAGTTTGCTTCCTCCTTGTGCCTTCTAGAAGAAGAGTCACCATGTCTAAGCCTGGGCAAGCTGCAGAATTCCTGAATGCTCCCCGAAGAACGGAATGGTAAACCATTTATTAGTGCCCTGCACCTAAAAAAAAAAACTCCTGCAGTGTGCTGTGACTGATATCTAACGTTTGGCAAACCATCTGAAATTTCACAATTGTTGTGTTGGAGTAAGGTAGGCTTCATTAGAATGATGAAATGTGTTGGTCATGGGAGATCAAGCTCATTTAGGCTGAGCATCATTTTTTTTTTTTAAGATTTGCAAGGTGTCTGAAGACCATACTCCCAATGGGTGGGGCTGAAGAGAGACGTGGCAAGGCCAAAGTGGCTAATTTGTGTATTTTAAAAGGCTGTTGTTTTAAGGCAGTGATTAGTGTGATAGTTGCAGAAAATGTGGAGGTTTTTTGTTTTGTTTTTTCATTATCTAGGATGTAGGTTTATTTAGGCCAACCTTGATGCTCCAAGTGTTCTTGGACTTCAATTACCAGAAGCCCGAGTCAGCACAATTCTGGGAATTGAAATTCAAGAACAGCTAGAGAACCAGGTTTGGCCACTGCTGATTTAAGCTGAAAATGCCATCTGGCCAAAATTAGGGAGACATTTGAAGGGGCTGAATCAACTTCAAAACGTGGCAAAATCTGGTATTTCTTTTAAAATTATGGCAGGTATGAGGAGGCTTGGGGTTCTGTTGACATTATAAAGCAAAAAAATATAAAATAAAAATAAAGCATTCACACTTATCTACCTCCCCATATCACTTAGTGCACTCTCTAGGTGGTTCACAAGTTAATTAGTATTTTGTCCCCCAAATCCTGGGTACTCATTTTACTGACCTCAGAAGGATGGAAGGCTGAGTCAACCTTGATTACCAGTCAGGATTGAACTCACATCCTTTTGGTTGAAGGACAGCAGTTTAACCACTGTGCCACCAGGGTTTCTATAATTATACTTATACATTACAATATATCCTATCTGTGTACATTAGCTGGAAGCTTGATAAACCTCCATTGATTTCTCTTTGATATATTATGATTAAGCATTCTCAGAAAACCAGTCATTGTGTGGTTGAGCAGCAACACTGGAGGAAGAATTTTAAAAGAATCATCTGCGTCAGAAAGAGAAGATTCACAGAAACCTCAGGACTTGCAGAGGGTTTATTATTATTTTATCTTTAAAGAAAACCCAAGGGAATAGGAAGCATTCCAACAAAGACTGGGAATTCAAAGAAACTGCCCTGGTTGGTGAAGGCAGGAGGGAAAAAATTAGAACCAAAATAGGAGAAGAATGGAATAGTTTCCTGGAAAATGGAACAGCTTAATGTCTGGAATCCTGAAAATGAATGTTCCACCCTGCTTCACACTGTAATAGTTTTGTTTTTAAATAATTTTATTATAATTTTTGAAATAAAATTACAAAAATACAGAATACAAAAGAAATTACAAAAACACAAAAAAAAACACATAAAAGGAATACATAAAAACACATAAAGTAATCTCAGTCCATATAATCTATTACATTCGATTTTGCACCATCCACTCTATATAACTATTTCCACTTTCAATTTTTAATGTAATATCTATCATTTATTATAATATACGTTTCATTACATCCACCCTTGTGATATATATATGAAGCCTGGGGGTTGCGGTGTTCACAACCAAATTTTATTATCTTCAAAAACTCATTTGATCTGGTACTTGCTTTATACCTGCATTACTACTTAATGTAAATTCCACAAATGAATGTCAAATTTGCCAAAACCTATTTTCTTGAACTATGCCTTTTTAAACATTCATCTCCCATGTTAATTTATCATTCAACACAAGGTCCCACTTTTTTTAATACCAATCTTCAATTTTCAATACAGCATCATTTTCCCAATTTCTCGCTATGCACTGTCAGGTTGATGTTAACTTCATGGATATCAATTCTTTTTTATCTTCATCCAATTTTATATTATCCACATTTGTCAATAAGACTGTACTTGATCCCAGCTCCAGTCGCACCCCCATGATTCTTGAAATTTCTTCCTCTATTCCCCCCCAAAAAAACTTTTACCACATTGCAACTCCACCACATGTGCTCATAAGTTCCCATTGTTGACTACACCTCCAAAATAATTTACTTATATTTTTACCTATGTGGTGCAACCTAACTGGGGTCAAGTTCCAACTCCACAATACTTTATAGTTATGCTCCTTCACTCTAACAGACATAGTTCTCATAATTCTTTTCTTCCACTTTTTCCTCCATCTTGATTCACTAATTTTAATATTCATGTCTTGCTCCCAAATATTTTTTAGCATTTCTTTAAAATTCATAAATCTTACTTACTAAATCCTTAATCCCCACTTCTCCCTTTCTTATCTTTAGTATCAATTCTTCAAACTCCATTTTATCCCTTTCTAAACTAACTTCATTTAAATATTTCCTATTCCATCTATTTACCATTATAATATGAAACCAATTCAACTTCATCTGCCTAAAAATCTCCAATTTTTTATCCTTTTCTTTACAGACCCGGATCCAGTCTCTCAGCATAATCACACCATTTCTAGCAAAAAATTCCTTCATATTACTATTTATTTTTATTGGAAAACTTTTAATATCTTCTAGTTCTATAATCGGAGATATGTCCGGGACTTTTTTTACCTTTTTCCACACATCCAATAATACTTTTATCATTCTATTCTTTATACCACTTTTCTTAACCTCTCTATCCAAGAATATTAATTTACCAACTTGAGTCAATTCTCTCATCTCTAATTTTTCCCATATTGTCTCCTTTTTCATTAAAATTTTCACCACATTTTTAATTTGAAAAGCTCTATAATAGTTCTTAACATTTGGTAACCCTAGTCTACCCTCTTTCTGAGATAAATACCCCAAATTCTTCGATAGCCTTGATCTACATCCACCGTTACAACAATTTTAATAAAGTTTGATATTCTTTAACTCTTTTTCCTTTAGCTAAATTGGCAAGGCCTCAAACTAAAAATTCAGTCTTGGTAGTAACATCATTTTACACAGTGCAACCCTGCCAAACCAGGACAAATTCAACTTTTTGTTGTATTTTATCTTTTATCTCCTTTTTTTTTGCTTATCATAATTTAATCTCTTAAAATCATCTAATTTTCCAGAAATATTTATCCCTAAGTATTTCAAGTCTTCTTTAAACTGTAATTTATACTTCTCTTTTATTTTTAACCACTCTTGTTTATCTACATTGCATAATATCATCTCCAATTTATCCCAATTAACCCTTAGGCCAGTAATTTCCTCAAAATTTTTAAAATGTGTTTGTATCTTTTGTAAAGCCTCCATAGGTTGTTTCATAGTTACCAATGTATCATCAGTGTATAAACTTATCTTATTATTTTCTATTCCCTTTATACCTTTATCCTCTCTTATGGCACTTGCTAACAATTCCATAGCCATTATAAATAATATTGGACAAAGTGAGCAACCCTGTCTCATCCTTGCTTCCAACTTTATATCCTTAGTGTAACCATAATTCACCCTGACACTAGCGGAAACATGTTGATATAATTGTTCAATTGTCTTCTTGAAATTATTCTTGAATCCATATGCCTTGATCATCTCATTGATAGTTTCCTGTTGAAGTGAACCAAACACCTTAAATATATCTAGTGATAAAAACCTCAACCTTCTTTTTAGTTTGTCCTGTAATATCTAATAAATCCAAGACTCTCCTTGTCAGGTCTGCCATGTGCCTTCCTTTCAAAAAACCTACCTGATCCTTATTTATATTTATATTTATATTTATATTTATTTATTTATTTATTTATTTGTATTTAATACCCCGCCCCACTCGGGAAGACCCGACTCTGGGCGGCTTACAGAGCCCATTAGCATAATGGGTAGTCCATGACATACAATAGTTAAAACTTTAAAAATTCATCAATTCATAAAAAATTTTTAAAACAGTAAAACCTTAAAAATAGATAAAACATAATTAAGACGGATACAAATACCAGGTGGTGGGGGGATGGCAACCCTTAAATTAGCCATATTTATATTTATATTTATATTTATATTTATATTTATATTTATATTTATATTTATATTTATATTTATATTTATATTTATATAGTTACCCATAAAACTATTTAACCTATTCACTAATATTGCTGTAAATATTTTTGCATCCCGATTTATTAATGAGATAAGTCTGTATGCACCCACTTTTTCTAAGTCTTTTCCAGGTTTTGGTAATAAGACAATTATAGTTCTATACCACGAGGCTGGAATCCGTCTCCCATCCAAGATATAATTAAAAGCTTCAACAGTCTATCACCACTTCTTTAAATTCCTTATAAAACTCAGCTGGTAATCTATCTTGCCCTGGTGATTTATCTCCCTTCACTTTTGCTATTACCTCTTTAACTTCTTTTTTCATTATTTTTCCTCCATTCTATTTTTATGCTCCTCTTCTATTTCATTCTTTCTTTGCTTCTCCAAAAATTCCTTTAATTTTTCACAATTTATTTTCTTTTTAGAATATAGTTCCCGATAAAATTCCTCTACTATCTGAACTTTTTCATTACTCTTATTACATCTTTTTCCTTGTTTATTTATCAAGATTCCGTTATCAAATTTGATAATGTCCCAGAAACCCTTCACTAATATTTAATCCCCTGTGATGGGTGTCTAATAGATGGATGCATTTGATTTCTGCTGTCTCCCTTTCAATCCTAGTTTTGTAATTTCTCTGTTCCAGAATTGTAACTTTCAGGTCTTGGATAGAGTGTTCAGTTAGATTGAAGTGGTTTGAGACAGGTTTCTCTGTGTTGCCATTCCGGCAACAGGACAATCTTTACGCAAAAGAACTAATGGACACAAATCAGATATCCAGAATGGCAACGCAGAGAAACTTGTCTCAAACCACTTCAATCTAACTGGACACTAAACATCGGGATGTGATTTACCGAAAAAAACCTTATGTAAGTTGAATTTTATGTAAGTAGAAGCATTTGTAAATTGGAGTTTTACTGTATTTTAAAGTCACACTTTAAGGACAGCATTAAAATGTGCTTTCAATTTTTATGGTATTCTATGCAGCTTAAATTTTTGAGAGAAGTATAAAGAAAAAAACAGACAAGTAAACGGGAATGTAGCTACCTTTGAAAATACAATAAGTAACAGCAATATATTATTTTTCAGACACTGTAACAAATACCAGCAATTAATCATTTACTAAAAACAACTTTCTAAACTCTCTGTTTATGTTTATGCGCAAATATCCCTTGGCCTAATTTCTATGGCAAAAGTAATCTGTTTCTCTCCTGCAAAGATACTATCTAGGGAGGAGAAAGATGGACTGATCCCATCACTTTTGGGGTTCTTCCACTCATCACTGATATACAGCCCTTCAAAGTATAAATGTTCCCCCACCCATTTTGACCAGAGTATGAATGATGCTACATTGTCTTAAACACTTTAAATGTCTGAATATTTTAATCCTGTTTTGTTTGTTTAAAAGATAAATAAATGTTATATTAAAGCAATGAGGTACTAAGACTGGTGAATGAAGACCAAGAAATTGTAAATCTCATTAGATGCAGAAAGCTAGAATACTTTGTTAATATAAATGAGAAAGGGAAAGTACAGGTTGCAACAGTTTGCTATTCTAGGCAAACATAAATGGAGGGAGAAATCTTGGTAGGAGGAGAACATTGGAGTTGTGATAATGTTTGCAGAAGGAAAGGGCAGGAATTGCTGGGAGCACTGCAACACCACCACCATAACAAATCGTTCTGTCTTTTATCCACTTGCCATGATTTCATATTTTCTAGCATTTCTGAAAGATGAAATAATGAAACTCCGGTTTTGGCTGTCAATAATAGAGATTTCGTATCCTAACCATTGGCTGTCCCTGTCCCCTCCTGACAAAATACACAAGCGGTGCACACTCACATGTCTGCATAAGCATGCACATGTCATCAAACTTCCCCATGAACACGAGTAGCGCGAAAGATAGGACAAATGTTGGATCTCCTCTTTCCCCATAGGAATACATGGCCGGGGGCTCCCTGAAAGATTCATGGATTCATGGAACTCAGAGGCAGATAAGAGGATCAAAATCACCTTGGCTTTAGAGCTCCCCAAGCAACCCATGTAATCAACACGGTAACTGCCTGCTGATCAAACAGTAACAATGTATTACATGGGGGAAAGTTTCACTTATTAAGGTCAAGAATGCAAGTCAGGGAAAGTGGAAGACGGCACGATAGCGAACTAGGAATCATGTTTAAAAATACACAACTTGGTACAGGCACCACATAGAAAGGCGGAGTTTGTTTCTGTTAAATGCAAACAGGGCAAACTTGCTTTCCAACAAGACTGCTGTGTCAATGTTGGGCACGTAATGGAAATATGTAATCAAACGCTTCCAGATTGTGTTTTTAGTTCAGGAAATGAACTGGACTCTCTAAAATAATCCAATCATTCTGAAATGAATTCCTGACAAGGACATTTGCCACTCCAACCAAGGGATTATAATTGTCACAATTTATCACTGATAGGGCATTCCTCACCAGAGGCATGGCTAAAGGGAAACTCACCTCTCTCAGGATATTTGTAAAGGGACTTTATACCTCTATAACTCTCATGGTCTTTTGACCTACTATGGATTATACTTATACTGTGTTTACCATCTACAGATTATGTTTATATGTACTTAGGTAATTGTGCAAATACTGAAATCTTTTGTAACATTTCGTTGTTGATATATGCTTGATTGTGTGGTATCACTTCCTGCTTGTATGATTTCCCCTATCTAATGTGATAGCTGCAGCTAGTCCCTCTTTGTATCCCTATATTTTTCATGTATAAATGCACCTAGTCCTGAATTGTTTGGGACCTGATCAGTGGTGGGATGTCAAATTTGTTACTACCCCACCGTGATGTCATCACAGTGTGGGTGGAGCTAATGTCATGATGTCCTGATGTTGTGGGAGGGGCCAAAGAAAAAATAATAAAATAAAATAAAAATAAGCGCACACACACACACACCTCAACCCACCCACAGCACAAACCTGTAAATAAATAAATTAAATAAACAAATTAAATAAAAATTACATTAAAATACACCCACCCACCCAAACACCCACCCACCCCAAACACAAATCAACCCACCCACCCACCCCAAATACAAACCCGTCACTTACCTGTTAGTATAAGTGCCTGGGCAGCACCATGTTGCAAGATGATATGGTCATCGTACCGGTTCTCTAATATGCCTTAATGTAAATGTAAAACAGCTGTACCTCCTTAAGCGTTTTCCAATTGGAACAGCACAGGTGTAGCTTATTGATGAGGTATCTCCAAGACTTTGCTTAAAAACCCCAACCCAGGCTGCCAGGCCTGCTGGCCGCCAGGCCTTTTTAGGAACTGTGGTAATACGTTAATATAGGTAAAGGTATTAAATACACATTAAAATACACACAGACACACCACATCCAAAGGTGAATCACTTCAGGCTAGCAGCTCCTCTTCCTCCTCCCCACTTGGGAGGACAGCAAGGAGTAATTGCCTCGGTCTGTTATCTTCTCTGCCAGAGGCTCCTAGCATAAATTTAAGTGGGAAATACCTGGGTGCTTCCTTTCCAGATGAACCAGGGTGCACTAGCCCCAGCCTTGGGGCATGGGGACCAGCAACATGTGGGAACTCAGGATTTCAGGTATCATTTCTCTCCTGAAGCAGTTGCTGCAGCTAGACTTGAGATACTGATGGAGAAATTCACTAAAACACCCACAGAATTTCATATAGTTGGAAGGCATAATCAAGTTACAAAAGTTACAAATGCCTTGCATGGTTGTGCCTTAATATCTGAAAATCTCGACTAAGTATCAAAGCTGCCAATGAGGGCTGACCTTTGATTTCCAGGCATGTAATTCAATTGGATTTAAATTAAAATCAGTATTGCTATTAATAGCACTTTCTTTACTTTAGGCGTCCAAGCTTGCCCATTTGTTTTGCAATTTCACACATTCAGTTAAATGAAAACAACACCTTCTTGTGTATTTTCAGGTTCTTCAATTCTGTGCAAAGTTTTTGATTATGCCTTTCTTATGATGGGTTTGGATCTTATGTCAAAAACATGGAGTTCTGCATATTAAGAGTGAATGGGAAGGGCCTTGAACACTCTTATTCAAGATTTTTTTATAACATGATTATAATCCTAGGCCAATATTTTTGAAAAGCCATTTTCCAGTGGGAAATTAAATTAATCTGGAAAGCATAGTGAAACACAAGCCATGTACACTGGGAAAATTCCCCAGTGTTTCTTTCTTCTCAATGCTTATTAATAAAGACAATAGAAAACCAAAAAGAAAACTACTTATACTCCTCCAAAGACCCTTGGCTTTATTTTTATAAGCTTCCCCCCCCCCCATTAAATTTTGTGCTAGATTTTATCTTTTAATTATGAAGTGCAGGATGGGAATACAGTAAATGTTAAAATAATTACTAATAGCATTCACTTGGAATTCTAAGGAGTAAAGTTTGTCACTGGCTTTAAAATGGCCTTTTTGATATTCAACATGTAAGAATGTAAAGTTCATTTTATAACTCCATCGTGTTGCTTTTGTTTATGAATAGCTGGGATTTTCTCCTTTATCCTAGGCATGATGAATTTTAAACAGTCTGAGACGAATTCCATTCTCCCAAATAAATTGAGAACAAATGAAACTGGTGTATATTAGAGGAGACCAAAAAGATATTTGAGTTAGAATATGTGTGCAGTGTGCTATGTTAACTGCATCTAGCCAAAAAGACACACCAAGCAAGTACAGCTTCATATACAAAATTAATCAGTAAGAGTAAACAAAGTTGTTGTTCAGTTGCACAGTTGAGTCCAAGCCTTTGTGATCCCATGGACCACAGTACGTCAGGTTCTTCTGTCATCTGCCATCCTCCGAAGTTTGTCCACATCTCCGCACACTGCGTCAATGATGCCATATAACCATCTCCTCCTCTGTTGCCCCCTTCTCCTTTTGCCTTCAATCTTTCCTAGCATCAGGGCCTTCTTCAGTGAGTCCTCTCTTCTCAATTGGTGGCCAAAGAACTTGAACTTCAGCTTCAGTATCTTTCCTTCCAAGGAGTAGAAGATGGGTGAGGTCATCTAGTACTCCCATCTCTTTAAGGACTTTCCACAGTTTGTTGTGATCCACAACAATAAAATAGTAGTTTTTTTTCCTGGTACTCCTTTGCTTTCTCCATGAATTGGCAATTTGGTCTCTAGGTCCACTGTCTCTTCAAAACCCCGTTTTTACTTTTGGTGGTTCTCAATCCACATACTGCTGAAGTATGGCTTGTAGGATCTTGAGCAAGATTTTGCTAGATCAGTGTTTCCCAACCTTTGGTTTTTGGACTTCAATTTCCAGAAGCCTAAGTCAATTCCCCAAAGCACTGATCAGCCAGTGTACTGATTTAGACTTCTGGGAACCACTGTGCTAGAGTGTGATGTACTATAGTTTGAGCATTCTTTGGTGTTGTCATTCTTTGTAATTGGGACATAAACTGACATTTTCCAATCCCATGGCCACTGCTGCAATTTCCAAATCTGCTGGCATATTGAGTGCAACACTTTAATGTCATCATCTTTTGGGGCTTTAAATAGCTCAACTGGAATACTGTCGTCTCTACTGGCTTTGTTATTAGTAATACTTTCTTGGGCCCATTTTACTTCACACTCCCTGATGTTTGGCTCGAGGTCAGGAATCACACCATCATGGTTATCAGGGACGTTAACGTCTTTGTATAGTTCTTCTGTGTATTCTTGTCATCTTTTAAAATTCTCTTCTGCTTCTGTTAAATCCCTTCCATTTTTGTCCTTTATCATGGCCAATTTTGCTCAAAACATTCCCTTAGCTTTCCCAATTTTCTTAAAAAGAGCTCTATTTCATCTCCTTCTGCTGTATTCCTCTATTACTTTGCAATGCTCATTTAAGAAGGCCTCCTTATGTCTCCTTGCTGTTCTCTGGAAATCTGCCATCAGTTGGGTGAATCTCTCTTTCACTTTTGCTTTTTGTTATTTCTTCAGCTGTTTGTAAAACCTCATCAGACAGCCACTTCACTTTCTTGCATTTCTCTTTATTTGGAATGGTTCTAATTGCTGCCTCCTATATGATCTCATGAATCTCCATCCATAGTTCTTCAGATACTCTGCCTATCATGTCTAATCCTTTACATCTATTCTTCACCTTCACTGTATATTCATAAGGGATATGATCTAGGACAGGGGTTCTCAACTTTTTCTTGCCGTGGGCCAGACCACACCCCCTCAGACAGTTGAACGAGATGGACACATGGTTCCTCCTTATGTAAATACTGCTGTAAAATACATCCGCAGTTGTCATAAATGCATTTATGACAGCTGTAGGTGCATTTACGGTATGGTTTTGGCGGTTTTTGTTGCTTCCGCCACTTCTGACAGCGACAATGATGGCAGCAACAGGAGTGACGGCCACATAAAATGGTGTCATGGGCTGGGTCCAGACCACAGGCCATAGGTTGCGACCCCTGATCTAGGTCATACCAAAATGGCCTAAAAGTTTTCTCTACTTTCTTCATTCTAAGCCTGAATTTGACAACCAGTAGCTAATGATCTGAGCCACAGTCAGCTCCAGGACTTCTTTTTACTGACTGTATAGAGCAGAGTTTCCCAACCCCCAGCCCATGGGCCCAATCCAGCCCATGCATATCATTAATCTGGCCTGCAGTGGCCACCTGGGCATCTCTAGGACTTCCCACCACTACCGGAGGTTGCAATACGTCACTTACCATGGTGGCAGCAGCAGCAGCAGGAATTGCGTGGTTTTCCTGGGTTTTTGCACAACCCACTTCCCAGGGTGGCGGGAGGCTTTTCAGGGCATGCTCACACCAGTTTGGGAATTTTCTGTCACTTCCCCACTGTGCTTTGGAAGCTAGAACCCAATGGTGGGTGACTTCTGGTGCTGGGTTGAGCTTATGTCAGTGCCTGGGATCCCAATGCATAACCAGGAAGTTGCCCACCGCCATGCTCTAGCTGCTGAAGTGCAGCAGAGAATCGATGGAAAAAACCCAAACCAGAGCTAACATGCTCCAAAAAGCCTCCTGCTGCCTTGGGAGGTGGCAGAGGTGGTGCAAGAACCCAGAAAATCTGCACGATTCCACCGATGATAATGAAAATGTAAGTAGTCAGTGCAGCCATGCCTCCGACCCCTACAACTGAGCGTGGTGGTGGGAATTGTCCCCCAGCGGGAAAATGTTGGGAACTCCTGGTACAGAGTTTATCTATCTTTGACTGCACATTATGTAATCAATCTGATTTCGGTGTTGGCCATCTGGTGATATTCATGTGTACAGTCACCTCTTAGCCCCCCTCTCCACAATAAGGCAATGATCCTTGGGTGGGGGTGGCTTGTGAACATAGAGTGAAATTAATAGTGAATAGGCCAAAATACTTTTTACTATGATATCTAAAGCACAATCTTCAGCCCAGTTTAGCTCAAGTAGGGGATTTCTGAAAGTATTTTAGATTGGCATCAGTATTTCCATATAAGGAGTCCTATTTGTTTGAACTGAGCTTCATCAAATTATCTTGATTAGAGTTGCAAACACAGTCTCTTTAGGTACTTAGAACTGAGTAAACCAAAGACCCTTGGCTTCATTGGCAACAGCTTTTAGGACTGATAATCCTCACCGTCTTTTTGTAAAAAAAATTTCTAAAAATATTTCAGTCACTGGTGTTGGCATTTAGTAGGTCTGCCACTGAATTATTCTGTGAAAAACAATGGCTTATGTTGGTAAACCATACCCTAAGCTTCACAGTATATTTTGTATATTCAATACTGAAGCTTGGCATGAAAAAGCAAATAAATGTAAGTATGCTTTAGAGATGAAAGCAAAAATGCATATGTTAAATCCCAGATGGGAACAGGAAAGTGAAATATATATGTACATACTGTTGCTTAGCAACAAAGTTTCCTTCCCCCTTTCTCTCCCTCTCTCTCTCTCTCTGGCTATAGGAACTGTGACATCAGTTAGAGCAGCTACGCTGCATCACCTGTCAGTCTCCCAGAGAGCTTCATGTGGTGTTTTTTTTTAAAACTTATATTGCTCATGGTTAAAGATAAAAGGCTTTTTGTGTATGTGTGTGTGCTGGAATAAGATTGCAAGCCTAACACATTTCCTTATTAGTGAAAGCTAGCAGTCAGCTGATGTGCAGTGACATGTTACCTTTAAGAATGCTAACAGCCACAGGTGCTTTCAGGCATGCATTTGGACATTGGAGGAGCAACATACAAAAAAGCATGGCCATTAATATGCCATCTGTACACTTGTCCTAGGGACTACAGTAGCTGAAGTGGTTAAGATGCTGAACTTGAAGACTGTAAGGTCGGAGTTCAAGACCCGAGTACTGCATGGCAGAATGAGCTCCCATCATCTGTCCCTGGTCCTGCTAACCTACCAGTTCAAAAGTGAGAAATTGCAAGTAGATAAATAGTTCCACTTTGGTGGGAAAGCAAACAGTGTTCCGTGCACTCTAGTGTCTAGTCATGCCTGCCACATGTCCATGGAAACATCTGCAAATGTAGACGGCGTTGGCTCTTTGGCTAAAAACAGAGATGAGCACTGAACCCTAGAGTCAGATATGACTGACTTTTGAGCATGGGAGACCTTACACTTGTCCTTAAATAGCTGACAGCTGCTCTTGTGGATCTACTTTTTAAAATTCTCACAAAACATAATACTCGTACTACATCAACATCAGCAACATGATTAAAATAAACCCTAAGATAATGACTAAGATAAATTTTGCTACTTCCATGGTAGCACAGTTATACTTCATAAAATGATATTAGAAAACAATAAAGGACTAAAAGTGTTGCAACTTGAAATCAGAACCAGTCTACATCAGTGAACATTTCAAATTGCAGGGATGTATGGTTTGAGAAACCATTACATGGACAGTATCCCAGTTACTACCTGCATGATAATGTCAGCAAGTAACAATCAAAACTGTGTGTTAGATTAGGCTGTTCTGATACTGAAACAGAGTGATACATATGTTTAACCCAGGACCAATTTATTTACCCTAGATGTTATCAGAAAATAATTATAAAGCAAAATAGAAGAGATGTATGTGCTGCTTATCACAAAGATAAAGAAATATATTTAACATATCATGGTTGGATGCCCCACTTCAGCATCTATGAATTATAGGTGCAGAGAAAACCAAGTTGCACAAGTTATTTTTCAGCAGTCCGCCAATTTCATGGATTACTCACATCTGTTTGTCCCTAGTAAAAATTCCAATATCACCCCTTTTTGAAAACAAGGAAGATATCTCAGATAAAATAGTTGGTTTTATTAAGCCAGATGTTATCAGTGGTGGGTTGTCAAATTTTCCACTACCACACCGTGATGTCGTCACAATGTGGGTGGAGCCAACGTCATGATGTCATGATGTCGTGGGTGGAGTGAACATAATGACATCATGACATTGTGGGTGGGGCCAAAGAAAAATAAAAAAATAGAAATAAAATAAAATAAAATAAAACTAAACACACACACACACCTCAACCCACACACCCACAACACAAACCCATAAAATAAATAAATAAAATAAAAATTACATAAAAATATACCCACTCGCCCACCCATCCACCCCAACCACAAATCAACCTACCCCAACCACAAATCAATGTTTTTATTTCTGAGAGAGCAAAGACAGAGCTTGCAAAACTGTTCTGTTTTGGCCTTGCTGATAAGATCTGAGAGAGATACTTCAAAATATAGGTGCACTGAATCTTTCCTCTGTCAGTTCATTTATTCCAGGTTCTCAACCTATGGCCAGTGGTGGCCAGCCAAAATTTTTACTACTACAATGTGGGCAGGGCCGACGTCGTGGGCGGAGCCAATGGCATGATGTCGTGAGTGGAGCCAACATCATGATGTCATGATGTCATGGGCAGAGCCAACAATGTGGGCAGAGCCAAAGTAAAAAATAAAAATAAAGTAAAATAAAAATACAGTACACATAAAAATAGAAATAAAAACACATAAAATACAAATTAAATAGATATTAAATAGAAATAAAAAACACAAAAATACAAATTAAAAGACATTAACTAGAAATAAAAGCACACTACATAAAACAGTGTTTTAAACATCCACCCACCCACCCACCCCAAACACAAACCCTAGTCACTTACCCTGGGGTTGGGGAGCAGCAGGCAGGCGGCAACAGCAGTGGTGCGGTGATGCAGTGGCGTGCTGACATGGTGGTGCGGCAGCGCGGCACGGCTAGCCTGGCCTGGCCTGGCGAGGCCTGGCAGTGTGGTCCGGCCTGGCAGTGTGCCGCAGCATGGCCTGGTGCGGTGACGGCGAGGGAGCAGTGTTGGTGGTAGGCAGTCGAGAGAAGGCAGCCGCCGCCACCACCACCCCTCCAAAGAGGCTGTTGAGGGCCTCAACAGCCAGCCGCTGCTTTCTTCACTGCAGCCCAAAATGGCTGCTCGTAAGTGCGCATGCGTCAAATTGCGCTTATGAGCAGACATTTTGGGCTTCAATGAAGGATAGCCACCTCTAAAAATTAGTAACCATCCCAGATGGTCTCCCGGGAGGGTTACAACCCCCCTGGGAGACCACCCGGGATTGTTACTACTGATCCTGTAGAACCGGTCTGTACCAGCTGCTGCCCACCACTGCCTATGGCTTATGGGCCGGATCCAGCCAATGGGGCCAAATAATCCGGCCCCCACCCTCACTCCAGCTGCAGCGGAATTGGTTGCATTTACAATGCATTTACAACAGCCGTAAGTGAGTCTGCGGCCAATTCTGGCAATGGTGGCTGGACAACCAGTTTGGGCCCCCAACTGTTTGAGGTAGCATGACTTGACCCCTGACTTGAAAAGGTTGAAAACCCCTGATTTATTCATTTGAACGAAACTCCTTGTTGTTCATTATTTCTTTCATTGGAACACTATTTTCTTTCAAGCATTTAAGCTGCTTGATGGTGCAATAAAATTCTGAGAACCACAATAGCAATACATTGTAATGTATATATTAATGGGGAAATTACAAACTAGTTATTATCATATAGGAACCCACTTGCAAAAATGTCTTGACCAATGTTGCATAAAAAGATTCATATTTGAACTTGTGCTTGAAGGTGCATACAAATATTTCTGCAGATTTTTAAAAATATATTCCTAGTTTTAAAAGTTCAAACTCTGTGAAATAGAGATAGGAGATCTGAAAAATGAGAAACTGATGAACCAAAATGAGGAACTTAGAAAAACTAAGAGAAATATCTGTCTGACTGTCTGTCTGTGTTATCTACCAGCTGAGTAGAAAATTAATTCAGTCTCAGTGCTTTCATAACAAGGCTTCTTCAAAAGCCATGGTACATGAATCAGAGATATCGAAAAGACTTGAAAAATATTATGTTGTGTGTGTGTGTTTGATGGTAAATTCATAGGTTCCCCCCTATGAAATCTCTTTCAGAGAAGCATTGCTTCTAGATGAAATGGATATATATAGTCTCTCAGTGCTGTAATGGTTGTGTAGACTGGTCCTCAGTTAAATGCATTTGACAAACAGGTATCTGTCCTACAAAAGTTTCAGGTAAATGTTATGATGAATGCACACTCTTCCTCACTTGCTTGGGACCTCTCAATGTTCATTCCAAGGCGGATTATTCAAAAAAAAAAAAAAATCCCCTCTAGAACTCTCCCAAACTCATGGAAGAAAAAAAATATGTTCACCATCCGTTCTCAGCCCAGCCAGACTGAACCAAATATTAGCTTCTCTGTTTACAGAGACAAGCCCATTTACTTTGAGATGTTAAGGTAGCATTTTAAAGAGGCAAAAAAGAAGGACTTACTGTCTTTTAACCCAATACCCCATTTTCAATGAACACGCGTTGATTGAAGAAAATATTTTTATTTAAATTGGTAGCATGGTTCTTGATGAATCGGGTTACAGATTTCAGCATAGAAAAATAAACTAATTTTAATTTGTTTTAGAGAAAGGATGTTTCAGACAAGTATTCTCCTAAATAAAAAGGAATCTGTCTATCTATTCTAAGTTACCATAATTAAGATTTCCAGAGATAAGGCCAAGTTGGAAAGCCCATCTCTTTCTTGTCGATGTTCCCTAGTTGACAACCATTTTCGAACTCTTTCTCAAGCCATGTGCTCATGGCTTATCTCTAGGAAGAAAGGCTTGCAGCATTAGCCCATTTCCTCCCCCTTTAAAAGTTCTACATCTTCTCTGCTCGAGAATCAAAATCTCTCTCTCTCTCTTCTCTTAACTGCTTAACTGCTTCTCTGCTTTCTGCTGGCCACTCCCTCTTTCAAACCTTCCCTCCAGGTGTGACGTAACTAGCAGACATCCAATCAAATAATAGAGTTGGGGTAAACAACTCTTGTTGTCTGGTTTACAATAGGCACCTCTCTGTCCATCTCTTCCCTTCCTGGGCCCCAAAGTGTGAAAAACAACCAAATGGCCCTTTTGGCTAGCACAAGAAGCCACATTTCTACTATAGACTAGAAACCTACTAAACTCCATTTTGGATATGTGAAGAACTTGGGGCCTCATTTTATCACATGCCCCTCAGTTCTGACTTTGTCCAAAGGTCCTAAGGATGAACATATATAAAATCACTAAGCACACCCTCTTTTCTATACAGGGTTAAATAATGAAAACTCTTCCATTCCCATGGAAGTACACTTCTATTTACCATTACTTTTAACAGAATAAAACATTATACAACATTTAGGTAACATTTGTTTCTCCTTCCTGTGACTCTTCAGGACTCATTCTGTTGAAAGAATATGCAAGAACATAAACACCAAATCCTGGAATAGTTAAGACATCCATCTTGTACCTGCAAATTGATTTGCATTAGAAAGACACACCAAACCCTGTTAAAAATTGTGGTAAACTTGGATCCAATCACTGTAAATTGCAGTATTTCCCAACTTTTGGTTTTTGCACGTCAATTCCCAGAAGCCAAATTCAGTATATTGGCTGATCAGTGCTTTTAGGAATTTACTTGGGCTTCTAGGAACTGAAGTCCAAAAACCAAAGGTTGGGAAACACTGGTATAATGTGAAGCTGGCAATGCAATTTGTCATTTCTAATCCCCACTTTTCCAGCTAGGAGGCTTTCTTTTGGAGCTCTTTGTAATCCATTATCTCTACCATGATTTATTGTAATGAGCGCAGAAGAATAGATGCCTTTGAGATGTGGTGTTGGAGGAGAGTTTTGAGAGTCCCCTGGACAGAAAGGAGAACAAATAGGTCAATCTTAGAAGAAATCAACCCTGACTGCTCCTTAGAAGGTCAAATTGTAAAGATGAAGCTAAAGTACTTTGGACATCAAATGAGAAGAGAGGATTCACTTGAGAAAGCCTTGATGCTAGGAAAGGTAGAGGGCAAAAGAAAAAGGGGTCGGTCAAAAATGAGATGGCTAGATGGTATTGCAGACACAATGGGCACAGAACTGAGCTAGTTGAGGAGGATGGTGGAGGACAGAAGTGCCTGGCGGACAGTAGTCCATGGGGTCACAAAGGGTCAACAAAATTTTGCCAGAAAATTATCAATCCTCAAATCCAAGGGTTTTTTAATGAACAAATTAAGGACCATTCCCATTAGTTTCCTTAGGGATATCACTCCTTACAGCCCTATATTGATACCACTAGAGTAAGCATTATTTAAAAATATTTCATTGTTTTGAAAAATCCCAGTTTATTTTGTGCAATTAATTTTTTTTGTTTATTGCATTTTTTCATAGAGATATCTGAACTTGATGGAAGCACGAGGATTTACCTCAACCAGACTTCATACAACTCAAACAAAACTTTCCTCTTGACAGAACCATATTTAAATCCATGTGTAAGAAACCAAACACCTTTTCATTTAGGATGTGAAGAGCAAGCCCTACTGCAAACAACAACAACAACAACAAAAATAATAACTAGATGGTATTATAGACACAACAGGCATAGAGCTGGGCAGGTTGAGGAAGATGGTGGAGGACAGAGGTGCCTGGCTTGCAATGGTCCATAGAGTCGCAAAGGGTCAGAATCGACTGTGCGACTGAACAACAACAAAAAGTCATTGGGCATGTGAAGGCCCTGGAATTGCTGTGAAGCAAAGAAGAAAAGGCCACAAGGGAGATCCACCTTTAACAGAAAGGAATAACCAAGGAGTAATTTCCATTGTCTTTCTACACCAGCTTTTCTATAAATTTTCCTTCTACGATTTGAACACTAAAATTGAGAGAGTACATCACACACTGTTACTTATGTGAACTGTAAGGAAGGCATCACCTCTCTGATGCTAGCACCTTTATAAACTGCATCAACTCTATAGTAAGGAAAATTCCAATGAGAAAATGCTTCATTTTAGTTCACTGACACATGATTCCATCCCAAAACTATATGTTGGTCAGTTCATTACATTGATGTAATAAAACCAGTGTTGATGGATCAGTGAGGCAAGCCCTGTCTTTTAAACCACAGACATAGCTCTGCAAAGCTTTTGAATACCACGGGCCTGGAAAAGACAGCAACACTACATATCCACTGGGAACTAATCAACAAACTGAGGTTTATTTCTGAACAAATCCATAGAGCAAATACATCTTTTCTCCTTTGGGAAAGCTTTTCCCTATGCTTCAATGGTGCTATGCTAGAAGGGATAGTGATTATATGACCAATTGTTCAGCATGTGTTTCTAAACTGGCTTGTAATTGCCAAATTAATCTTTCCAAGGTATTAAAAGCCTATTTGCACAAAGCTATGCAAGAGTGATGGGGTGTGGTGTGGGGGAGAGTTCCTGGAAGAGAAAGCAAAACACAGTACCTGAATTGATATCAAGGCCCCTATAACAGCAACTATTTGTTTATGGAGCCTGTTGTGGCCCTGGGAACAAGTAAATATAATCAGCAGGGATCACAAACACATAGGCTTGGCAACTGGAGGCTGTCAAGAAGCAGTATGGTGGCTTCAGAAGCTGAATTTGCCTTGTGAGGGGCTTTGTCTCAGTTATTCATAAGAGGCTTTGGCACTGTATCAGGCCTCTAGGGAAGCCACTTAGCGGGGTGGGGATTAGCCACTGGTTTCCTATAGTGTGTGCTTCCCAATTCACAGCAAACTTGTTTCTCTGTCATACTGGCACATTAACTGTCCGTGTGCTTCTCCTTGGCTTTCTGGGCCTTTCTTTGCATGTGCTACGTGTGCTATTTCCAAGGCAGCCATGAGGAGAGAATGGAGGAGACCCTAATATAAGCGACTGAAATGAATGCCAAGAGAGAGAAAAGCAACCCCCTCCTATCCACCAACACTAGAAATTTCTGACTAATGACAACACAGAGATGGGTAATTTGGCCAGCCTGCATCGTTTTCGTCCGGAACTGATGAGCTTTGCTTTGGTTGCTTTGACAATCCCATCTAAAATGCAAATGAATTATGCAGAAAGTGTTGTGTGATTCCCTCCATAATATTAGAGGAGCCCCCTCCTCTTATTTCAACCTTCTGTTGGGCTGTATAGCCATACCACTCCCTATGAGGTATACCAAGAGTTAAATCTTGCTGTATAAGCTAGGGGAATATAATGCTTTGTGAGAAATGCCATGGCTGTTTTCTAGTGCAGCACTATTTAAATAATGGTGTTTGCTGAGAAGAGAGGGAAGAAGGAAAGGTGTGCAAAAGAGGAAGGAGAAATTGTGGAAGTACTTCCTGTTTCTTAACAACAGAAGAAAGAAAGCAAACTGGTACTCCAGAGACATTTCATATCAATCTAGAGTTTGAGGGAAGTTACTAAATGTATTATCTTTTCTTTTAAATACAATTTATTTTCATTTCTCTTGTGTGACAGAGGAGGAAAGTATCTCTATTCCTTTACAACGTGTTGAATTATAAGCTTTGTGGATAATTTTTTTAAAAAATTAAGAATCGTGATATAATAAGTACTCTGAGAGATGGGAAGTACACCTCTCCCAGAGGGAGAAGAAATCCACAATTGTTTTCTAAGCCCTGCTAAGGCAATAAAAAAAGTGTCAATTCCTTATGTAGGTCCAAATGTAGCAGCTGGATTTAGCTTTATGAAGCATGAAAAATAGCTCCCATCTGGAAGCTGAGGTTGATTAAAGATGCAACAGTAAGTTTGCATCTTATAGAAAACATCCATACACTTTCAGCTTAGTGCTAGCTTACAGCTGTAAAGGAGGGCAAGCAGTTACAATCTATGTTGTAGTGTATCATTACTAGACATCCAAAGGATATATAACAAAGCAACAATATACAATGCAGAATTTGACACTCAATTCTCTATGAGCTGACAAGCTACAAAGATGGCATTGGTTGGTCTTCAACCTTTGGCAAAACCATACTGGTTGCTGGGGAGTTTGATGATGTTGCAAATGTGCTGATCCAGAATTTTCTCAAAGATCTTCATAGTGTGAAACAGGAAGCAGATTGGGCAATAGTTGCTACAGTCAGCTGGGTCATTCTTCTTTTTGAATATGGGGACTGTTATACTTGCTGACCAATCAGTCGGTACATGGTCACTATTTGCTATGACATTGAAGAACTCTGTCAGTCAAGATAGCTCTGTGTTGCGGAGTTCTTGCAATTTCCAGTAATATGCAGGCAGATCATTGCATCTGGGAGCCTTCATGTTCTTCATGCTGTCTGTTGCATTGGAAACTTCTGTAGTACAGAATTGGTCCATAGATTGGCACGTCTTCCGGGATTGGTGAAATGTCTCACCAACATTGCAGAATTTGCTGTTTGCCTTGAAGTCTTCTGCTGTCCTTATTCTTTATTCACATGTAGTGCCCAATGTCCTGGTGGCCCTTTTAAAATTTTGGCCAACCAAAAGATGTCTTTCTCCCCTTCTCATATTTCCAGGCAGTCATATAGGTCTTGGTAGTGTTCTATGTTGGCTTTGGTAACAGCCCTCTTGGCTTTTCTTTTGGTAATCACATAGTTCCGTTGATTCTCCTCAGTTTTATTTGCTTGCCATATCTTAAAGCAGTGGTTCCCAACCTATGGCTCATGGGCCAGCTCTGGCCCATGATGCCATTCTGACCGGCCCCCATCTCCCCCACACCCAGAAGTAGAAGCAGGCACATTTATGTCAGCTGTAAAATGTGTCTGTGCATCCGCAAACATGCCGGTGGCTAAGGTAAACGTGGAAGTGGGTGCATTTATGTGTAAATGTGTCTGCTTCAGCTTCTGGGTGTTATCTCAACTATTCCAGAGGTGTTGTCAGGCCTGTGGCACAAAAAGGTTTGCTACCCCTGTCTTAAAGGTTCTCTTCTTGCACTTTCTCCTGTATTTGTTTGGTCAACAGCCATACCAGTTTATATTGATATTGGTGGCCTGATTTTGTAACACTGAGAATTTCCCTGGCAGTGATGGTAACAGAGTCAAAGAGTACTGCTCAGATGATGTCACTTGAAGCAGTGGAGATAGACAGAAATATGATTTTTCTTATTATTTTTTCTTTATGGTCCTGTAGCTTCCACCATTTTATTTGAAACAGAAGTTGCTTGTTTTGAATCAATTCCAGTCATGCTTTATTTTGAATCATTTTTCCATGTGTGATTTCCTTTCTAATCTGGCTTATTTAGTTTACTAAACAGTTTACATCTTAAATTGACTTTGTGTGTAACTATGGATGAAAGTCTGTGTTTATCTTGGATTGACGCTGGTCATCTCAGTCAGAATTAGTTTACAGGGTTTGGGTTTCTTTCTTTTTCTATTATTATTATTATTATTATTATTATTATTATTATTATTATTATTATTATTATTATTATTATTATTATTATTATTATTATTATTATTATTATTTATTACACTTGATACCCCGCCCCAATCGGGAAAACCCGACTCTGAGCGGCTTACAAAACACTAAAAATAAAAGTAAAAGCATAAGAAACAGTTTACACCAATAAAACATCAGTTAAAAGGTCATCAAAATATTACCACAAAAATTAAAAACAGTACACAGTCCCACTTCCAGACCCAGGTTGGCAGTCCTTTAAATAAGCCACCTGGTAAGGGAACTCGTATTCCCAGGTCCCCAAACCTGTCCAGCCAGCCAGGTTTTCAAACCCTTCCGGAAGGGCAGGAGCTCTGTCTGAAGGCGCAGTTCAGTGGGCAGGAGGTTCCAGAGTATTGCATGATACTCATATATTTTTAATATGCCTTAATGCAGTGTTTCCCAATTTTTGGTTTTTGGGATTCAATTCTCAGAAGCCTACATCAATTTCCCAAAGCACTAACCAGCCAATGTACTGACTTAGACTTCTGGGAATTGAAGGCCACCAGTGTTCCACAGAACATCATTTGGGAAACACTGCCTTAATTTTTCTTCTAAAAATAAACCCCTCATCAGAAGTGCTGTCTGCTGCTTTAAAGACACCTCTCTGTATTATCTGTTGATGGATTAAACTGCAAAAGAGGATGTTCTTTAAACCAGGAGTGCAGAAGTGACATCCCAGAAATTGTTGAATTACAACTCCCATCAGACGTAATCAGCATAGCCAATGGTGATGTTGCAGTAAAAAAAAATTAGATAGCCAAGCATTTCCCTGGTTTAAAATTCTGGCAATTCAAGAGGGTATTTATGCAATGTGTTATCTATTTCACCATCTCACTGAAAATTGAAAGAATCAAAATGACTTATTTTGATGTGAGTGAGATAGTTTTATTTTTATTTATTAATCAAATTTATTCATCACCCTTCTCACAAAGTGATCCAGGACGATTCACAATAATCAAGCCATAATGACCTGGCTGTCCAGTTTACAGAGACCAAAAGGAGACAAAGGATTCCAAGAGAAGATTAACTTCCAAAGCAGAAATATCAATTTCCAGATTTTATCTATTTGTTAAGAATGATTTGTCTTAGTATAAGCTGTGACCCTAGCTGGTGCTAGGTCACGATTCAGGCAGTACATGTGTTTGTGTATGTGTGTATGCATGCATGCATACCTGTGTTTGTGTATTTCTGTCTGCATGGGATACACAGTTTTATCTGTTTGGAGACAAAATGGAAGTCACAGACACACCTGTCAGACCAGGAGTTCTCAACCTTTTTAAGCTGGTGGCAGGTCATGCTTCCTCAGACAGCTGTGGGGTCCGGACAGCCATTTTGCCCTTCCTACATCACATGGCACTTCCTGGTGTGGTGGAGGCAAGGGGGGGGGACATGAAATGGTGTCACGAGCTACATCCGGTCCATGAGCTGCAGGTTGAGAATCCCTGTGTTAGAGTAACCACTCCCTTAAGAAGCAGATGATAGCTTGGGCTGCCTGTGAGGACAGCAGCTAAATGGGCTCCAAAAAAGAGGTAAATATATTCATATATCTGTATTTTTTCTGCTCACTCAAGGGTTTCAGTGGCATCCAGCATGCTAAAAGTCTTCAAATGCCGACAAATACAATTTAGCTTTGAAGGCTGCCAGCAATTCTGCAGGAGCAAATCCCATTTGTAATCAAAGGGTGAGTCATTAGCCTTGACATTTGAGAAATGAAGATTACTATGAATTTATGAAAAAAGCTTCCCTAAAATGTTTCCCTAGCAACCACCAATGAGGAGTCTCAGGCATCAGTCTCAGGTCCCTAGTCTGAGTCAGGCTGGCAGTTGAAGAGCAGGTGGTTTCGTTCCTTACAACCAACCAACCAACCCAAGCAGTACTCAAGGTTCTCCTTCCTCTTTTGACTCAGATGACTTGTTGACAAAGGGGTAAGAAGGACAGATGATAGCAATATGAGATTCACTATTCATGATAAATTATAAGAGGGCAGGACCCAATACCTCAGCTTTTTAATGAATGACTAAAGTTTAGATAGGGACTGCAGCGGCTTAGTGTTTAAGACACTGAAATTGATGAATGGAAGTTCGGCAGGACAGCAGTTCAAGGCCTGAGTGCTGCACAATGGAGTGAGCTTCCATCTCTGTCCCAGTTCCTACCAACCTAACAGTTCAAAAGCAATAAATTGCAAGTAGATAAATATCAGAAACAAGTCTACTTCTGTTTCATTGACTACACCAAGGCCTTTGGCTGTGTGGAATACAACAAAATGTGGCAAGTAATTAAAGAGATGGGAATACCAGAACACCTTATATGCCTCATGAGAAATCTGTACAAGAGTCAAGAAGCAACAGATAGGACAGAATACGGAATGACAGAGTGGTTTGGAATAGGAAAAGAAGTAAGACAAGGCTGCATTTTATCACCCTGCTTATTCAATTTATACACAGAGCACATAATGCGCAATGCAGGGATGGAGGAATCACAATTTGGGATCAAAATTACTGGGAGAAACATCAACAACTTGAGATATGCAGATGACACTACCTTAATGGCAGAAAGTGAGGAAGACCTAAAGAAGCTGCTGCTTAGGTTGAAAAAAGAGAGTGCAAAAGCTGGCTTGAGACTAAATATCAAGAAAACCAGGATAATGGCAACAGTCCCTATCAGTCCCTGGAGATGGGGAAGAAATAGAAGTAGTGACAGATTTTACTTTCTGAGGATCCAAGATCACTGCAGATGGTGATTGCAGCCATGAAATAAAAAGGTGACTGATGCTTGGGAGGCAAGCGATGAGAAACCTGGGGAACATAGTGAAAAGTAGAGACATCACATTGCAAACAAAAATTTGTATAGTCAAAGCAACAGTATTCCCGGTGGCAATGTATGGTTGTGAAAGTTGGACCATTAGGAAAGCTGAGTGCAGAAGAATAGATGCCTTTGAGATGTGGTGTTGGAGGAAAGTTTTGAGAGTCCCCTGGACAGTGAGGAGAACAAATAGGTCAGTCTTAGAAGAAATCAACCCTGACTGTTCCCTAGAAAGTCAAATAGTAAAGATGAAGATGAAGCACTTTGGACATCAAATGAGAAGAGAGGATTCACTTGAGAAGGCCTTGATGCTGGGAAAGGTGGAGGACAAAGAAGAAGGGGTTGGCCAAAAATGAGATGGCTAGATGGTATTGTACAGTGGGCACAGAGCTGTGTGGGCTGAGGAGGATGATGGGTGATAGAGGTGCCTGGAGGACAATGGTCCATAGGGTTGCAAATGGTTGGAATCGACTGTGGGACTGAACAACAAATTAGGTATCACATTGGTGGGAAAGTAAACAGCATTCCATCTAGTCATTTTCAGTGAGATGGTGAAATAAATAACTTTTTATTTAAAAAAACCAAGCTCATGGCATCTGGCCCCATCACTCCCTGGCAAATAGGAGGAAATGGAAGCAGTGAGAGACTTTACCTTCTTGGGATCTAAGATCACTGCAGATGGTGACTGCAGCCATGAAATAGAAAGAGGCTTACATCTTGGAAGCAGGGCTGTAGCCAGAATTCTAGAGGGGACGGTATTTTCAGGAGGGGCAAAAAATTGCAGGAGGGACAACAATCTCACACTCACATATATAAAATTAGAACCAAAGAGGGGGCCTTTTAGTTCAGGAGGGGTCCTCCCCCCCGCCCCTCTGGCTATGGCCCTGCTTAGGAGGCAAGCTATGAGAAACCTAGGCTGCAAAATAAAAAGTAGAGACATCACCCTGCCAAAAAAAGTCTGCATAGTTACAGCAATGGTCTTCCCAGCAGTAATGTATTGCTGTGAGAGCTGGACTATAAGGAAGGTGGAGCACAGGAGAACATATGCCTTTGAACTGTGGTGCTGGAGGAGACTCTTTAGAGTCCCCTGGACTGCAAGGAGATCACATCAGTCAATCAGTGCCTGGAGAAGGAGAAGTCCAGCCCTAGGCCCCTGCAATATGGGGTGCCTCAGGGCTCGGTACTCTCTCCTCTCCTATTCAACATCTATATGAAGCCGCTGGGTGAGATCATCCGTTCCCACGGGGTTAGGTATCATCAATATGCAGATGATACCCAGTTATACATCTCTGCCCGTGGGGACCCAAGCGGTGCGGTGGAAGTCCTTTCCAGGTGCCTGAAGGCTGTTAAGGTCTGGATGGGGGACAATGGGCTACAGCTCAATCCCGGCAAGACTGAGTGGCTGTGGGTACGGGGTCCTATGTTAACACAGGAGTTGCCACCTTTGGTGCTGGATGGGGCAGTTCTGCCCCAAACAGACCCGGTGTGTAATCTGGGGGTCCTCCTGGACTCACGGCTACTGTTCGAAGAGCAGGTGGCAGCCGTGGCCAGGAGGGCTTTTGCACAACTTCGTGTAATACACCAGTTACGCCCCCTCCTAGACCGGGACTCCTTGCTCATGGTCACACATGCCTTGGTCACCTCCAGACTTGATTACTGTAATGCGCTCTACATGGGGCTGCCCCTGATGACCATCCGGAGACTCCAGCTGGTACAAAATGCGGCGGCCCGGGTAGTGGTGGGCTGTGGGCGTTATGCTCGTGCTTCGCCGCTACTCCGGGAACTGCATTGGTTGCCAGTATGTCTCCGGGTGCAATTCAAGGTGCTGGTTATTACCTTTAAAGCCCTATATGGTAGTGGGCCAGGATACCTAAGAGACCGCGTCACCCCAAGAACATCTGTCCGGCCCACCAGGGCGGATCGGAGAGGCTCTCTTGTTGTTCCTTCAACGAGAGAGGCACATCTCGCCTGTACTAGGAGGAGAGCCTTCTCCATGTCCGCCCCGACCCTCTGGAACCTCCTGCCCACCGAACTGCGCCTGCAGATGGAGCTCTTGCCCTTCCGGAAGGGCTTGAAAACCTGGCTGGCAGGACATATTTGGGGACCAGGGAACATGGGTTCCCATACTAAGTGGCTTATTTAAGGAGTGCCATTCTGGGTCTGAACTATGGGAATACTGGCGTGCAGTTTTGTACTGTTTTTAACTTTAGATAACTTTTAAACTTTTACGATTTTATATGTTTTTATCTTTTACCTTTATTTTATCATGATGTAAGCCGCCCAGAGTCGGGTTCTCCCGAGTGGGGCGGGGTAATAAATTCAATAAATAAATAAAATAAAATCCTGAAGGAAATCAACCTTGACTGCTCATTGGTGGCTCATGTACTATGGGCACAAAATGAGAAGAGAGGAGCCTGGCATGTGGTGGTCAATGGGGTTGCAAAGGGTTGGACTCGACTGTGTGACTAAACAACAACAATCACATGTCGCAGATGCAGACAGTGCTGGCTCTTTGACTATAAACAGAGATGAGCACTGAATCCAAGAGTTGGATACAAATGGCTTTCAAGCAAGGGCAACCTTTATCCTTACCTAAAGTTTAGATGAAAAGGAACACAACATCACAGTAACTGCATTCAGGTGGGTAGTAGGGAAATTTACTAATGACTGTATTTATTGCACAAAAGGCGTTTCTTGTATCTTAAGTAGATGGTTTCACCATTTTATGTTCATACAAAGCCACTGGCATCTCAATAGAATGTTAGATTTATTGAAGCCCATTTATTTATTTATTTATTTATTTACAGACACTTTGCTATATTAGTTATTTATATGTTACCAAAATAATAATCATATACTTTCACCAATGGTCGTCCAAGACATCTTGCTGCCTAAATACGGATTAGCAAATCTGCACTTGCTCATAGTACTCAAAGGCATCCAAGATATGCTGGCACTAGAGGCAGTAAATGTTTAAAATACTTTTTTTCATTTCTGGCAGTAGGGAAATATTTAGTTCTTAAATAAATAAATAAATAAATAAATAGGTAGCAGTGGCTGCATTCATATCCAAGTATGCATTTTTCCTAGAAATCATTTTAAAGAAGAATGACAAAGAGAAAAAATGCCATTGGTGTGAATTTGTTTAAGGTGGATCCTACCTTTCCATGAAGTGACCCACACACCTGTGATCACAGAGCCATCTCCTGTGGCACGTATGAAATGAGACAAGCAGGATTTAACACTGAGACTGCAATATCCTCAAATAAATCGTTGTTAATATCCTTAAATAAAATAAATAAAATAATTCTCCCCTTACTAATCTATGTTGCTCAAACTTGGACTCTAATAAAAGCTATAATGGAAAAATTAGTAAAAACAAAAACAATGGAGACATACATGCTAAATATCAGACTAATAGGTAAAGTACAGAATCAAATTATTTGTCAATGACAAAAATGATAGATGTAATGTAACTAATTTAATTTATATCCTACCAACAATTAGTCCTAGTCTCTAATGGTGAGGGTGAGGGATGAGGCAGAGAAAAGGGGTGAGAAAATTTTTGGCTGTTAAAAAAATCTTGACAAGAAATTTCTGAGCTCTTTGAGATTTCTTACCTATAGTATGTGAAGGAGACAATTAACATCCTCTTCCCCTTTCTGAATTCTGTGTAAAATGCCTGCACAAAAAAGCATCATTTCCCACCACGAAGCTAAGCACTCAAGGACCAGCAAGCACAGAAGTGTTGGATGATAGGTCAAAATGATGAAAATAACCAATCCAGTGCTTACTGTCAGCCTCAAAGAATCTCATAGCTTTTCAGCTGGTGAGATAAACAAACAAATAAATCTGGCTGGTGGAATTACAATTTGGCAAATGGGCTGATAAATGAAATCAAGCTGAGATAAATCCAAAGCCAGGAAAGCAGATGAAGGAGTTTGGAGATGGCTACATGGCTGGAAAGGGGGAGGCTTACAATCTGAGTTAAGGGGAGAGTTTCTTATTTTAGCCAAAGCATGAAATACGAAATCTGATTTCAGCCCTAGTCTGGGATAGTAATAACAGTTCTCAGCATTTGAGAATATAATTAGAAAAAAATATATAGCATATGCAATTTGTATGGCAAAATTAACCTATAGTTTTCACTATGCCAGACATAACAAGTGACTTGAGCTTTAGAGAATCCTTATTAAAAATGAACACATTCAATTGAAAAAGAGGCTGATTCTGGAAAAGCTGAACCTAAATTCAAGCTTCAACTCTAGTAAAAGTCATGGGGACAAAGGGTGATGGTGATTTCTTTGCAAATGTTACCAGCTCTTACCCTCCACTCCTGGGATAATCTTTTAAAGTCCCAGTAAAATTTTCATTTCCAATGTCTTATGAAAATGGAAGTAACAGTGGAAATGCAATGAAATGGATAAATATTAAGAGTCAATTAGCCAGTAGAAAATAAATTAAGAGTAGCAAATAATTCCTTCAAATAAATCACTTCCTTTGTTGATTTGTTCCATGGAGTCACCGAGAAATGTCCTAATATTACTACTTAGACATGGTCAGCATATTGAACCCAGCTGTTCTTTGAGCAGAAGGTTAAAACCTGTTAAAGAGGAAAACAGAACTAAACTTATACCAGATTTCAACCTACAAGAGCCTTGTGGAACAAAATTAACCAAATGGATGTAATATGGAGTGTTGAGAAGAAAGTCAGCAATCTTGCCATCTGAGGCTTCTTTAGTCCCAAGTTTGGCAGATCTGTTCTGATTAGCTGCAGCTGGAATCTCCATCGACAGCAACACCATGAATGCTGAGAATACATTCCAGATGATGTGTGTGATACAGAATTGTCCAAAGAAAATCATATTTCTAGGGTGTACATATAATTACGCTCCATTCTCAAAGCTGAGAAATGGCTTCCGCTCCTTAGGTCAGAGGTGGGTGCCCAAACTCTGGCCTGTGGGCTGGATATGGCCCTGATGCCAATTCATCTGGTCCACAAGGCCCTCATCACTCCTGGAAGCAGAAGTAAAATGTGCCTGGATGGGCATGTTTTACTTCCACTTCTGGAAGAATTGATGGCTTCATAGGCTGGATGAATTGGTGTCAGAGGCCAGATCCAGCCCACAGGCCATAGTGATAGGTCCCCTGAACCATGTGACCATCCATGGGGCCAAAAAGTTTGGGCACCCCTGCCTTAGGTGAATGAAGTTTTTCTGAAATCAGGGTTGTAAGAAGAGATTGTTGCTTCCTTTTCTGCTATTTTTTTTCTTTGTTTTCACAGGATGCAAATCCTGATGAGAACTTGCCAATCAAAAACCACTGTTGTATTACCACACTACAAGGCAAATAACTGATTTATACAATAGACCAGTTAAGCTCAACATATGCTCAGGAGAGTGTTTGGCAAGACAAGCTACAAGTTAAGATATTAAAACCAGCTTAAGCAGACCTAATTTTAAATGTTTTTTTCCCTTTGTTGATTTCTTTTTAAAAAGCAGGATTTCTTCTTTTTTTGTTGTAGTAGGGGGAGAATAATGATGAAGGTAAAGAGCTACTCAGGCAAGGACTTGGAAGGGGGCATTTGTTTTGTTTTTCTTAATCAGAAAGGACTAAACTAAAGGATGATCCTGTTAAGAGTGACTTGGGGAGAGAAGAAAAGAAGCAAATAATCAGCTTCTGAACCACAAGTTTCCTCCATAACAAAAGAGCAATGGGAGGGAGTTGGCAGGATGCTTGTATGTATGTTTGTGTGGGTGTGCCTGAGGGGCTGTTTCAAAAACAATGGCTAATGAATGTGTGGTATTCATCAGTCTTTACTGTGGTACTGTGGCCAGTTTGCTGTCCTTGTATGGGGAGAAAAATAGAAATTCATCCTATAGTCTTTTGTGGTGGAGAGCCCAGGCCTTCAAAGTAAATTAAAAAGCAGATCCACTTTATCCTAGCATGTCTTTCAGCGACTTGTACAATATGCACTCTGTAAGAGCCCTGTTGAATTTGAGCAAAGTTCAGACACTAATGTCCAATATCTTATAGCTATTCATATAATTTTGTATACACTTGCTTGTCGACACTGTTAATCATTTAGAAATAAGGGCTATAATCTAAATAGAGAAACAGCACAGCCTGCCAAAGAGATGGGGCTGTAACTTGCTGACCAGTGTACTTATTCAGTTTTCTGTCCAGGTTTTGTGGAGGGAATCATTAATGAACCTTTCTTAGTTTTCTTAAAGGGTAATTGAATGTATAGTATCTACCAAAAAAAATTGTTCCCTGGCAGACCTTTATAGAAGAGATTGCTCTCTGTGAAGTAGGAAAACCACCCTGAGTCAGTGTATGCAGTGGTGGAATGTCAAATTTTTTACTACCCCACCGTGATGTCATCACAGTGTGGGTGGAGCCAATGTCATGACATCATGATGTCATGATGTTGTGGGCGAAGCCAAAGAAAAAATAAAATAAAAATAAGCACACACACACACACCCCTCAACCCACCCACAACACAAACCCGTAAATTAATTAATTAAATAAATGAATAAAATAAAAAATACATTAAAATACACCCACCCACCCACCCACCCCAAACACAAATCAACCAGAGCTTTTAAACCAGAGTTTAAAGCTTATTCTGCCTAACCTTTCTCACACGAGGTCAGATGGAAGGAACTACAGAATAAACTCACCACAAGATGGCTTCATTTTGGCACTTTACAACTTTTCAACAGTTAAAGAAGTTAGGTACTAACCAGTTATCTAGGATAATATGCCTTAATGTAAATGTAAAACAGCTGTACCTCCTTAAGGGTTCTCCAATTGGAACAGCAATTGGAACAGCACAGCTGTAGCTTATTGATGAGGTAACTCCAAGACTTTGCTTAAAAACCCCAACCCAGGCCGCCAAGCCTGCCAGCCGCCAGGCCTTTTTAGGAACTGTGGTAGTACGTCAATATAGGTAAAAGTATTAAATACACATTAAAATACACACAGACACACCACATCCAAAGGTGAGTCACTTACCCAGGGGAGCAGGCTATAGGGAGCTTCAGGCTAGCAGCTTCTCTTCCTCCTCCCCGCTTAGGAGGACAGCAAGGAGGCCATGCATATGCGCCAAACACTGTAGGCGTGCATGCACACCAAGTGCGTGGCACGCATGTGCAGTGGGGGAACCAGTGAAAAGGTAAGCCCCGAAGGTGGTTCCCCCCAAAAGCTGCTACCAGTTCTCCAGGACGCTGGGAAAAGTTACTACCGGTTCTTGCAAACTGGTGCAAACCTGTTACATCCCATCACTGAGTGCATGCTGAGTGGGTGGCATACAAATTTAATAAATAAATAAATAAATAAATCAGAACACATGGACATCAAAAATGAAGGTGGCTTCCTTAACATGTTCTGAAGCACCTGAATGTACAACCTCTGAACATGTAACTTATCGTTCATAATCATGGCTAACAGAGGTAGATAGGCAGAACCTACATGAATTATCAGCATTTAGAATACTCAAAGCCAATACTCATCACCGTATCTTTAAAGAATAATAGCCATCAAGCTGATTTGACACTATGTAAATATAAAATATATAGTAGTGAAAGTGTCTAAATAGGACCCTAAATCACCACCCATTCCCCCATTGTTTGTTACATCATTTGGATGGGAAAAGCACCAGGAACAGATCTTATCATTTGTAGTTCTAGAAAGAAACCCCTCAAGCAGTTATAATACTCTTCCCAACTTTCATTATTTTTCTTTTCTTTTTGTACTTGTCAGGTTTATAGTATAAATATCAACTGCAGCTAGAATGATCATTGATACTAATAAGGGGTTTCCTCTTTCTTTCTATCTCATTTATTGCTCATTACTTAAGGGGTCAAAGGTGCTTTTAGGTTATATATGAAAATATTCTTAAAGCTAATTCCTGGGATCATACATACATTAATGTACTGTACTGACATGATTTGCTGAATCCCTGACTAAGCACTTGAACTGTAGTTTACTGCACCCAAAATACTTCTAAGATTATGTCTACTGAAAACATACCCAAGAAAAAAGTACACTGGTGCAAATTGTTTATTTTTATATGCATATTTATACAATGTCTGTACTGTATATTGAGATTTCTCAGTCATTTTCATCCACTGCAACTCATATCAGAGAATATATTTTTTCCTTAAGCAGGAAAAATGTCATTGCCATGAATTTGTTTAAGGTAGATCCCAGCTTGCCATGAAATGACCCACACACTATGATATCAGAGCCATCTCCTGCGGCACACGAAATGAGACATGCAGGATTCAACACAGGGACTGCAATGGACTGCTGCAGCCTTGAGGATATTGACAAGGTGTGCCTTCACAGCTAGTCCACCTGGCATGGCCTCTTTAACAGTGATATAGAGAAATAATAAAACATGGAATATAATCAAAACATAAGATCAAGAACTAAAAGGCACTAGGTATTTGTTGTACAAACCAAGAACTCCAACAACTGATATTCAATTGGTTGTAAAGATCTATTTATGAACTACCATTTGAATTGGTCTACAAGATCTTGGCTAAGATTGTGTCTTCTACATTAATCCATTATCTGTAGCTTAAATCGTATTCACTACTGCTGCTGACTACATGATGTTTGATGTTTGTCATCTATGAGTATCTATCCACTAGAACAGGGGTGGCCAACCTTTTTGTGCCATGGGCCTGACCATGCCCCTGGAACAGCTGAGTGGGCTGGACCAAGCCCTCAGAAGCGGAAGCGGCACATTTACAGCTGTCATCAATGTGCTCACTTCCATATTTACACTGTTGTGGGTGCATTTTGCAGCTGAGAAAATGTGCCTACTTTCATTTCCAGGTGTGGGGGAGATGGCGATAGGCCAGACTGAATGGCGTCAGGTGGCCAGGGCTGGCCCATGGGCCACAGGGTGGGAAACTTTGCACTAGAATGTACAAAAGTCTTTAGGTGCCATACTGGGCAGATATTTATAGTTCATATATAATTTTGGCTCCAGACCATTGAAGGAGATTTGGGTAAGATGCTCTTAGTGACCTCTGACCTCAGGATGTCTTCCTCTTGCTCACTTCAGAGCACTATGCCAATTCACTTGCATTGACTGTAGAACCACCTAAAGGGTAAGGAGACAATTATTGCTTTATACCCTCACTCATGTCACTGCAATGAGTGGCACAGTGTGAGGAGCAGCAGAGCCACAGGGGGTTGACAGTGTCCCTCTTGTGGGGTGCAGACCTAAGCAGGAGCTGAATAACATCTACCCCAAACCTGGCCCTGATCATGTATCAATACATGCACAAGAATCTGTATTCAAGTGAGGAATACACTGAATTAGGTAGTTTTTGCATTATGTAGTGTTCTCAGGTATAGTGTCTGATAGGTTACATCATAAACATTCATTGCATTGAAGGATATTGAAATATCGAAAAACGTAGGGACACAAAAACAATATTTTACAGGATTTTTATTATAAAGCTATGAAACCTAAAAGCTGCACAAGAGAAAGTTATCATTTCATGTGAGTGAGATCAACTTCTTCACACATCGCATATCATAGTAGTGGCCTTAATAGAGCAGAAGCACCGTATTTAGCTATAGCTGCTGAAATGAACAGCACAGGGATTGTGAAAGAGTGAAATACAGTCAAACCTCGTATAACAAAAATATTTCATTCTACAAGGCTGTTGGCTATGTGAGTTTTTCGTTATGCAAGTTTTTTTCACATAACAAAAATTCCTATGTAAAAACTCGCATAACGAATGTGAGTTTTTCCCATAGAAATTTTCATTATGTGAGTTTTTCCATAGGGAAAGACAATTTCGCATAGCGAAATTTTTCGTTTTGCGAGTCAGAAAGGTATTTGAAATGCCCGCTCGTTATGCAGATAAATTAAAATAATAATGAAAAAAGAGGCCTGATCATGTTCTTTCTCTAACCTGCATAAAATTCAGTAAGTTGTTTATACCATGAAATGAAGCAGAAACCAATTGGAGTGTCTGCTGTCTTTCAAATACAAGCTAGATTGCAAATAGATGCATTAATGACTTACCAATTGATATTGTAATTTTTCTCCTCTAGGAATAGGGACATTCTTATATTGTTGGACTCCTGATATTTGCAGATTGGGGGATCATTAGGGATGTTTTTTTCATGCTATGCCTATCCCCATTGCGGCTGTGTTGGTGACATAAACCATTGTCCTTCAATTGAAAGCCACTGATCACTAAAGAGGTTGGACCTTGAGCTTAAGACCTTGATGACTGATTTGATTAGTCCATTTGAGTGAGAATAGGGGCAACACAGGCACTATGTTAATGGAACTTAAACAATAGGCCATCACTAATCAGAGACCTCAAGGTTGAAGTGAGGTTAATTGTTATGCGGGTGGCATTTGAAAAGAAGTGTTGACTAGTGTAATGCACTGTGGGACTGTAGCATTTGAACATGCAGCCTTAAGGCCAGAGGTTTTGTTCAGTTTACCAATGAAATTTAAAGCTACATTATGCACATCTCTAAACAGCAGCCTATAGACCAGAGGCCTTTGATACAAGGGGAGAACAATTCCTAATTGATAATACAAAAGAGCCCCAGGCACAACATTCCAGTCCCATCCTAGTCTGGTATGTATTTTATTTTAAGGAAATAAAAATTAGTTTAACATTTTAGTTCTGATCCCATCATTCCTGCAGTTACACCAAGGAAAGATTTGGACATTTTTTTTTTAAAAAAAATTAAACTTGCTTTTACTCAATCCCTGTATTTTCTAATGATCAGATTATTATACTGCAGTTGAGAAGAGCATAGCCTTAGAGCAAGAAGATATTTTTAAGGACGACTCCTGGTGCAATCAAATATATAAATTGTTTAGATGCTTGTATGTAAATCAATGGTTAGTTTTATAGTTTATATATATATATATATTCTTTCTTGTGGACTCAATGTGTACAAGTCCCATATGCTAAATAAATAAATAAATAAATAAGTTGAGAAGAGTGCCCAAAGAAATCAGATGCTAATATGTCTGCTGGGATATTTAAAAAATGACTGTAATAGCAATCCAGTAGTTAGTAAGAATCAATTATGTGGGATTTCCAGGTATACATACACAGGAGTGGCATCCATAAAGTTATTTGCATCTTTAAACAAAGATGTAACAACTCACTAATTAGATTATCTGTGATTTTAAAAATGAACACTGCATTAGTTATCATTTTAGCATGTATAATACAGAACTCATATTAGTCTGTAAATGATAACAGCAACATCACACTAATGACGTGTTTATGCTCAACTACACAAGCTCCCTCTTCTATGTGATGAGGGTTTGGAAAAGTTATTAGTTTAGATTAAAGATCCCAGAATCCCCATAATAGTACTGCCAGCGGCTATGATGCCAGGGTGATACTGTCAACTGTGGTCTAGAAATTTCCTAGCTATGCATGTGAATAAAGACCTTTTGAATACATGAGCAGCAATACTTAGAGCATGAATGTCGGAAGTAAAGGGAATGATGCTGTTGATCGCAGCCTTGTTCCATGAGCTGAGTGCCATAGTTTAACTAATGGAATTGTGTAGTATTGGCTTTAAGTTGTTTCAATTAATGTGGAAAGTTCCGCTTTGTTCCTCAGTTAACACTCATGTAGATTTTTTGTTGTTCAGTCGCACAGTCGATTCCGACCCTTTGCGACCCTATGGACTACTGTCTCCCAGGCACTTCAGTCCTCCACCATCCTCCTCAACTCGCTCAGCTGTGCCCATTGTGTCTACAATACCATCTAGCCATCTCATTTTTGGCCACCCCCTTCTTCTTTTGCCCTCGACCTTTCCAAGCATCAAGGCTTTCTCAAGTGAATCTTCTCATTTCATGTCCAAAGTACTTTACTTTCATCTTTGCTATTTGACCTTCTAAGGAGCAGTCAGGGTTGATTTCTTCTAAGATTGACCTATTTGTTCTCCTCACTGTCCAGGGGACTCTCCAAACTCTCCTCCAACACCACATCCCAAAGGCATTTGTTCTTCTGCACTCAGCTTTCCTAATGGTCCAGCTTTCACAACCATACATTGCCACCAGGAATACCATCGCTTTGACTATACAAATTTTTGTTCGCAATGTGATGTCTCTACTTTTAACTATGTTGCCCAGGTTTCTCATAGCTTGTTTCCCAAGCATCAGTCGCCTTTTTATTTCATGGTTTCAATTACCATCTGCAGTGATATTTGATCCTAAGAAAATATAATTTGGGAGTTCATTTCTCCATTGTGCATCTGAAAAGTGTCAGCCTGTGTGGCCTTGAGCAAGCTGCACTGTCCCAAGATACCCCAGAAAAAGAGAATGATAAACCACATCTGTATATTCTTAACCTTGAAAACCCTGGAAAGGATCGACATAAATCTGAATCAACTTGATGGCACTCAATTATTATTAGCTGATTTGTTCCTTTCTTAGCTTATATTCTATCCCTTCTCAAGGGTCTAAACCAGGGCCAGGAATCAAGTATGCAATATCTGGAATGTAACTGAATATACATAGAACTGTTCACTTAGTTGGTAGTCATGTGAACAGTGTGTTCCAATAGAATGCTGTACATTAAACCATGGGGAGTTACACACTGTATACATTCTGTTTGTTAACTTAGTCCCTGTGCAAACCACTCTAGAATAAAACCACTAGCATCCAATGAGCAACTCAAAGAACATCCTGAAATTCATAAAAGTACAGTTGAGCATGACAAATGCTCATTCAATGCAATTGCAGGTGGAATTTACAGGACTGCAAGTCATAAATACATATTTTGATCTCTGCAAATCAGGGTTTCGATCTTATCTTCCCATGGTGAAAGAAACAAATGATGGATGGGGAAATAAAAAAACAAAATTTATTGTCTGGTTGTCCTTGATATAGTACACAACATTGCTGTATTTTCTGTTTTGGTGTACCCTCACTGAAACCTTATAGTATTTTAATCTCTCTGAATTGCATAACCTATACATACTCACAAGTCTAATGTTTGGATGTGAAATGGGGTGTATTGTAGCAACCAGCTGCAGCACGATGGGAAAATACAACTATCCCAAGTATTTCAGTTTAATACCTAGCACGCCAAATGACCATTCATATAAAAAACTTTAATTGCAGCTCCCAAGGGAGCGGAAGGTTATGGACTATCAAGATATTGAATCTTTGCATTTCGTTCCTGAGAATAAAGCACTTTAATTTGTCCTGAGAGTACATGGGCTTTGGAAATTGAAATCAAATGTTAATTTCATGTGCTGAATACTGCATGGAACATAATTTTTCCTATTAATATATGCACAGCCCCCCCTCCGAATTTACTGTTATATACACACACTGCACTAGAATATTCTGAGTTGTATTTATCTTTTTGAAAAGAATGTATCAACTTGGCTCCCAGCTGCTTTGTTTTAATGTTGGAAGTTTTCCTCCTTTGGCTGTTGCTGATTATATTTGGTTGTTATTGGGTGTTTTTTTTTTTTAAACCATGGCCTTCAAGTTAATAAAACACAGTAAAAAGGCCTTTGGCTTCAGACATGTGAATAATCCTTTTTAAATCGACTTAACTATTTTCTCTATTTAAGCATATGCTTAAATATTATTCCTGATGGTTATATTTCTGTATGGCCTTTTCCTATCAATTTACTACAGAATGTGGTGGTGAGATGTATACCACTGCATGGAAAATAATATTTGGAACTACAGCTCCCAGAATTCCCTAGTTAGCATAATTCATAGTAAAATCTAAGTCATAGTGGACACAATCCTATTCGCAATTTACACTTGTGTGAGGGAAATAGCACAAGCTGGAGGGGCCAATTGCCACTCATTAATGAAATGCTGGTTGATGTCCAGGGAAAACACACACACATGAATGCAATCAGCTTTTTTTAAAATGAGTGGGAGTTTACCACTGCAAACTTATGCAATTTTCTGCATATAGCTGTGAATCGCCAGGGGGAATCTGGCGATTAGTGGCTACAATCACGAATAACATAGAAATGTAACTATTTTTATTTGCTTCCTCAATTAAAATCCCATCTTTCCTCCATGCATCTGAAGTTTTAAAAAACAGACAGAACTAAATTGCAGTCATAAGACAGTCTTAGATATGATATCGAATTAAGACAGATTCAAGGAGATTAAAACTCTAGTTTGCAATTTGCCTGATGATGTAATTTGTTTTCTTTTATGCTTGTTTCAGCCAAGGTAGTTTTATCTAAGCACCAGAGTGGTGCTTGTGACAATTGGGCATGATACCAGGCTGGCAGGCAGGCAAGCAAGCAAACGAAATACCTCACTAAGGAAAAAAACCCCAAAACTCCACACAACACTTGTGACTACATTTAATTTAACTTTAATTTTCCCACTTGTATTCTGCCCAATCAGAAAACCTGACTCAGGGCGGCCCACACAATAGTTATACAATACAATTGTTATACAATATACACAATAATACAATATACAAAATAATTATGCAATATTCAGCGTACAAGAGCAACACGTAATAATACAGTTGTACCTTGCTTAAAGAACATAATGCGTTCCACAGGATTGCTCTTTAAGCGAGTTTGCTCTTCAAGCGAAACACCATTGGAAGTGACCAATTGAGGGGGGGGATTGCGAACCCCGATTTATTTGTTAAGCGAGTTTTTGGTTGGTTTTATTTGTTAAGTGAAGCGACCATTCAGAGAAAATTCTGCTCTTTAAGCGAGTTACTCTTTAAGTGAAACGCTCTTTATGCGAGGTTTGACTGTATAATATATACAGGTCTACCCGATTGGGGCGGGATACCAAATGTGAGCAATAAATAAATAAATAAATAAATAAATAAATATAACACATAATAATATAATATATAACAACACAACACAATACTATACTATACTGCACTACAGTGGCCTCTCTGTCTTGGCCACAGACAAAGTCCAGACATCCCCCGCCATAGCAATGTTTTCAAGTCCTGGCCAAGGGTGCGGCCCAGGGGAGCCGGCAATGGAAGGGCCTTGCGCCCACTGCTCCAGTGGCCTCTCTGCCTTAGCTGCAGGCAAAGTCCAGGGGCAGTGACAGGGAAGTCATGTGGCTGGTGGAAAGGACCAGGATGGAGTGGCAATGCGGTGGCATCTTCAGCCTCCCATGGCTCTTCTCCTCCCTCCAGGCTGGAGCCGGCTGAGGGGGTGTCCAGTGGCAGTGGTGGTGGTCTCAAGGCTGGCAGCTGTGGTCTCATGGCCAGACAGCTGCTCCTCCTTTCTTCTCCCCCTCCAGGCTGGGACTGGCCAAGGGGGTGTCTGGAAGTGGCGGTGGTGGCGGTTTTAAGGCCAGCTAGCTGCGCAGCTGCTGGTCCTTTCTTCTCACCCTCCAGGCTGGGACTGATCCAAGGGGACATCCGGTAGCGGCAGCGGCAGTTTTAAGGCCAGCCAGCCATGCAGCTACTGCTCCTTTCTTCTCCCCCTCCAGGCCAGGGCTGGCCGAGGAACCAAAAGCCTATCTAAGGAAGAAGGCATTCAGCAGCTGTCAGGACAACAAGGAGGGATGCATCCTGACTTCCTTTGGAAAGGAGTTTTACAGTCAACAAGAAAACCTTTTCTTCTCTTATCACCAAATATGCTGGGGTACACGGAAAGATCCTCCTTGAAGATTGTGGCATTTCTGAGCCACAATTGGACATGTTGTCAGCTAATCCTTCTCACACTAGGTCAGATGAATGGAACTGCAGAATGGACTCACCAAAAGGTGGCTTCATTTTGGCAGTTTCACTTGTTGCCTAGACATGGAAGAATACTATATGCTATAAATTTGGCCTTATTTTGGCTTGAATTGGGTTTCCTTATCTGGTGGATACACCAAATTTTGATTCTATTTTTGCGTGATGATGGGGACAACCACATTTCTCTGTTGTCCTTTCCCCATTTGCATTTCACAAATGGGTGATATGTGTAAAAGGTTAGGACACAGATTGATTGTTCAGTAGCAATCTTTTTTGAATAACTGGCTGGAAAATTCCAACTTAATGCCATCATGGCATCAGTGAAACTTAAACCACACCTCCAAAGGCCATTTGCAGCCAACTTTTGAAGTTTCATTTTAAGCAGCATACCTGGCAGACTTCTCCCATGAAATCTTTAAGACTCTCATTTATAATTTGTTCTGCACTATCCACAGTTATACAGTATATTGCTGAGGAAGTGGGCTTGACTGATGAAAGCTCACCAATTGTATTTTAGTGGTTTAACCACTCTCTTGCATTTTATATGTGCAAAATATTGTCCTACTTTTGTTTTGAAAATGAAAAATAACTCCTGACATTTTCCTTGGAAACTGCAACTAATTTAAAACACATTCATTTAAACAGGATTTCAGCTACTCTCCATATTTCTTTGAAATTTCATTATTGTTAACTGTTTTCATGTCCAAAGTGTCCAAATTGATTAATGTTGTAAGAGCTGGTGTGGTTCTTAAACATGTCTACCATTTATTGGATTGGCACTGGCATGCGTCGAAATGGTAGTTTCTGTGCTGAGTTTCTAAGATGATTTCAGCAGTATAATGTGCAATGAAGAGGTGGCCGATGAGCAAAGTTCTGTAAAGGACAAAGAATCCTTCTAATGTATGTATACTTTCGACTTGACACAGATAGCTGGAAAAACAATGCAATAATTGAATTACAAATGATGCACGATCTCCAAAAGTTTTGCAGTGAATTATTCAGGTATACCAAACACATGCCGCCAAGGCCATCTGACAGAAGCTACAGTTATAAGAACATTTGCCATGCTGGGGCTGACAGTCAAATGTACCACACAAACTTTATGTGGCACTGTGCACCCGGTAATGCATGTGATAATTGACTGCTTCTATGCCTTTGTCCATGGATGTGGGATTTTTGCCTCATGTTAAGTACATGATACACAATGTTTCTCCCAAGATACCAAAACAATCAAGAAAAATGTTCCATGAAGAAAGGATGCTGGCATTTGACAACTAAGCTGGGTATTTAGCTTGCTGGGATCTGGCAAAAGCCACCCCTATGTTAACATCAGGAGTGACATCCGTTATTAACTGGCATAAAACAAACAAACAGAGAAGCTGACATATTGCTCCTGGCAAAACCTAGAGGATGTTGGATCATTAAAGGGAAAAAATGTTAAAAACAAAATAACCTTGCCAAACACCACATATAATGGCTGTTTTTACAGCCCCCATCTTTACATGAGTTGCTGTTTCTACTGACAACTCTGAGGAGGCATTGTGTGCTTTTAAAAAATGAACGAAAAGGAAAAGGCAGCTGAAATTGTTTTATTGGATAGGACACCAAGAGCTGTTCTCTTTGACTTCTTTTCAAAGTGGTATGGAAACAATTTTAACTGTGACTAAGACTTGCTGAAAAGGTTTTCGTAGGAATCAATGAAAAAGACTACAGGATTTAAATAGTCTCAGTAATAATTAAATCTGGTCCCCAGCCATTGTTTTTATCTGACCTGTTTGGTAATTCATAGTTGCTCTTTCATTTTAGGTTCTGAAGACCTTGTTCTTCCACCCCAAGGTAAACAGGGTTCCTTAATAGAAACAAAAAATGAGAAAAATGACTGGAACGAATCTGATAGTTCATACTAGTGAGTGAAGGAGACAGTGAACTAATCCAGAGGAAAAATAAGAAATAACGCACTGCATCCTTTAATGATATGAAGTAGTATTAAAATACTTGAAGACACATCTAGATCCACAGAAGCAGCTGCATTTTACAGCAATGTTTACGGTGGGAGGAACCACATGATTGGCCTGCACAGCTGCCCGTGGTCAGGCCCATGGCGTGAAAAATTTGAGAACCCCTGATCTAAAGGATTGTCATGAAGAAGACTCCATGAATGACAATGAAAGACTCACTGTCTTTTATAAAGCTTGAAGTTTCTTTTTCTACTACAATTCCTGCAGGACTAATTTTGAACTACTTTCTGTAGTGCAGAAAAAAGAGTTTCCATGTCTGCACTTTTGCTTTAGATCACATGATTAGTAATAATGGATAAAAATATAAGGGAAGCAAATTTTGGCTAAACTTTAGGAGAAACATTCTAATGGTAAGAGGTGTTTGGCAGTTGGACAGGCTGTCTTTCAAGGTAATGATCTAAGAAAAAATAGGGGTTTTTTTTAAAAAAGGAAATAACTATTTTAGTTTCTTGGGGAACAAACAACAAAGACTTGTGTCAGGTTAGAGACAAAGAAGTGTTATTTGTCATAGGATTTCATGAACTATGCATGGTGCTTTGAAGGTATCTGTGTAGATATCAGATAGCTTTCTGGTAGACATGTTATAGTTGTGATTTGTGCAGAAGATCCTGTCCTGTGCAGAGATTGAACAAAAAAAAAAATAATAATCCAGGATTTCTTCCAACCATACATTTGTACAAACAGGCAGAATGTGGAAGTGATTCATATGAAAGGGTTTAGTCCTCTCTTTCCCATCTTCCCTTCTTGCTTCACATTAGGGGCCTTTCAAAAACCCATGTGACTTAAAACAGGCCACTTTTTGATCCCCCTACCCCCTAATGACCTTTGACCGACCCCCTTCCTCCCAAATCACTTGGTTTCTCAGTTTTCCCTAATTTTAAGAGAAACTGCAGAAGCATGGTTGACCTGGAGCCTTAGAATGCCTGCTGCACCACCCCTGGGACTTCCACCTGGTTGGGGGTTTAGAATTTTGGAGTCATTGTGGTTCCATAACTCTTGAAGTTGTTTATATTTTAGATGGGGGACAAATGCCAACTTCATGGTATAGATCCATAATAGTTTTAATTCCTAAACCTGGGAAAGATATGGAGAAAGTTGACACGTATAGACCAATTTCTTCAATAAATCAAGATGCCAAAATATTTACAGCAATAATGGCACATAGACTGAACAGTTTTATGACCAGCTATATAAACAAAGATCAGGCAGGCTTTTTGAAAGGGAGATACCTGGCAGACATAACAAGGAGGGTTGTGGACCTAATGTACATAGCCGAACAAAATAAAGAGAAGCTTGGACTTTTGTCTTTAGATATTTTTAAAGTGTTCACTTTGCTTCAATGGGTTACAATAAATGAGATAGCTGAGAACTATGGTTTCGGAATAAAGTTTAGAAAAATAATTGAACAATTTTATCAACAGGGTTCTGCCCAAGTGAGGGTGAATGATGCTTTTACAGAGATATATGGCTTAAAGCAAGGACAAGACAAAGAGATCCATTATCACCAATATTGTTTATTATGGCTATGGAATTATTGGCGAATGCCATAAGGGATGATAGAAGCATTGGGGAAATAGAAGGCAATAAAATTAGTTTGTATGCAGATGACACACTGGTGATATTGAAAAATCCTAAGAAATTATTAGAAAGGGTACAAACACATCTTAATGAGTTTGAGGAAGTGACAGGATGAAAAATAAATTGGGATAAATCTGAAATAATATTTTGTAATATAGAAAAAGATGAGCAGAAAGAGATAAAGGAAAAATATGATATTCAAATTAAAGATAGTTTGAGATACCTGGGGATAAATATTTCAAATAAGTTTGATGAATTTAAGAAATTGAATTATGAAAGACAAAGAAAGGAAATTAAAGACAAAATACAACAATATAAAAAGTTGAATTTATCTTGCTTTGGCAGGGTTATATTATGTAAAATGAAATTATTACCAAAAATTAATTTTTTGTTTGTTGTCCTGCCGATTCAACTTAAGGAAAAGGAAATAATGGTATTTCAGAATTTGTTGAACAACTTTTGTAATGGAGGGAAAAGACCAAGAATATCAAAAAAATTATGGTACTTATCCCAGAAAGAAGGTGGACTAGTATTACTGAATGTTAAAAATTATTACAGAGCATTTCAATTTAAAAATATGGTAAAAATTTTAATGAAAAAAAGAGGTAATATGGGAAGAAAATGAGATGAATAAATTAAGAGGGATAGGTAAAACAATTTTTAGATAAAGAAAGATTAAAGATTAGTTTTAAGAATAAAATGAAATAAAATGATGAAGACAATAATGGAGGTCTGGAAGAAATTGAAAGGAAAATTGGCCCCAGATGTATCTCCAATTATGGAAATGGGAGATTTTAAAAGTTTTCCAGTGAAGATTGATAGAAAAGTGGAGGAAGTGTTTCTAAAAAAATGATGTGTTCTTGCTGAAAGACTGGGTCCAGATATATAAGGATAGAGGGGGGAAATAGAGTTAAATAGACAGATGAATTTGAATTGGTTCCAAATTGTATCAGTAAATAATTGGAATAAGAAATATTTAGATGAACCATGTTTAGAAAGGGAAAGGACAAAACTTGAGGAAATGGTTTATTGTATAAGAAGGGGGCAGATTGCTGTTAAAGGTTTGGTTAGCAAGATATATAAGATTCTAAATCAAGAAGGAAGTGCACAAGAAGTTTTAAAAACAATTTGGGAACAAGATATGAATATTAAAATTGCAGAACTGAGTTGGAAAGGTAAATGGAAGAAAAGGATTATGAGAACCCTGTCTGTTAGAGTTAAAGAGCATACTGTAATTATACAATGTTGTGGAGGTGGTACCTGACCCCAATTTCGTTGCACCAGATGGATAGTACAAAAATATGTTGTAGATGTATTAACATATGTGGTGGAGCTGTAATGTGTTAAAGGGTTTTTGGATAAATATAGAGAAAGAAATTAAAGAAATAATGGGTGTTGGGATCAGGTGCTGCCTTATTGACTGAAATAGATAACTTCAATATAGAATGGGGGCTCCCCGGTTGGCTTCCCAAATGCACCACCGCTGCCAAGGGTGCAGTGGTGGGATGGCTGGGAAGCCAACTGGGGAGCTCCCATTCTGCTTCCAGCCACGCCACTGCTGGGAGCTTCTTAGCACCGATTTGGTTGAGAGGAGTTCAGGCGCATGCCCGATCTCCCCCCAACCAAACCAGCGATGTTTGTCTTGATAGATCTCTGCCCCAAAGCCTGCAGGGCTGGTCTCCAGCCCTGCTGGCTTTGGAGAAGAGATCAACATCGGGAATTTTAGGCAAACATTTGCATTGCACAACGTTAACATTGTGCAATGCAAATATTTGCCTCAAATTCCCAGAAGTCATCTGATTTTAGTGTTATCCAAGTCAAATGTTATCCGAGGTATTTGTGAATAGGAGATGAGATTCTTTGGTAGAGTCATGGGGCCAATGTTCTGCTCCTGCAATCCTCTGGTGACATACAGGTTGCTAAAAATAAGGGGGGAAATGACAAAAACTGAACCTGGAAATGGCAGAACACTTCAGTTTGGGGAAAAACCTAATATGGTTTTGTATGAAATACTGCAGCAGAGGCTTTAAAGATGAATCCTTGGTCCTAGAAGTTTCCCATTTCCCCTTTTTTTTCTTGGGGGATCACTTTTGTATCAGTGGCCTCAAAAATAGCTGGGTCCACCCTTCCTGAAAGTCTACCACATGACAGTCAACAGTATTAAGATACAGAAAGCGTCAACTATATTTACAATTATTTTTCTGCAAGTCAGAAGAGCAGAAATTTCTTCTGTTTTACACAGTATGGGGGAAAACCCAATTATAGTATTTTGAATTGTGCTCCTTCTGTACTTTGAACTGATTTTGAACTGCCTTGAAGGCCCGATGAAGAGAATAATTAATTAATTAATAGTGATTTAGGAAGATGCCTTATACTGAGCCATAACTTTGGTCTCTCTACACCAGGCTGCAGCTCTCCAATCCAACCTACACATCCTGGTGTTAATTTTTTGTCTCCCATCTGGGTACTAATGAAAATTGTCCCATCTTATATTCTGAAACTTGACTTTCATTTAGTGAACAGCGGTCCAAAAGGATAAAAAAAGAAAACATGTTGCCTTCCATGTCTTCCTTCAGACAAATTGTAGGTTGAGGTTGCTTGCTCTAAGCTGTCATTCAGTCCATCTTTGATCCCACTAGGCTTTCTACCTGTCAAATTCTGGATGCCAGCCAAGTGAACATTGGACTCTGAAATGAAACATATATCCATGTAACCTTTCTTAATTGGCGTTTGCACAGATCATCATACAATTATGGAAATGTCTCTGCATGTATTTCAAAAACAACAAAACATAGCCATAGACATGGCCATCCATTATTTATGTCTGTTTTGTAATCTCCCTGTTCAATGCATGAAAATTTTAATTCTTGTTTTAGGGAGTTACACTTTGGTTTTTTTTTAAACCCTTTCCTTAATTCAACTCATACCTTAAGTTAAATACTCTCCTCTTTAAAGCAATTATAGCCTCAAATTGTGAATGGCTTTACTTATGAAAAACTTGCAATACGAAAGGAAATCTTGGAAAAAATTGTTTCAAGATATGAATTTTATTTGAGATATGATTTTTACAGGTCTTCTGATGTTTCCCACAGTGATGGGAGGGTGTTTCCAGCATTTCTGGTCCATTTTTTGAATTTTTTCTTGTGTTTTGGTGCTGCCAGAAGTTTTCCCTACAACCAGGAAGTGCCAGAAATCCCTCCTTCCCCTCAACAACTGATGGGTGGGTAATTTTCCCGCAATAACCAGGGGTGTCCACTAGATGACACTGTTGAAAATGCAACAAGTATGCATTGAAAACCAAAATACACTTCTGGAGCTCAGAAAAAAGCCAAATAAACATCTTTTATCTAGTCAAATCTCTTTATAAAGTGGCCAAAATGCAGTAAAAAATTCCAAAGTGCACTTTACAAAAGAGTTATGAACAGAAAAATTACATTTTAAAAGCTTTTTTCCTGAGCTCACGAACTGATTTTTTTGCTTTTCAATGCATTCCTATGGAAAAACACATTTCAAGATTAGATTTTTTCAAGATACGAAAAACCTAAAAGAACGAATTAACTTCCTATCTCGAGGTTTTACTATGCTCTGATTATATATTGGAAAGAATACTATGGTTTCAAAGGTCAAGTGTGTTCAATTTCTCTTTTTCTTGCATATTATTGATGGCATTGATTTTTTTAAAAAAATTCATTTATATTGATCATCTGGAAGACATGTTCAAATATATATTGTACTGTTTATGAAAGGTAAAATTATGAAAGTTATTTTTAACAAGTAATTAGTAGGTATTTTTATAGACTCAAGGCCTGGAAAAATTTACCATTATGGTTACCATTTTTAGTGAATAAATTTTAAATTTACAATTTCTTATTATTAACTGAAATACAGTAATACCCCGGATAACGTTATGACTTGGTTCCACAAGTCATGACGTTATCCGGTTTTTAGCGTTGTCCGATACATGCATCGAACAACACTAAAAAAAAGCCCTGACTTCAGGGACAAACTGCTTTAAAGGCAGGCAGGGAAAGAAAGAGACCTCCCTAACTTTAAAGCCACCCCCATGCGACTGCAGTAGGGGGAAAGTGCCTCTCCCCCACGCTACTTTAGCCTTCTCTCTGCTTATTTTTTTAACTTTGCTCCTTCCCCACCCCCACCCCCACCCCTAGCAGTTTGGGGACACCCCACTGCCTGCTTGGCCACAGGGAATCCACCCCAACTCTGTTTACCTAATGTTCTTGAGCTGCAATATCCATGCTGTGTTCTTGCTTTATTTCCTGAATTGAAAAAAAGGGGAAAATACAGAGATGTGATTGGTTCTCTAGAGCCTGCCAACTGATATAGACAACCAATCACATCTCTGTATTTCCCCCTTTTTTTTCAATTCAGGAAGTAAAGCAAGAACACAGCGTGGAGATTGCAGCTCAAGAACATTAGGTAAACAGAGTTGGGGTGGATTCTCTGTGGCCGAGCAGGCAGTGGGGTGTCCCCAAACTGCTAGGCGTTGGGGTGGGGGTGGGGGTGGGGGTGGGGAAGGAGCAAAGTGACAGGGAAAGAAACTTTGGCCTCCTTTACTTCTCTATAGAACCAACCACATTTCTCTCTCTTCCCCCCTTCCCTGCAGTTTTTAAAAAAAGCCTCCAATCAGCTGGCAGTCGGAGAAGGGAAAATAAGCAGAGGGAAGGATAGGGGGAAAGGCAGGCGGGCGCTGGGGAGGGGGTTGGATTGGGTAGATGTTCTACCCAATCCAACCCCCTCCCCCCACACACGATTGTACCGGATAACGCTAAAAATCGCGTTATCCGATGCAAGATTTTTCCAAAAATCTTGCATCATTATCCGATTCTAGCACTATCCGGTACAAACGTTGTCTGGGGTATTACTGTAGATACTATTCAGTTACTTCCGAATGGTAAGTCTGAATGCTACAAATAACTATTCTATGCTTCAAAACATGTATGGCCAAAATCCTCTTGCCTAATTATACTTGTATAACATGCATTGCATAACGTTTGGGGTTGAATTGCTTCAAGTTAAGAAATTGCTGCAGACATCATTTGTTGCCTATATTGTTGCATAAGTCAGCATGCAATTTACAATGTCTACAGTGATTTCTTAACTTGGGGCAATTTGCCTCCCAGGTTAGATTATTTGTATAACTACACAAGAGGATTTTGGCCATTCTCTACCTGCTTGCTGCCACAAGATCCACAACAGATGACAAGCAAACACCTAACCTCTATTTATAAGGCCACACCATTGTAACTTGAAATGAAACTGAAAAATTACACTTATCTCATAAAAGGAATGGTGTTAGCCCCATTAGGTCACAAGTTCAATGTCATGCATGCATCTTCATGATTGAAAAAACAGGTGGGAATAAAGTACAAATAACTGTTTAATGCTGTTTACTTTCCAGCTGTGGTGATATTTTTTCCTATGGTACATATCAGTGATGGTGAACCTTGGCACTCCAGCTGTTTTTGAACTTCAGTTCCCAGAGGCCCTGATCAGCAGGAGTGCTGACTTGGGCTTCTGGTAATTGAAGTCCAAGAACACCTGGAGAGCCAAGTTTCGCCATCATTGATATATATATTGCAGAGAATATAAGCTACTGCTGGTGATAGCATTTGTTGACTGAAAAAGTATTCAACAGTGTCAAAGAAAATGCAGCCAGCAATCAGTGAACAGGGAGTAAGTGCCAACTACATCAAGCTGCTTAAGTAAGCAAACTACAACTGCTCCACTACCATCACTTTACAGTAAAACCTCGTATAACGAAATTAATCCATTCCACGAGATTTTTTGTACAGCAAAATTTTCATTATACAAATTTCCCATAGGAATGCATTGAATGTGATTTCCCATAGGAATGCATTGCAAACAAAAATTCATTATGTGAAGCATGATTTCCCATAGGAATGGATTGAAAATGAAAAAAGCTGTTCCAAAAATGTTTTGCTATATGAGGCAGCATTTTTCTTCAAGTTCCTTTTGGTGTAGGTTTTTTTCCTTTCTATTAGAGCCCTTTTTTATATGGGGTTTTACTGTACAATATTTGAAAAAGAGATAATAATACTGGTGGAGAAAGGTGTCAAGCAGGGAGATACAATTAATTTAATTCAATTTTATTTAATACTTACACTTATATGCCGCCCAATCAGGAAATCCGACTCATGGTGGCTCACACAATAATTATACAGTAAACACAATAATACAATATAGACAATAATTACACCATATTCAACCTACAAAAGCACATATCATAATATGCAACGATACGATAATACAATAATACAACGGCCTCTCCACTCTGGCCACAGGCAAAGTCTGGGGTGATGGCAGCAAAGTCCATCAAACATTATAAGGGGAAACACTTATTTTAAATCCCCGACATTCAACCAGCACATCCACACAAAGACAGAGTGGCTCCAGTGTCTGGAGCAGCTACCTTTCATTCACCCAGCGTTGGTGTAGCCAGGCGAGGGCAAGGAGTCTTCCGGGGCTTGTGGCCACAGCATCTATTCTACCCTAATCAAATCTCATCAAAGCTTTTCAACACATGTGAAGATTAAACTGGGATGATGGTAGCAAGCTGAATTGAGAAAAGATAAATGATCTTAGGCTTGCAGATGATGTAGCACTAATAGCTAGAAATTCTCAAAGACTTCAAAAAATGCTGTGTGAATCGATGCAGAAAGTAGAAAAGTTGGCCTAAAAATGAATGGCATGAAGACAAAATATATACTATTAAGCAACCAGCAGAACTTCCAAATAAGAATCTGGAATGAACTCATCAAACAGGTTGACCACTACATCTGTCTTGGCCATCTGATTGAGATGAACAATGATCAGAGAGCAGAACCAGCCAGAAGAAAGAAAGTGGGATGGATAGCATTCAACTCCGTCAAAGAAATCTTGGTAAACTAGAAATTGGACAAGAAACAACACGGCAAACTTTTTAATTCAACAGTACTACCTGCAGTTTTCTATGGGAGTGAAACATGGTCATTAATGAAGGTTGAGGAAGAAGAACTATCAAGAGCCATAAGAGCCATGGAAAGATCAATGCTAAAGGTATCCCTTTGCAACCACATTTCCAATGCCCAGATAAGAAAACAAAGTGGAATCTACAAAGCTGTTGTCGACTATCATAAACAGAAATTGCACTGGGCTGGACACGCCTCTCAAATGACAAGTAGGAGTTGGACTGTCTTATGAGTTTGGTCTATACCAGTGATGGTGAACCTTTAAGATATCATGTGCCCAAGGAGGTGGGGAGGAGAATGGGCAGTAGGCATCACACATGTTGGGGATGTCACGTGTGTGTGTGTGCACTAATGTGACATTACTGGCATGCTTCAAGCTGTGCACATGTTTGCACATGCACTACCAAGCTTCGTGCTGCACACCCAGCAAGCCACTCCCTGACAAGTCCCCACCAATGGACCAGGCGCCGCCACCACCATCCCCTGCCAAGCCCCCTGCCATCTCATGGAAAAGCCCACATGGCTGCACTAGGCCTCATGCCGCTGCCAACCCCTGGACAAGGCCCCGTGTGGCCATGCCATACTTTAGCAAGCCTCCATCTCTGATGCTGTGCCAAGACCCGGGCAAGCCTTGAGTCATCGCGCCAAGCCTCACTTACCCCTAATTGAGTGAGCCTGAAATCCTGCCTGGGAGGAGGGGGTAGGGGCATTCACATGCACCCATTGGAACTGCAGGGGCAGGGTGGGGCTGGCCCATGATAGTGTGTGTGTCCATAGAGAGTCCATGTGCCACCTCTGGCACGCATGCCATAGGTTCACCATCACTGGTCTGTACAATGACTCATAAGATAGCTATACAGAGAAAATCACCTAATATTTGTTATTCAACTATATCAGAGAGTAAACAAAACAAAGCCAAAAAGTTGTGGCACTTTTTGTCTTGTTTACTCTCTGATATGCTTGAAACTCTAAAATGGCTACCATTTTAAAAAATTTCAACTATGAAGGGCATTATATTTGTTATTGTTGATTGCTTCCCCATTACTAAATAGTATAATTATTTAATCTCCCCTAATCAATAAATAACTTCTCCAGCACAATTTTTGTAAATATTTAGATATAAACAGATAATTGTCCAGGCTTTGTAATCTTCAACACACAATGTGCTCTGTTTTTATTAATACTTTTAAAACAAGTTTGAGGTATTGGGAAGAACAGAAAGTAATTTTTCTCCATCATCTTGCTATTATTTCATTTCAGCTCAATAAGAATAAGAGTACTGGATGAGTTATTCATAGGAAGGCTGGAAGAAATAACTCTCTAGGTTTCAGGACCCCTGTGAACTTCCATGGATTTTACCAAAATATTTTTAGATGCCTATTGTTTTTTTGTTTAAAAATATGGCAGATGTGAATGAAATGAATAGGTCCCTTTCAAGGGGGGGGGGATTCAATTTCATTGCTCAGCGTGTAGCATTTTCCTGTGTGTTTCAAATATGCTGTAAAACAAGATCTCCATGTCTTTTTAATAGAGAAACTTAGCACTTTGAAAAATCACAGGAAAACACTAGAAGATGAGATGATTCAGCTTTCTATTCTTATTATGCCATTATGGTTTTTTCTAGTTTGTTTGTACTGTATTTTCTTCATTTTAACAAGGTTTGCTTCTTGAGGAAAAAATAAGTTTGTACGATGAACTTGTATTTCCCATCACAAATGTACCAATAGCTGTACTGTACAGAGCATGCTGTGAAACTGAAAAACAGAGACCCTCTGTCTGTCTGTCCCTATTTATTTATTTATACCCCACCCTTTGGATGCAAGCCCTACTCAGGGCAGTGTATTTACTTACTTTAAAATGAACAAAGCTCAATAAGGTTTATGTGCCATTTGTGAAGCAAAACAATCAGGTAAAACGTTTTGGTTCACTATACTTTAGTCCAGGGATTCTCATCCTGCAGCCACAGGCTAGAGGCAGCCCGTGGCAACATTTCATGTGGGCCCCCCACTGCTTCCACCACACCAAGAAGTTCCATGTGGTGGAGGAAGGACAAAATGGCCATCTGGCCCCCAAAGGTGTCTAAGGGAGCATGACCTGCCCCCCGGCTTTAAAAGGTTGAGAACTCCTGCTTTAGTCTCTGTGATTAACTTGGTTCAGACCTAAAACAAATCTGCTGTTTGTTAGGTAAAGCATAGTTTGTTCAGTAATCCAGCCATAATCCAGTTCTTCTGACTTCAACCAAGCAAAAAGCATGGAGGTTCTTTCCTTGGACTCCCAATTTTCCTTCTGACTTTATTGCAAATGATAACTTTAAGCAAACATACCTTTTTTAAATTATTATTTTGAATGCTTCCATGTTACTTTTATCATGCAAAGTGATTGTTTGTGTGGAAAAGAAACCAAACAGAGCTACACACAGTTGATCTCTCCACATTTTCTTTCTGTTGTTGTTTCTACCTCATACTCCGCAAAATAAAAGGAACAACCAAAATTCTCCAATAATTTCAATAACACTAATTAGCTTTGTCTCTCTACAAATGCAGTCAATTACATAAGGAGAGTTGTGAGGAGGACAAAATAAAACAGATGAATGATACAGACTGTATCTTTCTCCAGGAAAAAAGCAGTATAAACAGAGATTTGAAAAGATACTGGAAATGAACTTTTTGGGCCACCATTCTCAGGATCCCTAAGCCCAAATGATCATTGGCCGTGCAGACAAAGGACTTCCGTCAGTTGTAATTTCAGAAGTAACTTTTCTAAAGTCTGGGTTTAGATCATTTGAGGCTGGATGGGAATGGGGACTCCAAAAAGATCTCACTTATCATGAAAGCCCTGTTAGGGTTGATATAAGTCAGTTTTGAATTGGAGGCACATAACATATACATAGGAGCTTCTGGGTAGTTCCAATCCCTATTTAGTTTTTACTATCCTAGTTCTAATCAAAATGCTTAGAGAGAACTTTTTCCATGTGGAGAGTTTTGGGTCTGAAGGGGAGATATAGAACAAGGGTGCCCAAACTATGGCCTGCAGGCCCCCTGATGCCAATTCATCTGGCCCATGGCACCCCTATATGGGCACATTTTACTACTGCTTCTGGGAGTGACAAAGGTGGTGTGGGCCAGATGAATTGGCATCTGGGGCCAGATCTGCACTGCAGACTGTAGTTTGGGCATGCCTGGTTTAAGCAGAGGAAATGGCAGTTTAAAATCTATCTCATCCCATATCAAAACAGATTGCAAGGCAGTTTTACTTCCACTTCCGGTGGAAGGAACCATGTGACCAGCCCACTGAACCACATGACTGGCACCCCTGATATAGAATGTGTAATCTCTATATGTGAGCGAGAATGACAGCATCTGTGCATGTCTGCATGTAGAGGAGAGCTATTGCTCTTCACACATATACCTCTTCAAATGGAGAAAGTGGTAGGACCTATCATTCCTCTTTAAGTGTGTTGATTACAACTGAGGATATAATAGACTAGGGTCCCTTTAGGAATACAAGGAATTGCCTCTATGGTGTCTCTCTGGTTTGTAAAACTGAATGAGAAGCTGAACTTAAAACTAAACTAAACCTAAAACAAAAAACTGAGAGTTGGCATCAAATGAAGGTGAAACACCTGCTTTTTGTTCATGAGCTGATTTTCTTCAACCAACAAGGTTTGCATCTAAGCTTTTGCCAATGTGGAATGATATGTTTTATAATGAGTAGCTTGTTCCAACTAGCCATTTGCTCCATTTCAATCATTAGCATATTTATCTACCTCTCCAGACATCCTGATTATTTCTTGTATCTCCTGTTCCTTAGTTTAGTTGCTAATCAGTATCCTACAGAGAAGTGGAAAATTCAGAGTAGTCATGCATTTCTTTCTTTGTAGCATAGTCAACAACAACCAAAACCACAGAAGTATGACTAAGGCTTTTTTTATTTAAAGAGCACAATGTTTCAATAAATAAATAAATAACAATATGAAGAGTTATAGCCACTAAATGACTGAGACAGTGTTTTATTATGAACTTGAATGTGTGTGTGTGCATGTGTGTGTGTGTGTGCACGCACGCACACACACACACACATTCAAGTTCATGATAAAACAGTGTCTCAGTCATTTAGTGGCTATAACTCTTCATATTGTTATTTATTTATTTATTTATTTATTACTCACATTTCTACTGCCACCCTCTCTCCTAGGCGACTCTGGGCAGCTTACACATAAAACAAATAAAAACTTTACAAAAACATTTTAAAAGCATTAAAAATTAGATTTGTTTAAAATTAAAAAATAATAATTCTTTTTTTAAAAATGCCCTCCCAATGCCACATCACAAGATTTTTCAAGAACTGACAGCCCAGACAAAACTTAAACAAGCCAGTCCAGGATGGCTATCTCCCCAGCCGCTCCACACACCCACTGCACAAGCTCTTGTGAAAGGATCAAAGGTCTGCCTGGAGATGTTCAGCTGGCAGGAGGTTCCACAGGGCCAGAGCAGACACAGAGAAATCCCTCCTTCTCGTGCTAGAGAGGAGAGCCTCACTAGCAGATGGAACTGTCAGGGAGCCCCTCCTGTCTGCTTTAGTGGGACGGGCAGATGTCCATGGGGTGATGTAGTCTCTTTTAAAATACTGAGCCATTGTTATAAATGTATTGACATTTTTTTCTGATCTACAACTCTCAGTATCTCCAAACCATGACTGTAGGATTCTGGAAGCAATATATTTCATCCCTAGCAAATATTTGTATAAAAATAGTTAATTCCATAGAGATCTATCACATAGCAGCTGTCAGCTTTAAGTACTGGATGACTAAGAATATTTATGCTGCATTTTCTGCAGGTGAGACAGAGTTAAATAATATGCAGAGGTTTGGCAGTTATATGTCTGTGTAGCAACAGTATTTAAAAAGCACAACATTCCAAGTTTTCCTAATAGTGGGATATTAAACTCACACCTGTGATTATAAAAGTCAGTTATATTGAGAAGGTGTTCAATCTATCACAGTCAACCCTAGCTGTATCGCTCTTTTCCTTCATTTTGGTTCAGTATCCCACTGATATTTGTCCCTTTTCATTTTCTGCTGTGGAATATCTTCCAGTATAATGGAACAAATTTTCTTCCAGGTAATAGCCAGCCTATACCTCCAACTTCATTAAACCTGGCTGAAATAATTTCTGCATCAGTCTTTAAAGTAATTTAATACTGCAGTCCTAAAGGTAAGGAGTCAATATTTGGAGTTGTACTATGACCTCAGAAGCTCTGGTTAATCAAAGCCCTGGCAAGCTGGAAGTATCTGCAGAAGCAATATTTAGTCATTTGCCCCTCTGAGGAGCTTGAGTTTTACCTCTGTTTTCCATTAAAAAACAAAACACATTCCCACTGCAAGCACTGTGAGAAAAAAGAAATGCTTTTTGAGACATATCTAAATTTAACTGCTTAGGGAGAATCTGTATGGGCTTGGATCCACTACCTTCAGCTCCTCAAAAATGTCTTCATTTGTCCTCTTGATGGTTGATGCTTTGACCTCCATGGTTGCTGAAGGGGATCATGGCCATCCATGAGACTGGAACTTCATCAGACCTTAGAGGAGGAGATCTGTTTCTTCCAGTGGGACCTGGATCACATTCCAGAATAACAGCTTACGTCTTGTAAATGTGATGTTTAGAGTAGGTCCTGGATCACATTCCAGAATAACAGCTTACGTCTTGTAAATGTGATGTTTAGAGTAGGTTGCTTAATAGATTTCCACTTGTACATGCCTCCAAAGGTTGGAGAGTACTGAAGGGGAACACAGGTTTTGGCTTAAAGGCCAGAGTGATGCTTATTTTATAATTTAGCTTTATTAACAAGATTACTCCAAACTGTTCTAATTCTTCCAAGTCTTCCATTAGCATATCCCAGTTAGTCCAGTTCTGGGCAGCTCTCAGGTACAAAGAGGAGACTTGTTACTTCACTATCCCCATGTAAGTCTATGAAAGCTTCATATTGTCCTCATATTTGCCTTCTGTTACTGGAGAAGGAGGTCATATGATGACACACATCTCAGCTTCCAACTGCTAGAGGCAATTGGAGGATCTCTCCTCTTCCACTGTTACAGCTCTGTGAAAATAGGAGTCCTCAGGTCAGGTTGTGCTAGGAGTGGCTGTTTCTCTAAGCAATGTTATCACATGTCTATTTGAAGCTTGATTCAGTGGCTCAGGCTATAGTCACTCTGCTCTCCCCACTTAGGTCTCCTACCTCTTCATCCTCCACTGCCTATAGCCACTAGTTTTCTGACCCTTGCTCATCTCCTTGAGTCTCATCCCTTTCAGAAAGTTCCCTGTCCTCTGGACTCCTTGGGTAAGCCTCGCCTATTGGCTATCTTATCCTCCTCCTCCATTGACAACTGTGTCAGAGTATGTGGCATTCCTGTGAACAGTGTGGTTAACCTCTAGGGAGCCCTGGGGAAATTCTTTGGGGATGAATGTTGTGGCAGGTATGGGGGACATGTCTTGTCAACCATATAGAAGCACTCAATGCCTATATGTGTGTATGCATGCATGCATTTGTACAAATACTGATGATTGAAGTGGCATACAAATCCAAAATACAAAAAAATACAAAATACAAAAAAACAAAAAGGTCAGTACAAATGAGAGGTGCTTATGAAGATCAGTTCAAATTATGGTTAGTTAGTGAAGAGAGAGAAAGACAGGGTGAGAGAGGGAGAGAAATGCAGTTGTGATTTAATAATATAAAGCAGGCTTCTCAAATACAGTAATACCTCGGATAACGTTTACCTCGGATAATGCTAAAATCGCATAACGTTAAGTAATCTGGGGTGGAGAATTGGATCGAATAATGTTAAGGTCCTATGGGATGTATCGGATAACAACCGCTAAAGCCTGTGCGGTTACAATTTATCTCTATGGAGCTTTAACATTATCTGATACATCCCATAGGATTTTAACATGCATCGGATAACACTAAAAATCGGATAACACCAAGACTTGTGGAACCAAGTCTTAGCGTTATCCGAGGTATTACTGTACTGTATAGTGCTTTTCAGATATGCCAGAACATAAGTTGCCACTTCCAGCTAGCATTGACAATCGCCATGCAGGCTTGAAGATGATGAGTATGGTAGAAGGAACCAATCTAGGGAATCTGATCTAAAGATGAACAAAGCATTTTTTTTGTTGTTGTTCAGTCGCACAGTCGATTCCGACCCTCTGCGACCCCATAGACCACTGTCCGCCAGGCACTTCTGTCCTCCACCATCCTCCTCAACTCGCTCAGCTCTGTGCCCATTGCGTCCACAATACCATCTAGCCATCTCATTTTTGGCCGCCCCCTTCTTCTTTTGCCCTCCACCCTTCCCAGCACCAAGGCTTTCTCAAGTGAATCCTCTCTTCTCATTTGATGTCCAAAGTACTTTAGCTTCATCTTTACAATTTGACCTTCTAAGGAGCAGTCAGGTTTGATTTCTTCTAAGATTGACCTATTTGTTCTCCTCGTTGTCCAGGGGACTCTCAAAACTCTCCTCCAACACCACATCTCAAAGGCATCTATTCTTCTGCGCTCAGCTTTCCTAATGGTCCAGCTCTCACAACCATACATTGCCACAGGGTATACCATTGCTTTGACTATGCGAATTTTTGTTTGCAATTTGATGTCTCTACTTTTCACTGTGCTCCCCAGGTTTCTCATCACTTGCCTCCCAAGAATCAGTCGCCTTTTTATTTCATGGCTACAATCACAATCTGCAGTGAGCTTTGATCCTAAGAAAGTAAAATCTCTCACTGCTTCTACTTCTTCCCCATCTATTTTCCAGGGACTGATAGGGCCTGCTGCCATTATCCTGGGTTTCTTTATATTGAGTCTCAAGCCAGCTTTTGCATTTTCTTCTTTCAACCTAATCAGGAGCTTCTTTAGGTCCTCCTCACTTTCTGCCATTAGGGTGGTATCATCTGCATATCTCAAATTGTTAATGTTTCTCCCAGCAATTTTGATCCCAATTTGTGATTCCTCCATCCCTGCATTGCGCATTATGTACTCTGTGCAGCCTTGTCTTACTCCTTTTCCTATTCCAAACCACTCAGTCATTGAGCATTGAACCACTCAGCTTCAGGCACTGCCTCCCAAGTCCAGTAAAACCTCATATAACACTAAAACCTGGTTCCACAAGTCTTGGTGTTATATGATTTTTAGTGTTATCTGATGCATGTTAAAATCCTATGGGATCCATAGAGATACATTGTAACCACACAGGCTTTAGCGGTTGTTATCTGAAGCATCTCATAGGATCTTAATGTTATCTGATGCAATTCTTCCCCCAGATTCCTTAACGTTATGCGATTTTAGTGTTATTCGATACTAATGTTATATGAGGTATTACTCAGAAGTGTAGCGTGCCTTGCCGGGGCCCCGTATAAAAATTTGTTTGGGGACCCTTAGGAAGGGTAAAGATTTGTTTTGCTTACGCACGTTGGGGGCCCCCGTGGCCCGGGGCCCCCGTATAATTGATACGGCAGATACGGCGGTAGCTACGCCACTGGTATTACTGTAAGTCATTTCTGGGAATGGGCTGGTTTGCTCCTTTTCTGGGTAACCATATGAGATGCATGTCATCAAGAACCAGTCCTAACTGTTGCTTCTTGATTCATGTGCATATTTCTCATGAGGCATATAAGGTGTTTTAGTATTCCCATATCTTTAATTATTTGCCACATTTTGTTGTGGTCCACACAGTCAAAGGCACAATTGTAAAGTAACAGATATTTGGATGCCACATGATACAAATCTGAAAAAGGAATTAAAAAGTAAATGCTGGAAATGCTGCTATAGATATTGGAATGTCACAGTACTGTATAGCTAATTTTCTTTTCATTTTGGTTCCACAAGGTTTCTCTTCAATCTATCATAAACTACTTCAAAATAAACACACAGATGACAACTGTAGAAGAATAATGGGATGTGAAATTTTTACAGTACAGTATCTGAAAACTTATTTTCTTCACGCATACAGCAAATAGCACTTCTCACATTTCAGATCAATTTCAGAGAGACTGATATCAAATGACTGAGAAATTAAAGACAGTGACTTCCTTTTGGTTGTGAGTATGACTAAGAAGTCCAGGGTGTCAAACATTTACCAGCAATTGAGTATCTTTGAATGTTGCGGGCCTTGATTCTAAGTAGCTATGCAAAACAGGGAGCAATAAATCTGAAATAGATATTTTTCTCTTAAATAACACTTTACATCTTTTCCCACAGCATGTTAATGTATAACTAGTGTGAGAACAATTGATATGATTTGCTATGCTAAATCAGGTAGACCTAACAGCTTCCAGCACTGCCTTCCAAGTAAGTCAGTTCTGGGAATCGGCTGGTTTGCTCCTTTTCTGGGTAACCATATGAGCTACATGTCATCAAGAACCAGTCTATCCCTTCTTCTTCTGTGTCTAGCCCAGCCACAATATCACCTCCTCCTCCTCCTCCGTCTAGGCAAGTTGTGAAACTGCCAAAATGAAGGCACCTTTTGGTGAGTTCATTTTGAAGTTCCTTTTGCCTGACATAGTGTGAGAAAGAATAGCCAGCACAAGGTTGCCACCCAATTGTGGTTCAAAAATACCACAATCTTTTAGGAGGCTCTTTCTGTGTACTCCAATTTGTCCCTGATACATGTCTACCGGCACCTTTTTGAGCCCCTGTCAAAAGTTACCTCTCTTTCAGTACAGGTAGGATTGCTCTCTTTTAGTTTTGTTCCAGCACATGTAATCAGCAGGATTTGAACAGAGCGTAAACAATTTAGCAATAATAAGAAATTGAAAACTTGCTCCTACTTCTCCATAAAGGAGGAGAGAAAGGAAGGGGTGTTGCCAGGTGTTTTTTTTTTTGTGGTGGGGGCATACTGCACCTCTGTGCAATCTTAAATGACCCTCTTTAGCTCAATCATTCCCCTCCAGCTTGCCCTTCAAGTCATATCATAATGTATTTAGGATTATGATGCAGCCTTGATATTGTTTCCTAAGGACAGACATGGGTGGCAATGGAAGATCAGGGAACTGGCTTTGCCCCCAGTTTTCCTCCTCCCTGATGGATGCTGTACCTGCCCTTCTTGAAAACCTGGAATAAATGAGAGGTCATTTATGACATTGGGAAAAAAAGTTATTTCAGGTCCCAAAAGTTACACCTTCCCCAATAGTGCTTGAAAAGAGAGACTCACACTCCTAGATGTCTGCACATCAGCTCAAACAAATCCCAAATATTACTACAGGATCAGAGAGGAAATGAAATATATTTGAAATTTCCTTTCTGGCTGCCAGCTGTCCTTCTGACAGTAAACTGACAGTCCCATAAATGCAAGCTTCTGAAAGACTGTGATATTTTTCTGCATTCATATGATTTTCCTTCTTTTTTCTTTCTATTGATGATGGTTTTGGGGCATTGTGTTTTCCAAACTTAATATGTAAAGATCACACATCTGCACTTTAAGGGTGCAGCCTCCTGGGAATTTGGAAGGAGAATGATTGTTCATTCAGAGTTCACATCTGTCTGCATCCTGATGGCTCAGCTTCCTCTGCTTGTTTACACTGTAACTAGTAGAAATCACGAGATCACAGAGACATGAGCTGAATGTGAAAACCAATGGATTTTTAATTTTGATATTATTTGAAACTAAATGTCTTTGCTCTTCCCTACAGAATCTGGTTACCAGTATGCCTCTGGGTGCAATTCAAGGTGCTGGTTATTATCTTTAAAGCCCTACATGGTAGTGGGCCAGGATACCTAAGAGACCGTGTCACTCCAAGAACTTCTGTCAGTCCCACCAGGGCAGATCGGAGAGGCTCTCTTCTGATTCGATTGGCTAAAGTGGCACGCCTCTCTAGCACCAGGAGGAGGGCCTTCTCTGTGTCCACCCCAGCCCTTTGGAACCTCCTACCAAGTGAACTACGCCTACAGACAGAGCTCCTGCCCTTTCGAAAGGGCTTAAAAACCTGGCTGGCAGGGCAAGTGTGGGGATCCATGAATGTGGGGTCTCATGTTGTGTGGCTGATCTAATGGGACAGCCACCCTCCCTGCTTCTTGCTTCTTGCTGTTTTTAATTCCCCTAAATTTTAAAGTTTAACTCTTTTTAGTATTTTTATCAATAATAGTTTTAATTTTTAACGGTTAAAGTGAATTTTAGTATGTGTGGCCATGATCGGACTGTCCGGTTGGCTTTACATTTAATTAAGAATTTGTTGTTAGCTATGTCCTTTTCGAATTTTATGTTGTAAGCCGCCCAGAGTTGGGTTTACCTAATTGGGGAGGGATAACAAATTAGAGTAAATAAATAAATAAATAAATAAATCCCTTACCATTCAACTACTTAATCAGCTGCAGAATTATAAACCATAGTATGAATCCTAGTAATTCAATGGCTTTGCTCTATTGGTGACTAGGAACTGGTCTGAGACCTTTGTTCCTTATGAATTATTATACAGTAAAACACCGGATAACTATTGGATAGGATAACGCTAAAATCGCATAACGTTAAGTAATCTGGGGAAGAGAATTGGATCAAATAACGTTAAGGTCCTATGGGATGGATTGGATAACAACAGCTAAAGCCTGTGCAGTTACAATGTATCTCTATGGAGCTTTAACGTTATCCGATCCATCCCATAGGATTTTAACATGGATCAGATAACACTAAAAATCGGATAACACCAAGACTTGTGGAACCAAGTTTTAGCATTATCTGGTGTTTTACTGTACAGCTATGGACCAGACAGGTGTGAAAACTGCCCCCTACCCATATGCACCCTGAAGCAACACAGAATAGATTCCGAGGATCACACTAAGTCATCTTCTGAGAGATGCATTATGCCTGACCAAATCAAACAGTATTCCCCATGAAGCCCTGCATCTGACACCCAAAGTTAAAATGATGGAAGTGAAAATGTATAGCAAAGCACATTTTGCATTGTTTTTTTCCTTCTATATTAAACTGCAGGTTACCTTCAAGTTTTTGGGATGTTATTGCTATTACAGTATTTATTATACTTATAACCCACCCATCTAGGAGATTTTCTGACTCTGGGTGACTAACAACATTAAAAACAGGCACACATTAAAAAAATGCATATATACATATACCAAAAACAAAAACAAAGTGGCTGGTTGAGCCTCAGGTGATTTGTTTTGTGAATTTGAACCACAGCTGAGACTTTGCCAGTGGCTACAAAGACCCTGCTGCCGCTGCTCTCAAGCCTGTTTACTTCCACATCCAGCGAGAAGGGGAGAGTTGGAGAGAAACATTTTTGGAAGGAAGGAAGGTTAGAAAGAAAGTGTGTGTGTATGTGGAGGGTATCAGGACCCTCCCGGCATGAAGAGGTGAGCCAGAAGCAACAGACACAAGTGAGAACTTTTTAAAGTTCTTGATTACCTCTTCACTGCAGTCCCCCCCCCACACACTTTCTTTCTTAAATTCCTTTCTTCACGAAATGAACATGTTGACAGCCTGTTTACTTCCACATCCAGCAAGAAGGAAGGAAGGTTAGAAAGAAAGTGTTTTTTTTTTAAAAAAAAACATTCATAGAAAATGTTTCTGAAGACTGATCCAAATTGTATAAGTGTCACAAGAAAGGTTATTTTGTCCTTTATCAATCACACTTTGGATCACTTCAATCAGTTGATCGGTTTGGTCACTGGCTCACCACTGACAACACCCTGCCCCCAAAATGTCATTTTTATGAGTCACATTTTCCCTCAATATCTTTGTTGTTGATTCCTGCTTTGGTGTTATTCTTGTACACTTGTTGTATTTGAACTGTATCCACCTTGGGAAGCTGTCATATTCAGTTTCTAACACGTTTTTCCCATTTATTTTTGCATTTTTGTGACCTCGTTTGAGTGGCTTTTTGTAAAACACCCCATAGTTCCCCCCCCCAAAGTCCAATTTCAAATGTAATAGTGTCACCACAAAGGTTATTCTTTCCTCTTTCAAACGTACTTTGGGTCACCTGAATAGGTTGTGTGGTTTGGTTGCTGGGCTGCCAAAAACTGATTGCTTTTTTTGAGGCAACTTTCGGAAGCAATGACATCATTGCTTTGTATTTTTGACCAATGGCTCTTTACATTTCTGAAAGTCACCGAGACGCACTTTCAGTCAATGTAACCATTATTTTTGTGGGTGCTTTAGTTTTGTGGTGGCACCTCATCGAAAGTACATGATTTTCATTTCATTGCAAAAGCTGCCAGCCCACCCAACCGAAATGTAAGACATTCATAGAATTCATGCCAAAACCTTATTGGTGACAGAGAGAGACAAAATAAAATACCTAACACTCAGCTGTTGGCAAAATATTCTTAAAAGCCTCTTTAAAAAGGAATGATTTTAGCTGTTTTTTAAATATAGGAAGGGATAGGACCTGGTGCAGCTCAAATGGAAGAGAATTCCACAACGTTGATGTCGCCACCGAGAAGGCTCTTCTCTGAGTAACAGCCTTCCTTGCCAATCTCAGGGTCAGCACCCAGAGCGGCACCATCTGAGAGGAATGAGTGATGTGGGCTGTCGTCCTGCGGGGAAGATGTTCCACCAGGTAGGAAGGTCCCAAACCATTTAGCACCTTAAAAGTTAGGATTAACACCTTGAACCTTAATTGCATAACTGTATTTTTAATTCAGTTTTTTTTTAAAAAAATTGGATGCACATCTACACAACCACTTAAAAATGAGAGGGAATTGGAGTTAGACGTACATTTTGTGTGCTCCAAAAATAGAGGACATGGTGATGTTCTCTATGCTGTTACTAGGTAACACTTGATGACTGGCATGCTAGCTGTGTGCCAATCATCAAGACATTCGAACATATGTCCAATGACTCAAGACATTCAAAGCTATATTCAATGCCCGCATGGTCCTGTGTGTTTCAAAACGCTGCCGCAACAGAAGTGCAAACTGTACAGTAAGAGTACTCTGTGCTCTACTAGGGACCTGTGTGAGACAGAGAAATCCAGCATCTCTAGCATATTTTGAGCAGGTGTAGACCTATCTTTTTTATTTTAAATTGTCTCAGCATAGCTTTGCTATGGTAGAGAGCTTTGTGGATACCCTGGACCACCAGAAAAATCACCCTTGAGTGGATCCTTACTCAAACCAAGTCTGAACTCTTTCTGAAGACAAATTGATAAAACTGAGGCTGTCTTGATTTGGGAATACTGTATCATGAGAAGGCAAGATTATCTGGAAAAGACAACTATGCTAGAAAAGATGAAGGCAGCAGGAAAAGAGGAAACTATAGTCTTGAGTTTACAAGATCTGAGGGAGATTGTTGAAGTTAGGATATTGCAGATCACTTAGTAATAGAGTGCTATAAGTCATATGTGACTTTATAGTACATAATACCAACATAATAGTTTTCCCTTTTGAATTATGACTGGGTAGGCAAGAACTGAGAAAGAGGTGCTTTTCACCAGATTAAAAAGTAGTTTACATAGAAAATTACCTGAGGGGACACTGGGCAAAATGGAAAGCTTAGTAAAGTGCTTTTTGGGGGGATTACAGTGGCTCAAGTGGTTAAGATGCTGAACTGGGTACTGCATGATAGAGTGAGCTCCTGTCTCTGTCCCAGCTCCTGCCAACCTAGCAGTTCAAAAGCAAGAAATTGCAAGTAGATAAATAGGTACCACTTTGGTGGGAAGGTAAACAGCGTTCCATTCCTGCCATATGTCCACAGAAACATCTGCAGATGCAGACAGTGCTGGTTCTTTGGCTATAAACAGAGATGAGCACTGAACCCTAGAGTCAGATACAACTGACTTTTGAGCAAGTGCGATCTTTATCTTTACTTTTACCTAGGGTTCTCTAAATCCCCCCTGGAGAAATCTGGAAGTTATAGTAAACAACAACACACAACTAACTTTCCCAAGCTATGCCTCTGTGGTCTTTTCAGGGGGATGACTATTCTCTGTGGATGTACATGTGGCAGGGTTTGCCCTACCGTGATAAATTTATTTATTTATTTATTTATTTATTTATTTATTTTCTCCAATTTGTACTGCCACCCAACTCCAAAGACTCTGGGCAGCTCACAAAACACAAAGATTAGTCACAATTAAAAGCAATAAAAACCCATTAAGAGCACTAACAAGATTTAAAAGATTAAAGACAAAAGAAATTAAATATGAGATCCTGAGCTTCGGAACCATAGTTGGGTTTACTGGCACGACTGCAGCATTTAAGCATGTATCAGCCGCAAAGGTTGGTGAAGTTACGTTTTGGAAGTGCAGATTGCAAGCTTCTCCAGAGTTCTGGGAGTTGCCATCCTTTTTTTTTAAAAAAGTAACTTTCTTACACTCTAATGACCACTGCTTCTGGACTAGCCACAGGATGATGTGAGTATCTATGTAGCACACAGTTGAACATCATAATTTATGCTCTGGGTGAACAAAGTTTACCAGATGGTTGACTTTAATTCCCAGCAGAATTAGACACCATAGCTAATACCAGTGGTGGGCAGCCAAAATTTTTACTACCACACTGTGGGCGGAGACCAACATTGCGGGTGGAGCAAAAATCATGATGTCATGGGTGGAGCCAACATCGTGGGCAGAGCCAAAGTAAAAAAAACCATAAAAATAAGTAGACATAAAAATACAAATTAAATACACATAAAACACATAAAAATACACATTAAAAATAAATACTCATTAAATACACATTAAAATGCACCCACCACCCCACACCCAAAGGCGAGTCACTTACCCTGGGGAGCAGGCTGTAGGGAGCTTCAGCCTAGCAGCTGTTCTTCCTCTTCCCCACATGGGAGGACAGCAAGGAGGCCACCAAGGGCCTCAGCAGCAGCCACTGGTTCCTCTGTGGCTGTGCGTGGCTGCCCGATGCTCTGCGCTGCCATGCTCCAAGCAGCAAATGGCTGCTTGGCTCAGCAGGCAAAGTGCTGTAGGTGTGCATGCATGCCAAGTGCTGTAGGTGTGCCAAGTGGGGGAACCGGGGAAAAGGTAAGCCCCCAAGGTGGTTCCCCCCAAAAGCCATTACTGGTTCTCCGGGACACTGGGAAAAGCTACTACTGGTTCTGGCGAAATGGTGCGAACCGGCTGCTGCCCATCACTGGCTAATACTGAGGAATGATGGAAATTGGAGTCCTTTCAGTAACTGGAAGATCATACCTTGCTCACTTCTGCTTTGTACTACTTTCCTGGTCATATCTACATTAGAAGCAAAAATTGTTCTTAGATGTGCATTCAGTAAGACTTGAGATCAGCTACAGCTACCTCATTGTTACTTGTAGTTAGACCATGTTTGAAATAGTAAATTAGTGAGTCATGAATACTATTTTACATACACAATGTGAGGAAACTCAAAGTGATATTGTGACAAAGCAATTCATACACAGTCCATTGATGCAGATTTAGCATCAAATCATCTTAAACCACAAATTATAGACAATATATTTTAACATTTAGCAAATTATATCCTGTGTCATGTCAGTATCTTCTTCTGAAGATGAATTTAAATCTTCATAGTAACCAGGAGCTTAATTTTCATTAGACCAGCTCTTTGGTAATTAGTCATGCGCCATAAATCAAGTCCTCAAGTCTTCTCCAGGTTTCTTAATTGAAAATTATTGTTTCTTGGCTGATTGTGTGGCAAGTCAGTGGAGTGATCGATGCTGAATCTAGCACAAACAGTTTGAGACAGTCAGAACTTGATAGATCATTGCCCTGGAGGGCCTTGTAATGGCAGAGAGGCTCTGCATTTCAAAATTAAAGATTCCATCATCCAGATGTAATGGAGATAACATCGTAACTGTAGTTCACTAAAAGAACTCTTAGATCTTTCCAGCTTTCCCAATCATGTTTTATTCCAGAAGACATGTTGATGAACTTTTAAAAAAATAATTAAAGGATGACACCATGAATGTTATTCCATCCCCCTCTTAATCTTCTGCATATTAGTTTCATTTGGAGTATTTGGGTATAAACTAATTTAATCAGCATAAATTCACATAATGGTTTGTAAATTAGAAATAAGGTTTCGTTTAAGCTGTTCTCATTCAAAATGTTAGATACAAGTCGAACCTGCAAAAATGGTTTCAATGTAGAGTGTTCCTACTTAGAAGAAGAGTCACCCATCCCTTCTTCCAGGATAATCCATGAAATTCTGTCTCCCTCCCCATCTTACATCTTCATCTAGCATTAAGTCACTTGGCATTAATAATACAGTAATAATTATTATTTCATGTCAGAGATTACTCTGGGTTGAAAGGATTTTTGCTGGAGAAACTCCACTCAGGGGATGCCCAGATGGGGCTACTCTTATGTCCCCAAGTACAGCCCATGAGTATCAAAACCTGACCACTATGCCACCGGGGGAGCTGCATTTGATATCCTCATTCCTCTGTATATAGTATACATCAGGGATACCCAAACTTTTCAGGCTGCGGGCTGGTCATGTGGTTCAGTGGGCTAGTCACATGGTTCAGCAGGCCGGTCACATGGTTCAGCAGGCTGGTCACATGGTTCCTTCCACCAGAAGCAGAGGTAAAATGTGTCTTGCAATCTGTTTTGCAACAGGATGAGATAGATTTTAAGCTGCCATTTTCTCTGTTTAAACCAGGGGTGCCCAAATGATGGCCCATGGGCCAGATCTGGCCCATGATGCCAATTCTTCCAGCCCACATTGCTTCTGGGAGTGGCATGGGCAGGATTAGTTGGCTTTGGGGGCCAGATCTAGCCCATGGGCCATCGTTTGGGCACCCCGATGTACATTGTTAACCCTCAGTTATCTAGATGGGGGTTAAGGATTGATCGGAAATGTCTCAGAGCCTCTAAGCATGCCTGCAGGAAAATTAACTGTTGTAGGAATATTACCAGTGGATGGAGCTTCTGCGGGACACCTGGGGCTGTGCCAAGACAACCTATCTATATAAAGAGGTTTTTGTGGAATTTCTTTCTTAGAGAATGGAAGTTCAAATTAGTTTTTTCTTCCATGTCTTTCTAAGATTTACGGTTAGATTGCCATCCACATAATGCAATTTTGTTGCCATTGGTGTTTAACTACAGTCAAACCTCGCATAAAGAGTAACTCGCTTAAAGAGTAACTTGCTGAAAGAGCAGAATTTTCTCTGAATGTTTGCTTCGCTAAACAAATAAAACCAACCAAAAACTCGCTTAACAAATAAATTGGGGTTCACAATCCCCCCCACAATTGGTCACTTACAATGGTGTTTCGCTTAAAGATCAAACTCACTTAAAGAGCAATCCTGTGGAATGCATTATGCTCTTTAAGCGAGGTACAACTGTATATGTATTACTAATTTGTTTGATTCTTTTCTTTTTAGTGGACTTAAACAGTTTCTTGTTATGCTATGTATACATTGCTGTTAATTGCCATGAGAAGCATTAAATCCGGCACTATAAAATGTGATTAATTAATTGTGATCCCAGTTCTCTGGCACATGAACACTTTGGGTGGTTCTTTTTTATTTGTCTAATGGTAGTTCTACTAGTTTTATAAGGTTTGCTCAATAAATCTGAAACACTATGTGAGGTTAGAAATTCATTGGCCAAAGTAAAGATAAAAAACAAAAAAATATAAATATGTTAAGAGTAAATTGTGGATATATCAGAGAATAAGCAAAACAAACAGAAACAAAAATGCTGCAGCACTTTAAAGACTAACTGTTATATCTTAATGTGAGCTTTTGTGAATCAAGTCCACTTCATCAGATATGGGAGTGAGACTTCATGACATCAATTTATATACATCAGATACAGAAGCACAGAGTGATTGGTCAGCATGACAGACAAGTATAGAAATCAATATGGCTTTTTACAACTGGGAGTAGCAGATGATCTCTGGCTGTTATTAAGGCTCATATCCATTCAGAGGGTCATTCTCTTGCTTAGTTTTCTCAGCAGCCGCTGCTACTTCTCTCCTGATCTTAGTGGGGCGATACCAACAAGAAGATAGATTTTCTCAACCAGTGTAGATTTGAGGCATCCTGTCACTATATACATGGCTTCATTAACAGTGTTGTCAACTTGTTTCTGCTGCACAGATGCTCAAGGCCAAAGCTGATGTGTACAGCATGGATGCTTGAGTTCCCTTTTATAGTTTGTGAGTTTTCTGATGATGTTGTTCCTTGTACTAACTTTGGCTTTGGTATTTATGCTATAGGATACAGTGTGATTAAGAAAGCATCATACTTGATTAAAATTATACTGACCAAAAATTATTGTCACTACTCCTGTCAACACAAATGTTTCACAATTGCTTTTGGTTTCTGTATATCAAACATTACACTTCATCTCCATCACTTCAGCTATCTTTTTGGTTGAGAGTTCAAGCAAGGTTATGTAAACAGGAGGTGCTTGTTTCAAAGCTAGTGGAAGATGAGGGTAGCATTGCATTATACTATCACAACCAACATGTGAAATGAAAAGGGAGAAAAGCCATTCCTGAAAATGATATGTATGTCTATAGAGAAAAAAAATCATAATTCTGCTTGACTGAAATAGTATCATAGTTGGAGAATGAACCATTTATGTTATATTTGTGCACATGTATCCACCTGTCTGGCTGGACATCCCACTACAGTAATGAAGTAGACCTAATGGTAATGGAGTAGACCTAATGGGGTACAGCCAGCAACTCAACACCAAGTGTTGAGCAGTAAATAAACCGACTTCCTAAAGGGGCCAATGGCTACAGGTGGATGAGCCCCTTTAGGTGGGGTGATGGTCCCCTCAGTGAAGGAAATGCCACTGGAAACCATCATATTTGGCCCCAACATCAAAATCAGCAGAAGAGAAACTCTGATTCCCATTGGACATGGAAGTGGAAGAGGCCATGTCAGATGTACTGGCTGTGAAGGTGCACCTTGATAATATCCTTAAGTCTGCATCAGTCCATTGCAGTCCCACTGTTAAATCCTGCATGTTTCATATAATATGTGCTGCAAGAGATGGCTACATGATCATAGTGTGTGGGTCACTTCATGGCAAGCTGGATTGCTTCAAGAAAAACTTCCATTCCCGGATACACCTTTGATGCACATTTCATGTCTGTTAATCTTCACAAAAATCTGCTTTGCTTGTGTGTTGTTGTCTTTTCCTTTCTTCCTTGCATTCTCTGATGTTCCCTGAATGCTAGCATAACCTCTTTAAGCAAGCAATTTGATGTTTTCAATCATGGGGTTGAAGCCAAACTTAGAGAAGATCAGTTAAAAGCAATGGTTAGGCCTCAATTATCTTGTTTAAATGATGTCTCATTTGATTTCAATGACTGAACATAAAATCTGGATCCATACCACTATCTTTTTTCTTTTCTTTATTTTTTTCAGAAAATTGATATTGTTGTAACACCTTCTCATTGAAAGTTGCCCAAGGTTAATTTTCAATGTGTTTACACACATACGGTACATATGTATACATGTAAATACATACACCACTCAAGATACATAGATGCATATGCACACTGTATCACATCTATCCATCTATCTGTTTTTTCCTCTTTCATTCAGTCACCAAAAAATCATCCAGATCTGTCCATCCATCCATCCACTCTGGACAGAAAAGTACTTAAACTCTTTTTTTATTGCATCCTGCTGGTGTTCTCTTGCTTGATATTCTGACCATATTTGTACCCTTGAACTCTGGTGGAGAGGAGGGACTTGGAAAGTTTGTCATCTGATATATGCAGGAAAGCAAAAGGAATAGCTTTCTCTTTAATAGCACTCTTTCTGCTTAACAGTTGGTGGGAGATTAAAATGATCTAGGTGGATAAGGCAGGTTAAAGGTCAAGGGACACTACCATCGCCCCCCCCCTTTCATGTCAAAATAGAGACAGGTCGTTAGACATTGGAAATGTTATGCTCTTTCCCCTCCCTCCTGCAAGAAAAAATATATAATTAAATCTATTTATGCACTAATTTTATTGTAAATTCCAGTTCTTCAGGGTGACTGGACCCCTACCAAGCCACTGCCCAGCCTGTATAGTTGTCAGGTGCTGACATTCTGAGTTTCAACCATATTAATTGCTGGATAAAGGCTATAATCCCCTCTCTTTGAAGCCTGGGGTTGATTTTAGGCAGCACTTCAAAAGCAGCATACAACTGAAAGAGACATATTTCCGACCAGCACTGCATCAATATGATTTACTCTCTTTGCATTTGTCTACATACACCATACATATTTGGCTGCACACACAAAAGGTGTGATTATTTGACTGTAAAACAGTGCTATCCACAGTATTTTACATCAAATAAAATGGAACACTAGAGAACTTTACTTTGGCATCATTCATCAAGTCTAAAATCTTCCACCATATTTTGATTAACAATAAAACATATACAATTTAGATAATTTATTAGATTTCTACAGCTGCAATAAACCCACAGTCTGGATGGATTCCTAAAGCCTGGATGAATGAGTCCACTTTGAAACAAAGCAGTTTTGAAGGGTCAGTCCTAATATTGTAAATTCCTTCAACATTTTAATTAAATAAGCCAGTGAGCAAGTATTTTGTTTGCAACAACAAATGCCTCATGATTGATTAAACAGATTGTTTAACTTGGTTGCAGCCCTAACCCTAACCCTACCCCACTTCATCCTGCTTGCCACAAAAGAAACAAAACAAAATAGGAACAATGTCCAAAAGTGCGAAGAATTGCATAGCTAATATGGAGCCCTTGATTGGCAAGTATTTCACTTAACGGCTCTCAGTTCTTCAGGCCTGCACTATATGAGAACTCTCTCTTACAGGATTTGCCAAGTATGCTTAGTGTAATGTTCAAAAAAGATTAACAGTATTTCAGATCAAAGGCGAATCCTGCCGCATAGTCTTGAGAGATTGTCATTCACTTCCATAATGGCTCATTTGCACAAGATTTTCCTGTAATATGAACCATTGTTTTGATGGCAGTGATTTGACATCAAGACAGGGCCAAACGAATCTAAGCATCCAAGTCAGACAAGCTAGGGGTGACTGGGTCCAAATGGATGTGATAATCATAAAAAGCAACTCCTACTTTTCTCTGTTTAAGTCTGTTGTTCAGGTTAAAACAAAAACACAGGCAAAATGTTTAAAGGAGCCATCTTCTAGCAAAGAGGGAATAATGAGTGTTATGAGGTCTAGGACAAGTAGTAGACATTTCTGTAACCTGACAAACTTGATTTTAAGGCAAATTATGGTGAACAATTACGATGTAGTCTGTTCTTCTTTCAAAAGGAATCTGGTTGTTATTGTCAAAAATTCTTGAAAATGAAAATCCAGCCTCACACTCCCCAGTAAAATCCAGTTTTACATTTTATCCTTTCATTTACTAATCCATAGAGAGGGACCCAAAGTTGGCGGGATCCCCGTAAATCTGTAAAAATACTGGAAGGAAAGGTTGTCTTTCACTTTGTGCCAGATCATCTCCTTTATGTGGCTGAATGATAATTGTGACCATGAAGAAATGAAAAGTCCAAAGACCCTCAGTCAGTTTAAACAAGCACTTTTGAGAAGGAAATACAACAATATTGAGTACATGTTTTGGTAATTTTTCAAACCGCTGAACAATTGTTGATGCAGGTAATTAATCTTCCCAGCTCTAGTTTAGTACTTTCTGTTTGGAAAGACCAATCTTCACATAAAACAAGGACCCTCAATGTCTGATCTTTTTTCCAGCTAAGGAACTTTATTAAAATTTGATACAGGGATGAATTCTAGGTTTTTCTTTCCACATTTCACCCCACTATCCCCTAGAGTTTTTAGAAAAGGCCAATACCACAATAAAATACAGCTGAAAAGCACAATCATATCCTTGCTCACTCAGAATCAGGTTTCTTTGTGCTCAGTGGGTATAGACTCTTATAAATAGGCAGAGCATTGCTGCCTTCAACAATGAATGCCATTCATTTCAGTGGGCAACTGAGTCTATATTTCTGCCGATTCTGGGCACAGTGTGGAAAAAGCAAAATAGTGCCATATGAGAAAACTGGAGTTTTTATGTTGGAATAAGTGGGTGTGGCATTATTAACTTGATGTCTCAAAACCTCTTACTCTTATTTAAAAACAAATAACACTTTAAGGACTATGATGTTTGTCCTTTCAATCTGTATGGTAGAAGCTTTGGGTAAAGTATTCTAGAACAAAGATCTGCTCTTTCAATAGACATCTGTCATTCTATACAGGAAGAGCTGTCATTAATGAGGAAAATATGACTCAGCATACATTCATTGGTAGCTGAAAAGTTACTTACATTGCAGTTTAATTTTTACAAGAAACCAATGGCAAAGCTTTTCTAGTGTAAATACATGTGCAGGGCTGCATATCTTGTTCAGCCTAAATGGATTTGTGCTCCTCCCATATTCTTAAAAGTATTAATTTTTTTAAAATATGCTATACTGGTTGAAATGAAACTATTTCCTGGGTAACTTTGGAAATCTAAGGAACTAGAAGCTGAGTTATCCATCTCTGCCAAGCGAGTTTTATATGGTAACACTGACATTTAACTTTGACAGTGATTGTTTGCAACCCAGCAGTACTTTGTGGGGAATAAAGGGTTTATTTCCATAATGTCTTCAAATAAAAGAGAATATAAAATGTTCTTGTTCCCTATGTATGGGGAATTTTTGAAATGTAAACATTAAACTATTAAACAAATGAGTGTTTTCCACCTCCCCAGCCTGTGTCTCATGTAGAAACAATAATCCCTGATCAATAGCGCCCTCTGCATTCAGAAAATCCTAGAAAAATTAAAGCCAGACATGAAACCGTTTGTAAAAAGCTGTTTTAAGATTCTGGCTCTGACAGTGTCTGCTTTTGTTTAGGGGCCTTGAAGTGGTAAAAAAAAATCACAGGTATGTAAAATTATTAAATTATACATTACCTTTTCTTTATTTACAGCTCGAACAGTTCCAGCAGTCTATGGAAAGGCAGTAGCATGGCTCAGGTTAAAAATGAAAGTATTTGTGTGTGATTGATTATATATGCCAAATGCAGAGTTTTGTTCTGCTTTGGGTGTCTACTACATTATTAAATGTTGCTGATTATTTTTTCAAAGTATTTCATTCTTATCCATCAACTGTTAGTTACATGGTTGTGATAGTTCCCCAGTCAACATTAATAGCACAGGCGCTAGTATGAATCAACAAAACAGATTCATCTTATCTTATAGTAATTATGTACATGTTGCATTTTTACAGTTCTCAAAATAAAATGTAAAAAAAGTTCTGAACAATATAATGAAAAATTGGCAATTTCCAAATGTATTTTATAATTAACTACGGTCACTCTTGTGTTAAGGAAAATTCTTAATTTTCACATCACTCAGTTGATTTAAAAAAACTAAAAGTTGTCAAACCAAGAGGGCAGATTTCTGCATAAGCTGCAGAAAACTACCAGAATTTACACCTTACTTACAGCCCTACAAGTAGTATGTTTACTACAGCAAATGTAGTAGCATACCATTCATAAATTGATGGGGCTTATTTTTGAGTAAATAAGATTGGGCTCTAAGAATATTTATTACATGCAAGCAAGGCACTTTTTAAAACATTTTCAAACTTTCTTATATGCAGGTATGAGTTGTTAAGTATGTGTACAAGGTAGCAAAACTTGTTTTAGCTTTTCAAACTAAAACCAATCTTCTTTTCAAAGTCTTGGAGAGTAGAACATCTCACAAGGGAGGAGCCATGTATCGGAAATATTTTTGCAAATATTCGAGAAAATATCAGGGTCGCTTCACTGAGACCTGCTTCACCACCAGAAAGTGATCATTCTTTGCTCCACTCAGAAAATGCTAAGTCCATTTTGAAATTTGGGAAGTCGCAGTGGCTCTTTGTAGTGTTGTAGAGAGAGCAGATTAAAATAGTGAAAGAATAGAGCAAATAATTGTTTCATAGTTTCTCATTCCAGGCTAATTTACAAATGTAGACTTCAAGGTTGCTCTGCTTCCTGCAGTGCGAATGACTGCTTCTCTGGCACTCATGCTCATGGCCTTGTAATCACCACTCAGAAAACTGTGCCTTGGTACTTCCAATTCCCAGTGTCTTGATTGAACACCTCATTCTGTACTAGCAAGGTGTCTAAGGTATTTGAATAGGGTCTGCAGTCAGGGAGAAAAACATATTAATGGTATCACTCATTAAAAGTTGCTTCACCAGGGTTGCCTTTGTGTGTGTGTGTGTGTGCAATTTGCTGTCTAAATTACAAGTTGATTCCTCCCTTCTCCATTTCCAAGAACAAATAAGATAAAATGGTGATGGTAGGGGTGGACAAGTTGAGGTTCTGACTTTGTTAAAGATACACAGGGGATTGATTTATAGAATTAGTTTTAAAATTATAGAGACAGAATAGAAATTCACAGGGTCACACAGATTTATTTCCCCAAAAAATGCTGGACAATTGAGCTCTAATTAGTTCTTCCGTGATAATAATAATGGAACTTTAATATTTATAAAACTGCTTGGGGAAAAGCAAAGTGTGATATATAAGGCCCAAAATACAGGAAAGGTTATGTTTCTGTAGGGGAGAACTGTGATTTAACAATGGTATAAAGATATACTTTTAAATGATAAGGTTTACCAAAAGCCAATTTTTTAAAATATAAAAGTTATTTTTAAAATAAATACATTTTCAGGGATAGAAGTGTAATAAACTGTCACAAGATGCCTGGGATATAAAGCATCACTACTGAAAGACACATTGATGTGTGTAGAAATTTTTTTTGAAGGAATCTTAATACAGTAATACCCCGGGTAACGCGAGTACCATATAGCGTGAAAACTGCATAATGGGACAAGATTTTCAGAAAAATCTTGTATTGAATAACACGATTTAACGTTATTCGGAACAAGCGTATGCGTGGGGGGGAGTTGGATTGGGTAGAACATCTACCCAATCCAATCCCCCCTCCAGCGCCCGCCCCCACGATGTTTGGAAAGGGTACGGGGATCCTTACCCTTTTGAAACTTCGGGTGAGCGGCGCGCGTCAGTGGGGGTTAGCGCAGGATATGGGGGGACCTCCATACCCTGCGCTAACCCCCACCAATGCACACGTGCCTGCAAGCCACCCGATGTTCCGAAAGGGTAAGGATCTTTACCCTTTTGGAACATCGGGAGAGGAGAGGCGCCTCTCAGCGGGGTCTCCCCGGCTTGGGAAAGAGGCGGCTTGACTGAAATTCCCTCCCCCTGTGCAGGGGTGAGGATTTTAACCAAGCCGCCACTTTCCTGCGCGCGCTATAGCAACGAGGATCGCACGTCAAGGCAATTGCCTTGACGTGCGATCCCCGTTTCGCTTGCCTAAACAAGGGTCGGCTTTTCCGAATTCCCCCTCCCCTGGGGGAAGGGAAATTCGGAAATGCCAACCCTTGTTTAGGCGCTTTGCGATGGGAGTTTGGGCACCCAAACTCCCATCACAAAGCGCCTAAACGGGGATCACACTTCAAGGCAAGGCATCAAAGCAGGGGGAGCCACCCCCCGCTTTGATCCATTGCCTTGACGTGCGATCCCCGTTTCGTGCACCTGGGCAAGGGTCGGCTTTTCCGAATTCCCCCCTCCCCCGGAGAGGGGGGAATTCGGAAAAGCCGACCCTTGCCCAGGCGGGCGAAACGGGGATCGCACGTTAAGGTAAGGGATCAAAGTGGGGGGTGGCAACCCCCCACCCGCTTTGATGCCTTGCCTTGAAGTGTGATCCCCATTGCTATACCCATTTGGTAGAAGAGGCTCCCGCTGGCGCGCCTTTTTGCGCGTATGCGAGGGCCTCTTCTCAGGTTTTTTTTTAGCATTGATCGGACAACACGAAAAACCGGACAACGTCATGATTTGTGGAACCATGTCATAACGTTGGCCGGGGTACTAGTGTATTCCTACTGAAACATGAATTCAAAGGATATATATTCCGTTCCATCAGCTTAAATTTGGTTTTAATTTATGAAGTCAACTTGTTGATTTTGAAAGTTTTATTCAATGGATAGACATTCAGGCACACTGTTCTGCTTCTGTAAAAATGCATATTGTACATTGGCTGAGATTATTCAAAGCGAAGATATAAATTAATGTATAAAATGTAGATCTGAGTCATTTAAAATGTTTGATTATTGAGATTTGTATCCAAGATATTATTCAGAAATGAAAACTAGAATTGTGATTCAGGACAGAGTACATTTCCTTTTTATTACTTCCAAATATACAGCTTGAGGATACAAGAATGAAAGATTTATGTGTACTTACTGGATGATTCATTTACTGGTAATTTAAAGTGGGAAATATTGGGAGAAAATGCAAGAACGTCCACTGCTTTGCTGTTTTCAATCCATATATCATATATCATATATACATACATATATATATGGGGTGATGGTCCCCTCAGTGGAGGAAATGCCACTGGAAACCATCATATTGGGCCCAACAGCAAAATCAGTGGAGGAGGAACTCTGATTCCCAATGGTCATGGAGGCAGAATAGGCCATGCCAGATGGACTGGCTGTGAATGTGCACCTTGTTCATATCCTCAAGGTTGCGGCAGTCCATTGCAGTCCTAGTGTTAGGTTCTCCCTGTCTCATTTCATATATGCCGCAGAAGATGGCTCCAAGAGCATAGTGTGTGTTGGTAACTTCATAGCAAGCTGGAATCCACCTTAAACAAATTCACACCAATGGCATGCTTCCTGCTTCAGGAAAAACATACATTCTTGGATACAGCCAACAACAATGACATTATACCACAACTTCCAATATTAGACATAGTATTTTGAGTGGAAATGAGTTGTAGTGTAATAAAAGCTATATATTTAAATGCACATACATCTAGGGATGGATGTGAAGCTTTCAAAGACTAATTAAAAAACAACAACCTAATTCTGTCTTAAAGCATTTTGGGGTGTTGCTTTGTTACTGAACTACCCTAGCAAGAGTGGAGCATTTATCCTTGTTTGCAATTATAGTATGGGTATAAAAGGTAAAAAGTCTTAGGCCACCATCAGCTGATTTGGGAAAAATAAATGCGTGATTTGGGTTTCTATAACTTGGACATCTTAACTCCAAATATCACTGACTTGGAGAGAGTTGGGAGGAGAGTCAGAAGAATATTAGCTCAATTTTTGTTTTCTCTTGGTGCAGTGATGGGATGTAACAGGTTCTCACCAGTTCGCCGGAACCGGTAGTATATTTTCCCAATGTCCCGGAGAACCGGTAGCAAGTTTTGTGGGGAACCACCTTCAGGGCTTACCTTTTCACTGGTTCCTCCACTGGGTGGGTGTATTTATTTATTTATTTATTTATTTATTTATTTATTTATTTATTTATTTATTTATTTATTTATTTATGGGTTTGTGTTATGGATGGGTGGGTTGGTTGAGGGGTGTGTGTGTGTGTGCGTGTGCGTGCGCTTATTTTTATTTTATTATTATTTTGTATTTTTTAAATTTTTCTTTGGCCCCACCCACAACATCATGACATCATGATGTTAGCTCCGCTCACACTGATGACATCATGGTGGGGGAGTAAAACTTTTGTCATCCCACCACTTACTTGGTGGCTTGGGGGAAAAGTTATGCCCTCCCAATCACTCATTGAAGAGTTAGATATGTTGCTATGGAGCTAGAGGTTTAGAGTTTGATTTCCACTGTAACTTCAAATAGAAAAACCCATTTCAGTAGCCTTGGACAAGCTGCACAGTCCCAGACAAACAAACAAAGTAATGCAAGACATTTTAATGGAGAATAATTTTAATACAGAATAATGGACTATATGCAGAGGGTGTCAAAATGTATACACATATATAAAAATATTAATACAAGTCATGATTGATTTTTGCAATTGCAAGAAGTGTCCAGGCACATCTGATTTTGGTGAACTACTGCTTGAGCAATGTTGACCAAAGCGTCCACTTGTATCTTCCTGGATCTTCCCTTGTGCACATCACATATAGTACCATGCATCTCAAACCATGCCTTAAATATGTAATTTACCTTGAAAGCCCTATTAAGGTTACTATAAGTAGGTTCTAAATTGAGGGAACATAACTAACTAGCTAGCTAATATAGTAGACGTATAGGGGTATAGGAGGACCCAAAGTTAGCCAAGTTATGTTGATATCTAAAACAGAAAATCCCACAAGCAATTTCCCCCAGTCTGATCCAAGCACATGAACACAATAAAATACAATAACGGAAGTAGAAGAAAATGAAAAAATGCTGCTCTTTTGTGACATTCATAAACTGTCACTTGAGGTGACTCTGGCTATTTGTAGGACTGGCTCTGAGATTTGAGGCAAATGGTATAATTGTAATGGGGATTATTATTATTATTATTATTATTATTATTATTATTATTATTATTATTATTATTATTATTATTATTATTATTATTATTATTATTATTATTATTATTATTATTATACTTGTATGCCGCCCCACTCACAAAGCAACTCTGGGCAGCTAACAGACACATAATATCACAATTACAATTACAAGGTACCAATCAATATCACAGATGTCATTACTATTTCCTAGACTGATCTATCTGAGTATTAAATTATTGTTATTTATTACATCAGTTATTCTTGATGAAGTCTCTGTAGGAATAGGTTTCTTTCATTTGATAAAATAATAGAATTCAAAAATAAATTGTTTGGTTTTTCAACTATTCTAATTTTTTCATTGCCACTTATTGCATAAGACTGTACTTTTATGCTGCAGTTTATTTGAAACAGAAAACCTCTATATAAATCTACACAATTATACATTTGTTGAACAGCAGGTTGAAATTTAGTCAAAACTAGTATGAACATAGTGGTATCAATTGATTCCTATATTGCAGCACCATCCTCTTGACAGTTCCCATGACAATAAAATATTGATTTTAGAGAATACAGTTTATGTTACACAGATCAGGCAGACTAAAATATGTGAGATGCAATACTGACTCCATTACCACTTTCACCTTTCTTTCTCCTCCTCCTCCTCCTTGTCTAGACCAGATGTGAAACTGCCAAAATGAAGCAATCTTCTGGTGAGTTCATTCTACAGTTCCTATTTTCCTGACCTAGTGTGAGAAGAAAGATTAGCTGGCACAAGGTGGTCAACCAAATAGAAAAGTGGGTTTGCTAAACTTTTTTAAAAAAATCTTTCTCAGTCATTTTCCAGACCATTTCCCAGAAGAAGTGTAGGTGCATGTCCACAATCTACACATGTGACTTACAGATGTTTCTAAGTAGTCCATCCTGTGGCTCAACACTTGTGGTCCTAGGACTGAGCAACTAATGCAATGCTTTTGCACTGAAAATATTCTACAAATTAGACCAAAGGACTGCAGTACAAATAAATTTACAACTAGTTTTGTGGTCCCAGTGAGATATTAATAACTTCAGTGGGACGATAGGTTTAAATGAGGTACACAGAGTCTCCTCAAAGATTGTGGTATTTTTGAACTGCAATAAGACATGCTCTGATAATGGCAAACTTGTGTTGCCAGCTAATCTTTCTCACACTAGGTCAAACGAAAGGTGTTGCAATCTAGCCTTCATATGTTGCAATCTGGCTCTCGGGATCCCCACCAGCAGGGATGATTAGGTTAACTAAAGAGACAGGAGAGAAACTTAGAATATCTTTTTGCTTGCTAGCTTCCAGGGAAATCTGTATGTCTCTCCCACTGCCAGTAGCTATTTTATTCATCAAACAACAGGAGAAGCAACCAAATGGTCAATGGGTAGGGACTTTACATCAGAGTAAAAGTCATTACATAGACCCAATATAAGGATGTTCTCAGATCTCGAGGGTACATGATTTAGGGATAGTAGACATCCCAGACCTCAATGTATGATCCTTATCTAACAAGGGAAGTCATTGGTCATAAAGCAGAGGGACAATAAACTTTACAATCCCTCTCTATTCTTTGGCCTGAGAGACTTGGAAAGTGTAAAATTTCATGCCTGTCATCACAAAGCAGAAATCAAATGCACTGCCTGGTTGTTTCCCACAATTCCTCTTTTTTAATATTTTTAAAATGAAGATTCATCCATTAGGGGCTCTGTTGAAGAACCAGCCTCAACAATCGGCACAGAAGAATTGAGTCTGCAATATATTGGATCCAATGCAAAAGCCTTTATTAGCCTCTCCACGTCTCAAGAAGCCTATGAAGTATTGGCTCTGATCTGCTGTGCTACCTAGCTTGCTGCAGACTGCTTGGCATATATTTTTTATACAGTCACACACACAAAGAGAGTATACGTATTCATCAGCCAGGAGAAAAAAGGAGGGGGAAGGAGGAGGGAGGAGGAGGGGGTGAGATTAGATATGGGTAGAAAAACACAACTATATAGTGTTCTTATAACAACTGGAGAGGCCCCTTCTTATCTCTAAAGCCAGCCAGAGCTAGGATAGCCAGGCATCTCAAGGACACATGCATTCTTTCAAGAGGCCATTGTATTTTTCCAGTCAGTACATACAGTAAATGAAATCTAGCATCCAGTATCAAAACCTAATACAAGTCTATTATCTATAACACAAGTATATAAAAGGGGTACAATCTTAATTAAGGCTATAAATGAATCCCTACAGGGCTCATCTTCACTCAGGTAATAACAGATGGTCATTAAATCTCACCCTGATTATTCAACTTATACACAGAGCACATCCTGCGCAATGCAGGGATGGAGGAATCACAATTTGGGATAAAAATTGCTGGGAGAAACATCAACAACTTGAGATATGCAGATGATACCACCCTAATGGCAGAAAGTGAGGAGCACTTAAAAAAGTTCCTGATTAGGTTGAAAGAAGAGAGTGCAAAAGCTGGCTTGAGACTCAAAATCAAGAAAACCAAGTTCATGGCAACAGGCCCTATCAGTCCCTGGAAAATAGATGAGGAAGAAGTACAAGCAGTGACAGATTTTACTTTCTTAGGATCAAAGCTCACTGCAGATGGAGATTGCAGCCATGAAATAAAAAGGCGACTGATTCTTGGGAGGCAAGCGATGAGAAACCTGGTGAACATAGTGAAAAGTAGAGACATCACATTTCAAACAAAAATTCGTATAGTCAAAGCAATGGTATTTCCGGTGGCAATGTATGGTTGTGAGAGCTGGACCATTAGGAAAGCTGAGCACAGAAGAATAGATGCCTTTGAGATGTGGTGTTGGAGGAGAGTTTTGAGAGTCCCCTGGACAGCGAGGAGAACAAATAGGTCAATCTTAGAAGAAATTAACCCTGACTGATCCTTAGAAGGTCAAATAGTAAAGATGAAGCTAAAGTACTTTGGACATCAAATGAGAAGAGAGGATTCGTTTGAGAAAGCCTTGATGCTGGGAAGGGTGGAGGGCAAAAGAAGAAGGGGGCGGCCAAAAATGAGATGGCTAGATGGTATTGTAGACACAATGGGCACAAAGCTGAGTGAGTTGAGGAGGATGGTGGAGGACAGAAGTGCCTGGCGGGCAGTGATCCATGGGGTAGCAAAGGGTCAGAATTGAGTGTGCGACTGAACAACAAAAAGCATGGAACTGGAGAATGAACTCAGCAAAAGGTGCCTTCATTTTGGCAGTTTCACATCTGGCCTAGACATGGAAGGAGAAGAAGAATAGCCATTGTTGTTCAGTCTCATGGTCTAGTCCAACTGTTTGGGGCCCCATTGACCACAGCACACCAAGCTCCTCTGTCATCTGCTATCCTCCGTAGCCCACCCAGATCTATGCCCACTGTGACAATTATGCCATCTAGCCATCTCATTCTCAGCTGCCCCTTCTCCTTTTGCCTTTGGTCTTTCTCAGCATCAGGGCCTTCTCCAGTGAATTTTTTCTTCTCATTTGGTGGCCAAGGTACTTGAGCTTCAGCTTCAGTATTTGTCCTTCCAAGGAGTAGTCAGGGTTGATTTCCTTTAGGATTGACTGATTGGTCTCCTTGTAGTCCAGGGGACTCTCAAGAGTCTTCTTCAGCATCACAGTTCAAAAGTGTCTATTCTTCTGCACTCAGCCTTCCTTATGATACAACTTTCACAGCCATACATTACTACTTGGAAGAACATTGTTTTAACTATGCAAACTTTTGTTGGCAGGGTGATGTCTCTCTACTTTTAATTATGCTGCCTAGGTTTCTCATAGCTTGCCTCCCAAGAAGTGTTTTTTTATTTCATGGCTGCAGTCATCATTTGCAGTGATCTTAGTTTCCAAGAAGGTAAAGTCTCACTGCTTCCATTTCTTCCCCTTCTATTTCCAGGGAGTGATGGGGCCAGATGCCATGATCTTAGGTTTTGTTTGTTTGTTTGTTTGTTTCAGGTCAGCTTTTTCACTCTCCTCTTTCACCATCAACAAGAGGTTCTTTAGGTCTTCTTCACTTTCTGCCATTAGAGTAGTGTCATCTGCATATTTCAGGTTGTTGATATTTCTCCCAGCAATCTTAATTCCAGCTTCTGCTTCATCCAGCCCTGCATTATGCATGATGTACTCTGCATATAAGTTAAATAAGCAGGGTGACAATATACAGCCTTGCCATACTCTTTTTCCTATTCTAAATCAATCAGTTATCCCATATCCTGACCTAACTGATGCTTCTTGATCCACATGCAGATTTCTCAGAAGAAAGGTGTGGTAGTCTAGTACCACCATCTCTTTAAGGATTTGCCACAGTTTATTGTGATCCACACAATCAAAGACTTTGGTGTAGTCAATGAAACAGCTTGTAAGAGCTTAAGCATGACCCTGCTAGCATGCAAGATTAGTGAAATTGCATCTTCTTTTAGGGCTTTAAATAGCTCAACTGGAATACCATCATCTTCAATAACTTTGTTGTTTGTAATACTTTCTATGGCCTGCTTGACTTCACAATTATGCTTTATGAGGCATAATCCAGACTCCAGGATGTCTGGCTCAAGGTTAATGCTCATACCATTGTGGTTGTCAGGGACATTAAGGTCCTTTTTGTAGAGTTCTTCTTGCCATCTTTTCCTATTCTCTTCGGCACCTGTTAGGTCCCTAACGTTTTTGTCCTTTATCATGGCTATTTTAGCTTGATATGTTCCCTTGGTTTCCCCAATTTTCTTGAAGAGATCTCTAGTCCTTCCCATTCTGCTGTTTTCCTCTGTTACTTTGTACTGTTTATTTAAGACCTCCTGATCTCTCCTAGCTGTTCTCTGTAATTCTGCATTCAGTTGTGTGAATCTTTCTCTTTCACCTTTGCTTGTCACCTTCTTTCTTTCTGCAGCTATTTGAAGAGGCTCATCAGACCACCATTTCACTTTCTTGCATTTCTTTTTCTTTGAGATGGTTCTAATTGCTGTCTCCTCTATGATGTTATGAACCTCAGACCATAATTCTTCAGGCACTCTGTCTGTCAATTCTAATCCCTTAAATCTATTCTTCACCTCCACTGTATATTCATGAGGTATGTTATCTAGATCAGTGTTCCCCAAGCTTTGGCCTTTGGCCTTCAATTCCCAGAAGCCTAAGTCAGTACATTGACTGATCAGTGCTTTTGGGAATCGGCTTAGGCTTCTGGGAAATGAAGTCTAAAAGCCAAAGGTTGGGGACCACTGATCTCAATTATACCTGAGTGGCCTAATTGTTTTCCTTACTTTCTTCATTCTGTGCCTGAATTTGGCAATCAGTAGCTCATGATCTGAGCCACAGTCTGCTCCAAGTCTTGTCTTTGCTGACTGTATAGCAATTCTCCACCTTTGACTGCAGAGTACATAATCAATCTGATTTCGGTGTTGGCCATCTGGTGATGTTCATGTGTAGAGTCACCTCTTAGCTCGTTGGAAGAGGGTGTTTGCTATGAACAGTGCATTCCTTTGGCAAAACTCTACTAGCATTTGCTCTGTTTCATTTTGTACTCCAAGGCCAAACTTGCCTGTTATTCCAGTTACCCCTTGACTTCCTACTTTGGCATTCCAATTTCCTGTGATGATAAGGACATCTTTTTTTGGTTTCAGTTCTAGAAGATGTTGTAGGTCTTCATAGAACTGGTTGACTACAGTTCTATGGGGCATAGACTTCGATTACTGTGATGTTAAATGGTTTGCCTTGAATTTGGACTGAGATCATTCTGTCATTTTTAAGATTGTATCCCATTACTACTTTTCTCACTCTTTTATTGTCTATAAAAGCCTCTCCCTTTCTTCTAAGGGATTCTTGCCCACAGTAGTAGATATAATAGTGCCCTGAGTTATATTTGTCCATCCCTGTCCACTTTAGTTCACTGATTCCCAAGATATCAATGATCAGTCTTTCCATCTCATTTTTGACCACTTCCAATAATACCTGTACATTTATGTATATGGTTCATAGTGCATATGTCTACGCTAAAAATTAGTTCTTGGTTTTGACACTTCTAACATGTTGTTGGAAGGGACCTAATAGATGCAGAAGAGATTAGGAAAAGATGGCAAGAATATGCAGACGGACTCTACAAAAAGCCTTAATGTCCCTGACAACGACAGTGGTGTGATCATTGACCTCGTGCCAGACATCCTGGAGTGTGAAGAAAGTATAGTATTATTAAATGAAGTGCCACCCTTTGACGTATGGAGCAGCAACTAGGAAGAATGTTGTTAAAAATATATTTTTAATAAATGTCTTTGGTGCGATGGTCCTGAATCCTCAGGTTGTCATCAAAGAGGGCCTAGTGGTAAGAGCAACCTGCACAGTGAATGTGAGAGGTGCAGTGCCTTAGAGGGGGCCTCTCCAATATTGTGCAAAAAGAACACTGTTAAATCTCTCTTATCTTTCTGTTTGACCTAAAAAAAATCAGAAAAATTGTACCACATGATTTCCTAATTTTCCAAAATAAAGAAATGGCCCTAGGTACATTGTGACCTAAGGCCAAAAACAAGCTTACTAAAGGTGACCAGGATGAAATGTCTTGATCAAAGATTCCTTTTTAATTTTTTGCCCCTGTGTTCAAAATATACGAAGTTGCAGCCCTCAAGAACCAGATGAAGAGGATACAATGGTGTGTCAGCTCCTGAAAGGAATTGGGCTTCAGAGAGGAGTGGTTTTGTGTTTGGTGCAATCTCATATTGTCTGGAGGATTTATATGGACAATGTGAAGGTCTTCCACACTTTTTGGAAGAGATAAATTGCTAGTACAGCATCTGCCAGCTATCACAGATCTCAGGATTATTCCTTGAGTACACCAAATTCTTCTATTTTCTGACAGGGACTAGGTCAGTGGTTGCCAATGTGCGGCCCAGACTCCAGAGGGGGACTTCAGTTCCCAGAAGCCAAAGTCAGTACATTGGCTGATCAGTGATTTGGGTAATTTACTTAGGATTCTGGGAATTGATGTTCAAAAACCAAAGGTTGGGAAACACTGGTCTAGACAAAAATAAGTTGACCTGCTGTATCTGTTCTTATCAAGCTTGTAATATTACACTCTGTACAAGGAGATTTACTCAAACTGATTGTCTTGATCCTTCAGATCTAGTGAGAAGTGGAGCAATGCTGCTTGAGTCACCTGTAGCTGCCAGCCCACCTTTCCTTTGTTGATTCCCATTCCAAACATATGTAAGCCAAAATCCATTGTAGCTTCTGGAAATGTAGTCCTAACTGACCAATAAGGAAAGTAGAAGACATCAGCAAGAATCATACTTCTGTGGTGAGGTCTCTGGATGCTTAGCTTGTACTTTCTTCCATAATATAGCTGTTGAGTATATTAGAGGAACCGCACCATGTAATGAGTTCAGTGCCATAGCGGGGGGGGGGGGGGGCAGGGGGGAACAGGCCGCCACCCCAGTCCACCCAGTAATGCCAATGTTATATATGTGAGTGTAACATTGTTGCCCTTCCTGCAAATTTTGCCTCTCCTGAAATCCCCCCCCCCCTCTAGAATCCTGGCTACAGCCCTGAATGGGTTGTTAATGTAAACTAGGGGTGCCCAAACTATGGTCCATCGGCTGGATCCAGCCCCTAATGCCAATTTATCTGTGCCGTTCCCAGAAGTGGAAGTAAAATACATCTGTGTGGCTGTGTTTTACTTCTTCTTCTGGAAGAGGTGTGGGTGGTGCAGGCCAGGTGATTTGGTGATGGGTGCCAGATCCGGCCCACAGGCCACAGTTTGGGAACCATGATGCAAACTCTATCTCTATCCAACAAATAGAAAAGTCTTCTAGTTTTTCACACTCTAGGGTCACCTGACATGTATTAAGCTGATTGTTATTTGGGTCTGTTATTCAGTATGTTGTTCCAGTTATTGTTCTCCTGATTTTTGCTCTCTCTCCTATTATTGATATTTTGCCTTACAAGCAAAGCATGTTTGTCTAAGATGAAAACTTACTGTAAATAACTCCTTTTTACCAAGCAAAGAACATGTTTACTTATCTATCTGAAGCAATTGTAAGTAAAATAACTATTTTGTTATATTTCTAAACATGTGTGGAGTATTTAATTCCTGGGCTAGAATTGGGAGTACAGTATAAGGCTTAGAGAACTTGCAAATCCAAACTAAATCTATTTGTAAATCTGCCCCGCCTACTGCTGTGTTTTTTTAAAAAAATACTTAACAATATTGACACAAATAAGTTTTGGAAAATTTGCAGTGCTCACATAATGGACCAGACTGAGAGCAAATCAAGAGGCCACATCAAGTCTTTCACCACCAAGACTATTGGTGTTTCACCTCTCAGTGATTCATCTCACAGTGGGCATATCTCATACTTCATCTTCTATAGACAGGTATCTCCAGGCAGCAGCCATCAGTGTCTATAGAAGCAATCTTCATAAAAGAGCACTGTTGTTTCAGTCACCCTAGATTTCACCCAGTGACAGTTGAGACCAATTATTTATTATTGGCATTTCACATTAAGATCAGTCATTTATCAGACTAGTACAGTAATACCCCGGATAACGATTGTACCGTATAGCGCTAAAACCGCATAACGTTACAAGATTTTTGGAAAAATCTTGTATCAAATAACGCAATTTTTAGCATTATCCGGAACAATTGTGTGTGGGGGGAGGGGTTGGATTGGGTAGAACATCTATCCAATCCAACCCCCCCCAGGGCCCGCCCGCACCATGTTTGGAAAGGATATGGGCCCCGATACCCTTTCCAAACATCGTGCAGGCGCGTGCCTATCTCCGTATCCTCCCCAAACCAGCGCCCGATGTTTTTTAGCATTTTTAGCATTGGAAAAGGCTGTGGCGCAGCAGTTGCAGGAGGTCCTGGATGAAGCGGATTATCTGGACCCGTTTCAGTCAGGATTCAGGCCCGGATATGGTACCGAAACTGCACTAGTCGCTTTGGTGGATGATCTCTGGAGAGAGCGGGACGGAGGGGAACCGTCTGTCCTTGCTCTTCTCGATCTCTCAGCGGCTTTTGATACTGTCGATCATGGCATCCTTCTGGGTAGGCTCCAGGGTCTGGGGATCCAGGGCACAGTGTTGTCCTGGTTTGCCTCATTCCTGAGGGGCAGGACCCAGTCAGTATGCCTGGAGAAGGAGATGTCCAGCCCTAGGCCCCTGCAATACGGGGTGCCTCAGGGTTCGGTACTTTCTCCTCTCCTGTTTAACATCTATATGAAGCCGCTGGGTGAGATCATCCGTTCCCACGGGGTAAGGTATCATCAATATGCAGATGATACCCAGTTATACATCTCCGCCCGTGGGGACCCAAGCGGTGCGGTGGAAGTCCTTTCCAGGTGTCTGAAGGCTGTAAAGGTCTGGATGGGGGACAACGGGCTACAGCTGAATCCCGGCAAGACTGAGTGGCTGTGGGTAAGGGGTCCCATGTTAACAAAGGAGCTTCCACCTTTGGTTCTGGATGGGGCAGCCCTGCCCCAAACAGACCTGGTGCATAATCTGGGGGTCCTCCTGGACTCACGGCTACTGTTTGAAGAGCAGGTGGCAGCCGTGGCCAGGAGGGCTTTTGCACAACTTCGTGTAATACGCCAGTTACGCCCACTCCTGGACCGGGATGCTCTGCTTATGGTCACACATGCGTTGGTCACCTCCAGACTTGATTACTGCAATGCGCTCTACATGGGGCTGCCCTTGATGACCATCCGGAGACTCCAGCTGGTTCAAAATGCGGCAGCCCGGGTAGTGGTGGGGTGTGGGCGTTATGCTCATGCCTCACCGCTGCTCCGGGAGCTGCATTGGCTGCCAGTATGTCTCCGGGTGCAATTCAAGGTGCTGGTTATTACCTTTAAAGCCCTATATGGTAGTCGGCCAGGATACCTAAGAGACCGCATCACCCCAAGAACATCTGCCCGTCCCACCAGGGCGGATCGGAGAGGCTCCCTCATTGTTCCTTCGGCGAGAATGGCGCATCTTGCCTGTACCAGGAGAAGAGCCTTCTCCGTGTCCGCCCCGGCCCTCTGGAACCTCCTGCCCACTGAACTGCGCCTTCAGACAGAGCTCCTGCCCTTCCGGAAGGGTTTGAAAACCTGGCTGGCTGGACAGGTTTGGGGACCTGGGAATACGAGTTCCCTTACCAGGTGGCTTATTTAAAGGACTGCCAACCTGGGTCTGGAAGTGGGACTGTGTACTGTTTTTAATTTTTGTGGTAATATTTTGATGACCTTTTAACTGATGTTTTATTGGAGTAAACTGTTTCTTATGCTTTTACTTTTATTTTTAGTGTTTTGTAAGCCGCTCAGAGTCGGGTTCTCCCGATTGGGGCGGGGTATCAAGTGTAATAAATAAATAAATAAATAAATTGTGCGGTGTATACCCCAGACAACACTAAAAACCGGATAACAACATGACTTGTGGAACCAAGTCATAACGTTATCCGGGGTACTAGTGTATATTGAAAATAGCAATGTACAGACACTAAAAATAAATGCAGTTTGTATAGCCAGTATTTTCACCCTTGTATTGACAAATCTGCTGGACAGATAGTTCAGTGCTTTAGGTATTTGGCTGCAGAGCCAGATATTGGGAGTTTGATTCTTCATTGTATCTCCAGGGAGAAGAGCCAGCCTGTATAGTCATGAGCAACCTGCACAATCGCAAGCTATCCCCTGCCCCCAGAAGAAGAGAATGGTAAATTACTTCTGTATATTCTTTAACTAGAAAACCCTGGAAAAGGTTGCCATAAGTCAAAACTGACTTGACAGCACACAATATTGTTATTTCTATTATTTCTATTAATATTATTGGCAACTCTGTGCTGATGACACATGATCATCCAATTGTCTGGAATGCCTAAACCGTGGATTTCAGGTCAAAGCATCTTCATTAGTACTGTCTGTGAAAGACCATGGATGAAACCCTAGCAAGCCCCTGGGATTCATTCCTTAAAATACATTTTGGCCTTTTGGATGCTGATAATCTACTCCTCACTGGTTGTGTGATGTTTAGCAGAAGAGTAGCGTGCCTTGGCGGGGCCCCGTATAAAAATTTGTTTGGGGGCCCTTAGGAAGGGTAAAGATTTGTTTTGCTTACGCACGTTGGGGGCCCCCGTGGCCCGGGGCCTCCGTATAATTGATAAGGCAGATACGGCGGTAGCTACGCCTCTGATGTTCAGAGTAATTACATTCCCACTTGTGATACTGGTTACAAGCTAGTCACTGATTTGATTCTCTGTTTTGCCTTTGTCAATTCCTGAGTTCTTGATCAAGACAATGTCCAGAAAATCCTGCCTCTGCAACAACAGGCCATGGCTTGAAAGCTACCAGGCAGATCCATGACCTGTTGGCTTAAATCAGGGGTGTCTAAACTTTTCAGGCCATGGGCTGGTCATGTGGTTCAGAGAGCCAGTCACTATGGCCCAGGGGTCAGATCCGGCCCCCGACACCAATTCATCTGGCCCACAAAGTCCTTGTCGCTCCTGGAAGCAGACGTAAAACACGCCTGTATGGGCAAATTTTACGTCTGCTTCCAGGAGTGAAGAGGGGTTCATGGGCCGGATGAATTGGCATCAGGGACTGGATCTGGCCCCCAGGCCATAGTTTGGGCACCCCTGGCCTAAATTATCTGAACACCTGCAAACCATGACAAATTATACAGAGCTGGATCTGCAGTAGCAAGGTTCTTTGAGCAGCTTATAATAACAAAAAAAAAACCCCACAACAAACCCAAAGGTTAATGACATGTGACATGCTAGACTTGTTCATGGTGGTCTCTGAAATGTACAACACCACATGTATTGTTCCCAGCATCTTCTGAAGGTGGTCTTTCAATATTTCCGGCACTGATGGCTCCAATAATGGGGGGAAATGTGATATGCATATTGAGTTCTTGGAGGGCACTAAGCACATGGAATTCCCTTTGAAGCAGACTGCTTTCACATGTGTAAGACCTGTGGAGTGCTGGAACTATGTTGCTTATCCAAGCTTTAATGATCATTTCAAGCAAGCTACGTTTTTCTGTTTTCACAATATATTTTTGCATGTGGATGTTTCTCCATTGGCTTTTACTTGTTCCTTTCTAGAGACAAGCAACAGTAGCTATATTGCAGGCTCAGTCATTAATTTTTAACCAGAGAAAATTAAATTTTGTGCCAACGACAATATTTAACACATGCAGTTTAATTCAATAGACTGCTTTTTATTATTAAATTCAGTGTGAGGTTGGGAGTGACTGAGATTACCTCAAGGGTATATTTTATATAATAATAACACAAAGTTGAACTACTAAAATATCAGCCATGGTTGAGTGATACTAACCACATTTAAAAAAGTAGAAGGCATACAAATGTGACATGAAAACTACACATAAAACATGTTCATTTGCCTCCTTGAAAACTATGCCCAGTTTTTATAAAGTCTAATATTACTCATCTTAAAATGCAAAGGTTTTTATGGAGACTGCATTTGTACAATTGGCAGTATCTCAGGGGAAGGCTGTAAGGAATAGAAATGGGGCTTGTTTTAAAACAGTAACATAGATTTCTGAGTGTTTTTCACTGCAGAGAGGAACTATGTGGCCTTCAGAGCTGTTGCTGGGGGAAGACTGAGTGGGGAAGCGAAACCTAAGGTTTGATGGATGTTTAATACTGTGTAGTCATTGGCTGGAATTCTTCAGAGGAAGGTCCAAAGGTGGGAAATTGTCTGAGGAGATAAAAGGAAGAGAGAGACAGGAGGGGTCTCTTTTATTTGTTTATTGGTCAAATTTATATAGCCACTCATTCGGCAAGCGACTCTGGGCAGTGAACAACACTAACAACATAAAATACATAAATCCCACATTAAAAACTATAAAAACCCTTAAAAACATTTTTAAAAACTACTATTCCACAGCCCCAATAAGAATTCTATTAAAAGCGAGCAATCTTCCCTATATTTTCACTATGCTGTGGAATGCTTAGGATAGCTTTACACCAAAGGAAATGTGAGTAGAAAGAAACTGCCAAAATGTAGTTCTCTAAATATATAAAACCAGACCTGGAAGCTAGAAAGGTTTTTATTTTCATGTGTGAAATGGCTAGATAGGTGTGTAGGGGCAGAGGAGTTAATCCTTCCAGGCAGATTGGGTTTAGCTGTTACAAAGGTGGAAGGGGAAGTTTGTGAATCCTAATGCAGAACAGCGTACAATATAATGAAAGATTCACAGAACTTTACTTTTTGGTTTCCCTACCCATAACACACAAACAGCTGTTTTGTGGCATAGTTACACATTGTGGTGCACTACATTTGAGAACTACTAGGCAGAAGCTTCAGCAACATGAGCCAAACTACCTCCTGTAGCCAAAGGATCACATTGTTTCGGTGGTCTAGCAATTGCACAACATTGGCATTTCCTTCTGAATATAATTCCAAGTGCCCATTTTAATAGAAATGTGCTTAACAGCTTATCTTCTGTACATCATGAGACCGGCCAGGGAATGGCTTGGATAGCTTACCTTTTGGGGCAACTTTATTTATTTATTTATTTAGATTTATTATCCCACCCCAATCAGGCGAACCTGATTTTAAAATCTTAATCTTTATTAGTTTTAAATTTGAGGGGTTTAGGGAATGTTTTTTATGTTTTCGTTGTTGTGTGCTTTTTATGATATGTAAACTGCCCTGAGTCACCTCGGTGAGGAGGGCGGTGGATAAATATGAATAAATAAATAAATAATAAATAAATCATATATCCAGAGCCCAAAGTGACCAATTGTAGCTTCACCATCAGACTATGATACTTTTGTAATATAGAATCCATGAAGACTTGAATTCCCTTGAAGTACCCTTCATGGAATCTTTATCACATGGAAGAAGGAAGCAGTACTACTGTTGCTCCACTCTTGCAGGTCACCCTCTGATCTGCAGAGGAAAAAGCTGAATGGATTAGATGTGAAACAATCTGGATTCTGCTGTATCTGTGTAGGCTTCTCCTGTGTGTTTTGAACCTGACCTTAAACCCTTTGGATGTATTGCTGGCTGTAATGGCTCAGGCTTATTGGAGATGCAGTCCAGAGAGGATCTGGAGTGCCATAATCAACACACTTGTTCTAGATTAATACAGCCCTATCACTGATTTTTAAACCTATTTCTGCTGCTGAGAACATGGCTAAATTTCTTGGACTGTTTCTTAGCAGAGAAAGGGTTATTAGAGACTTATGCCGAAGTAAGCATTTTAAATAGCCTCTTCAAATCAAATAAAGGTTACATTTGTTTTACAAAGCTCAGTGGCCACAAAAATGTTTCTGAGGTCTGGGTGTGACTATGTACTACATCCATGCAAGCCCATTCCTCTAGGGAAGCATATCTGTGCATGGTGTGATGTGTTAAATGTTTCAGCTCATAGATAAACCGCTGTATTGCACACATTGCCCTACTGTATGCTTGGGCAATTACTCACTTGAGTGGACAGCATGTAATTTTTTTGCTTCTCCCGGGGCACTAGTAACTTGTAGTTCCCCACTTTTTAATGATTTGTTCAAAGGTTTTTGATGAATATGCGCATTATGTACCTTGGAGCAATGCAGGCCTATTTAGCATCTGACTCGCTGCCCTTTTCCAGAGCTGTACATCTTGGAGGTGTTTAAAAGTGAAGTGCTCGCAAAACTAGGTGCACTGGGGTATGGAAACACACGTTTAATGGATGTCACACAATAACAACTTATGTTGGGAAAAGCATTAGATACTTCCCTTGAGTAATGTTAATGTGAATTGGAGAGAAGCAAGTCAAATATTTCTTTTTGAATAGGACTCTTAGTTTCCAGCATTAACGTGAGTCAGGCAGTCCAAACAGGGTTTGGAGTGGTCCTAATCTTAATCCCCAAGCACAAATCAGGCGAGATTTGACATTCCCTTTGGAGGGGGTAATTGATGCACAGAGAAGTTGTTGGTTGGTTACATTTTTATGGAATTCAAGCACATTCTTTTCTCAGCTTTGAAGTCACACTCTTCTATTTTGAGAACAGAGATCAACTCACTTCCATTGCAACGTTGCATCAATTGTTCTTTTTTTTTTTTTTAAGAAAAGATTTATATGCGGCCCTTTCCAGGGAAATTTGAATGGCTAATGTCAAATGTTGTACAAATAGGTTTGCAATAATTGCAGCCTGGACAGGTTAATGCAAAATTGGACCCAAATGTTGGGTAGCTGTGCAGAAAAGAAACTTGGAAGGCAAAAAGTTAATAACTAAGAATAATAAATAGACTTCTTATTTTCTTCTTTTTAAAAAGTAATTTTAGTCTTTGTGGTTAAATCTTTTTCATCATTTTGTCTAGAATCCAAATCTAAAAGAGAGACAAGTCTCAAGATATGAGGGATTTTTTAAAAAGAGCTCAATGGGTTTTGGGTAATTACTAGTTTTGAGGTCTTCCTTGGGAACTATAAATTAACAATATCTCAAGAAACTTCCGAAAATCTGTTTCTGCATTAATCACTTGCCACTTGATGATGTTTGATTTGAGATTTCTCTAGGATGAATAACCTACTGCCCTGAGGAAGGCCAATAATTTCCACAAACTTAATCTGATCTTCGTCTAAGCAACCCTCTCCAATGGATGTGCAGCAGAAGCGTAGTGTGCCTTGCCGGGGCCCCGTATAAAAATTTGTTTGGGGGCCCTTAGGAAGGGTAAAGATTTGTTTTGCTTATGCACGTTGGGGGCCCCCGTGGCCCAGGCCCCCCGTATAATTGATACGGCAGATACGGCGGTAGCTATGCCCCTGATGTGCAGGTTGGTATTTGTGGGATCCATAGTTTAAAGCAGGAGTTCTCAGCCTTTTAAAGCTGGGAGCCAGGTCACACTTCCTCAGACAGCTTTGGGAACCAGATGGCCATTTTGCCCTTCCTCCACCACATGGTACTTTTATTTATTTATTTATTTATTTATTTATTTATTTATTTATTTATATCCCACCCTACTTGGCAGAAACTGACTTCCTGATGTGGTGGAGGCTGTTAGGAGCCTCATTAAATAGTGTTGTGGGCCACATCTGGCCAATGGGCTGCAGGTTGAGAATCCCTGGTTTAAAGCACGTTGGTAGCACCAGCTCATTCACATTCTAGATTTTTAAAACTCATTGATATGTATTAAACCAGAACCCCCATGAACACCAAACTGCAGCTGGTGAATTGTGATCTGCAATGACTAGAAAGCACTTAGTTCCATTCATCAGCCATTTTCCTTCTATAATTCTCTGCCATGCTTTTCACCACTCCAAGTGTAATTCCACCCGTTCCCCATATAGTCGAAACCATCATAAATGGTTCATTCCTTTTCCCAAGTTTTTCCCCAGACCTATCCTGAGATGTAGGTGAATGGAAGACATATGTCACTGTCCTTAGATCATTAAATGAGAGTTCCCTTGATAGGCAAGGATTTGGACCTGGGTCTTCCTAGGCCAATGATCTAGCCAATACACAACCAAGGCTTTCATTAAAGTAACAATAGCTAATGTTAAGCATTATGGCTTAAATAGGTTGATATTAATGCCAATATATCAAGTGTTAGGGATGTTGCAAATGCAGAAGTGAAAAGCTTATGGGAATTGAAGGTCAAAAACCAATGGTTGGGGATCCCTTGTCTAGAGAAAATCAGGTTTTCATGACACTTATTAAGAATGTATTCCCTCTACTCCCTGTGCCCTCCTATATGTTTGATGTGCCATCTTTTACTGACTGTACTTGCTAAGGATTTTCAGTGGTGACCTTACAGCATGCTAGTAGTGGCTGTAGTACCACTCAATATTTGTTTTAAGCCACTGTTCCTCCTACCCACCAGTATATTACAAATACCAAATGTAAGAACAGAAAGGTTTTAAACATTTAAAAAAATCTACTTAAGAAAAATAGACTCTGTTTCCATAATACTTGGTTTCTTTGAATGATTACTAGACCAGGGATTCTCAACCTGTGGCCCACAGGCTGGATTTGGCCCATGGTGCCATTTCATGTGGCCTACCACCACTGCCATATCCGGAATTGCCATGTGGTGGAGGAAGAGCAAAATGGCCATCTGGCCCCCACAGCTATCTCACAGAGAGTGACCCAGCCTCCCCCACTCTAAAAGGTTGAGAATGCCTGGACTAGACCATAAGGTACAAAATGTTACACCATTAATTTCACTGGTACAATTTTGCTGAACTGGGGATGGAAGCATCACTGTGAAGAAAGTACCATTGGGCTCCCAAATGCTGTGTTTTGATGGGTATTTACACCTGTCAGAAAGTGACAGCCTGAAGTAATACTGATCCCGCTGTAGCTTATGGATATATAAACCCTGGCTGCAGTAGATTTCCTTTATTCTCTGCTTTGCTGCTATGTATATGTGTATATGATATGTGTGAAACTTTTACTGCTTGAAACAGACAGACTTAAGGGGCTGCATTACACCTTTTGTCCCATTTTTGTCCTTAGAGGGTACTGTAAATGGCATTGTAACAGAGCTAGAGTCTCTTGGAGGATTAATGAAACTTTATAGAGGGCATGGTTTAACTAGCAGAAGCAAACATGTTGGATTTTTTAGACTAAAAGACAGGAAGGTACCAAGGGACCTTCTTAACATCAACTGGCCACAGTACTGAGTATTCCCATGCTACCCCTTCATGGTTTGTGTATTAGTACCAGATTGGAACTGACATCAATTAGTTATAAGTCTGTGTTTCCGATGGAAAATAAAAATGAGCTACTGTACAGACAGCTTTCAAATTCATCCTTACATTGCCCAGGCATTTTTCTCTTTTCTTTCCCACAATATCAATTATCAGTTTATAATATAATATTGTTGACTTAACAATGATATATTTCTGGCTGAAGGCAGAAATGCATTTTGTATTAATAAATTGTTTTGAAATGGGGTTAAGGAATATTTCATTATATACAAAAGGCAGCTATAAACTGTATTAGGTGGTCTCTCAATCACTCCTACCTGCGGCCAGTTTGTGAGGTTAAGCATTTATCAGTGTGGCAGGAAATATTATACATGTGATAGACAGTTATTAGTTCTTCTCAAGCAGAAGTCTCAGTACCTTATATTCCCAACGCCATGGGAAAAAATTACTTGGTATTTTCTTTCTCATAACTGTGCGGCTGTTCATAATTTGATGGAAAATTGATTAATCACACATTTAACTCAATGCAAGATCTTCTGCACTGTAATAAATTATGGCCATTAATCAATAAGTACAATGTAATTCCAGGAGTCTGGAGACATGCTGGTTTCTAATAGAAAAGCTTGCGCTGAGGCCTTCCTGCCAGTGACCACTTCATCTGAGGTATTTTGCACCTGCCTCAATCCAATTAGATGACATAATTAATGAATCTCAATGCACTTGATAATTTGTTATACAAAAGCAAGAATGTTTTGGCACATCCATTAAGTTCTGATGTACAGCTCTCTACAAAGAGAGGGAAAGAGATGAATCAAGCCAACCATAAGATTGCAATGAAGTTGGAGCTTTATTGTTCAGCTGTGTATACACACTGTTCATATCTTGTGAATAAACAGTGTTGAAGGAAAGCTACAGCTGAATGGGTCTCATTTTGGCAACTGAAGGAAACAATCTTTTGGTGTGTGTGTATTTTACAGTCTCTCTCTCTCTCTCTCTCTCTCTCTCTCTCTCTCTCTCTCTCTCTCTCTCTGTGTGTACATAGAGCCCATTGACCATCTTGCATCTTTTATGACAAATTAAATGGCATGATTAGTCATCAGGAAGTATTGTTTCCCAGCCAGTCTAATCAATGTTTCCTTAGTTAAGTATCAGTTACAATTTTACGTATCACACTCCTTTTGCACCTGTTCTATGGAACTAACAAATAAGCACTCAGATGATTTTATAGCAAGAGAAAAGCATGCACAGATAGAAAGGAAAACCAGCCCCATTGGTAATTCTGTCAGTAAGAGAAGACTTGAGCAGATTTTGTTTACAGTCTCTGAAAAACAATTAGCTGAGGATTAGAGGACTAAAAGGCCTTTCCTAGCTGTACCTGGAAAATACTTTACCCATTTAATGCCTTCTAAGCTGTCATGGTGCTTGAACTTCAGTCCCAGTGATTAATGAAAAGCTTGAGGGCACAGCTAGAAGCTAAAGTCTCAATTATGAAAAAGCAGTAACTAGTTTAATGTGTTGATGCTTTTATACTTAAAGTGACAGCTGTGAAAAATGGCAATATTTCCGATCATGCTTTAATAATTTATCATTAATTTATTGGCATGTCCAACACACTTTATTCTCACTTTTCTTTTTCTTCTTTGAGATTCACAGTGGCTTGACAGAGAACAGAATAAGATCTGCTGCTAGTTGAGAAGGTTCAAGTATCTTTTTCAGGAGAAACATGCCAGTTTTCTAACAGGCACTTTAACTGCAAGAGCATGCTTTGCAGCTATCTAGTACTGACACTGTTGCTGTAGCTACTTGTGATGCCAAACCTATTAATACCACAACCACTACCATTATCACCATGAGCATATCCTTTAAGGTATCTTCCAGATTAATCTCCCCACCAATTAAAATTTTATTCAGAGGCTCATCTCTGTAGAACTTCTCCTTGTCAGGTTGCAAGGATGACTAATGTGGGAAGGTGTCCTGCAGTGTCTCAAAATAGGAATCCCCTTCTTCAGAAGTCTCCTGCACCATCAGTACCATCTTCAGACATCAAGCAAAGTCCATTCTACTAATAGGCAAGAGTTTAAAAAAATTAAATTTTGAACAACTTCCAAAAGTGGTTGCAGACCAAAAGAGTAATGGTTTCCTCTTATGGACCAGAGTTTTAAATAGAAAATGCCATGAACTATTTTATTGCATATTTTGTGGTGTTTTAGTGGGGAACTATGGAGGACACTGTTGGATAATGTTGGCAGGGTGATGCAGCTAACCAAGAATTAAGGCTGAATACTTTTCTGTCAAGCATCATCCTAGACATTTTAACCTGGGTAGTTTCTAATTAGAGTAAAGCCATTGAATCATCAGGATTTATCTGATTAGTGACTCATCATTTATTCATTGATTCAGTGGTCTACTCAAGTTAAGAGTATCAAAAGAATTTAGGACCGTGTGTGTGTGTGTGCGGGCATGCACACTGCACATGCTTTACTGCTTAATATAACAGCCCATGATATTTATAAGCCTTCATAGAGTGGTATAAAGTTATGAGGACAAGGTATATGATAACACAAGTATGGCATGCAAAAGACCCCATAAAATTCAAGAAAACCTTATTTGGACTGTGGGTAATTTCCGATATTGTCTAAACTCTAGCAAATGCCGTTGTGTAGGATCCCCCCCAAAACAACAACAACAACAACCCGATTCCCATTGCTGTGCAGCAGCCATGGCTTTCCACATACACACATTACTGTAATGGGGACCTGGATGAGTAGTACAGAAAAGATTTCAGTCTCAATCTTTCTCTTGTAGCCTCCCAATTATAAAAACCACTGACAGAGATAAGCCTTCCATGCAATTTGCCAAGACAGATCTGTGCCTTTGCAATCCAAATATTGCAACCAGGGGCACCAATTACCTTATAAAACTGGATGTGGACAAGTTGCTTTTTTGGACTACAGCTCTTCTCCTTCTACCAGCCAGCATGGTTTACAATAGGGGTTGTTTTTTTTTGGACTACATCTCATTCTAGTCCTCAGCCCACACTGTTAACAGCAGATTTGAAGATTTGCAGTACAGAAATAAGTGGAATACATCTGACACTCAGAAAGCAGAGAGCTAAAGTAAAATAATTTGGACCAGTTGTTTGAAAATTTATTTTATTATAGTACACATCTCAGAATCCTCCTTTGGACATGCTGTCTGCGGTATTCTGGAAGTTGTAGTCCAAAAAAAAAAAATATTATTTCCACCTTCTGGCCTTGACATAAAAACACTGAAAGATACTATCCAAAAGCTGTGATTATAGCAAATGCCAAGCACTGGGAGATCCAATATCTTCAACTTCTGATGATAATTTCAAAAGGAAACTTGGGATTGTGGTGGCAAAGTGGTTAAGACACTGAACTCAAAGACTGGAAGGTCAGAGTTCGATTCTCGAGTACTGCACGATGGAGTGAGCTCCTGTCTCTGTCCCAGCTCCTGCCAACCTAGAAGTTCAAAAGCAAGAAATTGCAAGTAGATAAATACATACCACTTTGGTGGGAAGGTAAACAGTGTTCCATGCACTCCAGTGTTGAGGCATGTCTGCCACATGTCCACAGAAACATTCAGATGCAGACAATACTGGTTCTTTGGCTATATTTTGGAGATTACTTGTTCATAAGGTCCATTAACTCAGAAGCAACTTCATATCACATAACACCAAAACTAAAAGTTTTCAATCCAGGGCAAGTGCTATAAAGAGCAGTTCAGGTTTACATCACTACTAAGAGGCCAAGACAATCCTCACCCTATTCCTCCACATTTTTGGGTTTCTTTCAAGTCACAGGTTGCTCTCTGTTTCCAAGACATTTCAAAAACTGAATGTCAGTAAAATTGAAACTCAATCTTGTCATCAAAAAGCTGTGCTCCAAAGAGAAGCAAAAATATTCTAGCAGTGCATGTCCTAACATGAATGACATATGCCAAATATAGCTTACAGAAAATTTAAAAAAATCAACCACTACATGATTTACACATGCTTATACTCATTTATGTAATTCACCATGGTGGGCTGCCACTCATATTGACAAGGTGTCAGTCACATTGTTAGGTGTTTACTGATTGTACAATCAGACAGATGCCTTGCAATGCCATTGACACCTCACAAATACTGGCAATCCAATGCAACGAGTCACACAATATAACTTATGCACATGTAAATCACCAATAGGTTTCTGCATTTCAACTTTTTTTTTTAAAAAAAGGAGATGAAATATATAAGAAAAATTATTAAGGCTGATTTCTCCTCTCTTCCTGAATCCCTCCTGGCTGTACTGTTGACCTAATGTAGTTGTGGGAAGAGTGGAAGTACAATTATGAGCCATCTCCACCTCATAATGTTTGAGGGTTGTTTCTGGTGTGCAAGCCCTACCTAGCCTTAGACACTAGACAGTTTTTCATCCTAACTTGCTAAGGAACTCTCTTGAGCAACGGGTAAGGAATGGAAACACTCCTGAAGTATTGGATACATTATGTATCATACATAACTCCACATAATGTGCATATCCAGAAAGCATTATTTAACTATAAACCATCTTTCTGCCCCAAGGTAGTTGATGCAACATTAAGAACCAATAGCACAGAGAAATTTTGTTCAGCAATGAACCCAATAAAATAAAAACTTGCATCATAATCAATTTAAAAACAAAACAAAAACACATCAGCACAGGTGAAGAAGAAGAGTAGGGGGAGCTCCACAGATGATACAAGATGATTTTGCTCCATGAAAATAATGTACATGAAGTGAAGGCCCATCCCAAATATGTACAATTACATATATGTACATTGTGTTAATTTTCAATGTGATACATCATTGAATAGTACTTTAATACTGTAATGATGTAATTAATTTTTACTATTTTTTGAGTTGCCTTGGGTCCTATCAGGAAGAAGGCTAGCATCTAAGCATGAATATGAATGGCAAGGGTGCTCTTTCCAGCCCCCCATTCCGTCATATGGTGTTGGGGCCAATTCAGGGTAGCCATGTGACAGGGGGAAGGGCAGTCACAGACAGTATATCTGGCTGACCTTCTTCCTGCCCTCCTCATGCATTAGGAGTTCCAGTGGTGACCTGCCCACCCACCCACCCTAGTAGCAAAACAAGAGAGATGGTTGCTTAGGGGCTGGACAGGATTATTTTTGGTCCACACATAGATTGGCTGTTTTGTGTGAGACTTTTTCACCTCTCTCATACTGTGCTGAGAGATTTGGCAGGGAGGGAGACTCCATCTGATTACTTTGGTGGGTTGTGCAGTGTGATTGGTCTCACAGCAAGTCCAGGGCAGGGTGGGGGCTTTCCAGCTGTTCAGGAAGAAAATCCAAGCTGGGAGGAGCCTATTTCAGGAGCCATTTATCATCTTAGCCCAGAACATGCAACAGCCGGGTGGGAGCTCCAAATTTTCATGAAGGCTCACTGTGTTTTTTAGGCAACTCCCTGAAAATACCTGCTCACACCTTTCATATTAAGGCAAGAAAAGGCTTCCTGATGACTTTAACCCATGAACTACTACTATTCTATGACTTCCCAGAGCCCAGAATGCAAGTTCCTCTAATTCTGATTTTCATAATATGTATTGGTTTATTACTTGAAATGAAACAGTCCTTTCAATCCAATAAAATGGACATTAGAAAGAATGTCTGACTACTTGTAAATTCAAAGCAGAAATGAATGGATTATTGCCCCAGTATTGCATTACTACTTTAAAAATAACCAGTGCTACAGATATGATTTCAACAATCCATTTCAGTACTCTATACCAAATAATAGTAGGCTTTATGAAAATAAAATTGAGAAAACATGCTAAGCTTAAATGCCAGATGTTATCCTTACACCAGATGACAGAACAGTTACATTGGGCAATATACATTACACATAGGGAAGGACAAAATAAGGTGACTGTGTCCTCCTCTTTCAGAATGGTTCTTCTTTCCCCTGGTATCCTCTATTTTCAGGGATGCCCAGTGTACAAGCCCAGAGTAAACACAAAAGTAATCGTGAAATGAGAGAGCAGCAGCCATGAATCTAACATCTTATGGCAGATTGAACAGAGACAAGGGGTTGGTTTGTGGTGCTTTTCTGTACAGTAAAAGATGGGCAAGGAGACACCAAGAGCACTGCTGGGTGAAGACTCAGAGTGAGTCTGACTTAACACTTGCTAGAACCATGATTAAGGCCTACCTAGTGGCAATTGTCTCTGCTGATAATCGCCCAGCGACCCTGTTCCAGGTGGCCAGGTCTCTCCTTGGTAGAGGGGGGTTGGCAGGGGTCTTCTGAGGCTTTTGCCGATTATCTGGCAGAGAAAATCACTCAGATTCTTTCAAAGTTGAATCCTGGTGTGGTAAAAGTAGAGCTGGGGTTGACTGAAGTGCAGTCTAGCCATGTTATCTGGGATTGGCTTGGTCCTGTTGTCCCTGAGGAGCTGAACAGTTTCTTGGGATCTGTTCATGCCACTGACTGTGCATTAGATCCATGCCCCGCTTGGATAGTTAAATCAACTAGGACAGGTGGTTTGGTCGAAGCTATTATTAACACTTTGCTGCAGGAGGTTTTTTTTCCAGCAACCTTAAAACATACTTTGGTGTGCCCCCTCCTGAAGAAGCCATCTCTCGACCCTACGATAATGGCCAACTACGAACCTGTGTCCAATCTCCCCTTTTTGGGTAAGGTCTTGGAGAAGGCAGTGGCACAGTAGTTACAGGAGATCCTGGATGAAGAGGATTATCTGGATCCATTTCAGTCAGGATTCAGGCCTGGATATGGTATGGAAACTGCATTGGTCACACTAGTGGATGATCTCTAGCGAGAGCGGGATGGGTGACATCCGTCCATCCTGGCTCTTCATGACCTCTCAGCTGCTTTTGATGCCATTGACCACGGTATCCTTCTGGGAAGGCTCCAAGAATTGGGGATCCAGGGCATGGTGTGGTCCTGGTTTTTCTCATTTCTGAAGGACCAGACCTAGTCGGTGTTGTTGGAGAGTGAGAGGTCCAGCCCTAGGCCCCTTCAATATGGGGTGCCTCAGGGCTCGGTGCTCTCGCCTCTCCTATTTAACATCTACATGAAACCACTGGGCGAGATCATCCGTTCCAATGGGGTGAGATATCATCAATATGCAGATGACACCCTGCTGTATATCTCAGCCCGTGGAGATCCAAGCAATGCAGTAGAAGTCCTAACCAGGTGCCTGGAGGCTGTTAGGGTCTGGATGGGGGACAACGGGCTACAACTGAATCCTGGCAAGACTGAGTGGCTGTGGGTCGGGGTCCTGCATTATCTTGGGAGCTACCATCTTTGGTTCTGGATGGGGAGGTTTTGCCCCAAACAGACCAGGTGCATAGTCTAGAGGACCTTCTGGACTCACGACTCCTGCTCGAAGAGCAGGTGGCAGTCATGGCCAAGAGGGCTTTTGCACAACTTCATGTTATACGCCAGTTAGGCCCGCTCCTAAATCAGGAATCCTTGCTCATGATCACAAACACTTTGGTCACCTCCAGACTTGACTATTGTAATGCACTCTACATGGGGCTGCCCTTGGTGATGATTCGAAGGCTGCAACTGGTCCAGAATGTGGTTGCTCAGGTGGTGATGGGGTACAGGCTTTATACTCATGCCTCACCATTGCTCTGGGAGATGCACTGGTTACCAGTTTGTCTCTGGTTACCAGTTTGCTGTTTATCACCGTTAAAGCCCAAGATGGTAGTGGTCCAGGATACTTAGGAGACTGTGTCACCCTAAGAACATCTGCCCATCCCACCAGTGTGGACTGGAGAGGCTTTCTTGTGGTTTCATCTGCCAAAGGGGAATGTCTCTCAAGCACAAGGAAGAAGGCCTTCTCAATGTCCACTACAGCCCTACGGAACTGCCAATTGAATTATGCTTCCAGACAGAGTTGCTGCCCTTCAGGAAAGGGTTAAAGACATGGCTGGCAGGGCAGGTGTGGGGCACCAGTGATACAGACACTCCAGCCTGCTGGTTAATTTAGTAAATATTCTGTTCTGTTAACAGTTTCTTCTGTTAACTTTTCTGGTGAAGCTAAGTCATCACACTATAACTAAGACTGGGAGATTGCTTTGCTACTAAACTAAATGCTGTGACAAGAGCTAAAACAGAAACTTCCAGAGTCACTGCATCTACTCTAAGCTAGTGGTTGCCAGACTAATATTTTTAATTGAGAAGGACTTATGACAAATGCACTCACAGGTATTCAGTTATTATTATCTGTCACAGCTAGTATTCAGGTCATTATAAATTGCAATAGTTTTGTTGGATATGATGATGTTTCTTTAAAGGAGTGTCATATCTTGGAGACAAATATTCCAGTAGATCAACACAGGAATATGGAGCTGAGGGAAGAGAGATGGGAAAAAATAAAGAAGCTATGTCAGTGAGAGAATTAGACCTCTGAAATAATGCTGAAGATGAACTAGCTATCAGTGAATTATTTATATCTTACAAGACACTGAGGAACCTCAGTGAATACAACACATGGTATCACTGAACATGAGTTCAATGAACTAAAATTAAGAATGGAGTGTTTACAATTCTCAGCTGACCTGATTGTTTCTGGAAGAAAGCTAAATGAGAGAGAAGATAGGCTTCCGGATGCATGCCTACACTGTAGGGAGTCCTTAGCCACCGTGAATCACTATTTATTTATTATTTTATTTATTCACGTTTGCTATCCCGCCCCAATCGGGTAAACCCGACTCTGGGCGGCTTACAGCATAGCATCAGTAAGGCATCAGTAAGGCATCAGTAAGGGCCAGTCAGGAGTTGACACAGCTAGACTAGGTGGCATCAGTAAGACTAGGCATCAGTAAGGGCCAGTCAGGAGTTGACACAGCTAGACTAGGTGGAGTTTCCTGTCTTTCATCTGTTGAAGCCTCGTGGTCTAAACTGGGTTTCAGCGACCGTCCTGCCTGCCCTTTAGCTTGATGTGAGAAAGCTGGTCACTTTCAGAGGCTGGACAGGAATTTTTTGACCCTAAGAAATTGGCTCTGTCTTGGGGCCTTTTTCACCTGTCCTGCATCAAGTGGGGGTTGTTGGGCAATTGGCCAGGAAATGTCAGTTAGGTCACACCTTTGGTGGGTTGTGTGGAGAGTGGCCTCTGGTGAGTTCTGGGGTGGGAGTTGATGCTCCTGGCTTAACAGAAGTTGGATAGCTGGGAGGGGCTTGTCAGCTGGCCTAGGCCTGACTGGGTAGGGTCAGGCCTCATTTGCCTACAGGTGATTCCTGGATGGTACCTCATGGGGGCGAAAGACTCAACTGGCCCAGGGGTTTATTTCTGGCCCTTAGGCTTCCCCCCTTTTCTCTCCTGCACTACCGATGTCCCTGCATAAGTTTACCATTTGGTTTATTTTTGTTTATCAATAAAAGTTGCCCTTAGCTTATTCCATTGGCTGGTGTCTGTCTTGTTCATTGGGGATGAGGTGAGGCAAAGGGAGAGCATTTGACCTGACACAAAAATGGAAGTTACACCAAAAGCTAATTGTTTCTGAATGTAACAAAGAAGCTCCTGGCAAAGAAACAAGTCATTTACATACTGGCTTGGAACATTTTGCCACTGAAATATTCAACCAAAGAACAATGCTGGGAAATGGTTTATGGAATATTGCTTCTCTGCGACCAACACACATCAACATCAACATCAACATCAACGCACTGGGTACAACACACAAAGTTGCTTTATCTTGGAACCAACAGATACAAAACCATGAAAATATGAATTGTTACATATTCAGAATGAAGTTAGAAAGTGAAGAAGGGAAAACTGTTGAAACTTTTGTGGCTGATCAAGATGCATAATCATATAACGCTGTGCATTTTCAACACATTCTGTGGAAGCGTTATTTTGAAAAGTTCAAAATAATTTGAAAGATTTGACATGATGAATATTGAGAAGTTTTTGCTCTGGGACAAAAATCAATAGAAATTTGTGATAGGAGGGGAGATTCAAAAAGCTGCTGAGAAAGCCAGGGGAGTTAGGTTAAAATTTAAGGAGCCAAAAATGTAGGTGACAGTATTAATTCTATCAAGGACCACATGCACATCTTGATTAAGGTTAATTTCAAGGGAAACTTTATTTCCATTTTAGCAAATAAAAGTAAGCACCTTTGAGCTCTTGTGTGAAAATGTGTCCAGTGGGTATGGTGAGCACTTTCCCACAGACAAGATCATTGTTTTGTCTACAAACACCTAGGTGTTACTCTGGATTGTATGATAACATGAAAGAAACATAAAAACAAAAGGTCACTGAAAGCAACAATATTCTTTGGGAAGTAGCTGGGATACACAATCACAAGCTCTGAGGCCTACAACTAGTGATGGGCAACAGCCAGCTCGCACCAGTTCGCCAGAACCGGTAGTAGCTTTCCCCAGTGTCCCTGAGAACTGGTAGCAATTTTTGGGGGAACCACCTTGGGGGCTTACCTTTTTGCCAGTTCCCCCACTGTATATGCACACCTACAGTGGTCAGCACGCATGCACGCCTACAGCACTTGGTGTGTATGTGCACCTACAGCGCTTGGTGCACATGCACACCTACAGTGTTCTGCCTGCCAAGCCAAGCAGCCATTCACTGTTTGGACTATGGCAGCGCAGAGCATTGGGTGGCCACGCACAGCCACGGAGGAACCGGAGGCTGCTGCTGAGGCCTTCGGCGGTCTCCTTGCTGTCCTCCCAAGTGGGGAGGAGGAAGAGCAGCTGCTAGCCTGAAGAGCAGCTACAGCCTGCTCCCCAGGATAAGTGACTCGCCTTTGAGTGTGGGGTGTGTGGGTATATTTTAATGTACATTTAATGTGTATTTATTTTAATGTGTATTCTTATGTCTATTTAATGTGTATTTTTGTGTATTTTATGTCTATTTAATGTGTATTTTTGTGTATTTTATGTCTATTTAATGTGTATTTGATGTGTATTTATTTTTAATGTGTATTTTTATGTCTTTTATGTCTATTTAATTTGTATTTTATGTGTACAGTCAACCTCGCATAAAGAGCATCTCACTTAAAGAGTAACTCGTTTAAAGAGCAAAATTTTCTGTGCATCTTCACTTCGCTTAACAAATAAAACCAACCAAAAACTTGCTTAACAAATAAATCTGGGTTCACACACCCCCCCACACACACCAGAAGTCACAATTGGTCACTTGCAATGGTGTTTCACTTAAAGAGCAAACTTGCTTAAATTGCAATCCTGTAGAACACATTATGCTCTTTAAGAGAGGTACAACTGTACTTATTTTTATGTTTTCTTTTACTTTGGCTCCACCCACATCGTTGGCTCCACCCATGACATCATGATGTTGGCTCCGCCCATGACATCATGACATCATGACGTTGACTTCACCCATGATGTCGGCTCTGCCCACAGTGTGGTAGTAAAAATTTTGGCTGCCCATCACTGTCTACAACCTTGACTTGTGCTGCTCTTGTAGTAAATACGTCTGTCAAATATGGTATAGTACAGCCCATGTAAAACAGGTAGAAATAACACTCAATGGAAGCTATAGAATTCTTACTCCGTGCCTGAAACCAAGCACTGTTAATAAAATCAAATAGCTACTAGGCCTCAAATAACTACTCACCTCTTAAAAGGGATGTAACAAATGAAGAAAGATAGGAAGACACAGCGATTACTGTGATTTTTTACAACTTTTACAAGCAATCAAGTCTTCAATTATTGACCAACCCAAAACAACAAAACTCTCCATAGATGACTCCAAAGATGTTACTGGATCTGTTCTTCGGGAACAACATGGCGTGTCAATACTGAAATGGTAAAATATAGCAGAGTGCAGGAAGGTGGCTGGCTTTTGCCACACCCTGAGGTTTGAGAGTGTTGGTTGAGATACAGGAGACAAAAACAAACTCTGGCTTGGGTTGCAGGAAATATGTATTTACACTATTTACAAAGGTTGTGCACAAAGTGCAAGTTAACACTTGTCTTGAAGTCAGACCAAGTGGTGCAGCAAGTCCTTATAGTCTTTTTTTTTTTAAATTTTTATTAGGTATTAAAAAAAAATAATACAAGGATACAAAAGTACAAAAGTACAAAAATACAGAAATACATAACAAGACAATTACAGAAATATCTAGACTTATGAAGATCATGTAAAGTATTTTATGCATAACGATATTACGTGTTACATTTACCACCTTTTTAGACATAATCTTCTACACCTTCTTTTCTATTAGCCCATTAACACCACCCTCGTGCTATATACACTGTCCAGGGAGTTCTGTACCTTTACAATTTCCAAAAGTCATTCTGTTCTTGTACAGGGGGTATGCCCTTTTTTTCCTCCAAAGAATAACTTATAAAAGGTTCCCAGATCCTCCAGAAATTATTACTTTGCATTTTTCCTTTCCTACAATTTATTTCCCAAGTAAGCTTTTCATTTAACGCTAAATCCCACATTTGTATATACCAATCTTGAATATTGATTTGTTCATTACATTTCCACTTTTTGGCTATACATAATCTTGCAACGGTCAACATTATAGTCAATAACTCTTTATTGTTCTTATTCATATCATAATCTCCTATATCTGTTAACAAGATTGTATCTGACCCCATTCCGATCTGCACTTTTAATATATTCTCTATTTCTTTTTCTATTCTTTCCCAGAAAAATTTTAATGCCTCACAGCTACACCACATATGCTCATATGTTCCCTTCATTTTTTTGCATCTCCAACATATATCGCTCAGATTACTATACATTCTGTGCAGGCCGACTGGGGTCCTATACCATCTCCATACTATTTTATAATTATGCTCTTTGATTCTGACCGACATTGTTCTCATTATCCTTCTTTCCCACATCTTTTGCCATTTTTTTGTTGGTATTCTTATATCTAGTTCCTGTTCCCAACTTTGTCTTAACACCTCTTGTATACTTTGGCTATTATTCAGGATCTTGTAGATTTTACTGACTAATCCTTTAATACCCATTTCTTCATTCCTGACTTTAGCCAAAAGTATCTCAAATTCCGTACAATCTCTATTTAGTCCATTTTCCCTTAGGAATTTCTTATTCCAATTATTTATCTGAAGGATCTTAAACCAATCTAATTGTAGTTGCGTGTACAGCTCATGCCTTTTTTCCTGATCTTTGCAAGTGTTAACCCAATCTTTTAATAATTTTACCTTATTTTCTACCAATATATCCCTAATCTTTTTATCAATTTTAATTGGAAAATCCTGAAAATCTTCCACCTCTAAAATCGGTGAAATCCCCGGAGTAAGCTCATTCCTCACTCTGTTCCATGTCTCCACTGTTGTCTTTAACATCAGAACCTGAATCTCCTTTTTTCCTTTTTCCTTTCCATCCCATAAAAACTGCGCCTTACCCTCCTTTGTAAATCCTTTCCCTTCAATTCTTTCCCAGATTGTTTCTTGCCTAATTAAAATCTTTATCACATTTCTTATTTGAAAGGCCCTATAATATTTAATAACATTGGGAATCCCTAGTCCTCCCTCCTTTTGTGAGAGATACCACAGTGATTTGGCTATTCTAGCTCCTCTATTTCCATTACAGTACCTATTGATCATATTCTGATATCCTTTCAACTCCTTGTCAGTGTGTCTTAACGGTAAAACATCAAACAAAAAATTCAATTTAGGAACTAACATCATTTTGCATATGGCTATCCTACCAAACCATGACAAATTTAATTTACTATATTGTGCTATTTTCTTCTCTATTTCCTTCTTCTGTCTTCCATAATTTAACTCTTTGAGTTCCCCAATTTTATGTGATAGCATTACTCCCAAATACCTCATTTTCTGTGTAATCTGCACATTATAATTCCTTTTTATTGACTCCTCGTCTTCTTTGTTCCCATTAACTAAGATCATTTCTGTTTTATCCCAATTAACTTTCAGTCCCGTTACTTCCTCGAAGTCTTTCAAATGTTTATTTATTTTAGCTATAGTTTTTGTTGGATGTTTCACCGTTATCAGTGTATCGTCTGCATAGAGGCTTACTTTGGTACCTTCCATTCCAATTATGTCCTCGTCTTGACGAATTGTATTTGCCAACATTTCCATAGCCAATATAAACAATGAAGGTGACAATGGACAGCCCTGTCTCGTACCCGCCTCTAACCTAATCTCATTTGTATAAGATTCATTGAATTTGACTCTTGCCGAACCTTGTTTATATAACTTTCCAATAACCCCTTGAAATTTATCTCCGAATCCATATAATCTTATCAACTCATGAATCGTCACCCATTGTAAAGAGTCAAAGGCTTTGAAAATATCTAATGCTAAGAATCCCATCTTTTCCTTTCTTTTTTCAGCTAAATCCAGTATGTCCACTGCTCTTCTTATAAGGTCCGCCATATGTCTGTTTTTAACAAATCCCGCTTGATCCTTCTTAATATAATTGGCTATGAAACCATTTAATCTGTTTGCCAAAATCGTTGTAAAAATTTTTGCATCTTGATTGATCAGGGAAATTGGTCTATAAGATTCAATTTTTTCTATATTTTTACCAGGCTTGGGAATCAAAACTATAATCGACCTGTTCCATGAATCTGGAGTTGCATCTCCCTCTAAAATCCCATTATATAACTCATATAATCTCGGGGCAATCCAAGGCATAAAATCTTTATAAAACTCAGCTGGTAAACCATCCTCCCCAGGTGCTTTCTCCTTTTTCAACTTTTTTATTACATCTTCTACTTCCTTCATAGATATTCCTTGCTCCATTTTATTCCTATCTTCCTCTGTAATTTTTTTATTTTGTTGCTGTTCAAAGATTAGTCGCATTTTTCTTTGGTTTACCTCTTTTTTTGAATACAAATTTTTATAAAAGTTTTCAATAAGCAAAGCTTTTTCTTTCTTTTTGTTGCATCTTTTCCCATTCTTGTCTACCAAGACACCAACCTGCCCTTTACTCTTTTTATCTCTTGCTGCTTTTGCCAATAATTTAGAATTTTTATTGCCATATTCAAAATATTCTCTCTTAAGAAAGATCAAATCTTTCTTTACTTTTTCAATATCTTTCCCATCCAACTCTTTCTTAATTTTTTTTATCTTCTGAAATGTTTTCTGATCCTTCTTTTTAGCATATTCCATGTGAAGGTGTTTTAATTGTTGTTCCAATTCCTGATTCCTATTTTGAATTTGTCTATTTCTAATACTATTCAGTTTTATCGATTCCCCTCTAAAGATTGCCTTCATTGTATCCCAAACTCCTCCCCGACTGACCTCATTATTTTCATTAAATTTCCAACTTTCCTCCCATTTCTCCATAATTTGTTTCCTCGTTGATTCCTCTCGATATAACTTCGCATCATATCTCCAAATATACCCTCCTTTTTCTATCTCTTTAAGATTTATATTTGCTGTTACCTTTGCATGGTCAGATTCCCTAAATGTCCCGATCTTTATATCCTCAATTGTTTTGACTAATTCTTCTGTTACAAAAATATAATCTATCCGTGAGTACATATCATGCACGTGTGAATAATAAGTATATTCTCTTTCCTGCGCTTTAAGTTCTCTCCAAACATCCTTCATACCCATGAATTTTCTCCATTCTTCTAATATGTACTTTTTACCTCTTTTTTTTACACTTGTACTGTCAATATCTGAACACATCATATTAAAATCTCCACATAAGACCATGCGTTTAGTCCCTTCCTTATTCAAAATTTTCCCCACTTTATCTAAAAATTCTTGCTGTTTGTCATTTGGAGCATAGATGTTAACCAACGTTATCTCTTCTTCCTCTATTTTTCCTTTTATTATTAAATATCTTCCTTTTGGGTCAGCAATAATTTTATTCACCGTAAACCCCAATTTTTCCGAAATCAGGATTGCAACTCCCCTAGCTTTGGATGTCCCATATGCTTTTTCATATATTTCGATTCCCCTCACCACCAAATTATTGACATCTGCAGATTTTTGATGAGTTTCTTGCAAAAAAATTATATCAGCCCTATCTTTGTTGAGCGACATCTGCAATCTCCTTCTTTTCAGGGCATTCCCTGTTCCCTTCACATTCCACGTTATTATTTTCAGTGACTTAACCATTTGTGTCTAACTCCACCTCCCATTGTTCGTTTCCTTCCCTGGACGTGCTCCCTAAAAACCCTCCTGCTTCCCTACTACTAAAGAAATTAAACAAAGCAAAATATAATAATATCAAAAAACTAATTTCACTAAATAAAAAATAATAAAAAACAGACTTACCTAATCTTTCCCTTTCTTCTTCCCTCCCCACATCTTTCTTCCCGATGTCACCTTTGTTCTCCAAAGAGGGGAGGGGGGGGCCGGAGAGAGATGGCATATACTTCCTCCAATAGCTCCCCGACTCTGACCATGATTAAATTTTACTTTTTATCATCCCACCTGTTCCGCGCTTGTCCCTGGAATGTCCGCTCCTCCCACTGCTCCTCCCACTGCTCCCTCCTCCTCCCGGCCCAATACCGATCCCATAACACCAACTTTGTACAATTCTGTTCTCAAAAGAATCCAATCCGCGTCCGCCTCCTTGATCAGGCCAATTTGTGTTAAATACAGCAATGCATCAGTATTCACATCAAGAACATGCCATTTTTTGTCATAAAAAAATCTCAGCTGTTGTGGAAATCGCCAACCATACTTAACGCCCTTTGCTACCAACAATCTTGTAACAGGTTTCATTTTGTATTTCCACCTCCTCTCCTCGGGCGCAATATCGTTGTAGACCTCCACATCCAGCCCTTCTATTTTTAGGGCGCCAGACCCAGCTTGCCTAATAAAGGACATCACTTTCAATTTATCCGCCCAATTTGCAAATTTAACTAGAACGTTTCTGGATGTCTTCCTATCCTTCCTTCCCCCCACCCTGTACACAGCACCAATATCGTCTAATCCAAAATCTTTACCCGTTTTTAGTGAGTTCAACCATTCCAAAACTCTCTCTTTCAGTTTGTCTGGCGTCCTCTCAGGCAGGTGACGGATCACAATGTTAGATTTTCTCCACCCCTCCTCCATCATCATCATTTTCCTCTCTTGCACAGCCATCTTGTTTTCCATTACATGTTCTTGAATATAAAGCTCATTTACAGATATTATAGCATTTTTAACCTCCTTCTGCATTGCATTTGTAATCTCATCAATCCTTTGTGTATTTACTACCACATCTTTCTTCACGTCTGTAAGGGCTTTGGCCAGGCTTTCATATTGTAGCCTGGCCAATTCCCTGTCCCTTTTCATTTCTTCACTGTTGGCCTCTACTGTTTTATTCAATTTAGTTTGATTTGCATCCAGTTTTTGCATTGTCACCTGAGTATCTGTCATTTTTGCCTGAGTATCAGCCATGTTTTTGGCCAACTGTTGAAGAATTGTCGTTATATTGTCCATCCTTTGGGCCAGGTCGAGGGAGCCCCCTTGCTCTGTTGCTGTGGAATCCGTTGCTGCCGTTGTAGGCTCCATGTTCGGTGATGGAGTGTGCCGCTCTTCCTCTTCTTGCTCTTTACCCACTTCTTGCTCTTTGCCCCTTTTCCCTTTCCGACCTTTTGGTTTCACAACCTCCTCCATTACTTTCCCCTCCCTTCCCAACAAACACCCCAGTGTCTTAATTCAAGCTATGACAATCAGAATTTACACATGAAAGATAGTTCGGCCCTCTCTGATAAAATGTTATCCGGCCCCTGGGCCGAAAAGTTTGGGCACCCCTGATCTAAGTCAAAGGCACTTATATATAAGATCTTGTATATTGTTGTTAATTAAGGAGTTGACGTTTAGCCCCCGAGTCAAAATATTACTGTTCTTATCAAAGTTCCAAGGTCTTTTCTTGAAGGCCTGCACTATCTCTCAAAGCCGAAAGAACAAACAGAGAAACAACCTGAAAACGAATCTGCTGACAGAGTTTAAAAGGCACTTTTCCCACCGCAGTATTTCCTGGGCATGGCTTGTAGTACAAAGAAACCGCTTCGTCACCGCCCCTTTCAGGCTCAACTGTCCGCCATTACTTCTCAAAAAAAAAAAATAAATAAAAATCGGTAGCCCAAACACCACAGCGATGACCCAACAAGAGCACTTTAATCCCGCTTCAACTATGTTTTAAAAGTATATATGTATAAAGCTCTATGTGCGATTTCACTCAGGCTGCCTTCTCAGCACTGCCCCCTCAGTTCGCGCTTCACTCCTCTTCCCCTGCCTTTCTTCTGCTCCAGCAATCCCGGTGTGGCTCGGCAGGCAGCAAACACACACACACCTCAACCCGCTGCTCCAACGATCCCGGCGCGGCTCAACAGGTAGCGGGAAACACACACCTCCACCCGCTGCCCGGAACACGCGCCTCCGATCCCCGGCTCACCACGGCCTGCCTCCTCTCCGCCGTCCATGTCTTCCTTCCGTTCCACTTCGTCCCAAAAACCTCCAAGAACCTCCGGGAACTCAGCCACCAACCTCCGTCACAAAGCAAGCTCCGGCACAGAAAAAAACTATTTCCACAGCTCCACCAGGCAGCGGCGAGGTTTGAGTCTTCCGACCCCCCCCTTCCGCCACCGGGGGCTCAGTCTTCCATGCCCCGCTCACAATCGGCTGCTCTCCGGATATCTCACCAATTCCGTCCCCCTCTGCATTTCGGAGCAGGACCGCCAGGTATGTTTATTTCTATTTTGTGTTTATTTATCCCATTGATTCCACATTGGTATGGCAGAGCGAGCGAGAGACGATGTTTCCCCTACGCCATCTTGGCTCCGCCCCCCGTCCTTATAGTCTATGTGAGCTAATTAAGCTCTTATCTTCAATAAAGCAATGCAAGCAGTCCAAACCTTTATCTGTTGCTTCAAGGTCGGCTTCGAAGATATTCACCAGTTCATTCTAGCTACGGAGTAGCTCGTTTCCAAAACAGTCCTTGGTTAGGTCACCACAATGTGGCTGAGGTATGTGTTCCAATATCTTGCAATAAACGGCAAGTAGACATACTCACTTGAGTTTGGCGCCAGATTGGGTTTCTGCGCCTGCGCAGTTTATTGGAGCCTTTTCGGCTCCGTTTCCCTTTAACTGCCTGCCAGGCAGAGAGGGAACCGGTGCGTCCGTGACGCAACGGGAGAGGTCCGGACGATTTTCGAACCGAGGGTAAGTCGAAATTCCCCCTCCCTAAATGGAATTGCCGCGCAGAATGCGGGACGGTTGGCCACCCTACTCTTTCCACAAGGCTAGTTTTGACAGAGAAGATTTGCATGGCTCCATATCACTAAAGAGCCTGGCAAACATGCCTGCTAGGTTGCACAGATTATTGTTTGAACTATGATTTGTTTGTTTGTTCAGGTTGGGTTGGGTTGGGTTCACTGATTCATTTGTTCATTTATATCCCACCCACCTGGGATATTATTCCATTCTGGGCAGTGTATAACAAATTAAAAGATTTTTACAAGAAACAATATAAAATTAAACATAATATAATAGACAAACTAACAAACAATAAACCAAATATAATAAGTTATGTACAAAAACAATAAACAGCAAGGATACCCCAAAGAAAACTTTCTGCCATGACCCTAAGTGCATGTGCAGAAAGGAAGGTGTGAAAAATTTTATACTGTATTTCCTATCCTTTATTGTCTTCAGGAGGAAAAAAAAGGCAGCAATCACCCAGGTCGTAATTAAGCAGGAAGTGCCACAAAAATTAATTGCAGCCACTGGGACAGGAGTCCCTTGTCACCATATATCAAGCTCTCCCCACTCAATAGGAACTTCAGGTTTTGGACTTCATATTTCTAGGTATCAGGCCTGGAAATGCTGAAATGGGTTCTTGCTGACCTGGAAGCCCTATCAGATAAGGTAATACAGTTATACGTCACTTAAAGAGCATAATGTGTTCCACAAGATTGCTTTTTAAGTGAGTTTGCTCTTTAAGCGAAACACCATTGTAAGTTACCAATTGTGATTTCTGGTGGGGGGGGGATTGTGAACCCCAATTTATTTGTTAAGTGAGTTTTTGGTTGGTTTTATTTCTTAAGTGAAGCGAACATTCAGAGAAAATTCTGCTCTTTAAGCGAGTTATTCGTTAAGCGAGGTGCCCTTTATGCATGGTTTGACTGTCCTAGAGATTATCTTCTATTGTAAATAGCTGCAAATAACACATAACACATAATTCAGAATTTAGAAGGAGCTCTGATCAGAACATAACATTGGGAGTAAGCACAAAGACAAAAAGTCATTCTATTTAAATTTCATTCAGAGCCCCAGATATAGGAAGTGGCTGCAAATCCAATATTTTTGGTAACTTTAAGTATATCCTCCCACCACATTCATACCTATGTAAAAGGAGATAGAAAAGATTGTGACATCAGACATCAACATCAGGTAACATCAGGTAATGAGTGATACAAACCCAAAATGGATAGAGCCCAAAGGCAAGCTTCTTTCACTGGATTTCTAGCAAGCCCTTGCTATGTGCTACAATTATCACACACACCACCTCTGAAGGAACAGAATGTATTCACACAGCACTGCCTTCATTTTGCATTAAAGAGGGTCCATCACCATAACATTTATATTGATGTCACTTTTCCAAGGTAAAAAAAATGATACTTAAAGCAGCATGCAATGACATCAAGAAAACTGTATAATGAAAATCAACAGTACTACCGAAACCATCAACAATCCTTATAGCACACAATATAAAATCATCCAGCGTGTGATCACCGGCAGGGGTGGGGGGTAGGGACCGGAACATACGCTATTCTCTCCCCAACCCAGCCAGCGCTTGGCTCAATCCACCTACCTCTTTGGAAAGGGCAGCGGGGATTCCATGCATAGAAGCTCTGCTGTCCTTTCCAAAGAGGCAGGTGGATCACCCCCTTTTCCCTTCCCTCTTTAGAAAGAGAACAGGGCTTTTTTAAAACGTTGTGCGATCAATGCATCGCACAATGTTAAAAACCGGATAATGTTAAGACTTGTGGAACCAAGTCTTCACGTTATCCGAGGTACTGGTGTAGTCTGTAAGTGGTTGTGTTATTTGACAAACTAGTTGACCAAATACTTCTCCAAATCCACCACAATGCTTGTTCTCTTCCAAGACTGCATGTGCTAAGTTCCAGAAATTTTCAGAAATTGACAAATAGGTCAATCTTAGAAGAAATCAGTCCTGACTGCTCCCTAGAAGGGCAAATAGTAAAACTGAAGCTAAAGTACTTTGGACATCAAATGAGAAGAGAAGACTCACTTGAGAGGGCATTGATGCTTGGAAAGGCTGAAGGCAAAAGAAGAAGGGGCGGCCAAGGATGAGATGTCTAGATGGTATTGTGGACGCAATGGGCACAGAACTGAGCGAGTTGAGGGGGATAGTGGAGGATAGGAGTGCCTAGAGGACTGTGGTCCATGGGGTCGCAGAGGGTCGGAATCGACTGTGCGACTGAACAACAACAAAAAACCTCTTTTCTGCATATATATTGTCAAGTTTGTAGCTAGCCCTCTCCATATTTGGAGCGCCAGGTCTGGTTAAGACATCCTTTCTTCTTGCTTTCCATATTCTGGCCTAAGCAATAGTATTCTGTAGGGGTAGTTTTTCTTATACCTTTGGGAAATAGGTGCCTGCAAAGTTGGCCCAAGATGTCTCTCTTTTACCCCAAGCAGCTAAATAATCAGGGTGTTGTACTCAATGGTCCCATAGGTTCCTTCCAAGTCAGTTATTCCATGACTCTGCGATTCTATATATATTTCCATTGGAATACAGCGGTACCTCGGATAATGTTTACCTTGGATAACGCTATAATCTGATAATTTTGGGGAATGTGAGGCAAACATTTGCATCACACAACATTAAGATAATGTTGTGTGATGCAAATGTTTGCCTCAAATTCCCCAATGTTGAGATCGCTTGCTGTTAGGCAGCTGTTAGGTTTGCATTTCTCCAGCCAAAGGCTAACAGCAAGGGATTCATCCTGCCCACCCTGTTGCAAAAGGCAAAGGCGAGAGAGATTCGCCCTGCTTCCCCTGCTGAAACAACAGGATGGGCAGGGTGAATCCTGTTCACCTGTTAGCCTTCGCTGTTAGCCTTTGTCTTTTGGTTGGGAATTGAACCGGCTTTTTAAAAACGTTGTGCAATCAATGCATTGCACAATGTTAAAAACCGGATAATGTTAAGACTTGTGGAACCAAGTCTTAACGTTATCCAAATGTATATCTAAACATTTGGCTAGGAACTTTATGTTAGATACTTCTTGGGAATAGGAAAAGTTACTTTTTGGGATTATAACTCCCAGAACATTTCAGAAAGCTTGACCAGCTCTAGTCCTCATAAGTAGTTTTTTCCTATCTCTATCCTTCTATTTCAGAAAAAAATTGTATCATCTTGAAGACAGATAGACAAAAGACATGAATGCTTTTATTTCCTTTTCACCTGTGAAACTTATTTGTAAGGTTTATCTTGGGATGCCTTGAAATATTCATGATATAGCTGATAATTAAATGGTTTCATGGATGAAATATAGCACAGGCTGGTAATAATGCCATGTTATAATGGCCTGTAAAACAAGACATTCCAGACTTACACTTTGAGAGCTCTGTTAGTAGTTAATCTCCTGCTGACCACCTGCAGAGGAGAGCTGGAAGTGCTGCCTTTTGATCTTCTTTGTGAAAGGACGTGAAAGGGTGGGGAAAATAGAAGGGGAGATAAATGTGGATGAACCTTAAAAGGTTTTTGGTGAAAATATTCTGTTTGGAGCCATTTGGTCCTTTGAACAAGAAAAGTCCACATAGGACATGAAATGTATGGCTGCAGAGTGGTGGGGTGAAAGGCACAGACATCTGTATTTTACATCAGGTAGGCTCAACATACATTTAATGTAATTACATGAACTTCTGAGCAGTCATTGCTTTGTCTGCTAGATTCATTTGTAAAATTTTCTGTCCTCTCACAAAGAGTCACAAAGATGCATCCTTTTGACCTCAATAGAAGCAAGGATGATCAGCAACAATAGTCAGCTGCAATGAAGACATCACATTTTTGTAACAGTTCTCTGTCAACCAGGCTTTATTTGGTCCCAATAGCATTGTCTCAGGTAGCAACTGGCATGTTGGGGGGTGGGGGTGGGGAGATATGAAAAAAATCATTAAATTGTTTGTCATGCATTCCTTATTATTGTATATGCTACCAAGGAGTGAAAGAATTGTACCTTAACTTTCACCCCACATAAGCAATGAGAAAAGCTCTTTGATTTCCCAAACATAAGAAACTCTTGTTTAGTACTAAACCCATTTGACTCTAGTATTATACTCATTTGACGTAACAAAACTTCATTCCCACAAGTATTGATCAGTTTGATTGGAGTTGTGTAAGTGTTGATATATTTGAACAAAAGTCTGCTGTTTCTGTGATGATATGATCAAAGCCTGAGTTTCGTTTTGGTTCTTCCACACTATGACTGATGCACACAGTTTGCTTTTTATTTTTAAAGGGATTCATTGCATTTTCATTGTTTTTTTCTCAGCAACTAGGTTTGCCTTATTGTTATTGTTGTTTGGACAGGGGAGTAATTCAATGTGCTGCTTTTATCAGCAGGCCAAACACATTCAAGGAAATATTTTCTTGCCTCCCCTGCCCCCTGGCCAATTCTGGTACCATACCTTGCATATATTTACAATAGATAAAGGAGAAGGGCATGGCAGAGGATGATATGGTTAGATAGCATTGTTGACACAGTGGACATAGATCTGGCTAGACTCCAGGGGATGACAGAGGAGCCTGGTGTGTAGTGCTCTATAGGGTCGCAAAAGGTCAGACTTGACTGTGTGACTGAACAACAACAAAATGTTGGTACTTGAATCCAATTTGCGTCTGAATATTTCCTGTACATACTGGGACAAACCCATTCCAAGTTGAACTTTCAACTGATTTTTCCCCTTCAGTTCCTGCAGGTATTTGTAAATTTCCATTTGGGTCTCAGACTGCTGACCTGCCAACTTTCTTGTTGTCAAGTTCAGTGTCTTAACCATTAACCACTGCCCCTTTCCCATACCTGGATGCAAAAATGTTCCTTTGGCTGCAGCAACTAGTAAAAAGGGTTTTTTCTTGGGGGTGGGGCTCCAATTTTCAACATTTCCAAGACCCCAAATACCAGATGATATGTAAGGGAATGTGAACTGACCCAAGAATGACAGGGAGCTTCTTTAACCCTCCTGCAGCTGGTCCAGAAATGTATAAACAGTCCTGCTCTACTGCACTTAGACACTTAAACACAAGGCTGTTTCACATTCCTAATTCAGAATAATACAAAAGGCAAAACTAAAGAATATGTCATTACCACTCAGCACTGAGAAGAAAATGACTCAAAACCAGACAAGTTTCTATCAAAATCCTTTTCACATACCCTTTAAAAGTTAATGTTTTAAAGTAAGCATAAAATCATACAGCTTAGACCTTAAAGCGACTTTGCTGTGCCTTTATAGATACCTGTTGCATCACTTATCATTCCAAAGTACTCCTTTGTTGATAATTGTGTTACATACAATGAGCTCCTTTCAAGTCTTTGCATTGCACTGCATAGAGTGTTGGCTGGCTAATATTTATTTCTTTTAATTTCTTCTTCATCTTTCCCCCTTTAGAAGAACTCAAGGCAGTTTACAAATGCTTTGAAAACAGAAATATTAAAACAATTACAATTATAATCACTTGTGCTATTAAAAATGCTTAAGCATATTATGTTATTAAAAGATATGAAACAATATCCCTTTAGAACAATTAAAAACACTTAAAAGATAAAAACGCAACTCCTCTCTCAAAATCCCATCCTTAGCACAGTTTGCACATTCAAAGTCTGTCTGGAAGGGGGGAAATGATTTGTTTTCTGCTGGCAGAAGAACAGCAGCAGGACAGTCTGGTCTCCCACGAGAAGACATTCAACAGCCTGGGAACAGCCACCGAAAAGGCCCTTTGACATGTCTGAACCACAGATGGCCATGACGACAGTGGAACTGGGAAAATGGCCTTCTCCAAAGATCTTAAAACATAGAGAAGCTGAAATGGAGCAATACTGTCCTTCACATTACTGAGATCCACGTCTTTTAGGGCTTTATAGATTCTGGATTATGCCCAGAAATAGATCATTAGCCAATATAGTTATAATATAACATTCTGTCTTCCCTGTAACCAGCTCTGCTCAACAGTCTTGTTCAGTAATTTCCAAAGTGGGGCACACACATACTACAGGGTGGACTTCAATTACCAGAAGCCAAAGGCAGTACATTGGCTGATCAATGCTTAGGGGGATTGACTTAGGTTTCTGGGAACTGAAGACCAAAAACCAAAGGTTGGAAAACACTGGTCTAACTGCAGAATCCTAGATCCATAGAAATTTCCTAACAGCTTCCAAAGATTAGCTCCACATAGAGCATATTACAATGATCCAAATGGGGTATAAATAAAGCATACAGTATATAATAGTGGCCAGATCAGATTTATCATATACCACAAAGAGTGCTTGTGTTGTACATGATGGAACCCCAACACTTTCTAAATCCAGTGGGTAGTCTCAACTGAATGAGGTTCATATAAATGTTGACTCAGCATGCAGCAACTGATTCAATGGGATAAAGGTGTTATGCTCTACTGCTCACTTGGGGTAGAAATTGTTACAAGAAGGATGCATCACACATATGCTGAATGGGGAGAAAGATTGATTTGTTATCTACATTTCCTTGTTTTTGTGGATTTCACTTCCACTGCAACTTTTTGCTTTAAATCAAAGGATTCCCCTCCCCCTTTGGAGAATAGGAACATCATTACAATCTCATGCCTAAAGAAACAACAGAAGAAGCAAGAATTCCTGTCCGATATAAATAAAAAGTAACCTCTTAGCATAACACTAAGCCAGCAATTCTCAACCTGTAGCCTGCAGCACCATTTCATGTGGCCCACCACCACCTCCACCACACCAGGAATTGGCATGTGGTGGAGGAAGGGCAAAACAGCTGTCCAGCCCCTGAAGCTATCTGAGGGAGCGTGACCTGCCCTTGACTTTAAAAGGTTGAGAACTCCTGCACTAAGCACATCACCCAGAGAGCGCAGCTTAAGCATTAAGCCAGTAAAACACCACCTCTCTTCATACCTACAAAGTTGCCTAAAGGCAGTGGTGGGCATAGGCCAGTTCACCCCAGTTCTGTAGAACAGGTGGTAAGAATCCTAGGTGGTCTCCCGGAGGAGTACTAACCTTCCCAGGAGACCACCTGGGGTGGTTACCATTTTTTTGAGGCAACCGGTTCGGTCGCCTCACTGGCTGCCCCACTCTGCAGCCAAAAAATGGCTGCTGGTGAGTGTGCATGTGTGAAAATACCAATTGATACATGCATGCCTCCAGTACTCAGCACACATGTGTCAATTGGTATTTTCATGCATGCAAACTTACCAGCAGCCATTTTGGGCTGCAGAATCAGGGAGCCGGGGAGGCTCTCAGCGGCCTCCTTTGAGGTGCGGCAGCAATCCTCGCTTGAGTTGCCACTGCACCGCACTGCTGCCTTGTACCGCCGCACCACCGCCACTCACCGTTATCACATGGCAGTGCCGACCACCACCAATGCCCGACCCCGAAACTCATCGTTGCGCCAGGCCAGGCCATGGCACACTGCCAGGCCATGCCAGGCCGCGCTGCCGTGCCGTGCCGTGCCATGCCAGGCTAGGCTGCGCTGCCATGCCATGCCAGGCCACACCGCCACTGTTGCCGCCTGCTCTGCTCCCCAGGATGAGTGACTTGTGTTTGGGTTTGGGGTGGGTGGATTATGTATTGGTGTTTGCTTTTGTGTGTGTTTTATGTCTATTTAATTTGTATTTAAAGTGTATTTATATTTTTGTCTATTTAATGTGCATTTTAATTTGTATTTTATGTGTATTTAATTTGTATTTTATGTGTATTTTATGTGTATTTTATGTATATTTTATGTGTATTTAATTTGTGTTTTTATGTGTAATGTATTTTTATGTATTTTTTTATTTTGGCTCCGCCCACATCATTGGCTCTGCCGATGATGTCATGTGTTGGCTCCGCCCATGATGTCATGACGTTGGCTCCACTAACAACGTTGGCTCCACCCCACAGTGTGGTAGTAAAATTTTTGGCTACCCATCACAGTTTTAAGGTAAAGCTAAAGCGAAAACAGGATATTATCTGTGTTAGAAAGATGCAGATTAATGGCTTTAGGCTGCAACTTTAAAAAAACCCAGCCCAGATGGCTATAAAGGATTCTGTTTGGGGAATTCTGGGAACTGCAGTCCAAAGCCACACATTTACCAACCAGGGCATGGATTGGAGCTGCTACTGTGTGATAGGAAGATGTTGGGGAGAAATTCTCATGGAATAATCCAAAGAAACTGTCTGCACTTTATAATATTCCAAGAAGTCTCTTTTTGGAAGAGGAAGTTTATATCTCTCTAATTATACCTTATTGAAGAACCTGAAGAAATTGCTGAGTGTCAGCAAAAGGTATGGCAGGTTTCAGGTTTAGAATTATTAGCAAGTTTCTCAAGATTTTCCCTAATCTAAACAGACCAGCCAAATGGTCAGTGAGACAATAGTAAAATGAGAATTTTTTTTACGAACTTTTTTTTTGAAATCTTGTCATGAAGGGACAGTACTGTTAGTGGTGAAAAGAAAAATGATTTAGTCTTATAAATGATTAAAATATTTTCCGCTCTACTACATGGCTACATGGTTAAGCATCTTGAAAAAGGTGGGAAGACAAAAATCCTGTTGATAGGCTTGACTGTGAACAAGCAAACAAACAGGCTAGTTTTCCTAGAAAATATCTTTTTCTTCTTCTAAGAGGGTCATTTTACCGATTGTACATTATATCTGCTGGGGGAGAATGGAAGACAATGATTGTTGCAAGTCAAACAAATTTTGAAAGAGGGGAAAAAGCTTCTAGATAAATATATTCATATTTATTTATTTATTTATTGTATTTCTACACCACCCATTTGGGTGGTATCCCACTCTTGGCAGTGAAGACAGCAGATCAAAACAAACAACTGACAAATATGTCACAAACTGAACTAAAATAAAATAAAATAAAGTAATTAGTGTCTGAGGACATAGGAACTCAACCTGATTGACCATTTATCAGTAAAGGGACAACACCCTGAAAGGCCTCCTTGAAGTTCATAGCAGTAATGAGAAGATGTTGAATGAAGTTTCTAGGGAAGGTATAATCAAGACTGCTGAGCTAGAAGATGCAAGCAGGGAAGAGGTGTTAAGGAACAGAATAAATGTTCAGAATAATAATCCATTGCATGCTGTAGTATTAGTATTAGTATTAGTATTAGTATTAGTATTAGTATTAGTATTAGTATTAGTATTAGTATTAGTATTAGTATTAGTATTAGTATTAGTATTAGTATTGCAGCTGCCCTGCTGGCTTAGTGGGTAAGATGCTGAGCTGGAGACTGGAAGGTCAGGTTTTGATACCTGAGAGCTGCACTTGGGGACATGAAAGGAGCCTCATTCGGGCATCCCCTAAAAATCCTTTCAACCCAGAGTAATCTCTGAAACAAAATCAGTATCAGTATCAGTATCAGTGTCATTATTGGATACAAATCAACCATTTGATTCACGGTTGAGGACTGGAATAAAATTAACAGTTCAAGCCCAAACCAAGGACCTAAGAACTGTTAAGCTAACATCTGAGTATATATGTAGTTCCTAGTAGAGTTATTATTAGAGTTAGGATGTTCAAGTCCAGTAAGTCCAAAATTTCCAAATATCTAGGGAGTCTTTTAGTTATTGCTCCAAAGGCTCTGATCACTATGGGTACAATAGCAGATTTCCTCCTCCATAGACACTTGACTTCAATTTGCAAATCATGATATTTTGTGATTTTCTGCAGTTGTTTGTCTTCAATTTGAGCATCTTCTGGTATAGTGATATCAATAAACCAGACCTTCTTGATGATATTGCCTCCACTCAGTTTTGACCTGAAGACTTTCTGGACCCTCTTTATGTATTTTGTAGAAGTAGTTCTTTTCACTTGGTTGTGTAGCAGGTCACAAACTTCCAGAACTCCCATGTACTTGTATCCCTCTTTTGATGTATTGCTTTGATACATTCTTCATTCTCTAACTCAAATCCATCACCTTTGCACACTTGTCAATTCCAAATTGCATTCCTACATCTTTACTAAATTTATTTGTAGTTTCCAGCAGTGTATTTAATTCAGCTCTGGTCTTTCCAAACAATTTTAGACCATCAATATAGAGTAAATGTGAAACCTTCAGTCCTTTCTTAGCCAATTCATAGCCACAGTTTGTTCTATTTAGAATAGTTGTCAGCGGTGCTATCATCATCATCATCATCATCATCATCATCATCATCATCATCATCATCATCATCATCATCATCATCATCATCATCATCATCAAAATATTCTTATAAATCTATCTTTCCCCCCTCTAACCTAATGTTCCAAATGAATAGGCATTCAGTTACTTGATTTAGATATTAATGGTTAAAGGAAATTACTATGAAGCAAATTTTATTGATAAACTTTTTCTGTTCGCATTCCAAGGTTCCCATTTTGCAGAATGTCTAAAAAACATTATGATCTACTCCAGAGCATTTAAGTGCTTGAAGGAAATTTTCTTCTATGAGATGATAGGAAGTTGTGTTTCTGCAAAGCAAATAGGAATGATCATATAATTCTATGGGGACAATTTGTTTGACTAGCTACAAAGCAGATATAACATTTCCTATTAAGTTTCTCTGTGTGTATTTTTGTAGAACTCTGTCTTGTGTAAACAATAAATCTGGGGGAATTGTTCTTTAAAAGTTCATAGCTGCATTTACCACCTTTAATATTAATAGCAGAGTCTCTTTTAGCAGAGCAAATTGAGAAAGTGGCGGAAAGTATAGTTTATAAAAGAAGATTGGTGGGTTTAATATGCACTGGAGAGTCAAAGAAAAATCTTATTACTGTATGCAGAAATTACCTCATAAAGAAGCTAATATAGCAGGCAAGAGAGTAATTTTTAACAAGGTTTTTATGATGCACAAGTGTAGGCAAGCTAATGAACTTATCTTTCTGGTTATGTTCATAGGGGAACTGGTTTTCCCCCTTTTCCCCTTATTTCCCATTTCTTAAGGTTTTGAAAAAAATAAAATTCATTTAATCACTTTCAATAATGGGAAGTCATTACTTTGCTAAATTAAACAAAACCTTCTGCTTTGCACTTTATTTTGGTGACATAAATGTTGGACTCAGGATTGGCCACTTTCTGACAAAGTGATGAAAAATGAAAGAGAGGACAAACTGTCTGGGTTTATTCTTTGCGGTGGTGGTGGGGGGAATAAGGGGGATGGGACAATGTTTGGGAATGAGCATTTGTTTTACCCAGGCTTCTGTGTATGTGAAAGAGCCATGTGGTCTCTGATATTCATAAAACAAACATTTGAAGAATGTCAACTTTGAGGGGGAGGGAATTGGTAAATACCAAATGTCCATCTGTCAGCACCTCAGAATGCCATGCAGAGGTATTGTTTAAGAAGAGAAAGACTGCATTTTCTTGCCCAGATGCCAAAGACAAACTGCTGAGTAAAACACATCTCTTTTTATATGATCCCATAATGCATGGTCTTGAAATTAATATACTCATACTCAGGAAGTTGGACTAAGGTTTGGTACAGGTTTGTCATTTTTTTATGTGCAATAATGCACATATCATAAAATTACATGAAATTTAAAAACAAGACCACACAATGTAACAAAACATTGGTTCTTATGTGTTTAAATATACTTAACTCCATGGTGAATTCTGGACACCAGCCAGCAAGGTTACATTTACATTTATCCAAAGGTGATCACACTAATTTTTTCACAGGGTGAAGAATTTCACTTGCACACTGATGCAAGACCTATGATCTTAACCATACCTACCTGGAAGAAAATCCTACTGAACTCCATCAAAACTACTTACAAATAAAGGTACTTAAAATATTTATGCATATCAGAAAACAAAACAAAATAAACAAAATAAAATAAAAATAAAATAAAAACCACTGTAGCACTTTAAAGACTAACTGCTATACAGTATTTTATTGTTAGCTTTCATGGATCAAGTCCACTTCTTCAGACAAAGAGTGAAACTTACAGGCATCTTTAAAGTGCTACAGTGGTTTTTATTTTAGTTTAATTTAAATTTATTTTGTTTGTTTTGTTTTGTTTTCTGATATGCCTGAACCACAGACTAACATGGCTACTATTCCAAAAAATGAAAATATTTATCTGTTCTTTCCTTGACATTTGACATTTGTTCTATATCAGATTTTTTTTCTTTACAATTTTTGCAATAGCATGCTACAGAACACACAACAGTAACGTTGAACAAAATATGCATCTTGAGAAACTGATGAAAACACATAATAATGTTAACACTCTACTTATTTTACTCTATTTCTTTTTACCAGTCTGTTCAGTTTTAAAAGGGGACTGTGGTGGCTTATTGGTTAAGATGCTGAACTTGACAACTTGAAGGTCAGCATGTCAGCAGTTTGAGACTTGAATGCTGCATGATGAAGTGAGCTCCTGTCTCTGTCCCAGCTCCTGCCAACCTAGCAGTTCAAAAGCAAAAAATTACAAATAGATAAAAAGGGACCACTTCGGTGGGAATGTAAACAGTGTTCTGTGAACTCAGGTGACTAGTCATACCTGCTAGATGTTCATGGAAACATCTGCAAACACAGACAGCACTGGCTTTTTGACTATAAACAGAAATGAGCACTGAACCCTAGAGCTGAATACGACTAGCTTTCAAGCAAGGGTGCCCTTTACCTTTACTCTCAGCTTTAAAAGTGAAATCAGACATTTTATCAGATCTGTTGCTGCACATCATAGTTCTCTATAGATCACTTTATAAAGAGTGGGATGGATCCAAATTATGTGTGTGCAACCATACTGATAGAGGAAGATTTCCCTTGTACAGTAAAACCTCATATAACACTAAAACCTAGTTCCACAAGTCTTGGTGTTATATGATTTTTAGTGTTATCTGATCCTCTATGGGATCCATAGAGATACATTGTAACCACACAGGCTTTAGCGGTTGTTATCTGAAGCATCCCATAGGATCTTAATGTTATCTGATGCAATTCTTCCCCCCAGATTCCTTAATGTTATGCGATTTTAGTGTTATTCGATACTAATGTTATATGAGGTATTACTGTACTTTCTTTCTAAGGCAGGCCCTCTGGCTCTCTAGAAAATGCACAACGAAGCAGCATTTGGTGTTATGTGTACATTCCCTAAAGTTGTTGAAAGAAGCTCAGACTACTTCATAGCAAAGGATCAGCAGAGCTTCAGTAAAGTATTTGTGATGGGATGGAGTTTATAGGTTCCACAAGGAGAATAACTGGAAAAGTTTGCATCCATGAGCCCAATTGTATGCATCTAAATCTGGGTTCAGTCTCATCTGGGCATTTGAAAGAGTTTCTGTAAGTAGCAAACTTCTTTCACAGAAGAACTGGAAATATCACCACTTAATCTTGTTGACATGTGTGACACTAATGGATTACCTTGCGATGTTAATCTTTATTCATCATTGTACAAGATGGACTGAAGCATATGATCATTAAGACTGCAAACCTGCAAACCTATATAAATTAACCTGGAATTAAGTATCATTGGATTTCTTAGGCCATAAATCTGAGGTGACTACTGTATATAAAATTGTGCTATATTAAATGGTGATACTGTAGAAAACAAACTTCTACTTATTGCCCATCTTGGATTTTATTTGGTGTTTTATCAGAAGATCTAATGTTGCCACATTTTTAACTACTAACTTTTTAATATGGATCTTGCCAGTTCATAATTCTCATATGCATAACAATTCCTAACTCTGGTGCACTATTATTACATTAGGTTTTGTTTGCAATTCAACTGCATTGCTTGTAGAAAAAAAATCTGTTTGCAATTAATTGTCTTTTTTGCAATAAAACCTAAACCAAGTACAAGTTTTTTTTAGCATTGTGTGGCCAGTTTGCAGCTGGCATAACTAAACAGAAAACCAGGATATTAACCATCATCTTTGTAGATGTTAAAGCTTTCATTACTCCATGTCTGTTACTTTGTTAGCAAAACCCATGACAACATCCAGAGACTGATATGTCATAATACATGAACAAAATGGTTGAAATTCTGTTGTGTAGCTCTGTCAGCAGAAGGAAAATGGTATTACTTGTAGCTGGAAATTGCAGTTAATGAATGAGATCCCCATTTGGATTCCTAACTGCATGCTAGTCAGGGTTGGCCTGACACATGACCAGAGATAAAGTAAGGATTAATTCACTAGCCACAACTTGTCACTGTGAATTATGCCATTTCCTTTCTGCTGGCCTAACTACGCCACAGGATTTTGACCAATGGAAGAAAAAGAATGGCACATTAAGCCATTGGTTAAAATCCTGCTGCGTAGTTATAGGAAGACAGATTTCAGCTGAATTTTTTTGGGGGGACTTCCTAACTGTTAGAGGAGTACCTTGGGAGGTAATGAGCACTCAAATGCAGGAGGCATTCAAGAGAAGATCAAACAACCATATTTCAGATATAATTGGATTTAGACTCCAGTATTGAGCGGGAATTGTACTTAATGGCCTTATAGGCCACTTTGAAACCCATTATTCTATTGTTGAAAATAATCCAGATGAAAACTGAATTGGTTATAAAAGAACATTGAACTAATGATGTTTCACAGGGCTAGGAGAGATCCACCTATCTGACTGATAGGTAGGGGCCCATCTTAGATTAGTGAATGTGATGCTTTTATCATAAAATACAAGGTAGTGAAAATTCAATGGCAATCTACATATCCAACCAGGTTTCAGTAATACATGCCATCTCAAGTTATAGTTTGCTGTTTTTTCATTATAAACAAACCAGTACTAATCAAAAGTGGTAACCTGGCATGGAAAACTGGATATTGAGGGGAAGGAAAAGGACTGAAACATACAATAGATATTGATTTGATTGATTTTTATTTGATTTATTCGATTTATATGCTGTCCTACTTGGTGAAACCAACTCAGGGCGCCTCACAACATACAATATAACAGTTCAATACAATATCATAATATCATAAAATACAGTACAACAAAATAAATATAAACACAGTGTAATCCACAATACAATCCACAATATGGTCCACAATACAATCCACAATATAAAGCAGAGATACAATCCCAAAATACAGTCCAATATACAATATAAAAAAATATTACAATATAATCAATTTTTATGGTTAATCTTGGAAGTCTGAGATGGAAACTAGTGTTCAGAGGTTTTTGGGAGGTTTTTTTGATATGCTATATAAATAGAATTTATGAAAAAGAAGGAAGGTACTTTGTAGAAAAAGAGTATTTTGTATTCCAAGGCAAAGGTTGCCCTTCCTGTAAAGCTAGTCGTATCTGACTCTAGGGTTCAGTGCTTATCTCTGTTTATAGGCAAAGAGCCAGCAGTGTCTGCATTTGCAGATGTTTCCATGGACATGTAGCAGGCATGACTAGACACTGGAGTGCACAGAATGCTGTTTACCTTCCCACTGAAGTCATCCCTATTTATCTACTTGCAATTTCTTGCTTTTGAACTGCTACGTTGGCAGGAGCTGGGACAGAGACAGGAGCTCACTCTGTTGTGCAGTACTTGGGTCGCAAACTGCTGACCCACTGTCTTATTAAGCCACTGCAGTCCCCCCCCCAACACAAACCTTGTGTACCTGGCAAGAAATACTTCTTTAAGAAAAGGTGAAGTATTACATCCCATATTACATCCCACTTCTCCAATGCAAGGCATTTTGTGGGGGAAGGTGATGGCACTGGTTAACAATTGGGGTTTCTTTGCATCCTGCAGATGTTTAAGCAGACTTCCAGTCATCAAGTTCAGCATCTTAATAACTAAGCCACCACAGTCCTTGTACTCCAAAGATGAGTTAAAATGAATATGTTGAATGGATGCAAACAATTTATAAGCAAGTAATACATCAGTGACCTCATTGAGATGTGATTGGGAATATTTACAGAAAAAGAAGAGGGCAACCAAAAGGTGAAACAAAGCATGACCTTGTCAGAGGCAAGTGGAGAAAGCAAAAATCTGCTGGCACGAGATGACTTTTTCTTGCTGCTTCCTGATTTTCTTGCTGTTCCAACCAGCTGAGTGAACCATCCTGTGATTTGGGAGAAACAGCTTGCTGCTACCTCTGGTGAGATTTCCGTAGGTTGTTCCAAGATCATTGAAGTGTGAGGGCTCTGCCACAAATCCTTCCCTGTGGATTTTCAAACTGGAGGAAAGCTCAAGTTGAGTTTTCCAAAATAACCTGTATCCTGATGGTCATAAAGCTCTCATAGAGTTAGTTGGCACTTCATTGTCAGAAATTGCTGGCAGCTTTTAGGAAGGGTGAAGGAGGCATGGCTTCTTTTGTGACCTGTAATTCTAGGCCTTTTTCCTTTCCCTAGGCTATTTAAACAGAACTAGCTCACATGCCGAGAAGAGCTAGCTTCTCCTGCCAGCAAAACCATGATAGGGGCTCATCTCTGTGCAGAGAGGCCATCTGGTACTAGTGTTTTGAACAGGAAATGATCTCTGAATGAAAATAGTTCATACATACACAGTACATTGCCTCTTGAAGTAACCACAGAATCATCAGATGATTACTAAAATATAAGATATAAAAAAAGGATTCTGTGGACCACTCTGTGGATGAACAGGTGGGCAATCCAGGGCAGTACCAAATAAACTCAATTAAAAAGTTTAGTGATATTGTCCAGAAAGCCTCACCTACTATGGCCACTGCAGTAAAGGTTGTTCTGGACTTACAATCTAATAAAATTATCGGTGGTTCTTAGAGATTGTCAAAAATAGCTGGAGGGCCATTGCCTCTGACCTAATGACAGGGACAACCCTACCATGCAACTATGTGGAATGTGAACAGGGGGGACCACTCAGTCCTACATCCTATGTCCAACTATAGCTGTCATTGTGCACATCATGACTGGCCACAGCATACAAGCATCCCCTGACAACTCACCTGGGAAGCAAGCATCCCTCATCCATGAACATGTTATGTGGAGAAACCTAGAAACAACAAAACATAGGGTGAAATCTTCGATTGCAATAAGCATGTATTTCAAATACCAATAAAGTATCAAGTACATACTTTTCAAATACCAATAATGTCAAACCACAAGGACAAAAGATAGGTTTTAGTCTCCAAATTGTATATGTGTTGCAGGAATGGGTGGGAACTCCACCTGCTGCCAGCCTTGATCCATTAAAAGCAACTAATCCTCATAAAAAATGACCTTTCTGCTTTCCCCCATCTCTAATTTCCTGCATTCCTTACACTCCTCTATTCTCACTTCTTCCAGTCCAGTTTGCTTTTGAACATACTGATTCATAAACAGATGTTATAAATTACCTTTCCTGTCTCTGGTAACTCATCCCACATGCCTTATGTCATTTTATGAAATAGTTTCCCTTAACCTTTCCATTTGCCTCTGTTTCCCAATGCTCAGAATATAGTCTTTATTCTTTCAAGTATTTTCCCCTACAAAAGATAATGTGGAGATAAATAATGGGGATTTTAATGCAAGCCAGAAGCATGGAAGACCTTTTTCTATGTTCGGGATCAGAATTTGCCCCTTAGTTACACCCTGGTGAAATGAGAAAATAAACTGGAATGAAAATAAGCTGCAATCCTCTGCTAAAATCATTTTGATTGTACAAAATTCTTTAGCACCTTCTGTTGGTTTAAAACAGGGGTGCCCAAATTATGGCCTGTGGGCCAGATCTGGCTCCTGACACCATTCCATCTGGCCCATGGCACCCTTGCTGCTCCCAGAAGTGTACAGGGGACATGCACATCTGGAACCATCCTGGAAGTGGTTCTGGATGCCTCCACGCATGTGCAAACATGTCCACACCACTCCCAGAAATGGATAGGGATGCCTCCGCACATGCACAAACATGCCCATGCCACTTCCGGGAATGGTTCTGGACATGGATGTACAAACATGCTTGTTTCCAGGGGTGTGGTCAGGCCTGCAAAGCTGTTCTGGGGGAATGGTCAACCCCCCAGTACAAAGGTTTGGGCACCCCTTGTTTAAAACTTATCTGTTATGCCTAGACATAACTTTTTCCCCATAATAAAGTGATAGTTTTTAAAAACATTATCTAGAAGCAGATTCTTATATTAATGTCATATATGTGTGATTCATGTGGATATCTGTATAAAACTCTTGTCTCTTTCATAAATTATCTCATAATTTTAAAAAAAACCCTGCAACTACCTGTAATTGTATTCATGATGAAGAAACCAAAGACAATGGGCAAAATCTGGAGGTTTCTCACCTTTCTCTAACCCAGGATTATGGTTCAAAAAGCTGTTGTGTTTCCCATTTCTCAAAGGAATTTTTGAGGTAATGGGATAGCCACCTGAATTATGTTTCCTACGCCAGTCATTCCTTAACCTGCAATTCCTCACCAAGACATAGTTGAGCCTGAAAGCTTCTTATCCAATGTTTGGCAGTACCTATTGAAGAGGACAGAGAAGCAGTGACCACCAGAGAAGATAGCAGTCTGTCTCATCCACTAGCCAGACTGTGGAGGTTGTCTCCAATGGTGGACAGCCACGGCACTACTGCCTACTCTCAGTTGCCTGAGCTGGCTACATCTGACACCACACTGCCACCACCACATATTTACCTACTCCAGTCATTCCTTGGCCATCTGCGTGAATAATAGTTTGGTACTAAGAAACTTTGAGGACAAGAGACTTAAAAAGAAGTGGTCCCCAAAATTGCCTCTGCATATGTAAGCATTATGTGGCCAGCAGTGGTAGTGGTGGCATATTTTTCTTCCTGTCCCCAGTGGCAGGAAAGCTTATGACAGTGCTGAAGTTCAGACAAAATCTTTCCTTCTTTGAGGAATGTTCCCCTTCAACAGGAGTTTGCAACCTATGGCCCACGGCACCAAATAACCCAGCCCCCAATCTTGCTTCAGCTACCGCCACTGCCACCGGAATCAGCCATGGACCCATCATAAAAGCATTTACTACAGCCATAAATGAATCCACACTCCACATCCATCATAAAAGCACTTACTACAGCTATAAATAAGTCTTCAGCCATCATAAGCACATTTACGACAGTTGCGGACACATTTTATGGCACCAGTCTGGCCCACTCAGCTGTCTGAGGGGGCGTGGTCTGGCCCATGGCTGGAAAACATTGAGAACCCCTGCCCTACAACAATCTAAGAGCCAAAGAAGACATGACATAATGAAATCCATTTCTAAGCTCCACTGTTACTGGTTTCCCGGGTTGGAGCCAGTTCTTCTTGCTGCCAAGGCCACGTGTTTGAACGTGTCCAGAAAAGCTTTAAGATCATCCACCAACAAGAAAGGCAAACATGCAGGTGCTGGATCAAATTAAGTCTGACATCTCTCTAAAAAGTGAAAATGACTGAACTGAGGCTGTCATATTTTGGCTTATCATAGGAAGACAAGGATTTGTAGAAAATACTATAATTTTGGGGGAAATTGAAAACAGCAGGAGAAGACATGGACGGAGCATGAGGTGAATTGAGTTAGTAATCAAAACCATGACTTGGCTCTGCAAGACCTGAATAGGGATGTTAATGAGAGGGCTTTTAGAAAGCAATTACTGTAATTTATAGTGTTGCCATAAGTTGGAAACAATGTGGTGACACATAACAGAAAGAACAACAGGTCTTCTCATACCTTTTGATGACAACATATTATTTCATAATGCAGTGTCTCTGCAGCTTCTCTGTATCTTTTCTTCCTCGAAGCAGAATCAGATGACATCCCTTCCAATTCTCTGCTCCTTCTGCTTTGGCTATCAAAGAGTTTGATTACCTGGCAAATATAAGTGGGAGCTACTGCTTGAGGAAGAGCAAGCACCATGGTCCAATCAATCCATTCCATTGCAACTGATGGTAACTATGCTTTATGGTTCAGTCTAAGACACTGCTTCATTTGACCAGGCAGATGGACATCTCCACTCTGGATAACGAGGAATATTGCTTGTGCCAGCATTAGCACATTGTTGGAGCCAGAGTACTGGCATAGCATATACACCCATGTGCTACTGTTCTGTTTGGTTCTGGATGATAAAGCTATACCCTGAAAGGTATTCTTTCCAGACTATCAGGATAAGACCAGGATCATTAAGCAGAGAATACAAATCAGGCCAGCTAGGAACAGAGAATGGGGGAAAAAAATTCTATTTGTTATTTTTTTTCCACTTTTGGCTTTGTTTTCTTTTCTTTTTGGATATTACTGTTTTGGTTTCTGGTTGCTTATAGCTCCCAAAAAGTATACATTTTTCCATATTCTGGCAGCAGTGATAGTTTTTGCCTGCACATTTGTTTCCTGGTCAAAGAAGATGTTTCTAAATCACTTGCCATCGAGAAGGAGGCTTCTTTTGTAGCAAAAATGAAAATCAATCCATCATCATTGATCAGACTGGATGGAAGCAATAACATCTTAGACACCACCACACAGGGCCAGTTGGCATTTAGTGATGTGGTAATACTTGGCATTATCAGGTACCTATAATCCCATGTTTAGATACCCGCATTTCCCCTGCAGACAATCTAAGTAATGAATCAAATGGTCTCTGCAGTAATTGGATCTTTTCCCCCTCCCTATGTAATTAGCCATTTCCCACCCTGCATTATAATTTTAAGTCATATGGCTGAATTGAGCAACTCCTGAAATGAGTCATTATGTGAAGGCTTTTAGGGAAGTTATTTCTGGAGGTCTTGCTATGGACGTCTAAAAATCTGTCTAAATTAAAAGAACTGACAAGCAGCAATCAAGGCTGCAAAATAAAGGTGCTCAGTAAGCAGCCCTATTACAATCAGAAAGAAAGAGGGAAGCCGCTCCCTGTCTTTTGCCGAGATGCGGAGGAAATGATGAATACTTTAGGTAACTCATTCTGTGCAAAATCAATCCTTCACTGTCAATTTTAAATGAACTAATTTGTCCACAAATCTGCTCAGTCAGTTTGGAAGCATTCTCAGTTCATCCATATTAGCAAATCCTTTAATCTTGACTAGTCCACTGAGTAAGAAATCTAGAAATGTGTTAATATGACTGGACATATGTAGTAGGATAAGAATTGATTCTTTTAATTAGTGTCTACTCAAGTTATAGTGCCTTCTTTTCCTGAACTATTGACCCTCTGAAACATAAAAAAGATTACTGTTATGACAAGTATACCTTCTGAAGATTGCTTTTAACTCTTTCTTGATAAGTCATCAGTGGACTTTCTTCTCTTTCTCTCTCCTTCTCTCTCTCTCTTCCAATGCTAAAAATAGATACTGTGGATAAGTGTTTTTGGGAACCCATCACCAAATATTTTCATTAGAAAATATTTATTTTATAATATTCTAAAATTATATAATATTTTATTCAAACTAATCTTTTTTACTTTATTTCTAACCCTCTTTCTCTCAGAAACATTTATTATTTTTCAAAATGATCAATAATTACCCAGCATATATTGATTACCTTTTTTAAAAATTGTCCAGCCTTTATCCAAGAAGCTAAGGATAGTATACAGGATAGTAAACAGGATAGTATCAATTACATCTTATTTTGTTTTTCTCAACAAATCTGTGAGATAAATGAGAAAGAAGGCTGCAGGCCACAAGTTTCATGATGGAGGGCAAATCCTTGGATTTGGACCAAGGTCTGTAAATTAATGGTAATGACTGTTCCAGGTGATGGGTGCAGATTGGAATACATTTTGCATGGTTAAATATTATAAGAGGTTCATATTCACAGTCAACATTTTCTCATGTTCATATAGCCCTTTCTGCCTCACTTCTCTAGAGAATACAAGAAAATGCTATATTAGGAAGTAACAATAAGAAGTATGCATTCCTGCTATGGGAAAACACAATTGTTTCACTTCTGTAAAAGTTGTAGGTTAATCTGCAAAACACTTTTTTGTTATTTTGTCAAAGTTATTCATTTAATTATTCATTCATATGTAGCCCTATAACTTAAGTTCTCATAGTAGCTGATACAGACCTTCGCCATCACAAGGTTAGGAAAATGGGTTGTCTCATCTCTGTTTATTCTTTAATAATAACAATGACTTGGCATCGATTTGCTTCTGACTAATGGTGACCGTTACTAAGGTTTTCTAGGTGCATTATATACAGAAGTGTTTTCCCATTCCCCCTTCCTGGGGATTATCTGGGTCTGTGAAGCTTGTCCAAGGCTAGTTCTCCTAGGGACATTATGGGAAATCAAACTATTAACATCTGCCTCAACAGCTAAGTAAGCAACCCACAGAGCTATCCAGGAGGTTTCACATTTCTTCACCTATCCAATATTCTTTGCTACTCAGATTAACATTATTCTCCATCTCAACAAGAGATATTTCCTAACATCTGAACATTTTTAACTTGAGAGGCCAAAAAAGTGGAACTGATACAGGACCATCAGTAACAAGGGTGGACAAGACTGGATCTCCAGATGTTGACAGTGGACTGCAACTCACACCAGCCCTACCCTGCCTGTCAAACTGTGAGAAATGCTGGGAATTGCCATCTAAAAACACCTGGTGTTTTCCAGGCTATATGCACAGCTTTAGCAACTTCATTGACCCAGGATTCCTTCCCAGAGTTTATTGCACTTCCTTAACTCATTTCATCTGTCCTCGTATAAGCTTATATGAGAGAGGTCAGGTTCAAAAACAGCAAGCTGTGCAAGACTAGCTGAACAAGCTTCTTTACATAGCAGAAAGCTATGCTATTGTCACATCCCCAGTTAACGCCTGAACTTCCATTAGGCCTGCATTCACAATCATTTCCTCCATGTACAGGTACTTTCATTTCTAACAGTCATTGGCTTCTTTGCAGCAATTTTCTCAATTATAATGCACAAGAGATTATTTCTTCTTCTCATGTTAGCTGCTTTGACACAGCCTTCTTTTTTAAAAAAAATCCTGGCAACCTCCTCTTCTTTCTCTACTACCACCACCACCCATCCTAGACTTCTGACTGCTTAGTACTGTGCAGTTTTACAGTGAGAACTTTTCTCCATTTCTGAGAACAGAAACTTTCCCCAAAAAATAATAAAAATAAACAAATGGAAATCAATGAAAGCCAAAGGGAAAATCATAAAAGCCAACCTGACCCATATCTGGTTTGTTCAAATGGATTAGTGAACACCATGGCAAAAATGTTCTCACTGGGGTGGGTGCGGGACCTATGCATGTGATTTGTATGCCACATGTTTTTTGAGCTATCACATGTGCTTATGAACATTTATTGCTACTTTGGAATACTCAGTTGGCCTATTCTCATATATATTTCTATGCAATATTTTTTTCCTTTGCCAGATGGGGAAAAAGTCTTGAGGATACTATGACCCTATATACATAGACGTAAATACAACTTCTAACTTGTAAACCAACATACTTCCTTGATGAGAATGTTGAACTTAAAACCAGGCAATCTGAATTCAGATCTAAGTCAAGTCACCACATGGCTTCTGACAAGTTCTTGAGAAAATTCTTACCCTCCACTTGATAACTTAAAACATTAACAGTGTAATTCAGCTAATCCGTTATGCAGAGAACAGATGCCCAAACTGTAGTTTTCTAATGGCTACTGATAATGTTCAGTTCATTGTAGCACATCAATACACTGCACTCAAGGTACAAAAAACAAAAACAACGTCTCCTCTGTGGCTGGTGTCAAATTCCTTCTCAAGAGAAGTGAAATTCAAAACTAATTTTAGGGTATATCAAGAGATGTATGTGGATCCTTTGTGCAGCTCCCACTGAGCCTCTTCTATGAGCCTAAGTAGCTCTCTGCGCCCCAAATCTAATGCAGGCACTTCCAACATTTTGTTTAGAATATGTTTTTACTCTGAGACAGCATGGGTTACTTTCACTTGATTCATTCACCAAAACACTGGAAACTCACTATGTAGACCAGCCCATCAGATTCTCAGTAACCCTAGATTATTTTATGTCTCTCTTAGAACCCCCCCCCTCCCAATATCCCTTAATGCTTTTCAAAGTAAGCTATATGATGGCTCAATTTTGAAAATACATTCATTGTTGTCTTATTCCATCACACAAGGATAAGAAGTTAGTCTCTGGTTTCAGCTATACTTTCCCTCACTTTTTAGATTAAAATAGTTATTCATGTACAATGTACTAATATACAATGGGTCGCCTTGCTGGAGAATGGATGGCCAGAAAAATATGACTTGTTTGCAGTAAAAAAAGATCTTCCTTCTCTTCATCACAGCAACATCAATGTTACTACAACTACCAGCCCTTAGTTTTCCAGTGAGATAAACACACACACACACAAAATTGTTATTCTCCTTAAATTCTATTTTGCTTATTTCATGGATCTGCCACCATAGCCATAAGGCTGGGTGCAGTGGTGGGCATCAGAAGGTTCGCACCAGTTTGCCAGAACCAGTAGCAGAAATTCTGGCTGGCCCCGCCCATCCAAGTTTTGAAATAAAGTAGTCCTAATTTGGGTGCAACACAAGGCTTTTCCCCTGGCCACACCCACATACCACGCCCACAGTGTGGTAGTAAATTTTTTTAGAGCCCACCACTGGCTGGCTGGGTGTTGTGAAAATGCAGTCACATCAATGCTGGCTGACCTGGTGCTGGGGCCAGAGACTTTATAAGCCTACCTGTCCCAGGACTGGACTCTTTGGTTCTTGAACAGCTAACAGACCATCAGAGTTCTGTATGGGTTGCTTTATGGAGCTAGATAGGAATTTTGATTCTTCTGGTTAGCAGATTTAAAGAAAGGAGGCTCATCTTTTTCTGATTCATACAAGGTGCAAAAAGTAAATCCAGATGAGTCTGTATTAAATAACTCAAAATTTGATGTAATCCGGTGGGTAGTGTGGGATGTGGGTGGCAGAAGTGAGTCCTGCAGGGTATTATTTGATGATTGAGCTGCTGGGTTGGGCACTATGGTGTGATTGAGGAGCTCAAATAGGTGGGCCATTTGAGGCCTCCAGACATGGTTCATGAGAACAAGTTTGGAAATGGTCACAAAGAGACCTCCCCAAATCTGGTTAATTACTGGCACTGTGCAGCACTGCCTAGAGGCAGGGACTCACTCTATCTGGGCTGGAGAGGGGACAGGATGGTCCATCTGCTCTAACATCCATCACAGATTAGGGGTTTAATTTTAAATAACTTTGTAACCCAAATTCAAACCAGATTCCTTGTTTCTTGCCTCATTTACTAGTGGAGTGACGGTCAACCTTGGTACTCCAGATGTTTTTGAACTTCAATTCTCAGAAGCCCTGATCAGCAGGAGAGTTGACTAGGGATTCTGTGAATTGATGCCCAAGAACACCTGGAGTGCCAAGGTTGGCCTTCACTATACTAGTGGGTGGCCAATGTACCATTACTTTTGAAAAGGCTAGAATATTTTAACCAACATGAACCAGAAAATGTCAACATGCTTTGAGACTAAAGAAATATGTATTTAGCAGACAATATTTACAGTTCTTATTATTTCCAGATACTGGTCCTCTTGATGCATTTCCCACCACAGAAACATTGCATTGTTGTTTAGGGAAGCAATATGAGAAGGAGCACTTTTTAACAGCAACATTACCAATAGATCTGCAAACACTTCTCTTCCATATGCAAGGGCGAACTAAAGATGAATAGCACATTCTGTGAAGCAAGTACTTTTTGATCACATTTCCATTTTAATTTAAAAACATATGCTCTAAGTGGGTGGGATTGTGAGATGTCATCAGCTCAGTTTTTCTTAATCATCCAAGGTGAATGGACAACTTGAAGTGTTTTCTCAAAAATTTTGAATGCATCATGTTGATTTGGTCCTTGCAAGGTCCCTATGCAAAGCATTTCCAAACATCATGTGCGGAATGTGTGTTAATGTTCTAGTATAAGTATATGATAAAAATATAAACTAGTACAATTATAGCATTTCCTTTTACTGAAGGTTATACCCAACCTTCATAACCAACCAACCACACAGACACAGACACAGACACACACACACACACACACAAAGACAGACAGACAGACACACACACACGGGGGGGGGGTGTAGATTTACTTAAATTCTATTAAATGTGAGAATTCACCCGCTTTAATACCCCCCCCCCCATTCTAAAGACTCAGAGCTTGCTAAGTCTAAGTATCTAGAAAAGAGTTTGAAAGACCTGAGCTTGCTAATGATAGGGCTTTGGAAGGTTACTAATTCATTAAGGATACCAGGAGAAATATTGAGTTTACCAGCAACTCATTAGCTGTTGGAGGACCAAAATACCATTCACCTGCAGGGATCATGTCAAATTGTATTTTGTTTCTCCCACACCCAACCTCAAGCAACCTCTTTGTGCTATACTGTATCTGCCTCAAAATAGCCATTATTATCAGGCCCTTAGAAGCAAGAATACAAACACTCTTCTCAATGAATTGGTCACCACATATTGATGGATATAATAGAATGATCAGAGGCTGCAATAGATTTGTTTAAAGGAACATTCAGCCTTGCTTTAAGGAACCTACTTTCCAATGATGTCCAAGTGTATTGTTAGATGTTTGACATCCAACGACGGCTCAAACATGTACTGATTTTTGGTACTTGCCCAAGTTCCCATCCAGCTCCCTGCAGGCTTTGTCCCAAGAATCTTCAAACCAATTTCCAGGATGGCAGTACCACAACAACCTGCCTCAGCCTGAGATTGGCAAGAAGTGAAAAGTTTTCAAAGTACATCTGTTCAGCCCATGCGTGCTGTCCTGACGGGACTTGTCAGTACACATTGGCTGTGTGCAATCAGGCTGAAGATTTCCTACTGGCTGGGACCAAGTCATTTGCCAGGCTCTCCTTGTCAGGGAGAGTTAAACCAGTCACTGATCCTAATTCTAACACTGTTTGTTGCAGCATTCCAATTTTTAATCACTACATGACTTGTCAGGTTGAATACCATTCGCATGGATAAAATTTAAAAAATCTTCTAATAATGAGAGTGCCCAATATAGCTAGTTCTACGTTCTGTTGCCATTTCATTGCTTCAAGTAATAATCATCCAAGTGTGTTTGAGTCATACAATTTGTAATTTATGTTCCCCACCTTATTTTTTTCTAAGATCCTTATTTTGGCACATTGATGGAATGCAATAAGGAGTACATGTCCCAAATAATTAATATCACTCATTAGATTATTCCCGCTAAGGAACATAATTGATCCCGGATCATTCCCTGACTCATCTTTCCTGAACATGCAGATGTAGTGATCTACTGAGAGAAAGGTGAGGTTCTCAAACATTTTCTAAAAATAACAAACACATAAATACAAAATAAATACAAAATTCAGAAAACATGGGATCCTGCACACCTCCTATCCTGCAGGTGTACCTGTCTTGATTATTTGGTTTGGTTTCTTCATCCATGTATGGGGAATATGTAGTGATTACCTAGTTCCTCATACTTTGTGTGCTTCTTCCACTTTTGGCAAAGGGAAGCATTTTTTAGATTGATGTCAAGCACATATTGGCCAGTGGAAGAATCAAAGATCTGAGATATGTGGCCATTAGGGAGCTTTTCTAAAGAATGGATGGTACAAGAATATGGTAAGAACCTTGATGTCATTTTTGCTAGCATGTGTTGTAGTGGCTATAAGTAGGTTTCTCACCCAGTAGCAGGGAAGAGGGTTTCTTCATAAAATGTCCCTTCTTCAAACCCTAGGATCTCCAGGTAGGACTAATAAAGAATAGTGGTGGAAGAATAAGAAAGCTGCTGCCAGTCAGTGTTCATTGTATTGAGATGGGTGAACCAGTAGTATGATACAGTTTCAGTCAACTTTTCATTTTGCTATGTCCCAATTTTCAGTGTGATCAGAAGCCAAGTAAAGTCACCATTAAGGTAGTATTTCTCAAATGGAGGTGCAGACTACAATTGTCACAATGCCCAGTGATCCAATAAAAGTATTGCCTTCCTCCTGCATTTGCACTGTGTGTTTGATGCTGTTTGATAATGCTCAGCAAGTACATCAAATTGTCAGGACCTCTGGTAGTTGTGGTTGAAGAACATCTGGGACTGAGGTTTTGGAATCCTTGAATTAATCTATATTGGGGTGAGGGTGCAAAATGTAGCCTTCCAAAATATGAGTTGCCAACTTTGGCAAAAGTTTAAATCAGGGGTGCCCAAACTACAGCCCGGGGTCTGGATCTGGTCCTCAGGCAATAGTGACTGGACCCCTGAACCATGTGATCAGCCTGTTGCCTGAAATGTTTGGGCACCCCTGGTTTAAATAAAATAAGACAACGAAAGAACCCCAATAGTATTATCATCCACGTGAGTGAGTATAGCCACAGATGAATCCCTGACGTACTATTTATAAGAGGAAGACTCTGGAAAATATTTTAATAGAATAAGTAGGAATGTATCCACTTCTCTGTCTCTCTCTGGAACATTTTGGGATAAATTTAACCTAAGTAGATATAAAGCAAAGTTTGGGATAGTTCACTCCCATTGCTGTTTCAGTCGACTCAATATAAGACAAACCTTGGTTGTTTTTAGGAGCTCAGCCTGCTTGACTTTGGGAAACTATAAATGAAAACACAAGCTAGACCAGCCAAATTGACTTGAACTTTCAGAACTGCTCCCCCTCCCCACCTCCTTTCAGAACAATGATTCTCAGGCTGTGAGATTGATCTACCTAATGAAGTAGAGACTGTTGCCAAGAGAGGCCTATACATATTCCCACACTGGTAGTGTACATCATTATTGAAGTAGGTAATTGAATGCCACCACAGTGAACATACCCTTTCCAATCTGTTCAGTACAAGAAACTGTATGTTCCCCAAGCTGAAGCTATCTGCATGATAGTTTCTTAAACATTTCTCATATGGTACTTGGTGATCTATGGAGGGAAGTGGGATGAGATGTGAAAGAATAACAAGTCGGGGCTTGGAAATACATGTCTGGGGAGGGAAAGGAATTTAAAATCTGTTTTAACAGAGATCATCACATTTTATTCTACCAAAATGAGTTAGGTTGATGAGGGTAAGAGAAATGGCCTTCTGAGGAATTGCCCCACAACCACCTCTGGAATGAGGTTACCAGGTCCCTTTTTTATGGAGCTTTTAAAAAGCTCTGAAATCACCCCTGTTTTTGATGCCTTTTGTGATATAGAATGCCATTGTTTAGACTTCTAATACTTTACCACTTCATCTCAACCATTGTTCTATGGCCACAGAACATATGAATAGTACTTTCAATTTTGGGAAATGTCCAGGTTCCTTCAAGACTACTCATACTTTCCTCTTGTGCCTGGATATCACTGTTCTGGCTACATAAAGATCCACATTCATTTATTTGAATTCAATATAAGTTTATTGCTCCGGCCAAGATGCTTTTGACCGCTCCTGGCTGTGCCAACGTCTCCGCCTCCCCTGGACTCGCAACACCTGTCCGGGGGAGTGAAAAGGGCCACCGACAGGAGCCCCGGCCAAGACGCTTTCGACCGCTCCTTGGCCGAGAGAATGGAAAACAGCTGCAAGGGGCGACTGGCCGGCATAAAAACTGCACTCCCACCGCCGCTGCCACCGGACTCTACTCTTGGCCGGCCCTGGCTTCGAGCTGGGTGAGGAGGACTCTGGCCGGGAGCGCCCGGACTTGCTTCACCTGCCGGCGCTCCCGAGCCTCACCCCCACGCTGGGCTACAAAAGCCCCTGCGGCGGGATGCTGCCATGGCTTCCAGAGCATGCTTGTGGTTAGGGTGAGAGACCTGACATTGTTGGATCATGAACTGTATTTTTATATTGTATTGCATTACTGAGACTATGTCATGTATATGTAACTGGAATTGTATTTTGTAATCTTATTTTGCAGTGTGGTTTTGTTTTATTCCACTGTATTTTGTAACCTTATTTTGCAGTGTGGTTTTGTTTTATTGCACTGCTGTACTGCATTGTTATATTTATTGTATTATATTGTATGACCTTTGATTATGTTATATTACTTTTGATTGTCTTATATGTATGGTTTCTGTAAACTGCCCTGAGTCAGTTGTACCGAGTAGGGCGGTATACAAATCAAATAAATTAAATTAAATTAAATGAATCTGTAGCCACTGATCAACCGAAATCCTGATATTTAGACCAATTGCATAACTCCACTGCTGTAACTTTCAATAGCAAATTGACACCAATAAAGCCAATGCAGGCATTTGCTATAACATAACTTCCATTCCACATAATTTGGAATAATTTTAGACACTGGGAGAAATATACATAACATATTTTTTTTCCAACCATGGTTTTGCAGTACTGTTGACTCTTGCCACAGTTTCTCTCATGGTTCCAAGTACAAAACCAAGGACACACGTAGGTATGAGTCTGTCCAACTATTTTTATATGCATGAATGTCGGTAAACTGGTGCTATTTTACCTCATGTTTCACATTTTACCTCCTTTACAAAAAGACATTATCAGAAATGGAATGTCATAAAGAATTTTGCTAATACATCTATGCTATAAAAATGTTCTTTTATAGCCTCACTGAAAATTCTTTGTGTTATCCATAAAGAGGCAGAAATACCATATGACTTAGATGACTAATCACACAGTATGAACTCCTAATTAGAAGAAGTTTATACTCAAAGTAGCAGTTTTGTGTGAACAGCTTCCAAGCAATCCGTATGCTAAAATATGTTTGCATATCAAAAAATGTCACATTACATTTCTTTAAAAACCATACAAAAATACTCTTCAAGATCAGAAACAAAAAGTTTTCATTTCAATCAAGCCAGGAGCTACATATCGTTCACCATCTGTAATATTATCCAAGCACTGAGACATTTTTTAAAAAAAAACACATCAACAGTAATATTTGTTATAATAATCTCACCTCTTCCAAGGTGATACTGTCCTCATCCATCTCTTTCCTCTTTTTGAAACAAAAAGAGGCACATAGAAAATTGAGCAAAGGTACTGGACAATTTCTACATGAATTTAAACATATTTTAGTTTTCCTTCCTTTGAAATTTTCTTTTTCTTTGTTGTCTTTTTTGGCTTAAACTGAGCCATGTGGATATTTGAGTACAAATTTATGTAAAAACAAACAAACCAGTGATCTCTAAAGATTTTGGCCCTTTGCTTTCTTGTCATCCTAACAAGGCATTATCTTCCAATAGTAATGTAGTTCTAGTCAAAACCTGGAAGTGGTTTGACTGTAACTGCTGCCATTCCTTACCATTGGCTATGCAGGCTAGGGCTGATTATAAAGCAAATTTCCAACTCCTGATCGAATCAATCACATCCAGCTGCACATCCAGTTGCCAGAAGTCCAATTTTGAGAGCTCAGCTACTCTGGTTTCAGGACTGTGTGGGTAGAAGTAAAAAGAAATGTTCTCTTGAAAATGACACAGAGTAAGATTTGGTTACTAACCAATAAGAATGGTTAGGTTTGTATTAATATGTATACTGTAGTTGCAAATGTGTGCCATTTTTTTTAAAAAAAAGCTATTTCAGTTAAAAGGTCATAGTAGTAATACAGCTCTACTAATGAGTCTACTACTGAGTCGCCACAGCGGGTGGGCGGCAATATAAATTTGAACTAATAATAATAATAATAATAATAATAATAATAATAATAATAATAATAATAATAATAATAATAATAATAATAATAATTTTATTCAATTTCCATGTAACTCATATTGTCACTCTAAAAACACAATTATTTTGGCATAAAGGAGGCAGATGGCATTTCTGTGTATGTTTCTTGTCATATTTAGTTTGCACTGATCACCAATTTTCTCAATCCCATTGAGCCCAAGTAAGGCTATTTAGGATGTTATGCATAAAATAATACAGTACAACCATATAGAACTGAGCCCCCTTTGAATTCTGTGGGACTCACTCATGAGAAGAACATGAAATCTCAGTCTTAGTTTATCTGACTGCCATATTATAATATGAGCATAGGTGAATACTGTATTCTCATGACATAATCAGCTGGTATAATCTACCTGGTGAATGTATATAGGAAGAAACAATTTGGATTACTTACTTACTTACTTATAGGCCACCTTTCTTCCCATGAGAGGAGAGGGTGGATCACCAAGTTAAAACTAGTAAAGTGTAATAAATAACACATTAAAAGACAAATTTTCATATATTTTTTTAAAAAATAAAATGATTAAAAAGATTATCTTTAAAAACAAACCATAAGCTAAAAAAAGAGCTGAAAACCAGCATTAAGGGACTCTAGGTTAAAAGTTAAATGCTAAAATTCCACTCGAAGAAATGTCTTCAAATATCAGCAGAAAGATAAAGGGCTGAGGAGGCAGTGGTGGGCATCAGCAGATTCGCACCAGTTCACCAGAACTGGTAGCAGGAATTCTGCCTGGCTTCACCCATCCAAGTTTTGAAATAAAGTAGTCCCAATTTGTGTGCAATGCAGAGCTTGCCCCTTGGCCACACCCACCATACCATGCCCACAGTGTAGTAGTAAATTTTTTTGGAGCCCACCACTGGGAGGAGGCCAACTTTACATCCTGAGGGAAAACAATCTGCTAACTGTTGTCAGCACTGCTTGTGTGAAGAGGTATCCTTAAGAGTCATAGAAACAGATTGTGTTTATAATTACACATGGTCTGCTAAATTGTTCAGTGGGTTGGACAGTTGTCTGGAAAAATCAGGGATTTTGAATGCTTGATAGCAAAGAGTACTTTATACCTAGCAAACCCTGAGAAATGTCATCATAAACCATAACTCATGATACCACATTGTTATTAATTATTTTTTACTCAAATCCAAACAGTACTTTCTTTCTTCTACTCCCAGGTATTTTTCTGAGACTGTGCTCTTGCAAGAACTTGCAAGCATAAATTAGAATAAACCCTGTATACCATCCTGACTACATCCATCAGACCCAACAGGCATATCATAGATTTAATGGCATCTATCTATTATTATTTTTTGACAAATTCCTGGAAACTGAGTAACTTTGGAGAAATGGTGGTAGAAAATACACAGATGTGGCTTTCACATGGATGCCAACTCCAAGAAAGTAAGTTCCTCAGGGAAATTCAGAGAAGGGAAAATACTGAGGCCCCTCAATTTCAGGTACTGTCCTGATTTTTATTGAAGGTAAAGTCTCCTTGGAGACATAGATATTTCATGGAGGACATGGTGGCACGTCATGACAGTTATATATTACCTTATTACTAAATGGATTCCTCTTTGAGTTTGGGAGTGCCCTTTGGTTCTTAAAGATGATGCCAAGATATCTCAAAGCCTAGCAGGTTCTATCAAACTGGTAAGGTTCCAAGTGACACCATAGCCAAGTACATGGAACTTAGTATATCCAACTTGAGATATGTTTTAGTTGTTGAATGTGCTAATGCTGTTAACAAATGGCAAACATTAGTTGTTTATAATTGTGTTTGCAATGCTCATCTAAAAATTAGCCAATCAAACCTTGGAGATTGTTATATTGGTAGAGTATTTTAGGATGAAAAGTTGGAAAGGCAAACAGATTCACTGACATGTGGGTCATATCATATAAGATTATGCAAAACAGTGTGTTCTCATCTTTTCCTGCTGTTTTATTCTTGTTTCTATTGATTGGCTGTGCTATTACTCTATTGTATGAATTGTGTTTAAGTGACTGCAGTGCCATTGTGGGAGTAATTCTCCTGAAAGCATAGGATATAAATGTACACAAATAAACAAAAGACATTCTTGTAAGGGCACTGAAATTTCATGGGTTTCTATATTTTGCAAGCCAAAGGCATGGACTTTTCTATTTGCTTCTTCACAAAGAATCTTACTCTGAATTTCTGTTGAAGAAAAATATGCTCCCAATGGTCAAAGTAACTGCACTTAGAATGTATTTGAAAAAAGGTCGAAAGTTGATTTGAAGAATCACTTTTGCCAATCTCAACAAATAATCACAAGTATCTGAACTTTTCTTAGCTGTTTTAACTCATCTCTTTAACTGTAAAAGGATCAAGGATTGATTATTCATTCTCAGCAGGAGCTAGGATAGTTTGATGAGAAAAATATTTATTTTATACATCTCAGGTTTTGATCTTCTCTTGAGGAAAAGAATCAGGGCTTGCTCTTGTAGTGGCACTTTTCTCAGAGCTGCTTTACTACCATCTCTGTGTTTGCAAAAGCCATAAATTTATATGAACAGTTTTGCTGAGCTATTTCATTAGCTCTTGTGCAAATTAATGTATTAAAATGATAAGATAGTTTCGAATATTTAGTTTGAGCTTCCTTTGGTATATTTTTTCTTTCAAGTAATAAAATTCAAATGGAAATGAACTTTAAGTGTTTATCAAACAACAGGAGTATTTGCCCAAACACCTTATTCCACCACCAAGTTGCTGTGGGATGAGATTGATTATGTCTCCTACAGAAGAGAGTGCCTTGGAAAAGAATGGTTTAATCTTTATTTGCCTAGAGCAGTTGGAAAAAATAAGTGAAGCAAGCAATCTCCTCTGACTGTTTTCGGCTCACTTAAGGCACTTCACTCTTGAAAAGTGTGAATTCTTCCCTTTCCTTCTACAAGCTTAACTTTTCATTTCATGCACAACATCCAAACAGTCTTAAAAATATTAAAAAGGAGAGCCTACCACCCCAAAACTATGTAAGCTAAAGTAGACCTGCCCTTGTATACCTGTGTACAGATTTTGATATACAGCGGTACCTCGCTTAAAGAGCATAATGCATTCCACAGTATTGCTCTTTAAGCAAGTTTGCTCTTTAAGTGAAACACCATTGTAAGTTACCAATTGTGTGTGTGTGGGGGATTGTGAACCTCGATTTAGTTGTTAAGCGAGTTTTTGGTTGGTTTTATTTGTTAAGCAAAGCGAACATTCAGAGAAAATTCTGCTCTTTAAGCGAGGTGCTCTTTAAGCGAGGCGCTCTTTATGCGAGGTTTGACTGTATTGTTTTTGCCAGTTTATGAGACACACTCCCTCCGTCCTTTAAATATGCAGGAAAAACAGATTGTGCCTTATAATCTGGTAACAAACTCCTCCCCCCCATGCTGATACGGTTCGGCACAATGGCTGGGATCAGGGCTTCTGAGAGAGCTTCTCTCAAAGCCCAAGCCCTGCCCTAACCACACATGTGGCTGAGATCGGGGTCTCCCCTCTTGGCCCCTGATAGCCGTCAGGGGGCAGAGAAGGAAAGTGAGTGAGTTCGCCCTCAGAAGAGATCACCTTTGCGAGCGAACTTGCACAGGTGAGGGCTCCCCTCTCACCCCCCACCCCACCCCCGCTGAATGCCATAAGCCGAAGGAGGTGGGATGGGGTGGGAAAGAAAGACCCTTTAAGGTCCATTTCCACCCACTCTACCCCACTGGCTGGCATAAGCTGAAGAAGGTGGGATGGGGTGGGAAAGAAGGGCTCCAAGTGCCATCTCTGGCACATGTGCCATAGGTTTGCCACCATTGTCCTAAATTCATTCCCCCTCTCAAACACTCACATAGGCCAGTATCCTATCACATAGCTCTGCCAACCTAATGAGAGTGACGTCATTAGTAGCTGCAAATTGTCAGTGACTAAATGGTTGTGGGTTTTTTAAGATAAATAACTAACATATTATAACACAAAATTGCACTCTCTTTGAAACTGAAAAAAAAAGTTTAACCATTAAAAACCGGGTGGTAGTGATATTACTCATGTTGCTCAGGTGGAGTTATACAATATGTTACTAGCCAGAAAATAATACATAAGGAGTTACAATGGAGGGAGGGTTCATTGATGCAAATTAAGGTTATATACACATTTCTTCAAAATCTGAGGTATGCCTATGATACCATATAATTGGCAGGAAATAGAATGACATCAAATGATTACAAAATAAGAAACAAAAAAAATAGTTTAAAAAGAGGCACAAAGAGGAAACATACTGTGGAACTTTTTAAAAAAAAAATCACAATTGCAGAATGAATTACAAACCTGTGATGTTCAGCCATAATCATTAATAAACCGTAATCATCAATAAAAATGCAGACAACAAGCCAGAAGCTGGAGACCTATAAGTGCACTTACTAGGCTGGAAATTACAGCCTAGAAAATCACAATCAATTCCTGGTGAATTCTGAGAGTTACAGTCCAAAAAATAGAAAGTCCTTTCCTACTATAGATAGCCAGAAAGATAGATCTAGAATCAAATCAAGCTTCAGTCTCACTAGAAGTGAAAATGGATGAATTGCAAAAGCCATACATTTATATGTACAGTTTGGCTGAGCTATTTCATTAGCTCTTGTGCAAATTGGATTCAACAGGAAAGGAAAAAGAACTAAAATGAGATGAATGAAGTCAATGAAGAAAGCTGCAGACTTTAGTGCAGGCATGCCCAAACTACGGCCTGCGGGCCGGATCCGGCCCGCCAGGCCATTTCATCCGGCCCCCGACATGGTATAGGAACTCTTTTTTTTTTTTTGGTGAACTTTTTTTTTTGCGGAGGGATCACAAATCAGTGCCTAGTTCCTTCCTTCTGCTGCTTAGTACTAGGACTTCTGCCGAATCTAATTTAGAATTGCTGAATCCCTCCGCCTAGCTGATTTAGCTGTTAAGAGTGGAGAGAGAGACTGAGCCTGAGGCCATCCGGGAGCTAAAAGTAAGCGTCCACCATTTTGTCTTAGCCTTCTGCTTATTCAGGGCTGAGGGGGGGGGGAGAATGGTTTCTTCTGGGAGAGGGAGAAAGAGGTGTGTGTGTGTGTGTGTGTGTGAGAGAGAGAGAGAGAGAGAGAGAGAGAGAGAGAGAGAGAGAGAGAGAGAGAGAGAGAGAGAGAGAGAGAGAGAGAGAGAGAGAGAGAGAGAGATGTGTGTGTGTGTGTCCAGGATAACAAGCAGTTTCTTCTGGGAGAGGGAGAAAGAGGTGTGGGGGGGGAGAGAAAGAGGTGTGGGGGGGGAAGAGAAAGAGGGGTGTGTGTGTGTGTGTGTGTGTGTGTGTGTGTGTGTGTGTGTGTGTGTGTGTGTGTGTGTGTGTCCCGACCTCCCTAGAGCTGATGCGCGCTACTTTTGAACTTCCCCCACCCTCTTTTATGCTGCAGCAAGCCAGAATGTCGGGATTCGAATCCTGACATTTTGCCTTGCTGCAGCCTCCAGGGAGGTGGGAGAACTTTGGAAACAGCTTGGATCGGGTCCCCACACCTCCCTGGACCCGGCGGGGGGGTCAGAGACCCCAAAATTGGTAAAAAAAAACGTCCGTTTTTTTTTAACCAATTTTGGGGTTTCTGAGTCCCCCGCCGGGTCCAGGGAGGTGTGGGGACCCGATCCAAGCTGTTTCTGGGCTTCCCCGACGTCCTGAGCCAGAGCAGCAAGCCAGAATGTTGGGATTCGAACTCTGACATTCTGGCTTGCTACACTGGCTCAGGACGTCGGGGAAGCCCAGAAACAGCTTGGATCATGTCTGCCCACCTCCCTAGACCCGCCGGGGGGGGGGGGGTCAGAAACCCCAAAATTGGTAAAAAAAAAAAAGTCAGTTTTTTTACCAATTTTGGGGTTTCTGACCCCCCCCCCCGCTGGGTCCAGGGAGGTGTGGGGACCCGATACAAGCTGTTTGTGGGCATCCCCGACGTCCTCAACCAGTGCAGCAAGCCAGAATGTCGGGATTCGAACCCTGACATTCTGGCTTGCTGCACTGGCTCAGGACGTCGGGGAATCCCAGAAACAGCTTGGATCGTGTCCCCTGCCTGCTCCAGAGAGATCAGAGGACCCGATCTACAGCTGCAGGGTGGCTGGGAAAGCTGACGGGGACTCCCTGTCGGCTTCCCTAGCCACCCGACCTTGCCTCCGTTCAGCTTTCCACCCACCCTGCTGCTTTTTCCGAAAATCTTGTAACGTTATACGGTTTTAGCGCTATATGATACTCACGTTATACGGGGTATTACTGTATTGGTATAAGTTGGAAGTCAAAATTGATTTACAGTATTATGGCTATGCATTGTGTAATTCCTGATTTTAAATTGATTGGGAGACCCAATGCGCTCTAATTTTGAAGTTCCCCCACCCTCTGAAGCTGCAGGAAGCCAGGCAGGACATGATGTCAGGAAGCAGATCTTTTCTAAGGCTAATGACTTTTCATTGCTAATTAAAATCTAAAGTTTCAGGTAGGTGGGGTTTTAATTGGCAATGAAAAGTCATTAGCCTTAGAAAAGATCCGCTTCCTGTCAGGAAGCGGATCTTTTATAAGGCTAATGACTTTTCATTGCTAATTAAAATCCAGAGTTCCAGGTATGTGGGGTTTTAATTGGCAATGAAAAGTCATTAGCCTTAGAAAAGATCTGCTTCCTGACATGATGTCAGAAGCAGATCTTTTCTAAGGCTAATGACTTTTCATTGCTAATTAAAATCCAAAGTTTCAGGTAGGTGGGGTTTTAATTGGCAATGAAAAGTCATTAGCCTTAGAGAAGATCTGCTTCAGGAAGTGGATCTTTTCTAAGGCTAATGACTTTTCATTGCCAATTAAAATCCAAAGTTTCAGGTAGGTGGGGTTTTAATTGGCAATGAAAAGTCATTAGCCTTAAAAAAGATCCGCTTCCTGACATGATGTCAGGAAGCGGATCTTTTCTAAGGCTAATGACTTTTCATTGCTAATTAAAATCCAAAGTTCCAGGTATGTGGGGTTTTAATTTGCAATGAAAAGTCATTAGCCTTAGAAAAGATCCGCTTCCTGACATCATGTCAGGAAGCGGATCTTTTCTAAGGCTAATGACTTTTCATTGCTAATTAAAATCCCACCTACCTGAAGCTTTGGAACACAACAACAGCTCCTTGGATGCCACAATGACCAAGCTGGATGTGAGTTTCTAGGATCTGTCATATTTTTTTAAAAGGACATTTTTAAAGGACACCGCGAAGGCGGCGAAGGAGGAGCCGGTGAAAGAGGAGCCAGCGGCAAAGGCGTTAGTGGTGGCGGCGGCGGCAAGGCTGGGTGGATGTATGTACCATGGAGAGATAGTTCGGCCCTCGGAGCCTCTGATAAAATGTTATCCGGCCCCTGGGCCGAAAAGTTTGGGCACCCTTGCTTTAGTGTCTGTAGTGTTATAAAAGATTATTCAGATTATTGAAAGTTATGGCTTCAGTGGACATTTGAATTTTGTGGAAATTTGTACATTCTGTCTCATCTTCTATCTTTGCACTTCATTGTACAATACATCTATATTGCATATCATTTCCTTTACTAACTAATCTTGAAAGAGAAGGAGCTACATTAGACAGCTTTCTGGGAGAAAAACCAAATAGAAAATTGACAAGTGTAATACAGAATACATTTATGAGAATACTGTACATATAAAACATACGCCTGATATGTCATGTATCATGAGATACATCTACATGTATGTACACATAAAACATACCAAGGGTCTGGTCCCATTGGAAGCAATATGATCTTGGGGGCCTGGGAGAATGGAAGGTCTATAGGAATTTCCCCCTTAAATTGGGGAAGCAAAGGAATGTAATCAGTGATGGGATGCAACAGGTTTGTACCAGTTCGCCAGAACCGGTAGTAACTTTTCCCAGTGTCCCGGAGAACCGGTAGCAGCTTTTTTGGGGGGAAAAACTACACTAAAATAATAAATAGGTCCCCTCTTGATGGATATTCACATCTCAGGCATCTTTTGTTATAAGCAAAGATATACTACAATGTATGGATGTTTCATACAGAGCATTTTTTAAAAAAAATGTGTGCTATTTTATTTGTAGGGGTTTTTTTTGGGGTGGTTTTTTTTTAAACCAGCTATTCATTCATGTATAAAGTTCTGTTGTTCATGCAGGGAGAAAATCAAACACAGGGGAACATATGACTCTTTATGGAAATGGGGTCCTAGGTATATAGCCCTTGGTGAAGTACTCTGGGAGTTGCAGACCAAGAACATCTGGAGGTCCAAATGATCCTTACATCTTCACTTCCTTAAAGGATGAAAAAACAAATACTCCATATGCTTGAGATTGTATATTTCCTGAATGTTTCTTAGACATCTTATTTTTTAAAAATAATAATAATCAGAGGGACAAAACTGTTAATATAAAGTACTTCAACTTAGTATTGAGAATTATAAATGATCTAAGAAAATGAAGTAACCTAAGATACAAGAGAGGCAAAAGACAAGGTGCAGACAGCTGCATCATTCTAGTGAACCTTGAAAATGAAAATGTTCAAATATAATATGAGAAGAAATAGAAAAGTGACATATAAATCCAAGAGGTGATATGGTCCCACTATTGGTTTTATGGCAGGAAAGTGCTAGACACATCCGTGATAATTGGATGAGTAGATTGTTTGGAGGATCTCTGACTTGTTAAATCTGAAGTCAAATTAAAAAGTTCTTCTGTGGAAGTCAAGTCAAGGTTAGATTCATAGAGCATCATTAAAGGAATAGGCATCTAGCAAGTGATCTGAGATGCACTCATAAATAAGTCAATAAAAAGGAACAAAAGCAGCAAAGGCTGGACTAGAGCTGGCTAGAACAGGGTTGGAAATGAAAAAAGTCAAAACCAGGTTCGATTTTTTAAAAATGTATAAGGGCAATAAAATTTGCTCATTGTTTGTGTTTGACAAAAAACAGTCATTGGAGAAAAACCAGCTTTTCTCTCTCTCTTTCTCACTTTCTTATACAGTATGTGTGCATCTTAAGAAGTTTCATCCTCTGGGTATATTTGGATGAAATTCCTGCAAACGTGTACTGTTGATATATTTCTGAAATGGAAATTAACACATTCTTGGGCTTACAAACTGCTTGTCTTCTTTCTTTTTCTCTTTTCTCCCCCCTTTCCTTATCCTTCTGAAAAGATTCCTGCAGTTTCTTTCCATGGCTTTGGTGACTTCTGAATATTTCTCAAATATCTGACACCATCACCACAATTATTTATCCAGATTTCTTAGAGATCTTTAATTTGTAACCCTTAGTTACCCAAGTCATCCATTATTCCCCTCCCTGGCTCCTCCATTTCCACACTAATAAGCCTGCTGGAATCCACCTCCTAAATTAAATCAGCCAAGTCACTTCCATATGCATAGTTTTATTCCCACAGATTCCTGATAGCCATCCTAGAAATAAAGCAATCTGAAAATAATCAACACATTATCTCTGTCAATAACATAAATAATGGGTGTTAGTGAATTATATCAGTGTTAAATAGCATGCAGAAAAAAGGATTGGGTACATATTATAGAATATTCCTATTCAAACTGTTTGGATGCTTATTAAAATGTTTTGTGCTGCTTTTCCCAGAAGACTATATGAACATTTCTGTCAGGTCAAATGCACCTCTATACAATGCCATAATAACCGTGTTGCTTTTAATTATTTAATGTTTAATAGCAATAAGGTAACAATTACTTACAACAGGATTAGAACATTATCTGTCAGGGACTTTTATGGTTAAGGTGGTAGGGAAAGATAGAATTGGGGAAAAGGCTGAAAAAGAGAAAATCAGATTCTCTCATTCCGTAACATGTTGCTTCCCACTTTCAGCATTTCTATAAACACATACATACATCAAGTATATGTTTGAAATATAGACTTAACAACATTCAAACAAGAACTGTACATTATTGCCTTTAGGGCAAAATGTACCACTTTTTAAACAATGACTAAAAGGAAGGAAAGAAGGAATTGGATGTGTGAAGAACTCAGACTTAGCTTCCATGTTCCCTCTTTGTTTCTTTTTTTGTCATTTTAAATAACTGTACATTAATAAATCAATTATGGGCTAAAATGCAGCAGTGTGAATGAATTTGGAATGCTTGAAATCCAGATTAATGTACATAGTACATGTGTGGATGGGCAGGGTTTGTGTGTGAAATGCTGTCCTGTTTTCAATGGACGTTTTCAATTTCATTCTTATGGCAAGTGCCTATGAATGCAAGCATCCTATAAAAATGTCATACTCCACAAATTAACACTTTAAAACACTAATTGGCACTAATATTCTAAACAAATTAACATCCATATTTAAAACTATTTATAAATATTTCTTATTTCGAGAACCTTGTGGTGAAACAATCCACAATAAAAAAAGAAATAGTGCTGATATAAATGAGATGCCCAGGTTTCCAGGCATTCAATCAGATACTGGGGAAGAACTTTAAAGTTCCCAAACTTTTCACACCTCAGGCCTGACCATGCCCCCCTAACAGCTGATTGGGTCATTCACGTAGTTCCTCCCACCATAAACGCTGCCGTAAAACATGTCTGCAGCTATCGTAAATGTGTTTATGACAGCCACAGGTGTATTTACAGCAGTGCTTACAACAGGCACATGTGTGTTTACATATGTGTAGGTGCAATTTATTGCTGTCATAAATGCACCCACTTCTGGGAGCAGCGAGGGCATCATGGGCCACATGAAATGGTGCTGTGAACTGTAGTTCGGCAACCCCAGCTTTAAAGCTTCAAATCAAAAACTTGAATTGGTTCTGGAAAGCAATTGGCAATCAGTGCAAGTACTGAGGTCATGTACTATGCACCACTTAATAGCCTGTGTGAGAAATATAAATTAAGGTAATCTGGAAACCATAATGCAAGAAACTGATTGCTTATATATCGAATCACTTAATATGAGCAAACTAAAGTGCATTGGAAAAAGACATTTTTAGTCAGAAAACTACAAAATGTTTGTTTGTTTAATATATAACTATACCCCTCATCTAGCGAAAATTCACCAATCTAGGCAGTTTATATAATTTTCGTCGTCGTCAGCTGCTACTCGTATTTAAGTACACATTTTTCCTGGAGATCATTTTCTCAGCTGGTGGATGTGTCTCTGATGACTCCACAAACCAATCCTGGCATGAAACATGTTAATATATTATATGTCTGGCTGGACATCATGCTAGTGAAGTAGACTGTACAGCCAGCAACTCAACACCGAGTGTTGGGTGGCAATAAATAACCTGACTCCCCAGTGGATGAGCCCCTTTGGGTGGGATGATGGTCCCCTCAATGGATGAAATGCCACTGGAAACCATCATACTGAGAGGAGGAGGAACTCTAATTCCTAATGGTCATGGAGGCGGAAGAAGCCATGCCAGACGGCCTGGCTGTGAAGGCACACCTTGATAATATCCTCTCCCCCCCCCCTTCCTGGCATTAATCTAATGATCCTAATGTTCAATTGTGCCCATCCATTGCAGTCCTGGTGTTAAATACTGCATGTCTCATTTCATATGTGCTGCAGGTGATTGCTCTGAGATCATAGTGTGGGGTCACTTTACAGCAAGCTGGGATCCACCTAAACAAATTCACACCAATGACATTTTTCCTGCTTGCCTGGGAGGGTGAAGAACCAGCTGGCCTCCAAGCCCAGGCTTCCTAGCACCCAGGGACAGGAAAGAAAATGTATACTCTGATTTAAGTTGCAGCCAATGATGAACAACCTGATGCAAACAACTAGCAGCGATAGTACAGTAACATAAACATTTTAACCTGAGGATCTTGGAAAAAAAGAGAATATCATTCCTTGGGAGGAGACATGTAAAGACATCCTCTGCAGAGTTCAATTTTTAGGTATTTAAAAAAAATTCTCAAGGGAGGGGGCCTGGCACACCACGACAGACAAACGATTCCAGATTGAGAGGTCACCATTGCAATCTGGAAATTAGGAAATCAGAAGAAGTGCTTGGAACACATGTGAAGTTTTGACCTTCACAAAATGCAGGAAAGCTGTGTATTTTGGACATATCTACTGCAATGAGAAGTATAACCTTATGTAAATTATCATTGAAGGTAAGAAACATTGACTTGGACAGAAAAGGGTTTCATAGATACAGAACTTCCAGCAATGGTGTGACATTCATGGAGTGGTTATTTTGATACAAAATGTGTAGATTAGGGACACCTATTTCACGATGGTCACCAACCTATTAGGAAGAGGAGGAGGAGAAATTCTTGAAAGGCAGCTTCTCAGTAGCAGCTTGTGTGAAAAGTGATTATGGCATAGGTGACAAGTGACACTCAAGCAAGTTTTTCTTAGTATTAAGCAGAAAGTGGCAATTGCAACTATTTCTGAATATTTTATGTATTGAAAATGCTGTCCTGAAACAATCCAATGAGCCCTTCAAATCATCAATACCCTGGGAAAGAAGCTCCATAGCCACCAAGCAGGTGGTAAAGTGAATAAATAAAACAAAGAGTTGTAAAGTGAATGAATAAAGACTGAGAAAGCATGAAACACATAAAGTGCAGAGAGCTAGAATGCTTCAGTGCCATAAGGATAAACTGAGCATACAGATTATTACAGCGGATCATTCAACACAAAATAAATGGGAAAGAAATGCAGGAAAGATATGAACCTAGATGTTACAAAGCATCATGATTCAGAGCTGGCACATCAAAAGTCTGTTCCTCCAGGCAGAGAGGAGGAAAACAATAAGAGAAAGAGGCCAATTTGAATCCTTGTCTCCTTTTTCTTCTTCAGAACCAGTGGTGGGCAGCAAAAAAATTCGCTACCACACCATGGGCAGAGCCTATGTCGTGGGTGGAGCCTATGTTGTGGGCAGAGCCTACATCATGGGGAGAGCCTACATCGTGGGTGATCTAGTCATGCCTGCCATATGGCCATGTATACATCTGCAAACACAGGCAGCACTGGCTCTTTGGCTGCATCCTAGAGTCGGATATGACTGGCTTTTGAGCAAGGGAGACCTTGAACCATTTGCAGGGACAAAACCTGACAGGGCGGTGGGCATGGCCACCCAATTTCACTCCCCACTACCCGAAGGCCACCCAGTTTCACCGCCACTCTGCCCAGAGGCCACCCAATTTTGCTTTCCCCCCCCTCCCGGGGTGGGGGATGCAAACCTGTTGATGCCCACCACTGTTCAGAACCAGTGGTGGGATTCAGCAGGTTTGTACCAGTTCGCCAGAACCAGTAGCAAAAATTCTAGCTGGCCCTGTCCATCCAAGTTTTGAAATAAACTAGTCCTAATTCAGGTGCAATGCAGGGCTTTCCCTCTGGCTACACCCACCATACCACACCCACAGAGTAGGTAGTAAAAAAAATTGAATCCCACCACTGTTCAGAACCCTATTCCACAAAAATTATTTTGATCAGAATTTTATAAAAGATGAGTTCTGGCCTGCCAATCAGTTTAATTTCACCTGATAACCAAGCTTGCAGCAAACTCTTCTTGATGTATAGTGACTCATTTCCAGATTGCTCTGTTCATATTTTGCACGTGAATTTACAAGGCACCCCTTCTGGCATTAATCCAATGATTCTAATGTTCAATTGTTCTTTATTTAATATACCATTGAATTGTATCATTCTCATGTTCCAAGCACCAGGCATGCCACTTTTTAGGATTTCATTCTTTCTGGTTCCTTACCCATCAAAGGAGAAGTATTTTCTATAATGAGAGTCTTTCCAAGATGACACTTGAAAGGTAAAAGTAATGGGAATGGATAGGTTCCTTTGTGAGAACCTAAGAAGTTTCACACGCATCAAACCAAAGGTGAATCTAGTCCAGCATTCTGTTACACTTTGGCAAACCCATCATCTGCAATAAATCCATAAAAATGATGTGAGCAAAACAGTCAAAACAGTCAAAAACCTCCGTCCACACTCCATAGGAAGCCCCCCTAATACTTGAGGTAATATATAATCTTAGTCATTGATAGCTCTATTAGATTTCTCTAATTCCTTTTTCAGGGACTGTGGTGGCTCAAGTGGTTAAGATTCTGAACTTGATGACTGGAAGGTCGGAGTTCAATTCCCGGATACTGCATGATGAAGTGAAATTCTGTCTATGTCCCAGCTACTGCCAGCCTAGCAGTTCAAAAGCAAGAAATTGCAAGTAGATAAATAGGGACCACTTCAGTGGGAAGTTTTGTGCACTCCAGTGTTGAGGCATGCCTGCTACATGTCCACAGAAATGTCTGCAAGTGCAGACAGTACTGGCTCTTTGGCTATAAATGGAGATGAGCACTGAATCCTAGAATCAGATATGACTGGTTTTCAAGCAAGGGTGACCTTTACTAATTCCCTTTTCAACTGTCCATGTTGGCAGCCATCACTGTCTTGGAGTATTATATAAACACAGAAAGTTGCCCTACAATTGGCTATACAATTGGTTAGCTAGGCTAGTTCCCAATTCTGAATAGCCATGATTCTACAAGATTTCATGTAGAATTATTTATTTATTTATTAATCACATTTATATCCCGCCCTCATTCAAAGACTCAGGGCGGCTTACAAAATAAAAAATACAATTAAAACACTTTGAATACATTAAAAGGTAAAAAAAATTAAAAAGTTAAAATGATTAAAAAGTTAAAAAGATAACAGGGAGAGAGGTGGGGGTTAAAAGAGCCAGCCAGCCAAGCTGACTGTCTGGCCTGCACCCCACACATGCCCCACCAGCCAGGTCTTTACCCCCTTTCTGAAGAAAAGCAGTTCTGTCTGGAGACGCAACACACTTGGCATGAAGTTCTATAGGGCCAGAGAGGACACAGAAAAGGCTCTCCAGTCCGCTCTGGTGGGATGGACAGATGTTCTCAGGGTGATGTGGTCTCTTAAGTATCCTGGACCACTACCATGTAGGGCTTTAAAGATAATAACCAGCACCTTGAATTGCACTCAGAGGCATACTGGGAGCCAGTGCAGCTCTCAGAGCAGTGGTGAGGCATGAGCATAATGCCCGCACCCCATCACAACCCATGCAGCTGCATTCTGGACAGCCGCAGCCTTCGAATGGTCACCAAGGGTAGCCCCATGTAAAGTGCATTGCAATAGTCAAGTCTGGAGGTGATCAAAGTGTGTGTGAGCAAGGAGCAAAGTGTGTGTGAGCAAGTAGCAAGGATTCCCGGTCTAGGAGTGGGCATAACTGGCGTACAACATGAAGTTGTGCAAAAGCCCTCCTGGCTACGACTGCCACCTGCTCTTCAAGAAGGAATCGTGAGTTCAGGAGGACCTCCAGATTATGCACTGGGTCTGTTTGGGGCAAGACCACCCCATCCAGAACCAAAGATGGTAGCTCCCAAGATAACACAGGACCCATGATCCACAGCCACTCAGTATTGCTAGGATTCATTTGTAGCCTGTTGTCCCCCATCCAGACCCTAACAGCCTCCAGGCATCTGGAAAAGACTTCCACTGCATCGCTTGGGTCACCATGGGTCGAGATATACAGCTGGGTATCCTTTGCATATTGATGGTACCTCACCCTGTGGGAACGGACAATCTCACCCAGTGGTTTCATGTAGATGTTAAATAGGAGAGGTGAGAGCACCGAGCCCTGAGGCACTCCGAATTGGGGAAGCCTAGGGCTGGATTTCTCACTCTCCAATCACACCAACTGGGTCACGCCCCTCAGAAATGAGGAAAACCAGGACCACACAGTGCCCTGGATCCCTAAGCCTCCGAGCCTTTCCAGAAGGATACCATGGTCGATGGTATTGAACACCACTGAGAGGTAAAGAAGAGCCAGGATGGACGGATGTCTGTCATCCCGCTCTCTCCAGAGAGCATCCACCAGCACAACCAATGAAGTTTCCATACCATATCCAGGCCTGCATCCTGACTTGAAGGAGTCCAGATAATTATTTCATCCAGGATCTTCTGTAACCGCCATGCCACTGCCTTCTCCAAGACCTTACCCAGAAAGGGTAGGTTAGACACAGGCCCATAATCTGCCATTATTGTAGGGTCAAGGGATTGCTTCTTCAGGACGGGGTGCACCAGGGCATGTTTTGAAGGTGCTGGAAAAACTCTTCCTGCACTGAAGAGTTGATAATTGCCTTGATTCTGTCACCCTTCCTGCACTGAAGAGTTGATAATTGCCTTGATCCTGTCACTGTCCTGGTAGATTTAATTAGCCAGGCAGGGCACAGATCTAACACACAGGTAGTAGCACGGACAGCTATTAGGAGCCTGTCCACTTCCTCAGGGACAACTGGATCAAACCAATCCCAGATAACATGGCCAGACTGCACTTCAGTCAACCCCAGCTCTCCATTTTTCATACCAGAATTCAACTTTGAGCGAATCCGAGCAATTTTCTCTGCCAGATAATCAGAAAAAGCCTCAGCCGACCCCTGCCCACCGTGGCCTGACACCCCCCCCCCCTCTCCTAGCCTCACATTCTTTTTCTTCTTCAGTGTCTAGGTCAGATGTTAAACTGCCAAAATGAAGGCACGTTTTGGTGAGTTCATTCAGCAGTTCCCTTTGCCTGACTTAGTGTGAGAAAGATTACCCAGCAACACAAGATTACCATTACCAGGGTATGTCCGATTGTGGTTCATAAACACCACAACCTTCGAGGAGGCTCTTTCTGTGAACCCCACATCGACATAACATGTTTTCTATTACATATGCAGATTTCAGTTCAACTGATGCATGAGCTCCATTATGTTTGGATTAAGACTGCTTGAAATCCAAGACCTTCAGTTCATCAAGGGAAAAGATCATCTGTTGACAAGGGTGGAAATAGTAAATTATTCAATGTTGGAATGATGAGCCTCCTGAAGACTTCTGTTAGCCAAGTGGATTTTTTATTATCCTGATAGTGATAGATGCACAACTTTCTTAGCAATGCTAAGAATCATAACAAAACAACAACAAATGCATGATGATGTCTCTGAGGTGCTTTTAACTTTAATAAGCGCTCCATTAACTTTTCATATTATTGATAAAGAAAATGGAAAAAAGTCTATTTTAATGTAAGCCAAATATAAAAAGTCAGCAGATATCAAATTAAAGTAATTTAATCTTCTTTTTTAGAGAATGCAATTAAAATAATGCTAATGAGATTCATGGATAAGTAGGTATGATCAACAAAAACTTCAACCTCTATATTGATACTAATATTGACATGCATTTTAATAAACTCTTAGGAGGTTACTTTAATGCCTCTATAAAATATTGGTGTTTAACAACATAAAAGCACAAAGTATTACCTGTGAGAGAGGCCTTATTTCTGAAAACCATGAAACTCACTTTAGAACCATAAAGTAATTGTAATTCAGTAGCATCAGCATCTGTAAATATCATGTATCACTGAAGTTAGAGTTGAGCCAAGGAACTCTGAAGAGTTATTCATTTGTCAAGATAAAAGCTAGGAACCTATACATTTGCATGGGGTGGATGGCAGTTGCCATTAAGCAAGAGTTTATTAAACACATTCACCATGTTTTTCTTCACCTCAACAGTAAAATATGCAATCCCCATAGTAATGAACCATTTATCAAGCCACTAATACTTTGAGAGAAGAAGCTGGTGAGGAATGTGGTGCTATAGCCTTCATAGTGCTGTCCCAAGCTAAATAAATAAGGTGTGCACAGTAGTACAGTATATGCAAAAAGAGGTGTAAAGGCCAACTAATAAATGTAGCCTTCATAGAGCAGCTCTGTGCTATGTAGTAGTCCAGCTGAAGCTGCCTGGTTGCCAATTGAAAAGAGCATGTTCATACCTCACAATCTTTCTTCAGGCCAACCTCATTAAGCATGAGGTTGGACTCAATGGCCTCATAGGTTCCTTCCAACTCCCTTTTTGTATGAGGCACTTAATTAAAGCTTGGAATTTGTTGTCACAAATGACAATAAAGGTTGCTAATTTGGACAACTTTTAAAGGAAGTTGGACAAATTCAGGAAAGGTTAGAGAAGTGTTAGCTAACAGTCATGATGGATATGTATTCTATTCAGTCCCAGATATAGCATGCCTGTAGATATCAGCTGCTGGACAGCACAAGTGGGATGGTACAGTCTATTTCTGGTTTACTTGTCACACAGACCAATGTGTGAATGGAATTGTGGTTGTACAATAAAATCCCTGCTTACAAAAAAAAAGTCAGTTCCATAGGCTTTTGCTTAAATCAGTTTTTCATGTAACTTGAAGCAAACCCATAGGAAAAATGAAATTTTTATGTAACTCAAAGCAAACCCATAGGGAAATGAATTTTTATGTAACTTAAAGCAAACCCATAGGAAATTGTGTAATTTAGTCATTATTACAATGTATGGAAAACACAGTGAGAAAACACAGTTAGCTCCACGTCTGTTGTTGCCACTTCCATCACACTAAAGTGACTGTGTGAAACTTATATTCCAAAACAGACTCACTGGATTGATCTGAAACTTGACTATTTAGAAGATATCTGTTTCTTCATGGCCTATGTGAAGCTTAAGGAAGAAAAAAGACAGAAATGACTTGTTTACAAGAGTCCAAGTTTTGTTTAATTTATTTCAGTACATTTATTTCAGCACAATGCCTTTTATTTGTGTATTTATTGAAATATTTTGATCTTGCCCTCTATCCAGGGGTGGGTTGTCAATTTTTTTGCTACCACACCGTGATGTCATCACAGTGTGGGTGGAGACAACTTCATGACATCATAACATTGTGGGTGGAGCCAACATCATGACATCATGATGTTGTGGGCGGGGCCAAAGATTTTTTTAAAAAAAATATAAACACACACACACACACCTCTCAACTCACCCATCACTGCATTGCTGCAGGTGTGTGTGTGGGGGATTAGCTTCAGGTAGAAGCCGCACAGCTTCTACCCGAAGCTACCCCCACCCTCAGCGATGGATCGCTGTGTCTGGGGGGTGGCTTCAGGTAGAAGCCCCCCCGACATGTGCGCACCTTCAGGGTTTTTTGGAAGGGTAAGGGAACGATCCCAAGTTGGGATCGTTCCCTTACCCATCCACCCCCCCCATTCGTGCTTGCCTGTGGGGTTTTTTTTGAAAGGTAAGGGAATTATCCCAAGTTGTGATCCTTCTCTTACCCTTCCAAACCTTCACTCCTGATGCGCGCACGCCTGCGGTGCCACTGGTGGAGTTTCGGGTGGAAGCCATGTGGCCGCACGGCTGTCCCCAACCCTCCTTCAGCACCACCGATGGATTGGTGGGGCTGGGGGGACTTCAGGGGGAACCATGTGGCCGTGTGGCTTGTCCCCAATCCTCCTTCAGCCCCAGTGATCCATCGCTGGGGCTGAAGAAGGGTTGGGGGAGAAACCGTGCGAGTCCGCATGCATCAAATGGAGTTTTGATGTGTGTGCACATTCGAGCAGCCATTTTGGGCTGCCTGGAAATGTAATCCAGAGGGCAGCCAGAAAGGAGCCCGAACCGGTCACCCTGGGTTTTACACACACACACACCAGCGATCCCTTCTGGATTTTTGCTGCCGGCTCGGCCGAACCGGTCTAAACCGGCAGCAACCCACTATTGCTTCTATCTAAACAACTCAAGCATGATACAGTCAACAAATAATACCTTAAAAACAATTTTAAGGCAACTAGAGCAGATTACAACTACTTAACATAATGAAAATTTTAAAAAATGAAAATCAGAATAGTATTAGTTTCAGTTGGTGAAATATAAAACAAACTTGCTTGTTAGTTGCAGGATACAGTAATACCTCGGATAATGCTAAGACTTGGTTCCATAAGTCTTGGTGTTATCCGATTTTTAGTGTTATCCGATCCATGTTAAAATACTATGGGATGGATCAGATAACGTTAAATCTCCATAGAGATACACTGTAACCGCACAGGCTTTAGCGGTTGTTATCCAATCCATCCCATAGGACCTTAACGTTATTTGATCCAATTCTCCTCCCCAGATTTCTTAACATTATGCGATTTTAGCATTATCCGAGGTATTACTGTATCTTCATTTGCATTGACTCCTGGTGTTTCTTTAAAGGAGCAGGCAAACTTAGGGGTTAAGGCAAGAATTATAGCATATGATTTCTTATATCCATACGAAAATATTATTGTCTGCAACAACTTCAGTTTCTCAACGTTTTGGAGTTTGATTGAACATGGAACTCTCTCAACAAAACATGTTTAAAATGAAAGGTTAGGTTTTCTATTAATTGATATTTATTTGATGAGGAAAGATGCTTCCTACTTGATTGAAGAATGCAAGTCGTCTTGCATTATTATTCACATGATACATTGCCATTTATAGCCCCTATACTATGATGGCACACCTTTTATACACTGAGTGCCCAAACAGAGGGGCAGGGTGACTCTGTACTGGGGAGAGGGAGAAAGTACTCCCATTGGGCTACTAGGCAGATGGGGTGGGGCATATTCTGCTTTCATGTGTGAAGTTATAGGGACAAAAATATTTTGTTCACCTCAGTGTTTGGTTGAAGGGTATCTGTTGAATCTATAAATGTATGTTTTTATTTGGAACATGGTTTATAAATTATTTATTTTCAGTTTTACCAATAGTGCAGGCTATCACATGGATATTGTCTTACCAATTTACTGTAACTAAGTATGTATTTTGTCGCTTGATGGGGGGAAAAGGCTGTGGGTTTTGGTTTTTACTAAAAAGACAATAGTGGGACTTTTCATGCTAGTGTTTCATGCAGCTGCCCTGTCTTGAAGAGCCATGTGAAATACTGCACATAAAGGAAAAATGTATGTTCAGTATAATGTCATAGGAAGTGCAAATGTTCTTTGAATAAACAAAGACAAGGGGCTACATAGCTCAGTAATGACCAGAAACATTCCAAATTAGAAATGGAAGCAAGTGCCAACTAGCAGATGTGAAGTTAGTACTCTACCTGAGGATGGAAAGAGCTCAAGTATCCCTGAGCATAAGGGATACCTTTCAACTGAACCCTAGCACTCCTCTTAGTTTGAGATGAAAAAATAGCCAGAATTAATCTCTTCCTCCCTGACAGTCAAATTTCAACAGGAAGTGCATATTTCCTCCTTGAACTTACAAATAGGTAAAACATTGTTCCAATTTCCAAAGATAATTCCTTTCCTTTAATACTGAGACCAGTAGCTAAGTTTGCAAAAATACAAAAGGAATTTAACAACAAAAAACAACTACAGTAATACCTCGGGTAACGCTAAGACTTGGTTCCACAAGTCTTGGTGTTATCCAATGTTTAGTGTTATCCGATCCATGTTAAAATACTATGGGATGGATTGGATAACGTTAAAGCTCCATAGAGATACATTGTAACCGCACAGGCTTTAGCGGTTGTTATCCGATCCATCCCATAGGACCTTAATGTTATTTGATCCAATTCTCCTCCCCAGATTACTTAACATGCGATTTTAGCGTTATTGGAGGTAAATGTTATCCACGGTATTACTGTACATCAAATGGTTTGCATCAAAAGAAAGTTGCACATACTGTATAACAGTTTTTTCTAAATGGAGCAAGAAAGAACATGTGATGGCAAAAGAAATATTAACTACATCCATATGTTTTGATGCAAAAATAGATAATGCTACCTCATATAACCACCATCTTCAATTAATTTGATATCCATATATATATTTATTATCCCTTTAAAATGTGTCTAAAAGTAGGGTTGTTCTGAAATTTACCAAGAAAGCTGGAAAGGAGTTTTGCACAGTGTGGAAAAGATGAGGGGTAGAGAATGTTACTAATTGCTCCTCCTATGTTAGAACAGTTTCATAGACAGAGGTTTTTGAGAAGAGCTTGGTGAGCATGACCAAATTTTTCTCACCCACCACTTGCAAATAGAAAATCTTTCTGCCTCAAATGCTCCAGACATGTGTTGAAAGAACAGATTCCTAGGTCCATTTTCAATCCATTTCACCTTGCTGTTTCCCCTACATCAGCTTTCAGCAGCTATAGCTTGGAAACATTTTGGGAAGCTGTCATGGAATAGAAATGGGAGCTCTGGTGTTTTGTTTTGTTTTAGAATAGTGACATGGATTTCTTTGTGCTGTTCACTGGAGGGAGGTGGCAATGTTGCATTATGGGTTGTCACTGGGCAGGAACTTCTAGCTAGACAAAACATTCTCTCCCTCGTGTTCTTTGAGAAATTAAACTTAAAGTTTTATAGACAAGGAGTACTGAGTAGTCATTGGCTGGACTCCTTCAGAGGAGGGCCCAAAGGGTGGAGTTTGTGGGAGGAGATAAAAAGGAAGGGAGAAAGGAGGACAGTCCTTTTGCTCTTTCCATGCTGCGTAAGTTTATGGGAATGTTTTGAACTCAAGCAATCATGTATCATTTTTAAGCTAAGGGCTTCTAAACTTAGACAGGTTTTCATTGTTTTTAATGTGCTTACTGAACTGAAAAAGCGTTATTTGCTTAGAATTATTTTTGCTTTATTTGCCTAAGGAATCTGTAACCTGTTTTGCTACAATATATTTTTGAAAGACATGAAGATGACTGGAGTTATTTATTTTTCTTTCTCCTACCTTACTAACAGCCTGACTCAGGTCAGGACATGTGAGAAGGAAAGCTAAAATCCTGCATTGCTTAGCCACAGCGCGTCAATGTAGGTGTGGTCCCACTTACTTGTAGGTCCAAGGATCTACTTGGAAGCAACGGGTCTGTTATAGAAGGATCTAACATGATGTATGATTTTTAACTTGAGTTAATCTAAACATTTTGCTAATTTGGATGACATCACCTTACTACATTACTTGTGGATTGTACAGGTAGAAATCTCGGATTTAAACCCTCACCTAAGTACAATGCTCTGGCAGCCAGAGAAATCCAATAAGCCAAGCTGTCTAGAACAGATCCCTCTGCTGGGAGACAAGTAGCCACAAAAACTATCTTTAACATTATTTCATGCATGATATGTATGTAGAATAGTATTTTCTCATAAACCAGCTCAAATATGTAATGTAATATCACTTCCATTAACATTTCATTCTTCTGAATTCTGCCCCATCCCCCTGTGCCTATACCAACTGCCAGGGGAGGAAGAAGCCAGGGCAGGATGAGGACCTTGCTGCCCCTCCCCCTGTGCCTATACCAACTGCCAGGGGAAGAAGAAGCCAGGGCAGGATGAGGACCTTTCTGCCCCTCCCCCTGTGCCTATACCAACTGCCAGGGGAAGAAGAAGCCAGGGCAGGATGAGGACCTTGCCACCCTTCCCCCTGTGCCCACCCCAACATATTGTAATGTAATGTAATGTATTGTCTGTAAGCCGCCCTGAGTCGCCATGGTGAGTAGGTGGCAATATAAATGTGAACTAATAAATAAATAAATAAAAATTTTATGGCTTATCTCTGATACTGGGGTACACAAAAGGAGCCTCCTTGAAGATTGTGGTATTTTTAACCACAATCGGGTGTACCCTAGTAACGGCAACCTTGTGCTGCCAGCTAATCTTTCTCACACTAGGTCAGGTGAAAGGAACTGCAGAATGAACTCACCAAAATGAAGCTTCATTTTGGTGGCTTCATGTCTGGCCTAGACATGGAAGAAGAACAAGAAATTCTGCTGGTGTGCGGGAAAGATGGGCCAGTAGATGTAACCAACTGAACTTTGAACCCCAGCCAGTTTCTTTGGCTGTCTTTGATATTTTACCATTTACTTTGTGCAATGCTTATCTATTTGCTGCAGGGTTTTTCAAAGTCACATGTAGCCAAAATAGGTAAAAGGTAAAGGTTATTCTTGCTCAAAAGCTAGTCATCTCTGACTCTAGGGTTTGGTGTGCTTCTCCATTTGCAGCCATGGTTCCCAATGTGGCATACACACCCCACAGGAGGACTTCAATTCCCAGAAGCCTAAATCAGTACATTGGCTGATCAGTGCTTTTGGGAATTGACTTAAGCTTCTGGGTATTGAAGTCTAAAACCCAAAGGTTTGGAAACACTGGTTTACAGCCAAAGAACCAGCACTGTCTGTGTCTGTAGATGTTTCCGTAGACGTGTGGTAGTCATAACTAGACACTGAACACTGTTTAACTTCCTACTGAAGTGGTACCTATTTATCTACTTGCAATGTCTTCGCAGGAGCTGGGACAGAGACAGGAATTCATTCCATCATGCAGCACTCAGGTCTCAAACTGCTGACATGCTGACCTTCTAGTCGTCAAGTTCAGCATCTTAATCACCTAAGCATAGACTAGCACCGCTGGGTGAAGACCCACAGTGAGTCTGATCGAACACGGGTTAGAGCTGCTATTAAAGCCTTCCTTGTGGCGATAGAGGTGGTGAAACGTCAATATTTCACCACCCTTATTACCTCTGCAGATAATCGCCCAGCAACCTTGTTTTGGGTGACCAGATCCCTCCTTGGTAGAGGGGGGTCGGGCCCTGGTTGGCAGGGATCTGCTGAGGCTTTTGCTGATTATCTGACAGAGAAAATTACTCAAATTCGCTCGAAGTTTAATCCTGGCATGGATAATGTAGAGCTGGGGTTGCCTGGAGTGCAGTCTGGCCAGGTTATCTGGGATCAGTTTGATCCAGTCGTCCCTGAGGAAGTGGACAGGCTCCTTGGATTTGTTCGTGTCACAGCCTGTGCATTAGATTCATGCCCCGCCTGGTTGGTTAAAACTTCCAGGGCGGTGACTGGCGGTTGGGTCGAAGCTATTATAAATTCATCATTATGGAAGGGGGTCTTTCCAGCAAATTTAAAACATGCTCTGGTGCGCCCCCTCCTGAAAAAACCATCGCTCAACCCTGCAGTGCTTACCAACTACCAGCCTGTGTCCAACCTGCCTTTTTTGGGCAAGGTTTTGGAAAAGGCTGTGGCGCGACAATTACAGGGTGTCCTGGATGAAGCGGATTATCTAGACCCTTTCCAGTCAGGATTCAGGCCCGGATATGGCACTGAAACTGCATTGGTCGCACTAGTGGATGATCTCTGACGAGAGCGGGATGGCGGTCTTCCATCTGTCCTGGCTCTTCTTGAACTCTCAGCGACATTCGATACCATCGACCATGGTATCCTTCTGGAAAGGCTCCAAGGATTGGGGATCCAGGGCACTGTGTTGTCCTGGTTTTCCTCATTTCTGAGGGGCCGGACCCAGTCGGCGTGGTTGGAGGGCGAGGTGTCCAGCCCAAGGTCCCTTTGTTATGGGGTGCCTCAGGGCTTGGTACTCTTACCTCTCCTATTTAACATCTACATGAAACCACTGGGTGAGATCATCTGGTCCCACAGAGTGAGGTATCATCAATATGCAGATGATACCCAGTTATATATCTCGGTCCGTGGGGACCCTAGTGATGCAGTGGAAATCCTTTCCAGGTGCCTGGAGGCTGTGAGGGTCTGGATGGGGGACAACGGGTTTCAGCTGAATCCCAGCAAGACTGAGTGGCTGTGGGTCATCTCGGGAGTTACCATCTTTGGTTCTGGATGGGGCGGTTTTGCCCCAAACAGACCCGGTGCATAATCTGGGGGTCCTCCTGGACTCACGACTACTGCTTGAAGAGCAGGTGGCAGTCATGGCTAGGAGGGCTTTTGCACCACTTCGTGTAATCCACCAGTTACGCCCACTCCTAGATCGGGACTCCTTGCTCATGATCACACACGCTCTGGTCACCTCCAGACTTGATTACTCTAATGCGCTCTACATGGGGCTGCCCTTGACGACCATTCGGAGGCTTCAACTGGTCCAGAATGTGGCTGCCCGGGTTGTGATGGGGTGTGGGCGGTATGCACATGCCTCACCTCTGCTTCAGGAGCTGCACTGGTTGCCGGTTTGCCTCTGGGTGCAATTCAAGGTGCTGGTTATTACCTTTAAAGCCCTACATGGTAGTGGGCCAGGATACTTAAGAGACCGCCTCACCCCAAGAACATCTGCCCTTCCCACCAGAGCGGACCAGAGAGGCTCCCTAGTTGTTCCATCGGCCAGGGAGGCAGATCTCTCTGGCACCAGAAGGAGGGCCTTCTCTGTGTCTGCTCCGGCCCTATGGAACCTCCTGCCTATGGAGCTACGTCTCCAGGCAGAGTTGCTGCCCTTTAGGAAAAATCTAAAAACATGGCTGGCAGGACAGATATGGGGTAAGGAAGGTATAATGACCCCAGCACATTGGTTGATCTGAGCCCCTCTCTTTTTCTACTTTTTATTAGTAGTTGTAGAATCTGATGTGTTTTTAATCTGTTTTTAATATTTTTCAGATTTTAATTTTTAATTTTTAAAAGGTTTAAGGTTTTTAGATGGAAGCTCCCACTTCCTAATCCTGGGCCTTATCTGCCCAGGGAAGGAAAAGACTAATGCCCTCTGGCCGGAAGGAGGAATGGATTTTAGTTGTTTGTGTTGTGTGTGTGTTATTGTTGTTTTGTTTTTGTTTTTTTTGTTTTTCCTGATTGTAAACTACCCTGAGTCGCCACGGTGAGTGGGCGGTGATATAAATCTAAATAAATAAATAAATAAATAAAAATGAACCATACACAGAAAAATTCTGAAGACCTACTTAGAAGAGTTTATTTGTCGTCATGTAATGCAGATTATCTGAAGAATGAATTATTACCCGCTTGTCAAATTTTAAGCATCATGCTGTTAAAAATATTAGTTGCACTGGGTACTATTTAAATGTAGCTGAGCAGTAAAACTCCCTTGTCTATATTAACCTACTTAACTTGATACTTGAGACTGTGTATCAGTTGATATATGATGGAAAATTTAGAGACACGCCAGTGCAGTAAAAATTACCTCAGAGACTGTCACTATCCTGCCAATAGGTACACCAGGCTTGCCATTTAAGTCAGCTGAGCACAGTCTTGCCTCTCCTTCCCTCCAGTTTTGACATCCCAAAGGGCAGCACTTTGGAGAACAATCCATTTAATTATTGTGTAAAAGTAAAGATGAGCAGTTATAGGAGGTTGGGGTTGGGGGAGTGCAGAACATCCAAAGGGAAGCAAGTTAAGATATAGACTCTGAGGTTGGGGAGGGTTAAAGCTACTAAAGCAAAGGAATTCTTTAAAAAGGAAAAAAATAAGATTAGAAACTGCCTTGTATGAGCCCAACTGTGATTAAAAAAACAAGCCTTTTATAGTTAAGGCAAGGGTCCTCCCCCCCCCCCCAATCTCTTTTTGTTCTTTGACTTTAACTCACAGAGAAAGAGGCTATCTTCACTTAATCAGTGTGCAAAAATAAAAGTAGCTGAGGCACCGGCAGCATCATGTGGATGAAGGTCAGGCCAATTTCCACCCATGTGATGCTGCTTTATCACTCACTGAACAAAGATTAAGGCCTTTTCTTTTCTTGATCCTTTTGTGCTTCCTCTCCATTACTTTAACAGATCTGAACAAATCCCAGACATTTCATCCAAAAGTTCTTTTTTTGCTACATTTTGTTCAGATGCTCTGAATTCACCCTCTGTCAAAATACAGTAACCACATGAGAAGAAAGAGAGGAAATCTCTCATACATGATGGGGAGAGGGACATTACACAGAAAGCTGTAGTATAGTAGACCTGAATGTCAACAAAACTGTTCTTTTTTATTATTCAGTATAAAGTGTCTGGATACTGGAACCTGAAATTATGGGGTAGAACAAATCAACATCCTACAAGGCACCAAACAAAAACTTATAACTTTCAAGTATAGCTTTGAATCACCATCAATATGACTTCTCCTTTTGGTGTTTTCAACAGTTAGACTGCCCTTTGGTATGTAAAGCTTAGCATTCTTTTTCCAGCTGACAATGCAGGGATGATTTGAGCCATATCTGGCATTTCAAATGATACATAGAGAGGCACTATATCCTATATTCATAACCCAGAGGGCTTTTGGATAATTTAATTTCAGTTCAGCATACAATAGCTCTAAATGAAGAGGGTCTCTGTGTGGCAGTGTACAATGGATTGGAATATCCAAAGGGTAATTTAGTGAGATATGCTCCTTTTAATAAAATTAATTTCATTAAACATATTTTGTCCCTCAGATGATTGTCTTACTAAGGATTAAAGTGGCACAGAGATAGTCATTCCATATCTAATTACTTACTATGTTGCTGTTCACAAGAAGCTACAAATTAAATATTGTTCAATCTTACAGAACATAAATTATGTGGTCAGTATTCAACTGAGTCTATGCTGAGCAGGAAGTCCCACCAGTGTAACAATATAGGATCACATTATTTCATTTAATGCAATATTGCTATTGTGCCGGAGGAAATCTGTTTGAGCCAAATCTTGCCTTCTATTTATATCCTGCCTTCTATTTATGTATGATTATATATATTGCCCACTGAACCTGGTAATGATGGTAAAATAGCCTGAAGAGGAGTTTTATCAGAGGATGGAGTCATGGCAGAATTAAGTAACCACTTGGGGGGGGGGGCAGCCAATCTAGCAAAGGCTAAGCACTCTTAGGTCTAATTGATCATAGTGGGAGAATGAAACATGTAAATCAATATCAGTTTTGTGCCCATTTTAATTAGGTTATTGATTGCAAAATTATGGATTAAAATGTGTTTATCTATTTAATGCATTTATAGAATAATAGAATAATTGAGTTGGAAAGGGTGGGAATCCAAGTCAAAGCAGTTGTGGCAGATGGACTTCTAATTCTCTGTTGGATGCCTCCAATGATGGAGCACTCACCAACTCCTCAGGTAATTGGTTCCATTGTTGTACTGCTCTAACAGTTAAGATTTTCCTGATATTGAGCATAAGTCTAGGTTTCTGTAATTTGAGTCCTACATTTTGAGATGATTGAAAACAGATCCAGTCCCTCCTCTGTCTGATTATCTTTCAGGTATTTCAAAAAGTGCTATATTAACCCTCCTCACTCTTATTTTCTTAAGCCTAAATATGCCCTGTTTCTTTAGTCCTTCCTCATAGGGAAATTTCCATGAATTTATATCCCATCTTCCTCCCAAAAACAGGACTCAAGATGTCTGAGCTGAATATTAAATGAAAGAAGAATATAATGAAGCCACAAAACAGAATCCTTTCCTGTTATCCTAGTAATAAGTGAAAAGAGGGCAGTGTTGTATCTACTTTTGGGACAGAGATTAAGGTGATGTTGTGACATAATTAGCCAAACATTTCCCCCAAGTAAAATCTCCTCCTAAAGAAGCTCTTATTTTTCTATTTCATTCTTCTGTCCCACTAGGATTTTGCCTGGGTTTTTTTTTTGATCTAGGCAAAATATTACAAGGTAGCAATGGGTGCTTTTTTCACTGTTCTTCCGTTCTGTTATACATCATTCCATCATTTTTCAGCCTTCCCAGTATAGTTATACTATACTCATAGTTATACTATGAGATCTTTGTCTGTGCTTTAACATGTATCATTGGCAGCTGTGCGCAGGTAGGGTGGAGTGGGGAACTACCAATTCCTATAGAGATAATTGTACTAGGCAGGAGCAGATATGAATGCATACATCTCAGCCCACCTCACAAGTGTAATAATAATTTCATGTCAGAAATTATTCTGGGTTGAAAAGATTTTTACGGAAGAAACTCCGCTCAGAGAACACCTAAATGAGGCACCTTTCATGTTCCCAAGAGCTGTGACAGAGATGGGTGCTCAATCCGTCATGCAGTACCAGAACTGCCGAATTGTCAGCCTTCCAGCTAACAAGGTGAGCTTCTTAACCACTGAGCCACCACAGCCCCTACCTCACAAGTGAAAGAAGCAGAAGAATCCTGAAATCCACCATTGAAAATTTCTCTGCAATTTCTTCTCTTCCAAAGTTCTTTCTGAGGGATGTTTCTTTTCAACCAAAGTGTATCAAAGCAGTCAACATATCTTATGAGGGGAAAAGTTCACCATAACACTAACAGAAACACATTTTAACCTGCCTAATAGAGACTAACTCTACATAAAAGTGCTTAAATTTGGCTGGCTTCTAATGATCATATTTACAATATGTTTTGATTATATTCATCACTTTGATATGTCAGGCTACAAGCATGTACGCTGTTCTTGAAAATGAATGCCATCATTCTACACATTCCTTATAAAACGGGCCTTCTGTTCAAAGAAAGTATGTCTCGGATTGTGCTACTGCAGTAAATTAAAGCTGAATACAATGAATTTTAGAAAATGAGTGCATAATCCCAAGGGGAGACAGACAGAATTTTGAACCCTTTTTAAATAAGTCTAGTTTGATCTGTTTCTTGGCAATCCCATGATGTGTGGGGAAATACATTTCAGCTTGACCTTTGAAAAGTCCACCTATAGGGTTTCCATTTTTTAGGACGAGAGAAAGATGGAAGGGCTATTTTAAGGGAGATCACTTCCATTAAAGTGACTCTTTCCTGTATGATCAGGCACACACTTCTGCAGCTGTCTGATCACATGCAGCATACAGAAGCAGCTTAAATAACTCGTCATTATATTTTATCTGCTAATAATATTAGTTTCTGAGGAAATAATTTCAACCTGCTTTGCCTATGGTAAGGAAAGGAGTTAATCCTCCCACTACCAGTAGAGATGGTGGGATCTTTGCACTTCACAAATAACTCACCATCCATACCCTTGTTACTGATGGGATTAGGCAGTTACTTTTTGTGTTGTGCTTTATATTCAGTTAACTGTCAACTGCCTGCATTGCATGAAGAATGCAAGATTTCCCTTCAGGATGCTGAAGATGATACCTGTGATTCATTGGCTGTCTTCACTTATGTTTCTTTCCTGCCTAATGGAAGAATGCAACTCTGAGGAAATCCCATGTGACAGAGTGGCTGCTAAGAACTGTAATCACTTTACTTGAGGAGAAGATCAATTAGTAATGACTTAAAACCAGTTTTTTAAAGAAACTTGGCTGGCCCTTCATTAAGCAACAAGACATGACAGGCAGTCCATTTCTGGGCAATTTAGCACAACTCTCAAAGACTTTGAAAGACATGAGGCTGAAGGTCAAGCAACTTCGGCCACCTGAGAAGTGTACATTTTTCTTAGAGGGGAAGTGACTAATTTTGTTAACAATACATTTTTAAAAAAAAAAACCCTAATCTAAATATATTCATTTATATTTGCATCAAGACTCTGCCTTTTAAGGCAAATTACATACTCGGGATGTTTTACCATATCATAATACAAAATAAAATAACAGATATTGCTGTTGCTATTGTTATCGTTGTTACATAAAAAGGTACAATTTTAATCAAAAACCTAAGTACAGTATTTGTTAAATAGCAGTGTAATATATATGATGTTCCCAATACTATTATAGCCAATATTCCCATTTAATGCAGCTCTGATGGTATTATTTCAGAGATTAGAAGTTGGTTATAATATGTTATGAAATTCCACAGCAGTGTTCCAAGTGACCTGATGCCACTTAGCGCCCCAATCATTGAAGCTCATTTCATCTATAACTGAGTTATTTCTATTTGCCAGAGCTCTGCATTTGGTTAACCTTTACAATTCTTTATCTTCAACTCTACTATCCTCTGGAATTTCAATGTCAGTTATCCAGACATTTATTAGTTCTATTACTGATATGTTTTCTTCTCAATTGTCATCCCATGCTTCTAGGTAAAATCTGTCCAAAGCATTGCAATTTAATTCAGATTTTTCAAGCATCACTTTTATGTTTAAAATGTCAGTTTAAACCACATTATCAGTTGCATTCTGGACCCACTGAAGTTTTCATACAGATTCAAATGAAGCCCTACTTAGAGCATTACAATAGTCAATTCTTGAGACTACTAGTGCATGGACCAGATTAGTTAGGAATCTGCTATCTAGATAAGAGCACAACAGGGCAAATTGCTGGAGCTGACAGAAATCAGAAAAGACCACAGCAATGCTACTGATCCATGGTCATTGCTGGGACAATGATTAGGCTCAGGTTGTGTGCCTGCTCCTTAAAAGGAAGTAAGCTCATCCAATGTAGAACATCCCACCAAGCAAGGTCTCCATCTTGTCCAGATTCAGTTTCAACTTGTTGGCCTTCATCCAATCCAGTACTGTAGCCAAGCAATGATCAATGGTCTGAACAGCATCAGCAACAGATGCCCTGTAGGAGAGATGCTGTGTCACATCAACATAATTGGAAATCCTAAATCTCCTGACTGTCTCTACCAGGAGCCTAATATAGATTTTAAGGGGCTGTGGTGGCTCAGTGGTTAAGAAACTCACCTTTTTAGCTGGAAGGTTGGTAGAGCCATAGCCAGGGGGTGACCAGGGTGGGTGTTGCCCACCCTGAGTTAGCAGTTTGTCCACCCTCAAACTCCTGACTGCTTATTTATATGATATAAGTTTGAGACCTGGGTACCACATTACAGCTTGAGCTCCCATTTCTGTTCCAGCTCCTGCCAACCTAGCAGTTCGAAAGCAAGAAATTGCAAGTAGATAAATAGGGACAACTTTGGTGAGAAAAGATCTTAGGGACATGAAAGGAGCCTCATTCGGGCGTCTCCTGAGCAGAGTTTCTCCAGCAAAAAATCCTTTCAACCCAGAATAATTTCTGACATGAAATTATTATTATATAGATTTTAAATAACATTCAACATATTATTGAGCCTGAGGGATCACACAGGCAAGAACTCATAAAGACAAAACAACCTTTGACAAACCCTGCCTTAAGGTATTTGACTACAATTGCATCGTAATGAAAGTGCCTGCGAATGGGACCAGCACCTTGTTCCTGTTGGCATCTTGGGCAATGTTCTTTACATAAATCCACAATAGGATTCTGGCCACTCCATTTTGACTCTATTAGCTTATTTTTCTGTCTTCTCCTTCTCAACCTTTATCTAATATTCTTTTCTTTGAATTGCACTCATCCTGATTCCAGTGGTGGATTCAGCAGGCTTGCCCCAGTTCACCAGAACTGGTAGCAGAAATTCTGGCTGGCCCCATTCACCCAAGTTTTGAAATAAAGTGGTCCTAATTCAGGTGCACACAGGGCTTCCCCCCTGACCATGCCCACCATACCATGCCCACAGAGTAGGTAGTAAAAAAAAATCTGAATCCCACCACTGCCTGATTCTCTGCCTTGCCAGTGACTTCCACATTCAATTTATCCCCCTTCCTGCATTTCAGACGTAGTTCCATCTTCCATGAAGATGCAGACATCTTTCCTCAGACTTGTTGAGGTTCTCACAAAAATCCAATTTCCCCCTGGAGTTTGGGAAGGGGTGGTGTTGGCCAGGAAAGCCATGCTTGTAAGATGCAACTGCTGCTTCCAACTAACCCAGCGTATCCCAACCTTTGATTCTTGGACTTCAGTTTCCAGAAGCCTAAGTCAGTTCCCAAAAGCACTGATCAGCCAATGTGCAACTGCATTGTGAGCCATCCAGAGTCGCTTCAGTGAGTGGGCAGCCATACAAATTTAAATAATAAATAAATAAATAAACCTCCCCAATTAGCTTCCCTTAGATTAGAATGTCATAGTGTAGTGAGCCCAATGCTGCCTCAGTAACTATAATGCAGCTTAAACCCAACTGAAAAGGATTTAGGCAAAAGAACCTAATCCACCACAATCCTATCTAATAGTTTCCTAGGAATGGGATATTGGTGGCAGGCCAATAGCTGTTCAGATAAATTTTTAAAGTATGAGCTGAATAATAGTTTCCTTCAGACAGAAGGAGATATGGCTCTCCTGTAAAGAGGAACTGGTGATCTGTGTAACCCATTCAATCATTTTCACCTGAGTAGGTGTTAATAAACAGGAAGGGCAAGGGTCATGAGTACAGAAATGAGTCTACAGCAGGCAAGCACCTTGTCAACCTCATCAGCTGTTATAAATTGAAAGGATGAGATGGCATGCTGGATGTCTCAACCTGAACTGTTACAACATTGGAGGAGTCAATCTCCTGCCCAAAGACAACTCAATAGGGCTCTGATTGATGGTTAGCCCTCTTACTAATCTGTTTCATGTTATAGGATCATACTGCAGTTTTGCATTCAAATATTATTTGGATATCTCTTTATCAGCAACCAAATGTTCTTCCGTAGGCATGCTCCTCCAAATATTCACCACCTTCTCTGAGTTTGCTTCATCAAATAAAGCTCATCTGTGAACCACAGAGAGGGATAGACTCTACACCAGAGAAGATATTTTGAGAGAAATCATTTCCACCATTGGGTCACCTTTGAATACAATCTACTCATCCATCAACTCTAAAGGAGCCCCACTCTGTCACTATCTTATCATAGAAACATTTCAACTGAAGAAAACAGTAAACATAACAGAGCCATAGCCAGGATTCTAGATGTGGGTGCGCAAATATTTTTCCGGGATTGGCAACAATGTCATATATCTATGTCATACAGTATATATAAAAAGCTGGGAGTTTGTGGGTGGGCAAACTGCTAACCCAGGGTGGGCAATGCCCACCCTGGCCAAACCCTGGCTACAACCCTGAAAGATAATCAAATCCCCAAATTGGTGGGAAATAGGCAAAATTATACTATACTTGACGTTAAATCAAAGACAACATAAATAAATTAAATAAAGTAAGAAAATAAATATTTGTATATCAATAAACTGAGAAAATCTGAATTGGTAGTTGTTTTTAAAGGCAAATACACTTTGGTATTTATTTCATGACAAATTTCAAAAAGCATGCTCCTGAGGTAAGTTACTAACTTTAAGTTTAACTTTGAAGGTGTGTAATTTAGACTCAGCATGCTGTAAGCTAAAGGCTTTGATGTTAGCCAAAGTTGTTTATGAACAGAAAAATCCAGTATCTTCCAGGGAAATTCTTAAACATGTTGTGTCTCTTCTTGCTTAATATCGGTGCAGAAGGGGGAGAGGAGTGATGTTACTGAGGTTTTTCCCCAAATTAAAAAAAAATAACTAAAACAGTTCCTATGTCTGCAGATGGTGGAGCAGAGGGATAATTTAAAGTAACACCATTTGCACTGTGGTTGGGATGAGGGGCAAATGTCCATTACTGATTACTAGTTTTAATTTTCAAAGAGCTCAATAAATGAGAGCCTAATGAATTTTTATTTTTATTTTTAAAAAACCGCCAAGAAATTCCAATGGGCAGATTAAAATGCTGTTAGCTACCTTGAATATTTACAACAGTTTTAACCATGGTGCTATCTTTGGAGGGAAATACAATAGGGCTACAGGGTCAATAGCTTCCAGTTTTCTGGGATATCAGGGTCAAAACATGGGAACAGAGAGGACCCCATTGTGATGTCACAGAAGCTGGATCACTGTGTAAACACTAGAAAACATATCCATGTGAGAAAGTGAGACAGGCAATTTGAATTTCTGCATTCAACAAATCTTATGAGCAGAATCCTGTTGCCTTAAGTGACCTCGTAAGTTCAACTGCATAGGTTATGCTTGCTCCCTGGGCTGCCCCAACTGCAAGTGCTCTTAAAGCTGTGTCCAAAGGTCAGGAGCAGTATCATGATGAACTTAAGCCATTTTCTTGAAATCAACTACATCCCTATCCATGAACTTAAATGTCTTTTATTCACATGTGGAACTCTTGTTTCAACTCACTCTCCTCATTGTATACAATATGGACATTTTGGTTGTACAGGGTTCCTTACCATATAGAAGCCTATGCACTAGAACAGCTGTGGCCAACCTTGGACTTCAATTCTTAGACATAGGGATGTAATCCTTATGGACTTTTTGGTTCAGCCCAATGGGTGGGGAAATTCTATGAAAGGACTCTGATTCAAGATTTTTGTTAAATGAGTGGGAGAACTAGAAAGGCAGGAACTGCTTTTCCCACAGAGGAGGATAAAGCCCTTGCTACTTTAGTTTATGTAGCAGAATTTCAATATGTTTGTGCAGGAGGGGCACTGGAGGCAGGGCTCTTTCATGGCCTCACTTATCATTCCTGTTTCATTTGGAACTAAAATTATTTTAATATTTGGACCAATTTGCATGGTTCACTCCCAGAGCTGATAGGGTTCTATAGGGCCTTGGAGGGCAGGGTTCAGACTGATCTGTTTGGTGTTCCTGTTGATGTCCAGATCACATAGCATCCTGGATTGTTGGCATGATCATGCCTAAACACCTTCTGCATGTCAGAGATCTTCCCTCACTGTGGGTGGCTCACCAGTGAGTTAAGAAGTGAGTCATGAGACAAAAAAGGAGAAGGTTAGAATTTAAATGGCGGAAAGATCCCTCAGATGTCAATCTGGCTGCAGTTTGGAAGTTTTCAGGAAAATATGGAAAGGTGGTAAAATTGTCCAAAAGAACTTAAATTACTAAGCTTACCAGTGGGGATATGAATCATCATACAGAGCCCTTCAAGACCTCACACTGGCTGGACAAAGTATAAAAACATTCTTCAGCCTGGTGTTAAAACCTGTGATAAATTGTTGGCATTTTTTAAATTTAAGGTCAAAGCTATTTAGATTAAAGACCTTGATTCATTTAATGGGACAGTTAATTTTGAAGAGATGTCCAATGTATCATTCTGTCTGGTTGTATTGAATCCATTTCAACGTGTAGTGGACAAGACATAATCTGTCAGGCTATCCTGCTATGGTAATTGAGTAGACCATATTGTCAGCAACTCAACACTGATCATCAAGTGGCAGTTAACTAACCTGACCACTCTGAGGACTAATGGCTTTGGGTGACAAAAGTCCTCAGGGAAGGGTGATGGTCCCCAAGTGGATTAAATCCCACTTGAATCTATCTTGATGGAGAGCAGTAGCTTCATCAATACTGACCTGGAGCTGATGAGGACTTTATATGGCCAAAGGGTCCAGGACCAGAAAGTGACCCACAGAACTGGATCAGTGATATAGGTGTCATGTGGAAGGCAAATGGAAAGCCACTGCATTATATTTTTCCTAGGACAATTTTCATGGCTGCTTGCCATGAGGATAGTCAATAGTCAGAATCAGATATGGCATTTAAAGAAGAAGAAGTGGACAAGACCAGTGATGGGATGTAACAGGTTCTCGCCAGTTCGCCAGAGAACCGGTAGGAGCTTTTGGGGGGAACCACCTTCGGGACTTACCTTTTCACTGGTTCCCCCACTGTGCATGCGCGCCAAGCACTTGGTGTGCATGCATGCCTAGAGTGCTTGGCACATATGCACAGCCTCCTTGCTGTCCTCCTTGCTGCCCTTGTGTTGTGGGTGGGTGGGTGGGTGGGTTATGGTGTGTGTGTGCGTGCTTATTTTTATTTCATTTTATTTTATTTTTTCTTTGGCTCCGCCCATGGTGTCAAGACATCATAACATTAGCTCCACCCAAACTGTGATGACATCACGGTGGGGTAGTAAAATTTTTGACATCCCACCACTGGACAAGACACTTGCATGTTGTAAGGCTACAATCTCCTCACTTGACCCTTGCCCTTTGAAGCTACTGAAAGATACCATGGAAGTTACTACACAGATTATCAATGTGTCTCTTCAGGAAAGGCTGAAGGAGATTATAGTGTGGCCCATTCTTTAAAAAAATCTAATTTAGTTACTAATTACAGACCATTGGCCAACATCTCATTTAAGGTCAAGAGAGGGGAGAGAGTGGCGGCCAACCAGCTCCAGGCATTCTTGGAGGATGCCAATATTTATTTATTTATTTATTTATTTATTTATTTATTTCTATTTATCCAACACTCTCCTTACCGAGGTGACTCAGGGTGGTTTACACATCGTAGAAAACAGTTGGGGTTCAGGCCACATCACAGAACTAAGATAACATTGATCATCTTGGTCCGGGACCTATGCTGATGCTGCGACTTCAAAAGGTCCACTACCAGGCCATCAGTAGCTTTTACTCCAAGACGTGCACCATTGCTACCTTGGTTTATGTAATAAGAAGTCTCATGAATCACAATGCTGGTGTTCCACTCCCTGCCTGGCACTTCAGCTACCACCTTGTACACACTGCTCTGAACATTGGTCCACCTGAAGTCAGAGGAGCTGGCATCTGACTTAACAACCATAAAATTGTGCTGTATGCTGCCTGTATTTCTTCGGCTGAAAGCACTGGCCCATAAAATGATTTGTTTTTTGGCTAAATTATCTATTGTACAAAGAAACACACATGCAAATATTTGTTCCGCTGAAAGTTATAATTCAGTGTTTCTACTCTGTAGGTACTACAGTGCATAAAATTCAATTGGTCAACCTACAGCAGCCCATTTACAATGGAAGGTTATTTCCTACAGCATCATCTATCAAATCTCTTGTGGGAAAATAATGGTTTGGTAACCACAGCATAATTATTACAGTAGCAATTTCTGCCTATACATTATGTATAGAGGTGTCCAGGCATGGCTATAAACATTCTTTTTAAAGAGCTATTGCCTATTCACAAAGACTTGCCATAGGCTGAAAAATAGCTATGGCATGAATGAACTGTAAAATGATAGCATGTAACCAAACTATGCATTTTATAAAATGAATGATATGGTTTAGGATGCACCGTTACATAAATAATTCCATTATTTACACAGCTCTTAGATTTATTCCTTTTCAAATAGACATGTTGGCTTAGACTAGAAGCTCAGATGATGATCCTTTTACCTATAATTTGTCTATCCTGTCACCATTCCCTGTGTGGTCTAAGGTTGGAAGCACCATTCATGTACAATGGAGAGTTGTGGCATTTGGTGGAAATCACCACTTCCAGTCTCTTTCTGCAAGTAGAAGTGTCTTGTTCACATGCAATGGGCACTAAATCTTCAGGCTGTTGAGTAAGATGTTGAAATGTCAAGCATGATGATTTGGAGAAAAGAGAAGGGAGTACTAGAAATGTTGAGGACATATGGGGGAATTGGGAATAGAGGAAATTATGGGAAAAAGCAAAAGGTTGGGGAGAATTAGAGTATAATTTATTTATTTATTCATTCATACTTGTATGCCACCCTATTCGCGGAGCGACTGAACGCAGCTGACATAGCATTGCAGAACAAATGTCAGAAACAAAACAATTCAATAATAAATTTATAAATAAAGCCCTAGCTAATCCAATAAAATTTTTAAAAGATTAAACCATTAAAGAAGTTAAGAAATTAAGGGGGGGGGGGAATATCAGATCAACCAACAGGCTGGGGTCACCGGGTTACCGGTACCCCATACCTGCCCCACCAGCCAGGTTTTTACGCCCTTCCTAAAGGGCAGCAGCTCTGTCTGGAGATGCAACTCAGTTGGCAGAAGGTTCCATAGGGCCAGAGCGGACACTGAGAAGACCCTCCTTCTAGTGCTAGAGAGATGCGCCTCTCTAGCCAAAGGAATAATTAGAGAGTCTCTCTGGTCCACTCTGGTGGGACGGACAGATCTTATTGCCATGAGGTGGTCTCTTAAGTATCCTGGCCCACTACCATGTAGGGCTTTAAAGGTAATTACCAGCACCTTGAATTCCACCGAAAGGCACACTGGGAGCCAGTGCAGCTCCTGATGCAGTGGTGAGGCACATGCATAATGTCCGCACCCCATCACCACCCGAGCAACCACATTCTGTACCAGTTGCAGCCTCCAAATGGTCATCAAGGGCAGCCCCATGTAGAGTGCATTACAATAGTCAAGTCTGGAGGTCAGATAATTTTTCATCTTGTGCTTTATTTCAATTCCTGATGGATGGTTGGATAGTTGGATAGAGAGATGAATGGACTGAGGGATGTTTGGGGGAAAACATCAGTTAGCGTCTATTTTATTTTTTCAAGGTGTTCCTCATTCATTTTCAGGTCCTTTCAGGTACCTAATCTTTTAGTAATCATGCAAATCTCTATATCTTTCATATGCTATCATTCCAGTATTCATCATTCAGAGTTCTGGCGCTGGACTGAATTAAATCCTGAAGAATCCTCTTGACCCATTTACTTTCATGATTTTTCCATAATCACTTGGTCCAGAAGCAATTTCTAGTCCTATCCAACCCTCTGACCCTTTAACATTGAAGGACTGCCATCCTGTTGTCAGGTTTCAGTGCTTAGATCTGAGACAATGGAATGCTGCTGTTTTGACAGTCCTACGATCAGCTATGATAGCTGTGGGTTTCTGAGCATTATAGAACAAAAAAGCAACTTCCCCTAACTCTGTTCCTGGCATATAAAACCCTCTCTTTCTATTTCACATGAAGCATAAGTAGCAGGTCCAAAAATTATGCACCCATATATTTAAGGGAAAATGTCTGGTTTGCAGGACCTGGATGTTATAAACTCTGCAAGTGTATCAAGCAAAGACCAGTAAGTTTTCTTCTGGTGTTTGTTGTTATCTCTTCTTCTTCTTCTTCCACATTTATCCTTGGATTTCCAAATAAATTTAGCTGATGTCTTTTGATGTCTTGGGTGTGAAGTTTATACTTCACAGCACATTTCAATGATTAAATGCACATTTGTGTTTCTCTCCTTACCACATATTCTCCCTGCCGTCTTCTTTCTTATATACAAGCAGGATATTCACATTGACAAGGGTGTTTCTTTCTAGAGCAGAGAGTATTGAAATATCATACTTATAATCATCCACAGACACAGTGAGTGTGAACAATGTGTATATGAAATGCCTGGTCATATATTTTGAGCCTCTGCCTATGAGCTAAAACAAAAGTTTAATTTTTGGACACTCAGGTTTCACATGATCCCGTGAGGATTGTATGCTTTGTTTCCATGACATATTTATTCTGTTAAATGTCCAGCTCAATATTCTGCCCAGGATAACAAAAGTGAGTCATAATCTAAATAGGCTTCTTGTCTTTGATATCAATGTTCATATTCTGCTTCTTTTTAATCTTTGAAGGCACATAGATTTAAAGATGAAAATGTCCCCCTTTTTGGATTTCACATCAAAACGATGTTAGAAGTCATTAAAGAAAGGGAAAAGCAAAGCATATGAGATACTCTAATGATGGAGGTTCTCCCCCTTTCTCGAATTTCAGGGACTCATTCTTGTGCCTGCTGTTGTCAAGAGCCAAACTCCCACTGATTCCAATATGTGCATGATCCAGCCTTGAGGTTCTGAAAATGCTAACAAATACTGTTCAGAGGGAGCTCCCCTTAAGAGACCCTAGGCAATTAAAACGGTATTAAAAAAGCTGGGTCTGTTTTTTTATTTTTAAAGAAAAAATAATGGGCAGATGAAATGTATGGAAAAAATAATTGTAATAAAGGTTGAAGCCATTTCACAGATGTCAATTGTGGTGGATATGTATATGGAACATAGCCAGGTTAATTCTTTTTAAAATTCATGCTGATTATGTAACATGTATACATTTAAATGTTGTAGCACCTTAAAGACTAACTCCTGTATTTTAACATTAGCTTTCATGGATCAAGTCCACTTCATCAGACATAAAAGTAAAACCCTTAGAGTGCCACAAAATTTTCTGTCTTTTTTTGTTGTTATTTTGTTTTGTTTACTCTCTGATGATGCTTGTACAGACTAACACAGCTACCACTTCAAAAATTTCAACATTTAAATGTGTTGCTGGATTTTTCTTTTCCTTCTTCCCTAAGAAAATAGGATATAAGCATATAGGATATAAATAAAATAAAAATTACATTAAAATACACCCAAACACCCACCCCAAACACAAATCAGCCCACCCATCCCAAACACAAATCCGTCACTTACCTGTTAGTATAAGTGCCTGGGCAGCACCATGTTGCAAGATGGATATGGTCATCGTACCAGTTCTCTAGAATAATATGCCTTAATTTAAATGTAAAACAGCTTTACCTTCTTAAGTGTTCTCCAATTGGAATAGCAATTGGAGCAGCACAAGTGTAGCTTATTGATGAGGTAACTCCAAAACTTTGCTTAAAAACCCCAAGCCAGGCCTTTTTAGGAACTGTGGTTGTATGTCAAAGGTGAGTCACTCTTACCCTGGGGAGCAGTGGCGTAGCGTGGGGGGGCTGGGGGCAGGGAGGACAGCAAGGAGGCCGTGCATACACACCAAGCACTGTAGACATGCATGCACACCAAGTGCTTGGCACGCATGTGCAGTGGGGGAACCAGTGAAAAGGTAAGCCCCAAAGATGGTTCCCCCCAAAAAGCTGCTGCTGGTTCTCCAGGACACTGGGAAAAGTTACTACTGGTTCTGGCGAACTGGTACGAACCTGTGGCATCCCATCACTGAAAAACACGCTGTAAATCCACCCATGCAAAAGATGCATTTTATGGCAAAATTTATGGCAAGGAGAACTACGTGTCTGGCCTGCTCAGCTGTCTGAGGGGATGTGGTTCCATGGCTGGAAAAGGTTGAGAACCCCTATATTAGTGTCACCTCCTTGGTCAATCAGAATGGCAAGTCATGCAAGTCATCTCCAGTCTTGAAACAATGTAAGATAATTTGTAACATAGGAAACGGTGAAAACAGCTTCTAGCTGTTTTCACCCTGTGGCATCAAGATATGGCTGTAAAGTTTCTTTGCACTATACTTGAGAACACAGACTTGCTATATAGGAAAGAAAACAAGCCTTGCTCATGTAATTCATATAACAACAAGAAGAAAAACATGCTGGATAAATCACACAAATGGACCCTTTGCACAAGTTCTTACATGTTTGTATTTTACTTATAGAAGTTAAATTAAATTCCTGCTAAGCAGTGTGCAGTTCACTAAAATGTAGGTTTATGTTGACCACATTGTCCTACAACCATCCAATACCTCTGTTTATTCCTACTTTGAATTACCTAACCAACAGAACTCTTTCCATACAGTAGCTCCATTTGTCTGGAGACTTGTTCAGTATTTTCTTCACCTATCTACTGCCCACTCTCAAGATGCCAGGTTCCTGCTTTCCACCCAAGGAAAATACTGGAAAATCAGAGTTATTGCTCATTGAGAACTTCCATGTAAATAAAAACTCTTTTTGTGCCATATCTGATTTCAAATATTGGTGATCCTCATGGTGATCAGCCATGAAGACTGTCCCAGAAATATAATTCAGTGACCTTTCATCTGCTTTTCACATTGCAGTGTGACACTCCTACCACTAATCCAGCTACACAAGTCACTTTCTGGTCCTGAGCCCTTTTGGCACACAAAGTCCTCCTCATTCCCAGGCCAGTATTGCTGAAGCTGCTCCCCTTCATCAAGATGGATTCAAGTGGGATTTAACCCACTTGAGGACCATCACCCTTCCCTGTCGACTTTGCCAAGGCTACTAGTCCTCAAGGTTGTCAGGTTAGTTGACTGCTGCCTGAAGTTCAGCATTGAGTAACTGGCAGCATGGTCTGCTCCATTACCATAGCAGGATAACTTGGCCAGACTTTTTTATGTCAGTCTAAGAAATTGGAAGGGCTAGGACCTTGCTTCTTTTTGTGCTGGGGTAAATGGCTAGAGTAACAACTGAATAAGGATGTGCTTTATAGAGGATAGTTCTCTAGCTCCAAGTTGCAAGAGGTTAATCCTCTATTTGAAGATCAGCCCAGTCCAAAACCAGATTTAAAATAAAAGACCATAAGGATTGAGAGGATACCAAGTGTAATGGATCAGATAGAGCAGGGGCCCTCAAACTTGGCTCTCCAAATGTTTTTACGCTTAAGTTCCTAGAAGCTCTGATCAGCAGGTGTACTGACTTGGGCTTCTGGTAGTTGAAGCCCAAGAACACCTGGAGAACCAGGTTTAAGGACCCCTGATATAGAGTGATAGATATGATTTTTGTTTTTATTTCATTTGTACCCCACCCTCCTCCGAAGACTCAGGGCGGCCCGAAGACTCAGGGCGGCTTTACAACTAAAAACAATTAAAACACATACTGTACACACAATCAAGTTAAAAATTAGCATAAAATTAAATTAGAATTAAAAATTAAAATTCAAGTTAAAAAGGAGAAAGGTGGAATATTTAAAAGAGCCAGGTGACTGAGTTGGCCATCTGGCCCACTCCCCACACATGCCCCGCCAGCCAGGTCTTCACTCCTTTCCTAAATGGCATCAACTCCGTCTGGAGATGCAACTCCATTGGCAGGAGGTTCCATAGGGCTGGAGCAGACACAGAAAAGGCCCTCCTTCTCATGCTAGATAGATGAGCCTCTGTAGCTGAAGGTACAACCAGAGAGCCTCTCCGGTCCACTCTAGTGGGATGGACAGATGTTCTCAAGGTGACACAGTCTCTTAAATATCCTGGCCCACTACCATGTGGGGCTTTAAAGGTAATAACCAGCACCTTGAATTGCACCCAGAGGCACACTGGGAGCCAGTGCAGCTCCCAGAGAAGTGGTGAGGCATGAACATAACGTCCGCACCTCATCACAACTCAAGCAGCCGCATTCTGGACCAGTTGAAGTTTCCGAATTGTCACCAAGGGCAGCCCCATGTAGAGTGCATTACAATAATTGAGTCTGGAGGTGACCAAGGCATGTGTGATCATGAGCAAGGAGTCCCGATCCAGGAGCGGGTGTAACTGGCGCACAACATGAAGTTGTGCAAAAGCCCTCCTAGCCACGGCTGCCACCTGCTCTTTGAGAAGTCCAGGAGGACCCCCAGATTATGCACCAGGTCTGTTTGGGGCAAAACTGCCACATCCAAAACCAAAGATGGTAGCTCCCGTGTTAGCCCAGGACCCCTGAACCACAAACACTCAGTCTTGCCAGGATTCAGTTGTAGCCTGTTGCCCCCCATACAGACCCTAACAGCCTCCAGGTACCTGGAAAGGACTTCCACTGCATCGCTAGGGTCCCCTGAGAACTCAGGAGGCCTGGGTTTGAATTCCCACATAGATATGGGAACTCCTTGAGTTCACTTGCCTTGAAAGCTCTGTTAAGTCAGTTCCAACTTGATGACACTTAACAACAGTGACAAAAAATGAATGTAAAGTACTTGAAGCAGAAACTGTCAGCTGACTGTGCAGGCACACAGACGACCCAACCACAATCTTCACACCTATAGTGAAATCTCTTTCATTTCTATCTAAATGATCATAATGATCTCCAGATATATACCTCCAAATATACACTGAACCTGTTTCTGTCTCAACTCCTGCCAACCTAGCAGTACAAAAGCAAATAGGTATCACTTCGGTGGGAAGGTAAACAGTGTTCCATGCACTCCAGTGTCTAGTCATGCCTGCCACATGTCCATGGAAATGTCTGCAGATGCAGACAGCACTGGCTCTTTAACAATAAATGAAGATGAGCACCAAAACTTATAGTTGGATATGATTGGCATTTGAGCAAACTTTACCTACACACCTCTACCTACAAAACTGCCATATTGCTATGCTTCCCTAGTTTTCCCCTAGTTTTCTAGACAGATATACAAATCACAAATATGCCTGATGGAGAACACTTGACTTTATTTGATTTTACAGTGTGTGCTGGCCTCACTCACCAGAGTGTAATCTTGTTTTTAGAGCTGAACAATATTGCTTCTATAAGCAGAACTGACCTATACTGTCTGTCTAAGTGTCTTATATGCAGGTACACACAACTGCCCCATATAGGCCTGGCCCATATGATATCTCATGTATAGGCCCTATGGTCTGAGATTTTGGCCCTGAATTCCCAAGAAGGAGTTTGCCTCTGGCTAGTCAACTTTAGTCAACTTACTTTTTTGGGACAGATGTTTGCAAATTGAAAAAGGTATCCTCCATTCCTTACCAGTTACTCACTACTGCTTTGTTTGTCTACCACTCTCAAAAACATTAATTTAAAAGCATGCTGATTTACTAATTCCTTTCATAAGAATATCCCCTTCCAAATCGATCATGCTTTATACAACACTTAAAAGCTTGGCACGATACATAGAGAAAAAGACAGACAGACTGAGAGTGGGAGTTAGTGGAGAAAATTGAGTTTTGTGAAACTGACATTTTAATCTTCTGTTTTCAATAAAATTGTCACTTGTCCCATCTGAGAACTTACACTTGCCCGGCATTTTGAGTTATGATTTCTATATGGAGCTGAAAATGGTTTAATAAATATCTCTAAGTGTTCTGGCTTTAAAGCAAGCCTGTCATCTAGTGGAGTATTATGCTATTTCCAACTTCAATCTAGAGAGCCAGTGTGCATTAAAATAAGGCAACACAAATGTGATACAGCTGTAGCTACTCTAGCAGAGCTAAATTGCTTAGCTGTATTTTATGCCTGTAAATACAACTCTTCGCAGTAATGGGGAATCCTATATGTATAAATAAATGGTGACAATCAGATAGCCTTTGGCAGAATTGATTATAAACATGCTGTAGATTTAGTATTTATAGTCCCCTCAGGTTATTATAAAATGCTCCAGTGTTATTATGTAGGAGTCAATGCTTAAAATGCTATAAAGTTTTCATTCCCACTTAACTAATATTTTGCTTGACATGAGTGTAATAAGCAACACACACACAGCTGAGAACAGGTCCAGAGTTTACAGCCATTCAAATTATGCAAACTTTGACATCATGGTGTTTTGTTGTATAATCTAAATACCTTTTGAATAACATGTCTGATGCCCACTGTGTATTGTTGTGTGTGTATTAAGGTTTTCTAAAGCAAGAGGCAGCATTCTAAAACAAGTAAATGGCATGCAATTCATATGCCTTTGTCAATAATGCATTGATTATAATGCTTCATAACATACTCAGAAATCTAATAAATAAAAAATGCCAGCTGGATAACTGTGGAATAATGGTAGGTTAAGTTATAGCATTTGAGGCTAATACATTTAACCTTATTGTTGGATTAGGGACTTCTTTTTCTCAGAGGGTAGAAAATGTGCATTTTGTCTCCAATAATGTAGCAACAGTGTGCATTTCAAGTAAAAAACTAGTTCTGAATACAAATTAAGAGAGGATACATAATATGAAGCCATTGCACCAATTAGCATTGTATTTCCTGCTCTAAGCAGAATTGGCCCCAAAATGTTGTTGTTTGTGGCAAAAAAAAAACCAGATGGTGCATCCATCTCATTGTATGCACAAAAATGAACCATACTGGAAGCTGGATCCAGTGCTATGCCAAACTAATTGTACCACATTTCTCCCAAACATTCTTACTCAGTTTGATCAAAAAGTCATTTGTTTCAAAAAGATACGCAGAGAAGGGTGAGGAAATCACACAAATTTTCATGGGTGTCTACAGAGCTACTGTGCATACAAATTCTTGCATATATGGGGAGACTTTATTGAATATGTTATTGTTCAGTTGCACAGTCGATTCCAATCCTTTGCAGTTGAATATGTTTTCTAAAAATCTGGTTCAAGTGACACCAAGAGAGCTTTAGCTTCTGGAACTGGGGGAAGGTATAACAATCAAATTAAAGAATTAAGATATGTGGAAAGGAAAGGAAGGTCCCAAGGGTGTACTTGTTAAATGTTATATATGTTTTATGTTGATTAAGGTTAATTAATGGGGTTATGATAGTTATATACTAAACAGTGAATTTTGTTATAAGGTATGTGATGTTGTTTTTCATATTATTATCATTTTATTTTTATTTTTTCTTATTCCTTTGTAAGTGTGTGTTTCAAAATTTTTTTTTTTAAAAAAAGATCTTCCTTTTTGATTAAACATGAATTTGATCTTTGATATTGCTCTCATTTTTTGAAATTGAAATGCTGTCATTGTTTCAGATAAAAGAAGATGACTCATAAATTATAATATTAAGGAAAAGGATAAGAAAATACTTGACATTACTTCCTGCTCCATTCATTTTGCTATAGTGCAGCAAATAGTAAAAAGCGGAAGTGTTGAACTCAGTCCAGTAGACACACCCAAGTAGATGCCCTAATTGAAGCCTTTCCTTTCCTTTCCTTTCTAAAAGGTTCATATATATCCCCATTGAACATCATTTAATGAAGAAAAAAACCACACACACTGTAGAGAATGATTTAAAATGACAATTTGCAGCAGGTATCTATACATTTCCTTTAGTCTCCTATCTAAATTTGGATGTTTGTGCTGCACTCAAAAGTATTTGAATGTGCTTTACTTAGCCTTAAATCACACAAGAAGAGGCTTCTTTTTCAATACAGATGGCTGGTAATGCTGCACACAGTGTTACATGGAGTATAGACACCCCAAATGTGCAATTATCCATCCAGGGCCTTCCAGATGTACAAAGATGTATTTCAGTGCATATAGTTAATCTTAAAGATAGATTTCTTCTAGTTATTTGAATTGCTTTGTTCTCCAAGCAATAGTTTCTAAGCGAACTTCTCAAAAAAGCAGCCATGACAATTGTTTTGTGTTTGAGTGAGAAATAGTTAACAGATTTTTTAAAAAAAATAAACTTCTGGGATTTTCCCTTGCTTGTTCAGTGTTTTTTTTTTATGAGTGTCTTTATTTTTTCATTTATTTTATTTTGTTGTTTGTTTTATTATGTTGCTGTTGTTTATTTAATTGTTTGTACACCGCCCAACAGGGGACTGTAGTTGCTTAGTAATTAAGACACTGAACTTGATGACCTGGAAGGTCAGCAGTTTCAGACCCAAATTCTGCACAACAGAGTGAGGTTCCCATAACCTAGCAGTTCAAAAGCAAGAAATTGCAAGTAGATAAATAGGTACCATTTTGGTGGGAAGGTAACAGTATTCCATATGCTCTGTGTCTAACCATGCCTATTACATGTCCACAAAAACATCTGCAGAAGCAGACAACTCTATATCTTTGGCTGTAAACAGAGGTAATCACCGCACCCAACTGGCTTTTGAGCACAGGTGACCTTTATGTTTCACCATCCAGAGTAGGAAATATCCCAGGTGGGCAGTATAAAATGTAATAAGTAAATATATGGCCATGAGCATAAGAGAGTCAACATCAATGCTGTCCTTTCTTATGAGGAGGGGGAACTGCAAGAAGCATTTAGGAAGAGTTATGATTGAACTTTTCTTCAGAGAAAATCCTCAATTAGCTTACAGAATGAAGGACATATGACAGAGTCCATAGATCTTGTGGAATGCATTGTCCATAGATCTTGTGGAATGCATTGTCCATAGATCTTGTGGAATGCATTATTGCTTCTCAGCATTTGCCACCTAAAATGGCTACCTTATTCTTCTTAGTGCTAGCCCTGACTACAAGTCATCTTCCAGGCAACTGTTGCAGGAGAGAGATATACACGGTGCCATAGACCCATAGGCCCATAGGAAAACCTATTCTTGGCTTTTACTGTATTGTACCATCACGATACCTCAGTCAACTGTTCTATAGAGACAAGACACAACACTAGCTGAGGGGAAAAGAGTTAGGTGGCAGTTTTTCTCTGCAGATGATAGTCCAACAGAAGAGTCCTCGAGTACAGGGTGCAAGCACACAGACACAGAGAGAAAGACACACTTGGAATTATGACATTCTTCTTTAGGGTATCCAAAGTGGGCTGACATTCAACTTTGTAGATCCAAGGTCTGGCATGGGTGTTACTAAAGCTCCCATAAAACATTTTGAAAATAATTGAACTGATCCGTTCTCACTCTTGAGTGCATTGAATGGATATGTATAAGCTCCAATTGTTGGTTTGTTTTTTTAATTTTTGTTTGTTGCTGCAAATAATTTAGATAATAGGGGAGGGTGGAATTGGATTAGATAAATTAGCTCACATTGAAATAGAATACATTTTCCATGACAGCTGGCAAATTCCACTCTTTGGTGTTTAAAACCCAAATTGGAATTCTGGTGATATTAGACAATAAGGCTATCATGTAATAAGGCTATCATGTACTGGATGTATCTTAATGCTCAAGAGGAACAGTGTGCAAATGACACCTCAGTGAAAGCAAACTTGTTTCATTTAGATACTGTTAATTACTGTAATGTATACAATCATCATAGACATCTGTTTCCTTTTTATCTTTGTCTCTTTCTCTGTTCATAGTCAATCAAAACTTAAGGTGTGGAAACAACTGTGCAGTAGTCTTTTGTATGATGCTTTTGAAATATAAATGACTTATCCTCTTAGCCAAAGAGACAATTCTTAGTGCATACAAAGAAACCTGTGATGTAAAATACTAACAAATTGTCCTAGCATATTAAACAGCTGTGGCTTTGGCTAGAATGAGTAAGAAACAAAGATAGTGAGTTGGAGATAAATGCACCTTTCTTCTCCCTTTTGTCCTCTTTTCCTTCCTTCCTTTGAGCCAGAGTTAATCTGGAAGAGGTGTTACATTTTACGGTATTACATTTATAGCCCAACTTTCCTCCAAGCAATTCAAGAAGACATACATGAGCTTCTGAAAATTTGGACTTTGGGTACAAGACCTCACTTAAATTGAACTGCCTGAAGTTCCACTTACAGCCATGCAGGGGGCACTGATCAAAGAAAATAATTAATAGGCAAAGAGGTAGGCTTTTTCCTATTCGGATTGTCAGTTTCCAACATAGGGATTTTCATTACCAAGCTATTTAATGGTATGAATGAATGAATGAATGAATGAATGAAAGGAATGTTGCACAGGAGGACTTTTTTTTAAGAGTCATGGAAGAAAAGCTTTGCTGAGAAGAGCAGATGCTGCCCTTGCCCTGTGTCTGCATGTGCCTGTATCCTAATGAGATAAGAGGCAGAAGGTGATGGGATAGATTGGGAGGTGCTTTGGGTGTGTGCATGCAGACATTTCATTCTCCCTTTCTGCTTCAGTTCAAGCATTTACACACTTGAATCAATCAAAAAGGAATCAAATGTTCAAAAACTAGACAAGTCCCTGAGGGAAAGCGATGGATTAGGGAGAGAGCATTCCAGGCTGATTCACATTTCCCATTGTGTTATCTGATAACCTAATGTGGTTGCCCCCTCAATCAGTCATTTGTGTTGTGAGATTATTTATATTTATTTGATTATTTTATTTTTTGGATTTATATACCACCCTACTCGGTGTAACCAACTCAGGGTGGTGTACAAGACAAATAGAATGCAATGCAATGCAATGCAATGCAATAATAGGGCATAACAATACTGTGATAGAACACCACACAACAAAACAGCAATAATGTGGCAATACAATCGAGCAATAATATAGCAGTACAATCCAACAATACAATGTAGAGATACAATCCAACAATTCATGTAGCAATACAATATAGTAATACAATGTCAAGAAAATACAATCCAGCAATACAATGTAACACTATGGTCAGATATAGATACAGCGTCCTCTCACTGTCTGCAGCCAGCGGTGCAGGCAGGGCCTGGAGTTGGATTACATGTACTTATATACACACACGTTTTGGTCCTATTTAGACATACACTGGGAAAGGTTATCATTAACAAATGAGGGGTGGAGTGTGCTCATCCTTGTCCTTCCATTGACTCTCTTCATGTGGAGAGTAAGATATTCTAAAGAGTGCCTTTGCAGAATATGGAGGCTTTCTGTCCCCCAGAACTAATGGTTCCTGATTTTTGTTCACTCCTAAATTGTGGGCAGAACAGCTGAAGAACAGTCTTTTTTCATTTGGTGCAGCCCTAGCCCACTGCATAGCTACAGAACTCCTGGTGGCTGGCATTTCCCAGACAAGAACAAGAGTGTATTGCATTAGGATTTTATTCTGCAATTGTGAGAACCACTAACTCGATTCCCCCCCCCCTAGAATTAGATGCCAATTCTCTTTGTTCCAGAGAACATTGTGAGGAAATTGGTTTTAGAGAAAGTTCAGCACTTGAAATAGAGCCCAGACAAGAAAATGTGGTGCAAAATGGCTACTGTTCCTAATCAGTTATGATGGTAAATATATAATAGAAATGGTAATAAATGTTTAATTTTAAGATAAAGTGGAAATGCTAAGTGCCATTTGTCCTCCATGACTTGCTGAAAGTGAAACTATGTGTAACCTCTAATAGGCACCATGTTTGTTGTACAGGCACATTTTACTTCCGCTTCCATAAGCAGCGTGAGCTGGATGAATTGGTGTCTGGGGCTGGATCTGGCCCACGGGCCGTAGTCTGTACACCCCTGCTGTAAAAGCTATACACTGGAAGCAGATAGAAGACAGAATTTGAAGTGATTCCAAGTCTTCAGTACATTAGTGATGCCAAGTCAGGCATAGAAAAGCCAAAGGAGATACATATATTTTAATTTAATGTTCCTGCTGAGACCAACTATGGAATCTCATCTTATTCAATGCTAATCCTTGGTCCACAGCTTCAGGGGGCTTAGATCATTTTTCCCCATTGAGCTACCTTGACTACTACTGCATAGAAAAGAATAAAATAAATCTGCAACTGATTTATGAAACCACAAAGCTTGCCGCACTAAAAGCTGAGGAATCAAACAAGAAAGGAGATGAAATGAGTTCAGGCTTTCTTTCTTTCATCACGTTTTTTCCCCTTATCAATACCCTAAACTAGATTATGTCTATCTAAATCCAAGGCAGTTTGGAGGAAAGTCAACAAAGTATCTGTTAGCGTAAATGGAAACAAGGATTTCCTCTTAAACATTGATTTTTGTTCAAGCTCATATACATTTGTACATGTGCTTCAAAACACAGGGATTATCCAATAATCATATTTAAATTGCTTCTTATTGGGCAGAAAATATTTTCACATTTAAAAACAGATACTTTCTTCAGTATCTGGTTAACCTTATACTTTTCTGCATTTTCCTCATAATCCAGGTGTCCACTTGTGTGCCTACAAAGAAGACAGAACCTAGTTTTAAATGTGAGGTAAATCCTGCAGCTTCTATATGTGAGAGCAAATGAGCACAAGATTAGATGAGATAAAACACACTTGAGGTAAAGCGCACAAGGTGGATTAAACAAGAAAAGAGGATTTAATGAAGAACATATCCATAACTTTTTGTTAACATTAAGAATAGTGGCTTTTGTAAGCAATATTTATGGAAACTCAACTGGAGCTTAAAAAGTGATGTCTTTTGTTGCAAATTTCTCTGCATACATTTGCTGTGTAGTCAATAGCTTTAACTTGAGAAGCCATGCTGGGCCCTGACTTCTATTCCTTTTGTCTAATGAAAATCCAGAGATGTACTTTTACATGTATACTCCTGTTTGGTTTTCTTTGAAGTTTTATTAAGCTATCCAGTAAGATGTGAAGCTCATTAAGCTGTTATTATCATGGACCCAAATTAAGAATCTGTCCCCTGGGGAGTAATAAACTGCAAGTGGATAACAGGGCTACAAACCTATTACAATATTTACTCCATTAGTAATTTACAGTTTCTTGTCAACAGAAATATCATCTACATCAGGGATGCCCAAACATTTCAGGCCATGGGCCGGTCACGTGATTCCTCTTACCGGAAGCGGAAGTAAAACACACCTTCCAATCTGTTTTGCAACAGGATGAGATAGCCTGCACTGCCCTTGCTGCACCTAGAAGTGGAAGTAAAATGTACCCATGCAGGTGCATTTTATTTCCACTTCCAGGAGCAGCATGAACAGTGTGGGCCAGATGAATTGGTGCTGGGGGCCAGATATGGGCTGCAGGCCATAGTTTGGGCACCCCGATCTACATCGTTCAAACCTGTTAGAAGTTTTTGGCTTTGTTCTCAGACAGCTGATATCCCGGACAACTATCCACCCTTAGTTAAATCTTTATTTTTCTAACAGCTCTTTAATTTGATCAACCAAATTAAAAATGAAGCATTTTTGGTGACAGATTGACAACCATGTGGAAAACACATTGTAAAAGGTGGTTCAAGAAAAGGCAAAATTTAAATCATGCTAAATGACCTACATTCTGAAGTGCCACTTGATATTATCAAAGTCTTTGATTTTCTTTTCATGTTCTCAAAACATGTGTACTTGCCAATTCCAACTAAGGCTTTGCAAAGTCTGAAGAGTATGTCTGAAATTGTGCTGAAGGTCATGAAATAAACACATTCTGTGAATTCATCTGAGAGGAAACTGCTCCATTAAGTCCTTTTCTCAAAATGCAGCTCTTTGAGCAGTCAAGACTGGAGACAAAATGATCTTTTGAACAGAGGATGTTACATGTAATTATTTTAAAGGCTATCTTACTTTTCTGACACTACTACTTTACAAAAAATAGTGGATAGTGTTTTAATTTGGGCCAGAATCTTACTACATATACTCACTGGTGCAAACCCAAGGGCATAAATCTCAGCAGCTAAATGTCACTAGCTAAGTAATCTGCATTTGTATTTCTCATCACACAATATGTCAATATGTAATTGACACAGTAACAGTAGCCTAATGGTTTCCAAACATGAAGCCTTTGGTGTTCTTTTATGACAGCTTCTAGAAACTTCTAGCCAACATACCTAATAGTCAGGGCTTCTTGGAGTTGTATTCCAAAAATATTTTAAATCCAAAATCTGTGTATTACTGGATTAGTCATCAAAGGATGTGATCAAAGAGGGTATGGAGAAAATGGATTGCTATGACAGGACCTGGTCCTGATATTCATACATGTCTTTGTCTTCTCTAAAAAGGCTGCCTGCCTTCGTCTTGTATGTTCTAGCTGTGATTTGAGATTAAGTCAGATGCAGTCAGCCTTTATGAAGAGAAGCCAAAGCCCAATGATCCCACATCCTTCCATATACTCAATGCTCCCCATTTCATTACAAAAAAGTTATATTGTGATGCTTTCCCCAAAACTGGCCTTTGTTAGCAACCACTTAAGGATAGATGCACCCATTACTTAAAGAGCCATCAAGTCACATCTGATTAATAGGCTTTGCAAGGTATGTGAGATATTTAAGGAGTGGCTTTACTAGCACCCCATGCATACACTCCTATGTGTTTCCATGGTCAAGCAGGAGTTTGAACCACTATCTCCTGAGTCCCAGTTCCTCACTCTATTTAAACTGACATTGCTATACTGTTTTGTATGTTTACCAAATTATAAATGAAATGTGTGTATCCAAATAAAGCAATGTTCTCAAATGAATGCTGTTAGAAAGAAACATGTTTTGAATTTTGAAAATATGTTGTCAATAAATGCCAGCTAGACATAGTTAAGTAGTTGAAACTTGCTAATGAAAATATCTTCCTAGTTTGTATGAAAATACACATTTCAGAAGATAATGTGCTGTAAACAACATGTCTCAAGGCTAATCTTGACCTTTAACCAATGGGAATAGTCTGTCTTGTCGATCTCATCTAAATACACAGCAGGTACAAAGAACTGAGCCCATTTAGGTTGTGACCTCATACCACATGGACTACTAAACTATGCTTCCCTACAGCGGATACTTAACATGTTTGTAGTCCAAGATTATGTTTACCCAGTGACAAAAATAAAATAAGCAGAATTGTGCTTACTATAGTGGAATCACAAGTAAAAAGGAAAAGGGGAGAAAAAAGAAAATTACTGATGTCAAGAAGCTTTTAAAAGTTGCCAGTAAAAACTGTTACATCAAGAAGGAAAATAAATAGTCCACTCTTCTACATTGGTTGTAAACTCAGAAAAGGAATGAAACAATTGGCAATATCTGACTTAAAATATTTACAACAATCCCAAGTGTCAAGGGTGATTAAATCCAGCTGGCACAGAACATAACATTATGGTAATTTTAGAAGTACTTAATGTGTATATATGTGTGTTTGTGTGTGTAAAATTTTCTTTCTTACTTTTGCTTTACAATTGACAAGGCAACCAAAATAGGCTCACACATCAAAATCAAACTGAAGATTCAGACGAAGTGGACTTGATCCACAAAAGCTAACATTAAAATACAGCAGTTAGTCTTTCTGTTGTTTTGTTTTGTTTACTTTCTGATATCCTTTCCAACTGTAACTCTATGTTGTGATCCAGCCCTCCTCTGACTCCAAAGAGGACCTAGATCGGGGGCATACCCTATGCCCAGCCCAGTTCTGCCTGCACCTCAGCCCGAGGATGCCGTGAGCTAGGGATCCCAGCCTGCACCTGGCCCAAGTCTGTTTTCCCTGGCAGCTGACCTGTCAGATCAGGAGCCTGGCTCTGACCATGATCAGCCCTCAGTTAGTGAGAGCTACACCTGAGACGCAGGCAGGCTAGAGCGAAGCACCAAAGAAGGCTCCCAACTGATACCATTTAGCTGGGAGGCTTATAAGCTTGCAGCCTGCCAGTGTCAATTTAAACTCTTGTGCAAAAACTGACATTCTGCTTGACTCCAGACTGCCTGCCATGACCCTGACCTGCCTGCCATGACCCTGACTTCTCTGCCAACCGATGCCCCTGGACACCATTTGGATTAGACTACTGACTCAGACTAGCAGTAAATAGACCTCAGCTTTCCTTTTGGATTTTGATATCTGGACTATCTCCGAACAAGACTCTCTGTGTAGCGCCGCCGTGCAGTGACCGTGCCTGGCTGGGAGGGTCAGCACACTATAACTTTTTAGTTGCTTTTATAGGGTGCTTTTATAGGGAGTGATCACATGGGAAATAGAATGCAATTTAGACTGTGTCTTGCTGGACATCCTGCTATGGTAATGGAGTAGCAGCTCCTCAGGTGGCTTAGTGGAAGGTCAAGTTTTGATAGCAATCTGATCACACCTATAGTTACATGGATGGTGGAGAAGGAGTATTTAGAGCTAGTGAAGATGATAATTTAAAAAATAACACACCCCTGCTCATTGTTAGTAGCTAAAATCCAGTAGTAAACTGTAACAATGGGGATTTTATAGGTTTTAGTTTTTAACTGTGATGCTGGTTTTTGTTCTTTGTGTGCCACCCAGAGTCTTTTGAGTTGGGCGGCAATATAAATCACAAAACAAACAAACAAACAAATAAATAAGAGGCCCATTAAATAAATGGACCCTCCATTGGGATTGATTCATCATATACCCACTCTAGTTGTGACTTATTACTGAATTTTAGCTAGAGTATTTCAAAACTACCTGTTGTCACTATTCATTACAGCACTGAAAAAGTAACTAATGGCTCTACTTGTTCTGCTGTTCACTACTTTTCTGCTAGGAATTATAAAACAAATTTAGGAATTAAAAGTAATAAAGGATTAATATTCCACGGTTCCTCTAAAAATGCTTTAATGCCCTTAAAAGTGGCTTCTATTAGAAAATGTTACTACTTATTCTCACAGAGAAAATTCAGCTCTCCTCATAATATTACCTTTGAAGTAGTATATTACTTTTGTAAAAGCATTTTTAGAGGAATTGTGGAATTTGAATGTTTATGACCTTCATAATATACTACTTACTCTAAAAAGGAACTAGTTGTAAGTAAATATGTTTCTTGTAATGTTTTATGGTTCAAGGATTAGCTGCTGTTATTCCTCATGCTGCTGGCTTGTACTTTTGAAATAAGTTGATAATGAGTGCAACAGGAAAAAATGGTTTGTATGATATTACTACCTCCTTTACCTGGGGTTTTTAGTGGAGGGAAACAAAAAAAAACCCCACCATCTTTTATTTACTACTAAGAACCAGGAAATTAAAAGATTAACTAGAGCTATCATGAACTACTCTCTGGGATCTCCAAAATGTAACTACAACTAGTTAGTTTTAATGTAACTTTCTAACCTCTTTAATTCTCTAGAAATGGTGTAAGAGGATGTGCAGATTGTGAAATGGCTTGCAGAACAGTGCTCTTTTTCTGTTCCCTTGCAACAGCTCAGTGGTTGGAGAGTCCAAAGGTGATTTTGGGATCTATTTTCTGAAATTCAGTCATAACTTGTGATTAGAAAAGAGCCACCGGTATCAGTGGAACTTACAAAGGGGTTGGCTTATCAAATCACCATTTGGGCCTACTCTAGCTGTGGTGTACTAATGGGTTTCCACCAAAGTGTGGGTTTTCATCACTTACCCTCTCCTTGGGTGCTAACACCTTGAAAGGTCAGTCTACTGGATCACTTGCAACTTCTCCTTTCCTCAGTTCAAATTGCTGACCGTTTTCACCCCGCAAATATCAGCGATATGAAGGATCTGTGGTGGTGGTGGTCTTCCACTGTGGGAATGAGTAGTGACTCATTGCTCTACCCAGAATCTCACAACCACTCCTGATTTGGTTCAGTTTTGCATGTTTGGCCAAAGATAGTGTGCATGCTTATAAAATACAGTGTACATAAATGGTCTGAAGAACACAAATATTTTTGTACCATATTACATTTAAATTCCTGTTCAAATTATTATAATAACTAGTCACAAATGGCTTCCCATTTATGCAATATTCTCCTGTTAATGTCACCTAAATTGGACAAGTGGATTCTAATAATGCATGTTTACTTCAGGAATTTGTGAGGCATTGTAATTATGTCTATGTAGGTGCTTTTTTGCTGACAAATAGAGCACCAGCACCTTTTAAAGTGTAATTGCTATTCTCTGTACCATTTAGCAAAACTGAGCCATTGTTATCAGCTGGCAAATTACTTACACTTAGACCATAGGCAACAGGATAAATGAAGTGATTCTGTCAGTAATGTTACAAAGTAAAGTGGTATGAAGATGAAATTCAAGGCAGATTTAAAAAAGTGTAGACACTTTTGTATAACATCTTAAATGAATGAAGAAGAAAATATCAGTTTCTAAACTGTGCCTCCCTAACACCTGATGAATATGTAAATATTTTACTACTACCTTCTAAATATCCACATCTCCCAACTGAGAGTAAGAATGTGTGTCTCTTTGTTTATACACTGTTGGAAATTCTGAGGTACATTGCTAATTTTATATACTGTACTTTTAACCCAGTTTTACCCATTCATAAATTACATTTACTTGGAAAGTTACTTTAAAAAAGTCATCCAAGGACTGACATCCTATTGCTTAGTATAGAAAGCTACATTAGAGTAAGCCCATTTGAATAATTGGAATATACAGAGGAGTATATAAATCCCCACTGATTAAATTGACCTATTCCAGTGTGACTCACTGTGCTATACAAGAAGATTTCAGCTGATGTGTCTCAAATTTCCATTTATCATTTAGATGAACTCTGGTTACTGTTTTTAAATATAACTCTTTACATTCCCATTCCTCAAAGTAACTAATTCAGTTACTCTGTATTACTAAAAACAAGCAAACACCTGCATGGCACGCACAATCTGAGTTACCTGTTAATAAGGATTGTTTTGCTTATGGTTGATCAGCAATAAAATGAAGAAGCTGAAATATTTGGGATCTTAGTCAGCCATTCAATGTATTAAATACCTCAAAAAAAATTCATTCCAGGGATGTTTTACTGCATTTGCTGGCATGGGCACCACCCCAATATATCAAAGAAGGCTTAGGTAAAGGCTGCTGTTGCTCTAAAACCAGTCATATTTGACTCTAGGGTTCAGTACTCATCTCTCTGTATAGCCAAAGAGCCAGCACTGTCTGTGTCTGCAGATGTTTCTGTGGACAAGTGACTAAACACTGGAGTGCACAGAACGCTGTTACCTTCCCACCTATTTATCGACTTGCAATTTATTGTTTTCAAACTTCTAGGTTGGCAAGAACTGGGACAGAGACAGGAAATCATGCAGCACTTAGGTCTTGGCCTGCTGACCTACCGACCTTCCAGTCATCAAGCTCAGCATCTTAACCACTAGCCACTGCAGTCCCTTGTAGTAGTAAGGAAGACTTACCACTCCCCAAATGCCCTGCTGCTGAACAATCATTGCATTGTGAAAACTGGATGAATGCCATCTTTTAGAGCAGGGATTCTCAACCTGCAGCCCAGGGGCCAGATGTGGTGCAGAGCACCTTTTCATGTGGGGGCCCCACTGCCTCCACCACACCAGGAAGTGTCATGTGATGGATGAAAGGCAAAATGGACGTCCGGCCCCCGAAGCTGTCTGAGGGAGCGTGACGCAGCCCCTGGCTTTAAAAGGTTGAGAACTGCTGCTTTAGAGCCTGAGGCAACAGTGATTCTTATACACTCAGAAATGTGCATTTAGCTTACAAAACCAGTGTCCCACAGAGGTGACTATACTAGAAAGACCACCAGTATCACTTAAGTAAATTAATTTTGAAGGTACTATTCTGTCCCCTCATGTCTCTAGGCCAGTCACTCATTGGTGGAGGCATGCTAGTTTTGGATTAAACTAGTTCAGCCATGCAAGCAATGACCACCACATAGGCATGAAGATCTACGATGGACAGCTCACTGATCTTGGTTGTACTAAGAATGGGTCTTCTGACATCATTTTGCGGGGAGGGGAGATGGACCCAGAGTTGCATTTTTGCTATAAATAATCTTAAAATCTCTATGCAAAAATAAATATATTTCATTTGGGTCTTAATCACACCATTAGGAACCAAGGAGGGCAAACAATGGAGCTACACCAGAATGTATAAAAGCATGCATGTATTTATTTATTACATTTTTATCCTGCTTTTCCAGTGGGGAAAAATGTATTCCATTAAACTCATGTTTCTATTAAAACACTATACTAGAAATAGATTAAAACATGAAAATGGTAAACTTACTAAAATCACAATAGACAAAGAAATTTCAAGCATTGCAATAAATGATAAAAGGGTAAATTGAATATTATTTCTCCACCCTTCCTAAAAGAACTGAAAGTGGGAGCTGATAACAACTCTGGTATTTACATATAAATTATGTTACATTCCACATACACACTCTTGTGACTAGCTGAGAAATCCTGTTTTGCAGATGGAAGAAACTTTAGGCAAAATTCACAATTTTTTGAATTTTGGATGATACCATTTTAATTATTTTGAGCAACATTACTATTTAGTACCCATGTAGTATACATTGAATCCTTCTGAAATAGTAAGTAAAGTAAGAGGTGCTGATTGTGATCGTAGTCTACCGGAAAAGGTCTCTACTCTGAGAGGTTCTTTACCTGGTCAGGGCAGCATTGGCCAGAGCTCTTGATAAATGTTGACAATTCTTGATATATCTGCCCATTTCACATAATGATTTGATTTAAGAACACCTTCCAGGAGACAATACTTCTGCAAAATAAATCAAGGTAAATGAACCAAAGGTTGATTTTTTTAAAAAAATAGTAGCCATGTTAGTCTGTGTTTCAGGCATCTCAAAGAATAAACAAAAAACAACAACTCTGTAGCACTTTATAGACTGTTATATTTTAATGTGGACTTTCGTGGATCAAGTCAACTTCATCAGACATGGGAGTGAGACTTCTAGGAATTGAAGTACAAGAGCATCTGGAGTGCCAAAGTTCACTCCCATGTCTGATGAAGTGGACTTGATCCACGAATGCTCACGTTGAAATATAACAGTTAGTCTTTAAAGTGCTACAGGGTGTTTTTTTTTTTTAAATTTACTCTCTGAGGACCAAAGGTTTCCACATAGGGTTTCCACATCCCTTTCCAGGGAGTTAGGTGGCCAACTATTCCTCAGAATTTGAGTTTAGTTAAGCGCCAAGAACACATTGGATGTCACTCTGGAACAAATCCTGACCTACAAGAAACGTTGTTGAACCATTAAACAGAAAGTTGTCAGCAGAAATACCACACTTGGGAAACTGCCTGGTTTAAACTGAGGTGAACATCCACAAATAATAACAACAGTGCTGTCCGTATGCTACTCCACAGCTGAATATGCTAGTGGCATATGGTATAAACAGTGATGGGATGATGCTGGTTCCCACCGGTTCCCCAGAACTGGTAGGAACAATCCCGGAGGGTTCTGTGGGAGGGTAGGTCAATTTTGAGGCGTCCGGTTCCGGACACCACACTGAAAGAAAGAATTTTTTTAAAAACTGGAGTCAAAATGGCTCCAATTTAGTGCACATGCACAGAAATCAATCTGACGCATGCGCGCTGCAATTGCAATTGCAAATCGCGCATGCATCAGATTGAGTTTCTGCGCATGCGCAATAAGAGGAAGCCATTTTGTTATTATTATTATTATTATTAAATTCAAATTTATATGCTGCTCTTCTTGCCGAAGCAACCCAGAGAGGCTAACAATGTTGCAATAGAAAACATAATATACATACAATATAACAAGAATAATACAATCAATGTGGTCAACTGCTGGGCATCCCCAGGCCATGGGGGCTCGTCGGCCCCAAGCCCCTGGGGGGGCTCAGCAGCAGCAGATGGCCCGGGCGGGCCTCAATGTGCCCATGGGGGCTTGGCAGCCCCAGGGGAAGTGCCCTCCTCTGAGGTCCGGTGCTGCCAGCCAAGGCCTTGCTGGTCGACTGGCATGGCACCCCAAACTGCAGCCTCCTCCTCTTCTGAGGGCTGCGGTTGCCCCCTCCACCACCGCTATCCTCGGCGGGCGCCCGGCGGAGCAAGAGGCTGCAGGCAGCAGTGGTGCACCCTACCACGCATCCCCAGGCAATGAGAGCTCATTGGACCCAAGCCCCTGGGGGGCTCATGGCAGTGGATGGCCTGGACGGCCTTCGACTTGTCCGTGGGGGCTTGGCAGCCCCAGGGGAGCTCATCGGCGTGGCGGGCGGGTGGGCCTCACCACCGCTTCCAAGGGTAAGTGAGGGTTTTTTGTTTGGGGTGGGTGGGTGTATTTTTATTTAATTTTTATTTTATTTATTTAAGTTATTGATGGGCTTATGTTGTGGTTGTTTGGTTGGGTGGGTGGGTGGGTTGAGGTGTGTGTTAATTTTTTAATTTTTGGCCCCACCCATGACATAATGACGTCATGACATCAGCTCCGACCATGACATCATGAAGTCATGACGTTAGCTCTGCCCCACTGTGATGATGTCACGGTGGGATAGAAATTTTTTTGTCATCCCATCACTGGGTATAAATTACCACATGTGAAACAAGTGGCTATAGCCATTAATGAAATATGGAGGTTTTTTACTGGCTGCTTATAATTTGCCCCCACTGAAAAAGTCTATTATTTGGCCAGCATTGTTTCTCTGGATATGCTACCAAATAATGAATGAAATAAGGAAATACAGCACCCAACCCATCAATTTCATGGACTCCAACCTGCTAGGTCAGGGGTCTGGACACTTGGATCTCCAGATGTTCTTGGACTTCAATTCACAGAAGCCCTGATCAGCAGGTGTGTTGACTTGGGCTTCTGGGAATTGAAATCCAAGAGCACCTGGAGTGCCAAGGTTCACCATCACTGCCTTAAATGATGACTAAATTCAAGAAAACTACAGAGAGAGAAAACAACACACCTTGCTAAAAGGATGAACACAGAAAAGTGTCTCCACCAGAACAAGATCTGGTTAGACTATCTGGAAGCCATTTAATCAACTTCAAAGTGAAGTTGGAAAATCAGAGAATAATCAAGGATAGGATAATTTTTATGTGGATGTGGATTGATTCAGACAATACAGCATTTATATGCATACAATTTATGTCCCATCAGATGTACAAAACAAAATCTAGCAAATTGCTGAGATAACACTATTAAAGTAGCCCACTGCTGGTCTAATATTTTAACATTTTAATATGTTTTAACATTTTTCTATATTTTACTTACAATAATGAGAAAGGAAAGAAGGAAGGAGTGAACGAGTGAATGAATGAAGGAACGAATGAACGAACAAAGGAAGACTGTATACTTAGAACACAGAAGCTGGTGAAATATAAATATCTTGTATCTTAGAGAAAGCAAAACCAGTTCCCATTCCTAATTGCAGCCATTGTTCACAGGGAAGTGTATGCTTTGCTTGAAGTTTCCAAATACAACTTCTTAGATCTCCACTTTTGCAGAAGAGGTGCTGTATTTTTTGAACCTACTATACACTGTATCAAATACTTTTTCTAGCCAATATGCTTTGAAATTTTCTTCTGTGCTATATACTGATATACAGTAATTTATATTCTTTTGAAGTAACATAGTAAATAATGCCATTTAAAGGTCCAGTTGTTGTTTCTTTCCACTTTGACATTTGTCAAACACACTGCAATTGGTGACTCTAAAAAGCCTTTTCTTTTCCTTCTGTGGAAACATACTTAGCTGCTTTCACCTTTTGTCTACCAAATACAGAGAACATTTCAGGAAATGTCAAGCATACTAACTGTTATGTCTTTAAGTGGATTATATTCAATTACTACAATTATTCAGTTACTGTAAAATGTAACTTTTAATCTGAAGGGGAAGCATGAAAAGAACCCAACTATGAACTTTAATTGTCATATCCACCAGTTCAACAGTTACTTGAAAAGCTCTTGGAAGTGAATAACAAGCCAAAGGAAGCTTGAAGTTTCTGGTTCTTTTAAAATTTGGTTCTTAATCTGAGAATCTATGTTATAATTGTCTAATGAACTTGGAGAGGAAGGGTCAGAACTAATAGCTTAACAATAAGGAATTGTACAGTCTTGACAACCTCTGAAGAAAATAGTTGTTAGAGTAGTGAGAAAACAAGAAAGGGAGAGGAAACAACCAGATTTGACTACTTACATCCCATGTTTTGAAATGGGATGATTAATTTGAGCTGGATTGTTCTGCCACTGCATCAATCTCAAAGGTCCTTTACAAATTCTATTGCCAAGGAAGAGACTTTCCAATTTCCAGCCCAGATCTGGCCTGTCAAAATTCCTGCTCTAGTCAAAATACATCTCCCAAGAACTGCCTTTGAATGCTTGCATGGTGGCTTTCCTTGTTGTAATTACTAATGATTTCATGTCAGAAATTATTCTGGGTTGAAATGATTTTTGCTGGAGAAACTCCAATCAGGGGGCACTTGAATGAGGCTCCTTTCACATCACCAAGATCTTTTCCCACCAAAGTGGTCCCTATTGATCTACAGTACTTGCAGTTTCTTGCTTTCAAACTGCCAGGTTGGCAGGAGCTGTGACAGAGAAAGGTGCTCATTCCATCATGCAGTAATCTGGTCTTGAACTGCTGACTTGCTGACCTTCCAGCTAATAAGGCAAGCTTCTTAACCACTGAGCCACTGCAGCTCCCTTGTTATAAATGGAAATCACACTAAAAGTCAGCCCATTGAATATGTGGAAATTTGATGAGTCAACTCCTCCATAATTTTCAGGGATTCAAATCTTGCTATTAGTATACTAAATATAGCATAGTAAACTGCAACTAGAATAGGTCCATTTGAATTAATTGAACATACACAGAAGCTGACTCACCAAATCCCAACTGATTCAATGGGTGTGCTCTATTTTTATAATTTACATTTATATAGTTGCCCACTTGCCACATCGTGGCGACTCAGGGCGGCTTACATTTTAAATATAGGACTACAAAAAGACAAGACAAGAGCACCAAGAGGGGGAAAATACAAAAGTTTGAATAATGGGGCAAAGGCATCCTTGGCTGCCCACACAGAGGGGGCAGCATCTTCAGCAGAGGCTCCTGCTGGCGGCCCTTTTCTATTTTCCCGGAGAGGTGTTGCAAGTCCAGGGGAGGGCAGAGGTGTCCATTGCTGCCCACATGGCCAGGGGTGGTGGAAATGGCCACCTGCGCAGCCGGGGCAGCATCTTTGGCAAAGGCTCATGCTGGCGGCCCTTTTCTATCCCCCCAGACAGGTGTTGCAAGTCCGAGGAAGGGCGGAGGCATCCGTGGCTGCCCACACAGCCGGGGTGGTGGAAGTGGCTGCCTGCGCAGCTGGGGCACCATTTTCGGCTGAGGCTACTATGCTAAGCAACCACATTTCATCCAATAAGTCTCATCACATGTATGAAGTAACATCATCAGAAGCTGAAAAGTGTCACTTTGATTATTTGGTCACAGACATTCTTTTGCTTCTGGGAAACATAATGTAAACAGTAGAAAGTATAAAAGTTTGGAATAGCTCTTCTCTTGAATTAAAAGTCTTAGCATTTCCCAGGCACCATGTGTGCACTGTATTTAGGAAAGTCTGGAAGTTGTAGAAGAAAAACATAACATTTCTATCCTTTGGGGGGAAATTCATAACCTTTGGTTCTGCTGCTGGAAGGTTGCTTTTTAATATATATATATTTAGGATAACAGATGAAACCAACAAAATAATGGCTGTTCCCCACACCACCCAAAAAGATGGTATCTTTTTGACAATCTCTAATGGTGCTGTGTCTATAGCTGAAAATGTCTGCAACCAGCTAGAGCAACTATAACAGCTAGAAAGTGTGTCCTGGAGGCATATTTATGTCAAAGGAGATAATAGTAACTTTTCCCATGCAGATTAGGTTAATGCTTACAAATTTGCCCTGGGTGTGCATTTTCATCCAGCTGTGATCAAGTAGCAGTGCCTAACGAGTGCCAGACTGATTTCTTGAGACACAAGGCTTACATGCCCATTCTGTCTATTGTGAACATGGCCCTGAAATGTGGACACAATGTCAGGGATTATTCTTATGTGTATGCCAGTTTACCTTTATGTGTTTACTGCCCTGCCATTTCCAGCACAAAGTTTGTACTGGCATCTGCATCCCATTCTAGATGACAGTAATGCTTTTGTTAGCTTAACACTGTAGGATAGCAAGTAAATAATCCATTGGCTCACACTAATGTCAGCCAAATTGTTGCTAGGGTGGACAAAATGGATCTGAGAGAATTATGAAAGATATGTTGACCAAAGTGCAGTCTGGCCAGGTTATCTGGGATTGGTTTGATTCAGTTGTCCCTGGGGAAGTGGACAGGCTCCTGGGATCTGTTCGTGCCACAGCCTGTGTGCTGGATCCATGCCCCACTTGGCTAGTGAAATCAGCCAGGGTAGTGACAAGCAGTTGGGTCAAGGCTATTATCAGTTCTTCATTGCAGGAGGGTTTTTTTCTGGCTACTTTAAAACATGCTTTAGTGACCCCCTCCTGAAGAAATTTTCTCTAGACTAACTACTGACCTGTGTTAGTTAATGACTAACTACTGACCTGTGTCCAATTTACCCTTCTTGGGTAAGGTCTTGGAGAAGGCAGTGGTGCAGCAGTTACAGGAGACCATGGAGGAAGCAGATTATCTGGACCCTTTTAAGTCAGGATTCAGGCCCGGATACGGTATGGTAACTGCATTGGTTGCACTTGAGGATGATCTCTGGAGATAGCCTCTCACCTCTCAGCGGCTTTCGATACCGTTGACCACGGTATCCTTCTGGAAAGGCTCCGAGGATTGGGAATCCAGGGCACTGTGTGCTCCTGGTTTGCCTCATTTCTGAGGGGCCGGACCCAGTAGGTGTGGCTGGAAGGTGAGAAGTCTAGGTCCCTGCAATATGGGGTGCCTCAGGGCTCGGTCCTTTCACCTCTCCTATTCAATATCTACATGAAACCACTGGGTGAGATAATCCATTCCCACAGGGTGAGGTATCATCAATATGCTGATGACACCCGACTGTATATCTCGGTCCGTGGAGATCCAAGCGATTCAGTGGAAGTCCTTTCCAGGTGCCTGGAGGTGTGAGGGTCTGGATGGGGGACAACGGGCTGCAACTGAATCCCGGCATGACTGAGTGGCTGTGAGTCAGGGATCCTGCACTATCTCGGGAGCTGACATGTTTGGTTCGGGATGGGGCAGTTATGCCCCAAACAGACCCGGTGCGCAGGCTGGGGGTCCTCCTGGACTTGCGACTCCTGCTCAAAGAGCAGGTGGCAGTCGTGGCCAGGAGGGCTTTTGCACAACTTCGTGTTATACAACAGTTACGACCACTCCTAGATCGGCACTCCTTGCTCATGATCACACAAGCTTTGGTCACCACCAGACTTGACTATTGTAATGCACTCTACATGGGGCTGCCCTTGGTGACACTTTTGGAGTCTACAACTGGTCCAGAATCTGGCTGCCCAGGTGGTGATGGGGTGCAGGCGTTATGCTCATGCCTCACCATTGCTTCGGGAGCTGCACTGGTGGCCAGTGTGCCTCCGGATGCAATTCAAGGTGCTGGTAATTACCTTTAAAGCCATGGTAGTGGGTTAGGATACCACCTAAGAGACTGCATCGTCCCAAGGACATCTGTCCTTTCCACCAGAGTGGACCGGAGAGGCTCTCTGGTTGTGCCATCAGCTAGAGAGGCACATCTCTCTAGCACTAGATGGAGGGCCTTCTCTGTGTCCACCCCGGACCTTTGGAACCTCCTGCCAACTGAGCTGCACCTCCTGGTAGAGCTGCTGCCCTTTTGGAAGGGTGTAAAAACCTGGCTGTCAGGGCAGGTCTGGGTTACTGGCAGCACAACGACCTCAGCCTGCTGGTTGGTTTGACATCCACCCACCCCCACTCTCCTAAGTTTAAAACTAAGATCTAGCTGTAATTTTTAATAGGTTTTAATTATAGATTTTAAAAACTTTTAAATTTTTAAATCTGTATTATTCTGATGTTTTATAATGTGTCAAACCACCCTGTGTCACCTTGGTGAGGAGGGCAGTATATACATACAAATAAATAAATAAATAAATGTGTTCAGTTAACACAGATGTTTTGGAATAGTTTCTTCTCCATCACAGGATAGCCTAATGTAGTGGGTCATAAAGAGCATAATGAAGAACTGGTTATTATTCAGTAATCTTGTTGAAGTCATTATATTAAGCCTGCCACACATGCAAGCTTGAGGAGTAGTTTTAAATTATCTGTATTTGTCAGGATTGTTCTGATGTTTCCGTCTTGGGCATTTGGAGGTCTTATTTTGTCTTTCAGATTTTTTAAAAAGCTCTTGAGAAAAGTTATTATTTTGGATTAAATCTCCCTGAAGACCAACCCACCCATCCCTATAAAATAAAATCTTGCCATTTTAATGAAGAGAGGAATGCTTTTTGCATTCTCTCATTTACCAGGTAAGGATGAATCAGAGTCATGTATTACACTCCAAAACAAGCTTTTGCAAAAGAAGTGAGAGAGAGGTTACACTGCAATCCTTAGCATGAGAACAGGGTTTCTTTCACTTTAATCTGGGAAATACTGAGGCCATGTGCAGTCCACCCAAGACTTTTACTGAGGAACACCTGTTCATCCAGTGAAGAGAGTCCAAGAAGTAGTGGGCATAGGCCAGTTTGCCCCGGTTCTGTCAAACCGGTAGGCCGGATCCTGGGTGGTCTCCTGGGGTGGTTTTCTGAGGTGACCGGTTCAGTTGCCTAACTGACTGCCCCACTCTCCAGGCCAAAATGGCTGCTGGTTAGTGTGCATGCGTGAAAATAGCAATTGACACATGCATGTCTTTCGTACTGAGCGTGTATGCATCAATTGCTTTTTTCACTCATGCACACTCACCTGATGCCATTTTGGCCTGGAGAGTGGAGCAGCCAGGGAGGCCCTCAGCAGCCTCCTCAGAGGTGCGGCAGCAGCGGTGATGGCCCTCACTTGAGTCGCGCTGTGCCATTGCACTGGCACCATCACTCACTGCTGCCAATGGTCGCCACTGATGCCAGGCCTGGAATTGGCGGCAACTGTCAGTAGCGGTGAGTAGCAGTGGTACTTGAGTCATCCTGAGCCATGCCACTGTGTGCCACCACCGCCACTCATTGCTGCCACACGTTGCCGCCGATGCCAGGCCTGGCATCGGTGGCGATCACTGGCAGTGGTAAGTGGTGGCGGTGGCGCGGCGACACGGCTTGGGACGACTCGAGCGAGCACCACTGCTGCCATTCACTGCTGCCGACAGTTGCCACTGATGCCAGGCCAGGCCGCTGCACACTGCTGAGCTGAGTCAGGCCATGCAACTGCCAACTCAGGCCATGCTTCTGGGCAGGGCCATGCTAGGCCGCACCGCCATGACCCAGGCTGCACTGCCGGGTTGGGCCAGGCCAGGCTAGGCTGCACTGCCAGGCCAGGCCAGGCGGCCCCATCGTTGTTGCCACCTGCTTCACAGCCAGGTAAATGACTTGGGTTTGGGGTGGGTGAAGGGAATGTGTGTTTTTATGTGTATTTTTATATGTATTTTTATGCTTGTTTTGTGTTTTATGTGTATTTAATTTGTATTTTAGTGTGTATTTTATGTGTATTTTTATATGTATTTTTATGCTTGTTTTGTGTTTTTGTGTATTTAATTTGCATTCTATGTGTTTTTATGTGTATTTTTATATGTACTGTACAGTATTTTTATTTTATTTTTATTTTTTACTTTGGCTCCATCCATGTCGTTGGCTCTGCCCACGACATCATGATGTCAGCTCCACCCATGACATAATGATGTCGGTTCCGCCCATGACGTCGACTCCGCCTACAGTGTGGTAGTAGAAATTTTGGCTGCCCATCACTGAGTCCAAGATATGCTCAACTAAAATGAACAGATTCTGTGAAGCGGTCCCTCCAACCCCAATTAAGTGCTTCTTAACTACAACTTTCCCTGAAACTACCCCATGGTAGGTGGAGCTGTAACATTACTGACAGCTTCTCTCTTTTTTTAAAAGGAACTTATTTAAAATAGCAGTGCTCAGTTTTTAATTTTCACACTCCAAAAATGATATTTGAGATTTCTTTTTAATTGGAATATAGATTAGGTTACTTTGGGAGTAGGGTAGGGTATTTTAATGAATGTGTAATACAGTCGTTATTTCAAAATAAGAATAATTTTTTTGGATGTTACAGCTCTTGTCCCTGGAAGTGTGCAATCTTTTAGTTCATAATCAGAAATGTGTGAGGTCAAAGACATGTCTGGATTCCTACCAGGGTCCACCAAAGATAGAATGGTCACAACACAGTTGGAAATGGCTGAAAACTTTTATACAAGTGTAAATTGATCAGATATCAAAACAAGACATGCTTAAATCTTAGGTAACTGGAATACAAAAATAGGAAACAAAGAGAACCAAAGTCTAAGTAACAGGAATTAAACAAACACTATGACTCATGGGTATGCCTATCTTGAGTGGTAAGCAAACATTATTGTTCTCATCCCTGCTTGCATCCAGATGAGAATATTAATTGTTGTTTTATAAATGATGGGCTATTACAAAAGTATTTTGGAGGAGTGAGTCAAAAGTTGGAGAATGTGTATGCTCAACCATTTATAGTCTTCTTTCCTCTTTTGGGATTATAATGATAAGTAGGGTGGATGAATTAGAACCATCTTGAGATTCAGAGCCAAATTTAAGACCAAGATTTGGTGGTGTCACACAGTTAGGCCTTTTTAATAATAACTGGGTGGATCCTTGTGATATCACAGAAGCCGTACAGATAAGGATTGAGAGGGACTGTGACTGCTTCTGGAAGTGAGAAATGAGAAGAGTCTGGATAAATGGCAACAAAATTTGAGCAAACTCTAGTTAGCTACTTAAGAAGGCAAGTGCCAGGAATCTGGGTTTGCATTCATATTTTGTGTCTAGACAATTGCGGCTTCAAGTTTCTGTTGTTTTCAACATACTAACAACTAACCCCATTTTTTAAAAATCGGATTTTATAGATTTTACAGATGCATTGCAGTCACTGCTAAGCCATTCAAAAAGGGATAGGTTAGCACATTTCAGATTACTGACTAGCTCCAACTCCTTTTTGTTGTTGTTCAGTTGCACAGTCAATTCCGACCCTTTGCGACCCTATGGACCATTGCCCGCCAGGCACCTCTGTCCTCCACCATCTTCCTCAAACCTGCCCAGCTCTGTGCTCATTGTGTCTACGATACCATATAGCCATCTCATTTTCTGCCACCCCCTTCTTCTTTTCCCCTCCACTTTTCCCAGCATCAAGGCTTTCTCAAGTGAATCCTCTCTTCTCACTTGATGTCGAAAGTACTTTATCTTTATCTTTACTATTTGACCTTAATGCATCAGCTTAAAAACATTGGCCTGTGTCAGTAGTGAATGGAAAATTGGTCAAATATCTCACAATTTCATTAAATAGCTGCAGCAATTATGTACGTGACAATATCTGATCAGCTTTTAATCTTTCCAACAGGGAAAAAAACGTTTTGAGTCTGCCACATTATGCAGCTCTTTTTTTAAAATTGTAATTTTTACATTGTTTAAAAGGTGTCTCTCACAATCCAGAAAGAGAATATATTTAAAAACATTTCAGTTGCCTTTTGCATTAGTGTCCATGGGATACTCTCCTATCAAGTAGCTACTGGTACTTGAAAGTGAATGCTTAAAATATGAGTCTTTATTGTCAGCTGACATGAAAGAACACTCAAAATTCTGAATGGAAAAAAGTGATCCATAACACTGTGTTGAGTTGTGAGAGACTCAGTACTCTAACTTTTCATCCTTTTCTGAAGCACATGATCCATCAAAGCATGTCATGCCAGGTGAACTAGATGGCTCAGGGGAACTTTACTGGTGTATAAAACCTTTCACCTCTAGGTCACAGGCTTGAGTCTGGACAGGTCCCCATTGAATTAAAGGCCCAGACCTCTGATGGATTTCTAATGACCTTTGTGTAACATGCTGGTGGGCTTCATGCAATGTTGCTAAAGAGGTGCCCAATAATAAAATGGACCATATATATCAAGTTTGTATTCTCCTTGACAATCAGATAAGACAAATGTGTAGGAAAGCAAATAGTCACATTTCCCTTTAGTTACCTCAAAAACTATGGGTGGTTCCTTATGTTTAGTCAGACTAGTGTTCTGTCTAATCAGGCAGTGTTAACATTAGCTTCCTGTGACTTAAGGTGAGATTCTTCACTACTCCTATTTGGAGATCCCTGGTACTCTTTGGTGTTTTTTCATCTAAGTACTAACAAAGTCTGACCCTGTTTACCTTCTGAAACCAGGCACAGTCAAGTGTATTTGGAATGGTATCACCATTTCATTTTTGAAGGAACAAAATTAAGGTAAATTCGCAGGTGTCGGATCCTGCTCCAGAACAGTGGAGAACATATGATGTTTGACTGTGACTGCAGCCAGCATCTGGAAGATCATCTGTACCCAAACTCTACTCCATGAAATCCATTACAAGTGAATCAGACTGAGAATTTAACTTTATAATTTGAGCTCTCCCCCTATCTTATTCCTTCTAATGCACTACAAGATGTTGTTAAAAAATTTCTCACCCCTTGGTTCAATCACCAATCAAAATGGATATTGCAGTCAAGAAATAATAATAAAGCTCATAAAAAACTAGAAAAGATTTTTAAGCAAAACAACGTCACAGTTGAAACCAATTGTAAGATCATCCATAATTTGGTTCTGCTATTTACTATGTTTCTACACTCTGTTTACTATGCAGGTACAGTATACTGCAAAGTTGACAAGAAAAAAGGTTTATTCAAAATATGGTGCTGAAGAAAGCTTTACAGATACTGTTAGCTGCCTAAAATTAAAATAAAGAGGTCCAACATTTTAAAAAAGTATGTTCTTCTTGTACTTCAGCAGGTGCAAAGTATGGCTTGCTGGCTGGTGGTTGGCATTGGCCAATTTGACCATATCACATTGATCTTGACTAGTCTACATTGCTGCTGTTTCTTCCATGTCAAGGCCACATGTGAAACTGCCAAAATAAAGGCACCTTTTGGTGAGTTCATTCTGCAGTTCCTTTTGATCATACTAAGGCTGTTAATTTTGGACATATCATAATAATAATAATAATTTCATGTCAGAAATTATTTTGGGTTGAAAGGATTTTTGTGGGAGAAACTCACTTAGGGAATGCCCAAATAAGGCTCCTTTCATGTCCCCAAGTGCTGGAACAGAGACGGGCACTCAATCCGTCATGCAGTGTTCGGGTCTCAAACTGCCGACTTGCCAGCCTTCCAGCTAACAAGGAAAGCTTCTTAACCACCGAGCCACCACAGCTCTGGACATATTCTGAGAAGATTAAACTCACAGGGAAAAAAACAGAAATGTGTGTTGATTCCTACAACCTGAGAATATTTTATCGTACAAAATAAAAGCACCAGAGCTGTAATGATACATCTATCTGATTCCAAACATTCAATATATAGTGTACAGCAGAACCCTGCATAATGAGAAAACTCAGTTCCATGGAGCTCTTCGTTATGCCGGACCCAATCAGTGTGGTTGGAGAGCAAGAAGTCCAGCCCTAGGCCCCTTCAATATGGGGTGCCTCAGGGCTCGATGCTCTCGCCTCTCCAACATCTACATGAAGCCAGTGGGTGAGATCATCCGTTCCCATGGGGTGAGGTATCACCAATATGCAGATGACACACAGCTGTATATCTCAGCCCGTGGAGATCCAATTGATGCAGTAGAAGTCCTGTCCAGGTGCCTAGAGGCTGTCAGGTTCTGGATGGGGGTCAATGGGCTACAACTGAATCCTGGCAAGACTGAGTAGCTATGGGTAAGGGGTCCTGCGCTATCTCAGAAGCTACCCAAACAGACCCGGTGCGTAATCTGGGGGTCCTCTTGGACTTCCGACTACTGCTAGAAGAGCAGGTGGCAGTCGTGGCCAGGAGGGCTTTTGCACAACTTCATATAATACCCCAGTTATGGCCGCTCCTAGATCAGGACTGCATGCTCATGATCACACACGCTTTGGTCGCATCCAGACTTTATTACTGTAATGTAATTACTGTAATGGGGCTGCCCTTGGTGACCATTCGGAGGCTGCAGCTGGTACAGAATGCAGCTGCTTGGGTAGTGATGGGTTGCTGGCATTATGCTCATGCCTCATCACTGCTTTGGGAGCTGCACTGGTTGCCAGTATGTCTCCGGGTGCAATTCAAGGTGCTGGTCATTACCCGTAAAGCCCTATATGGTAGTGGGCCAGGATACTTAAGAGACCACATCATCCCAAGAACATCTTCCGTCCCACCAGGGTGGATCAGAGAGGCTCTCTTATCATTCCATCAGCTAGAGAGGTGCATCTCTCTAGCATCAGAAGGAGGGCCATCTCCATGTCTGCCCTGGCCCTTTGGAACCTCCTGTCAACTGAGTTACGCCTACAGACAGAGCTACTGCCCTTTCAGAAGGGCCTAAAAACCTGGATGGAAGGGCAGGTGTGGGGCTCCAGTTATATAGGATCCCATGTTGGGTGGCTGATCTGATGGGATAGCTACCCCTCTCTCGCTCTTTTAAACCTTTTTAACCTTTTTAACTTTTAAATCTTTGAGGGTTTTTTTTTTTGTAAATTTGTATTTAATTTTTTTTTTTTTGAAGTTGATTTTGCACCTTGGGGTTTGGTTTCTGGGTTTGTGGGGGTGTGGTGGGATTGTTTGGTTTGCACTCATTTGTGTAATCTTTTTCTTTTTGTGAGTCACCTAGGGTCGCGTTCGCCTGATTGGGGCGGGATAATAAATCTAAATAAATAAATAAGCAATACCCTGTATAACGGAAAAAAGTTCATTATACAGGGTTTTGTTAAGCGAGGTATATCTCACTTAATGAAAACCCCATATAACGAAGAACATTTTCATTATGCGGGGTTTCAAACAAAGTGCACAAACGCTTCATTGTATGAATTTTTTGTTATAGAAAGCGTTCATTATACAGGGTTCCACTGTACTTTAACAAAAGGAAGCCAGCCATCTTATTATACAAACCTTAAATTCCAATTAAAAATGAAGCTAGTTATGCAAGGATACATGGCCATTTAAACTCTTGGTTTAAAGCTAAATCCCATTTAGTGAGGGAAGAAATAGTGTCTTGTTTCTGCTTGTTTCCATCCTTGTCTGGCTACATATATGATAACCTGCAAAATTTGAAAGCCTCATTATCATCTCATTAGGAGGACAAATCCCTCTGTTGTTTTGTGATCTGAAATATTTCTTCATTCCTTTTGTGAAAAAAGTGTCAACTGCCCTCCCATGTTCACCCTTTCCACTATGCATCACAAAGCATATGTCAAATGAGGGCACAGCTGCACTGCAGATGTACCTAGCTGTGAAGTAACTCATTCTCCCTCTGCCCAATAAATTCTGGAAACATTCATATCTGTGATAATCTGTATTGATCTATACTAGGATTCTTAATTAAGCTCTTAGGAAATTATGAGTTAAACCACTAAAGATGTTTCACTATCCAAAAGCTCATCAAATCATTAATTTGTAACTGTAGCACACAAGCTCTTGCTTAATTTGCCCCTATTGATCTGTCTCTTGCACTTTCATTTCTCTATCAATCCTTCATTTATAACCTATGCATATCTACTCAAATATAATCCTATTAAGTTCTATGGCTATTACTTCTAGGTAAGTGGCTATACAGCTGAAGAATATAACAACTGTTTTCTTTCCAGATCTTCACACTGAAAAACAAATATACCTTAGATTTTATGAGCAAATGTCCTGAAATCATTATCTATACCCACCATCCTAAAATATAAGCCAAGAGCACTGGACTTCTTTAAATTTTGTATCTCTGACTCTCAGATTCTGCCTCCTGAAAATTTGTTCCCTTATCCCATGGAAAATGGCTGATCACTGCAGTTGCTTTCAAAATTTGGGTTTAATCTCCTCATTGTCTGACTTCACGGCATGATAGTACTGCCCTTAAATAAAACTTACATAAAAAACAGTTAGTACAGCTGGTCCAAAAATGTGCTCAAAGTTTAGAATCACATATCATTGTTTATACAGATGACTGTTTGGGAGAGACTTCAATAGAAGTTGACGTTAGTAGCAAAGGAGCAATCTTTGGCAGTAACACTGGGTGATCAGCAACTGCGACTCATATTTTCCAACTGAGATCAATGTGGACTCTAATCCATTAACTTCAGACCTAAATATCACCCAGCAGATATGAATAGATGACAGTGGAAATAGAAGGAAAGGCGAGTACAGCATAGTCAGATTGAAGAGCCTTGTTTCATGTCGCAATCCATTTTAGCACACACCAGGAAATCAGTCTGAGTCCAGATTTTCAATTAACATATCCTAGATATGGAGTGAAAATACTTCTTTTCTTACAAACACAAATGTTTTTTGTTCAGCTGTATTTAACCTCTGTTCAGAGAATTTGTTTCTTCTACTTCTTTCTCCTTGCATTCCTACACCCCCACAAAAGCTTTGGAAGTGTGTTAGCAAAATATCTTTTTGAAATGTCAAGGAATAGTTTTCCTAGGTATAGAAAGTGGCCAGCAATCTTTTGACTCTTTCAGTTGCCAATTTAGATATTTGAATATTAATGTGAGAAGGAAAGCACAGCAGAGGGAGGGGGTGAGGAACTGTGAGGTGTGATGAGGAAACTTCCCTGCAAGCAAATTTGAGTGGTCAGAGAGTAATGATGCCCTCAACTTAAAAAGCAGCTTCTCTTCAACTGGCAGTGGATTTCATCCTAACTTCAACCCAAACATTTTTCTCAGAAGTAAATTATTATTGGTTTGCGCCAGCAGGTTGCTTTCAATCTATGGCAATTAGTGAACTCCAAGAAGATTCTGTCATTAACAGCCTTGGTCTGCTCTTGCAAATTGCAAACCATGGCTTCCTTAATTGAGCCAATCCATTTCATTTTTTTTCCATGTCAGAAGCACACAAAGGTGTTTTCTGGGTTGAAAGGATTTTTGCTGGAGAAACTTTGCTCAGGGGATGCCAGAATGAGGCTCCTTTCATGTCCCCAAGATCTTTTCCCACAGAAGTAGTCCCTATTTATCTACTTGCAATTTCTTGCTTTTGAACTGCTAGGTTGGCAGGAGCTGGGACAGAGATGGTTGCTCATTCTGTCATGCAGTACTCAGGTCTTGAACTGCCAATTTGCCAACCTTCCAGCTAACAAGGTGAGCTTCTTAACCATTGAGCCACCACAGTCCCTATTTCATATTGATCTTTCTCTCCTCCTTCAACTTTTCCTAGTATTAAAGTGAATGTGAAGTACAAACTATCTCCCATATGATACAATGCACACAATGCCCCTCAAAGTGCGCTGAGTGCGCTGAGGATGACTTTATGTTAGCAAGACAAAAGGCTGTTGCTGTAGCCTAATATTGGGCGGACGTCATCTAGCCCTTTTAAATTCTATTTTGTTTTTAGATCTGTTAATTTTAGCTTTGTATGTTATTATATGCTGGTGGAGCATCTGACATGAACAAAGAAAGAAGTTTTAGAGTCTCATCCAGCATATCATCTTCTAACAATGAGCCTCAGTATAGTCATTTTTACTTCTAGAGAGAGTTCACTCTTGATTTGATCAGTCAAGTTCCTGTTATACTTGATCTAATCAGATTTCTTTGGAAACTTGGGCTTGAACCTTATTGACTGTTCCAATCACATTGGTGTTCAGTCACATTTACCCAAGACTAAGGGTGCAGTCACATTAGTGCTTAGAAGCAACCTAGTCTGGGTCTCTTTAGAATGGTGAGTCTTGATTAGATCATTTTGATCAAGCTCTACTTTTCTAAAGCAAATTTTGGGGAAAGGTTTACATTAGCTTTATAAGCAAGCCACTTCTGGACACTGGCAAAATAAAAACTTTTCTCTCATTCACTCTCTCTGAGATATCACATCAGCAAAGGAGGAAAATTTCCACTTCCCCTGTCCTCTGCTGAGCAAGGTGATTAGTCAATATCTGGAAATGTCCTCTTATTAAGCCACTTCCTGAAATTGGCAATTTGACACTGGTGTGTTCTAGGTAGGTGATCGCAGATAAAAAATGTGTCTGTGTGAACAAAAGGGGTCTACAGAGCAGAATAAACTCTTGCATAGCCAGCTGCTAAATTCCACTGACCACAATGAGTCTAAGACAGTGTTTCCCAACCATTGGTTTTGGACTTCAATTCCTACAGCCTAAGTCAATCCCCCAAAACACTGAGCAGCCAACTAACTGACTTAGGTTGACTGAGAATTGAGGTCCCCTTGTGGGGCATGTGCCCCACATTGAGAACCACTGGTCTAAGACTTTAGCAAACATGGAGGAAAAAACAAGCTGGCTTAGTTGAGAACAGAACTAAGGCTGAGCTTGACTTTAATAATTAGACACCAATACAGCAATTGTGAAAAGTATCTCTATTGTATTATTGTACTGAATCAAGATAATTTAATTACTGATGGAAGAGAATAAATGTGGCAAAATATTCAATATGTAAAAATAAAATAAGGTAAACAAAACATTGAGCACATTGCAAGAACATTGTCCCTTGGGGGGGACGGACTGCACTTTTCAATTTTTATTAACAACATGCCCTGATCCCACACTGATATTCCTGCTGTGCATTCAAAACATGCCAAAAGCATTTTAGGTGGATATTAACAAATTTTAACAGTGCCAAACCAATTCCTTGGTTCTATGGGTAATTAGCCAATCTGCAGCCTTTCTGTGAGATAGGGGATGGACAGCATCTTGAGGGTCTATAAGTAATTCATTCTTTAAAAGATACCTCCTGCCTTAAGAAGTGTCTAAGGTTTCTGATGTTTTATAGCACTTCAAGATATAGTTGGCCATTTTTCAGTGCAAATAGGTAAAAAATTCCTTAAATCATGGGTAGAAAGGTATGAACAGAACATAAGTGACTGAATATATAAAGGAAAATGTGTATTCAGCTCAGTTGTTATGCATACTTGGAAGTATATCTCACACTATTTAGAAGGTCTACTCCTAAATGATTAGCTAAACTTGGTTTAAAGCAAGAATGGCCAACCTATGGTCATTAGCTGGCGGCACCATTTCATGTGGCCTGCTGCTGTCCTCGCTGCTACCAGAAACAGAAGTGGACACATTTATGACAGCCATAAAACATGCCCATGCATGCATAAATGCACCCATGCCTGCTGTAAACACAGCATGCACTTATGACAGCTGTGGATGGATTTTACAGCAGCATTTATGGAGGGAGGAACCACATGACTGCCCCGCACAGCTGTCTGGGGGGGCATGGTCCAGCCTGTGGTGCAAAAAGTTTGGGACACCCTGGTTTAAAGTGTTAAGAGATGTCTTTGGTGTTTAATTTCTAGGTTACTTTATCCATTTTGTGGTTTTTATTTTTATTACATTTAGTGTCAGGTGGGCAATATGTTGTTTGTGAGAGAATGAACATGGAGGCTTGTTTTAAGTGAAGGAAGTTAACCTTCCATGTACATTAAGTCTGGCTAAGTATTATCCAGTATGGTCTAATGGACAGAATGAGAAAACAGATCTCAGCAGATCCAGTGATGGGCAGCAGCCGGTTCGCACCAGTTTGCCAGAACCGGCTTTTCCCCAGTGTCCCAGAGAACCAGTAGTGGCTTTTTTTTTTTGGGGGGGGAAAACCACCTTGGGGGCTTACCTTTTTGCCGGTTCCCCCACTGCACATGTGCGCCTACAGTACTTGGCGCACCTGCAGTGCTTGGCGCGCATTCGCTCTGCCTAACCATGGAAATTCACATACAGAATGACACATATTACAAGATAGAGAACCTATACACCTCCAATTGTTGTTGGACTACAGCTCCTATAATGCCAGATTATTTACCATGCTGGCTGAGACTAATGGAGATTGGGGCCAGATAGCATAAGTTCTCTGCCCTCCAAAATGGCCTGAGTTATCCCTTAATAAAAGTTGAAGCACCAGGGATGCTCTCCACTCTCTAACTGTCAAGTAAAGGAATATTGAAGAGCAATCTTCTATTTCTAAACTGTTGTCATCTTAATACAGAGGTTCCCAACCTTTTTAAGCTGGGGGTCAGATCACATTCTTTCAGTCAGCTTTGAGAGGAGGGCTGAATGGCCATTTTGCTTTGCCTGCATGATGGGTGTGGCCATTTTGTCCCACCAGCTTCAAAGGAGTGGGCATATTTTCTTGAATGCCCTTGGAAGAGTGGGAGGCCACATGAAATGGCTGTGGGCCAGATCCAGCCCAAGGGTGTTAGGTTGGGAACCCCTGTTTCCACCACAACTCAAACATGTGCTGGTGTGCCCCCTCCTAAAAAAAACCTCATCACTCGATCTGAATATGCCATCTAATTTTTACCCTGCCTCAAACCTCCCCTTTTTGGAGAAGGTTATTGAGAAAGCGGTGGTGCAGCAGCTCCAGGGAGTCCTGGAGGAAGCAGATTATCTGGACCCTTTCCACTCAGGCTTCAGACCGGGCCATGGTATGGAGACTGCATTGGCCGTGCTGTTTGATGATCTCTGGTGAGAGCGAGATGGAGGATACGCCTCAATTCTTGCTCTTCTTGACCTCTCAGCGGCTTTCGATACCATCAACCATGGTATCCTTCTGCACCGGCTACAGGGGTCAGGGTTTAGGGCAGTGTTGGCCTGGTTCTCCTTCTTCCTGAGTGGCCGGACCCGGTCGGTGAGGGATGCAGGGTCAAGTCCGAGGCATCTCACATGTGGGGTTCCACAGGGCTCAGTCCTCTCACCCTTACTCTTTACATGAAACCGCTGGGTGAGATCATCCGATCCCATGGAGTGAGATATCAGTATGCTGATGATACTTAGTTGTATATCTCTGCCCATGGTGATCCCAGTGATGCAGTCAAGGTCTTGACCATTTGCCTGGAGGTGGTTAGGGTCTGGACTACAATGGACTACAGCTAAATCCTGGCAAGACTGATTGGCCCATGTCATGAGAGCAAACTAAGAGGGCATCCTTCAGGTACCATCTGTTGGGTAGGCTCATTTCTCCAGCACAAGGAAAAGGGCTTTATTGGTCATAGCCCCCATATTATGTAACCTCCTCCCAGTAGAACTACGCCTCCAGGCCCAGTTGCTACCATTTAGGAAAGAATTGAAGACGTGGTTGGCAAAATGGGTCTGGTGGCTGGGATTGTCAACAAGCTTCCCTTTCTGGCTCATCTAAGGCTCCCCCCTCCTGTAATTAATTTTTTAATGTTAATGTTATACTGATTTTATATTTGTTTTTAGATAGTAAATGGCACGAGGGCGTGTGTGTTAATATTGCTATGTTTTAAAGAGTTTTTAAAAATTGTTTTATATTGGTTTGAACTTTTTACACTACCCAGAGTCCTTTGGATAGGGAGGTATATAAATTAGATTAAATTAAATTAATTGTCCATTTTGATTAGAAATAAGGAGGACTTGAGGAAGAAAATATCTGACTTGATTCAGTATTCCTTCTGTTGTCATTCTTTGAAATCTAAAATTAGATCAAGTTTCAAATCTCTGTAGCTCTTTTCTAATTAATAGTGGAAGGAGCTTACATTTTCTTGTTTCTTTCCATATGTCTTCCCAGAAAAGAGTGTAGTAGACCTGAACAGTGTTGTAAGCCATTTATAGTTCATCAAAGAACATAAGATGCTCTTTTCAAATTTTATTAACAACATGCCCCAGTTCCACACTGATTTTCCTGCTGTGCATTTAAAGAATGCCAAAAGCATTTTAGGTCATATATTAACAAATTTCAAGAGTGCCACCAAACCAATCCCTTGCATTTTTCAGGTAATTAGCCAATCTGTAATGATTCTGTAAAGATGCTTCCCTTTGTGATCTGTAAGTAATTCATTTTCACAAACACACATCCTAGAGTTGTCTCTGGTAGTTTATGCTTTACAGGGATTCTAGACCTGCTGGCCATTTTTATCATCATGCTAATAGACTGGGTTTCGGGTTTTTTCCCATCCCAAAAGATGAGTTGTAAGGAAGCCCCACTTGAAGTAATGGAACAACTAAATCACACCATAACCATTTTAAGTTTTGCTAGTTTAGGTAAAGGTTTCTCTTGCTCAAAAGCCAGTCATATCCGATTCTAGGGTTTGAAGCCGAAGAGCCAGTGATGTCTGCTTCTGCAGACATTTCCGTGGTCATGTGGCAAGCATGACTAGACACTAGAGTGCACAGAATGCTGCTTAGTTCTGCTGCATCCAACAGAAATTAGCACAGAAAACAAAAAATGTTTGAATATCATGACTGATTGAGCACCTGTCTCTGTCCTAGCTCCTGTCAACCTAGCAGATCAAATGCAAGAAATTGCAAGTAAATAAATAGGGACCACTTTGGTGGGAAAAAATCTTGGGGACAAGAAAAGAGCCTCATTTGGGTGTCCCCTGACTGGAGTTTCTTTTTTTTAATTAATAATTTTTATTATAGGTTTTCAAAAAAAGAAAAAGAAAAAGATACATTAAAAATCATACAATCCCATTGTTCATCAAGAGAAAAACGTACATGGTTCACATAATGTATAAAGAAAAAAGAAACAAAAGTAAAAATATACATCCATTATTAATATCAAACTTTCCAAGCTAGTTTTCTAATACATTTATTAAATCCTATACTTCCTACTCTGCTATACATGATATATCACTCATTTAATATCACCCTTGTGCTATATACAATGTCCGGGGGATTATAACATCTTATAATTTCCAAAAGCCAATTTGATCTGGTACAGGAGTAATGCCCTTCTTTTTGACCATTACATGTTCAACAAAATGTCTCCAAGTTCTCCAAAATCTATTTACTTGAGCTATACCTTTTCTAACATTCAATTCCCATGTAAGCTTATCATTAAGTGCCAACTCCCACATTTCTTTGTACCATTCCTGTATATTTGGCAATACATCATTTTTCCAATTTTTTGCAATACATTGTCTAGCCACTGACAACATCACAGTCATTAATTCTTTGTCATCATTAGTCATTTTAAATTTATCCACCTCTGTTAACAATATTGTATCCGGCCCCAGTTCGAGCTGCATATCAAATATATTCTTCATTTCCCTTTCTATTTCCCCCCCAAATTCTCTTAATGCCTCACAGCTCCACCACATGTGTAAATATGTCCCCGTTGCTTGTTTACATCTCCAACATTTATCACTCGTCCTGTTATTCATCTGATGCAGTTTGAGTGAGGTTAGATACCGTCGCCAAAGTAATTTGTAATTATGTTCTTTCACCCTTACGGACATAGTTCTCATAATTCTTCTCTTCCACTTTCTCTGCCAATTTTCTTCTGAAATTGTCTCGTTCAATTCTTGTTCCCAAGTATTTTTCAGGACCTCTTGTATTTTTCCTCCTCTATTCAAAATCCTATAAATCTTGCTTACTAGCCCTTTGATTCCTATGTCACCCTTTCTTAATTTAATCAAAAGCTATTCAAATACTGTAACCTCCCTTTCTAAACTATTGTCGTATAAATATTTTTTATTCCAGTTGTTTATCTGGAGAGTCTTGAACCAATTTTCCTCCAATTGCGAAAAAAGCTCCCTTTTTTCCCCTATCTCTGCAACACTTAACCCAATCTTTCAAAAATAGCACCCCTTTTTCTGCTAGTATGCTCTTAATCCTTCTATCTATTTTTATTGGGAAGTTATTAAAGTCTTCTAATTCTATAACAGGTGAGATCCCCGGAATAAGATCTTTCTTTACTCTATTCCATTCTTCCATTGTTATTTTGATCATCTTATTCTTAACTTCCTTTTTCTTTTCTTTCCCTTCTTCGCTTAAAAACATTGCCTTACCAATTTGTGAGAATTCCCTCCTTTCTATTTTTTCCCTGATCGATTCTTCCCTGTTTAATATTTTGACCACATTTCTTACCTGGAAAGCTCTATAATAATTATAAATGTTCGGCATACCCAGGCCGCCTTCTTTTTGAGGTAAATGCCACAATTTTTTAACTATCCTTGCCCCACGTTTTCCATTACAGAATTTATTTATAATATTTTGATACTCTTCCAGTTCTTTATCATTATGTTTTATCAGCAAAACATCAAATAAAAAAATTAATTTGGGTAGCAACATCATTTTACTTAAAGCCGCCTGGCCAAACTATGATAAATTTAACTTATTGTACTGAATTATTTTCTTTTCAATTTCCTTTTTTTGTTTGCCATAGTTTAGTCCTTTAAGATCCCCAAATTTACTTGAAAGCAAGAAATTGCAAGTACTCTAGATCAATAGGGACCACTTTGGTGGAAAAAGATCTTGGTGACATGAAAGGAGCCTCATTCAAGTGTCCCCTGACTGGGTTTCTCCAGCAAAAATCCTTTCAACCCAGAATAATTTCTGACATGAAATTATTATTATATAGTGTAAAATATAGGAAGCAGTACAAATACTGGCAATAGAACAACAAAATATTTGCAGACATATCTTTCCAAAGCACTTTGAGAAAGAAATGGTGGCCATCAATTGGTTGCTACCAGTGGAACCACACTCTGCTGCAAAATTCCATGACATTTTTGGGAAGTGACTGCAGAAATGTATTAAATATGAGGCACATGAGGCACTGACATGCAAAGCGGAGATAAACAAAAAGCAAATAAATAAATAAATAAATGTCTTTCAAAGCTGAATAATGTTGTATACGTTCTTGATTCTACTCTGTCTTTCTGCTTTTTTTCATACAACAATGAAGAAGGGTATGTAAGGGGCACACATTTATATTCTTACCAAAATTAGTTGATTACTGCTCTAGATCGGGGTGCCCAAACTATGGCCCATGGGCTGGATCTGGCCCCCAATGCCAATTCATCTGGCCCCCGAATTCCTTGTCACTCCCGGAAGCATTTTATTTCCGCTTCCATGAGCGATGAGGGATTTGGGGCTGGATGAATTGGGACTGGGGGTTGGATACAGCCCACGGGCTATTATTTTATTATTTAAATTTCTATACTGCCCTCCTCGCCGAAGGCGACCCAGGGCGGTTTAACACATCATAAAAACATCAGAACAATATAGATTAAAATTTTAAAAGTTCTTAAAATCTATAATTATAATGACCAGGCCACTGAACCACATGGCCCAAAAAGTTTGAGCACCCCTACTCTAAGTGACTGGTAGGGCAACTGACAGCCTAGCCCCATGGTTCTTGAAAGAAGCTTCAGAATAACCAGAAATGTTATTTTTAAAAGAGTTTTTAAAAGTTTTTTTCCTAAAGAATTTGCATGAATTGTGATTATCTTAATCTGCTCTATTCACTGGGTTGAAACCAGGCTCTTTTGTCCATCCATGGAAGCAACTCAGGCTTAGCAAATACTTCTGCCTCACTCCATCCAGCAGGTCCCCTATAAGGAGGAAGAAATGGGCTGCTTCCTCAAGGTCAAGTTGTAAGTACTGTACTTAACACTCCATTTCAACTTAATAGCCACCAGGGCAGAGAACATGGGATGGCACTTTTACTCAGCACAAGAATATGTTGATTTAGAGTAAAAACTCAGCAATGATAAATGTAGCTATTCCAGAATTAAATATAAGACTTTTACAAACTAAAATAATCAGGACCACACTACACATTAAGATGAATGTGTGTCGCCTCTCCAAGCTTGCAAATCTTTCACCACTACATACATGAAATATTAGACACACCGCCTGAGGACCACCTGGGGATGGGCCGGGAGGCCGCCTCAGCAGCTGTGCCGGGAGCACCTCCATCTCCTGGCTCCCAGGACTTTGCCCCCTTGTCAGCATTTGAAAAGGCAGCCTGGGAAGGTAGGACTTTGCCCCTGCCACCCGAGGACCACCTGGGGATGGGCCGGGAGGCTGCCTCAACAGCTGTGCCGGGAGCACCTCCATCTCCTGGCTACCGGGACTCTGCCCCCTTGCCAGCATTTGAAAAGGCAGCCCGGAAAGGTAGGACTTTGCCCCTGCTGCCCGAGGACCACCTGGGGATGGGGGTAGGATTTCACTGCAGCTGTACCTGGACTTAATTGCGGTTGTGGTAGAGAGAATGTAGATTAACATTGGAATTGTATTCTGTATTGTATATTGTACATTGTCAAATCGATTATTTTTGTATTGGGTATTAGCTATTGATTATACTGTGATTTTATTGTTTATTCTGCACTGAGTATTGTTTATGGATTGTATTCTGATTATATTGTTTATATATACTGTATATGCATTACTGTTAGCCGCCCTGAGTCAGATATCCTCTGATTGGGCGGGATATAAATATAAAAATTAAATTAAATTAAATTAAAATGCTTCACAACTACTGTATGTCAGACACATGGACATAGCCTATATCAGTGATGGTGAACCTTGGCATGCCAAGTGTTCTTGAACTTCAATCCCCAGAAGCCCTGATCAGCAGGAGTCCTTCATATTTCTGGTTCACCTATGTTAGTTCCCTGTTGAACAATTACAAGACAAAAACAAATTGATTTTCCAAATGCACATAGAGGCAATCTTGTGTTAGAGTGAGCAGGCAAAATGTTCTTCTTAACTGTACACTAGATTTTGCATCAGCATCTTGTGTACTGAAGCCCTTGGCAGACAAAGAGAAGGGGCAGACAGGTCAAAGTTAACTCAGGGAACAATTGGGAAATGGAGGAGTGAGATCTGCTCTTCCAAATCCTGACATTTTGGGATCAGATAATTCTTTTATTTGGACATACTGGTCAAAACATATATATTCCTATTGAGACCTAGCTTCTGCTTCTTTCTGGTGTGGAGCACATCTCTCAATATTGGATTAGTCGAACTGACTTCAGAGATATCTACTGATACATGTTCATAGGACCATCATTTGCTGGCAATTTATATTTTCGCAAAACTCCTCAAAACAGTCACACATACTAAAAAACAATAGTCTTTAAAAATAATTATAACAGAAATTGAGCCAAAAAGCTAGACAGTAGGACAATTATGGTAACAGGTAACATCCCACATGACTGTCAACTTCAGTCCTGTATGATATTCAGTCGGCCAATGTGGTGTAATAGTTAGACTGCTGAGCTCCAACTCAGGAGACTTGGGTTTAAATCATCACTAGGCAATGGTGGGATTCAGCAGGTTTGCCCCAGTTCACCAGAACTAGTAGCAGAAATTCTGGCTGGCCCCATCCATCCAAGTTTTGAAATAAAGTAGTCCTAATCCACAGAGTAGGTAGTAGCAAATTTTGAATTCCACCACTGACACTAGGAAAAGAACCACACCAAGTGTCCTTTTGGTCTATCCTATTTCTTCAGCTTAATCTAACTCACAAGGTTGTAGTCAATATAAATTGGGGCAAGGAGAGTCATATATGCCACTTTGACCTTACTTGAGGAAAAACAGGATCCAAATTCTGTCACTAGATCAATAACAGTAGAGGGATGGAAAAGGGAAGAAACACTCCCATGAGCTGAAGTAAGGCCTGGAAATGTTCAAAAATGGATGGGAAAAGAAATTAATACAGTCAAACATCGCATAAAGAGTGCCTCGCTTAAAGAGTAACTCACTTAAAGAGCAGAATTTTCTCTGAATGTTCGCTTCGCTTAACAAATAAAACCAACTAAAAACTCGCTTAACAAATAAATTGGGGTTCTCAATCCCCCCCCCCCCACACACACACAATTGGTCACTTACAATGGTGTTTTGCTTAAAGAGCAAACTCGCTTAAAGTGCAATCCTGTGGAACACATTATGCTCTTTAAGCAAGGTACAACTGTATGAGAAATATTTCAGATCTACTTCTGTGTTTTTCATGTATGTTTTCTTCAGTGTTTTTGTCATTCCCACACATATGCAAACACAACTTTTCCTGCATGACTCCAGGAGGATAAAGTCACTTTTTGTTCATAAATTACAGGAAGGGAGGATTTGATGGAGCTTTGGAATTTCCATGGAAGCCTTGTAGGCCTAAGAAATGGCCATGAAAAGCCCACACACACTAAATTTGCCCCAACTATGTTTTATTATAAAAAGAAACAGACAAGCCACTGGTGGATACCAGAGTATGGACCTAGAAAGACCACATATATAGCACTTCTTGTGATGCTCATTTACGATACAATAACTTTAAAAAAAAAACCACAGTTGGTAAAGTTGCAGTGGTGTTAATTGATTAATCAATATATAACGCTAAAACGATTCCCCACAAAATAAGAGTAAAAGAAGGAGCTATTTAGTCTTTTTCTAATTTACATCCCATGTTTGGTTAGACTGAGGATAAACCCTTGAACACTTGGAATAACTATCATCATAGTTTTAAGATACTAAGTGTGTGTATGATTTGTAGACTGGGACCACCACCAAACCATTCCAAAAATAACCAATACCCTCTGATTTCAAAGGCTGTGCAAGGTCTGTCATGGTCAGCAGTTGGGTATTAGTTGGACTTCCACTTCATACCAGAGATCTCTAAGTACATTCAGGAAAGAATTCTACTTGAGACCCTGGAAAGGTGCTGCAAATTCAAATTAACCATCCTAGGTTAGATGGTTAGATCAGGTGTTCTCAACCTTTTAAAGTCAGAGGCCTGGTCATGCTTCCTCAGACAGCTTTGGGGGCCAGACAGCCATTTTGCCCTTGCTACACCACATGGCACTTCCGGGTGTGGTGGAGGAGGGCCGCATCCAGCCTGTGGGCCACAGGTTGAGAATCCTGGGTTAGATGGTCTGAGTCCCTACAGGGCAACTTACTATGTTCTTAGAGAGTAAACAAAACAAAGACAAAAAAAGCTGTGGCACCTTAAAGACCAACTCCTGTATTTTAATGTTAGCTTTCATGAACCAAGTCCACCTCATCAGACATGGATATCATGGAAGACATTTATACACGTGAATGTAATTTTTAAATTTGATAATGTCCCAGAAATCCCTTGCTAATGTTCAAACCTTTAAGATGGGTCTCCAGCATGTGTATATATTTTATCTCCTCTGTCTCTCACTGAATTCTAGTCCTGTAATTTTCCTGTTCCAAAATGGCAACTTTTCGATACAGTATACATTATCAAATTTAAAATTTACATTCATCTTGCGGAACAGACTTAGAAGTATGGGGAGGAGGGAGGGGGGTGTCTCTCATGACAGTTGACCCCTAGCTGTGCCTACCTCATAAAGCTTCCTCAATAAACCATTTAGGAGAATTGTAATGTTTATTTTAGAAACCTAATTCCTCAACCGACTTCCACCAGAGATTTTCTGTTGTAAAACTTTTTATTACTAGTTGTAAATAACTCATTGATTTTCATGTCCAATGAACAGTGAAGGGATGTAACAGGTTCTCACCAGTAACTTTTCCCAATGTCCTGGAGAACCAGTTGCAGCTTTTGGGGGGAACCACCTTTGGGGCTTACCTTTTCACTGGTTCTTCCACTGCACATGCACGCCAAGCACTTGGTGTGCATGCATGCCTACAGTGCTTGGCGCGTATGCATGGCCTCCTTGCTGTCCTCCCAAGAGGGGAGGAGGAAGAGAAGCTGCTAACCTGAAGCTCCCTATAGCCTGCTCCCCTAGATATCCTAGAGAACTGGTTAGGCAAAGACTTAGTACCTAACTTCTTTAACAGTTGAAAAGTTGAAAAGTGCCAAAATGAAGCCATCTTGTGGTGAGTTCATTCTGTAGTTCCTTCCATCTGACCTAGTGTGAGAAAGATTAGCCAGAATAAGCTTTAAGCTCTGGTTTAAAAGCTTTGGTTGATTTGTGTTGTGGGTGGGTGGGTGTTTGGGTGGGTGTATTTTAATGTATTTTTTTTATTTATTTAATTTATTTACAAGTTTGTGTTGTGGGTGGGTGGGTAGGTGGGTTGAGGTGTGTGTGTGTGTGTGCTTATTTTTATTTTATTTTATTTTTAATTATTTTTAAATTTGTTTTCTTTGGCCCCGTCCACAACATCATGATGTCATGACATTGGCTCCACCCATGATGTTAGCTCCGCCCACACTGTGATGATGTCATGGTGGGGTAGTAAAAATTTTGACATCCCACCACTGCCAATGAACCTCACCCAGCTACCCGGTGTCTCCAATGCCAGAAATGTATAAATGTATTCCATGATATTTACTCTTATGTCTGATGAAGTGGACTTGGTCTACGAAAGTTAACATTAAAATACAGGAGTTAGTATTTAAGGTGCCAGCGACTTTTTTGTCTTTTGTTTTGTTTTGTTTACTCTCTGATATGCTTTCACACACTAACACATCTACCACTTAAAAAATTTCTATGTTCTTTGCTACTGTAAATGTATATACAACATAAAAAAGGAGAACCATCAGTGAAAGAAGAAAACAATTATATTTCTAGTCCCGAAAGATTACCCAAGTTAGTATTGCTTCCACACTGATAAATTTGATGCCAGATAGCCATCCTTCCTGAATCATATTTGTTCTACAGCTTTTCAGTTGTTAATTGCCATCCTGCTTTAAGATCATGTAAGTGATCAAAATCCAAGATAATGTTTATTCCTGCATAAATGCATTGTTGTAACGTGGTGCAGCTACTCATTAGCAAGTCATCAGTGGGATTCCTAGAAATGGGCTGTTGTGCAACTTGGCACATGACTAGGAATTTGATTGGGGTCTTGTCACTTATTCTCCACTTGTAGTTACACTATTGCAGTGGTTCCCAATTAGTGGTACGCGTACCCCCAGGGGTACGCGAGATTGCATCAAGGGGTACACGCAGCAATCTCTTAACTAAAATATTAAATCCTTAAAAAATAATAATGCAATAACAATTGCCAAACAATTATTCAATTTAATTAAATGATCAGTAGGTAAGTCGATCGTATGCATCAAGCGCTTTCTCCCGCGGTGGGGGTTTTTCCCGTGCCTCCCGCGTCTCACGTCATCCGATTGCGGCCGCCCCCGTTCCCGCCTATATGCTCGTCATTGTCAACGTGCACATTTGTCACATTAATGAAACATGTGTTCTCTGTCATTAGAATGTCTTTTGATGATAATAAATATAAAATACTCCTGATTTCATTTTTTATTTAATGTTCCTGCAATAAGGGGTACGCGATATTTAACGTTCCTGCAATAAGGAGTACACAAGTTTGAGGTCTTTCTTGAAGTGGTACATAGAAAAAAACTAATTGGGAACCACTGCACTATTACACTCATTTGCTATTATGTGCCATCAATTGACATCTGACTTACAATGACCCTAATAGGGTTTCAAGGTAGGTGAGATACTGAAGGAGCAGTTGTATCACCATTGTCACTATCCACTAAATTCCCACAGCTAAGCAAGCATCTATACTTAAGTTTTTCGATTTCTAGTCTGTCTCTGGTTCTCTTGCTTAATGGTTCAGGGAGCTGGCCACTCTGGCCTGGAGGCAGGATCCATGCTGGTGCATTTGCTTCCACTTCCAGAAGCGACAAGGGCTTCATGGGCTGGATGAATTGGCATCAGGGGCTGGATCCCACCCCCAGGCCATAGTTTGGGCATCCCTGGTTTATACAGACAAAAAACAAACAAACCCCAACTCACTCAGAGTATTTTGCTCTCTATATTTTTTTGAAAGAAAGCAGCAAAGTCATTATGCCCACAACGGCATTTCTGTTTAATTATTTATTAATATTTATTAATCAAATTTATATTCCACCCAACTCGCACAGGCGACTCAGGGTGGAGCACAACCGGCATGTAATACACCACTAAAAACACTAAAAGAACAAATAAAAATTAAAACCAATTAAAAAGCAACCTCTCATTCCCTAGACTGAAGAAAACTGAATAAAAGAAATGGGGGTAGGAACAGTGGTGGGATGTCAAAAAATTTACTACCCAACCGTGACATCATCACAATGTGAGTGGAGCCAACATCATGATGTCATGATGTTGTGGGCGGGGCCAAAGAAAAAATAATAAAAATAAAAAATAATTAAAAATAAAATAAAAATAAGCACACAAACACCTCTCAACCCACCCACCCACAACACAAACCCGTAAATAAATTAAATAAATAAATAAATTAAATAAATTAAATAAAAATACATTAAACTACACCCACCCACCTACCCACCCCAAACACAAATCAACCAGAGCTTTTAAACCAGAGCTTAAAGCTTATCCTGGCTAATCTTTCTCACACTAGGTCAGATGGAAGAAACTACAGAAAGAACTCACCACAAGATGGCTTCATTTTGCAACTTTTCACCTTTTCAACAGTTAAAGAAGTTAGGTACTAAGTCTTTGCCTAACCAGTTCTCTAGGATAATATGCCTTAATGTAAATGTAAAACAGCTGTAACTCCTTAAGGGTTCTCCACTTGGAAGAGCAATTGGAACAGCACAGGCGTAGCTTATTGATGAGGTAACTCCAAGACTTTGTTTAAAAACCCCAAGCCAGGCCACCAGGGCTTTTTAGGAACTGTGGTAGTACGTCAATATAGGTAAATGTATTAAATACACATTAAGATACACACAGACACACCACATCCAAAGGTGAGTCACTTATCCTGGGGAGCAGGCTATAGGGAGCTTCAGGCTAGCAGCTTCTCTTCCTCCTCCCTGCTTGGGAGGACAGCAAGGAGGCCGTGCATACACGCCAAGCACTGTAGGCATGCATGCACACCAAGTCCTTGGTGCGCATGCTCAGTGGGGGAACCACTGAAAGGGTAAGCCCCCAAGGTGGTTCCCCCCAAAACCTGCTACCGGTTTTCCGGGACACTGGAAAAAGTTACTACCAGTTCTGGCAGACTGGTGCAAACCTGTTACATCCCATCACTGGGTAGAAATAGGAGGGTAGATGAAGGAAGTTAAATAAGCCAGCGGGGAGGGGGGGTCAATAAACCATCACTACCCCACACCATTCCTGCCAGCCAGGTTTTCAGACCCTTTCTAAAAGCCAGTAACCCCATCTGGAGGAGCAACTCCAGAGGCAGGTAGTTCCAGAAGGCCGGGGCGAACAGGGAGAAGGCCCTCTTTCTTGTTCCAGAGAGTCGAGCCTCTCTGGCAGATGGTACAACTAAGGCACCTCTCCAGTCTGCTCTAGTGGGACGGACAGATACCCTTGGGGAGATGTGGTCTCTGGCCCACTACCTGGCCCACTACCATATATGACTTTAAAGGTCATGACCAGCACCTTGAATTGCACCAGGAGGCAAACTGGTAACCAATGCAGCTCCCAAAGCAGCAGGGATGCATAAGAATAACACCTACATCCCAACTCCATCCGGGCTGCTGCATTCTGGACCAGCTGCAGCCTCCGGATGGTCATCAAGGGCAGCCCCATGTAGAGCACATTGCAATAATTTAATCTGGAGGTGACCAGGGCGTGAGTGATCATGAGCAAGAAGTCCCTGTCCAGGAATGGGCGCAACTGGCAAATTACATGCAATTGTGCAAAAGCCCTCCTGGCCACGGCTGCCACCTGCTCATTGAGCAGGAGTCGTGAGTCCAGGATGACCCCCAGATTGTGCACCGGGTCTGTTTGAGGCAAACTAGGCCCATCCAGAACCAAAGATGGTAACTCCTGTGTTGACCCGGGACCCCCAACCCCCAACCACTCAGTCTTGCCAGGGTTCAGCTGTAACCCATTGTCCCCCATCCAGACCCTCACAGCCTCCAAGCACCTGGATAGGACTTTGACTGCATCACCAGGATCCCCACAAGCCGAGATGTACAAATAGCAGTCCAATATAATCAAGAACTTGGTGATACAAAGTTTCTAATGTGCACAGATCCATTCAAACAAATCAGATGGTATCGCAGTAGTCACATCTGCCATCAATATTACTATAAACTGGATAGGGGAAGAGATTTGCACATGTCAACTGCTTCTTTTTTACCCCGGCTCTGTCTCTTTTCTACACATTACTCATCAGTTTAATTCTTATTTTTTCCCCTCAAAAGATTTCTTCTTAGTAAAAGGGCCAGGCCCATTTCCATTAACCTTTGCTGAGTCTCAATTGTTCCTGACCAGACTTTCATTTAAAACATCTTGGGGTGATTCAGCACATCCTGAAATAAAAGGTTGTTTATTAGTGGCCAGCTCAAGTTCCTTACAACTGGGTGGAAACGTTTTTAGAAAACAATTCCCTTTGCTCCTATTCAGATATTTCTAATGAGCAGTACTTTAGTCCTCACTTTATTTTGTCAATCTCTTTTCTCCAAAGCCAGAACCTACTTCATGCTGTTGTTTTAAATGCACATGATGAGGAATGGGCTAAGATATCATACTGCCTGAGAGAGAACAAGGATCACTGGGCCAGCTGAACAAGGTTTTCTTCCTAGCGTATAGTCAAATATTCTGTTTGTTTCTGCTTCTTGTGTCTACAGGGATCTGTCATACTCTGCTATCTTCCACTGTTGTTCATCTACGTGATATATTTCTTAGCTTTCCCCCCCTCTTCTTTCTTCTCTGCTGTCCCCTTGGTCCCAGTGATTCTTCTGAACTTCCATGGCCTGAAACTCCCATTATTTCTCCTGCCCTAGTGATCTACATGTGCTTAGCTGTATCCAACCCCATCCCAGCCTCCCTTTTACATATATATCCAACTCTTTAGGGATAGAACTCTGCCTTTGTCCATACTTACATGTTGTTCCCTGAGGACTGTGGTAGCTTAGGGGTTAGGACCAGTGGTGGGCTCAAATTTTTTTTACTACCAAACTGTGGGTCTGGTATGGTGGGTGTGGCCAGGGGGAAAGCCCTGTGTTGCACCCAAATTAGGACTAATAAAAGGGAAAGCATTCCCTTGCTTGAAAGCCAGTCATATATGATTCTAGGGTTCAGTGCTCATCTGTTTCAAAGCTGAAGAGCTAGTGCTCATGTGGCAGGCATGACTAGACACAAGAGTGCACAGAACGCTATTAACTTCCAACTGAAGTGGTCCCTATTTATCTACTTGCAATTTCTTGCTTTCAAACTGCTAGGTTGGCAGGAGCTGGGACAAAGAAGGGAGCTCATTCCGTCCTGCAGTACTCGGGAATTTCAAAACTTGGATGGGTCGGGCAGCCAGAATTTCTGCTACTGGTTTTGGTGAACTGGTGTGAACCTGCTGATGCCCATCACTGGTTAGGACACTGAACTTGATGACTGGAAGGTCGGCAGGTCAGCAGTTTAAGACCCGAGAACTGCATGACAGAGTGAGCTTCTGTATCTCTCCTAGCTCCTGCCAACTTAGTAGTTCAAAAGCAAGAAATTGCAAGCAGATAAATAGGTACCACTTCAGTGAGAAGGTGAACAGTATTCCATGTACTCTGGTGTCTAGTCATGCCTGCCACATGTCCACGGAAACATCTGCAAATGCAGACAGTGCTGTCTTTTTGGCTATAAATAGAGATGAGCACTGAAACCTAGAACTGGATATGTCTGGCTTTCGAGCAAGGACAACCTTTACCTTTACCTTACATGTTGTTCACTACATGGTAAGCATGAATACAGCACAATGACCAGAGACCCCTCAATATGAGGTGATTATCCCTTCATAAAGTCTCAGTGGCCATAAGAAAGAGAGGCTTGGATGGGATTTTCAAGTTTACATGAAAGAAAGAAACACAATTAACAGTGTCTGGTTTTCTGTGTTCATGATTACCAAAAGGAGGATAAAGGAGCCTCCCATGGCCACGGGAGGCTCAAAAATGATGCTGACAATGCCGACAATGCACCCTCCTGGCCCTGTCACTGGCAGGGAGGATAAAGGGGCCAAACTGGGTTTCTGCGCAGGCGGAGTTTATTGGAGTCATTTCGGCTCCGTTTCTCTTTAACTGCCTGCCGGTCGGAGAGGAAACCGGTGCTTCCGTGACGCAATGAGGGATGTTCGGTACCATTTTCGAAACAAGGGTAAGTCGAAATGGGATTGCCGCGCAGAATGCGGTATGGTTGGCCACCTTGGTCCTACCCATATAAAATAAAGGGACTAGTGAATGAAAAACACAAATATTATTTGTGCCACACACATCCCTAGATGAAGTATTTGGAAATTGACATGAAAACTAAGACTTACCTACTGGGGCTCACTCCAAGTAACCATGAATTAACATACGCTGCAGGATTCTCTCGATGCTGCTATTTCTAGTAATTTAATTTCTTACCTGGAATTTTGAAATACACATAAACTGCAAGACAAAAATGGACATTAATTGGATGCTTACACATAACTATTCTTCAAACCAGATTTTATAAAAATCAATTTTTACAAATATTTGTATTAAAATCTTTATTCAAGCAAATAACCCAGAGAATCCAGGTTATCCCAATCAATCAGCAACTATGGTGTTAATCAGTTAGTTAAAATGATACACTGAAATTTATGGACCTTTCAAATGGGAATACAATATTATTATTTTTACTTAAGAAGACATCAACTTGCAAATCTATCTCTCCTTTTCTCCATCCACCAAAACTCTAGCATTCAAAAGTGAATCATTTTGATGTAAAGCTATTTGATGCAGTAAAGCTATTGTGCAGCTCAGGAAACTGTGCAGAATTGAACTGTTAAAATGCTGTGTGTAGCCCTTTCTCTCATCTTTTTTCAATAAGAACCAGTTGTGCAGTTCCCATCCATCATTAGACTTCCATTCTAAATTGTAGTTCTATTTGTTCACTGAGCCCCATTTGAGCAAAGCTGGTTCATCGAAGCAAGTGCTTGCCAGCTCAAGGTGTAAAGCAGGCCATTAGTAATATAGCTGCACTTCCAAAAATGTTTTCATGATTATAAATGAAGCTGTTAATCTGATTTAAATTAGGCAAGGCTGTTTATATATTGGGCATTGCCACTCTGTACTAACATATCTAGATTGAAGACAGCACTTCTTTGGGCTCTGGAGATAAAAGAGTATAAACTGGCCATTCTCCACTTAATGTAACTTCACTATGCAGTGATTTCCATCAATGTATAATTAAAAGTGGATTTCCTTCCCTCCCTTTAGATGAGGGTTGTGGGGGAGAGGGCCTGCTTAAACCTGGCTGACGTGAAAGGAACAAAGGAAACTTTCATGGGTTCTCATGCAAACAGTCTATCAGTTACAATTCTTAGTTGTTCACGCTGCCGCACTGTTCAAAAGAAACTCAGGGGGAGAAAAAGTCAAGCAGGGGGTCCAAGAAAAACTCAGCCCGCATGCCAACTAAGGAAAAGAAAGAGAAGGCAGAGAAAAGAGGGGGAGGACTAACCCGCCAGCTTTTGTTGTAAAAAGAACTAATGAAGCTGCTGTTAGAACTGTCCTTAGTGACACAACAAGCCATTGCACCCACACACATTGTGAGAATGCTAGTCACCCACAGTAATGAGAGAGGGAAACAAATCTGGCTGAGGGAACAGGGGGAATACATTGCTATAAAGGTTTAATGGCAGAGATATGTTTATGCCAGATGCCCAATGATAAGAAGGAAAGCCATCCACACTAGAAATATACTTATGTCTGTTTTATTGCAGGAAAGATGGATGGTTGGGGGAGGTTTAAAATCTGGTTAACATTATAAATTGCTAATTAAATAATTATCAATGACATGGGTATAGAGTTTCTTTATATCCCTTAGGGAACCTGGAGTAAAGAAAAGTAGTATTCATTCATTAATTCATTAATTGCCATACATCCTATTTATCATTTAGGGGAAGTTATGCAAATGAAAAAGCCTCAAAGTCAACCCATCACAGGTTAACTGAAGCATACCAGCAGTTGGTGCTTGCCTCCTCAACTCAAGGGGACTTCAGCTGAGCAATTTTGGTTCACTAGTGACAGAAACCCACAAGCACTTTTCCTCAGCTCTTATGGTGAAAATACAATACTGTATTAACAATAAATTAAATAGCTAACAAGTTGCCAGTGAGAAGTTGTCTTTATATAATTTTAGCCTGTACATGTGCTTGAAAGACATTCACATTCTTTTTAGTCTATTGGTTTCTCAAGTAAGAGAATTAGAATTAGAAGGGGATTCAAAGGTCACCTAAACCAACTCTCTGCTGAAACAGGAAGCCCACTCCTTCAGTGTCCCTTAAGATGAGCATCAACTTCTGCTTCACATTCCACTGTTTCCCAAGGCAGTCAGTGCTATTGTTGAAAAAGCTTTTCCCATCATGAAATTATTCCAAAGTTTAATTTAAATCCCCTTATTTCAACCTGGTGTTGTTTTTATTGCGTCAGAAACAAACAAAGGTGTTTTCTAGGTTGAAAGATTTTTGCAGGAGGAAATCATCTCAGGGGACACCCGAATGAGGCTCCTTTCATGTTGCCAAGATCTTTTCCCACTGAAGTGGTCCCTATTTATCTACTTGCAATTTCTTGCTTTTGAACTGCTAGGTTGGCAGGAGCTGGTACAGAGACAGGCACTCATTCCATCATGCAGTACTTGGGTTTTGAAATGCCGACTTGCCAACTTTAAACACTGAGCCACCTTAGTCCCTATTTCAACCTGCGGGTTCCTCTGAAATAACAGAAAAGAAATGTTACATCAGCATTGCGATAACCTTCAAACATTTGAAGATGGTTGTCACTTGTCCTCATAACTGTTTCTTCTGAAGCCAGATAGATCCAACTCTTTCAGCCTTCTTTCATATACCTTGGTACCCAGGTTTCTCAACATCTTTGGTATACTCCTCTATGTATGTTCTTGTTGATCAATATACTTTGTTAACTCTCATTCCCAGAACTGAAGAGAGTATTCAAGGTGAGGTTTAGCTTTAGAGCATCATCATTATTTATTGTGATCTGGATTCTTCCTTTCTTGTTAGGGCACTCCAAGTTTGCATTAGCACTTTAGCCTTCATGTCTTATTGCTGATTCATATTTAGCTTGTGCTTCATTCAAACTGCTGGATGATTTTCACATGTACGTACTGCTATAAAGCCAAATATCATGGATCCTGGTTTAGCTGACCCTGTGAACTACCATTCCTGGGCTCATTTACTGGTCTGCTGATCGCTGCCAGAGATGTGCACCAATGAGGACTTGGTTTTGGGCAACAACAAAGCGAAGAAAGTGGCTTCATTTTGGCAGTCAAGGATTTAAACAAGACACAAAAGAAGTTGCTGGGCTGATGAAACAGCCCAGCAACTGCTTTCTCCAAAGCAACTCTTACTGCTATACTCTGTGGACTGATGTTGCAGAAAAGCATTTTGTTTGGACCAACATGATCTGATCTGAAAGTTTTATCTGTGGTTTTTATCTGCATCAGCTTTTTCATGCTGATGTCTTCATGACTATATCTGCCCACTGCCCTGAATGATCAGTTCACCAGAAGGGTGGGATATCATCATCAATCGATCAATCAATGAAGACCAACAAATATATATTTTCGTGTCTGTTTTTAAAATAGAAAATGTCCCCACCCCACCCCATTAGTACACTCAACAACTGGAAGGCTACATAACAGAGTGAGCTCCCGTCTCTGTCCAACCTAGCAGTTTGAAAGCAAGAAATTGCAAGTACATAAATAGGTACCACTTTGGTGGGAAGGTAAACAGTGCTCTGTGCACTCCGGTGTTGAGGCATGCCTGCCATGTGTCCACGAAAACGTCTCCAGATGCAGACAGCAGCGATGGTTCTTTGGCTATAAAGAGAGATGAGCACTGAACCCTAGAGTCAGATATGACTGGCTTTTGAGCAAGGGGCACCTTTACCTTTACTGAATGCAGGCAAGTATAGACAGAGGAAAGAAACGTGCAATAACATTAAACATAGTCACTATGAATTTGCTATCCACTCATAATATCCACAAATAGCTGCCTAAGGCACTTGCCTGTCTCTGCCCTCGCTGCTGCCTGCTTTCTATATTTTTTTCCTACATAGCATAAAGAAGTGCTGGGGGAGGATGTAATATTTGAAAATTGCACTCGACTGTTTTGGGCATGAAACTATATATTGATTGGTTGTAATCCGTCCTGAATTGCCTATGGGAGTAGGGCGGAATAGAAATTTGAATAAATAAATAAATAAATAAATGTATGTATGATTTTTTTTACATAAAGCAACATGTACATAGTTCCCACATTTCCCCTGTATCTATGTGAGATGAAAGCCATGCAAAATTTTGCACAGACCAAAATTCTCCAGAACACAAAGACTGCTGTAAAAAGAAATCATCTTGCAGAAACACTTTGGGACAACTATATATAGCTGACCTTTTAGTGGACAACTTTTCCCATTGGATGCAGCAGAGGGAAAGGAAGAACCCATGCAAATATTCAGTATGCAGCTTCAGTTGCAGCTAGATGACAGAAAACAAATACCAACAAAAATAGAACAGGCAAGGTAACATGAAAGATGGAAATTTAATGCTAAAACAAGCCGCATTTAAATATGAATGGGGTCCCCCCACCTACCCAGCAGCAGCCGCTTTCTCTATGTAGATCAGCTATCTTTTGTGGAGAAATATGAAGCTCTCTGGAGGTTCTTTTGTTGCTTTTATTGTTAACTGTATGAGACTGAAAGAAGTCACAAGGCTCGTTTCAACTTCAAAAAGCCCCACAGTGTGGCTAGTGAGAAGTAAATGCTGATAAATGCATGAAATGTGGATGGGAATGGGAAGGGAGAAACCTTGCAAGTTCATCTGCCTCTGGATGAGCTAAAAGAGAATTCTAGTCATCAAAGGTTGGGAACAACAGATGTCTATGTGCCTATTCAAGACCCATTTTACAGTAGAGAATGAGAGAGAGAGGAGAGAGAGAGAGAAGGAGCTTGGCAATGTTGTGATTGAAATAGCAATGGTTGGGATAGAAACTAACTTTGTAAGTTACACTTCCTCTTCTATATTGTTTTCCTCTTACTGCAAGCACTCTTTGGTTCAAAAATACTGTAGAATGGAATAAACCCAGGGAAACTGTATCCTTCTGGTCTTCTCTTTTAACAACTGCTTGAACAATCAGAAAGTAAAAGCAAAGAGTACAACAGCGAAGGTTTCTGAATGTAAGGCTTGCTCAGTGGCCAACTTTACAGAGAACCATTCTCTGTTTGAAATCACCCTCTTGTTTCAAAGGCTGGTTAATCAAAGTCCAGTCTTCCTTGCAATGGAGAGAGATGTCTTCATTTTCTATTTGAATCCTAGAAATGGCTCTGAACCAAGGACTTGCTTGTTCAGATTTTGCTTCAGATGTTGCAAGCCAGCATTATCTCTGCCTCTCAACTCCCCAAACTTCAACATGGGAAAAACAATGAAAATAAAATGTACAGTATTTTTGTGGAGGTTGCTGGACTAATGTATACAAACTGTTTTGAACATGCCATCATTAAAGCTGTTTCTTGTAAAAATGTTATCAGCACTGCTTTTAGAAAGAGAACTAAACATTAAAATTAGCAAGTACAGTGGTGCCTCGCTTAAAGAGCATAATGCGTTCCATAGGATTGCTCTTTAAGCGAGTTTGCTCTGTAAGCGAAACACCATTGTAAGTGACCAATGTGGGGGGGATTTCGAACCCTGGTTTATTTGTTAAGCGAGTTTTAGGTTGGTTTTATTTGTTAAGCGAAGCAAACATTCAGAGAAAATGCTGCTCTTTAAGCGAGTTACTTTTTAAGCAAAACACTCTTTATGCGAGGTTTGACTGTACAATATTTTTGGGGAAAGTCTACTAATTAATCAGACATCAAAAATATAGCACAACTAGCTCAACAGCAATTACAAGGCTAAAACAGTAACATGGATACTTTTTTAAAAATGTGGTCAGAAGTGATGTCATGGCCATGTGCGCCAGAAATGATGTAGTAGCAATGCACACTATTTACCCACGTGATCGGAAATGACGTTATCGCAGCCATGTTTGTTTACCCATGCGGTTGGAAATGGTGTTACGGCCATGTGCGCCGGAAATGACATAGTAGCAATGCGCCCTGTTTACTCACGTCAATATAGGTAAAGGTATTATTAGCCGTGAAATACCTCCATATTTTAGTTTTCAAAGTTTTATTAAATCTTTTCACCACCCATGCTTTGACTTCATTATTGGTGACAAAGTGATGAACACAGTGTAGTTTTAGCAATTTCATTACAGACTGGTTTAGGAACCCACGACCACGGTCTGTTTGCATTTTTTCCAGGCTTCCTATCGTCTTGCCTGAAAATAGCATTGAACTCTTGGGACACTTTTCTGCCTGCCTTGTCTTTTAGAGGTAAAGCCCAGGCATATTTAGACAGGATGTCTATCACTGTTAAAATATACTTGTAATCCTTGTTGTACTTGAAAAATCCTGCAAATCTACTAAATCAGCCTGCCACTGGCCGTCTTATCCAGAAACGATAGTCTTGTTTCTATTGAAAAGGATCTGGACTGGTCTATGTAGCGTGTAAGCATCTTGGTCCAAAAGCCATTTGATGACCTCTCCTCCCTTCAGGCCTTTGCTCTGTTATTATTATTATTATTATTATTATTATTATTATTATTATTATTTGGCCTCTTGAAAAAGAGGGTTTGCACCCCCAAAACTCCCAACCTCTCCAGGTATATAATATATATTCTTTAAGATTTGTTCAAAACTGCCATTTTGTCAGTTAATACATAAATGAATACACTGATGTAGGGTAAATCATTTTATTGGTAAAAATAAAAGCAGCAGCGGGGAGAGGCTTAGTACTCAGGACTGTTGGATGTGCAAGAAATGCAAGAAAGGGAATATGTCTTTGAATCGCTGATGTGCAGATTTTCAGCAAGATCTCTGTGAAGGACATACTCCTGTGTACAAAATGAAATAGAAGAACATTTTAGTAAACTTCTCCATCTCTCCCCGCCTTCCCCACCCATCCCTTCCTCACACACAAACACATGCTTTCTCAAGAAAAACAGACTGAGAAATAAAATTCTTACTGGCGTGGCTTCTTTGCCCACGTCAGTTTTCAGGGTTTCATTTAAACCTGCCTTCTCTTCATCTTTCTTTTTTCCCTCTTTCAAAAGGCCATCAAAGAATAACCAGACGGAGACCAGGTAGGTCCAAATCCTTCCTGCCTTGGTTTTTCACCACTTGGTTTATTTATTATTATTTATTCATTTAGATTTATATCACCGCCCACTCGCCTTGGCGACTCAGGGCGGTTTACAATCAGGAGAAAAAAACAAACAAAAACAAAACAACAATAACTCACACACAACACAAACAGATAAAATCCATTCCTCCTTCCGGCCAGAGGACGTTAGTCTTTTCCTTCCCTGGGCAGATAAGGCCCAGGATTAGGAAGTGGGAGCTTCCATCTAAAAACCTTAAAACTTTTTAAAAATTAAAAATTAAAAACTGAGAAAGATTAAAAACAGATTAAAAACACACCAGATGCTACAGCTACTAGTTAAAAGTAGAAAAAGAGAGGGGCTCAGATCAACCAATGTGCTGGGGTCATTATACCTTCCATACCCCATATCTGTCCTGCTAGCCATGTTTTTAGATTCTTCCTAAAGGGCAGCAACTCTGACTGGAGACGTAGCTCCGTAGGCAGGAGGTTCCATAGGGCTGGAGCAGACACAGAGAAGGCCCTCCTTCTGGTGCCAGAGAGATTTGCCTCCCTGTCTGATGGAACAACTAGGGAGCCTCTCCGGTCCACTCTGGTGGGACGGGCAGATGTTCTTGGGGTGAGGCGGTCTCTTAAGTATCCTGGCCCACTACCATGTAGGGCTTTAAAGGTAATAACCAGCACCTTGAATTGCACCCAGAGGCAAACCAGCAACCAGTGCAGCTCCTGAAGCAGAGGCGAGGCATGTGCATATCGTGGCTTTGAAAAGTATCCCCACCATCCTCAACATCTACAGGCTTTGGAAAACCCTCAACAGTTGAAGATCTTATGGTCTGCAGTTTTTGGAACAGTCCTTTTAGATTGCACTCATGGCCCCAGTAGGTCCACTGCTCATTACGTTCCAAACAGCTTTTTGTCAGGGTGGTGTTTTCAGGATCCGGGTCTTGACCAGCTGTAAATATGGTAAGCTCTCTGCTGCAGAAAAAGCTCTCTGCTGCAGAAAAAGCTCTCTGTTGCAGAAAAAAGTTTCTTTCTACCCTTCTGAGAAGCTGTAGAAAAATCCAAGTCTAATGAATTGGTTTTCACATGCAAAGGTAGAAACGAAAAACCCCAAGGCTGCAGGTTAGACTTTTTGGGTTTTTTCTTCAAGGCTGCATGGGGTAGGGGCATACCCATAGCACCACATCTGTTTCAGGTTATGGGGTGCTTACATGTTTTGTCCAAGTCCTTTTCCTCCGTTGTATGTTTGGCATTTTATGCAGTAAAGAAAAGTCCTTGGTCTTCATTGGCCTGCTTGTCATCTTTACGTCTGCTCCTCAGAACTTGTCCAGGCACGCAAAAGGTGAAGCCTGTTTTAAAAGGGCTTTCTCTGGGGAGGTCATATAGGTTATAGCGGGTATCACATGTCCCTACACAGCCAATCTGCACTAGGGTTGTTCTGCCCTCATTCCAGGGTTAGCAAGCCACACATTCCCTGTCTGGGGTATACCTGAGGGTGGTCATTTCTGCTTTTGGAGTGTCCTTTCCTACCCCATGGCATTCGCTGTACCACTTTCCGGTCATGAAGGCTACCGATGAATGTCATTTCCGATCACGTGGGTAAACAGGGCGCATTGCTACTACAGTCAAACCTTGCATAAAGAGCACCTCGCTTAAAGAGTAACTCGCTTAAGAAGCAGAATTTTCTCTGAATTATCACTTCACTTAACAAATAAAACCAACCAAAAAATCACTTAACAAATAAATCGGGGTTCACAATCTCCCCCACAATTGGTCACTTACAATGGTGTTTCGCTTAAAGAGCAAACTCGCTTAAAGAGCAATCCTGTGGAACACATTATGCTCTTTAAGCGAGGAACAACTGTACTTCATTTACGGCGCACATGGCTGTGACATCATTTCCAAACATGTGTGAAAACAAACATGGTGGCAATAATGTCATTTCCAATCACGTGGGTAAACAGGGTGCATTACTACTACTTCATTTCTGGCGCATATGGCTGTGACGTCACTTCTGACCATGTGGGTAAACAAACATGGCGGCGATTATGTCACTTCCGGTCATGTTGGTAAACAAAAGCAAATGGTGTGATCTCACTTCCAGTCACATGGGTAAACAGAAGCATATGGCGATGACATCACTTCTGGAATCCAATTTTGACAGCAAATAGGTCCATTAAACTACTAACATGGTTACTATTTCAAAAAATTCTACTTTAAAAGAAAAACTTCAGTTATTTTACAGCTTTATTGGCTGAAATCCATACAGCTGTGTTGTTTAAGATTGATAATGCCACTAGCCATGGCATTTTTTCAGAAATAATGAAAAAATAAGCATTCCCTCCCTATCCCAAAGCCTCTGTTAGCATCCCCATGATAAAAGGGATCCCATGGGAGACTCTGTTTCTTTGGAGAGAATTGATCATTTTGAGGATAAATTTATATTTTTATTTTCAAATGGTCATGATGTCCTCAGCCTTAGGCGGTGAAGCTACACAAACATGATTTCAGCTGGTGTTTTATTTTTGGAAATATTTTAATATAATTGCTATTACCAAAATAGTATCCTTGATTCTTTTAAAATAAAAGTTATTCATATATTAATATAGCCGTACATTTCTTGGTTTCAAAATAATATTAAAAGCCAGTGTGATGTAGCAGATAGAATGTCGAATTGCAACTCAAGAAGTTTAGATACAAATCCTCACTTGGTTGTGGAAACTAATTTGGGTAAATAAGGCAATGGTGAACTTTTATAATATCTCATATGCCGTGAAAACCCAATAGAATTTTTATAATCTGGAAGTAACTTGATGGCACTAAGATAGGGCGGCCAACCATCCTGCATTCTGTGCGGCAATCTCATTTAGGGAGGGGGAATTTCGACTTACCCTTGTTTCGAAAATGGTACCGGACCTCCCCCGTTGCATCATGGAAGCCACGGTTTCCTCTCCGACCGGCAGGCAGTTAAAGAGAAACGGAGCCGAAAAGGCTCCAATAAACTGCGCATGCGCAGAAACCCAATTTGGCGCCAGATTGTGTTTCTGCACATGCGCAGTTTATTGGAGCCTTTTCGGCTCCGTTTCTCTTTAACTGCCTGCCGGTCGGAGAGGAAACTGGGGCTTCCGTGACACAACGGGGGAGGTCCGGTACCATTTTCGAAACAAGGGTAAGTCGAAATTCCCCCTCCCTAAATGGGATTGCCGTGCAGAATGCAGGATGGTTGGCTGCCCTACACTAAGAGGGGTGCCCAAACTATTGCCTGTGTGGCCAATTAATCCGGCCTGTGCCACCTTTGATGTTCCCAGAAGCAGAAGTAAAACATGCATGTGTTATGCGCATTCACGTTTTAGTTCCACTTCTGGTGGGATGACCCACGTGAACAGGCTGCAGCCCAAAATGTTCATTAAAAAATGAAGGAACATACAGAAACTATTTGAAGAATAGCTCTAGGTATAAAGACCATATTCCAGATGACAGGGAATATATTATATCTTGGCCTCCCCCCTATCAATATCAGATGGATCCTTTGCTCTAGCAGCTTATTGAGAGAATAGAGAATGATCTAATAACTGACTTACACCTTACTTGCCTAAAATTGCAGGGCTTCTTTAAAAGTCCTTTGTAGCACATATTTGTCTTTTAAAGAGCAGGATATTGAGTTTTCTTAATACAGATCGATCACTTTTGTCCTTATAGACTCAGGCCTGCTTGCAAAAACATGTTTCCACAACAGTATTAACCAGATTACTATTATACTGGGAAAGAGATCAAGGATATGGCCTGAATATAATGTCTAATGTGGAGGAAGAGTATTTCCTAAGCAGAAATTCTTAGAATGAGTCCCAGGTGATTGATATATAGGCTGAATGAACTGTTGAATAATTGTTGACTAGTATAATTTTTCAGGTTTGGTATCAGTATTAGACATATTTTCTGGCATGCACAGAGCTATGGAACTGGAAAAGTCAAGATGCCAAGTGTAACAAGAACAGCATTACTGGTTTCCCACATGTTTATTTCCTATGTTAAACAATAGAGCGTATTAGTAATCTGAAATTGATAAAGGGCCTTTAAAAGGCCAAAATTGTATTTATTTTTTAATTTTATTGGAAAAAATACTCAAGAAGGATTTCTCTTAACTGAGTTGTAATCAGTTAGTATTGCTTATTAAAGCTTTCTTTTACGAGCCTGCTGACAGTAATAATGATAATTATGGTGAATGGACTGATGACGACGACGATGACGACACAATGTGTAGCACAAGTTCACAAAGAAAAGAGGAAGATTTGCTACAATACACTTGATGATAATTACTTCTTTCAGAAGATGGCCTTATGTAACAGAGGAAGTTCCATTTTTGTTTCCATATACTGTATATATATATATATATATTTACTACATAAATGCTTCGAATTTGATGAATGGAGCTGTGCCTCTTCACAAAAGATCTATTCCCCCCTCCCTTTTTCAGATGTACCCAAATGAATGCTGACATTTATGTTTAAATAACTGTCAAGATGTACTGATGTTTGTTTAAGTTCTGGAACAAGCTTCACAAATTTGTTTGGAATTTGCACATTTAAGTTGTGAATGAAGATAGCTCACTAATTTGAAAGACAGACAGAAAAGTTGGCAGTCATTTTCTGTCTTAACCAACAACCAACGATGCTTTGAATTTTAATCACTCAACATTTCTTCACTCAGAAAAAGATAATCCTATCTTTGTTGCCTATTACTTTAAAAACCCAGTAAAGAAATTAGCACATTTTTAGCAAAAAACAAACCCGTCAACAATTCATTAAATTCCAAAGCAAGAGCAATGCATACAAGAGAAAAACAATTTAAATAGTCTGCATTCATAGGGAACTGTGGACTGGATGACTGGGAAGTCTGCACCTTCATAGACATGACAGCTCAACAATTTGATGGGCTATGACATTAATTTAAGGTTAGCCTTAATTTGCAAACATACTTTTGTTCATTTCCTGCCACATAATAAGGGAAATCAAAGGAACTTTTCAACCCATATCAGTAGTTTCTCAGCTGATAATATTTTGGCTTCTCTCAAGCAAGAACATGATTGTTTTTATTTCCACGAGGAGATAATAACAGTGAAGCAATAATAAAATGGAGGATGGCAAAAAAGAAAAAAGAAAAAGAGGAGTCAAGACAGTTTCCATAGCACAGGAAGTTCACAGCCAGAGACTTAATTTCCCACACAATGTACTGTGCAATGGGCCCATTAACATAGATGAATAGGCTCTTTAAAGGTTTTCCCCCTTTCCAGATATGCAGCTGCCTCTGAATGGTGATATGTTAATAAGGCACTCACATGCCTATTCTTCAGGTACAGCTCTACATTCTCCACCTAGGTAATCTCCATCTAGGAAAAGCTATTAGGGGGTTGTATCTGCTACCACACCTTCAATTATACTAACACCTGCAAAGATAATCTACACAAGGTAAACTGGTAGGGGGTCAGTGGCCTAAATACATCCCAGTCATTCTCCCCAAAGGCATATATCTTAGAAGAAGGAGTGAGAAGAAGGGGCGAAAAGGGTGAGAGCAGGGTATAGGTTAAGGGGTGTGTGTGTTAAAGTCACTTCTATTGCACATCAAGGGGAGCATTCAGGGAAGGGGGAAGCTTTCATGCCTAGAAAATTGTTATTTCTTTAAACAACTGACAGGCTGTATTGGAAACTCTTGATGGAAAGCCCTGCTCCTATATTGTTATGCACAGCCCTCATGTAGATACATGGGGGTGGATTAAGTTGGCTTCTAAAGGGCCTTTTGTTTGCAGCGTTAATTTGCAGGACCCTTGACAGTTGAGGTTGAAGGGTTTACTTTCTGTTTACTTAGATGCAGTGGGTCCTAGGTTTGTTTATTTCATTCCTCAACTCCTTAAGGCCTGGTAAAAGTTAAATTTGTCTTTATTAATGACGATGGGGACACCAAATGTGACAGCAAGGAAAATAAAGACAAACACATGTGCAGTTATTAATTGTCAGCTTTTGTTCTTTCCTTCTTCATAGTCACCATATCCTGTCCTATAAAAAGTGCTCTGTCTAAAGTTTCTTTTCAAGGATTAATTTTTATGCACTTAAAAATACCAATGAAATCCAGTCATTTAAATAAAGCTACACACATCTGTGAAAGTGTTGTCTTTTGGGCTAATTCCATGGGAAAAGAATAGAGCAAAATTGTGGCAATTATTGCCACAAGCATCTGTTGTCTCCAGCAGCAGCAATTGCTTATTAATGCAATCCTATATGTCTCTCTTTGGATACAAATCCAACATAGTTTGATGAGAATTACTCCTGGTTATGTAAGTATATTAATATTTTGCTTTCTGGGTGCTACTTTAGCTAGTTTATTCTTTCTCTCTTGGTGCTACTTAGCGTTTTCAGATTTATTGTTTCCATATTTTATATTTATGCCACAGAAATGTCCACTGTTTTTCTTATGTCTATTTTCTGCCTGTTGTGTTGTTGATCTCCTGTTGATATTCTGTAGGAATTAAATATATACCCACGATAGGCATTTACATAAAGCTCTGCTTCCCAGTGAGATCTAAGCTCAGGAGAGTCTAATGGCTTTTTATTTAACTTGTCAAGGATGTCTAGAAGTGTTAGTTTTTCAACACTGAGCCAAGAACTCAAAGTAGCATGCACAATATAGAGAAGCTATGATCTTAATCTGAGTAAAGGGCTTGATTGAATTTTTAAAAATAATAACTTTTGCTTGAGTAACTTGGGTTATTTGCTCCCTGTCTCCTTTTACATGAGAGTCAGCCCAACTGTGTGCTTTGTACTATAATAACACAAAAAGAAATTTGTAAAGCATAAGATATCCTGTACTTTGGGTTGTATGGTTGTGCCACATGAACAATTGACCATAAAACCATATTTGTTGGGAATGGGTGGGAGATTATTTATTTATTTATTTATTTATTTATTTATTTATTTAATTCGCATTTCTCCACAGCCTAAGGAAATGTTGGAGATACTTTTTAAAATTATTGTTTCATTAGCAAGAGAGCTGTTTAGTGTTCACTTCACCATTGGTCAAAAAGAAAATCAGCTTTCTCCTCAAATGCTAGAAAGGAAGCTTTCTATTTCCAATATACAGAATTATCTTCAATATTGCAGCATCAGAAGAGAGCAAAAGAAGATTGCTTTCCACTAATTGTACTGCTTTTTTATCTTTTACAGAACAGTTTTCAGCTGCAACAGCATAAAGCAATCCAGACCTCTATTAGCATATGTAAATAAATGCTGCTTATTTATTATTAGTTGTTTAAAACAATATATGTTCAATTATAAAACATGATAGATTTCAGAAAAGAGTTGAAAGCAAGCCGTAGTAGAAATAAAGTCAGCATTTTTTTAAAAGTGAGAAATACTTAGCCTGTGTATCCAAAGTAGCCTTCTAAGCCTCCAGTCAAGATTTCTGAACAATCTCAGCCTGCAGTTCTTAGTGGGCATGCCCAGATAATGGATAGTAGTGACTCAGTTCAGTTCTGATCAACAACTACAATGCTCAAGAGGCAACTGCTGCTCAGATAAAAGAAGGAAATGCCAGGAATGAAAGGCATTTGTCAAATACATGCCATGGCCACTGGAGTGCTGATCCTGACATCAACAGATCTACCGTAATCATAAAATCACAGCATAATTCGTTTGGATAGGGTCTATGAGGCCATCGAATCCAATGTCCTACTCAGTGGAGAAATCCAAATTGACGCAGATCTGATAGATGAATGTCCAATTTTCCCTTGAATGCTTCCAGCATTGGAGCATTCATGACCTCCCATGGTAATTGGTTCCACTATTGTACTGCTCTAATAGCACAAGTCTATCAAGATCTTTTTGAATTTTGTTCCCTCTTCCAAGGTAATAGCATTTTGACCCAATTTTGTGTCCCATCCTAGTTTGAGAAGGAGCCTTTAATAAGTGCTCTCAATACAGTTTTGTATCAACCTTACACTTGTGCTACACAATGCACACCTAGTTAGATCGCTAACCAGAATATCATGCAGCACGTTGTCAAAGACTTTTCTTAAATCAAGATATATTACATCTGTAGCCTTCCCGTCATCTACCAATGAAGTTACCCAATCAAAGAATGAGATAAGATTAGTCTGGCATTATTTCTTCTTGATAAATCATTTTTGCTTCTAGTTATTACTGCATTGCTTTCAATGTGTTTGTAGCATGTGGAAGTTGTGTTGTCTAAATTGCAAGATGCTGGTTTAACTTTGAACAATCTGCTCTAGAATTCTCAATGAATTGTGTATAGTTACGTAGCAAAGCATCAAGCTAGTATAAATGATGTGTAGAATAAGCAAAGGTACTTGAAACACACATAAACTTCCTTCTTTTTACACTTTTTGATGTTTAACTGAGGCACTTTACATGATGCCTGGAAGCAACAATTAATCAGAGAGCATGTAGAAGAATTAGTATGATATTTTATTTGCTACCCTTTGGTCATTATACAGCCACCACATGTCCCACATGTCCTTCATCAAAAAAGGGAAAACATGAGTGATTAGATCCTAATTCATTATTTAGTATTTACATGTAACACTCATTGTCTACAACCTCTACTTCAATTTGAAGTGGTATTAACAATAAATGCATTTGCTGTTTTGAGCTGTACTTGTCTTTTCTGTAGGAATACTAGTGGAGGCAAAGCAGTAATGGGCTTCAGCAGGTTTGCATCAGTTTACCAGAAGTGGTAGCAGAAATTCTGGCTGGACCCGCCCATCCAAGTTTTGAAATAAAGTAGTCCTAATTCGGGTGTATTGGAGTTCTTCCCCTTGGCCACGCCCACCATACCACTGCCACAGAGTAGGTAATAAAATAATTTGAATCCAACCATTAGGCAGGCATGACTAGATCGCCCACCCAGTCACATGGCCATGCCCACAGAGTAGGCCATACCCAAAGAGTAGGCCACACTCACAGTGTGGTAATAAAATTTCTTGGAGCCCACCACTAAGGCAAAGTATAGCAATGTAATAGGCAGGGTTAACAAGTTGTCTCTTAATAATAATATTACTTTTGCAACTGTGAAAACATTTTCCACCCAAAGCACTGATCTCATTGCTGGAATGGTTGATAGAATTTAATGGTCTGCTGATAACAAAGTCTTCAGATGGTGAAGAGGTTGTCTCCTGTCTGTATATTTTTTCTAGCATTCACAAACTGTATATGTGTATATTTTTCTAGCTTAGGACATTTATGTAATGGATGAGTTATGTACTTACTGTATCTTAAATCCTATTTTGTCAAGACATTTTGGCTAAGAATTGTGAAGCTGCTGCAGCCTATCTCACAATAAAATAATCTAAAGAGAAACAAAATTGTATAAAAAGAATAAAAAGCCCACTTTTTACACTGCACTTGGTAATAGATTCAGTTCACCACAATCAAGCATGGGTGCTTCATATGTAGAAACAAGTTTCTATAAGGATCCACATAAATAGCATTTTTGGATATTGATTTTACTAACCTTGAAAGGATGGAAAGCTAAATTGACCTGGAGCCCAGTGGGATCAAACTCAGATTATGTCCTGGAATGGCTATTAAAAATCCATGTCCTTTGCCCAGAATTGAATACCCCAGATTTGTTGCTTTGTGCAATGGAGGCTGCATCAAATAGACAGTACCATAACTTTGAAAAGATTTGGGAAGGAGGGGCATAATTACCATACTGTATTCTAATTCTTTAAATCTGGGCATTCTAGTTTCTAGATTCCTTTATATATTATGTTTTTTAAAAATATTATTCAAGTAAAACAAGCAGTTGTTGCACTACTTTTCTTCCATTTTTAAAAAAAACAAAACATATTACAACCGAAAAAGAACATAATACATATACAGTATGTACCCACCTCTCGGGGGACATCAGTACTTTTCTAAAACACTTACTCAAACCAACTGTACATATTAAGGCTATCTTTTCATCTATCTCCAAAATATCATATGTTCATTTCTGGCTTTAACACTTTTAGATTTTCCCAATGTATATTCAATAAATTCTCCCCAAATATTTTCAAACTCAATTCTTTAACAAAACCTCTTTTCAGTTTCAATTTGCACATTAATTTATAATTAATTGCCAATTTCCAGATCTCCTTATACCATTCCTCTAAACCAGTGGTTCCCAACAAAGGGTACACAGCCCACTAGTGGACTTCAATTCCCAGAAGCCTCAGTCAGTACATTGGCTGATCAATGCTTTGGGGAAATGACTTAGGCTTCTGGGAATTGCAGTCCAAAAATCAGCATTTGGGAAACACTGCTCTAAACATAGATATTGATAGGATTTCCAATTCCTAGCTATCAAAATTCTTGTAATTGTCACCATGATAACAATACAGTCAAACCTTGCATAAAGAGTGCCACGTTTAAGGAGTAACTCACTTAAAGAGCAGAATTTTCTCTGAATGTTCACTTCGCTTAACAAATAAAACCAACCAAAAACTCGTCTAACAAATAAATTGGGGTTCACAATTCCCCCCACCAGAAGTCACAATTGGTCACGAACAATGGTGTTTCAATTAAAGAGCAATCCTGTGGAACACATTGTGCTCTTTAAGCGAGGTATGACTGTCAGTAATGCCTTTTTTATGTTCATGACTGTTAGTAATGCCTTTTTTTTTCACTGAATTTCTTTTTTTTAATTTATTTAAAGAGTTTTACCAAAAGTGTACATTCTCTGTTTTATGTTCAGATCGTTTAACAGAGTAATCCTGGAACACAATCATATTCTAAGAGATAATATTCTAAGAGATAATATATTGTTCACTTCTTCAAAAACAGGTAAGAAGGTATTCACAACTACAACTTGGTTCCACAAGTCTTGGTGTTATCTGATTTTTAGTGTTATCCGATGCATGTTAAAATCCTATGGGATGGATCGGACAATGTTAAAGCTCCATAGAGATACATTGTAACCGCACAGGCTTTAGCGGTTGTTATCCGATGCATCCCATAGGACCTTAACGTTATTCGATCCAATTCTCCTCCCCAGATTACTTAACGTTATGCAAAATGCATGCACTGACTCCAAGGTTGATGGATGCTTGAAACTTGGGCGTCCAGCAACCTTGGAGTGAGTGCAGGCAGGCGCTGAATCCAAGGAGCTTGTCCGAAATGACCTCCCTCTGGGTTCTCCTCGGCCTCGGGTCTGCTGCTAGGGGACTCCCGAGTCCCGACCCCTCCGAGAGAGTAATGGAGTGGAAAGGGAGGGAGGGAAGGAAGGAGTCCCACTCCGTTTCTCCTTTTTGAGCAGGGTCCTTTCCCCTCAGTTTTTCCTCCTCCACAAGAGCCATGAGGCAGGACACCTTCTTTCTCCTTCCCAGTCCCTTCCCTCCCCCCAAAACAATAATTTCCCACCCTACAAGCATGCCACCACTCCATTTAGGCTCGGGCAAGGCGGGAGCGCCTTCGCTTGCTCACATACTGCTGGCAACAGTCTCCCTCCCTCCCTCCATTCTGTCTCTTGCGGGTCCCCCACCCGATCCTCTTCCAAAACACACACGCCAAATTAGTTTTCTCTCTCCACGAGACACAAAACACAAAGGGAAGCTGGGCTTGCAGGTCTCTTCCCCCTCGAGTTATCATGCCAAACCACTTCCAAAATGATCCTCCTCCAATACACATGCACACTCTCTCCAAATTAGTCTCACTCTCTCCACGAGACAAAGGGAAAGTGAGAGTGCATGTCTGTTTCTCCCCCCTCGCATATTGTGCCAAGCCACTTCCAAGCGTGTTCTGACACTGTCACGTACCAGCCGGCCCCCTCACTTCTGGAAAACCCCCAAAACCAAAACAAACCTACACAGGGCGAGCTGGACGGCAATTAAACAGAGTTACAGCTTATCAGCTACAAGGAGGTTTTAATTTGGTACCGTGTTTGTGTGTGAAATGCAATGCTGCTCTTACCCAGTTAGTCCAATGAAGACAAGTTGTTCAGAAAAATGATGAAGATTTATTGATCAGGTTCATAAAGCATAAAAGTCAGTAGCATAGGTCAGTCCAATAAAGTCCACAGGCAAATCTAGGTAACCATTTTTAAGGAGCAAAAATGCATAGCTCCTAGGCAAAAGAATGCTAGCCCATAGAGATCCAGAAACAAAAGCTCTCTAATCAAAAACAGGTCTTAACTCATGAAGAAGCAGAGATGAACTCCTTCTTCTCTCCAAAATGGAGAATTTGCAGTCAGGTGGTTTAGCTTTAGCCAATCATGTAACAGAGAAAACTTTCTCAAAACAACACTTTGTTTTTACACGTGCATGCAGAATGAAAATCCAGGAGCTTAACTAGCTTTGAAAAGATAACACGGGTACACTAACACTGAAAAACATGCTGTCTGTAACAGCCTTGAGGCTCAGAGAGAAAAATGGATTTCTATGAGGCCAATTTCAAACTACAACTTAACCAAGCTTTGTGAGCATTAGGAAAAAGATGTCTGTTTTCTGACATGCCCTCCCTTTTGGAAAGGCAAACCGTGGTTTGACTTTACCAAAAGACATTGTTTACTAATGTGAGCAAAGCAATTGAACAAACAAGCTATCCCTTGTATATGTAGGATAGTCAAGCGTTAAAGCTTCTTCCAGTTTTAGTTACTGGAGGTACAAGTTACATAAGTTACATTCTGCATTGCAAGCAATCTCAGGTATAAAACTTAGACTTGGGCATTTTTAAGTACCAAAGGTTTTCCCTTTCCAAAACACATTTTGCCCAAACAGAACAACTTTAAAATCAGAAAACAGTTCAGTAACACCACACATGTCACAGAAGCCGCTTTTACGAGCCTCTGGAAAAATAAACAGATGATTAACAAGAAACAATAACATTTCCCCCTTCTTCTTCGATGTTGCACCTGCAAACAGCTAACAGCCAGTTGAACAACGTTCACTCAGAGTTCCGTTATCAGCTCTTCTTTCAGATGACAGGAACATGTGCATCTCCTAGTAAAAACAAACTCAAGAAACAACCTTTAAGGTATTAATTAGAACACAGTCCAAGGTACACAACCACATCACCCTCATCCCTGTGAGGTTTGGAAACAAAACAGGCAACAGAATTGATAGCTTGACTAGCTTCTCAGCTCAAGAACACACAGGATCAAACTGCTCTCCTCAGTACGTCGGGACCTGGACTTGGACTCCGTCTTCTGCTATTGCTGACGTCGCTAGTTGGGCCTTCCCACAGCCATCGCTAATTACTCCCAACCATTCAGCTCTTGGCACTCCTGCCTTGGCTTATGAAGGGCAGCAAAACGTAGGGAAACACTGCATCCGGCAATTATTTCCCACTTCCCACTAGCTGACCAAAACAGCGTAGTGTAACAACCTGTAGATAACACTTTTCAGAGTGGCAGGTCTTGCCCACACACTCTAGCAAACTTTCATCCTTGGACACGTGGAGGAGTCCGTTGGAGCTCTTCCACCTTTAAGCTGGTATTTCAAACAAAATGAGGCAATTTGCAACCTCTCCAGGTCATCAAAGACCAAAACAGCACATGTACTCTCACTTGGAACTTCACTGCAGGAAAATAAATCTTATCTGAAGGGTTCCACTCCTTCCTCCTGGCTTTGGGGGAAATAACTTCAAGGAACAGCTTGACTCCAATTCAACACAAAAGAGTCTGTTTTAGGGCTTGGGGCTTGCTGGGCATCTGTGGAAGTCTCAGAAGTCATCTGGACAAGCTTCACCCACCATCATCTGACTAAACATCATTTGGGCACCTTCTCCAAGATCCCATCTGGAATGGAGTCTGTCTTGGGGTGCTAACTGTAGTGAGAGGGTACATTCATCAGCCACTGGCTTACCTTCCATCTTGTAGACTTGGAAGACGTCTCAGTCCCTCTGGACTGCCAGCACTGGAAACGGCCCTCGGCCCACGGCCCTCAGTTCTGGGAGTTTGAGAATCTGACTCAAAACTTAAAACAGCAATCGAAGAAGCAAACAGCTGCGATCCTGCTTTCCTTTCAGCACCTTATCTCAGGAAAACAATACAGTCCAAGGAGGCTGCTGCTGCAGACTTACACGAAGGCTTCCGGCCAAAATAAACAAAGCTTGCTTCTTCTTGCTGGGCAGAGGTGTAGCATGCGCACACACAAAAAAAACTTCTTCAGGGTTCGTTTATCGCACCACTGCGACCATGTCACGTACCAGCCGGCCCCCTCACTTCTGGAAAACCCCCAAAACCAAAACAAACCTACACAGGGCGAGCTGGACGGCAATTAAACAGAGTTACAGCTTATCAGCTACAAGGAGGTTTTAATTTGGTACCATGTTTGTGTGTGAAATGCAATGCTGCTCTTACCCAGTTAGTCCAATGAAGACAAGTTGTTCAGAAAAATGATGAAGATTTATTGATCAGGTTCATAAAGCATAAAAGTCAGTAGCATAGGTCAGTCCAATAAAGTCCACAGACAAATCTAGGTAACCATTTTTAAGGAGCAAAAATGCATAGTTCCTAGGCAAAAGAATGCTAGCCCATAGAGATCCAGAAACAAAAGCTCTCTAATCAAAAACAGGTCTTAACTCATGAAGAAGCAGAGATGAACTCCTTCTTCTCTCCAAAATGGAGAATTTGCAGTCAGGTGGTTTAGCTTTAGCCAGTCAGGTAACAGAGAAAACTTTCTCAAAACAACACTTTGTTTTTACACGTGCATGCAGAATGAACAGAGAATGTTCTCTGTTTAGTCTAAACATCCAGGAGCTTAGCTAGCTTGGAAAAGATAACACGGGTACACTAACACTGAAAAACATGCTGTCTGTAACAGCCTTGAGGCTCAGAGAGAAAAATGGATTTCTATGAGGCCAAATTCAAACTACAACTTAACCAAGCTTTGTGAGCATTAAGAAAAAGATGTCTGTTTTATGACATGATCCTCCTTCACCTCCAACACACACACACAATTTGTTGTGAGAAATCACAAATTCCTGGAGAGAAAACACTGTGTGTGTCTGTGTTTTGAAGTAGGATCGTGTCGTTGCTTGTTAGCAGGAAATCATTCTCTTTCTCCCTTCCTGTTCCCTGCTTTCTTCTCCAAGCAGCCCCAGTTTTCTTTCCTGCTTCCTCGGGAGAAACTCTTGGTCTTCCCCTAAATCTGCCTCACAGGTACAGTACCTCGGAGCTGGTCTTGTCAGTTTGGAGTGGGGTGGGAGCAATCATATAGCAACAAGTTATCCTTTTCCTTCTGCACTTGAACAGAAGACACCAAAGTGTTTTCTCCTTTTGTGTCCTCTGTCCCCTGGGGGAATTTCAGGCAAAGCGGATCCTTGTGCACCTAGGCAAGGATCTGCTTGTCCAAAATGACCTGGGGGGGGGGGGATTTCAGACAAGCCGATCCTTGCACAGGTATGCGATCGCTCGCCTAGGCAAGGATCGGCTTGTAAGAAATCCCCCCCCCCCGGAGGTCATTTCAAACAAGCTGATCCTGGACTTGGTGCGTGATTGCGCACCTGTGGAAGGATCGGCTTCTCCGAAACCCTCCCCCCGGGAGGTCATTTCAGACAAGCTGGTCCTTGCCTCAGTGCACAGTTTGACTCTGCCGTCACGGCTTTTTTTAAGCGTTGTTCGATGCATGGATCGGACAACACTAAAAATCAGATAACGTCATGACTTGTGGAACCAAGTCATAACGTTATCCGATGTTCTAGTGTAGTTCTTCTATCACCATCACAAAAATCATAGGAGAGAAGAGGCATCCTTGCCTCTCTCTTCTTTATAGCTCTAGATCTTCTATTACTCCATCATTAACTACAACTAGAGCTTGATGTTTATCATAAAGTTTTCCTATAATATTTTGAAATGGTTCTTGTATCAGTTTCTTCAGGGGAGCCCATTCCACTGAGTCAAATGCTTTAAAGATGTCTAATGCAATCAGGCCTGTTCTCATTTTCTTCCTATTAGCTAATCTAATATGTTCAACAGTCTTCTTGTTAAATCATTCATTAGTAAAGGTAAAGGTTTCCCTTGCTCGAAAGCCAGTCGTATCCGACTCTAGGGGTCAGTGCTCATCTCTGTTTCTAAGCCGAAGAGCCAGCACTGTCTGCTTCTGCAGACGTTTCCATGGTCATGTGGCAGGCATGACTAGACACCGGAGCGCATGGAATGCTGTTACCTTCCCACCGAAGTGGTCCCTATTTATCTACTTGCAATTTCTTGCTTTTGAACTACTAGGTTGGCAGGAGCTGGGACAGAGACAGGAGCTCATTCCGTCCTGCAGTACTTGGGAATCGAACTGCTGACCTTCCGCCTCCCAGTCAGCGTCTTAGTGACTTGAGCCACCTTCCTTTAATAAATCCTGTTTGATCCTTCTTTATATAGTAAAGGTAAAGGTTGACCTTGCTCGAAAGTCAGTCATATGTGACTCTAGGGTTCAGTGCTCATCTCTTTTTATAGCCAAAGAGCCAGCGCTGTCTACGTCTGCAGACATTTCCATGGACATGTGACAGGCAAACCTTAATACCAGAGTGCACTGTTTGCCATCCCACAGAAGTGGTCCCTAGTTGTCTACTTGCAATTTCTTGCTTTTGAACTGCTAGGTTGGCAGGAGCTGGGACAGAGATGGGAGCTCACCCCATCATGCGGTATCCAGGCATCAAACTCTGACCTTCCAGTCAGTGAATTCAGCATCTTAATGACTTGAGCCACTACAGTCCCTCCTTCTTTATATATATTCCCCAATAAATTCATTTAATCTTTTGGCTCTTATAAATGTGAATATTTTTGCATCCTGATTAATTATGGAGATAGGAAGGTAAGAGTCAAAATGAAGGTTGACTTTTACCTTCCATTATTTTTTAGCCTTAGCATCAGTTACAAAGTAACCACTAAGCCCTGCCTTTATCTGCATTGTAGGCTGCATGGGGCACTCTGTGTCTCTTCAGACTTTATTTCAGATCACAAAAAGGTCATGATATGGTCCAAGGTTTCTAATTATGTGGAGAAAAGAAGCTCACCAGGCTTATAGTCAAGTATGTAGAGTTAGTAGACCTGATGTTATTTTTCTAATATAGTGGGCAGGACCTTGCCAACATTTCAGCTATACAAGTGAGCATGTTTCAAGTTCAAAGCCACTCTTTCTCTCATTACAACACATTACTAGTTTGCTAAAAGGGAATTATGTGAAATTAAAATGAAGCCACTCCCTTTTCTTATTCCGTGTCTAGGCCAGACACAAAACTGTCAAGACACTGTTAAATATCCATCCATCCAACTTACATTGTACCTTTTTCCAATGAAGAGACTCCAGGTGGTTCAAAACTATTTACAACTAATGCTGTTTTAAACAAACAATATATTGCATAATGAAAAAATGATTGAACACATTGCCATTAAAATAAGAGAATCACATTTGTTTAAGGTATTAATGTTCCTCAGAAAGAGACTGTTAATTTTAATATGAGTAATGTAGTTGATCAGTTCAGTGATGAGTCTTAGATTATTTTAAGGGGATGAAAATGTGTAAAGTTCAAGATCTATGACTACTGGACTATGGCAGAATAGTCTGGGATTCAAATGTAAATTCAGACAGGAACAGTAGTGATTGGCCCATAGCCTATGAGTGAATTTAGCCCAACTAGCTTACCACACAAGGCTGCCGTAAGGACAAAATGTGGAGAAGAACCATGTATACCGGGGTCCCATCATTTTTATGCCAATTGGTCAGATCACACCCATGACATAAAACTGGTGGTTTCCGCTGGCATAAACACTGCAGTAAAACACTCCAGTGGCTGTCATAAATGCATTTACAATAGCCACGGGCACATTTACTGCTGTTGTTATCCGTTTCCACTTCTGGTGCAGCGACACATGAAATGGTGCCACAGGGAACCCCTGATGTATGATCTCTGGTGTAAGTGGGACAGGGGTAATTCTTCTGTCCTCTCTCTCCTTGACCTCTCAGCAGCCTTTGATACTATCAACCACTGTGTAGTCCTGGTTCTCCTCATTTCTGAGGGGCCAGACCCAGTCAGTTTTGTTGGAAGTAAGATGTCCAGCCCTAGGCCTCTCCATTATGGGATGCCACAGGGCTCAATACTCTCTCCTCTTCTATTTAACACCTACAGGAAGCCATTGGGTGAGATCATCCATTCCCACGGGGTGAAGTATCATCAATACATTGATGATACCCAACTGTATATCTCGGCCCGTGGGAACCTGAGTGATGGGCTTCAGCTGAATCCTGACAAGACTGAGTGGCTGTGGGTTTGGGGGGCTGTGTTATCCCAGGAACTACCATCTTTGGTCCTGGATGGGGCTCCTCTGCCCCAGATACACCCATTGCATAATTTGGGAGTCCTCGTGGACTCATGACTACTGCTCGAAGAGCAGGTGGCAGTCATGGCCAGGAGGGCTTTTGCGCAACTTCATGTCATCTGCCAATTACGCCTGTTCCTGGACTGGGACTCCTTACTTCATCTCATTTCATTTCATTTATTCGATTTATATGCCACCCTACTAGGTGAAAATCGATTCAGGGCAGCTCACAACATACAATCAAATACAATGTAACAGTTCAACAATACAATAGTATCATAAAATACAGTACAATAAAATAAATATAAACACAATATAATCAGAATACAATCCATAAATAATACTCAGTACAGAATAGACAATAAACTATATAATCACAATACAATCAATACACAATACCCAATACAAAAATTATACAGTAATTGATTTGACAATGTACCATATACAATACAAAATACCATTCCAATGTTTATCTACATTACTTTCGGTCACCCATGCTCTGGTCACCTCCAGACTGGATTTGTAATGCTCTCTACATGGGGATGCTCTTGATGATCATCCAGAGGTTACAGTTGGTTCAAAATGCAGCTGTCTGGGTGGTGACAGGGTGCAGGCATAATGCATGTGCCTTGCTGCTGCTACGGGAGCTGCATTAGTTGCAGTATGCCTCAAGGTGCTGGTTTTGACCTTTAAAGCCCTTCGTGGTAGTGGGCGAAGATACTTAAGAGACCTCGTCACCCCAATGTTTTTGACCCATCCTGCGACAGCAGACCGTAAGGGCTCCCTAGTGGTCCCATCAGCCAGGGAGTCACATCTCACTGGTAACAGGAGGAAAGCCTTCTCGGTATCTGCTCCGGCCCTATGGAACCTCCTGCCACTTGAATTGCACCTCCAGGCAGAGTTGCTTCCCTTCAGGAAGGCCTTAAAAATATGGCTATGCCAGCAGGTGTGGGGTATAACTGGCACCACAACCAAACCGTGCTGGGTGTCCTTATTAGTCCCGCCCAGGTGTCCTTTTTATGGGGATTAGGGAGGTTTTTATAAACATTTTTAGATATTTTTATAGTATTTAGTTTTAATTAGCATTGGATGTAGGTTTTAACTGACATTGTGAACCGCCCTGGGTCACTTAGGCAAATTCAACAAGCAAACAAACAAATAAACAAACCACCAAACAAACCACACACACACACACACACACAATAATGAGCAGTTTCAAGTAAAGTTGGAATATAAATTAAACAAATAGTCATTTCAGTCTGTTTGGTTTCTCATGCAGTTCTGATAATGGCACCCGCGTCAAAAAAGAAAGAAAGATACAGGTAAATGTGAAGACTTCCTATCCCTACATTAATGGCTTTTTGGATCCTGACGGCACATGTATCTAATAAATGTGTCTGCTTTTATCTTATACTCTCTGCTGCTCCTTGAGGCAGCTTGTAAGCATGAGGGCGGTTTTCCCCCTTGTGCGTCTGTGAGACAGCTAACTTCTTTGACATGAGCTCTGATTTATGCAGCATCCAACAAGCATGGGCAGGGGCTGACAGTATGAAAAGGTAACCCTTTTATGATAGATATTTTAGGAAAAAGTGGAGGAATAGGCAGCCAGAATTTTAAGGAGGCAGGCTAAGCTGGAAGCAGTAACAAATTCAGATGTGACGAGGGGTGGTGGTGGTGGTGGTGGTATAAGAATCATGGAATTGTATATAAATATATCCTCTAAGACTAAAGGACTGGAATGAAAGACTCATGTTCCATTAGAAAATCAAAATTTCAATATTAAGGGGTAAGATTAAAGCTTTGGGGTGAAAGTGATTTGGTTTTTATGTTTATCTTTCTTTTGTTTATTTATTTTACACCAGGTGCAAAAATATGGGAGAAAATACATTTGAAGCAAATGAAAAGGATTGTGTTCCCCTCCTCCCTCTTATGACATTTATTTAAATATCTTTTGTTTTCTATTACACAAAATGAAATAAACAGAAAAGGCCCTTTGTGTTTTCCAACAGGGAGAATATCATCACATACATGTAGTCTCACAAAAATTGTATTTTCATAATTAATTTTCTTTGCTTGAAATTATCTCCTGTTTCTATGCCATGGTTTTTGTTTCCTTGTGATTTCCCCCTATAAGCTATATAAAGTCTGGATTTTCCTATGGGTGATACATGGGTGATCTGTAGAGGTTTTTTCTTATGCGTGATATTGTGTCTGGATGGCGATGAGGGTACAGTGCAAGCATTACAATCTCTCTCTCTCTCTCTCTCTGTGAAAAAAACTCTAAATGTTGTGCACAAGGTAGCATAACATGCATCATGCATACTTTTTTAATCCAAACCATGGGGGAAATTACTGCTGTAGAAATATTTTGGATGGTTTATAATCCTCTGTGGTCTGATGGGATAGGAGAATTGCAAAAGATTTTTTAAATATATACAGGAAAGTCAGTCATATTTGTTGTCCATCCACACTTTATGAATGCTTGGCAATTGCCTAATGCCATCAAACAAAAGTGTTAGGTGTTCTTTGGAAAAATAATGATGTTCCTCTTTTGAGCACTGCAATCAATTAGTGAGTTTCAGAGTGTTATTCATGTGTGTCAAACATTTCTGAATAATTTTTTGCTCTGTCTGCCTACTGACTAGCAGGTTTTCTGCTGGGAAGTTTAACAAAGGATACTCATTATAGAGTTGATCTAAAGCTGGAGTGTCCAACATTTTCAGGCCCTGGGCTGGTCATGTGATTCATAGGGCCAGTCACGCGCCTTGCAATCTGTTTTGCAATGGGATGAGATAGATTTTTAGGCTGCCATTTTCTCTGCTTAAACCACAGGTGCTCAAATTACAGCCTGTGGGCCGGATGTATGGGCACATTTTACTTCAGCTTCCAGGAGCAGCAAGGGTGGTGTGGGCCAGATTAATTGGTGTCAGAGCTGGATCTGGCCCACAGGCCATAGTTTGGACACCCCTGTGAAGTCAACTGGAAGTCAACTGGAATCAATATCTTCATGATCATAATCATCACTACCACTACCACTACCACTACCACTACCACTACCACTACTACTACCACTACCACTACCACTACCACTACCACTACCACTACCACCACTTTATTTGGTTCCTCTAGCATGAAACGATTTGTGTTGAAAAATGCTTTTTAATTAAAATTATTTTTACCTGTAGATTTTTCTTGGAAATTGGGATATAGAATTTCCTTCCCAGAGGAAGAGAGAGATAAGTTAAAGGATAAAAGTTAGGGGAGGAAAGTGCAATGAATATGTATACACAACTAAGTTTATTCAGCAATCAAAATTATTGCTTGTCCTTTTTGATGAAACAACTGTGTTCAAGTGCAACAGTTACTGGCTAGTTTTACACTTTCTTCTACTACAGGCTGTATAGATAGTACATCCTGTTCACAATTCTTTCCAAATACTACAAATCAGAAATCTTATTTTCAAAAGTGGATAGTATCTTCTATTTTGCAAATAGTTATGATAACCTTAAGAACTACAGTTGTGTCCAATGAAGGACATGAAGTTAGAAGTATAATCTCCAGCATTTCTTTCTCTGTTACACAGAAACTTTAGAGTAGTTACAGTCCTTCAGATGCAACTTTTAAATTTTCTTTCTGCTAAGATGGTGAACATGAGAAAATGAGAAGAGAGTGACCATTAGTGTGCCACACTAGTGCAATTTTGTACACCCACTTTTTCATCTGAAATGGAGCACCTATATTCCACACAATTTGAAATACTGACCAGTTTGTGTTTTGATTTGTGTGAGGTGTAGATCTGTAGGTGGCACAGATGTGTCTTTTCTAGTGTCCGGTCAAAGTTGAGGATGAGGCTTGCTCTGTTGTGCCTTCCTTTTCATTTGTGAACGCAGTTCATACTAACTTAGGTATCTGAAAATATCTGATCATAATGTCTTGATCTTGTCTTGATTATGCACGTCTTACACACAAAGGATACTAAAGGTGGGAGACAACAGTATTATCCCCATGGAATTTTCTACCCATTTCTCTTGTTCTTTGTGTCTATTTTCTTTTAACAAAATAAATGATCTTGAGTTGAAAATTTCTTTTGATCCAGTGTTTGGGAATCCTTTTCTCTCCTTCATACAAATGTTAATAAACATATCTATTAATATATGTATGAGCCAACTTTGAAATAAAAAGCCTTTGTGAAGAAAAAAGGAAGCAATATTTATCCTATTAATAGTAATGGCAATTTAATTGAATACTTCCTAATGAGCAGTTATCTAAATCAGTCTGTACAATACAGGTCTTTCTCTTGTCGAAGATAATCTATCTTCAAAGCTATAAATCCAGGAGTCTTCAACCAATCAAGCTATCTAATTGGTTGAACATTTACAAACAGTTGATAATTAAATTTGTGCTAAACTTTGTAAAAGGGTTTATGTCCCACTTACCCACATTGTTCCCCCCTTTCATTTTACAGGAGTGAAATTCCTTCTGCTTGATGTATCATCATTCAGGTGGTTAGATGCATCCCATTATGTAATGTCACATTAGCAGAACATTCCATTGTAATAGACTTGACACATCATTGGAAAAGCATATCAAGTCTCCTGAGTTTGAAACAGTTATGTTTTCTTTGCAGCCCCAGAACCATAATCTGATAGATTTTAGTTAGATTGTTTGGGGGGGGGGGGTTGTATTGCTTTTGTTAAACTTTTAAAAATACCATCAGTGCTAGCTCGCTCTTAGGGTTAGGGCTGGAGTAAGAGCAAACAATACCAAATTTCTCAAGAGATGTTTGTCTAACAGTTCTGGAAAGGAAGGAATGGCCAGGGCAGCAGTACTGGGGAGTCCAGAACCCCTCCATAAAACCATAGGAAGAATAATTCTGGATTAGACAAAAGACCTATCTAATCCAGCATACTATTCACACAGTGGTATAACAGACAATGAAATTATCACATGTGTAGAACCCAGTCCAAATAATGAAGCATTTCCCATGGGGAAATTAAACATGACTTCACTTCCTCTTTGAAGGTCAGTGGCATTTAAAAATACTTTGTAGACTGATTTTGTTTCATAGTGAGTAATAATTTATGATTCACTAGGACTGGAAAATGTTGGAAGGACTGGGAGACATTTTTCTACCAGTTCACAACCTTCTGATTGAAAGTTTTCTTCTTGTTGTTTCTTTAAACAGGATGCAGGGGTTGTCCTTGGTTTGAAGAGAAACCACATACCCTGTATGCTGCGGTAGCAGAGAGAGGCACTGTGCAGCATGAGAAGGAACTACTACCTCTACTTCATTCGATTAAGTGATTTTATTTTGTTTTCTTTTTATCACCAAACATTAATATAACTGTTCTTCTAAGATTGCAGGTAGGTTTTTACCAATCTGGCACACTCCAGATATGTGGGGTTACAGTTATCTCAGCTACCTCATTGCAATGTATCTGAGAGCCCGTGTGGTGTAACAGAGGGTGTGACTGATTAGGAGTCAGAAGATTTAGGTTCAAGTCTCCTCTCCGTCATGGAAACTCAAGGGGGTGAGTAAGTGGGCCGACACTGATAAAACTACATCTTAAATATTTCACATGCTTCAGAAAACCTCATTAGACTCACAATAAGTCAGATGCAACTTGATAGCACATTTTAAAAAAGCAAGCAATAATTAGCTATATTAGAAATAATGGCAAGGATTGCTAAGCTAGAGAGGGCTATATAATATATCACCATCACTAATACCATTAATGTTACACACATCAGTTTTGGCCCTGAGTATCTCTGCAGCAGATTAGGTTGCTCCAGTATGGAGTGCAAAACAAGTTGACATTGATGTTAATGAAGCCATGGGCATAGTGACAGGATGTCTCAAACCTACACCAGTTGAGTAAATATATCCTCTTGTTCGTATTACTCCACCTAAGATCAGGAGAGAAGTAACAGTGGATGCTGAGAGAACTAAGCAATTAAGCATCTGAATGGATATGAGCCTCAAGTCTGCCAGCTCAGATCCAGGAAGTGCTTTATGGCAAGAACTAACATGCCTAAGGGTACGCAAGAGCAAAATCAAATTAGATGGGGGAAGGAGCTCACTGGACAAGGAACATCATTAAAGGAAGATATAGCTGAGGAACTCAGCTATATCTATGTCTCTTGGAGGACTCTGAATAGGCTGAGGGTTGGAGTGCCTAAATGCAAGACCAACATACTCAAGTTTGGGCTGCTGGCATACAACAACACACTGTGTGAATATGGAGAGATACAGAATCCAGCTCATTTACTGGTCTGCCAATTGCTCCCAGAGGTACGCACAGATGAGGACTTGGTTTTGAGCAATGACAAAGCGAAGAAAATGGCTTCATTTTGGCAGTCCAGGGTATGACTGGGACACAAAAGAAGAAGAATTATCACTAATGATATATCATATGTTAATAGGATCCAGTAATGTGAAACTTTTGTCAGTTCTGTAACTCTTGTGTGCAAGATCCTTATTTCACTAGATGAGCAGTGATTCATCCACTGAGCTGTACTGCACAACAACACCTATAAAAACTAAAGTAGTCACACAATCTGTGCTTCATAGTTGGAATATAGAGGGGGAAATAGTTAGAAGCCTATCTAGTGCTTCCAAGTTCTTTTCATTGAATTGCTAGTGTGAACATCAAAGATTACACTTTCTTTCAATCTCATGAGATATAAGTGTAAGCATACTATCAGAATGGGAGACAAGTAAAACATTCTCACCCCAAATGAAATTTACAACTTAATGAAGAATTTTGTTTTACATCAGTGGGGTCCTTCTACAGTGTAATAGAAACCAGAACTTAACAAACCAGAAAGATGAATGTCAGAGTGTTTAAATAGGAAAAAGAAGGAAAAAGAAAGAAGCTTTCATGTTGACCTCTAATCTCCAGAAATTTAAAATCTGTTTCACATCAGAAGCTGAGGGGACAGAAGAGTACATGGGAAATGAATAGGCATGGCCATTTATAGAGGGCCAGTTAGCTTTCTTGAAATCCAGCGGGATTCATGACATAACCAAAGAGCAACAAACAGCAGGTGAGAGGAAGGATTTATTTAAAAACAAGAATACTTTGAACACAGATGGTTTTATTGATTGTCTGCACATTTTCCAACCATAGAGCCTCCTCTTCAAGGAGGCTCTTTCTGTGTACCCCAACCTTGTTACTTACTATTTATAACTTTAGAAAAAAGACATCATCAAGTCCTGGTCAACTTAAAGACAAATATATTTAAGCATGTACTTCCAGGGACTAAAGCTTTGCTGTAATAAATAAAAAAAGCCCTTATAAAAATAATTGCAAGTTATCATAGGATCCCCCCATGCCCCTGGCAACAAATTAAAACTGTAACTCACAGAATATTCCAGCCAGCAATGGCCATCACTGCTTCCACCTCTAGTACAATAGAGAGTTCCATCCACGGTGTGAGCAGAGATGAAAATTCCAGTCTGTTGGACAGTACATCTGCCGTGGTACTGGAACAGGGTTAACTTGTGATGTCAACATTTGAAATTTATAATGGTTTCCTGAACATACTTCTCACTTTGTAAAGGAATCCTGCTCACACTGCTTTTTAAGGAAGTACGAAGGCTTGCATTTCTGAGAATAATACATATGGAACAGCAAATGTTTAAAAGTTTTAGTTCTAGCTAGTTAAGTGTCTGACTACATGGTCCTTTGTTTCACTGTTTGGTCTATTCTATAAAGCCATGGTGGCTTCATGGTTAAGACACTGAGCTTGACGACCAGAAGGTCAGAAGTAGGAGGCCTGAGTGTTGTGCGATGGAGTGAGTGCCCATCATCTGCCCTAGCTTCTACCAACCTAGTACCTGTATTTCAAAAGCAAGAAATTGCAGTAGATAAATAGGTAGAAAAGACTCAGCAGAAAAGTTAAACAGTGTTCCATGCACTCCAGCATCTAGTCATGCCTGCCACATGGCTCTTTGGCTGTAAATGGAGATGAGCACCACCCCCTAGAGTTGGACATAACTGGCTTTCAAGCAAGGGAGACCTTTATCTTGGTCTTTTGTGGGGATGAGTTGATTCACTCCTTTTGCTGGTGACCACATAGAGCAAGTACCAATGTGAATCAGACTGGCCCGAGAGAATTCCTACCTGAACTTTTCTGGCTTTCTGTCAGGGGGTACTGTTTTAAGGAACAGGCAGGATCATTCTCTTCTGGTTTGATTCCAGCTGCCAGCTGGCTGGCCTAGACAGCGGAGTTGCACAGAACACTGTTACCTTCCCACCAAAGTGGTACCTATTTATCTACTTGCAATTTCTTGCTTTCAAACTGCTACCGTAGGTAGGCAGGAGCTGGGACATTGATGGAAGTACAGTACTCAGTACTCGTGCAGTACTCAGGTCTCAAACTGCTGACCTTCTGGCCTTCCAGTCATCAAGTTCAGCATCTTAATCATTAAGCCACCACAGTCCATGGAAGCAATCCTTGCTGTGTGAAGACTCTTTATAATCTTAATGTTCTTGCCTCTTAACAATCTTAAGAAATGTAAAATTTCCTACTGGCTTATTTTGGAGGAGAGGAAGTTATGAGTTTCTTTTTAATAGATGGTAACACAATCAGTGATACTTTCCAAGTCTTTTTAAGCCCTGTCAAAACATAGTTGATGCACTGTGCCAGTTAACAACCTTTAAAAATAAACAAATACGGTAGCTTTTTTCCTCCTTCCAAAGAAAATTGGAGCAGAACTTTCCGATGTCCTAAGATGGTTACGACATTTCTTCAAATAACCAGCTGCTTAATGCTCTTGAGAAATCTTTTCCTATATAGCAGTGGTTCCCAACCTTTTTCCCCATGCCCCACCTAAGCATCTCTAAAATCCTGATGCCGCCTCCTATAACATATAATTCTTATTATTAAAAAAGCAAACTCCTATTTACATGGATGAAGCCTAAAAGGCCATTCATTATTAAGAACTCATTCTTGGAGGAGGGCATGTGCCCCACATTGGGAACCACGGCTTTAGAGGGAAGGAATATTTCCTTTTAAAGAGAAATAAGATGTTGACCATTGCTTGAGGTACAGTATGGTTTTCTGACCAGGAATCACAACCATTGCATTTGAATGCAAGGATTGCACAATGTGTACTTATGTAAGGGGAAGTTTGGGTAGCGCCCTTATACCCTCATTGAGGGGCAATTGGATTATGGTCCACTGATTCTCTGCTGCCATCTGGAGTCTTTAAAGGGAAATTTTTATTAAGATAATTAAGCAGCTGGCTCTCTGGAGGAGTCACTTAACAATCTTGAAAACAGGGGCTAGGTGTTATGTTTCATTACAAACCACTTTAGATCCCATTCATGGGGGAAAGATGTAATGCAGATCAATGAATTTATCAATTAAGCAGTTCAGTAAATGCTGCAGTCTTGCTATGCATAGAATATTAGAGGAGGAATAAAGAAGCCAAGACATTAGGCTTCCAATGTAAAAGAAACATGAGATGGAGGCAAGGTCTATATAGTATACTCTGTCCTTGTGTTAGCATTCAGACACTTATTAACTAGATCCTATTAGTTGATGCTTCTACGCAGTATCTTTTGAGTTCTAGCTATAAATGCATTTGTTTTAATGTTTCTAATGTCCTTTGACAGAGATAAAATCCCTAATACTTAGAGCATTCCCACAAAAATGCCTGTCCTATACCAGGTTTTCCCATTAAATCAAAAGTCTAAAATCCTGAAAGTGTTCAGTCTCCCTCCTTTAGATGCAATACATTTAGTCTAAATCTAAAATCAATTTCCTGTAAGAAATTCCAGTATAGGTTTGAAACAAATGTGTGAACACAAACAGGCTTTCTTCAAAAATATAGAAATTGAATGATGTAAGTACCTCATGCGTTCCAATATCACCACTGCTGTTTATACACCTCCTGTAAAACTGGGAGCACTAATGCTGAATCTTAGAGTATAAATTATCCAAGATATAAAGTAATTTCTCATATTCACAAAGCCTTTAAAGTATAAGGTTTCATCATTTCTCCAGTTTTGTTGGTAAGACATGCATTATGCAGCCATTTTTTAAAAAATCCATTAGAAAAAAAGACTGCAAGCTCTGTATAGCTAAGCTTCCAGGATTTGGTTGAATTCTGTTCTGTTCTCCTGTATTCCTAATATACAATATTTATACAGTATTTATATATGTTAAGAACCCAGCTCTGGGTGATGAAAACAGACAAGCAAAAAGTAAGTACAGTTGTACCTCGCTTAAAGAGCATAATGCGTTCCACAGGATTGCTCTTTAAGCGAGTTTGCTCTTTAAGCGAAACACCATTATAAGTGACCAGTTGTGGGGGGGATTGCGAACCCAGATTTATTTGTTAAGCAAGTTTTTGGTTGGTTTTATTTGTTAAGCGAAGCGAACATTCAGAGAAAATTCTGATCTTTAAGAGAGTTACTCTTTAAGCGAGGCACTCTTTATGCAAGGTTTGACTGTATAGTAAAAAGTAAAAATTACCTTATTGAAGAAAGTTAAGCACCTAAAAGAGAAACCTGTTGATTGGCTAATTTAGAACAAGCAAACAAACAAGTTAGTTTTCCTAGAGAGTTTCTTTTTCATCTTCTAAGAGAGACTTATGACCAACTATGTTAGTAATCTACTCCATGCATAACATGCTGGATTGCTAAATATTTCAATATAAGTGTGCTTTGGTTCTGGCAGACCTGATCAGGACGAAATGGACTCATCTTGATTACAGCATAAACATTGGACTTAGTTTTTGTCCTCCTCCTTTCACACCCTTTATTCCTTTGTGCCATGTCTTAAATGTCAGATTGTAAACATCAGGACAAGAACTGTCATATTACCTATCCTCTAGGCCCCTCTGGGATCCATTTTAATGGCTAAAACACAGGAAAGAAATATAATCAATCAACCAATCAAAGCTAAATTCCATTGGGTAAAACTGGACACATTAGAGCAATCATCATTTTACCCCTTTGGCTTGCTGTCTGTGACACTGTCAGGCATGCAACTGGGTGCACAATTGTTTATGAAGCCAAGGGATGCAGGGGAACACAACAGATGGTAAAATGAAGAATTGTTTCCTTAATATGATTGCAACTGACTTGAGGTCATTCTTGGGAGAAAGAAAGATACAAATAAACTAGAATGAGTAAGTAAGTGAGTGAGTGAGTGTGTGTGTGTGAGAGAGAGATTGAGATTGTAAGTAAGTAAGTAAGTAAGTAAGGATTCTGGCTATTAAATCATTCTTGGGAGCTTGGTGTCATTTCTCATCCTTTTCCTGCTTTAAGGCCCTGGAGTCCCTTGTGTCCATATCTTCATATTCTGTGATAGGTGACAGCAGAGCAAAATGGAGTTTCCTGCAACACTGACTAAATGTGGGTTTTTTTATTCCCTCCTTTGCTTGAGAAAGTCTAGTCCCACGTGCACAATGGATTATATTTATGCAGACCAAACAACAACAACAACAACAACCAGACAAACTGTGGAGCTGTTCACACAGCCAGTTTTGCTTCCATGTACCACTCTTTAAGAGTTCCTGGGGATGCATTCACACAGAGATTTTCTAATACAACATGGAATCCTGAAAGATGCAGTTGTGCTTTTTTAGCAACAATTTGGGTAATCACAGCAACACAATATGCAGCCAGTGTGATATCAGGAAACATTATTGAGAAGTAGCAGCTGCCTCTGTTGAAAACTCAGTTAATATGAAAAATTCTCTGCATGAAATATCTCTAGAGAACATTGTGGACAGACCAAATTGACCAAATGGACTGTCCTGGCACTGGTTATTTAATTTCAGTGTAACACTTTCTGTTAAACATATCATGTAAAAGATGGATGGGGCAAAAATTAATGGCACAGATTCCCATTTCCCTGCATTTCTTTCCTGGTTCTCTGTTTCTCCTGCACGCAAAGTACTGCAATTCTTTAATACTTATGAGGTGCAACCTAATGTTTCTGACCTTATGTTCTCAAAGCAATCCAAAACAAATCTGATCATGACTGCAAATATTTTCATACATTTCTTTTTTGCAGAATCAGAACTTGCTACACTCTTTTAAAAAAATAAATAAAAGTACCCCTGATGAAAAAATAATTGACTCAGCAATAAAAATAAGGAAGCCTTACAGTAATAGAGAGATGTGTATGCTGGTAATTTGTGGTAGGGCAAACATGTGAGTTACAAAAATGATATGGAAATAGCAAATATACGCCAGTTATTCTCCTAGAATTTACACATGTAGGAGTTTTTGAGTGATCTCCAAATAAATGATTCACATAGTGAAAGAGCCACAGTCATATCCCACAAACAAAGCTCTTACATTATATTTTCATTTCATGAATAACACTTGAAATAGCTTACTTGATTCTCCACCATTCTATTTTATCTTTGCAAATAAACGAGATTGAGCAACCTTACCTAAAGACTGACTACACAGGAAAAATGTAGTGAATACTATAGGTTTGGCCAGGCTGAATTGTCCCTTTGATCACATGATGCAACAGGAAATGTGAATCATCCTGGAGTCCAACATCCCCAATCCATAGTTTTTCTTCTCCACTAGAAACCTTTCTGGATCTGGCCAGGATATTGTGCTCTGGTAATAGAATAGACCATACTGCCAACGACTCAATGCCAAGCGTCGGTTGGCAGTTAACTAACCTGACTAGCGGCCTTGGGTGCCAAAGTCCACAGGGAAGGGTGATAGTCCCCAAGTGGATTAAATCCCACTTGAATCCATCTTGATGGAGGCCAGCAGCTTCATCAAGGCTGGTCTGGGGCTGATGAGGACTTTGTGTGCCAAAAGGGCTCAAGTGACTCATGGAACTGGATCAGTAGTACGGGTGTGACACAGCAATGCAAAAGGCAGATGAAAGGTCACTGCATTGTATTCTCAGGACAGTCTTCATGGCTGGTCACCATGAGGATCACCAATATTTGGAATCAGATATGGCAAAAGAAGAAGAGACACAGTTCTACTTTTTAAAAATGTTGAATCCCTTTGCTTCAGTTTAAAGTCTGTGATCACTTTGAACCGGTGCAGAAAAGAAAGACCCACTGGGCACACATATATACACTGATTTGTCAAAGTACCTTTCCCCTTGCCTTAAGAAAGAGGGAGAAGAGAGAATGCATGCACACACACACACAAGTTGCAGCAGCATTCACTTCTTTCCACCAAGTCTCTCTTCCAAAACACTTTTTTAACAGCTTCATATGTGTGGGCAGAGCTCCATTCATTCACTCACTCACTCACTCATTCATTCATTCAACAGTTTAACAAGGATTTTCTCTCTGTGTGTGCAATACAGTAAGTACAGTAGATAGTTGCATTCCTTAGTCAGCTTCACAGTTGAGTGGAAATTTGAATGTAACTTCCATTTACTACAGCTTCACTATACCACATGAGCTCTCCTTCCAGGAGTTCCTTTCTTCATATATGCCTCAAACCCTATAGTTATCAATAGGGTTAATTCACATATTCAACTGAGAGTTGTTAAGGAGTAATAATAATAACAACAACAACAACAACAACAACAACAACAACAACAACAACAACAACAACAACAACAACAACAACAACAACAACAACAACAACAACAACAACAACAACAATAACAATAATAATAACAATAATAATAATAATAATAATAATAATAATAATAATAATAATAATAATAATAATAATAATAATAATAATAATAATAATAATAATAATAATAATTTTGTGTCAGAAATTATTCTGGGTTGAAAGGATTTTTCTGGAGAAACTATGCTCAGGGGATACCCAAATGAGGTTCCTTTCATGTCCCCAAGACTTTTTCCCCACCAAAGTGGTCCCTATTTGTCTACTTGCAATCTCTTGCTTTCTAATTGCTAGGTTGGCAGGAGCTGGGACAGAAACTGGTGCTCCAACCGTCATGCAGTACCTGGGTCTCAAACTACCAACTTGCCTGCCTTCCAGCTAACAAGGCAAGCTTCCTAACTACTGAGCAACCACAGCCACTAATATATCAAATGTAGCATCGTGTTCTGAAACCACACACTCCAGAAACTCACAGCAACTCCTCTTGTAGCACACGATGCTAAGCCCTAGTTCAGTTCAAGATGATACCCAGTCTGGTTTTTATAGATACACTGTAGTCTCAGGCAGTACAGGAGAACCCATTTTCCCTACCAGTTGTCTGCCTACTGCTCCCCTATTCTCTAACCACTCTTGTTCCATCCTTGATTGTTGTCTTCAGATTTTTCTTCCTCTTTATACTTCCATTTACATACACAAATGTGTGATTCATTTTTCTTTAATAACTGCATACCATCAAGTTGATTCTGATTTATGGCAATCTTTCTCAGGGTTTTCTAGGTAGAGACTACACAGAAGTTGTTTACTATTCCTTTCTTCTGGGCAGTACCCTGGGACTGTGCAACATACAACCTCACACACTGACTCTTCTCATACTGGCGAATATAACTCCCAACCTCTGGTTCTGCAGTCAGATACCTATACCATTAAGCTACCCAGCCCAGCCTTTTTCTGTAACCTGTAACTAAAAGCACACATTCAAACAGTGTGCATGATGGATTTTAAAAAATTGCTACAATGTGAGTATGTATTTCAAGTGGGGTCACTTGTAATAACTCACAGCAAACTTTCTCTGGTTTATTGTAAATGTGTAGTTCCAGCCTGGTTAAAGAACGTCCTCCCTTGGGAGGTACAGCGCCTGATGACATTGTCCTTATTTTATTTCCAAGTCATCATTTGGCAGATCATCCAAACATTTGGAGCCTGATGAGATCACGTCTTGATTTTTGAGCTAACAGATTACAAGTTTGGGATTTTTGTTTTGTTTGTTTTTACACTGTTCAATTGTTTTGGATTGTTTTGAACTAAATTGACTGCTTTTTCTCTCCCCTGAGTTATTGGTGGTATATGTCAGGTTAGAAGTACTGTATATTAATAAAATAAAATAAAAATGTCATCCAATAATCTAGTGAGGAGATAGTAAGTGATACTGAAGCACATGCCAATCAATTCTGATTTTAAAAAAAAGACTTTTGGCATGCCTTTTCAAAAAGTTCTTAACTGGGATTCAAAATAGGGACTTGTGCAAAGGATTAGATGATTTGGGGCAACTGGCTGATGTCTGAGGAAACTGATACACTTCCGGAATTCTTCAAATAAGACCAATGTCACAATGAGCAGTTCCAATGGAGCAGAAAATTTGCTCTCTGGGAAGGGGTGTCTTTCAAGTCTGGGAATCACACATCTGCAGCTACTGATAGGATCATTGGTTTAGTGTGAAGGTGCACACACAGGGTTTTTTTTAGGATGAAATACAAGGAATCCATGTGAGACATTTTAGGTGTACATACGTGGACTCACATGATTGTTTCACTATGACCTCTGATGATGATGTAATGAGATCTTGTCCTCTAGTCTTAGGTTTCAGCCCTGAAATCTCAGGGAATGGGAAGCTGTTACCTTGGTAACTGTATTTTCATTTCCATGTAGAATGTTTCTAGGCCATACTTCTCTATGGTACATGTATTAAAAGTATATTCAAGGGATTATGAGAAATTAATCAATGCTTCCTATGCAGTATCAATAATGGTGTGCAAGCTCAAGATGATGCTCAAGATAATACAGGATAGACTGCAACAGCATGTGGAGAGAGAATTACCAGAAGTGAAGGTGGGGTTCAGAAGAGGCAGGGGGACCAGAGACCACATCGCCAACATAAGATGGATCATGGAAAAAACAAAGGAATATCAGAAACAAGTATACTTCTGTTTCATACTTCTGTTACACTAAGGCCTTTGACTGTGTAGACCACAACAAAATGTGGCAAGTAGTTAAAGAGATGGGAATACCAGAGCACCTTATATACCTCATGAGAAATCTGTACATTAATCAAGAAGCAACAGTTAGGACTGAATATGGAATGACTGAGTGGTTAGGAATAGGAAAAGGAGTAAGACAAGGCTGCATTTTGTCACCCTGATTATTCAACTTATACACAGAGCACATAATGTGCAATGCAGGGATGGATGAATCACAAATTGGCATCAAAATTGCTGGGAGAAACATTAACAATTTGAGATATGCAGATGATACCACCCTAATGGCAGAAAGTGAGGAGGACCTAAAGAAGCTCCTGATTAGGTTGAAAGAAGAGAGTGAAAAAGCTGGCTTGAGACTCAATATAAAGAAAACCAAGATAATGGCAACAGGCCCTATCAGTCCCTGGAAAATAGATGGGGAAGAAGTAGAAACAGTGACAGATTTTACTTTCTTAGGATCAAAGCTCACTGCAGATGGTGATTGCAGCCATGAAATGATTCTTGGGAGGCAAACGATGAGAAACCTGGGGAGCATAGTGAAAAGTAGAGACATCACATTGCAAACAAAAATTCGTATAGTCAAAGCAATGATATTCCCTGTGGCAATGTATGGTTGTGAGAGCTGGACCATTAGGAAGGCTGAGCGCAGAGGAATAGATGCCTTTGAGATGTGGTGTTGGAGTAGAGTTTTGAGAGTCCCCTGGACAGTGAGGAGAACAAATAGGTCAATCTTAGAAGAAATCAACCCTGACTGCTCCTTAGAAAGTCAAATTGTAAAGATGAAGCTAAAGTACTTTGGACATCAAATGAGAAGAGAAGATTCATTTGAGAAGGCCTTGATGCTGGGAAAGGTGGAGGGCAAAAGAAGAAGGGAGTGGCCAAAAATGAGATGGCTAGATGGTATTGTGGATGCAATGGGCACAGAGCTGAGTGAGTTGAGGAGGATAGTGGAGGACAGAAGTGCCTGGCAGACAGTTGTCTATGGGGTCGCAGAGGGTCGGAATCGACTGTGCGACTGAACAACAACAAAAAAAAACTTTCCCAAGAGACAGCAAACCACTTCCTCATAACAGATATCCAAAAGGCATCCTAGTGGATATGACCACTGCTTTGATGCATTACCACATGCAAACCATTTGGGTGGTGCAGAGGGGTCCTTTGGCTTCAGACAAAATTGGGATAAAATTTAAATACTTAGGCCAGAGTACTATCGGAGAAACAACATACAGAAGAATAACAATAGAGGCAGCTTTCCCACTTTGGCACACTGTCCTTCGTGTGATTGGTTGCATTTAGTCTTCAATTTAATCGTATGACAGATCATGTGACTAAGACGCCACTAGTGAGGAGAATCATTGGTATGATAATCCTTCCATGCATTGCCCCCCAACAGAATTCTGCTCTAAAATGTATTTTTATGCGCACTCCTGCAGCACAAGTTCTTATACATACTGCTGATATATCTGTGTTCAAAGCCCATAGAGAATAACAGACATTTCATTCTATATGCCCATTTTGTCCTAATGCCTTGCTGAGACTGGATTTGACTACTAGTCAGGACAAATACCAAGAAACTAGTCTTTGATGATGTATTTACAAACGAACACAAGTGTCTTATGACATAAAGCAGGGGTTCCCAAACTATGGCCTGCTGCTTGGATCCAGGCCACAACACCTAATAATCTGGCCCATGCCGTTCCCAGAAGCAGAAGTAAAACATTCCTGCACATGTGCAAAATGCTGCTGTAAATGCACCCGCAGCTGTCATAAATGCATTTATGATAGCCATGGGTGCATTTATGGCAGGATTTTGCACATGTACAGGCACATTTTACTTCCACTTCTGGTGGGAGGAACCACACTATCTCCCATGTGACTGGCCTGTAGCCCAAAAAGTTTGGCCACCCCTGACATAAAGAAATTCACAGCTACTATTGCTTAGCATTGTGGGGGAATGAAAATACACGTTACCCGAGGTATTACTGTATACTGTATATATTTAAAGAAAATCATTGTAGAATTGCTATAGTGAATAACAGCTTTACTGTGTCATTCAATGAAAAACAAAATACTGTACAGTAAAATCCTGACTTACATATGCCTTGAGTTATATAAAATTCAACTTACATAATGATTTTGTGCTAAAACCATGTCCCAATGTACACGATTTCCTATGGGTTTGCTTTTTTTATGTAAACATTCATTTCCCTATGGGTTTACTTTGATTTACATAAACATTTCATTTTCCTATGGGTTTGCTTTGAGTTATGTTAAAAAAAATGTCCTATGGGTTTTCTTCAAGTTACATAAAAAAACAATTTAAGCAAAAGCCTACAAAACAGACTCTTTTTTTTTCGTAAGTAGGGGTTTTTACTGTAGCCTGAAGTCAAGTACAGCGGGGAGGGGATGAGTGTGTTGTGTAAACTCCCATTGAAACAACCCTTTAATTCAAACTACAATAGTTAAATGAAACTTACTTATTGTTTACACAAATCTGAAACTGTGTGTTTAATTAATTCTTGTTGCTTAAGAATTGTACAGCCTTAACATTCAGGCTGAACACATTTGCTCTCTAGAAAGCATCTTTATGGTTGCCAGTAGTACCATGAAAAGCCCATAAGTATCATAGCCAAAAAAAAATCATAAAAGGCAGTTATTTAAAATGAGAAACATGGAATCCTTCCCAAGACTCTGTGTGTGTGTGTGTGTGTGTGTGTGTGTGTGTGTGTGTGTGTGTGTGTGTGTGTGTGTGTGTGTGTGTGTGTGTGTGTGTGTGTGTGTGTGTGTGTGTGCTGAATCTATGTCTGTGTTTTAAAGAGACAAGCAAGCAAACCATGAAAACCGCAGTTGAAACATTTGGGATCACTGTGAAAAGTTTCCATGTTCTCTTGTTAAATAATGCTCTAAGGCAGTCTAAAGCATATGAATAGTTCTTTCACAGGTCACAGATTCTATTCAGATCTTGGACACTGTTATTATCCAACAGAAATAGACAGTCCTAATTAATATTCTACACATACCTGAGAGAACATCCTTAAAGAATTCATCCTCTTGTGGCTCAGATTTATATAGATATGTTTTAAAAGACACTAACAAGCAGGGAGACATTAAAATTGCAACTAGTTAATGTACTGTAAACCCAGTGATACTATTAAAAGGTTAATTTAATAAAGACACCAACAATAAATAGACTTGTTTACCCAGTATGCCTTGCTTGTTACTAACCAACGGTTTTAACGTGTATATTTAAGTTGAACCATGAAGTCATTTTGCAAGTAATTATATTCTTGGCACTTTTTGAACATAATATAATAATTACCACAGCAGCTGCATTTTTATTAGCCTCCTCTAAAGAAGAAACAGCTTACTAACTAGGACAGAAGGTACTTTTAGACAGTGCTAATATTTGCTCAATATCAGATGTCACATGGAACAGGCTGATTTAAACTGAATTCCATATTAGTAGGAAAGACCAGGATATATATATTAGGTAGGTAGATAGGTTCACAAGGTAATTAGCATTTTGCCCCCAACATGCTGGGTACTCATTTTACTGATCTCAGAAGGATGGAAGGCTGAGTCAACCTTGATCACTGGTCAGGATCAAACCCACAACCTTTTGGTTCAGTACAGCAGTTTAATAACTGTACTCCCAGGTAGGTAGGTAGGTAGGTAGGTAGGTAGGTAGGTAGGTAGGTATGAAGGAAGGAAGGAAGGAAGGAAGGAAGGAAGGAAGGAAGGAAGGAAGGAAGGAAGGAAGGAAGGACAAAATGTCCCAAAAGTGTTGATGTTCTCAGAATTCAAGCAAGCACGCATACGCACACGCACACACACACACGCACACACACACACAGAGGCATTTTGGCAGTTCCATGTCTGGCCTAGACATGGAAGAAGAAGGATGAATATAAGTACTGATGCGTGAATTGTAGCGGAAGCAGCCTTACACCACCACCACCCTTGTTGATACCTTTCTGCCTATCTGATTGGGAGACACAAAGAGGTTCCAAGACTGCTTCTATGTTTCTGTCTAGTGATGCTCACCTCTATTTACAGCCAAAGAACCAGCGCAGTCTGTGTCTGCAGAAATTCCTGTGGCCATGTGTCAGGCATGACTAGATGCCAGAGCACACAGAACACTGTTACTTTTCCTGCCAAAGTGGGACCCTGTTATCTACCTGCAATTTTTTTCTTTCAGACAGCTAGGTTGGCAGGAGCTGGGACATTGAGAGGAGTTCATTTCATCCTGCAGCATATAGGTCTTGCACTGCTGTTCTGCTGACCTTCCAGTCATCAGGTTTAGTGCCTTAACCACCAAGCAACCACAGTCCCCTGGGGATGAAAGGGAGGTATAAATTAGACATGTCCAAAATGCCATACTGAAATCAGGGGGGTTTATCCTGATTTTAGGGACTGCAGTGGCTCAAGTCACTAAGACGCTGACTGGGAGGCGGAAGGTCAGCAGTTCGATTCCCGAGCACTGCAGGACGGAGTGAGCTCCCGTCTCTGTCCCAGCTCCTGCCAACCTAGCAATTCGAAAGCAAGACATTGCAAGTAGATAAATAGGGACCACTTCGGTGGGAAGGTAAACAGCGTTCCATGCGCTCCGGTGTCTAGTCATGCCTGCCACATGACCATGGAAACGTCTGCAGAAGCAGACAGCACTGGCTCTTCGGCTTAGAAACAGAGATGAGCACTGACCCCTAGAGTCGGATATGACTGGCTTTCGAGCAAGGGAAACCTTTACCTTTACCTTAGGGTCTAATCTAGCTTGGGTGTACATACAGATTTCCCCCAAACAGTTGGAATTTATCCCCACTGTTTAAAGGCTGTGGCCTGGCCTGACAGTGGAGATGGGCTCCATTTGATGGGAAAGACCATCCCCAACTATATGTCTCATCTCTGTTGTCTCCACGGATTCCTGCAGCAATTTCCTGTTGATCAGCTGACTGGTGGGAGGGAGATGTTATATATCAGCTGATTGGGTGGGGAATCAGCAGTGGTGGCTGTGGAGATGTTGTGGATCAAATGGCTGTGATCTCCCCCAGCAGCTGGAGTCTTTCTCCAGCTGCCAGGGCAGATCGCAGCCACTGATCAGCTGAGACAGGCTCCAGCTGATGTAGATCATCCCCAGCTGATCTGCAGCTACAGTGAGATGCTGCCAATTGCTAGACCTGTGACAGCTAGCATTGCAAATAGGAAACCCAAGGTAAATATTGGCAGGAGTTAGGGGTAAAGACCAAACTGATTTAAGAATTGTTTTAAAATAAATGACCCATAGCTGGTGATTTCAGATAAACCAATTTAGTTAAATAAATACACCTTCCCAGCATCGTCAAGTGTTAGCAGCAGCAGCAGAAAAAAGTGGCCCGTTATTTTTATGTTGTCATCTAATCTACATCTTCTCTACTTAACCGTTTTTCATCTAAAACACGTCAGAAGGCAATGTCTAAAATCTTGTTGCTTATCATATAGGTTGCCAAAGAAGTAGGTGCACTGAATCAATGAGGATCTGTTGTCTTATGATGATACAAAAGAATGGTAGAATGGTACAACAAAATGACAGGGAAGAGGACTGGGCTCAACTGTTTGGGTGGTGGATGAAGCTCCCTCCCACCTAACTCCGGGCCTCACTTGCCCGGAGAAGGATAAGAGACTGCTGTAGCCCGCCTGCACTCGGGCCCCATCACCACCTGAGGGAAGAGGACTGGGCTCAGCTGCAGCTGTTTGGGCAGTGGAGGAAGCTGCCACAGCCCAGGACCAAGACAATGCTCCCGCCCCATTGTTGGTCTGGTGCCGCCAACACCACCACCAAACGCTCTTCCGTCAGCCGGGCCGGCCTTGAGGGAATGAAGAATAGCTGAGTGGCACGGCCTACCAGAAGAATTGCTTTGTATTGCTTTAAAATGTGTATTGCTTTTGAAATGTGTATTGCTTTTGAAATGTATATTGCTATGTTGATATGATTTTGTAACTGTAATTTATGATAGCCTATCTCTTTGTTAGCTGCCCAGAGTTGCACTGCGAGTGGGGCTGCATACAAGTTTAATAATAATAATAATAATAATAATAATAATAATAATAATAATAATAATAATAATAATAATAATAATAATAATAATAATAATAATAATAATAATAATAATAATAATAATAATAATAATAATAATATCATCTTTATGCAGGGTTCATTATCTACTTGGGTCCACCTTGCAAACGTGAAACAACCTGTTTCAGATAGAAGATGGCCAATCACACTTTATTTAAAAGAAAAGTTGACAGATTTGCATAAAATGTGTATATGATGTGTTTGTTTGAATGTGGCTGTGTATACATACATGAGAATGGGTTCTATACCTATAAAAATAATGTATTAAATAAAAACTCAGCATATAGCTTCTCCATATTCTATACTGATGGGCAATTCTGAGGCCCTTATTCTTCCTTCTTATTGATTTTTCTTTTTAAACATTAGTTGGGACAGATGGCCATTCAAAAAGCTGGCTCATTCAAAAAAGGACCGTCTTCAAATGCAGAACTGTCTTCTGTTTAAGCTAAACCATAGTGACAACATGGATTTGGCAGTAGATGAAACTGACAGGAATTGGTCTCTCGAGGGTGCAGAAAACCATTTAAAAAGTATTGGTCCAATTTGGAGCTGGGGGTGGGTAACTGATGTTCCATGTTACAAAAAAACAAAAAACAAAACCCACAACAACTTTGTAGAACTCAGCCAAACTCCTTGAATAGAATAATGGAATTATTAATTATACATATAACATTTGTGTTCTTGTTATACCATCCAGGCCATATGTAGGGACGAATTCACATACTGTACAGTATTAGGTTTAAGACCATCAAGAGTGCTTTTAGGGATGGAACTTGAGACTTAGAAACTTTAGCAATAATTTATATAAGTGTATAACTGGAATTCTGGGGTATGGAAGATTAAATATAAAAAAGAAATAAATCAATAAATCTACCATGGACAAAATCAGGAGTAGTATTTGCCCACAGCAAAGGTAAAAATGAGAACTATACTCCCACTGTTCTAGTACATTTAGAATTCAGGGCACTCTAGCACTACAATGCTTCACTGTTGTTCTAATCTTACATTTCTGTATTGCATGCATAAATGAATGACAGTGTATGACTAATTATCACATCTATTCTCCATGTGTGCATGGAGGCAGTATTGTGGGTTACTCCCACACATAAATTGTCCATTGTCAGTGGCAGGCTAGACATTATTTTAATCTATAGTATGAAGCTATTTTATTAGAGCAATAAGCTCACAGCTGAAAGAAGTACCTCCTAATGAAAAGACAAATAGTATCACAGTATCTGTCTGCTAAAATATTTCAGTCTACGGCAGTTCTGCTGAACGATTACAACCTTAAAGTGGTTGTCAGGCACCCAGTATTTACACCATCCTATGGTGAAACACAGGAAAAAATAAATCTTATCTAAATAAATAGGGCCATATATTTCCAAGGTGTAGAGGGAGCTAGATTTTTTTGCCCTACCTATTTGCAGTCCCTGGGTAGCACTTCCCCTATTTTATTATGTTTTAGACATAGATCCTCTGCAGTTTAACTATCAGAAACAATACTGGCAATAAATGCCTAAATATACCACAGATGCATACATGCATCTTGGGAAAGATACTTTAAAGACAATTAACTGCCATCATACTCCCCAATTACAATTTTTCCCCATTCTATACTGTACACCTGTGGCTTATTAGTGATGCAGTGCATATTTTTAACCAGTACAAAAGTGCAGAAGTAGCTGTGCAAACTCTTGGTGTGCTTCTCAGGTACCCTTCACACACGCATTGTCAAATAAAAGTAAAGTGGGGAGGAGCATAAGAAATAGTATTGGCCAGTCATTTCAAAACAAACCAAGTGATAGTTGTAGGAACTGCAAGACTATATTTTTATGGGTACCCAATTTATCATCTGGGTGACATCAAATGGAGCATGGACAGACAAGGATCTTTGGTGAACATATAACATGTGACCCTCTGATGTTGCTGGATCACAACTTCAGTTATTCTTTATCATTGGAGGAAATGGCTAAGTTTGGTGTTGGTTATACGCCAACAATATCTGGATTGTCACATATTCCCCAACCACAGCCTATGGAATAGAAAAAGAGATAAGTGTAGTAATTTTGAAGCACTTTAGACCCCCAGAACTCCATTACCCCAACACTGTTTTTTTTTTTTAAAGCACCCTTAGGAGCTTTTAGGAATGGCAAATTTTACATATCTTCACATCTCATTTCCACAAAGTTCAGAAGTCTCATTTTAGTGAATTTTGCTTCTAGAAGGAGTTCCAGTTTGATTTAATCTGCAGTGTATCCACAAACATCTCCTCCAACACATTTCCAATACAATCATTCCCAGTCAGTTTTAACTATTGTCCATCTTTCACATAAGCACGCAGTACTTGGGAATACAGTAAAACACCGGATAACGATTGGATTGGATAACGCTAAAATCGCATAACGTTAAGTAACCTGGGGAGGAGAATTGGATCGAATAACGTTAAGGTTCTATGGGATGGATCGGATAACAACCGCTAAAGCCTGTGCAGTTACAATGTATCTCTATGGAGCTTTAACGTTATCTAATCCATCCCATAGGATTTTAACACTAAAAATCGGATAACACCAAGACTTGTGGGACCAAGTTTTAGCATTATCCGGTGTTTTATTGTACCATAGTTTAGGCCACTGTTTCAAAAACTTTGGTTTTTTGACTTCAATTCCCAGAAATATAAGTCCTCCCCAAAGCACTGATCAGCCAATGTATTGTCTTAGGTTTCTGGGAATTTAAGCCCACCAGTGTTCCGTGGAACATAGTTTGGGAAATGCTGGTTTAGATTATCTTCATTTTGACCTTTAAGTGATACAGTCTTGCATTTGATGATCTTTTCTAGTTCTTCACTAGTTCTTCACAGCCACCCTTTCAAGTCTCAGCCTTCTTCTGATTTATTGGTTGCAATCTCCATTTGGGTTGATGGATGAATCAAGGTACAGAAAATATTTTCAGTTTTGATTTCATCATTGTCAACATTAAAGTTATGTAGTTCTTTTGTAGACAGATTTTTATTTTCTTAATGTTCCATAGCACTCTTACTTTTTTCTTTCATCGTCATCAGGCATCATTTCAAGTCTTTGCTTCTTTCTGCTAACAATATATCATCTGCATATCTTCGATTTCTGATATTTTTTCCAGCAATTTTCACTACTTCTTTACTTGAATCTACTCCACATTAACATATGATATGTTCTGTATAGAGACTGAACAGATAGGAAGAGAAAACCCACCTTTGTCTGTAATCAGTGCTTCTGGGAACCATTCTGTTTCTCCATATTCTATTCTAATAGTAACTTCTTGGCCATAGTATAGGTTAAACATCAGAATATTCAAATGTTGGAGCACACCCATTACTTTTAGAACAGTCTATTAGTTTCTCATGATCCATATAGTCAAAGGTTTGTTATAGTATATAAGGCACTAAGTTATTTTATTCTAAAGTTCCTTGTTATGCTCCATTAGCCACCATATAGTAACGTCATGGGGACTGCAGTGGCTCAAGTGGTTAAGACACTGAACTCAAAGACTGGAAGGTCAGAGTTCAATTCCTGAGTACTGCACAATGAAGTGAGCTCCCATCTCTGTCCCAGCTCCTGTCAATCTAGCAGTTCGAAAGCAAGAAATTGCAAGTAGACAAATAGGTACCACTTCAGTGGGAAAGTAAACAGCGTTCTGTGCAGTCAGGTGTTGAGGCATGCCTGCCACATGTCCATGGAAATGTCTGCAAACACAGACAGCGCTGGCTCTTTGGCTATAAACAGTGATGAGGACTGAACCCTAGAGTCAGATACAACTGGTTTTCGAGCAAGGGTGACCTTTACCTTTAACTTTTAACATCACAATTTAGAAGATCATTTATATTAGAGTTTATAAAATGATCTAGGCATTAAAGCAGCATAATACTATTTGAGCAGAGCTTTGTAATAGCCTTTTTTTTTTCCAATTCCTGAATTCTGGAATTCATCACAGGCCTAACTAAAAATGGCATAGATTTATGGAAATGTTCAGTTAAGCCTTTGGCTTTGTGAAATGAATGTTTGCATACTTTTTTTTTTAAGTAAAACTATTAAGAATCTATACTATAATCACACTTAAAGCCACAATGGTTCCTGGAAGGATTATTCTTTATTAAATTTGCAATTGACATTTTCCATAAGCTCTATATGGGAATTTTATAATATTTCTATAAAGAAAACATGACAAATAAAAATATTGGACAAGTGGTCCTGTATCTAATTTCAAATAAAGCAAATCCAGCATAACAATTGCCTTTCCTCCTCAATATACCAATGGCATTAACACTACTGAGTTAATGTGTATTTTATTTTTTCACTATAAGAGGCCATTCAAATTGCACCTAACCTAAATTAGGGCACTCCCCCCCCCCCGTGACTTTCCATGACTTGTGGTCGACCCTCATCCCCCCTAAATCATGTGGTTTCTCCATTTTCCCTGATTTGAAGAGAAACGGCAGAAGCCCAAGAAAGAAAGACCTCACTTGCAAAGCCTTTTCATGCAAACAAGGAAGAAAGAAGGAAAATATTTGCAATCTGGATTGCAATGGGAAAGCCCCTCCCCCCAGCCCCCACTCTGCTTCTCCTCTGATGTCTCCTTTCAGGCATATTTTTCCTTTGGGAAAACCCTCCTCACATCCCCAATTATAAGTCCTCCACGCATCATCCCTAAGTCACCCTCCTCCTCCTCCTCCTCCTCCCAGGTGTCCTGAATGACAGCACGGGAGAAAACTCTCAAGGAGACCCTCTTTTCCCCTCCCCCCTCTGCCAAAGAAGCACCTCTTTCCCCCCTTGGAGACTGACTGAGAGAGAGAGAGCAAATGGTTGGGCAGATGGGAGGGGGGCGTGGCCTGGTCTGTGCTGAAGCTCATGGTGGATTCTGGGATTTGTAGTAGCGGCAGGGGAAACACAAAGGGAACCCTTTCCCAAGCACTGTTTTCAGTGGTGAGCATCAGCAGGTTCTCACCAGTTCACCACAACCCGTAGCAGAAATTCTGGCTAGCCGCGCCCATCCAAGTTTTGAAATAAAGTAGTCCTAATTTGGGGGCAACGCAGGGCTTTCCTCCTGGCCATGCCCACCATACCCTGCCCACAGTGTGGTAGTCAAAAAAATTTGAGCCCACCACTGACTGTTTTCCCACCCACCCACCCTCCTTCTTTCCTAAGTGGTCTCTGGTTGGGAGGGTCTTTTCCTTCTTCCCGCTCAGGGTGAAAGGAAGGGTCATGACTGCTTCATCTCTGGAAGGAAGGAAGGAAGGAAGGAAGGAAGGAAGGAAGGAAGGAAGGGGGAGACTACTATTTCCTCCACCACCACCACCTCCTCCTTTCCTGGCAGAGGAACAGCATTACTTTCTCCCCATCCCCACCTCTGCGTTACTCTTCCCTGAGAAGATCCGGTAAGCAGCCTTTGAAGTCTCCCCCCACCCCTATTTATTTATTTATTTATTTATTTATTTCTCTTTATAGATCCTGCCTCTGTCTTGGGTATTTCTTTTCAATAATTTTGGAGTCACGTGACTTCACACTGAACCCCCTCCCCCGGTTACTTCCTGTGACTTTTGATCAACCCCCACCCCCATAAAATGGTCAAGTGGTATTTGAATGAGCGCTAATGTATCATATTCTATGATCCTATGATCTTTAAAACCTTGCTTGCTTGCTTGCTTGCTTGGTTCATTGGTTCTTAACTATATGTAGCTTACTGTCAGTCTGTCTCTGTTTAAACCACACCCTCAATATATCCAGGACTTTGTAACCTCAGTAGCGACCCTTGACTTTTTGAAATTAGATACACACACATACAGGACGGTCAAATACTTGACTTATGCCTTACAGGGTAATGCTCTGTGTTGTCTTTTGCACTTGGGTTTTGCACTGGCATTCGTAGAAGGCGAAGGCAGAATGGGACCCTGGGGTCATCAAGTCCGACCCCTAGCAAAGCAGGCCTTCCCTGACAGGCGACCGTCCCACCTCCTCTGAGGAACTTCCAGTGGGGCAGAGATGTCTAGGGGGAAGAAAGGGACTCTCCGTGCGCGCACGGGTGTGAGAGAGCGAGCCAGCCTTGTCCCTCCTCTGGGGTCTCCTTCCTCCTCCTCCTCCGGCGACTGCCTGCCCGCCTGCCCCTTTGGGCTCCGTCAGAGACAGGGTGGGGTTGTTTGCTTTGGCGGTCTTGTTGCTGAATTTTTTGTATTGTATTTCCATTTCTATTTTGTATTGTATTTATATGTATATTGAGCTGTATTTATATTTGACTTTGTAGCACAGCTGTAACATTGTTAGCCGCTCTGAGTTGCTTCGGCAAGGAGAGCGGCATACAAATCTAACAAATAAATAAACAAACAAACAAATAAATAAATATTAATTCACCTTCCAAGCTTTGGTAACTCCTGTCTTCAGACCAGCTCAGAGGCAGTTCCCTACATGTGTTGTTTATTAATTCAGAGACGGTCAATCAACATGCGTACGAAAAGAAAAATCAAAATTACATAACACTTTCCCTGTAGGACGAGACCAATCTGAGAAGTACCTGAGAATGTTCCATTGCAGTCCTCTGCAAAAGTCAAATCTTTTATCATGGCACAAATCCATCAAATCCATCAAGGAGGAAAAATGTAGAATAGAACTTTCTTAAACCTGATCAACAGTTCCATCAGAATCCTAAATTTACTTTTCACTGATGATAGTATTGGGGTATATGCCACCATTTTGTCCTTACCCAAATGTAAAAAGAAAAATGGTGATGGAAAGAATGCATCTAGAGAACCAACACCCATTGTAGTATTTTCTCATGCCAGCGAGAGATGAGAAACCATCTTTTTCTAAAGTCAAGGAAGTACATTCCATGGACTTAAAGTAGGCTTTCTCAACACTTTTGGGTTGTGGGCCTGACCATGCCTCCCGGGCAGCTGATCAGGCCAGTCACATGGTTCTGCCTACCCCAAAGTGGAAGTAAAACAAGTACCGTGCATCAGTGATGGGATGACAAAATTTTTACTACTACACTCTGACATCATGGATGTCATGGGTGTGGCAAATGTCATGATGTCATGACATCATGGGCCTTAAAAATAAAAAATAATAAAAAATAAAAATATATAAAATTAAATTGAAATAAACACACACACACACACACACACACACATTCAACCTACCTACCCACCCACCCAACCACAACACAAACCTGTTAATAAATTAAAGAAATAAAATAAATAAATAAAATAAAAATTAAATAAAAATACACCCACCCACCCACCCCAAACACAGATAAAGCCACCTACCCACCCCAAACCCTGGGTCACTTATCCTCATCTGGGAGCAGAAGAGGCGGCGGAGCAGCGGCACAGCCAGCGGAGCAGCAAACCGGTGCAGCGGCCTGGCTCTGTGCTAAGAAAAGGATGCTGCTGTTTTTTTAAAAAATTCCCAGGCAGCCAAAATGGCTACCCTTAACAGTGCAGTGGCGCAGAGCCCTGATGGTGCGTCACGCCAAGGAAAGGCCACTGCCGCTGCTGCCGCTGCTTAAATTTTTTTTTCAAACCTCTATTTGATGCATGCACAGTTCTATTTCTTACTGTACACGCGTCAAACCTCTATTTGATGCATGTGCAGTTCTATTTCTTACTGCACATGCGTCAAATAGAGTTTTGACGCATACGCAGTAACAGGCAGCCATTTTGGCTGCCCAAAATTTTTTTTCCAAACCGGGTCGCTCGGGGTTCTAAGTACCCCCCCTCCCGGCAAACCAATCATGATGGGAGCTACTGGGTCGGCCAACCCGGACAGACCTGGTAACATCCCATGAAATGGATTTGGGGGCCGGGTCTGGGCTGCAGGCCATGAGAATGTCTGACTTAAAGCATAGTGAGGAATTGTCATAACAGGGTGAAAAATACCACAGGTAAGCTTTTAGGGTGCCAGCTAGTGTTTTAAGAAGTCATGATGGTTCCTTGGGTCTTTAGTTAAGAAGAGCACCTCTGGAGATATTTGAATATGTGTTGAATGCTTCTCCTGACCCATATCTGCAGTGCATGACTGCATCTGATGGAGCTGCTAGTGTGATATGACAAAGTGTCAGTTGTGTCTTTCTCCTGTGCAACTGGTACCTGCTGCAACTTCCACAATTGGAATTCCACACATATAAATATGGAACAGGATAGCAATAGCAATAGTAATTACCCTTATAGATCAGTCCATAGCACTTGTGCACTTTCAGGTCAGTTCAAAAGGTAATTAACATTTCCCCTCAACTTGCTGGGTACTCAATTTCCCAATGTCAGAAGTTTGGAAGTGAGTCAAGCCTGATTCTCATCAGGATTGAACTCACAACTTGAGCAGAGTTTTGGCTGCAGTACATAAGTTTAACCCATGAGGCTTGAGGGACACTGGCTATACTATTTGTTAGAAAAGTGGGGTGGTACAGCCATACTATCTGCCTTGCTATGTCATGAATACATGCATACATGATATTTTGCAATGGTTATACAAGAAGTGATGCCTGTAGAGCCAGAGGTTGAGAATTTGATTTCCCCTGAGTCTACAAGGAGAAGAGCCAGTCTGTGTGGCCCTGGGAAAACTGCACAGTCCCAGGGTAACCCCAGAAAAATGGGATGGTAAACCACTTCTGTGTATTTCCTACCTATAAAACACTAGAAAGGGTCACCATGAGTCAAAATTGATTTGACAGCAGTGATAGGATGTAACAGGTTCTCACCAGTTCTCCAGAACCGGTAGTAACGTTTCCCGGTGTCCTAGAGAACCGGTAGCAGCTTTTGGGCGGAACCACCTTTGGGGCTTAGTTTTTCAATGGTTCCCCCACTGCGCATGCACACCAAGCACTTGGTGTGCATGCATGCCTACAGTGCTTGGCGTGTATGCACGGCCTCCTTGCTGTCCTCCTTGCTGTCCTTGTGTTCTGGGTGGGTGGGTTGAGGTGTGTGTGTGTGTGTGTACTTATTTTTATTTTATTTTATTTTATTTGGCTCTGCCCACAATGTCATGATGTTAGCTCCGCCCACACTGTGATGACATCATGGTGGGGTAGTAAATTTTTTGACATCCCACCACTGTTTGACAGCACACAATATATACATACAAGAATTGGTTCTTGTGAAATTTCAAGGGCACACAGGCTGATTTTAGGATTTGGCCCTTTAATTCCAGGGAACAAAATGCTGACCTTTTGTCTTCATAGAAACAACAGCAAGAAAAATCTAGATAGTAATATGAATCTAGTAGTGGCAATTACATAAGCGACAACAAATCAATATTGGATATTGGCGTGGCAATTAAAAACAAATTTGATTTGCAATAAATTTGATTTTTGTGTATTTTATGGGTCCTGCCTCATTGAGTATCATTAATTATATAAATTAATTATATTTTCTTTGACAAGGTATTTTTCTAGGGTTTACCCTTTGTTTTTACTAACCTATAAAATAGTGTCATGAAAAGTTATTTTAAAATAATAAGTTTTCAACACATTTTTTTCACCGCTTCCAAATGTATTGGAAACATTTTGAGAGGAAAGCCTTACTTCCAACTGTTTATAATTGTTCATCAAACTACTGTAACCACATTAATGTGCTTTGGGATAACGGCTTCTTAATGGCGATTAAGAAGCCTCATCCGGGTGCCTATTGTTTTAGCAATTCTATTGAGGAGTGGAGCAAATTAACATCAGTGGCATTTACATAGATCAGGGTGGGTTTAAAAAAAAGCTGCAGCTGGAGCAGCTTGTGCTGAAATTTTATAATAAACTCGCAATGCATTTGCTGTTTGTACTTCCTGCACCACAATTGAGATGGTCCCTAAAGACAAAACCTGCTGAAGATTGGTCCGACAACTCTATAAGGGAAGTCTCAAGACTCTTGTCAACCAAGCTGTCTAAATTACTTAAAGAGGGCTCCACGGGATTTAAAGGGGACAAATGACATGACAAACAATTATATTCTAACACACTATTTATAACAATGCCCTTTCAGATTATTGTTCCACCCAGACTGACACATCACTGTAATCCAAGGGATGAACCTAGGGACTTACAAGTTAGATCATGCACAGCTTGTAGGCATTAAAAAAATAAAATAGAAATAAAGAGCTGACATTCAAGAAATATAGAGCATCTCAAGGATAAATTCTGCTGGGATGAGCTTAATTTATCAATGTCAATAACAACGGTGAACACATCACAAGAATGCATGCATATTAATTGAAAATAATTCAGATTAAATCACTGCAGTTTGACATTTTGAGATAGGCACTTTATCTTTTCAAGAAAGAGAGCACTATAAAATCTTTAATCTGAAAACACATCTTAATTGCATGTTATCACCTCCTAATTGCTTCTATATTATATTAAACATTTTGCTAATTACTAGCCTGATCATGGTGTAAATAGCTGCAGGCTACGGTTTTACATCCAGCTGCAGACAACTGGGCACAATAAGGCCCAGAATAAGATTTGATGATTTGGTGTTGAATTGTAAAGTTAAAATCATTATCGGTAGCTATCAGGTTCGCTCTTATGTCCCTTGTGGAATAAAGAAGAAGAGGCAGTCAGGTAGACCAGTGGTGCCCAAACTAAGGCCCAGGTGCCAGGTGCAGCCCACGACACCAATTCATCCTGCCCATGAAGCCCTCGTCGCTCCTGGAAGCAGAAGTAAAACACAACGAGGGCTTTGTGGGCCAGATAAATTGGCATCAGGGGCCACACCTGGCCCCCAGGCCTTAGTGACTGGCTCCCTGCACCACATGATCGGCCCATGGCTCAAAATGTTTGGGCACCCCTGAGGTAGACTATTAATGCAATTTCTCGGACAGTGAGTTATTTTCATTTCTATTGATAGTTTTACACTTATTTTCCAGTAGGCCAAGAAAAAGAGTTGCTTTCCTTCAACTTCTTGTAGGCTGGCAAGACCAGAGGATGGCTTCTAAAAGTGTGTTCTAAAAAGGACAACTGAAAATTAAATCTATATCTGAACTGAAGAAATAATAATCAAACACCAGCAAAACTCTGAAGACCAGGATGTGCTGGCAGAATGTGATGGAATTTGCAGACCTTGGAAGTAACTTGTCACAAATAATGACTGCAATAACTGAAATATCATTAAGTTATATTTTGAGGGTAACTGATGAAGAAAGACTTTATTTTGCAGTGTAACTATGCTATAGTTACAGAATATGTATGGCTTCATTCTTAAACTATTATTCAAAGATATTTCATGCCACAGGCCAACAGCTTGCACCATTCTGATGTTTTAATTATTTTTGAATGAGAAGAAATCAATCACAATATGGCCAAGGTATTAGAGCTTGGCCATATCATGAGGAACAACATAAAGTGTAGAATACTCCAACTCGCTCTGCAAGGAAAGATCCCTGGGAAGAGAGGCCTTGGATATAGACAGACTTCATTGCTGAAGAACCTGAGAGGCTGGGGTGGCATGTTCTTGGGGGGGGGGGGGGGAATGTTTCAAGGAGTTAAGAACAGGAAGACTATCACCATGATGATAGCCAATATCCGGAATGAATACAGCACCTGAAGAAGAAATCACAGAATGTTTTTTTGAAAAATATCCAACCATCACAGGAACTTCTTTGCTGTAGTGTACCAATGCAGTCATGATGTTATTCAGTGTTGGTATAGTACAAAGGTGGGAAACCTACGGCCTTAAGGCTACATTCGGCCTTTTTATGATCCCCAGTGCAGTTTTTTTCATTTATATTAATATCGCCTTGGCGAGTGGGCAGCAATATAAATCTAAACAAACAAACAAATAAATTTTAACAATGTACATTTTAAAGTACAGTCAAACCTTGCATAACGAAAATATTTCATTCTGCGAGGCTGCTCACTATATGAGTTTTTCACTATGCGAGGGTTTTTTTTTTTGCATAACAAAAATTCCTATGGAAAAGCTCACATAACAAAAATATCTATGGAAAAACTTTTTTTCATTAATTTTTCGTTATGTGAGTTTTTCCCATAGAAATGTTCGTTACGCAAGTTTTTCCATAGAGAAAGTCCATTTCACATAGCAAAAATTTTCATTATGCGAGTCAGAAAGGTTTGAAGAATGCCCGCTCATTATGGGAGTTTTTCGCTAAGCATTTGTTATGCGAGGTTTGACTGTATATTTAACTGAAGTTTCTTGAATGTGGCCTTAGTTGATTACAACTAAATTAATGCGACCTTCTAACAGGGAAAGTTTCCCCATCACTGGATAGTTCAAAGATGTGTTTAACTAAACGGCATCACACTGTTGCAGAAGTAATCACATAATGTGAACTTCAAGCAGCAATCCCTCTTTATGCAGCCTACAAAGATCTGTGGAGTTTTGATTTATGCATGTTCATACCAAATGCAACCTTGTATAAATGGAAGAACCACTTGTGCAAACATGTTTAGGATATTATCTTTCAGTGGCAGCAAAGAATGGAACCACTTACCCAATGCAATTCCATAAGTGCACCAATGTGATAGGGTTCTATACTGTAACTGCAACTTTCATTAACCTCCCACACTCTGTAGTTTGGATTTAGTCTAAATAAATAGAATATCTTTCAACATGAGGAAGCTATTGAGGGCCACAACACAATGGGGGGAAGTTTTTAATTTCCAAAAATCCTTGCTTCCCGAAAGATTTTAACAGCAGGAGTGACTTTTTCAGAAACTGAAGACTTCATTGACCTGTGGCCAACAACTGATTCCCCCCAGTGAAAAGGATAGCACAGTGAAAAGGACTGTTAACGATTGATTCAGAAATCACAGAAGCTTTTTAACTCACCTGTCTTACATGGCTTAAATACCAGAACAGGATTTCAACTATTATGTCTAATAATGCTAATTACTATTGAATATGCCTGGAATTATGCTGCTGCAGTTGTGTGCTGCTTATGAGATTTCCACAGTCATCTGGTTAGCCACTGAGGGAAGAGAATGTGACACTATAGAGCAGGGGTTCCCAACCTATGGCCCACAGGCTGGACCCGGACTGTGACACCATTTCATGTGGGGCGATGCCACTGTTACTGCTGCTGCCACCCCCGGAAGTGGAAGCGGGAAGGCACATTTATGACAGCCATAAAATGCACCCACGCATGTGTAAACATGGTTACATTAGCCGTAAATGCACCCACGGCTGTTGTAAATGCAGAAGCAGGCATATTTACTTCTGCTTCTTGGGGAGGTGGTCTAGCCCACTCAGCTGTCCGGGGGTGGGGAAATGGTTAGCCCACAGCAGAAAAAGGTTGGGAACCCCTACTATAGAGTCTAGACCTTTGTTCTGATCCAGTATATCTCCTCCTCCTCTTCATTGCAATCACCATGGTTGCTACTTACAGGGTTGTGACTATTAAAGGGAAAGGGAAAGGTTTCCCTTGCTCGAAAGCCAGTCGTACCCGACTCTAGGATTCAGGGTTCATCTCTGTTTCAAAGCTGAAGAGCCAGCACTGTTTGCTTCTGCAGACATTTCTGTGGTCATGTGGCAGGCATAACTAGACACCAACGCGCATGGAAAGCTGTTTACCTTCCACCAAAGTGGTCCCTATTTATCTACTTGCAATTTCTTGCTTTCGAACTGCTAGGTCGACAGGAGCTGGGACAAAGATGGGAGTTCATTCTGTCCTGCAGTACTTGGGTCCAAAAAAGGTAACTTTCCCAAGCTCTGATTTCCCTAGGTTCATTGTGAATACAGATGTGTCTGCTAATTAAATAATTCGCCTTGTACATAAATAGGGAGTATTAGTTGGCGAGGCATTGATTGCTATCAAAACAGGTATCCGGTCAAGTGTACATCTATTCAACTAATGTGCTTTAAATAATGTGAGGAGCTCTGGTTATCATCGTGCCCTATCTCAGTCCTTGCCACATTGTCCTCTTCTTCAACTGAACTCAAACATGTTGAATTCTTTTCCACTAGTCATGCATGAGAAGGAGAAGTTGCTACTGACTAGTTTATAATGACACCTGGGCCTTTCACAAGTAGTCCCAGTCAGCCAATTACTCCTCTTAATAGGAGGTTTCCATCGCAGTTGTCCAAAAGAGACAAACATGCCATTGATTTAGGTGAATGGAACAAGCATTTTTTTGCTTACTCACGCCTCCACTGTGTTTTCTAGGTGACAATTCTGTTCCATTCAAAAGACAAATTCCAAACGTAATGGCCATTAGCTCACAAGTTTCTAAAATAATCATAAACAGCTTCACAACAAAGGGGTGGGGGGACTTCTGGGCATAATGAAAGCTTCATTAGCAAAAATGAACTAATCTTATCTCTCTAAGGGGAAATTCTTTCTGCTCAACAGACATTAGCCCCCGTTGTTGCACATACTTAATATAATTTATATTACTGTTTAAATACTACATAAATTTTAGATACTCTTCCTATGAGTTAATGGGCCATACTTTAATGTTTTAGTAGCCTTTGGATCATGAGTTACTCTCTATTGTAATAAGTGATGTAAATCCAATCAGAGAACATGAACAAAAAATAATGATTAAGCAATAGACTGTAGCATGGGTTTTAATGAGTGCTGGGCTGAAACCCTGTCTGAAGTTTCTTCAAAACATGATATCTACATGACAAAGCAATAAATATATTTCTCTGAAATCTTCAAGGAGGGAGGGATGTGTAGCCACGGATATTAATTATATGAGGTAGCCTGCAGTATTTTTTGTTTGCTTGTTTCTTTTGCTATACATTTTACTTTCAAAGCAAGGGTGCTGCTCTCCTTATAACACCCCAGCTTTGATGCTTCTCTCCATCCACACTTCCTCAAAAGGCCTCAAAAAAGATGGCAAACAAAAACATTTTAGGAAATGCCCAGAAAACATACTTCATACCCTCATCATGAATGTCCCTCCCATAACTTATGTCTTTCCAGGAAGACTGGCCAGGCATGCTGGGACTCAGGTTCTTTTAGGGTCGCAGAGACAATAAGCATTCAGTGGTTGAAAAAACAAAGCTTTATTGGACAACTCTCTTAGCAAAACATAACAGAGACAGATCAAGAAACAAAAACAAGAGCACAAGCAAGCTACACATGCCTAGTATGGGATTTCCTTTGTCCCTTCATTAGCCACCTTGAAGCCTGGTGGCAGGGATGTTTCTGGCATTTCTGATGTATAGAGAGCTCCAAAGTTGGGGCTAAGTCCTCCTTTCTTATACCTCCAAGCAAAGTGCTGTCTCCTCTTTCTGTCTCTACACACCTTGCTCACAGAATGTCCATCCCAGCAATGACCATCTGGCCTCTGCTAATTGGTGTCCTTGCAGGTATGATGGCATCTGGCCTTGGCTAATTGGTGCAATGTTCTTGCAGGTGGGACTCATTACCAGTTGCTATCAGCTAAGAACACAGGAAAGGGTCACTGTGTCCTGCCTTATCCAGTGGTGGGTTGTAAAAAAAAAAATTACTACCCCACTGTGATGTCATAATGTCATGGGGAGGGGGCGGCGGCAGCAGCAAAGTCATGATGTTGTGGGCAGAGACAAAGAATTTTTTTTAAAAAAAATTAACAACAGAAAACATTCAATAAAAATTAAATAAAAATACCCCAAACACAAATCAACCCACCCACCCACCCCAAACACATATTTATTATTTATTTATTTATTCACGTTTGCTATCCCGCCCCAATCGGGTAAACCCGACTCTGGGCGGCTTACAGCCCCATGTAGAGCGCATTACAATAATCAAGTCTGGAGGTGACCAGAGCATGTGTAATCATGAGCAAGGCATCCCGGTCTAGGAGTGGGCGTAACTGGCGTATTACACGAAGCTGTGCAAAAGCCCTCCTGGCCACGACTGCCACCTGCTCTTCTAACAGTAGTCGTGAGTCCAGGAGGACCCCCAGGTTACGCACCGGGTCCGTTTGGGGCAGAACCGCCCCATCCAGAACCAAAGCTGGTAGCTCCTGTGATAACACGGGGCCCCTTACCCATAGCCACTCAGTCTTGCCGGGATTCAGTTGTAGCCCGTTTCCCCCCATCCAGACCTTAACAGCCTCCAGGCACCTGGAGAGGACTTCCACTGCACCGCTTGGGTCCCCACGGGCTGAGATGTACAATTGGGTATCATCTGCATATTGATGATACCTCACCCCGTGGGAATGGATGATCTCACCCAGTGGCTTCATGTAGATGTTAAATAGGAGAGGAGAAAGTACCGAGCCCTGAGGCACCCCATATTCCAGGGGCCTAGGACTGGACTTCTCCTTCTCCAGCCACACCGACTGGGTCCTGCCCCTCAGAAATGAGGAAAACCAGGACAACACAGTGCCCTGGATCCCCAGCCCTTGGAGCCTCCCCAGAAGGATACCATGATCGACGGTATCGAAGGCTGCTGAGAGATCGAGAAGAGCAAGGACAGACGGGTGACCTCCATCCCGCTCTCTCCAGAGATCATCCACCAATGCGATTAGTGCAGTTTCTGTCCCATATCCGGGCCTGAATCCTGACTGAAAAGGGTCCAGATAATCCGCTTCATCCAGGACTTAAAAACACAAGTTTTGCAAGAAAACTTGATGTGATGGATTTTTAAAAGTATTTTTCTTAGTTTCACTAAGTAGAAATCTACAAGAAACAGTAAAAAAAATCCTATGCAGTTTTTTTGGTTGCAGACCTGTGTTATTTTTCTGTCCACTACATTACTAACAGCCTGATTCAGGTCAGGACATGTGAAAAGGCAAACTAAAATCTTGGATTGCTTAGCCACAAGGCATCAATTCAGATGCCATTTACATGTAGTCCAAGGTTCTACTTGGGAGTAACAGGTCCGATATAAGTACATTGGTTGATCAGTGCTTTGGGGAATAAATTTAGGCTTCTGGGAATTGAGGTCCAAAATACAAAGGTTGAGAACACTGATACAGCAATACCTCGGATAAGGTTTGCATCAGATAATGCTAAAATAGCATAACATTAAACAATTTGGGGGGGGGGGGAATTGCATCGAATAACGTTAAGATCCTATGGGATGCATCGGATAACAACAACTAAAGCCTGTGCAGTTACAATGTATCTCTATGGAACTTTAACATTGTCCGATGCATCCCATAGGATTTTAACATGCATCGGATAACACTAAAAATCGGATAACACCAAGACTTGTGGGACCAAGTTTTAGCATTATCTGAGGTTTTACTGTATATATGTTGGCCATAAAGCAGGGGGGAAAATTACAGTACTGCACATTACTTCAAGAGCAGTTGTGCTCTTGTGCAGCTATCACTCAGTACAAAGGCACTTGCAGACTATCCGGTGGATTTTACACTTTTACTGCAAAATCCACTGGAACCTCAGAATAGACAAATTGGTTTCAGCCACTCCAAAGCCATTACTGTATGCTAATCACCAACCTGAAAGGCCAACATTGTCATTGTAAGCCTTCCTATTGGAGAGGCCACCTGTTTTCAATTTCATTCACCTATTGTCCAATCCATAATTTACGTGGTAGCATTAAATTACACAAAAAGGCAGAGGTGTTTAAATACTGTACACTTCGGGGCTTGTTATCTCCTGAGCAAGCCTAGGAAAGGATTAACATAATTCTAAAGAGAGCCTGGTACTCAACATTGACAAGGAAGAATTTCTGGATAGCATGATTGTTAATGGCAGCCTGCATGTCTCAATGCATTTTACCTTGCCTTATGCTGGTGCTTATGAAATCTGAAGCCCCTCACTTCATACAATATAGAAAACCTAACTAATTTTGAAAATCCTTCCTTAAAAACCTAATTGAAGGGAAAACCTTCTCAACCATACAAAAGGCATTATTGCCGGAGATTAAACTGCTTGATGCTATGTATTGTTCTAGCCATAGTCAGGAGGGAATATTAATTGAGATGTTCCATGGATTACAGTGTGTATTCCAGAGTGGTTCACATGTTTCTTGGTGGTCTTTTTTCCAACAGGAAAGGCACAAATGAGGGGAATAAGATGGATCATTCGAAACCTGACTAGTTAAGGCATTGTTCTCCCTTACACAAAAAGGTAATGCTTGGTTGGTTTGCTTTATTTCTTCCTTTTTCTTGGTTGGTCCCCCCTCCCTTTCACTCTCCATCCTTAATCTCTGCCATTTCCTCTGTATGTCAGTAGCAGCTGGACTCAGTAAGACCACAGGAATTGACTCTTGGTAAAGAGCTCTAATGGAGCCATTACTCAAGTTCAAATCTTTGTAAGACCACTCAGCCTCCAGAGCCACAAGGATGCAGAGCAGACAGGCCTTTAAGTCTGGATGGTTTTCTAAAGTTATACATCTGATGGAAGAAACATCAATAATTTAAGATATGCAGATGACACCATCTCACCAGCAGAATGCAGCAATGGTTTGAAATGGCTTTTAGGGAAAGTGAAAGAAGAAAGGGTCAAAGCAGGACTGCAAATGAACTCATTAAGAAGACAGAAATCATGAAGAGAGAAAAGTCTACAACTTTAATGTTGGTAATGAGGAAACAGGAAAGTGAGATTTTGTATACCTTGGTTCAGTCACCTATCAAAATGGGGAATGTAGCCAAGAAATCAGAAGGCTGAGATTTGGAAAGGCAGAAATGAAGGAATTTTTAAAAGATCATGAAGTGTAGAAATGTGTTGTTAGATGCATGCTCTCTCTTGTATTCCTGATCACTTTGTATGGGTTTAAAAGCTGGACTGTAAAGAAACCTGACAGGAAAAAATATTGACTCAATTACATTATGGCACTGGAGGAGACCTTTGCAAATTCTCTGGACTGCCAGAAAGATGAACAAGTAGATCCATTAACAAATCAAGCTTGGAACTGTTTCTGGAAGCTTGTGAGAAAGTAATATTTTCTCGAAAAGACAGTAACACTGGGAAATGTTGAAGGCCATAGGAAAGAAGAAAGACCAAATATGAGGTGGACTGATTTCCTAAAGGAATTACAGGCTAAGATGTATCACTAGCATTAATGTATACATTTAAATGCTCAGTATAGCTATCCCCACCCCCCAGATTAGAACCTTGTTGTTGGGGCACGGGGGCTTGAGTGGTCTAACTAGGCAGTGATGCCCATCTCTTGCCAATGATGTTAGGCCGGGGCTAAAACTCATCAAAGCATCCATTGTCAGTGGGTGAGGTGAGATCCAAATGGCTAAAAAACTGTATGAAAGTGGACTTGATTTCTCAGGTCCATTTGCATGTATGGAATGTCATCGCAGAGATGTCTACCAATGTGTGGACTCCTCTCTGAACAACGACTTCAAATTATCCAAGGTATAGCTATTTTACCCAACTTTGTCCTCCACAATATGTTAAAGAAGGATCAGCAGCATAATGCCTATTGACAGCAGCAGATCTGGAAGCACACATAGAGGTTTTATTATATGATTGGTAAAATAAAAAACAAAGTTTACTGTGGAAAATTTTAACATTCAAGCATTTGTTATGACAATCCCCAAAGCAACACTGCCAAAGTAAGGCTACAGATGCTGTCAATGTTGATTATTTATTTATTTATTTGTTTGTTTGTTATGTTTATATTCCACCCATCTAGGATATTTTCTTACTCAATGTTGCTGATTTGTATAAATAAATCCATGAGAAGCAAACTTTTTGTACGGTTAAAATGTCTGAATTGCCTGCTCAAGACCAAGCCACTCCAAAACACTCTGCGTCAGAACAGGGGTAGCTCAGAATAAAGTATGGGTGTTGTGATTGTAATTTCATCCACAAAGAGAGAGAAAGAGAGAGAGAGAATGTGTGTTAATATTAATTTATTTTGAGAAGCATAGAGTCTGAAGTATCAGAAATCAAAATGAAAGTTTATTCCCCTGGTGTTCTGTGAAAATGGCCCCTGGTGTTCTGTGAAGAAGTCTTTTTATGTGTAAACAGATGCAGATGATCCCCACCAGCACAACATCAGCATCCGACATCTTTGGAAAGCTACCCAAGGTATAGCACTGTTTGTTTTTCTTTACTCACTTTATCAACATTTCTGGATCCATGAGATCAAGGTGATGTGTACAGGCACCTTCCAAACAACCACTCTATGAAGTAACACAAGCAGAGGTTGACAATGCTCACCTTCATTGATCCCTATTAATCACCAACTAAGGCAGGGCAACCAGGCTTTGAGCCAAGGCACACAAATGTAGAGGGTGCAAAATCTACTGCTAGAAAGATGCAAAGCCAACTGACCCAAGGGCACATGGCACTTCCTGCCCCAATACAGGCAGGTGCCGATACCATCAGCATGGGCAATCAGTCAAGGCATTCTTTCCCAGTCTTCTGCCTTCTCCTTGCATATGTCAATCTCATGCTACTCAAATTTAACCAGAAGGACAACAAAGCCACAGTTGCCAATATGGCTAGTTACTGCTCTATCCCTCTCAGCTGTCAATTTTTTCAGTATCTTACACAAATGCTGTATCAGGGTAAATTTTTGATTATATGAGGTAATGGTCTGTTGCCCTTTTGTCTGCAAAGTTCCAGGAGCTGTGGTCCAAACAGTTTCCCAAGCAGTGTGTATGGGCATTATGTCAAGATGGGAAATATTGGGTGACTGCCACTCACCCATAGCAGGTGAGAAAGTCAGGTGGAACCAGGTGCATGCTAGGCAATTGGGCTTTGTCCCACCCCACCCTCACCTCTAATGCCCTGGGGCACCAATAGTAATGCATGGGATCACCCCAACCCCCCCCCCCCAATAGGTGCTCCCACCACTCCCTGTCCAGCACCTTCCCATGGTGCCCTGCACACCCCTGGGTGGAACCACTAATACTGAAACACAACTTGGTGTTTTGACAACACCTACTCAAACTAGAGTTGACCTGCACTTGAAATAACAGAAATTGATTGAACCCTTCTCAATCCCAGGTATATACAGATGTTCTTTTTTTTTAATGAAAATTCTATAGGATTCACATAAAGCATATCTTGTTGGATTGATCTGAGACTCAGTAGACACCTCTGTTATGTTTTCAAAGGGGAGGGGGGGACAACAGCTAATGCTTCCTCCCTCATATGTTTGTATTCTTGTCCAAGGTCACTTTATATTTGCAGAGCACTGAAAAGTACTATCGTGAATATTTATGATGGCATCAAAAACAAAGCAGCTGCAAATTGTTCCAAATATTTCTTGAGAACAAGAAACATAGTGCTGCTCTAAAATCAATAAATATCCAGGAAGTGGGAGGGAAATGAACACCCTCTTGGTTGAACCCAGCATCTTCTGTGTTTGAAAGATGGAAAATAATTAGGTATTTTCCTCTTCTGTAAAACTAATAAAGCAATGTAGTTAAAAGTTCACTCATTTGGGGAAAATACAAAGTTCACCAATCGAAAAATCATCCTAGAACAAAAAATCAAACACAAGAAATTAAGTTTATCTGAAATGCTAAAGGCAAGTGCAATCAAATTGTCTTGTAGAAGTATGGTATCCATTTTGGTTTGTTTGCTTGTCCTATGAGCTCCCAGAACATTATTCTTTTGGGTGGTCTGTAAAAGTATTACTTTCAAGTCCCCAGGTTGATTTGGCCATTCATAAGAAGCATGTTGAAAGTTGTAAAGGTATTGTTTTCACTGAAATAAGTACAGTATTTAGAATTACGGTATCGTAAAGAACAATACATTCAATGTACTGAATATACAATACATTCAATACATTCCACAACACCACCTATTCATCCTGCATTTTAAATTGCACCATGCCAGCTTTTGTGAATTTGGCAAGACCTCTATTTGAACAGGTGGGTTGTTCCATGATAACATTTTATTTTCCTATTTATCTTTCCATGTCTATGTTCCACTTATTTCCACCTAGGCATACTGACCAGATATGAATAACACTGCTGTGTAAGACTAATGGTTAAGCGGGATCATGTTTCTCTCTTTTAGAATGGCAACCTTCAATCTGAAAGGAGTACTCCACTTGAAAGTCTGTCCAGTCCAGGTTTGACTGAAACATAAGAACCATAAAAAGAAGACAAATCAGAGGCCCTGAAATTGCCCATCTACACTAAATCGTACAAGGTTAATCATCTATGCAACAGGTCCACACATCACCTGACCACAATCTTTTCCACATGAAGGAGATGCATTGTAATTCCAATCAAATTATAAAAATAACCTATAATGTTGTGCCTTGACCTATAAAAATTAGTATTCACATTTCTCTAAGAAGCTCTGTATGTTTTCTGGGCAAATGAAGGAAGGATAAAAGGGATAAATTGTTTAGCTTACTAATAATAATTTCGTGTCAGAAATTATTATGGGTTGAAAGGGTTTTTTGCTGAAGAAAATCTGCTCAGGTAATGCCCAAATGAGACTCTTTTCATGTGCCCAAGAGCTAGGACAGAGACAGGTGCTCAAACTGTCATGCAGTACCTGGCTCTCAAACTGTTGACTTGCCAGCCTTCTGGCTAACAAGGCAAGCTTCTTAACCTTAGCCACAGCAGCTAATAGTAACCAAATATGAGCCATTCCAATAGAGTATGTTCAAGAGATTTTTAAGAGTTCTTTCTTAAGCTATGATCCTGTGCTATCCTTTTATTGAAATGCAAGAAGTTCACATGAAAATGATATTGGAAGGATGCTATTACAAGTAAAAACCCATCTCTAATTGATCTTTGAAAATCAAGCTTTGGAATTGCATTGTCAATTTTGCCTCAGCTGTGCTTCAGATGTTTCTGGCAACCAAGCACAGTAAGAATGAAATTATATCAACCTTTTCAAAACAAGAGGACATTTCCAAAACAGAAAAATGAGTCTCTCTGTTATTTCTTTTCTCTTTGTACATTTGGCCATGAACCATCTGTGTTTGAAATGTATCTCATTGTAATATTTTGTCCCAAGGAAAGCAAATATCCAATACATGATTATAATACGATTAGCTGACGCAACACAAAAACTGAACTACTTCCTTACACTGAAGAACCAAACAAGCTTTTGCCTAAATAGGCACATTTTCCCCATTTAAAACCATTTCTACAAAGCTACACCATTGAAAGGCAAAAGGCAAAGATGTTTTAATGGTAACATATCACACACTGAGGCACAGTTCCCCAGTGTTGTTTTAAGCTCTGCAGTTATTATCAAACTATGAAACATGCTGATATTCTATCATGGTAGAACAATGGGGCACATTAAAACAGAGGAATAATTAACAAACAAGCAAAAAAGGCCATTTTTACTTTGCAGTTAAAAAGTCATTGCCACTGGACAAAAATACTGTGCTGAAATTGCCTGTGAAATTCCTGAGTCTATTTGAGAGTGGATAAGTGGACTTTACTGCATTTCCACACATCAAAGTTCTTTTAAGTAATACCTTGGAATTATGAAAAACTATTCCAACAATATTTCAATTTCACAACCTTTAATTGGCATAAAACTAACAATATTTATGTTGATGAGAGGTGTATGCAGCAGGAAGTTTTGCTGTCTGAAACAGAACTGCAAATGGCACCCCTCATTCAGCCAGGTTAAGAGACATAATACCTAGAGCAGTGATGGCATATCTTGACACTCCAGGTATTCTGGAACTTCAATTTCCAGAAGCCCTGGTCAGCAGGAGTGCTGACTTGGGCTCCTGGGAATTGAAGTACAAGAACACCTGGAGTGCCAAGGTTCACCATCATGAACCTAGAGCATGTGAAATTAAAGCCTGACAGGAGTTTTAAGGTACATGACATGTTTTTTAAAAAAATATTTTTATTGTTTTAAGAAAAATAAAAAAAGAACATTAAAGATACATAATACATAATAAGCAAGTTTGTTACAGTACAATTGATAGTAATAAAATTACATCTCAATCTTACATCATACTAATTGTAACAAACAAGCAACAACAACAGAACAAAATATTAAATGAATAATAACACTCTAGTGCTATTTACATTGCCTTGGTGATCACGGTTAGTTTTTCTTTTCTCATATTATTCCCAAAAACTCGTTTGATCTGGTGCTGGCGTGCCACCTTTACCCTTGTAGGGACGCTGACATCAGCACTGGCACGCCACGCTGAAAATAGGCTTCCCTATTCACCCCAAGCTACGCACACATAAGGCATTTCACTCTTATCTATAACTCATTGAGATGGAACACGCTGTACTAGAATAGAACAGGCCGCTTCTGATAGAACAGCCTTCTGATAGAACAGGGTGAGCTAGTAAAAACCTCCTTTAACAATGGATATACTCATATACCCCTTCCTGTCTAGAATGGAATGTGAAACGCTGACCCAGATATGCACTGCTTGAACAGTATAAATGTAAGACAATTTCAATAAAGCAATTAGAGATTTTGTTCCATACCTGTGCTGTGTCTTCATCTCCGCTGGAGATCCCTACATACCCTCATTCAATGCATAATTTAAAAATGGTCTCCAAATTTTTCCAAAACTATTCTCCTTAACTAAGCCTTTTTTATAATTCAATTGTAACTTATCGTTTAATGCTAACTGCCACATTTCTTTATACCAATCTTCTATCTTTACCAATGAATCATTCTTCCAGTTTCTTGCAACACATTGTCTTGCTACAGTCAGTATTATAGACAACAATTCCATTTTATGTTTATCCAATTTTACATTATCAGTTTTTGTCAACAAGGTGGTACCTGATTCCAATACAAAGCTCATTCCCATTATTCCTGATATCTCTTTTTCTATTTTCACCCAAAAACTCTGAGCACTCTACATCGCCACCACATATGTTCATATGTTCCCATTTCTGTTTTACATCTCTAACACATTTTTGTTTTTGAACTATCCATCTGATTAAGCCGAATTGGAGTCAGGTACCACCTCCATAACATTTTGTAATTATGTTCTTTAACCCTCACCGACAGTGTTTTCATAATCCTGCGCTTCCGTACATGACATATTTAAGGAGAAGTTTTACCACCGCCATCCTCCCAGAGATTTTCCATGCTGTGCAAGGATTTGAATCCAGGTCTCCTCAGGCCTTGTACAACACTATGTGCCTTCACTATGCTGGCTCACCCAAAGCCTTCCATGTTATTTTGATACATAAGGCAGAAATCTCAGAAGTCCTGCTACATGCATAACAAAGTAAGCAATTGTTTGCCACCCTTTTGTTGTTCGTTCAACCAATGAATCTATCTATCTATCTATCTATCTATCTATCTATCTATCTATCTATCTATCTATCTATCTATCTATCTATCTATCTATCTATCTATCTATCTATCTATCTATCTATCTATCTATCTATCTAGAAAACTTTCCCACTCTGGGCACAAGTAGAAAAAACACACGAAGATAAAGAGGTACTGCTTCAGCAGGAAAAGTAACAATGTTCTGTGTTCTCCGGTTTCTTGTCATGCCTGCCAAATGACTGTAGAAATGTCTTCAGATGCATATAGCGCTGGCTCTTTGTCTGTAAAGGGAGATGAGCACCACCCTTGCTTTCCAACTGCTAGGTTGGCAGGAGCAGGGACAGAGACGTGAGTTCACTCCATCATGCAGCACTTGGGTCTTGAACTGCTGACCTGCTGATCATCTAGCTCAGTGTCTTAACCACTAAGCCACTGCAGTCCCTTTGTCTACTCCTCCATTTGTGTAATTTTCATTAAAACTACCTATTCTTTCAGATCCACCTTCATAAACATGTGACACTTGAATTGCGAGAAGTTATGTATTCCTCTGTTGCTATATGGAGTTGAAACTTGGATGTTGACTAAAGCATCTGAAAAATGAATTGAAGCTTTTAAAATGTGGATTTACAGACGGCTGCTAAGGATATCATGGATTGACCATGTGACTAATATAGAATTATTGTGCCAGATAGATAAAGAAAAAGAACTCTTTAAGACCATTAAGCAAAGAAAGCTCCAATACCTTGGCCATATCATGAGGAACAACATAAAATATAGAATACTCCAACTCGTTTTGCAAAGAAAGATCCCGGGGGAGGCCCTGGTGAAGAACTTGAGAGATTGGTAAGAAGAAGAAGAAGAAGAAGAAGGAGGAGGAGGAGGAGGAGGAGGAGGAGGAGGAGAAGAAGAAGAAGAAGAAGAAGAAGAAGAAGAAGAAGAAGAAGAAGAAGAAGAAGAAGAATTCGTTCAGAGCAGATAGTTCAACAATGGGGTTGATTTCACCCCGAAGAAGCCAATTACATTATTTAACTATCTGTGGTGGAAACAAAAAAGTGCTATTTTGAATGGTAATTTTACTTAGAGCCCTATTTATTAGTATTTTGAGACCATAGCACCCAGAATTCCATGCTGCCTGAGTTGAAGTACAAAATACACATATGACACATCTCTAATTTTTAATAAAACATATGTTTAGATGAACTATAAGTCTCTTAGTCAAAAAATGAAGTGAGACATAGTCCACAAAAGCTCATCATTTAAGAAATGTGCTAGTTTCACATGTAACTGTCAGTTAGTTTTTCTTCCACAGACTAGCCTAGCAACCCCAGTGGAAATATGTGCCATGGGAAAAATTACTTGCTTTTATTTGCCTTGAATGGGAAGCATGATGATTTTGAGGATGTCATTGAATGCAAACAAAGCCTTCATGTTGCCCTCCCTCTGGATTGTATTATATTGCACAAGTTCTATTATGTGGCATTATTTTGTCACGGCAGGAATAAAAATGCCCTAGTTGCACAAAGAGAGATGAATCCCCATTGGCTGAGTAATACTTTTTGTCAGTCCAGTCAAACTGCTGCTGCAGGATATGATTGGGCATATTAACAACTCATTGAAAACAATGCAGAGTGTTAATATCTGCATTTAAACATCCAATAGACAACCACATTGAAAAACAAGAAATTGCAAATAGATAAATAGGTACTGCTTCAGCAGGAAAGGTAACAGTGTTCTGTGTGCTCCAGCATCTAGTCATGGGTGCTACATGGCCACAGAAATGTCAGCAGACACAGACAGTGCTGGCCCTTTGACCATAACCAGAGATGAACACTGCTTTGTAGAGTCAGACACAACTGGCTTTCAAGCAAGGGAGTCCTTTACATTTACCCAACTTGTCATCTACAAACCTTTTTTGGATCTATATTCTTACAGAAATGTTTTATTGTTGTGTTCTGCATTTAAAGCTTCCTCATTTCTTATTCTGCTTTTAGAAAAGAGTCATATGAGAATCAGAGATCTATAGAAAGAGTTTTGATCCACATCAAAATTGCACCCCTTGAGTTTCTCTTTGAGTCTGGGTTTTGAAAGAAACTTGGACAGTCAATGCAAAATGCAATCCAAGGAATTAATACCTGATTTTTAAAAACAAAAAGCATTTGGCCATGTATTCTTTCACTGTGGCCTCCCACCCATTTTATGTCTTGATAGAAGTCCCTTCTCCATTTGCCATAGGGCTGGGGAGAAGCAAATGATTACATATTATTTTGTTCACCATTAAACAAGAAATGTATAAAACATCTATTAAAGGTATCATGCTCCATCAAAAAGAATTCTACAAGGTGTGATGAATACCTATGCAAAACATAGGAAAACCATTTCTCTCTTCAGAAACCATTTTGTTTTGTCTACTCCTTTACGAATAAAAGCAAACTCCAGCTCTGGACAGGATGTGAGAACAAGAATATAATGTTGTTCAAAGGCTGGAGGAAGAGCGGAAAAGCTGAATAGAGAAAATATAAAGTATGCTCACATAACAGACAATGTATCAGAAGTAAAGAGTGGGGTATCACATTAAGGAGGAATATCAGAAGGCTTCCCTGAGTCCCATGGCATTTCTTCCCTTCATATGTTGCTCTCATAACACTGTAAGAGGGTATGTCCTTTGTGAAACCCAGTGGATGTTGTGGATGGTATCTGGATTTAGGCAGGTACAACCCAGTAGATTTCCCTGCAATCACTCCCACACCGAACCACAGTAGCCTTCCAGGAACACCACACAAGGAATTGGACAACCATATGTCATATTTGCTTTGCTTTGATTCGATTTCCTTCCTTAAGCAAGAGGTTGGAATCGATGCCTTCCAACTCATTTATTCTATGATTGGCTGGTGCTAATGAGAGGAATAGACCATGATACATGGATTAAAGGCATCTGTGAAAATTGACTGGAGACATCCGCCCCATCCCTTTCCATCCTTTGTTACCTTCTATCCATTCAAAGCATCATACACTCATATGTGGTGGGAATGTAATCATACATTCAAATTCTGGGTAAAATTAGAGGAAGAAGTTAATAAGATATAGGGCAGTGATGGCAAATTTATGGCATGCATGCCAGTGGTGGCACTCAGAGCCCTCTCTGCGGGCATCTGTGCAGTCACCCCAGCACAGAGTTTGTCCCACCCCTCTGCCCAGCAGCCCAATGGGAGAGCTTCCTTCCTCACCCCAGGACAGAGTTCACCCCACCCTTCTGTCCAGTAGCCCAATAGGAGCATTTCCTCCCTTACCCCAGCACAGAGTTTGTCTCACCCCCTGCCCAGCAGCCCAAAGGAAGTGTTTCCTTCCTCTCCTGTTGCTGTGTTGGCATTTTGCGATAAATAAGTTGTCTTGGGTTGCAGTTTGGCCACTCGGTCTCTAAAAGGTTCGCCTTCACTGATATAGGGGATAAAATGAAGCTAAACCCACAAGGTAGCATTGTTAATGGAAATTGATATGTTGGCACTATCTGAGGAAAAAATATTGATGACTCTCTTAACCATTGCAAGATTAATGATAGCTGAACAATGGAAAACTATTCCTAATTTTAAGATTGAAGGATGGTAAAGCGAAGTATGGGACATTGTGCTAAATGATAAATGAACATGGGAGATTAATGTTAAAAAAGGTGTTATTAAATCAAATCAATTTTAGAATATATGGAAATACTTTATTGAATATGCAATGGAAAGAATTTTGAGCATAGATCTGCCCAGGAAAATTTGAAATTTTGGAAAGGAAATAATGAAAGAAGATGAAAATGTTATAATTTAAGATGTAAAGTCCAGAAACACAAATCTGTGTACAATATCTCTAATGGTGAATGCCTCACTGCTAGCTTCTTGCAAATGGATGTTACCCAAGGATCAAATGAGTTTTGTGAAATGCTAAACCTTGAGGGACAAAAATCTGAATTTAATCTAGAGATTTGCATTTATAACACATATCCCATAGCAGGGGTCGGCAACCTTTAAAAGTCTGGGGCCGGGTCATGCTCCGTCAGACAGTTGAGGAGGTCAGACTGGTGGCAAATACATTTATGACAACCATGTCTGCAATTATGGCTATTTCCACCACTTCCGGCAGTGGTTGGAGCGAAGGCGGTTGGCCAGATGATTTGGCAACGAGGGCCAGATTCGGCCCACAGTCCATAGGTTGTCAACCCCTGTCCTATAGTTACATTGGTTTAGCCTTCTTCTCTTCTTTGTTTCCTCTTTTTACCCAATTGGGTGTCGAGGGAGATGCAAGACTCTTGTTCTGGCACGTCTAGTGGCCTCCACCACTGTTATTTGAGTTCTTGTAATATTTCTTTGATGTTATATCTCCCATCTTTCTCTGGGTCTGCCTCGTGGTCTTTATCCTCTTTCCACATATGTTTGTAAGATATGGAATTTCAAAACATTCTCTCCAAATGGGCAAACCACAATATTTGTTGTCTCTGTATGTAGTGCAGGATTGATTCTGTGCAATTCTTTCCCTTGTAACCTCATTCCTGCTTTTATCCCTTCTAGTCACTTCAGCAGCTTTTCTCAGACATCTCATTTCAGTGGTGACCAACTTTTGTTTATGTTTTCTTGTTTTAAATTCTTTATTTATAAATTTTCAATAAAAATGAAACAATAAAAAACAAATATACAATACAAAAAAAATGTCACAAGAGTACTACACTTGATATACATTGAATACAAAGACTAAAAAACTATAACACATTTTTCGACTTTTATATCAACTCTCTTCAACCAATAATTCTAATACCTCTATTATCTCTACAACATGTATTCTTCATTACTTAATTCACCTCTGTGCTATGTACAATGTCCAGGAGGGTTATATCCATTTACATTTTCCAAAAATTAATTTGTTCTGGTACAGGGTTAACTCCTTTGTTTTCAACAATAACGTATTCCACAAATTTCTTCCAGATTCCCCAGAATCCATTTACTTGAACTATGCCTTTCTTAACATTTAATTCCCATGTCAGTTTGTCATTAAGAGCTAATTCCCACATTTCCTTATACCAGTCTTGTATATTCAATGTCACATTGCTTTTCCAATTTTTTGCTATACATTGTCTTGCTGCGGACAGCATCACAGCCATCAGCTCTTTCCCATCATTGCTTATCTTATATTTATCCACATTTGTTAATAATGCCGTATCTGGTCCCAATTCTAACCGCATATCCATTATATTGTCAATTTCTTTTTCAACCTTACCCCAAAATTCTGATACCTCGTTGCAATTCCACCACATGTGTACATATGTCCCAATTGAGTGCTTGCACCTCCAGCATTTATTGCTTATTTCCTTATTTATTTGATGCAGTCTAATTGGGGTCAGATACCATCTCCAAAGCATCTTGAAATTATGCTCTTTTACTCTTACAGACATAGTTCTCATTATTCTTTTTTTCCATTTTCTATGCCAGTCCTCTTCCGAAATTATCTTATTCAAATCTTGTTCCCAAATATTCTTTAAAGCTTCCTGTTTTTTCCCTCGTTTGTTCATTATCTTATAAATTTTGCTAACTATCCCTTTAATTCCCATATTTCCTTTTCTTATTTCGACCAAGAGTTCTTCAAAGGTCGTAAGTTGCCTATCTAAACTATTATGAGATAAAAATCTCTTATTCCAATTATTTATCTGGAGAGTCTGGAACCAATTTAATTTCAGTTGTAGAAAAAGTACCTTTCTTTTCTCCAAATCTCTACAAATCTTCAACCAATCTTTTAACAGTGAAACCCCATTTTCTAATAATATTACCTTAGAATCTCTATCTAATTTAATTGGGAAGTTATTAAAATCTTCTAATTCTACAATTGGTGAAATCCCTGGAGTAAGATCTTCTCTTACTCCATTCCACTCTTCTATAGTTGTTTTTATCATCCTATTCTGTATCTCTTTATGTTTTTTACCATCAATTTTGCTTAAAAATATCGCTTTACCCACTTGTAAGAAATCTCTTTTTTCAATTTTTTCCCATATTGATTCTTCCCTCATCAAGATTTTTACAACATTTCTTACTTGAAAAGCTCTATAATAATTATGTATGCTCAGGATTCCCAGTCCCCCTTCTTTTTGAGATATATACCACAGTTGTTTAGATATCCTTGCTCTTCGTTTCCCGTTACAAAAATTATTTATAATTTTTTGATATTCTTCCAATTCTTTATTACTATGTTTTATTGGTAAAACGTCGAATAAAAAATTTAATTTAGGTAATAACATCATTTTACTTAAGGCTATCCGGCCGAACCATGATAAGTTTAATTTATTATATTGTGTTATTTTCCTTTCAATATCCTTCTTTTGCTTTAAATAATTTAACTTTTTAAGATCCCCAGTTTTGCCTGAGATCGTTATTCCCAAATATTTTAAATTAGGTTTAACTTGTATCTTATATTTTTCTTCAATATTTTCTTGTTCCTCTTTTTCCCCGTTACAATAAATCATTTCTGATTTTCCCCAGTTTACTCTCAGGCCAGTTGTTTCTTCAAACGTTTGTAAGTGCGAATATATTCTTTCTAATACCTTCTTTGGTTGCTTTACAATTATAAGTGTATCATCTGCATATAAATTTATTTTATTATCTTCTATTCCACTTATTTCCTCATCTTGACGTATAGCATTAGCTAAAAACTCCATTGCCATTATGAACAAAACTGGGGATAAAGGGCACCCCTGATGGGTGCCTGCTTCCAATTTTATATCCTCTGTATATATATCATTAACTTTGACTCTAGCTGTTCCTTGTTGATATAATTTTGTAATTACACCCTGAAATTTATTACCAAATCCATATAGACCGATCATTCCATGAATTGTAGCCCATTGTAATGAATCAAATGCTTTAAATATATCAAGAGATAAAAATCCTATCTTCTCTTTTTTCCTTTCTGTGGAATCCAACAGGTCCAACACTCTTCTTACCAAATCCGACATATATCTATTTTTCACAAATCCTGCTTGATCTTTATTGATATATTCATCTATAAAACTACCCAATCACTTAGTCAGTATTGTAGTAAAAAATTTTTGCGTCTTGATTAATTAGTGAGATTGGCCTGTATGATTCTATTTTCTCCAAATCTTTTCCTGGTTTAGGAATTAAAGTAATGATCGATCTATTCCATTAATCTTGAATTGGTTCACCTTCCAATATTTTATTAAATAATTTACATAACTTTGGAACTATCACTTCCTTAAATTCCTTATAAAATTCGGCCGGTAACCCGTCTTCTCCTGGCGCCTTATCTGCTTTTAATTTTCCAATAACTTCCCAAATTTCATTTTGTGTTATTTCCTCCTCCATTTTTATTCTATGTTCTTCTGATATCTTATTTATTTGTTGTTTATCAAAATATTCCTTAAGTTTTGCTATGGTTACATCCTTTTTTGAGTAAAGATCTCGATAAAAACTTTCAACAATTTTGACCTTCTCTGTACTTTTATTGCACCTTTTCCCTTTTTTATCTATCAGTACACCAATCTGACTCTTAACCTTCTTTTCTTTAGCTGCTCTTGCTAACAATTTCGAGTTTTTATTGCCAAATTCAAAATATTCTCTTTTTAGAAAGATTAAGTCTTTCTTAACTTTTTCCATATCTTTTCCTTCTAATTCCTTTCTTATTTTTTGAATTTTTCCAAATATATCTTGCCTTTTAGTCCTTGCATGCTCCAATTGATATTCTTTTAGTTGTTTTTCCAATTCCTGATATCTACTTCTATTTTGTTTATTTCTTGTACTTGTAATTTTTATAGATTCACCTCTAAAAACTGCTTTCATAGTATTCCACACTGTGCTGTAGCTAACCTCGTTGTTGTCATTCCATTTCCAGCTTTCTTCCCATTTTTCTATTATATAATTCTTAGTAGCTTGCTCCTTAAAAATTCTTGAGTTATACACTAGTACCCCGAATAACGTTATGACTTGGTTCCACAAGTCCCGTCATTATCCGGTTTTTAACATTGTGCGATACATTGAACACAGAATGTTAAAAAAAGCCCTGTTTCCCTGGAGGCTGCAGGAAGCCAGAACATCGGGATTTGAATCCTGACATTCTGGCTTGCTGCTGCCTCCAGGGAGGTGGGGGAACTTTGGAAACAGCTTGGAGTGGGTTTCCCCACCTCCCTGGACCCGACGGGGGGGGTCAGAGACCCCAAAATTGGTAAAAAAAAAGTCCGTTTTTTTTACCAATTTTGGGGTTTCTGACCCCCCCGCCGGGTCCAGGGAGGTGGGCAGACCTGATCCAAGGTGTTTCTAGGCTTCCCCGACGTCCTGAGCCAGTGCAGCAAGCCAGAATGTCAGAGTTCGAATCCCGACTGGCTCAGGACGTCGGGGAAGCCCAGAAACACCTTGGATCGGGTCCCCACACCTTCCTGGACCCAGCGGGGGGGTCAGACCCCCCAAAATTGGTAAAAAAAGGACGTTTTTTTTACCAATTTTGGGGGGTCTGACCCCCCCGCCGGGTCCAGGGAGGTGTGGGGACCCGCTCCAAGCTGTTTCCAAAGTTCTCCCACCTCCCTGGAGGCTGCAGCAAGGCAAAATGTCAGGATTCGAATCCTGACGTTCTGGCTTCCTGCAGCATAAAAGAGGGTGGGGGAAGTTCAAAATTAGCGCGCATCAGCTCTAGGGAGGTCGGGAGACCCGATGCGCGCTAATTTTGAACTTCCCCCACCCTCTTTTATGCTGCAGCAAGCCAGAACATCGGGATTCAAATCCTGACATTTTGCCTTGCTGCAGCTTCCAGGGAGGTGGGAGAACTTTGGAAACAGCTTGGAACTGGTCCGTTTTTTTTTACCAATTTTGGGGTTTCTGACCCCCCCGCTGGGTCCAGGGAGGTGTGGGGACCCGATCCAAGGTGTTTCTGGGCTTCCCCGACGTCCTGAGCCAGTGCAGCAAGCCAGAATGTCGGGATTCGAACTCTGACATTCTGGCTTGCTACACTGGCTCAGGACGTCGGGGAAGCTCAGAAAAAGCTTGGATCGTGTCTGCCCACCTCCCTGGACCCAGCGGGGGGGGGTCAGAAACCCCAAAATTGTTAAAAAAATGGACGGTTTTTTTTTACCAATTTTGGGGTGTCTGACCCCCCCACTGGGTCTAGGGAGGTGTGGGGACCCGATCCAAGGTGTTTCTGGGCTTCCCCGACGTCCTGAGCCAGTGCAGCAAGCCAGAATGTCGGGATTCGAACTCTGACATTCTGGCTTGCTGCACTGGCTCAGGACGTCGGGGAAGCCCAGAAACACCTCCAGAGAGATCAGAGGACCCGACCTACAGCTGCAGGGTGGCCGGGGAAGCTGATGGGGACTCCCTGTCGGCTTCCCTAGCCACCCGCCCATGCCTCCGCAGCTGTGGGGTGGCTGGGTAAGCCGATGGGGGAGCCCCCCGTCAGCTTTCCAGCCTCCCCACCCCTGCCTCCGTAGCTGCAGGGTGGCTGGGAAGCTGAACGGAGAAACCCGTTCAGCTTTCCACCCACCCTGCTGCTAAGAACGACTGTATCGTATAACGTTAAAATCGCGTTATTCGAAACATGATTTTTCTGAAAATCTTGTAACGTTATGCGGTTTTAATGCTATATGATACTCGCGTTATACGGGGTATTACTGTATCTCCAATTATACATTTTCCTTCCAGGACCTTCTAATTTTATGTCCATTAGTATTTTTGCGTGGTCTGATTCTTTAATTGTTCCTATCTCTATATCTTCCACCAGTCTATTCAGACTTTCTGTAACAAAAATATAATCTATCCTGGAATACATGTTATGCACTTGGGAGAAATATGTATATGCTCTTTCCCCACCCTTAATTTCTCTCCACACATCCTTTAAACCAATTGTGTTGATCCAATTATCCAATGTATACTTTTTACTCTTCCTTTTATCTCCTGTAGTATCCATATCAGATCTTATTAAATTAAAGTCCCCCGCTATTATCATATTCAAGCTACCTTCTTTACTAATAATTTTTTGCATTTTATCTAAAAATTGTTCCTGATTATCATTTGGTGCATACATATTAACAAGTATCAATTCCTCATCGTCTATATTTCCTTTAATTATTAAGTACCTCCCTTCTGGATCTGAAATGCTTTGTGTCATATTGTATCCAGTTTTATCAGAGATCAATATCGCCACTCCTCTAGACTTAGATGTACCATATGCCATTTCATAAATTTGCATTCCTTTTAAAACTAATTTATTTGCTTCCGCTGATTTTTGATGGGTTTCCTGTAAAAAAATAATGTCCGGTTTATCTTTTTTAAGTGCTAATTGTAATTTCTTTCTTTTCAATACGTTGCCTGTACCCTTTACATTCCATGATACTACTTTAATATTTTTAATCATCTGTAATTAACCTGTTTGAACTTGTAAAAACCTTCCCTGGACGTGCAATCCAGCACCCTACACTGAATGACCAAAAAAGAAACTAAATACCTACCCCTAACTAAACGGAACAACTTACCTATCCTACTGAAATCGATGAACATCCCCACTCTTCTCTTCAGAGATTCGCCTTCGTCTTCCAAAGAGGAGAGGTGGGGACATGAAAAAAAATGGCATGATCTAATTACAGTCCCTAAATTTGCCCACCCAGCTCCACCCATCTCTCTCTCTCTTTTTTTTCTATAAAAGTAGAAGAAAATCAGGGGACATAGAAAAAGGAAAAATAACATTCAAAAGATAGTAACTGCTCACTCTACCACTACCACACTCACAGAATCATCAGTACCCCCCGTAGCTCCCTCTTCTTCTTCTTCTCCAGATCTGTCTCTTTTTATAGCTCCAGATTCTAACAATTCTTTTCTTAAAGACATCCATTCCTGCGTTCCCACCTTGACCAAGCCAATCTGACACATATATTCTAATACATCCATTTCTGAATTAACAACGTGCATCTTTCTATCATAATAAAAACATATTTGCTGTGGAAATCTCCAATTACAGTAAAACCTCGGATAACGTTAAAAACCTGGTTCCACAAGTCTTGATGTTATCCGATTTTTAGTGTTATCCGATGCATGTTAAAATCCTATGGGATCCATAGAGATACATTGTAACCACACAGGCTTTAGCGGTTGTTATCCGATGCATCCCATAGGATCTTAATGTTATCCGATGCAATTCTCCCCCCCAGATTGCTTAATGTTATGCGATTTTAGTGTTATCCGATACTAATGTTATCTGAGGTATTACTGTATATGTAAGCCCTCTGGCTTTCAAAAGTTTTGTCACTGGCTTCATTTTATATCTCCAAACATGTTCTTCTGGGGCTATATCATTGTAGACTTCCACAGCGACCCCATCCATTTCCAGAAAGCCAGCACCAGCCTGTTTAATAAAAGCCATCACCCTAAGCTTATTACCCCAATTTGCGAATTTGACCAAAACATTTCTTTGAAAGTTCTTTCCTTTCTTCCCCCCTACCCTGAAAACACTTGCTATATCTTCAGCAACAAAATCTTTTCCCATTTTAAGAGAGTTTAGCCAATCAACTATTCTTTCCTTCAGCTTGTCTGGCGTTCGTTCTGGCATTTTTCGAACCACAATATTCTGCTTTCGCATACCTTCTTCCACCATATCTAATCTTTTTTCTTGTGAACACACTTTAAAATCAATTTCCTTTGTTTTGGACTCCAATTCTTTCACATCAAGTTGTAATGTTTTTACATCCTTCCGCGTATTCTTCATCATATTTTCTATCCTCTTTGAATTGTCTTTGACTTCCCTTGACAAATCATTAAGGATTGTAGCCAAACTTTGGAAATTAGTAGTAGTTGCATCTCGGTCCCGCTTCGTCTGCTCGTTACTAGTTTGAATGTCTTTTCTCAATTCTTGAAAGTTCTCTGACATTGACTTTTCCATCTGTTCAACTTTCTTCATAAATTTGCCAATCTCTACATAAAGGTGCACGTTTTCCCCTGTTGAGGTCTCGGCTGTCGGTGGTGGTGTTTGTCCATCTCTTTGTTCCCTCTGTTCTTTTTGCTCTCTTTGGTCCTTTGACTCTTTCTTCTCTTTTCTTGTTTCAGGTCTCTTTGGCTTAACAACTTCCTCCTCCTCTCTACCCCTACCCCCCTCCATGACTATACTCAGTTAGTGTGCAATATCAATATTTTTGACTAGATAACCAAGACCAATTCCCTCTTTCTTCTTTCTCTCTTTCTCTCCCCCCTTTTTAAGTATAAAAATAGCTTTTATAAACCCCTAATTAATTTTAATTAATCAGCCAATTTTCAAATTAATATTGCGCACTATCAGAAACAAATTATATCGAATCTTCAATAATCAATACTTAATAATCAATAAATTTCCAATAGATCAAATATGCAAATACTCAAATTTCATCAATTTCAATAATATCAATCAATAAAATCTGTTTCAATTCAATCAATTTCAATTATAATATCAAAATCAGTATCTAATACCCCTAATCAGTTTCAAATCAGTAATTTTCTAAAAAAAATAAGTTTTTAATAAAAATCAATTGGCTTATATATATAGTCCAAATTAATATCAGAAATTTTCTATTTAATAACAATTTAATACTTTAATTAGCCTTTAGACAGTCTTAATCCACCTTTAGTAATTTAGTAATTATTCAGAGGGAGAGGGAACAGGGGGGTAGGAACAGGGGGGAGAATGAAATGAGGGAAAACCAAACTATTAATAAGGAGCCTCCTTATATATACTTCAAGGGAAGGGGGGTAATGGCACACTGAAAAACATGCAATATATACTTTATTAAGATGTCACTAACAAGAGAAAGAAAGAACAAAAATAAGAAGAGAAGATAAAGACAGAAGCAAAAGAAAACTAAATAGAGCAAGTATTTTGAAGACTATAGAAAAAGAGAAAAAGAGGAAGAAAGACATGCAAAAGTAGAAACACCCCTCCCAATAACTAAGTGATAGAGAGCAAAGGAAAAGAAAAAGAGAAAAAAGAACTAAGCAGATTCGATGTTCCAAAAAAAGAAAAAAGAAAAAAGAAAAACAAAAAAGAAAGGCAAAAACTCCACTTCTATTGTTAAAATATCCCAAAAAAGGACAAGAAGATAAAAGCAAAAGGATAGAGAAGGAAAAAAAATAGCGCTATTGTCTTCCCCTTCCCCCTCAAAAAGAAAAAAAAGGGGGGAGAGAGAGAAGGGGAAAAAAAGCCGATCAAAAACAAAAATACTATATATAACTCAGTTTCAAATGGTCCAGTATAGTTCCCAAATAGACCAAAAAATAATAATAAAAAAAAATTAACGTCGCTCAGGCTTATTTTATATATAAAAAAGAAGAAGAGAAATGAAAAAGAGCGATCCGTTTCCCACCACAATATATAAGTTTCGTTTCTCTGCCAATAAGTTTCTGCCTCCTTAAAGTTCCGACGCCATTGCAGTCCAGACCATTCCACACACAAAAACTAAGTAATAAAAGAAAAAGACAAAAAGAAAAGTCCACCTCTATTTTCTTCTACAAAGTCCAATCTCAAAATATACACTTTACTGCAAAAAAAAAAAAAAGTTTCCGCTCTGTTCCTTTTATTCCACTCGCTTCCTCCCCATTGATTTGTTTTCAGCAGTTGCAGATCTCACCATTCGCCGCTCGTAACTCTCCTTTTCACCACTTCCACGTTTGCAAGCTTATATCCACGTTCTCTCCGCACCTTTTCGGCTCAGTTTTCAGCCCTCAGTACTGCGGGAATTCCTCTGTTGATCTCCGGCTCCTGGACCGGCTCAACGGGACGAAACCGGCAATCCGGAGCCTCTTTCGAGACCCCGGTCTGCCCTTCTCCCGGAGCACGATTCCCTCAAGCCCCGACCTTCTGCAGTGAGCGCGGGCGGCTCAATCGGCTCCCCCCGAATTACTTGCCTCTTGCAACGCTTTAATTCTTTTTTATTTCTCTTTATTTTCCATTCAAACCCATTGAAAAACTCATTGATCGGTGAAGCTAGGCACAATGGCGACCGCTCTCTATGCCATCCTTAGCCACGCCCCTGTTTATGTTTTCTTGTAAGTGGCCATGTTTGGCACTGGTAACATAAGGTGGGAACGAATATGCTTTGTATGAGATGTTTCGTTGTGTTGATTGGTATTGCCTTGTGTTGTAAGAGTGGAGGTCACTGTTCCAATATTTGGTTTTCCTTTCTGCACCATGTAGATTCCACAAATGGTTGCCAAAATTTCCAAAATCTATTTTCAATAATTATACCTTTTAAAAAATCAACTCCCATGTTAACTTATCATTCAAGGCAATTTCCCACATTTCCTTATACTAATCTTCTATTTTTAAAATCACATCATTTTTCCAATTTTTCACAATACATTGTCTACCCGTTGTCAATATTATAGACAATAACTCTTTTTTATCCTTATCTATATTTATGCTGTCCATGTCTGTCAGCAAGGCAGTACCCGACCCCAGCCTAAGGTTCATTCCCATTATTCTTGAAGTTTCTTCCTCAATTTTCCTCCAGAAATCTTTTACCACATTGCAACTCCAACACATATGCTCATAAGTTCCCAGTGTGTTCATACATCTCCAACACATTTTATTTTTATTATTATCCATCTGATGCAACCTTACTAGGGTCCAGTACCATCTCCATAACATTTTGTAATTATGTTCTTTTACTCTAAAAGACATGGTTCTCATGATCCTTCTCTTCTATTTATTTTTCCCAAGCCATTTCTGTAATTTTAACATTAAAATCTTGTTCCCAAAATTTTTTCAATGTTTCTTCTGGCCTACCTTCTCAAGTTAAAATTTTATAAATCTTACTCACCAGGCCCTTGATTCACATTTCTCTCTTTTTTATCTTTGATATCATTTCCTCAAATTCTGCCTTACTCCTTTCCAAACTGGTCTCCCTCAAATATTTACTATTCCACTTATTTACTAATGCAATCTGGAACCAGTTCTTCTCATCTGTGTATATATCTCTAACTTTCTCTCTTTACCCTTACAAACCCTTGTCCAGTCCCTCAACAGAAACACATCATTTCTATGTAAAATTTCCTTAATCCTTTAATCTATTTTTATTGGGCATTTCTTAATGTCTTCAATTTCTATGATTGGAGATGTATCTGGGACTAATTCTTTCTTCACCTTCTTCCATACATCAAATGTTGTTTTTATCATTTCATTTTTAACAACTATTTTCCCTATATTTTTATCTAAAAAAGCAACTTTACCAATCTGCTTTAATTCTCTCATCTCAATTTCTTCCTAAATTACCTCCTCTTATTAAATCCTTCACAATATGTTTTACATGAAAAGCTCTATAATAATTCTTAATATTCAGTAATCCCAATCCTCCTTCTTTCTGGGATAAATACCACAAATTCATCGATATTCTTGGTTTACTATCTTATATTCTTGGTTCATAGATATAAGGTGTGGTTGTAGTTCCTTAGCTATATTTACTATCAATGCCTGATTATCTGCAAAAAGTAATTTGTTGATATTGTTTCCATTCATGGGCTTAGCATTTTTGCTCATGCTGTCTATGGTGATTAATAATAGTAGTGATAGTATTATTTATTTATTTATTTATTTATTTATTTAAATTTCTATACCGCCCTCCTCGCCAAAGGCGACCCAGGGCGGTTTTACACATCCTAAAAAACATAAAAACAGTACAGGCTAAAACTCTAAAAGTTCTCAAAATCCACAGTGAAAACCAATTAAAACTACAACTAAAACTTTGTATGATTAAAAAACTTAATCAATTAATAATCAAGTCAGTCCTCCTCTCTCCCACCCACTCTGTCAAAGAGGCTATATTACTTTATTTGGATTATACGCAGGCACAGAAGAGACAACTTCTAGTTCCACAAAAAAATTAAGCAAGTGCTATCCCACTGGAATCTTTTGAGAGTTGGAACACAGGAGTTAAAATGTTGGTGCGTCTAGCAGCCCAATACTGTAATGGAGAATTCTTTCCTGGAGATGCAGAGGACTGAGTGGTATTTTCTTTGCAAAGACCATATACAGTCAAACCTCACATAAAGAGCGCCTCGCTTAAAGAGTAACTCGCTTAAAGAACAGCATTTTCTCTGAATGTTCGCTTCGCTTAACAAATAAAACCAACCAAAACTCGCTTAACAAATAAATCGGGGTTCGCATTCCCTCCCTCCCCACACACACACAGAATTGGTCACTTACAATGGTGTTTTGCTTAAAGAGCAAACTCGCTTAAAGAGCAACCCTGTGGAACGCATTATGCTCTTTAAGCGAGGTATAACTGTACTCTGCTATGGAGCTGCACTCCCTCTCCATCAGAACGTGAAAGTGTTTAGCTATAGAGGAAGCCTATGTTACTACAGGAAAATGGAAGGCAATTAAACTTGGAAAAATTAAGGTAAATCTGTAAAAACTTTAGGCAAACAGAAAACACATTGAGTTGCAACTAGATCTGTCTTCTAGCGATGGAAAGACTCACTAAAGGTGCTTCTGTCCAAATGTAGTCTTCCCGTCCAACCACGAACCTCTCTTTCTGCCAGCCCACTGACAAATGATTAAATCAAGCCCATTCAAATAATCTTGTGCAAAGAAGTTGTACAAATACATCATCACACACATTGCATGGTAGGTGAAGTTCATATATATTCACTGTGGTTCTTTGTCTCCTTTCTAGGATGAAAAAGTATTCATCCTTGCATCACTCCAGATCAGGGGTTCTCAACCTTTTCAAGCCGTGGGCTGGACCATGTCCCCTCAGGCAACTGAGTGGGCTGGACTGGTGGTTCCACCCTTTCTGTAAGTGCTGCCATAAAATGTGTCCGCTACCACTTGTGATGATGGTGGTTGTGACGACATGTGCCACATGCAATGGTGCCATGGGCCGGGGCCAGCCCATGGGCAGTAGGTTGAGAACCCTTGCTCCAGTTGTTACTGCAAAGGGTTCTGATGTTCCTTGACTTGTTCTAACTACACTTCTGCAGTCACTGGAGGGAATGAGGAACAGCTGTTGCTGGGTGGCCGGGAGGCTACAAGAACGATGACTCCGCCACCTCCGCCACTGGACTTTCCCTCGGCCAGCTCCCGGCCTGGAGGGAATGAGGAACATCTGGGCAGACCGGCGGGCGGCTTCAAAAGACTCTGCCGCCACCGCCACTGCTGCCATGAGACCATCCCCGGACCCTCTCCCCGGCCAGTTATGTAGCTGACTGACCAAAGACGATGAAAGATGTATAAGAGACAAATACTTTCTAGATTGTTTTGTACTGTATTTTCTTGACCATAGTATATTTTTTTTGACTGTAGCATATTTTTATTGTATTGCAGTTTTCTGATTGTATTATATTCTTATTTTTTATGAAAGATTTGGTGACTATATTGACTGTATCATATTTTTTATATTTATATTTTTTTTTATATTTGATATTGTAAGCCGTTCTGAGTTGCTTTGGCAAGAAGAGCGGCATATAAATTGAATATAATAATAATAATAATAATAATAATAATAATAATAATAATAATAATAATAATAATAATAATAATAATAATAATAATAATAATAATAATAATAATAATAATAATAAGCCAGGGGTGGCCAACCTTTTTACACCACAAGCCTGACCATGTCACCACATAGCTGAATGGGCTGGACCATGCCCCCTGGAAGAGGAAATGGGTACATTTACAGCTGTCAGAAATGCACCCACTTCTGCATTTATGATAGCTATGGGTGCATTTGCACATGTGTAGGCACATTTTAGGGCTGATGTAAACACACCCACTTCAACTTCCAGGTGCAAGCTGTAGGTTGGGAACCCCTGATATAAGCTTTTGCATAATCTGATTATGTTCACTTACTCCATATTGGGTCAATGCTTGCCATAGCAGTTTCCTGTCAACTCTATTAAATGCCTTCTCTTGGTCTACAAATGCAACATAGAGATTCTTATTGTACAGTATTTTATATTTTTCTCTATCAGTTGTTTAAGCATAAAAATTGCATCTGCACAGTTTCTGTTTTTTTCTGAAGTCCATCTGTTATTCTGCTAGTTGTGGTTCTATAACTGGTCTCAGTCTTGGTTCTATTATTTTGGCATACATTTCTCTGCATGGCTTAAGAGTGAGATGCTTTGGTATTGTGTGCATTCTCATTTGCTCCCTTTGTTTTTCCACAGTGGTATTATTATTGCTTTTTGCCAAGCAGTAGGTGCAGTTAATTGTGTCCATGCTGCATTGAAGATTCTGTGTAGCCATCTGATGCTGCTTTCCCCTGCTGCTTGGGTTATGTCTGTTGGTAGCCCATCTATTCCTGGTGCTTTGTGTTTAGGTGATCGTTTAACAACTCTTGATATTTCTTCAATTAATATGTCCAGTTCTAGTGCTGTTTTTTTTAGTCTTGTGTTGTTTCGCTGTGGCACTCTCCTATGGGGTTGAGGAGTTCTTTAAAGTGTTCTCTCCACCTTTCTATAACTTCTGGGGGATCTAGTGGATTTCCATTCTTGTCATTAACTATTTTAGTGGGGTTAGAATTCTCTCTTTTCCACATACTTTTAATTACTTTGAAAAATGTTTATGGGGCTGTTCTCCTGTTATCTTCTAACAATTTTCTGAAGCATTCCCAGGATTCTTGTTTTGCTTTTTTGATTATCCTTTTGGTATCTCTACATTACAATCTATAGTTTATATAGTCTTCTTCCCTTCTCGATTTTATCCAACATTTATATAATTCCTTTTTCAGCTTTACTGATTCTTTGACCTCTTCACACCACCTTGCAGTGTATTTTAACCAGTGGTGGGCTAAAAAAAATTACTACCACACTGTGGGCATGGCCTACTTTGTGGGTGTGGCTATGTGACTGGGTGGGCTATCTAATCATGCCTGCCACATGACCATGAAAATGTCTGCAAACGCAGACAGCACTGGCTCTTTGGCTGTAAATGGAGATGAGAACTACACCCTAGAGTCAGATACAATTGGCTTTTGAGCAAGGGCAACCTTTCCCACCAAAGTGGTCCCTGTTTATCTACAGTACTTGCAATTTTTTGCTTTCAAACTGCTAGGTTGGCAGGAGTTGGGATAGGGATGGGAGCTCACTCCGTCATGCAATACCTGTGAATTGAACTCCAGAAGCAAGAAAAAACCAACATGTTAAAAGTTTTGCTCTTAGAAACATTGGAGGGCTGAGTTACCAAAAGACCTTCTGAGGGCAATGTTCCTTCAAGAGAGTAAAGGAGGAAAGGGGAGGTGGAGCAGAGGCTGGAGGGAAAAGGAAATGGTCCTTTTCTGAAAAGCCTACCTTCTGGTCCATCCATTTTCTCTCTCACCACAAGGAGGAAAGGGGAGGAGTAGCAGAGACTGAAGAGGAGTTTTCATCTGGAGAGAGGTTTTTTCTTGGGGTGGGGTGGGGCTGGGGTTGGGAGGGGAAGTAGTTGGGGGACCCTTCTCCAGACCTACACCTTGCCCCATAGATTGTTTGTTGGTTGGTGTGCAGGAGGAGGCCCCAGGAAGGGAGACCCAGGGAGAGAGCCAGCAGTATGCAGGGAAGGAATTTCTACTCCCCCCTGCGCTTGAACCAGTGCAATCCGGGAGCTGCCCATCACTGGTTTGGACCCATAACAACTTTTCCCAGTTTTCCTTTTCCCACATAGTTTTTTTGCAGCACTAAGCAGGGTAGTTTTGTAACCCTTCCATTCATCCTCTACTTTTTTCACCTCTGAGGGCAGTTGGTTAAATGCTTTCTCCACCTTTGTTGCAATTGTTCTACTATTTCTCTTTGTTTGGTTTTAGCTATCTTAAACAATTCTTGGTTTTTGTTTGGCCTTAGTGGGTGAAGGAACCAAAAGCAAGGCCTTGAAAAGTTTTTGTGCAGAGGGAAGAATATAGACTGCCTTTCATAGACAAGTGGGGAAAGCATCCTTGATTTAGGTAATTGCACACTTAACAAATTATGTGTGATGGGAGGACAAATTATTTGTAATGGACATTATATAGTGAAATTTTTGAGACAGTAGCCATGTTAGTCTGTGATTCAAGCATAGCAGAGAGAAAACAAAAAGACAAAAATGTTGTGGCACTTTAAAGACTAACTGCTGTATTTTAATGTTAGCTTTCATTGATCAGGCTCCACTTCATCAAATATGGGAGTGAGACTTCATGGTATAAATTTATACACAGCATAAATTTATTCATGGTACTGTACAATGAAGGAATTCTCAGCCTACAGCCCATGGGCCAGACACGGCCCGATGACATTTCATATGACCCCTGACACCTTCGCCGCTCCCAGAAGCAGAATAAAAACATGCTCCCTGCATGCATGTGCATGTGTGGGATGTGTTTTACTTCTGCTTCCGGGTGGGAGGAACCACGGGACCACCCTGGTCAGCTGTCCAGGGAAGTGTGGTCTGGGCCCTGGTGTGAAAAAGTTGACAAAGCCTGGTATTGTATAATGGTTTATGCTTTTCTGTGGTATTAAGGACAACCAAGAATCTTATAGCACCTTAAGCAACTCTTTAACTCATTTCTTCAGATGTATATTTTGCTCCTTTGGACAAAATGTGGTGCAGTCCACAAAAAATGTATGCAACCAGCCTCAAAATATATTTTGTTGCTGATTTTTCTTTTCTTTTACTGTAACAGATTAACATGGCTATCACTTTGTAAATGATTTATGATGGTTGATATCCAAAGTTATAATGAGGAAATATTAGTCATGTGGTATAATGAGACACAGTGACTGGCTCAAAACCAGCTACTCCACTTCATGACTGAGTGAGGACCTGAGATCCCTGATCCCAGTCTGACACTTATTTTTTCTTTATTCACGACACATCTAAAAACAAAATAGAATTTAAAAGGGCTAGATGACATCTGCTCAAGATTGGACCACATCAATAGCATTTCCTCTTGCCAACATAAGGTCCTCCTCAGTGCACATTGAGGGACATCATGTGCATTGTATCATATGGGAGATAGTTTGTACTTCTCCACATTCACACAGGCTGTCATCTACAGGGAAACCCCACTTCCCCACTAACTATTAATGAGTAATGAGCAACGGTAATAGCAATACTAGCACCAAGCAATACTAGCTGGAGCAGCAGCAACCAAATTTTGAACTGTGCACCTTTCATTGGGAATAGAGATACGCGCCTCACCAAAGGCACATAGATTGGTGGCTGACAGCTATTATGAACTTTGACAGTGGCATCAAAGCACCAACAAGAAAAGATAAATCAAAGAAGATGGGTGGTAGAGGAGAGAAAGACAGACCCTAACACCTTAAGTTCTGGCTTAACCACAAAAATGTGGCTATTCATCTGCACACACAGTCATTAGAGAGTAACAAGAAAGCAGGGTAAGTTAGTACATTAGACATAGAGAAATCTCCAGCTTTGTACTACAGCTTTTTTAAAAAAAAATGTGGAAAACAGCTGCTATTGATTTTACTCAGGTGCTTTATTCAGGCCTTGACAACTGAATTGTTCAGGATGCAACTTGCGTTTCATGGGAGGGGTGTTTTAAGTCTTCTCTTTTTGTGCTGACTCAGCATTATTCCTCTAAGGCACTAAGCAGAGTAATCACACTTCTATACTGCTCCATATGCTTGGTGCATTCTCTGGGCAGGTCACAAGTTAATTAGCATTTTGTCCCCAACATGCTGAGTACTCATTTTACTGACCTCAGAAGGATGGAAAGCTGAGTCCTAGTGAGGATTGAACTCACAACCATTTGGTTGCAGGTCAGCAGCTTAACCATTGCACCACCAAGGCTTCTTGATGGTTTAGATCAGGAGTGCCCAAACTATGGCCTGCAGATCAGATCTGGCCCACAGTGCTAATTCATCCAGCCCATACCACCCTCATTGCTCCCGGAAGCGGAAACAAAACGTGTCCGTACGGGCGCATTTTGCTTCCGACGGCATGGGCTGGATGAATTGACATTGGGGGACAGATCTGGTCTGTGAGCCATAGTTTGGGCACCCCTGATTTAAGCAGAGAAAATGGCAGCTTAAAATCTATCTCATCCTGTTGCAAAACAGATTGCAAGGCACATTTTACTTCCACTTCTGGTGGGAGGAACCACGTGACCGGCCTGCTGAACCACATCACTGGCCCTCTGAACCACGTGACTGGCCCATGGCCTGAAAAGTGTGGGCACCCCTCGTTTAATTGTGTTGTGTCTTTTTTAAAATAAATAAATAAATAAATCTGAACACATTTTAATCTCTACAATTTCTGGATTTGACACAAAGCCTTCTGTATGTCATTTGGCTCTTCGCCTCCTTCCCCCTGACCAAACACTGTACATGTTCCTAGGAATGATTTACCTATATTAAATGGAAATTCATTCCTTCTACATAAACAATGCTCATTAATACTTTTTGTTAATATTCCTAAAGATATGCAAACATTATAAATCCAAGTCATCATAAGAAAACTCATGAATTTCCAGTTGTCTGTGTCAAAATAAATATGGCTTCACCCTTACAAATATCTGAGCTGAAAGAATACCCTTTTCAAGAAGAAGAAGATGACGAAGAAGACGAAGAAATTTTATAATGAAAGAAGAAGAAAAAACCCTTCCCCTTCCACAATATATATATATAAAAACTTGAAAGAGAAAGGCCATGGGTCACATTTTGCAGTGGATAGGTTCTGGTTGAATGGGATCTGGGCTGCGTGCCAAATTAATGGGGGAAACCCCTCCTTTTCTTCCCCTCCAATAGCTACAATGTTCATTATTAAGAAAAGCATATGAACGGCAGGATTTGATTTTAATAACACCAATGTCTTCATTAATCTGTACTTTCCATTTAGCCTCATTATGGAGAAAATGCTGAGTTAATGCAGCACCTATTATTGTTGGATTTTCCCGGGGGTGGGAAGGGTAATGAGCAGGGGGGGGGGACTCCTTCACCCCTTCACTATCTTCTTTTATCAAGCATACAAGGGCCATCAGGTGTCTGTGTAATATTTTTCCAACAGGCAGGCTGTTTATCAAAGGCAGTTTTCTTACCTTGGGCTGACTTTAGTAACATGTGGTCTTGGAAATGGGTGCGGGACTAAAAAGGAAGCAACCAGGCTTGAGTGGATCACCATATTTATTTCCATCATGTGTTTTGGATGCTTGTCATGTCAAGGATCCTCTTTCTATCACCTGCAAGTGAGCTGATATTTTTCCATCCTAGCCCTCGCCTGGGCTCCTTCTCTAAATCAAGAGCCCCTGATAGCCACAGCAGCTTTGTATCTGCCCAGCAAATAGTGGCCTTTTGTCCCACACAAGCTCCTAAACAAACTTAATCTCTCTAACACTGTGACAGATGACATTTCGATGTCCTTGTTCCCCCTTAAAATGAGTTTTATTGACAATCAGAGAACAAAAAGAAGGCCAGGAGAAAGACCAATGTTTTATAGGCCCTGCTAAACAACATTGTCGTTCTCAGTACAGAGGGTGTCTAGAAAGCTTGAAGTTGCGCTCCCCCTCTTTTCCACCCCTGCTTTGCAATATCACCATGACAACAGATATAGAAATCACTTAGTGACTCCACGAAAGAAAACACACTGACACAGTCCCGCTTGTATGGCGAATCAAACTAAAGCCTTCATTCAAATGGCTATTGAGCTTGGGCATTCATGTAGAGGATGGGGTGGATTTTACACAGGTAGCTACAAGAGAAAGGCCAGCCTGAACTCCAGCCACAGCATATGGTAAAGTCTCTGCTTAATTAATGCATCCTCATAGAATTTATTCATTTAAAAATTGTTTTCTTTTACTTGAAACATCATTAATGCAAAGGGCAACATTAATCAACAATCTCACAACTTAAAGGGCATTAAAGAGTTATGTTTTCTTTTTCTTTCCTCTCTCTTTTTCTCTCTCATTCCCCCCCCCCCCCGTGCAACAAAGTCTTTTCAAGTAGTTAAGCAAACAGCATATGATTTTCAAGTCCATTCCAAAGGTCCTTAATCATAAGGCACATCTGAAGAGGCCTCTACTGGCCATGCTCTCTCGCTGCAGCAAAGGTCTCATCTTAATTGATTTGAACTAGAAATGCAAACAGAGAGAAAAAATTACAACTTTTTATTGCACAGAACTACACAGAATGGATTGGCCACCAATGTATTGTTTGAGGAAGAAGTGTACTTCGATCTTCTCTCTCTCTCATTCTTTCTTCTCTCTCAAAAGAAGCTATCTTGTATACTTAGAATTTCACTTTTCAAGAAAAGCACAAAGAAGGCAGAGCTTAGAAATGTTACTTTTTTGGATGGCTATTCCATGCTGTCTTTTCCATCCCAGCCCAAAAGAGGTAATGTTCCTAACTCGGAAAAAAAAACAATAGATTAGGTTGTGTCTACAAAGCTTTTAGCATTATTATTAGATTCTATGAATAAAATTAGTAGCAATCGCTGAGTGTGTCAGGGTGGAATTAGATGGATATGTTTGCACAGGACTTCTCTGTAAGTTTGGACATAGAACAAACTTTAACTAACTGTGTGGCATTTTTGTTTAGATATTTCTAGATTTTAAAAAAACCCATAAACTCAGAATAGGGAATACAAGTGCTTTTTCAAAAGTCTCTTGGAATTATAGCAAAGACCTGTTTCTACTTTTTTTCCCGTTGCAGAAGAAAACAACAATACCAAAATTCTTTGGTGTTTCCTTAATCTCATTGCAACAAATCTGTTTTGGGTTTGCTATGATAAATAGCTTTTTCTTTGCTTCCTTTAGCTTCTCATGATTGTTGCTATTTTGCAACAGAAACTAAGTTTAAATTATAATTGCACTGCATTTTCTTCTTCAATTGGAAATTGCATTTAGATATTTTAGAAGAAAAGATAAATATCTCCCACTCAATTGACAATATGTAAGCAGCATACATTATCTTGTCTTGCATATTCTTAAAAGCATTTTGAATAGCAGGCACCATAAAATGTTGTTTTGGATCCAATTTTTCCCCCCAATACAAATTTTAAATTAGTAACATATATTGATTCTGGAGATACAAAGTTTAAAATCAGTCTAATACTGTACTCTAAAGGAGAGAACTTGCAGTTTGCAAAAGAAAAAAATTCAAATGCTGGAATACAATTACTATTATTGAGTACAAAACTAACTTTTCCAAATTCTTCCTCCTAATCCCTTACTTTCTCTATTTGGCAAATTTTCTATTGTAGCTATTTTTTCACTGTGTTATATAGGAGGTATTGGCTTTCCATCACTGTTCATGTAAATTGTCATCCCTTTTATCCTTGATTATCTTAATGATTGTCACCCCTTTCAAGGTCTATAAAGATTCATGTGGTGAAGAATGAGCACGTAGGAATGCATCCAGTTTGATAATGCACTGCTTAAAAAAGCCCTTTAAAAATATGTACAGTACTATAGTTTTTAGGATTATCACCATGCAGTCACAACAGTGACACCTACTGGGTAGAGTAGGAAACAGAATTGTTGTTCAGGAGGAAACCTTCCACTCTTTTTTTTTCAAGTTTACAACAACAACAACAAAAACACTAAAAAACTAAATGGACTTCAAAATAAGCCTTCCTCTCCCTGAAGCTATAAAGCAATACACATGCTAGGTAAAGCCTTTCATTTTCTTTGGGGATTTGTTTCTCAGTGCTAAAGTATTGCTAGTGCCTAGCAAAGAGAAAAACTTGCACTGCAGAAGATGTTACTCATAAGAGTGGAAGCCATAATACTTCATTATTGCTATCATAGAAGGAAGAATGACGAAAATAACAGACTATAGAGATCAATTTATATCTCCATATTTAGAAGTCATGCCAAATAGTTTGTATTGCCTAGGTGACTTAATGCACCGAAATGCTGTAAACGGCACTTGTGAACATATAGATACAAAATGGGGACCTGAATAACTTTTAAAAAATAAAAATATCCTGGTAGAAATTGACTCCAATAAAATAGTACCATACCACCAAGCCATACCATCATCTAACTGATAGCAGCTCCTCCGGTGCCTTAGTGGATAAGGCACTGAGCTGGAGACTGTAAGGTCAGTTTTTAATATCTGAGAGCTGCACTTGGGGACATGAAAAGACCATCATTCAGGGATCCCCTAAAAATCCTTTCAACCCAGAGTAATCTCTGATAATAATAATAATAATAATAATAATAATAATAATAATAATAATAATAATAATAATAATAATAATAATAATAATAATAATAATAATAATAATAATAATAATATTATTATTATTATTATTATTATTATTATTATTATTATTATTATTATTATTATTATTATTATTATTATTATTATTATTATTATTATTATTATTATTATTCAAGGATCATTTAGAAATCCACAAAATTGCCCAAACACTCGCATTAAGAAAAGAACAAATGCAGAATTATCAGTAGCATCAGGTACCCCAAATGCTTTTAGTAAGTAAAAGACCACGGGTTTGAGAGACAGAATTTTCTGAGTAGTGGGCAGGAGAAATTAAAGATAACTTTTTAAAGTTCTGACATGGAAGATAGTAATTCCAGAGAATTGATAAGAATATACACCTTTGAAAGAATTATGCCCATCTCTCCTCCTGCATAATTTCATGACCAACAGAATATATGAAATAAGATTTCTTTCCCACAAAAATGAAGGAATTTAAAAACCTGGAATGGAGTAATTATTAAATGGCAGGTTTTTGTTTTGTTTTGTTTTGGTTGTTTTTTGTTGTGTGTGTTTTTTTGTAACAGAAAAGGGAGAAAAATATACTTTGAAGGAGATTTCTATCCCAGACGTTGGGAGAACTGAAGTACATGGTTATACAATTTGTGTTAAATTCAGCATAGAGTGAAAAATATGGAGTTACTTCTCTCTAAGAAATCTAACAAGTGACTTCAACCATTCCCAGTATCTTTCAGACTGGAAACTGTGTGCAAAGCCCTCAAGGGACTGTCCACAAAATGATTGAGACTGAAGTTTGCTTTCTAAATACAGCTGTGGTCATTTGGGTTACATTTCTTTTATGAGAGTAGCCATGCCATTTGCTTATTGATTTTTCTCCCCAAAGATCAAACAACTCTGGAGTCAAACTACCACCCAGAGAAAATGCATCCTGTTTTTTTAAGGCATCCAATTTATATTATGTATTTTAGGAAATTATGTACAGTACTGTAGAATATATTTCCCAACAGAAACAAATCACTATATAACATGCATATAGGGGTGGGTTTTTTTTTTAAATGGTGAGATTTTTTTTTAATGGGAAAGGGAGATGGATTGGTTGTGTCTGGTTTTAAAAATATTTAAGAAGACATTAGAACTTTAGCACCAAAAAAATCTGCAGTTCAAGTGCCTCAGGTTGGTAAAATGAATAATGCGTCAATTTCTGCTATAGACAGATGCAATAGAAGAAGAGATTAATATAAATAGAGAAATAAAATGGGATGGAAATAATGGTGTTCATAAATGTGGCAATGTCTTAATTTTATATTATTGTGCAATATAAACAGTAATCTAATTCAGTAACTTAAAGCCTTTTCATTCACTTAAAAATCCCCAGTACTGGTCTGTTGGAGGATGAAACTCTGGAGAAGAATCATGCTCCTAATTTTGCACTTTAAAAAAAAGAGAAAGAAACAAAATATTTCAGTTGTTAACATTTTTATTCATTGTATTGTGTGGCAATTCATTTTTTAAAAAGCAAATAAGCAAACACACAAAGCAAACCCTTGAATTATACAATACTAATTTCATAAGTCTTCTATATTCTGGCACATTTATTAGCCTGTTGTGAGTTGTCATCATATCCAAGATACTGCTCCTTTTAGCCTTTGTATTTGATGGATGTATACAGCATTTTCTGCATCTGTGACATGCTGAATTTGGGTAACTGGTGAAACGAAGACATATAAGTTTAGTTCTCCTTTTTCAGTTAACTGATATCCCATGGCAGTTGAGTAACTCAATTGTTCTGCCTATCTCTTCAACAAAAAATGGTTCCCCTATCACTTTTGTGTGCCAGTATTCCATTATTATTATTTTTTTGCAAAATTGGGAGCAAGCAAGAGCAATGAGCTAGTAGACTTGCATTTTATCTGTATCACCCTAGTAGGCAAATGGGGAGTACATATAACATAACACACAGATATATACACACACATCCTTCTCCCCTTTCCTATTCCACTTCTCTAATTAGAAGGCTAAATGGCAGAAATGACATTTTGTTAGCATGCTGCTGTCTGACACATACTCTTTGGATGGATTTTTCCCCTCCTCATAGGAAGTCCATTTAATCATGCAGCACCCCCTTGCCTTATCAACTGCTTTAAAGGAGACAGCCCACAAGTAGGATTACCACCAGAGAGAGAAGATGGGACAAGCAACACATAGAAGCAGAAGCTACTAATCAAAGGCAAACCAATATTGTAGGCAAGAGGAAAAAAAACAAATCACGAAGCCAACATGTCTGCTCACAGTGTCTGCCAAATTGCTAGGTGGGGCTTGCAGAGAAACTTCCCTTACCTACTCAGGCATCTGGATCTCCATCATTATTATCCAACAATTGGCAACACATGCCTTAAATAAACATCATAGCATCACCATATCTAGTCTACCAAATTGCTCACCAATGCTTATTCCATCACACACATTTGTAAGAAGGCATATGATATTTCATTTTGGGATTGAGAAAATATTGTATAGCATAGGAATGTCTAACCAGATTATTGCCCCCCCCCCAAAAAAAAAAAAAAAAACAACTGATCCATAACAGCATGCTGGTAAAATCAACTTACATCTAGACACATGTTGGAATGAAAAGAAAAACTGTTGCAGCTATTCCCGCATCGAAATTATGTATATGACTATAAACCTAAATATGGATGACACTAAAAATTGACCGTAATGTCATTGTTTTGTAATCCCTGGCATTAAGGAACCTGTTGATAAAGTGCAACATTAAATTCAGTCAGTGTCAGAAGTGCCTTAAAAATCACTCTACAACAATTTTTGACATATACTGCAGCAATATGTCCATGCAATAAATGGGTGTTTCCTATTTATTAAGATTGATTTCCAAACTACGCCACAATACAGTCATCCTTGCGCATTTCTTTAAAGGACTATAAAACAGACCTTTTGTAAAGCTTCCAACACAGTATTTGGACAGGGTAGTAAAAGATGAAGGTAGGACATAAGAAAATACAGTGTAGACTGACAACAGAGCAGGGTAGCTTGACTTACTGGTATTTAAACTATTTTTACACAATCTTTCTCATAAAAGACCCAAAAAACAGTAAAACTGTAACAAAACATGGAATTAATATTAATTGGATGCATATGAATATAAATGTTTGAACCCTAAGCAAATAAAAGCACTTTTGTTTGGACTAGAAGAATAGGACTCTTGGGGTCAGGTAGATATTCCATCAGAGGGGAACAACAACCATCTTAGTCCATGTCCAAGACTGCAGATGTATCTGGCACAATATTGTCCATATTCAAAAGCAATGGGTATGCATTAATTCATACTAAATCCTTTCCCAGCCCTGCTCATGATGGCAGGGATTGAACCCAAGGTTTTATGCATGTAAAACATAAACTATCCCACTGAGCTACTACTCCTCCACAATCCAAGTCCTTCCCTTAACTGAAAAGGCCCCCTTTCTGGTCACCTACCATCAGATGGTAAGCCAGTGGGAAGTGTGGAAGAAAAATCAGAGTTCTTCAGAGGAATGCAGTGTTGGGACAGCCATGTGTTTTGCCTGCTAAAAAAAGACTGTGTTTTGGGCAGGGAACTTGCTTTGCTTTCTGGCAGGGCCTAGACTTCTTGATTTATAGATGTAGATTTACCACCTGCCCTATCCTGTGGACTGAGACACTTCTGGTGCAGAAATGATAAACAGGTGTTTGTATTGGATTAAGGAGGAAAGAGCAAAAACCTGTAGTTCTTTGCACCCTCTCCCAAGTGATATAAATCTACCTCTCTCACATATCAAACACATGTTTTACTAAAATGCCTGGAAGATCTTATTAGTAGACTGAACCTAATGATTATGAAAAGCTGCAATTGTCTTGCTCTTAACTAAAGCCTCATATCCAGGGATGTGTGGTACTCCTCACCCTATAAGGAAGGAAATCACATCAGGTCAGAAAAAAACTTTACAGATAAATGCTGTTAGAAAAGGGAACTTTTTCACTGTTGTAAGTGTTTTAAGGGCACAGCAAGAATTTTTCTGACTTTCTAATCTGACCAACAGCTTGCTTTGTTTTCTATCTGGCCCACAGCAATGACCCAGGTAGAGGAAGTGGATGCACCCGTGCATGTGCAAACAGATGTTTGTAGCCAGGGGAACTCACATGTCTGGCCTGTGACATGGTCTGAGGGGGAGTTGTCTGACCCGTGGTGCAGTAAGGTTGAGAACTCCTACATTGGAGCCTGATTTCTCAACCTAAAACCTGCCTGAATCACCTCTTTCCTACACTAACGTGATTTCAGCAAATCAAGGATTATTTATAACTTCCTTTTCTTCTTCAGTGTACTATATCATGTAACAAATTGTTCAAAGTGTCCTTCCTTCCTTTTTTTTAAAATTAGTACATGAAATATGGGTGCTCTGTTAAGAACTTCAGATAGCCATGCCTTTCCTGGGTTTCAATTATCTCTCTCAACAATTAGATACAATTCCATAGCTACAAGTACATGCTGTTTCAACTGTCTTGATCCCACATGAAAACCAGTGGATTCTGAAAGTTTTATTTTGTACATCTCCAAAACATAGAACTTCCTTGAGTCTCCTGTTGCCTCTGTCTTGTGCATAGATGACACCATATTTGGCAACTTAATTACAGACTATCAGAGAATTGAGGATGTTTACTTTTGGTAACTATAACCACATTAATATAAAGTCAATAAATTAAGTTACAGGATTCCAACAATGAGCAATCATGTCAAGAAATGTTTTCATTTGAAGTGCATATATGTAAGCCATTGGGTTGAGGTTTAGTCACACTTAGAACAGACCCACTGAAATCAATGGGATCTTAGTCACAAAAAAATCTGGATCCAGTACATTTTCTGTTAAAATAAAATAGGGTTAAATGAATTTGTTTTGTATACAGTACATTGTAAATGCCAGAAATGTCAAAACTGTAACATTATTTATAATGTACTTTGTAGCTAGCTCTAACCAAAATATACAATAGCTAGTTGTGGGGAATTGGCTCTTGAAATGTCTGTTTTACTTAGAGACAGAAAAAGTGGAGTAAGACCAAGATTACAAGGCAAAAAATGTCTACTTGTTCCATTTCCCACCTATCAACAGTTGTTGAGGCTATCATTGTATACTTTCTTGCATGAGATTATGTTTCATTAAACTGTATGAGTTTACTTCTGACTAGACATGGGTAGGATTACATTGTAATGGAGTACTGTATAGTTATCACTAATTCATAAATTGTTTCCAAGGAATCATGGCAGTCTTTCCAAGCTAAGGGTGCACCTACATTGAAATAATGTGGAAATGCTACTGGACTGGAACAGTGAGACTCAAATTATTTACATGATGTAAAAATCATGCAAATCAGCCTGAAGATCCTCCACTAAAAAAAAAAAGTTCCTCTTCCCCAGCTGGGGCTTCTTGATTTTTCATAATCAAATCCATTTGCATCAGTTCAGACAGTGTGATTGTTTGAGCCACTGTGGACAGTTTGTTGACCATTGTGTTTAAAGTCATTCCAGTTATCTATAGCAGTAGTGAGAAAGGCAGGGAAGCATAGAAACAGGCTGTTGTTTGAATCCTCTCCCTCACATCTGGTGCCTGGGTTTGCTTTCCTAGCCATTTGATTGAATGGTGCTGAAGGATATTATCTCTCTTACTGAAGCAACAATTCATTGCAAATCATATTTAAATATGTAATTTAACTAATGCCAGTGATAATTATTCTTATAGCATGTGCCAGTGATTTCTTTTTTTTGTTGGGTGGGTCAAAATCTGATGTCACAATGTCTCTCACTCTAAATCTGTAAGTTTTGCCCTTATAGAAAGCAATATCAGTTTTCTTCTTTCATGTCTAGGCCATATGTGAAACTGTCAAAATGAAGGCAGCTTTTAGTGAGTTCATTCTGCAGTTCCTTTCACCTGATCTAGTGTGAGAAAGATTAGCCAGCAACACAAGGTTGCCATTACCAGGGGATGACCAGCAATATCAAATCAACAAAGCCTACCAGGAAGATAATGTCTAACAAACAAAGATGATCCTAAAACAGGATTTCAGTAGCAATACATTATACTGTATCTAAATAATACAATTTACCTTGTCTTCAACAGAGTAGGGAATGCTATATTATACAATGGAATTAAAACAGAACATAGAATGATAATGATGATGGCAGTGGTGCTAACATGTATTCTGTAGGATATGCAGACAAAAACAAATCATTCTAACTAAAAATACCCGATAAAAATATGTGCTACTTTATTTTTCATTAAGCTGTAAAACAAATAGCCAAATAAAATGTATTTAGAAGAGAAAAGGTCAAGACAGATTGATGACTATAAAAACTCTAGTGAGATGTAATTATGTATTTTTAAAAGAACATTTTTACAGACATTGAAAAAGTGATACCTTAAAGTCCTTTGCTTAATTGAAAACAACCTTTTTTTGCAATCTTTTAACTTTTTTATTGTTTTATTTCATTGAATTTCACTTCTGTAAATACCATGTCAGCACATCATTGTGGCTTATTTGCTTATTAAACTGATGTGCATTTTTAAAGTTTTAAAAGATATACTTTAATGACATAACCTACCTTTGTAGAAAACTATTATTTTTAAAAGAAACACATTTGGGGCAGTCCTACACGAATATTTACTGTAAGGATTGCTGCCTAAATATTGAATTTCAATTGAAATATTTGTTTAAACAGACCTTGAACTGGGTAAAATAATTAATAAACATTATGAATGCCTAATCCTTTCAATATATTCTAGAAGGGTTGATATGCATTCAGAGAGGAAAATAATTTCTCTTCTTCAGACAGACCTAGCCAAATCTACAGAAGTCTAGTTAGCTGCAGAACTGGTATTCTTCAGAAATGTCCAAAATGTATTAGGGTTTTCTTATAATGATGTTATATGGTATTGTGGTTGCTATACCTGAATATGCAGATAATTTAATATTGATTTACTGTACCTGTTTTCCTATCTTTGAGCACCATAGTTGGCCATTACAGCTGTTGGTGGTATCTATTTTATCTTTTCATAATTGTCATTTCTGGTTCTATTTAAGATTAAAATATGAAAATTGCATCACGTGGACACAAACAGTGCATTAGCCAGGTTATCAGCAATTGCACAGCCCAGACATCATTTTTATTCCTTTTCACTCCCATCTTATTTATGAAAACTGCATGCCATATTAGAAACCTCCTTTTTTTATTAGTGGAGTCACAACATAAAATGAACTCCTGTTACATCAGGTCTTCGATAGATGAATTGTGCTCTTGCATTCCGGCATTTGTAGCCAGCTTCTCTACAACTGTATCTCATATTGTGGAGAAGTTTTTTTAAAAAAACTGAAGTTTATCAACTTTAAAGACTGTTTTTGTACTGCATGACATGAATGTCTACTTAGAAACACATCCCAATGAGTTCAATCAGACTTATTCCTAGCCTTAACAGATAGCTGGGTGCCATTTGCAAAAAGAGCTAGGGTGATGTTCAGATACCTTGAATGTTTTCTGGTAGTCAGCAAAAAACAACAACACCTCAGAATGTGTAAGATATTGGGTTCATTCTTGTGGGTCAGAAATTATGCATATAGATTATGCAGGCAAATATTTTCTCCATGTGCATGAACCAGCTCTACATATGTTTACACAACTGTTCTGATGCTGTATTCATTCATTTATTACTACAAAGGAGACAGTCAACAAGACAAAAAGTAGTCTTTGTCAAGGGTCAGTATTCCAGTTTTCTCTTGATCGTCTGTTTATGCACAAGTTGCAGCTGAGAAAACACGGAGCAAATATTGGTTGAGAAGATGAGTCCTGAAAGCAGTTTTCTTGATCTACTAGTTTTCCCAAACAGCACTTCCTTTGAATTTCCAACAAAAGCGTTATTTTAAAAAAGACAAAATGTTTATATATTTTTTAAAAAAATAGGATAGAGTGGGGACAAAGTTGAAAGAGAACTTTTCTGTTACTGTACAATGCTCAATCAACTGCTTACAGACAATATTTGGATAATTCTGAATTATTAATATCTAGTAATTAATGGTAAAGAACATATTTTTCCTATTAAAGTTGAGAGAGGGCTCTCTCTCTCTTTTTTTTTTTTGGTTGTTGTTGCCATCTAGCTAATAAAAGCTTCTCTCCCTCCCTCCCTCTCCCCCTCCCTCCTTTTCTGTCTCTCTTTTTTACACAACAGAATTTTTGACAGGGTTGACTCCAGACGGCTTTCCAGCTGGGGCCTGGGGCCTGGGTGAACCTTCAAAATTTTCCCATTTGAGCCGCATCAAAGTGAAGGAAATTCAAGGATCACTAACGTCTCAGATGGTAGCACTTGCCCTAACAACCAAGGTTCAGGAATTCTTTGGAGCAGGCTGAGGTCATTTTTCTCCCCTTTTCTCCTAATGCTTTTCTGTATTAATCAGAGCTCACCGCTCAGATTGGTCTTCAACTTCCTCCCAATCCTTGCTAAGCCTGTCATTTCTAGCTATTATTTACTTTAATGGACTTTGGCTGATCCCTTATGAAGCTTTGGATCTGAGAATAATACGGCTGGAGGGTAACGGGTGCAGGCCCGGGTGTGGGTTTGCCTGCAGATTAACCATGGCAGATGGGCTTTATTGCTGCTTCCTGTGTGCTGAGTGTTGATTGAGAGGGTATAATGAGAGAGGTGGTGTCGACACAATGGCTACAGCCACTCCATTGCACCTTGCGTCTAAACAACCCCTTTTTCCTAAATCTTTGGGTTGTGAAATTTTTAGGAAGTCAGAGCACAAGAACAAGCACAAAAACAACTGTAAATAATCATGAATGTTAATCCAATGCTAATTGGTGCCTTCATTCATTATAGGTGAATTTTTGCTCAGTTTTTTTTTAAAAAAAGGGAAATTAATGATATGGACAGCTATAGATAATTGGACTTTTATATCAGCTTAAATGCGAATGCATCCATGTAGCAAACTTAATTATTATTATCTCATTAATTTCTAGGATGAATGTTCCTGACAAAACATTACTTCCTACTAAACTTGTTCCCTTCTACATGTTTTGGATACTTATGAGATTTTTTTAAAGGAGGGAGAATCAATTATTTGTCACGCAGATAATTTTTTTCAGACAAAATGACAATAGGAAAATTGTTCATTTCTGGCCCAAATTTCACAATAACCTCCAGTTTGCAAGGAAAAGAGCCCAATGTAGTAATCTGCTTGTAAAATTGAAAAATATTAAAATTTATTTGGTTGCTTGTCTCAGAATATTTTTTAACACAATCCTAACTACTGTATAAAGATTTCACTTAATTCCTCCTTTTCATTGATGGATTAAAACTGTAACTATTGATTCCTTTATTCCTTTGGGTTTCACCCATCTGTCTTATCTCTTTCATCCCAGCACCCCTTGGTCCAAGAGAAGTGTTGTACAAATGAACTGAGGAAAATCTGAAGAAGATTCTAGGTCAAGTTTGTGTACAAGACTTGAAAATTTTAGTTACAGTCTCCCCTCACCGCCAAGGAAAAGTTTCCATACAGTGTTGCACAAGCTAGCCCAATTATCCTCCTCCTTTGAAAACCATTATCAAGTTTTTCAAAACTTCTTTCATTTCACTGTTGTCATTCCATGAAAAGGAAACTATCCACCATGTCAAGACAACTCAGCTGCCTAGCAACCAAGGGCCACGTTTTAATTCCAACTTTGCTTCTGGTCTTGACTAATGGAAAGTGACTATGTTAAGCCAGTCAGAAGAGTTGTTTGTCACTTGTGAAATGTAAAAGCAAAACAATACTGTTTTCTAAAGAACTGGGTTGTGATTGATGTAAAGATTTACAGTAGCATAATTCATTTCTGCTTGTGTTTTAGTGGAATGGATGTCATATGTTTTCATGCTTTATTATGTCCATTATAAGGGCAAATAAACATGATTATTTTTTGTCCCCAAAGACTCTAAAGAGGAGTGCTTTTGTTTTGTCTTCTAGTGAAGTAGAACTTGTGTATTTTGTTTGCTGTATATCATTGCCGCAGCAATAAACTATATAGTGATGAAATAAAATCTTGGCAAGAAAGGAGGAAAAACTTCTAAACAAGAAGAGGTTAGGGCAGACTAAAATTGTCATCAAAGAATGGAAGAAAATATGTTAAGCTTTTATGAGTAAGACGTCAGCTAAGACCAAACTTTCCCACACTTGGACAATTGTATATTTCTTAGATAAAAGAGTGAAATGGACCTGGGGAGGGGGTGAAGGAGGGAGAGAGACTTGGTTCTCTCTTAAGAGCTATAATTATACAGAACTTGCTGGTAGAAATCAATCACTGTGCTTGTTGTTCCTTAACAGCAAGCACTACTACCAGTATTGTGTATACTATCTTAAGGCGATTAAATCTTAGCTGTGTTAATAATATTTTTGCGCATTACTTAGATAGAATATGATATATCACCTCTTTTTAACAAGCTGATCAAAACTGCTTGAAAGTTAACTTCCTGTTCAAAATGTTTAGCTTTTGGATATATTATCTCAGAAGAGAAACAATAAAGTTTGGCAGTCTGAATGGAGGTAAGTATGGTAGGTTAGAACATACCTGTGTTTAGTTACAAGGGTTAACATTCATAGATACTATAGTCAAGAAATATAGCCAATGGTAGGCATGCGGTTGCAACTGAAGGTTGATAATCTGGAGGCATCCCATAAAATACATGGAAGACCATTAAATGTTTGACCTCAAAAACATTTGGAAGATGTGAGTAGTAAGAAATAAACCTGGATTTTCTGGTGGGACAATTTATTCAGACTGAAGAGCATATTGTTGGGAGAGAGTTTTATAGAATATGACAAACAAGTGCCAGTTGTTCAGGATCAACTAATGCAATATTCAGCAAGGTGAAAGCTGATTTCATGTCAAAAATTACCCTGGGATGAAAGGATTTTTGCTGGATAAACTCTGCTCAGGGGATGCTGGAATGAGGCTCCTTTCATGTCCCCAAGGTCTGTTGTACAATACTTGGGTATTGAACCCCGACCTTTCAGTCTTCAAGCTCAGCATCTTAACCACTGAACCACTGCAGTGCTGCTGGTGAAAGCTAATACTGACCCCTTAGTCTTAGTGGAACCTGTTTCTCAGTCTGGACAAATAGTCACACCAGATAAGCAAGGTTCATCTTTTAGGTCTGTGATGGCTAATTGGCACTCAGATTTTTCTTGAACTTCAATTCCCAGAAGCCCTGATCAGCAGGAGTGCTGGTTGGCCTTCTGGTAATTGACCTCCAAGAACACCTGGAGTGCTGTAATCTTTTTTAAAATCTTATGTATCTGAGACCCTTCCCACATATAGCTTTGGATCTCTAGTTTGGCAAAGTACGTAGACTTCTGTGCTTGAGCTCTGTTGCAGTGTCTCAAAGGAGTGTATTAGATCTCTCCAGTGGAGAATTCTAAGCAGCTTGCCAAACCACAAATACCAGATCTTTTTCAGGAGTCTTGTTCTATCTATATATCTTTAATGAATAAACTGTAGAAGTAATAAAATAAAATCAATCAGTTCACATAGATTTATTTAATAAGATGACAGCTCTGGTTGTTGGATAAATATTACAAAATGACCCAAAATAGTTATTATTATAGTTATAGTTTTAAGAAATACATATTTACTAAAATACTTAAAGTAACATTTGTTTTTCTCAGAGGTATATAAAGTTATTTATGTGGTATATAATTTAAAACAACTGAATGGTGCAGGTCATTGGCTTGTAGTACAAAATATCCTCTCATTCTTTTTGTTGTTGTTGCCTCAACATCATTAGCAAAGAATAAAGCAGCAAAAGGAGGTACAGCATTAGCTAGTATGTGATATTCCTGCATTATTCAGGAGATATGAAAGTCACCATATATAGGAAAAATTGCATAACAACAGATAGCTTGGAATATATTCACTCTGTGTGTGTGTGTAAAAGGGGTGGCCAACATGCAGAGAATATTTAGTATATATTTTGTACAGTATTGCAACGAATATTTTGTACATTTAGCTACAATTTCCCCTTTGCCCTATGTGTGCTGCCTTTTGAAATACCCTATAGTTTAAGACACTGAGCTTGACAACCAAAAGGTTGGCAATTCAGCAGTTTGAGACTCGAATGCTGTGCAACGGAGTGAGCTTATGTTGTCTGTCCCACTTCCTGCCAACCTAGCAGTTTGAAAACAAGACATTGCAAGCAGATAAATAGGTACCACTTCATCAGGAAAGGTAACAGTGTTCCATGCACTTCAGTGTCTAGTCATGCCTGCCACATGGCTACAAGAATGTCTACAGATGCAGACAGCTCTGGCTCTTTGGCAGTAAACTGAGATGAGCCCCGTCTCCTAGAGTTGAACAAAACCGGCTTTTGAGTAAGGGAGACCTTTCCCTATAGTTTACTGAGGTCACACACTGGTCTGTCTAGCCAACTAAACTCAGCAGCTCTCCAGGTTTTCAGGCAGAATTTATTTTATTTATTTATTTAGATTTAATATCCCGCCCCAATCAGGCGAACCCGACTCTGGGCGGTTTACAAACATCAGAGCTAAAAGCACAATCAGGAATACAGAATCCTATAGTTATAAAACAAACTGAGCAATCCCCTCCTACCTAGGCACATTACTCTTTAGTTCAAAACTAACTTAAAAATTCCATCTGTAATCTATAAAATACTAAAAAGAATTTAAAACTTTAAGATTTTAAGAGTTAAAAGGGTTAAAACAGCGAGGGGCAAGGAGGGTGGCTGTCTGATCAGATCAGCCACCCAACATGGGATCACACATTCCTGGATCCCCAAACTTGCTCTGCCAGCCATGTTTTTAGGCCCTTCCGGAAGGGCAGGAGCTCTGTCTGTAAGCGTAGTTCCATTGGCAGGAGGTTCCAAGAGAGCCTCTCTGATCTGCCCTGGTGGGACAGACCAATGTTCTTGGGGTGACGCGGTCTGTTAAGTATCCTGGCCCACTAGGGCTTTAAAGGTAATAACAAGCACCTTGAATTGCACCCGGAGACATATTGGTAACCAGTGCAGCTGCTGGAGCAGAGGTGAGGCATGAGCATAACGCCTGCACCCCATCACTACCTGAGCTGCTGCATTCTGGACCAGCTGTAGCCTCCGAATGGTCATCAAGGGCAGCCCCATGTAGAGCGCATTACAGTAATCAAGTCTGGAGGTGACCAAAGTATGTGTGATCATGAGCAAGGCATCCCAATCTAGGAGTGGGCATAACTGGCGTATTACACGAAGTTTGTGCTATGCTTTTCTGAGTCCTATCTAGAGATCTCTGGTATTTTTCAGCAGCTCCTCCCAACAACTGATGAAGCCCAACTCTGCTTAGATCTGAAATCAAAAGAGATCAGTATGTTCAGAGTGGTATTTTGCAAACTTTATGTTATCACAATGTAATGAAGTTAGAGCTCTGTTACTGGGAGGAGCAATTAATTACAAATGACCTGTGATTAATAATTGTTTCCCGCTTTTGGCATTTAGATGTATAATGGATGTAAACTGTATCTGGTGTTGTCCAGAGCTGGCTGTATCTAACTGCATCTAATGGATAAGGTGCTTGGATGCATCTCTGTTGTGTAATCAGGCAAGCCACATGACAGAGAAACACCTGGCATTTATCAACTAGTCATTGTCAACATTTGCTGTAAGTAAGGATACCAAATGTGGTGCAAGGGACAGAATGAAGCCAGGAAGCCTGGGTTTTATGATTTCTGCTCAGCTGTGGAAAGTCACAGGGGATGTGGAACTGGTAGAAACACTTCTTCGGTACCTCACTTACCTTAAAAGCCCTATTAGAATTGCTGTAAGTCAGTTCCAACTTGACAACAAACAGCATTTGCAATGTACCGTATATGCCGGTGTACAAGACGACTGGGTGTATAAGACCAATACATGAACTCCATGCTGAATAAAGATCCCAAGGTATCCAAGATAAAGGTTTAGAACACCTGGCTGTGGTGGCAGAGGTCAAAGGTTCAAACCCCAGAAGGGTCTGGGATACAGACTTCCTGAGATGAGTTGGATTGTATGTATCTGACAGGACTACATGCTCTGCCACATGTGAGTGCAACTTCTGAGTGCTTCATACTTAATAAACCCTGCAAAGGTCGTCATGAATTGAAATTGACTTGGTGGTGCATAATGATTAAGAACCATGCAGTTCAGGGGTTTAGAACACCTGACCACAGAGCCTGGGGACAGAGGTTTGAATCCCAGCCTGAGACCACTTGGAAGGTACGTCTTGCCAGCTAGGTGGCAGTTTGCAAGTTACTTCTAGCTAAAGTGCTACCAGAAGAAGGGACTGATAAACCACTTCTGAATATTTTATACTCAGAAAACTATAGGAGGAGTGCCATAAATTGGAACCAACTCAATAGCACATAATTATTGTTATTCTTTATATATGCAAACAAAAGACCGGGAGACAGACAGACAGGTATATTGTATCCTATTTATGTAGGATATTTTCATTTCCTTTTTAAAGTGTGTGAGTCCCCCACTCCACCCCAACCCGTGCTAATGCTTTGAGATGTTGCTGCAAAATTAATAACCTTATTGTGGACATTGGAGAAGGGAAGACAAAGGCTAAAATCGGGTGAAAGGCAAACCTTGCCAAGGCTAGCTTTATCTAGTAATCCACTTTTAAACTTTAACCTGTAGGGGGGCTCTTTGTGTTAGTTATCATAAACATGAAAAGAGCCTGAACACTAATCAGATTAATCATATTTTGTGAGATTCAAAAGCATCATTAGAAGGACCTCACTTCCTCATTTTCATTTATGAAAAGTACCATATAAATATACAAAGAAACAAATCTAATCCTAATGTGATCTCACTATCCTTATTTAAAAAATAATAATAAAATGCCACTTCATTTCTTTTAAAGTCCTGTAAGATATGGAGAAGCATAAGTTTTCCAAAAACTCTCCCAGTTATCTTTGATTTTCAAACTCTTTTCCTGAATCACACAAAATGTGGACTGATTCCTAAAAATAAATAAATAAATGCTATTTTAAACTCACAACCTCATTCATAAGGACCATTTGTTACACCTAATGTGTAATTAGGTATTGAGAAATCTCACAAAATTGGGACTGGGTACAAAGCATAATAATACATTTACTTTGGATATCATAAAACTTATATTTTCCAGCTTAAAGCCTGGCAAAGAAATATTTATTGCCCACAAGAGAAGACAATGTGAGATTCTCTTAAAATCAATTAATAACGGTAGTTGGAATAGGTTGCATATCTATATTTAATATTACGTTTAAATATGACTTTATTTCATAAGTGTATATTATGTATGTACAAAAGCTAATTGCTATTAGTTATTTTTTTGGCACTCTGCCAAAAATATTTGGCTTCCGTCCCAGAAAAAAATTAAATTGCTAATCCTGATAAAATCCATCCACAATAATCTTAGTCAATGATAATCTTGAGTTTGATCAATGATCATGTTTTAATTATTTTTCAAGATAGTCTTGCTGCAATGTAAAAAGTCATTAGGACAAAGGGGTACACAGAAAGAACCTCCTCAAAGATTGTGGTATTTTTGAGCCACAATTGGACATGCCCTGGTAACTGTAACCTTATGTTGCCAGCTAATCTTTCTCACACGACATCAATCAAAAGGAACTCTAGAATGAACTGACCAAAAGGTGCCTTCGTTTTGGTAGTTTCATGTCTGGACTAGACATAGAGGAAGAAGAAGAATTAGGATAAAGAGAAACAATGGCATAGCACACAACGTTAAGAGTAACCCTATTTAATCAATGGGGATTTGGTGAGCCAACTCCTCTGTATGTTTCATTGATTCAATTGAGCCTACTCTAGCTGTGACTGATAAGAATGCCTGACCAGCTGTCACACGTACTTCTTTTCATAACTCCAAACTTGTGGTCAGGCCAGAATTACCAGCAAGGCCTTATTTCCCCAGCAGCAGCTGCTATGAAAAATTTTATGTTCCTAAAACAAACTTGATATCCCTTTCTCCAGGTAGATTCATCTGTAAATTGGATTGAACCAGTAATTCCTTACCTCTTATTGTCATTCCTTGCATTAAGATTCCTGAGTCCACAGAACGTAGTCTTGCCATGCTGGACACCACTTGGGGTGGGGGGTGGGGTGAATATACAAAATAAATATTGTGGCAATCCCTTTCTGAATAATAATGATTGTGGTAATTTCTTTCCTAGGCCAACTGAAAAGGCATAAACATATACAGAAGCCCTCAAGACTGTAGATTTCTTTGTCAGGCATGAGCCAGGGGTGGGAGTGGCAGGGAGAGAGCTTGGTCTTGCCTGCATGCCACTGTAAAAACAGTCTATAAAGCAGAGGAAAAAGAGATAAAATTGTCCTTTACTAAAAAAAGAAAGAAAGAAAGATAACTCAGGTCCTGGTTTTCCTTCTGGGCAATAATTAGACTGTAGCTTTTTTTTTCTTTAATCACGTTAGATGCACCACGAGCATATAATAATATACAAAGCTAAAATTAACATATCTAAAAACAAAATACAATAATACCTCGGATAATACTAAGACTTGGTTCCACAAGTCTTGGTGTTATCCGATTTTTAGTGTTCTCCGATCCATGTTAAAATCCTATGGGATGGATTGGATAATGTTAAAGCTCCATAGAGATACATTGTAACCACACAAGCGTTAGCAGTTGTTATCCGATCCATCCCATAGGACCTTAACATTATTTGATCCAATTCTCCTCCCCAGATTAATTAACGTTATGCAATTTTAGCGTCATCCGAGGTAAACGTTATCCCAGGTATTACTGTAGAATTAAAAAGGGCTAGATGACATCTGCCCAATATCAGGCCACTTCAACAACATTTCCTCTTGCCATACTCTTGCCAGGTATCTATCATTATTTTTGGATAATAAATTGTAGCCAAATTATGCCTCCCAAGTGATAACATACTTTTTGATGATTCTTGAAAGTTCAGGTTACTTCCAAATGTTAAATCTAACATTTGGAAGTAACCTGAACTTTCAAGAATCATGAAAAAGTATGTTATCACTTGGGAGGCATAATTTGGCTACAATATTGAGGTATTTTTGTGTAAATTATTCAAAGTTATGCCATTCCTTTATCAATCCTAACCAAATGACAATTAAACCAATGTTGTGCTTTGTTCTGTATTATTTTTTGTAAGAATTTTCAATAATAGACCCAGTCATTAGAGGGAACCAGTGAATATTTCCCTATATTTTTCAGGCAAGTTATAAAACAACAACAGCATCTTCTTAACTGGCAAAGCACTGGATTTCTTTCCTAACCGGAGTAAAATTAACAGTAACTTAGCTGCCACAAGAATGAGACTGTGGTCGACTTGGATCGTCGACAGGTCAGCAATTTGAGACCCGAGTGCTGAATGATGGAGCGAGCTCCCATCTCTCTCCCAGTTACTGCAACCTAGCAATTCAAAAGCAAGAAATTGCAAGTAGATAAATAGGTACCAATTCAGTGGGAAGGTAACAGTATTCCATGTGCTCTGGTGTCTAGTCACCATGGAAACATCTACATCTACAGACAGCGCTAGCTCTTTGGCTGTAAACAGAGATGAGCATTGCACCCTAGAGTCAGATAAGTCTGGCTTTTGAACAAAGGTGACCTTTACTTTTTACCTTTACCTAGCTACTACAAAATAAGGAGTAATACAAAGAATGTTTAAAACCCTCAACAGCCTAAATTCTGGGCAATCCAGCTATTCTCCTAATTCAGGTAAAGAGTCCCTATTGTAAACTATAGTGACAGGGTGGTGATAGCAGATTACTATTTTGTTTGTTCAAAGTCAAGATAGTATCCAGTGGTAGGCAGCCAAAATTTTTACTACCATACTGTGGGTGAAGCCGACATTGTGGGTGGAGTCAATGATGTGGGTGGAGACAAAATAAAAATAAAATGAAAATGAAATAAAAATACAGTACACATAAAAATAGAAATAAAAAACACATAAAAATACAAATTAAAATAGACATTAAATAGAAATAAAAAACACAAAAATACAAATTAAAATAGACATTAAATAGAAATAAAAAGCATAAAAATACAAATTAAAATAGACATTAAATAGAAATGAAAGCACACTACATAAAACACCCATCCACCCCAAACACAAACCCTAGTCACTTACCCTGGCTGGGGTCAGGGAGCAGCAGGCAGGTGGCAGCAGCAGTGGTGCAGCAACAGCAGTGGTGTGGCGGTGTGGTGGTGTGGTGGTGCTGTGTGGCCTAGCATGGCCCGGCCCGGCCTGGCAGCACAGCCTGGCCCAGCAGCGCGGCCTGGCCCAGCCTGGTCCAGCCCAGCGGTGCGCTGAGGGAAGGCTTTCACCGTCGCTTCTCCAAAGAGGCCACTGAGGGCCTCAACAGCCAGTCACTGTGCCCTTCCTTGCAGCCCAAAATGGCTGCTCGTAAGTGTGCATGCGTCAAAATACCATTTGACGCATGCACACCTCCAGTATTCAGCATGCATGCGTCAAATGGTGTTTTGACGCATGCACACTGACAAGCAGGCATTTTGGGCTGCAAGGAAGGGCAGCCGGTCGCCTCCAAAAAAAGTAAACATCCCAGTTGGTCTCCCGGGAGGGTTACTACAACCCCCTGGGAGACCACCCAGGATTTTTACTACCGGTTCGGTAGAACCGGTCTGAACTGGCTGCTGCCCACCACTGATAGTATCTGTGACTAGATATGTGATACAGTGTTACCTCACTTAAAGAGCATAATGCGTTCCACAGGATTGCTCATTAAGCGAGTTTGATCTTTAAGTGAAACACCATTGTAAGTGACCAATTGTGACTTCTGGTGGGGGGCATTGTGACCCCGATTTAGTTGTTAAGTGAGTTTTTGGTTGGTTTTATTTGTTAAATGAGGCAACCATTCTGAGAAAATTCTGCTATTTATTTATTTATTTATTTATTAGTTCAAATTTATATTGCCACCCACTCACAGTGGCAACTCAGGGCGGCTTACAAACAATCAATACATTACATTACAATATGGTGATGTAGGCACAGGGGGAGGGGTGGCAAGGTCCTCAACCTGCCCTGGCTTCTTCCTCCCCTGGCAGTTGGTGTAGGCACAGGGGGAGTTACTCTCTAAGCGAGGCGCTCTTTATGTGCAGTTTTACTGTAATATGATAACCTCCTTTTCATGTATTTCTCAGAATCTTACCAGCATTCTCAGAAGTTCCATGTCGATGTTTGAGATTTTCTTTCTTTCTTCCTAAATGGAAATTCAGGCTTATACTTTTGTACACACATTTTCTAAACATATGGGTTTTTTGTTTGTTTTATTTCTATTTATTTATTTATTAATTACATTTATATTCCTCCCAGTTGGGATAGTCTCCCACTCTAGGTGGCATACAACAAATTTTTAAAAATTCAATACCATCACAAAATTAAATGTAAACAATGCACTTCTGCATTTCTGCATTGACTAAAGTGTATTTGTCTTTTTAAATGTACACATTTTAAATGTATATTTTTTCAAGTATGCATAAAGTTTAGAGTGCATTTTTAATCTGCTGAGATATATCACAAACCTCACTAATATATCATTTGGGAGGCAAGATGAGCTTCAGCTCACTGCAATTTTTGACAGGTGCAAAATGGACATTTTAATCCAACAAATTTCTTGTCTATCCATCTCCATGACCTCTGTATATGTCATACAAATATTTTATCTCTTGACTCATCATCTGCTAGGGTCAAACAATGGTGAGGGACTGCTGCCTTTGTCCCCTATTAGTAGACTTTCTAGAAGTAACCTTTTCATCATTCCTGGCCAGAGGATCCTGAGCTAGATGGATTTATGATTGGCTTTTATGTTCTGATGATCATGGGAGGTCATGTGTTGGACTCCAAGGGTAGCAAGACTCTCCTTATCTTGTTCTGTTGACCATGACTGGTTGTAGATGCAAAACTAAATGAAACTTTGTTGAGATGTTTAACAGACTCGCCTTATTCTTATTCTACTCTTTTCAAAATTATTTAAACCACATTTTTATCTAGGTTTATTGCTTACATTTAATGAGTGTGTTTTGTTAAAGCTGACACAGTAAATAAGACTTCATATAGACTCTCATGAAAGTGTGAAATGTTAAATTTGGATGACTGTAATTAGCTTATTGGTGGGGATATTTTATCCAATCTGCATGTTTGGAAACATTACTGAATGAGCACTTGTATATGTGTTTACATGAGTGTGACGAAGTAATGTTAAAGTGGAACATTATACACTCAAACACTGACCTACAGAATCATTGATCTGGTAAAGATGAAAATGGGAAAAGAAAAGTAAGCAAGAAAAAAAACAGTAGCATAGTATCATTAATTAAGGTTAGCATAGTCAGAATTGAAACTACAATTTTCAAAGCATGTTTTGTTCTTGTCTCTTAACATGCAGCAATGAGATTACAAATATTGAAAAATTTTCTCCTTGGAGAGTACCAAGCAACATTGTTAGACCTCCTTTCTCTCACTGATCTTGGCAAATGAAAATCTCTCTAGATAGCCAATGCAGAGCTATCTTGAACTAAGCTGTACACAACACAATGGGATTTTTCTAGAAACAACTATAATTCAGAGTGAAATGGAACTATGTTAACAATCATTAGGTAGCCATACTCTTGATAAATCTTGTTGAGGTTCTATGACTTTTCATAATTTTTCATATTTTCTACAAGCAAAACCTGGTTTTCCTATCAGCAAAATACATTAAGAATAGCAATGTGGATTGCAAACATAACTATGTATCAAACTACAGGACAACCAGTGGTGGGCAGTAACAGGCTTGCACCCACCACGGCAGACTAACATAGCTACCATTTGAAAAGTTTTATTCTGTGCAAGCATATCAGAGAATAAACAAAACAAAAAGACAAAAATGTTGTGGCACCTTAAATACTAACTGCTGTATTTTAATGTGAACTTTTGTGGATCAAGTCCACTGGCTCTTTGGTATAAACAGAAATGAGCACTGAACCCAAAAGTTGGTAACGGCTGGCTTTTGAGCAAGAGCAACCTTTACCTAATAGCCAATCCCTGATTGGTATTCAATTTTGACCATCAGGTTTTGTCCCTGCAAGTGGTTCAAGGTCTCCCTTGCTCAAAAGCCAGTCATATCTGACTCTAGGGTGCAGTGCTCATCTCCATTTACAGCCAAAGAGCCAGTGCTGTCTGTATTTGCAGAAGTATATACAATAGAACCTCGGATAACGTTATGACTTGGTTCCACAAGTCCCATTGTTACCTGGTTTTTAACGTTGTGCGATACATTGATCACACAATGTTAAAAAAGCCCTGTTTCCCTGGAGGCTGTAGGAAGCCAGAACGTTGGGATTTGAATCCTGACATTTTGGCTTGCTGCAGTCTCCAGGGAGGTGGGGGAACTTTGGAAACAGCTTGGATCGGGTCTCCCCACCTCCCTGGACCTGGCGGGGGGTCAGAGACCCAAAATTGGTAAAAAAAGTCCGATTTTTACCAATTTTGGGGTCTCTGACCCCCCCTGCCGGGTCCAGGGAGGTGGGCAGACCCGATCCAAGCTGTTTCTGGGCTTCCCCGATGTCCTGAGCCAGTGCAGCAATCCAGAATGTCAGAGTTCGAATCCCGACATTCTGGCTTGCTGCACTGGCTCAGGACGTTGGGGAAGCCCAGAAACAGCTTGGATCGGGTCTGCCCACCTCCCTGGACCCGGTGGGTGGGGGGTCAGAGACCCCAAAATTGGTAAAAAAAAAAAAGGACTTTTTTTTTTTTACCAATTTTAGGGTCTCTGACCCCCCCCCCACCGGGTCCAGGGAGGTGGGCAGACCCGCTCCAAGCTGTTTCCAAAGTTCCCTCACCTCCCTGGAGGCTGCAGCAAGCCAAAACGTCAGGGTTTGAATCCCGATATTCTGGCTTGCTGCAGCCTAAAAGAGGGTGGGGGAACTTCAAAATTAGCGCGCATCGGGTCTCCCGACCTCCCTAGAGCCGATGCGCGCTAATTTTGAAGTTCCCCCCACCCTCTTTTAGGCTGCAGCAAGCCAGAATGTCAGGATTCGAATCCTGACATTTTGCCTTGCTGCAGCCTCCAGGGAGGTGGGGGAACTTTGGAAACAGCTTGGAGCGGGTCTGCCCACCTCCCTGGACCCGGCAGGGGGGGTCAGAGACCCCAAAATTGGTAAAAAAAAATGGCCATTTTTTTTTTACCAATTTTGGGGTTTCTGACCCCCCCCCCCGGCTGGGTCCAGGGAGGTGGGCAGACCCGATCCAAGCTGTTTCTGGGCTTCCCCGACATCCTGAGCCAGTGCAGCAAGCCAGAATGTCGGGATTCGAACTCTGACATTCTGGCTTGCTGCACTGGCTCAGGACGTCGGATAAGGCCAGAAACAGCTTGGATCGTGTCCCCTGCCTGCTCCAGAGAGATCAGAGGACCTGATCTACAGCTGCAGGGTGGCTGGGGAAGCTGATGGGGACTCCCTGTCGGCTTCCCTAGCCACCCGCCCTTGCCTCCGCACTGTGGGGTGGCTGGGTAAGCCGACAGGGGAGCCCCCCGTCAGCTTTCCAGCCTCCCCACCCCTGCCTCCATAGCTGCAGGGTGGCTGGGAAGCTGAAAACCCCGTTCAGCTTTCCAGCCACCCTGCTGCTATCGGATAACGTTAAAATCGCGTTGTTGGATACGAGATTTTTCCGAAAATCTTGTAACATTATGTGGTTTTAGCGCTATATGATACTCGCGTTATACGGGGTATTACTGTATGGCCATATGGAAGGCATGACTAGATTGCCCATGACATAGCCTCTGCCCATGGTGTAGGCTCTGCCCATGGTGTAGGCTCCACCCATGACATAGGTTCCGCCCGTGGTGTGGTAGCATTTTTTTTTGCTGCCCACCACTGAGGACAACTATATACAACTTTAATACCAACAATGAAGAAACCAAAATTGTGAAAATCGTGTATACCTTGGTTTAAGCATCAAAACAAATGGAAAATGCAGCAAAGAAATCAGAAGACTAGGTATAGTTGAATAACTGCCCCTGGAAACAATGGCAAGATCATCAACACAACTGCATTTCCAATTACTGTGTATAAAGATGACTGAAGAAAACTAACAGGCAAAAGATTGTGTTCTTTGAAATATGGTGCTATGGGGAAATGATTGCTTTGGGTCAAACTGCCTGGCTTGTCCAAAAAATGAAGAGGCTGCCAGAGGTGATTCAACAAAGTCCACTGCCACCTTTTCTGCCTAGTTCTTTTTTACTTTGCAGCCCTCATAGGTTTTCCTGCATAATGATTGTGGTGGTGATAGAAGCAGGGGATGGGGGTGTTATGAATATGGGCATTGGCTGTGCCACCAACATAAACTCTGTTTCAGGAGATTATTACATTGGCCAAGCTAAAACTCCACAACTTCTGTTTGTTAAAGTTTACACCTGAAGACTTGGAAAAGAAAGATTACCACCTGCATTGACAATAGCATTGTTATTGTGTCCTCTTTCAGGCATACTGCTGGTGAATTAAAAATTCTCCCCACTCTTGCCATACAGGTTTATATGAGCATAATTTCAAAACATTGTTGAGAATTTTTAGGTGTATTCTTTCCCACATAATTGGTTTTATAATGAATTTTATAAGGGTTATGCTTTATTACTTTTTAGAAGATATCATTGCTGAGCCCAATCCTTCAGAATGGGGTGTGAAGGAACATCAGGGTAGATGACTAGGAAAAAAAAGATGGATGCAATTAGCATTATAAGGTGTTCTTTATTCTCTGATTAGATTGTGTTATATTGTGTTGCTTATATAATCCTATGCCTCCTGTCCTAAGAGCTGAACAAGATTATTATGATTACTAGTTAAGAACCAAGTAAGCAAACTATCATTTTTATGTTTTCCTTCCTGTTAGTGTATAAATAAGTGCTTCAAATGACTAAATTGCTCCCAGAGAATTGGGAATTATGTTAAAAGTATCGCAGTGCTCTTATGAGATTCCTACTACCATTCTTCCTGCTGTTTTATCTGGCCTACAGAAATAAAGTCCTGCTTCTGAACTTTTATTTCAAATACTCAATCTATGGGGGAAATAGCCTCTCCATTCAGTCCTTTTGTGTACAGATAATAAATACTGGAAATGGTAAGGAGAATTTAAAAACAACCCTATCTGTATTTCTGTTCCAGCAGTAGAGAAATTACCATTATAGTGTTATTAATCACAATGTTCAATGAGGACTGATGCAGTTCAGATTCTGATCTTCATTCAGCTATGAAGCTTTATACTTACCTTCAAGCCAATTGATCTCTTTCTAGACCAGTGTAGGCAAACCTGTGGGCACTCACATTGTCATGGGCAAGACCCACACTGTGCCACTGGCACCAATGGCACTGCTGCTTCCACACCAACCTCCAACCTCCACCAATGAAGAGGTGGGAGGGGAAGCTAAAATCATGCCCAGGATTCACTCTTTTGGGCAAAGATTGTCTTGTTTGTCCTACGTAGGGCTTTTCTTACATAGGGTTTGTTCTATGCAGAGTAATTGGGCATAAATCAGACATTTGGAATGGCAACACAGAGAAACCTGTTTCAAACCATTTTAATCCTACCTGCACACTCTGTCCAAGACCTGGAAGTTGTGATTCTTCAACAGAGAAATTACAAGATTTGGATCCAGAGAGATACAGCAGAAATCAAATACATCCATCTGTTAGACACTCACCACAAGGGTTTGAATATTAGCCAGGGGTTTATGGGACATTATCAAACTTGATACACAGATTGTTACACTCTGCTATATATTTTGTATTTTGTTATATTATACCACCTTCATAAAATTCCCTTTCACAACATGTCTCACAGAATGGGGGATGTGCTCACACAACAATACAGAGGTTAAATTCATTAGCATTTATTCAATGCCAGCTGCTTGTTTTGTAATTCCCCACATTTAAAATGGAATAGGGGACATTTAGAGTGGATCCCAATAACAACCAGAGTTCATCGACCCCTGCCAGCTGTGGGAAGCTGTATTGATTTGCATGATGATGTCATTCTGATTTAATCACACTATGACTCTGTATCTGGTGTATATAAACTCATGCCTTGCTATTCCATTCCTACATCTGATGAAGTGGACTTCCTTCATGGAAGCTCACATTAAAAATATAGCAGTTAGTCTTTAAGTGCTGCAGTGTTTTTGTTTGTGTTTTTGCTTCTTGATATGCCTGAAACACAGACTAATATGGCTACTATTCCAAAAAATGCAACTCTTCTTTAAAAGGTTCACCATCACTGCTCTAGACTAACTAAGGTCACAGGAATGTTGTGAGGATAAAATGGGGACTGAACAGGTTTAGCAAAACTGAAACACTTTAAGAGTTAGATCTCAAGTTAAGGCAGAAGTGGATGGCCATCATATGATGTTATTATCCTTCTAGACAGCACAGTGTTATGTGCCTGGAACACGAGACATGCCAAATGACCAAGAGCAAAGAAAGTTAATTTATCAAATATGGATTTGAGACAAGCTTGCATTAAAATAAAGATACTATTTTGTCTTCCCTAAGAGTGCACTTTCTTTACAAAGAATCTGTGTAAAGTATGGCTATGTTACAATTTCTAGCTTTTAATATTAAGTTTTTAAAGTTTTTAAATCTTTTAAATGGTTTTATAATTGTTGTAAATCGCCCTGGGTCCCTTTGGGGAGGAGGGTGATAAACACATATAAATAAATAAATAAATAAATAGCTAGTGAGGTTTAACTTGCCTTCTACAGGTGTAACTAATAGTTTTTAACCAATATTTCAACCTTTCCCCCAACTAGGATTGGCCAAGGTTAGGAAGATTAATGATTATTTCAAATATAGTCACCACAATATTGTCAGTTGGCTTGAGCCATAAGAGCAGGGTATGAACACTTATTGGCTCTGAATCATTTAAAAATACTGCATTGATATGATACACATACGGTGGTGAGATAGCAAGGAAAAGAAGGAGAAAATAGAGAAAGATGACAGAGAAGACTATAATACAATTGAAGACAGAAGGGTACAGGAACTATGGGGTGTGCTTACCTATTGAAAAATAAAGGAGAAAAATCATCACCTAAAAAAAGAATAAAAGAGGACCGATGTAAAATGTACATATTTAGGGACATAGATAGATATCCTAGTTCACCAAAAGAACATAAAATAGTACAGGTTAATAAACAGGTTCTGTCTCCTTTGTGTATCAAGTGTGGTGTAGTGGACAGAGTGACAGACTAGGATTCAGGTGGTGGTCTGGGTTCAAATATACACTCAGCCCTGAAAACTCACTGGGGAAGAAATAAAACCATCCTTAAATATCTCACTTACCTTGAAAGCCCTATTCTGGTTATTATAAGTTAGGTCCAACATAGCTGACTATCTCCTTTAAATGGAAATTGAAGACAACTCATGGGGAGGGGCAGGAAGAGTTTGAGCAAGAGATGAGGATGCCTACTCAGTTATTTGCTATCCATGAATCCATTGTTGGTGGACAGCAATGCCCCCTTCTTATGGTTTTTTACCAGATCAGTGAGTCCTTCAGAGAGTGGGCACCTTCAAATAATGGTTTGTCCTCTATATAGGAAGGGACCCAAACTCTAATACTGCATGCTAGCCACATGAGAAAGATTTTGGCACATACAAGAGCTGCACGAGTCCAAGTCAAAGGTCCAGGAATGGTTTTTCTGAAGTATAGTTAATCAGAGGATTCAAGATAGTGAAAGTAGAACTGACCTGATTGCTGACAACACATATTTAGGCCAAAGGTTTCTGCCTCAAGACTTGATTCTTTGTAAGCATCAATGAGTACAACCTCCTGTAATTCCAGCATGACAGTTCTGTTTCCTGTGACTTTCCCAAACCTATGGTTTCTACACTAGGAGTCTCTGTATATTCCTTCTGCATGACAGAAGTGGCATCTCAGTTGGGGAAGGTCAAAGACTTAAAATGTGGAGTTAAGAGAAGTTCACGAAAGTTCATTAACTCTAGGAAGAATTGCCATAAGGATGAGGATGACCAGCTTCCTCGGGATGCCTAAGCAATCATAGCATCTCTTTACTTTAACAGAGGGTTTGGCAACCTCTGGCCCACAGGCCTAATCCAGTCCATGCATCTCTAAACCTGGGCATCTCTAAAAACCCCGTTGCCATGCTGACTGTGGCAGTGGTGGGAATTGCACAGTTTTTCCAGGGTTTTAGACAGCATCCGCCACTCCAAACAGTGGCAGGAGGATTTTCAGAGCATAACCACTCTGTTTCGGGCTTTTTCTTTGCGTAACCCCTGCATTTCGGCTTGCTAGAAAGTGCTGCTGGGCAACTTCTGGTGCTGGCCACAGCTTGTGCAAAACAAGGAAGTCACTCAGCAGCACTTTCTAGCAGCTGAAACGCAGTGAGTATGTGGCAAAAAAAAAAAGCCCCAAATGGAGCAATTATGCTCCCAGAACCTTCCTGCCACCATAGAAAGCAATGGAGGCAGCTAAAACAGCTGCAAAAAGGGTGTGATTGTGCATGCCGAACAAACCAGGACCATAGTAAGCAATGGGAGGAACTATACGTCCGAGGGCCCCACCTTTGTGAGGGGTATGTGACCGGCCCACAGTACACAGATGTTGTGAACTTCTGCTTTAACATAATGTAATATCAAAAGCAACATTAAAGTTACCACATACTCACTAAGGAATGAATAATCCTTGAGTTTCTGGTTTACTTGCTCATTGTTCCTTTTTGAGGTCACTGATGGAAAGCTGAAATGTCGATGTCCCAGTTTTCAGTGAAAGCTGTCACAGATGGAATCGGCATTTTCTTGTGGCAGTAGGCTTCTCCTTTGCAAGAATCTCCCTTAAGTTTGGATATTGCAAAGCTCCTCTAAGGAGAAAAAAAGAAGCAAAGTTTCTTCGTTTGTCATTAGTCATCCTACTTGCTTTGATGCGGTAGCCTTTGAAATAAGGAAATTTATGCAAACACAATTCACTTATTTTTCTTCTTCATATTTACTAGGTTGTCAGCAGAACTTTCTTTAATATTAAAAGTAGAGGAATGGAAAGGGAAACTTTGGGATATAAACTTGCACCATATTTTTAAAGACTATTGGTGCAATAGAGCAGTGATGGTAAACCTTCACACTCCAGGTGTTCCTGGACTTCAATTAGCAGAAGCCCACGTCAGCACTCCTGATCATCAGGGTTTCTGGGAATTTAAATTCAAGAACACCTACCATGCCAAGACTCGCCATCACTGCAATAGATTATCTCAGAATCATAGAATAACAGAGTTAAAAGGGCATATGAGGTCATTGAGTTCAACCCTCAGCTCAATGCAAGAATCTAAATCAAAGCAGATATGTCAGCTTGACACTATAATTTATCTATAAACTTTAGAAGAGAAGGTTTTTAAATGGAGCAAATTCCCCAAACTTCTCATTGCCCCATGGATGATCTGCATGCAACACAATGGCATAGACTTTTCGGCATGCCGAGGTGTTGTGATATCCCTCTCTTAAAGTCACTAGCAGGCTGAAACTTAAATCAAACTATAACTCAAGTACTGTATTAAGCAATAGCTCAAATGCTGAAGGTCTTTTTCTAAGTGTACTGTATTATAAAAATCTCAACTGTTGGCAGTGTTTTACAAATTTTGATTGCAATATTCTCCTCCACCGGACAAGTGAAATGTTATTTGTTTCTATGAGCAATAGGGAGAAAAATGACATGAACTTTGCTTTGAATACCACATGCCTGTAGTGTTTGAGGGAGGAGGGGAAGAGATTGGCACATGAGCACTCATGTGTGCATATGCACTCACATATACACAAACATCCTACAAAATATGTTGACTAACCTGAGAGGTTCCGGGCTCCTCCCTCCCAGGGCCAGGGAGAAGAAGAAAAGCTGTTGGCTTCTGAGGGTTGCCGGAGACTGCTGCCCAGCTGACCCGGGCTCCTCCCTCCTTGGGCTGGGGATAAGAAAAGCCATCGGCTTCTGTGCGCAGCCAGAGACCACCACCTAGCTGTCTCAGACACCTCCCTCCCAGGGCCAGGGAGAAGAAGAAAAGCCATTGGCTTCTGAGGGTGGCCAGAGAATGCTGCCCAGCTGACCTGGGCTCCTCCCTGCCGGGACCGGGGAGAAGAAAACCTCTTGATAGGATAGGAGCTACTGTGGCCCCTGTGGACGGATGAGGACATGCTATTTGTGCTACTACAGAACTTTAAATAAACATTTATGAATATGGACATTTATGAATTTTGTATGAGTATTTTATGATGTTTTGTGATGTGATTTATATTGTGATTTATTTGCTATGTGATTTATTTACTTTTATGTGATTTATTCACTGTTATGATTTGCATTTTTGTTAGACGCCCTGAGTCACATACTCAAGTGAGAAGCATATAAATGTAAACAACAGCAACAGCAATAGCAACAACAACTGATCCAACTGATCCAACTGAATGCTAGCCCTCTCTAGGGATGGTCATATTTGAAGATTTTTGAGGTCCAGATTCACTCTGCTTACATGGTGCAGTACAATGGAAGGCAGGTTAGCAACTCATCAGACTACTAATTCTAGGATTATTATTTTTTTCATGTCAGAAGCACACAAAGGTGCTTTCTGGTTTGAAAGGATTTTTTTCTGGAGGAACTCCACTCAGGGGACACCCGAATGAGGCTCCTTTCATGTCCCAAATAATGGTATCTACTTGCAATTTCTTGCTTTTAAACTGCTAGGTTGGCAGGCTCTGGGACAGAAACAGGCACTCATTCTGTCACATACTATTTGGGTCTTGAACTGCCAACTTGCCAACCTTCCAGGTAATAAAGTGAGTTTCTTAACCACTAAGCCACCACAGTCCCATTCTAGGATTGTTTAGACAATGACAACAAAAGTGCCATCTAAGTGCCATAAATGAAGAAATACTGTATCCCACCATGCGTTGACATTAAGCTAGTTGCTCTGCCCTCCAAAAGAGGAGAATGTCTGGGAGGTTCATAAGAAACAGTCTAGGGCAGGGTCTCTCAACTTTGGGCCACCATATGTTCATGGACTTCAGTTCCCAGAAGCCCTGATCAGCAGGTGTGCTAACTTGGGCTTCTGGGAATTGAAATCCATGAACACCTGGGCCCCCAAAATTGGGAAACCCTGGTTTAGGAAACAACATTGTTCCCTCTAGCCAGAGCTGGTCACTCAACTAGAAGGGATGGACCTGGGGAGCATCATGGGACAGCATTCCATACATTGTTTAGTGTGGATATGTATGAAGGAGATTTCCTTTCAAATGTGTTGTTCATGCTGGTGCTTGAAAACATCACTGATGTGAAGACTGCAGGTTTCTGACAGTGGAAGTTTAAAGGAATAATGTGCACAAACCAGATATATCCAGTTTCTTCCTTCCTAGGGAGATGTGGTTGCAACGCTGTTGTTGCTTCAAACAGGGAGCATCCTCAACAGCATAAAGATATTCACATTTTCAAACACTGCAAAAATTTTCTAATCTGAACATCCTTTCTCCCCCAACAACGACAAAAAAAGAGAGAGGTAAAAATCAATAAGTGGCAGGAAAAAACACTTCAAAGCAGGACCTCCTGTCAATGACAGAGGTTCTTCAGCAATGTAGAGTCTTTGAAGAAAGGCTCCCAGTGCTGAGAAGTCTTTGAAGTGACAGAAAGCAAGCATTTATAATTACAGAAAGGTGTGGTGTCCAGCAGAGATAGTAAAAAGATATAACTGGGGTATGCATAGGGGGAATGTTGAGAGGTGGCCTGGACACTGGCTGACCCTGCACACCAGTAGCCTAAAAGATACTGGGAGGGGGGAACCCTGCAAGGTCAACTTTGTATCCATATGAAAGAGGTGATTTGCAAAAAAAGGGAGAAATTGTGAGAAGCAGTGGAACCAAACAATATTCTCAACACTGGTTTAAGAGGTAAACCATCTTATTTTGCACAAAGACTTTGAAGTTTCCAATACAGACAGAAAGATATGCCCCCGCACCACTCCAAAATCTTCATTTTATGGTAATTTTGTGCGAAACCAAGTTTGTAATTTAAAACAACATTTCAAATGAACTAGCAACTGTTTTGTATCCATCAGGGAATCTTTGTCATCAGTGGAGATAGAGAACCTGATTTAAAGCAGAGTTTAGAAAGTCAACTTCTGGATTACACATTTTGGGGAGGAGGGAGGGTTTCAGGAAGATATAGTCCAAAAATGTAACACCTCAAAGATCTGCTTTAGATACAAGATGCTGAGTTTGATGACTGGAAGGTGATCAGATCAGCAGTTCAAGACCTGAGTGCTGTATGATGGAGTGAGCTCCCACCAACGTAGCAGTTTGAAAGCAAGAAATTACAAGTAGATAATTGGGTACCGCTTTGGCGGGAAAGCTAACAACATTCCATGTGCTATGGTATCTAGTCATGCCAGGGCCATAGCCAGGGGGCCCGGGGGGGGGGCAAAAACCCTCTGGAGCTAACAGCCACCCCACCCCATGGTGCCAATGTTATATATGTGAGTGTGACATTGTTGCCACTCCTCAAATATTTTTGCCCCTTCCAAATCTAGAAACCAGACTATGGCCCTGAGTCATGCCTGCCACATGTCCACATAAATGTCTGCAAACTCAGACAGCACTGGCCCTTTGGCTGTAAAATGAGATGAGCCCCATAGAGTCAGATATACAGGCTTTCAAGCAAGGGAGACCTTTAACCTATATTTCAAAGTATATATCCAAGAAACATCAACCTTGCTGAAGATTGTGCACAGAGCAGGGCCACAATGGTAGAGTGTTTTTCAAATAGGTAAAGGTAAAGGTCATCCTTGCTCTATAGCCAGTCATATTCAACTCTAGGGTTCAGTGCTCATCTCTGTTTATAGCCAAAGAGCCAGTGCTGTCTGCATTTGCAGATTTTTCTGTGAACATGTGGCAGGCATGTCTAGACACTGAAGTGCACAGAACACTGTTTACCTTCCCACCAAAGTGGTCCCTATTTATCTACTTGCAGTTTCTTACTTTCAAATTGCTAGGTTGACAGGGGCTGGGACAGAGACGGTGCTTACTGAGGCAATATCATTCTTTCTAGATTTGAATCCATCTGACTGAGTTCTTATCAGATCAGAAGCAGAATGGGAAGTCCCAATTGCAGTCAGCAGCTCATCTGCTTACTAGCACTGCAGTGGTTTAGTGGTTAAGATGGTGAGCTTGGAGACTGGAAGATTGGGGTTCAATACCCGAGTGCTGCATGATGGCTCTTGGGGACATGAAAGGATCCTCATTTGGGCATCTCCAGAGTGGAGTTCCTCCAGCAAAAATCCTTTCAACCGAGAGTAATCTCTGACAGGAAATGTATTTATCATCTGTTTACTGAGGACTCATCTGACAAATACCTTAGCATGTGGAAGAAAGAGTCTTTGTGAAACTGTAAAAACAAGGTCATTTTGTTTAATTCCCTATGGATTGTAACCCAGTTCTTCAGAGGTTACTATTCAGAGATTTGTACACCAAATAATGCTTGTTAGCCTTTAAAGTACTACAAGACTTTGTTAGTTTCCCATGCACGCACGCACAGAATTTTCAATATGGTGGTCAATTTAGAATAGAAAATGTTAATTTTTTATGACAATCCAAAAACTCTGGGCCTGAAACACATGACCTTACATAACACTGACAGATGTTAAAACTAAGGATGCAAAAGAAACCAGAAACCAGAAGGATAGAGTAAATTTACCAATCATGGCTGTGACTGACAGCAATTTAAGAAACTGAACGTCTGTTTAGAACAGAAAGGAAATGAAAACCAGAGGGAAAGGACTACTGAAGCCCCAAAAAGCTTATGCTAAATATCCTGGAAAGATGAATTAGGGTTGGAAGACTGCTTGTGCCATCTGTATAAATATCTAATCTTTCTTAAGCTCTCCTATGCAGAAAACCAACCTTCCCCCAAACCAACTCTTCTGATATAATCAAAATGGCATTGTGATGATTTGACCCTACTGTATTACCAGAACAGAACTTAGTGGTTTGGAATGCCTGGCTGTATAACCATAGATCTCTAAGAAGGCCCAGCCAAGATTACCCAGAGCTAATGGGGTTAAAAGCCCTGCCACTTGTGAAGACTTTAGGCACAGCTGCATAGTCCCAGATCACCAACAGAACGAAGGACTGGGAAATCACTATTGAGTACTTTATGCCCAGAAAACACTGGGAAGGGTCACCCTAAGTCAGAATCATCTTGACAACAGTTAACTATGATCATTATCTGAAAACATATGTTGCATGAGATAATGATGACTGCAGTGCCATATACAAAATGTGGCAAGTAATTAAAGAGATAGGAATATGAGAACACCTTGTATGCATCATGAGAAATCTGTACAAGAGTCAAGAAGCAACAGTTAGGACAGAATACGGAAGGACAGAGTGGTTTGGAATAGGAAAAGGAGTAAGACAAGGCTGCATTTTGTCACCCTGCTTATTCAACTTATACACAGAACACATAATGTGCAATGCAGGGTTGGATAAATCACAAATTGGGATCAAAATTGCTGGGAGAAACATCAACAATTTGAAATGTGCATATGATACTACCCTAATGGCAGAAAGCGAGGAAGACCTAAATAAGCTGCTGTTTAGGTTGAAAGAAGAGAGTGCAAAAGCTGGCTTGAGACTCAACATCAAGAAAACCAAGATCATGGCAACAGTCCCGATCAGTCCCTGGAAAACAAATGGAGAAGAAGTAGAAGCAGTGACACATTTTACTTTCTTAGGATCAGAGCTCACTGCAGATGGTGATTGCAGCCATGAAATAAAAAGGTGACTGATTCTTGGGAGACAAGCTATGAAAAACCTAGGGAACATAGTGAAAAGTAGAGACATCACCTTGCAAGAGAGTGATTCACTTGAGAAAGCCTTGATGCTTGGAAAGATGGAGGACAATAGAAGAAGGGGGTGGCCAAAAATGAGATGGCTAGATCTCAGACCTGGGTGGGTCGAGGTGGATGGTGGAGGACAGAGGTGCTGGGTGGGCAATCAGTGGTGGGTAGCCAAAATTTGTACTACCACACTGTGGACAGAGCTAACATCATGACATCATGGGCAGAGCCAATGTCATGAGATCATGGGTAGAGCCAATGATGTGGGCGGAGCCAACATAAAAAAACCATAAAAATAAGTACACATAAAAATACAAATTAAATAGACATAAAAATACATAAAAATACACACAAAACACATAAAATACACATTAAATATAAATACACATTAAATACACATTAAATACACATAAAACACATAAAAATACATATTAAAAATAAATAAACATTAAATACACATTAAAATCCACACCCACACCCCACATCCAAAGGTGAGTCACTTACCCGTGGGAGCAGGCTATAGGGAGCTTCAGGCTAGCAGCTTCTCTTCCTCCTCCCCGCTTGGGAGGACGGCAAGGAGGCCGCACATGCACACCAAATGCTGTAGGTGTGCATGCACATCAAGTGCTTGGTGTGCATGCGCAGTGGAGGAACTGGCGAAAAGGTAAGCCCCTGAGATGGTTCCCCCAAAAAGCCACTACTGGTTCTCCATGACACTGGGGAAAGTTACTACCAGTTGTGGTGAACTGGTACGAACCTGTTGCTGCCCATCACTGAGGGCAATGGTCCATAGGGTCGCAATGGGTCAGAATCGACTGTGCAACTGAACAACAACAAAAAATCATTTGAATATTGTGGGACTTGGTTCTTTAGAGACATGCATCCTCCTCTGTAGATGCATATCTATCTGTCATGATGTCATTATACTTCAACAATACTTAGTATTTTGTAAGCTTTGAAATCCAAGTCTGAAAAATAAACATGTTTGTCATATCTGTGTATAACAATATGTGTAAATGTGAACCAATTATGGGAATGGAGCTTATTACCTTTTGAAGTACTGTTTCTATTTTGAAGCACTGTGGATTTTGGGATTAGTATATCATCAAACACTCAGATTTCCCTATCCTAGAAGAAACAATATTTTGCCATTAAAAACATGATACAGACTCTTCAAAACTTTACTTGTTAAAATAAGACAGGCAATAACTCTGTCTAAGCGCATTTGTGAGTGTCTCACAAAGACACTGGCTGGAATTCAGTGGGTGAGGGTGGAACGGGCCAGATGAATTGGTGTCAGGGGCGGATCTGGTGTACAGGCTGTAGTTTTGGCACCCATGAACCACGTGACTGGCCCGTGGCCTGAAAAGTTTGGGCACCCCTGCTGATAGCTTTTAAAATGGATTCTTGTGCACATCCGGCCTGGCCCGGAGAGAGAGAGAGCACAGTTGCTGCTTGGGGCAGGCAGCTATAAGACCTGTTGCTGCCCCCAACAGAATCCTGGCTCTTGTCCGGTCCAGCCCGGAGAGAGCGAGTGCAGCTGTTGCTCGGGGTGGGCAGCTATAAGACCTGCCCCTCCCAGGACTCCTGGCTCTCTTCTGGGCCAGCCCTGAGAGAGCAAGCGCAGCTGTTGCTCAGGGCAGGCGGCTATAAGACCTGCCACTGCCCCCAACGGACTCCTGGCTCGCATCTGGTCCAGCCCGGAGAGAGAGAGCACAGCTGTTGCTTGGGGTGGGCGGCTATACGACCCCCCCCCCATGGACTCCTGGCTCTTGTCCGGTCCGGCCCGGAGAGAGTGAGCGCAGCTGCTGCTTGGGGCGGGCGGCTATAAGACCTGCCGCTGCCCCAATGGACTCCTGGCTCTTGTCCAGCCCAGCCCGGAGAGAATGAGCGCAGCTGTTGCTTGGGGTGGGCAGCTTTAAGACCTGCTGCCACCCCCAACAGACTCCTGGCTCTCGTCCAGTCCGGCCCAGAGAGAGCAAACACAGCTGTTGCTTGGGGTGGGCAGCTTTAAGACCTGCCACTGCCCCCAACGGACTCCTGGGGCTGAGAGGATTAGTTTCAAGATTTTTTATGTATTGTCTTATAATAGTCCTGATGTGTTTTTATAATGACCTGATGTTGTATAATTTTTAACTATGATTGGGGAATCTGGTGATTTTGATTTGTAATTGTGACTGGGGATTGGGGATTTTTGATATGTTTTTGATTTGTATTTGAATTATTTGAAGTGTTGCTGAAATGTTTAATAATTTTGTAATTGTGATGGGGGATTGTTTTCTTTTATATACTGTATGTGTGTGTGTTATGTGACACTTCGATATGTGATACCTTATGTTTTGTCATGTGATACTGTATTTTATTTGTGCTGTTAGCCGCTCTGAGTCGCTTCGGCGAATAGAGCGGCATACAAATCCAAAATATAAATACATGGCTCCAGATGGCCACTTTGCATGATGGTAAATGTTGGCATCCATTTTGGATCCTGGAGGGCCCAAACTATGGCATGTGGGCCGGTGGAGGTTTTTGAAAAGAAGCTAGGAAAAAGTTTTCCTAGCTTCTTTTCAGAATCAGCATCCGCCGGGGGCCTGGCTTGCTCCCAAGCCTCTCTTAAGAACCCCCCCCCCCATTGGTAAGTCCCTTAGCAAGCCAGAAAGAGATTTTCTCAACAGAAAACTTTTTCCTAGCTTCTTTTCAGAATCAGCCCCCGGCCTGGCTTGCTCAGGGGCTTAGCTGAGGATCAGATCCTGTGATTGTGATTGAGATCATGCAATCTTGGGAGAAAGAGAGCAGGCAGCCCCCCTTTCTCCCAAGGCAAACTGGTGAGTCCCAGCCACGCTTCAGGGAATTTGAAGCAAACATTTGCATCAGATAACGTTAACATAACGTTATCCGATGCAAATGTTTGCCTCAAATTCCCCAACGTTATCTGATTTTAGCCTTATCCGATGCAAACTTTATCCGAGGTATCACTGTACCACGGTATTCTGTTTCACCATGTTGCTTTCATTTTCTTTTTAAGCATGCCCTTTTCTTTGAACTCCAAACAACAATTGGACTAGAAAACCATGAATGATATGCCAACAGTTTTAACATGTATAAATCAAAGGAAAAATAACTCCTCATTGGGAGATAACTTTTGGTAATTTCTAAAGGTATGTTAAAGTTCATATACTTGCTCTCAATGAAAAATCAATGCTACCAAAATCAATAGGATTTAAAAGGGCTTAATTATGCCTGGATTGTACACAAAGGAAAAAAAACCTGACTTCAGCATTTTTAAAACAAAAATAAAGTTTTAAAAGACATCAAGGAACTTTTTCAAACTGTTCTTTGCATTTCCTGAAGTTTTTGTTTACTTTTAAAGGATGTTTCCTTCTACTAGACCACAGTCTTCAAGATGTAAGATTTTTATTTTATTATATAAAATAGTTCAAATACTAGACTGAAACCTGGGAAATCAGTTTTCCAGTCCTCAGTGAGCTCATGAAACTCAAGGAGGGAGAACCTTCAACCAGCTACTCTTTCTCAGGTTAAGCTATCTCATAAGATTGTTGTGAGGCTAGAGCAGGGGTTCCCAACATTTTAATGCCATGGGCTGGACCACACACCCTGGACAGCTGAGTGGGCCAGACTGGTGGTTATCTCCAGCATAAACCCTGATGTAAAACATGTCTGCCGCTGTCATAAATGCATCTGTATTGCTTTGAGCAATCAGATTTACTTGATGTCCTTAAACATCAGTATGAACCCGCTCTAGTCCCAGTCTCCCTCCCCTTCTTTGACACTCGGAGGCAGTCCTTCAATGGAAGGATAGGGGAGAGAAGACGATAGGAAGGTGAAGGGTTTTGGGTGGGTGATTGGGGTGAATGTATTTATTTTTTGTCTTTTTTATTTATATTTTGTGTTGTACTGTATTGTAATGTTATATGTTTTTTATTGCTCCTTTTTATAATGTGGAGAATTATGTTGTAATTTTTTGTAGTGTTATGTTTGTATTCTAATTTGAAAACTTAATTTAATAATTTTTTAAAATTATAAATACACTAGTACCCCGAATAACGTTATGACTTGGTTCCACAAGTCCCGTCGTTATTCGGGTTTTAACGTTGGGCGATACATTGAACACACAATGTTAAAAAAAGCCCTGTTTCCCTGGAGGCTGCAGGAAGCGAGAACATCGGGATTTGAATCCTGACATTTTGCCTTGCTGCTGCCTCCAGGGAGGTGGGAGAACTTTGGAAACAGCTTGGAGCGGGTTTCCCCACCTCCCTGGACCCGGCGGGGGGGGGGGTCAGAGCCCCCAAAATTGGTAAAAAAAACGTCCGTTTTTTTTACCAATTTTGGGGTTTCTGACCCCCCCACTGGGTCCAGGGAGGTGTGGGGACCCGATCCAAGGTGTTTCTGTGCTTCCCCGACGTCCTGAGCCAGTGCAGGAAGCCAGAACATCGGGATTCGAAATCTGACATTCTGGCTTGCTGCACCGGCTCTGGACGTCGGGGAAGCCCAGAAACACCTCCAGAGAGATCAGAGGACCCGATCTACAGCTGCAGGGTGGCTGGGGAAGCTGACGGGGACTCCCTGTCGGCTTCCCTAGCCACCCGCCCATGCCTCCGCAGCTGTGGGGTGGCTGGGTAAGCCGATGGGGGAGCCCCCCGTCAGCTTTCCAGCCACCCCACCCCTGCCTCCGTAGCTGCAGGGTGGCTGGGAAGCTGAACGGAGAACCCCGTTCAGCTTTCCACCCACCCTGCTGCTAAGAACGACTGTTTCGTGTAACGTTAAAATCGCGTTACTCGATACAAGATGTTTCCGAAAATCTTGTAACGTTATGCGGATTTAACGATATACGGTACTCGCGTTATACGGGGTATTACTGTACATCCATTTCTGGTGAGGCAGTGGTGGTGCAGGCCATATGAAATGGTGCTGCAGGCTGGGTGCAGCCTGAGGGCCATAGGTTGGGTACTCCTGGGCTAGAGGATAAAATAGGAAAGCCATACTTCCCTAGATTTATTAGGAGAAAGGTGGGATACAAATGTCACATGTAGGAGCACATCCAATGGCATATGCTGTAGGGTGGGGCTTTGCCCCCTCCCCCTGGGAGGAGATGGAAGTTTTGAGGCATTCCTAGGGGTATGCTTGGCTGAGGGGGGGAGGAGCCAGGTTGTCTTAAAAGGCGGCTCCTCCCGGCCTCGGCCTCTTTTACAGACAGTAACAGTGGTAGGCTCCAACTGGTTCACACCGGTTCGGGTGAACCAGTAGTAAAACTGGGTGGCCCCACCCATCTCTCCACCCCACTCACCCTGCCCACTTCCTTGCCCTGCCCTGCCCTGCCCCACCCACCTCCTCCTCCTATCACCCCCTCCAGGTGCACTCCTTTTCCCTAGCCTCCACCACTGCCATTGTCCTGGGGACAGGGAGGAGGAGGAAGAGCCCTGGCTGGGCTCAGCAGCAGGGATACGCTGCCACCACTCCCACCCGGGCACTCCTTTTGCCACTGAAGTGCCCCACCACCTGCCTCTTTTGGGTAAGTCCCTCACCTAAGTCTCTCTCTCTCTCTCTCTTGGGATGGAGGGGGAGTCTCTGGAGCAGGCTAAGAGGGTTTCCCTGGGAGGGGGAATGAGGGCTGTGGAGCTCCCTGGGCCAGTCTGCCTCAGAGCATAAATTAGACCGGGTGTGCTTTATCTTGGTTGCATAGAGCCACAGCCAGAAGCAACCAGCCAAAGTTGACAGTGAAAGCAGAAGTGCCAGTGTGATTTTAATTCAGTGGGTAAGTTATCGGAGCTCAAAAAGAGCATCCACACAGTGGGGTCTTGGGACCAGAAAGAAGCTGTCCATCACTTTGATGGACATTAAAAAGGCAAATAGTTCTGAAGAGTTGGCAGTCAAGTTCCAAGGTAACATGTAAGGATCAAGATAGCTACAGGAGGTATGCAACTAGATAAGGGTGGAACTCTACAGAAGCATCTAAGGGCTGGTGAATAGTTAAAGTCAGATAGAAAACAGTTGGAAACACAAGGGACAAAGTACTCAGAGTAAGGAAGAAACTCTGAGGCTGATGCTTCAAAGTTTCTTCTGGACAATGTATAGCCATTATAGATTAACTAATGTCTGTCTGTCTGTCTCCCACTTTGATTAGTGCATGCACTACTCTGGATGACTAACCACCTTCACAGAAAACAATCTACAAATACAATAATTATAATATAAACAAGCAACAGAATTAAACAGAGAGTCTGGTACTGAAACCTAGCTGGCAGCCTTGAAACAAAGCATTCATTCTTTTCAGCTTGCAGTAGAAACAGCTAATTCTAGCTGTAAATCCTAGGAGGTAAAGCATTTGAATCTGACTATTGGATGTTTTGCTTTATGGCAACTCACAGAGTGTGAGAGAGTTCTGCAGAAGTAATTTTGAATGTACACTAGCATTCCCATTTGTCATTTGTGGCAGAAATAATACCAGGCTAAAACTTGTGGGTGAGGCTGGCTCTACCATTAGGCAGGATGAGGTGTTTGCCTCAAGTGATTGGTGTTGGGAAATGGCAGTGAGACATCACAGGACTAAGCCATTCATGTTGCATGACCTACACTATGCTCTTGAACCAGCTGACTTTGGATGTAAATGCAAGATACAATGAAATATTCCACAGTGCTAGTGCAGTCAGCTTCTGTAGGTGGAATGGAGCCATCTTCTCTTTTAAATCAGAATGAAAAAAATGTCTTAGAATAAGTCCTACTGGTGAGTATGTAGAAACTTTTAGGAGACTCAAAGAACTGAGGAACTTTGCTTGGAAAGAAGCTGTTTGTTAACTATAGAAGCAGAATAACATGAATGAAGTGCTATATAAGATATCTGGAAGACCCAAACTGTGAGTAGAATCCATTGACTCTATAAATAAGTGGTTTTAAAAAAGACCTCAACAAACACAGACTGATGGAGAAAATGCTATTGATCTCATGCATTATTAATTTTCTGAAGTTCCTCCCATACAATTTGCCCATCTTAAAAAAAAGGTGCAGGAGGTAAGACTGCCAGAATTTACAGTTCAGTGACTACTTGAGTGTATGAAGGTGGCTATAATTAAAACAACAATAATTTCAGGCATATCCATTTACATATATTAGCACATCACCGCTACTAGCTAATAAAGTTGTGAGAGATTATCTTCATCTTGTGCACAAGAAAAACGGCCCATTAAAAGCTGAAGATCTTGCTCTTTGTAAGCTTTGTACAACATTTGATTTCACAGCTAGGTTTAGTAAATAAAAAGAAGTTCATTTGAGGAATTTCTGTTTACTAAAAGCCACCTCTGAAAACAAAGTCATCCAAGAAATGGGCAAATTTAAATCATGAAACACTGATCCAAGAGGTGTATGTCAAGTGGTCAAAGTATCCTTCAATGAAGTATGAAATTGCTGGTCAGGGTCTCAAATGCTGAGATATTGGTTTCTTCATTCTTCTAAATACACAATGAATGTATCTTCTTCTTTTGTGTCCCACTCAAACCATAAAGCCATTTTCTTCACTTTGTAGTTACCCAAAACCTAAGTCCTCAGTAGATGAATCACTGCTCATTTAGTGAAATAAGGATCTTGCACACAAGAGTTACAGAACTGACAAAAGTTTTACATTGCTGGATCCTATTAACATATGATACATTATTAGTGATGATTCTTTTTCTTTTGTGTCCCAGTCATACCCTGGACTGTCAAAATGAAGCCATTTTCTTCGCTTTGTCATTGCTGAAAACCAGGTCCTCATCTGTGCATACCTCTGGGAGCAATTGGCAGACCAGTAAATGAGCTGGTTTCTGTATCTCTCCACATTCACACCATGTGTTGTTGTCTGCCAGCAGCCCCCACTTGAGCATGTTGGTCTTGGATTTAGGGACTCTGACCCTCAGCCTATTCTGGGTCCTCCCAGTGACATAAGGGAAGTTGAGATCCTCAGCCATATCCTCCTTTAATGTTGTTCCTTGTCCAGTGAACTCCTTCCTCCATTTTCTAATTTGCTTTTGCTCTTTTGTACTCTCAGGAATGTTTGTTCTTGCCATGAAGCTCTTCCTGGATCTGAGCCAGCAGACTCGAGGCTCATATCCATTTAGAGGGTGTTGACGATCATTCTCTTGAATGTATGATGTGCTAGCAGAATGAGGTCATGAGCTAACACAGGAATCCATTGATGAGAGGAATGCTATTAGCAGTCTTCAATTATCAGTCTGCTATTCTTCAAAATATAATTAATATAGTTATTAATTTTATTTCTGAAACCAATTCTGAAATCCAGATGCTATCATTCTGCTCTTAGCATCTTAATTTCAAGAGTGATTGGGTCCAAACATTCTGTCCAATCCCTGGAAGTTCTATATCTCATCCTCTTTGTAGCCTGCCCATATTCCACTTACCTAGCAGCAGAATTTTGTTTATTGTTTATTGTTTGTTTATTTTTTATTTATTCCACTTGTACCCTGCCCTTCTGGGAGGTCTTCCCCACTCTAGGTGGCTAACAACAACACATTAAAAACATCTTAAGATCACATAATAAAAGTACCAGACCTTATTAACAGTGGAAAAGGCCAAACAAGAAAACTAACACGAGACAGATGTTGACCCCTTCTCAAAAGCCTCCCTAAACAGAAATGATTCAAGCTGCTTTTTAAATGCCAACAAAGTGTAGCCTGACATAATTCCACTGGGAGGGAATTCATAGGGCTGATGCCGCCACTGAAAAGGCTCTTCTCCAGGTTGTAACCTTCCTTGCCAGTTTTGGGATCACCACCAAGAGCTGCCCTGTTTGGGAAGATCAGGTGATGTGGGATGATGTTCTATCATTCAAGTATCTGGAGGCCAAGCATAGATGTTTCATTTCAGCTAGAACATAGCTCAGAACTCAGTTACAAAAGCAGAACCTTCTGAAAAGCTAGCAAGAAAATAACCTATATGAGAATAAGAAAGATTTCTCCATGACTCAAGCTTCCAAACTGAGGCAATTGTCTCCTGAATTCCCATACTAATAGGAAAAGAGTTCTGTGGGTGTGCTAACATGTCATTTTTCTCACAGTCCCTTTTTGCTGTTGTTTCTTTATATTTTGCAAAAGAACACAGGAATCAGCGTTATGAAAAATGTATGCTGTTGTCAAGTACGTACAAGTAATTTCTGTGAAGTGTTAACTAAGAAGGAGTTACCTGCCAAATTTTTAAGCATGTATTTGTTTTTAAGCATTTTTTTATATTCATTCTTCTGTAGGAATTATCAAAATATGATAATATACCTCTTCAAACTCTCACTTCAAATGTAATCATTGAACCTCAGACAGACCAATCTTGCAAACGAAGTAATTTTGTTTATATCCATCGCATTTCAACAGTGTCTTGAAATTCTGAGTTTCTTTTAGGTGCTGCTCCTGCTGCCTCATAAAGAGGAGAATTTTCACAACTTTCCTCTCACTTTTAAAACTTAGTCCATGCATTAATTTGTATCTGCCAGTTATTGAAGTGTGCTTCATTAGAAGTATAAAACAGTTTGCAGTCAAGATTTGAACTCCTGAATCATAGAGGCTGAAATTTAGTAGAATCTCACAAGAGTGTTGTTGTTCAGTCGCACAGTCAATTCCGACCCTTTGCAACCCTATGGACCACTGTCCGCCAGGCACTTCTGTCCTCCACCATCCTCCTCAACTCGCTCAGTTCTGTGCCCATTGTCTCTACAATACCATCTAGCCATCTCATTTTTGGCCTCCCCCTTTTTCTTTTGCCCTCCACCATCAAGGCTTTCTCAAGTGAATCCTCCCTTCTCATTTGATGTCCAAAGTACTTTAGCTTCATCTTTACTATTTGACCTTCAAGGGAGCAGTCAGGGTTGATTTCTTCTAAGACTGACCTATTTGTTCTCCTCACTGTCCAGGGGACTCTTAAAACTTTCATCCAACACCACATCTCAAAGGCATCTATTCTTCTGCACTCAGCTTTCCTAATGGTGCAACTTTCACAACCATACATTGCCACCGGTAATACCATTGTTTTGACTAGACGAATTTTTGTTTGCAAAGTGTTGTCTCTACTTTTCACTATGTTCCCCAGGTTTCTCATCGCTTGCCTTCCAAGAATCAGTCGCCTTTTTATTTCATGGCTGCAATCACCATCTGCAGTGAGCTTTGATCCTAAGAAAGTAAAATCTGTCACTGATTCTACTTCTTCCCCATCTGTTTTCCAGGGACTGATAGGGCCTGTTGCCATTATCTTGGTTTTCTTGATATTAAGTCTCAAGCCAGCTTTTGCACTTTCATCTGTCAACCTAATGGTATGGGGGTTATGCTGTGATGTGGAAGGCAGATGAAAGGCCACTGCATTTTCTCAGGACAGTCTTCATTGCTGATCTCCATGATGATCACCTATATTCAGATTTGGAAGAAGATATGGGAGGAGGAGGAGGAGGAGAACCAATTTACACACTTGATGGCTGTGCTGGGCTCCTCTTCATCGCTTTTTCATGTTGGCACTCAATTTAATTTACCCCTTTCCATGTATCTTTCAGTCAAGATTAAATAAAAAGTGTATACACATTTTTCTGCTCATGTATGTAGTAATTTATGCTGTATTTCACAAGCAAACTGTGGATTTAGAATATTGAGCCTTTTCAGACTCAGCAAATGTGCTTCAGACTAAGCAGTGTGTTTTCCCCTTAAACTCCTTCTCTATTACTGTACATTGTATACTGGTTGGTGGTAAATTGTAAATATGGCTACAACCTGTGGAGATCTTTTTTAAACATGGTTAAAAAGCCATTTAAGATCCTAGTAAATGGATTATTAATTTACATCAGAATTTGTGTTTTATAATGCTCTTCTGAGGAACTGTGTATGTGTTACACTCATTTTACAGTCTAAGGAAAGTGGACTATTTTCCCCATAGAAAAACAAGATGAAACATTGCCTGCTATACATCTCATGGACTGCATATAGCACTTTTGTGTTATCAACCTGTGGGGAGCAATTTGTCATTCCTTTTTGTTTTTTAATGCATCTTCCGGCTACTGTGAATGTGTTGTTTATAATAATGCATACAGGAAATTAGGGAAATGTGTGGATTCAATTGCTCAAAAACTCACTTATTAATTCACAAGATCATAAGCATAAATCCCCATGATCTGATCTTCCATGAGCCATCCAGACAAGAAAACCATTTTCTCACATTCATCAGTCTTCTTTATAAATTTCCACAAGAAATAGTGTATGCTGTGGACAGGAATGTCCACATCTAGCAGTCAGAAGTAATCAATGGCATCTTCACTCACCTCCAACCACTGTCAATCCGGATTGCTCTGCTTTAGTAATAGATATACGTATATTCAAGAAAGTGCATTCTCCATTCTGAGATGCTCCAGACCTGGAAACTGGAAGTATTACTACAGTTTCACTGAGGCTATGACCCATAGAGCAAAACTACTTTGGGAATAGTTCAGAGGAAAGTTCATATTAGAATGTATCTTGTTAAAGCACTATCCAACCAGCTGTCCCCCTACCAATATCTATATAGCAGAACACTAAAGTGTTGATATCATCTGTGCCTCCAGATGTCTCCATTTGGGTTGCACTGCTGCTGGGAATCCAGATGCTCCTGAGACCTATTAAGCGAACCACTTCACATAGGAACTAACCCTGTATAATATTTTTCCTCCACAGAGATGTACATGGAAAAATATGTATGAAAGATAGCCTTGTCCAGGACTGGAAAAATCTGTGTAAATTCTCCACTAACTGATTCTATTCAACCTGGGTCTGTTGTAATCTAGTGTTGGGCCTATAGATCTTGTAAAATCTACATGAAGTTTTGATATTGATATAAATGATTCCATGTGTATTTCTCTTCCAAACTGAAACATTGTTAGAAGTCATTGAAGGATTTATACCCTTCCAGTTTCAAAAAGCTTCAAATCATCAATTTTAGAGTCAGAACAACATATGTTTTCCATGGGCCTTTCTTTATAAAAGCCTGGGGAGTATAATATACTTCAACAAATTCCTGTAGTAAGTAAACTGAGTTGCTTGGGAATATCAAGATTTCCGGGAGCCACTGCTGGATTGTTTTCTATACTCATTCATTTGCTGTTAGACAGAAAAGAATATTAAAAGGTTGCTTTCTAACTGTTTAAATTATTTCAGTAGATACAATTATGTGAACAACATAATTTTCCAAAGAATATTCCTTGGTACTGAGCCAGTTGACATCCCCAGATGTTCTTTCTTGCTGTTTCAATCCTTCAGCATGTATGGACTTCACCCCTAAATGTCCAAGATAATATCCAGGCACTGATTTTATTAGCACTCAAAGGGATCTGAAATAATGCTAAAATCAAGAATCCCTTTTTAAAAAAATTGACATTTTGTGCCTTTGCTTTAACTCATGTTAGCTTCTGAAAGCCAATTGACAGGGTGAACAGTATAAGAAACTGAATAAAAGGATTACTTATCATGCAATTTCTCATTCATCAGTTTGGCTGTGCATTTTAATAATAATTCCATGCAGACCAGGTGATTTCTATTTAAGTTGACTGTTTCTAAGGCTTTCTACGTATTCAGAAATTGTTTATCATTGCCTTCTTCTGGAGGCAGTCTGAGACAATGTAGATTGCCCAAGGCTATATAAACTGGCTCTTCTCCCAGAAAGCACAGTAGGGAACCAAACTCCTGACTACTGACTCCAGCTCACTGAACTATCCAGCCAGCCTTTTCTTTTCTTAAACTGAAATGCTCCAAGTTTCATTTGAAATGCTAGACTAAATTTATGAAAAATGAGTAGGGCTGTGGTGTATCCCTTGTCTTTTATCACTTGTTTTCCTCATAGGATCTTAGCAATTGTGCTTGTTTTTAACTGCAAACGTTGCTGTGGAGCAGGAATGTTTCATGTCAGTTTATGGACCCTGTTCAACATACCAATACAGCTCCCCAAAGAAAAGAAAAATTAATGGCATTCCAAAAATGGGGGCATTTAAAGGTACAGCGAAATGTTCTCAAATGATGGATGTGAAGTATCATAATTCAGCAGCCTGGAATGGGACCTCTTACTGGGAACAGCTAAAGAAGAATACTGAATCAGTACAAAGGGAACCCCCTCCAGGGAAGAACTCAGACATTTGGTCCTGGATTCCAGTTAGTGCAGCCCAAAACCTGATACTTTTATCTACAACCTTTGACCCCAACATCTGGAAATATAGTCAGAGCCAAAGGGAGTGAAGCTTTCTTTTGCTGTGTCCAAGTTAGCTATAATCAAATGAGATGGAACCATCTCTGTGCGTCTCTCTCTCTCTGTGATCGTACACACTTATAATGAATTTTTAAATGTTAAATATTTTCCAGAAAAAACACAGCTTTCATGCAGAATGGTGTGACAGGAAAAATACATCAAAATAGAAAGAGTGGAATATGGTCACATGCATGCACAAGATGCAGAAAATAGTTCAGAAAAACAACTCCAAAGAGCTGCTAAGGAGCATAGAATTTCCAATTCCTTTCAAGTTCTTAGATGTTCTTATTTCAGAAGCACCGGACCTAGTGCCAGAAATAACAACATGTTTAAACATCTTGCATGCAAACACAAATTAAATTCATTTAGCTTAACTTGCATTTCCGACATTGATTGCAACATTAAGTGTGATATAAGTCATGTTCTTCACGCTAGTTATTTTCATTGTTATGTTTATTACTAATTTAAGAGGCTTTTTTTGAGTAAGGGAGGGGGTATTGCTGAATTTAGACTGCACATTAGAACATCAAAAGCTCTGGCTTTAAATAAGCCCATTTGATGACATCAAATTTAGGATATCACATGGCAACAGCAGACAAGTTTCCTGTTTGTGACTTATGTTTTTAAGTTGACTCAAGTTTCAGGTGTAATGAAGCATTAGCCCTACATTCACAAGTACTCATGTGGACAGGATCAAATATTGTATCTGGGTAATACCTTTAATAGCTGGCTGGATAGCTCAATGGTTTAGGTACCTGGCTGTGGAGCCAGAGGTTGGGAGTTTGATTCCCCACTCTGTCTTCTGGGAGAAGAGCCAGCCTGATATTCATAAGCAAGCTACACAGTCCCGTGGTTTCCCCAGAATAAAGGAATTGTAAACTATTTATGTGGATTCTAGCACATTATTATTACCTATGTGGAGGTGCTTCAAAGGAATGACTTGTGCAAAGTACATAATATTCTTTTGACTATGGAAAAAAACAGGATGTCTAAGGTAGCAATACGTTGGACCTCTCCTAATGCCAGATGACACAGAGGACACCCTTGATATATATGGCAAAGAACTTTCATGGCACATTTAAAAACCCTGAAAATGACAATCTCAAAGTACTAGCCAAGACATCTGAAACTCCAAGACATCTGTAACTCAAGATGGTATTTAGGTTCACTGAGGCATCATCCAGAGCTTTATTTGCTTTCCAAAGTAAATTAACTAACTTCGTGTTAGTAAAAAGAGGGAAAATATTAAATATTGTTGCTTCATAAACTCTAACAGAATTGTTTCCATAACCCACTTCCTTGCACACATTATTTTTGTTAATTCAAATCCATTCTTAGCCTGGAGCACCATCTTCAATCAGTCCAATGGACATTTTCATTAACTTTCCTAAATTTGAAGGTGCCGTTAGTCTTGAGATAGTAATATTGATAGAAACACCCAGTTTGCCTAATATCCATCCGAGCAGTGCTTAGAATCCACAGTTCTCCACATCTTACACAAGACTCCCAGATCCTGCACATCATTAGATATTGTGAGATTCTGATATGCTTCAGTCTCCAGGTCCAGATTTATACATCTTTCTTAATTCTTCTTCAGACTACAGGCCAGTGGTGGGATGTCAAAAATTTTACTACCCCACCGTGACATATCACAGTGTGGGCAGAGCTAACATCATGACATTGTGGGCGGAGCCGACATCATGATGTTGTGGGCAGGGCCAAAGAAAAAATAAAATAAAAATAAACACACACACACCCCTCAACCCACCTACCCACCCACAGCACAAACCCATAAAATAAATAAATAAATAAATAAATAAATAAATAAATACATTAAAATACACCCACCCACCCAAACACCCACCCCAAACGCAAAACAACCAGAGCTTTTCAACCAGAGCTTAAAGCTTATTCTAGCTAATCTTTCTCACACTAGGTCAGATGGAAGGAACTACAGAATGAACTCACCAGAAGATGGCTTAATTTTGGCACTTTTCAACAGTTAAAGAAGTTAGGTACTAAGTCTTTGCCTAACCAGCTCTTTAGGATAAAATGCCTTAATGTAAATTTAAAACAGCTGTACCTCCTTAAAGGTTCTCCAATTGGAACAGCAATTGGAACAGCACAGGTGTAGCTTATTGATGAGGTAACTCCAAGACTTTGCTTAAAAAACCCAAGCCAGGCCTCCAGCCCTTTTTAGGAATGGTGGTAGTACGTCAATATAGGTAAAGGTATTAAATACACATTAAAATGCACACAGACACACCACATCCAAAGGTGAGTCACTTACCCTGGGGAGCAGGCTATAGGGAGCTTCAGGCTAGCAGCTTCTCTTCCTCCTCCCCGCTTGGGAGGACAGCAAGGAGGCCATGCATACGCGCCAAGCACTGTAGGTGTGCATGCACACCAAGTGTTTGGTGTGCATGCGCAATGGGGGAACCAGTGAAAAGGTAAGACCCGAAGGTGGTTCCCCCCAAAAGCTGCTGCCGGTTCTCCAGGACACTGGGGAAAGTTACTACAAGTTCTGGCGAGCTGGTGCGAACCTGTTACATCCCATCACTGCTACAGGCACCCTTGTTAGTTCACATGATGCCACACACACCCTTGGATTCAAATAGCCACTTTTTTATGAAGAGGTTCTTTGGAGCAAGATCAGGCTCTGTTTTTACTACATGCTTTTTAAATTAAGTCCAAAAGTAGAGAAAGAAAAGAAAAGAAAATTAGTGTGCAACTGACTTACTTCAAGAGTTTTCTGTCTGCAAAAATATTCCATTTACACCAGTCCCATTCTCTACTAGCTTTCTTCCACTACCAGTCAATGTTATGTATCATACTTTGCTCAAGAGAACTTCGTCACAAACATCAGAAAAAAATTGGTTCAGAAATGCAAGCTAAAGCCAGTAAAGTTATGATGAGCTATGAAAAAGAATGCATTAGCTAAGCAAATTCCAGCACAGTCAACAGGCAAGAATACAGAGAGTTCAAGAGGAGAAGTAGCATTCATTGTGAATTCAGATTATCATCCGGTCTCATGAGAGTACACCACTTTCATCTGAGTCTGCAAAAGGATTTCACCATTACAATTATGCATGCTTTACATTTCCTTATGTTATACATTTCATGGCTGCCAACTGCAGATGGTGCTGTGTAGTTATATAGCTTATGGCAGAGTATTTTGCAACTGTCTCCGAAACAATTCTCACAGTTCCTTTATCTCTCTTCCATGGGGGGTTCTTATTCATACACAATACCACAATGTGCGTGATTGGGTAAGATGATTTTCCTTTTTAAGAAAAGCTCACTTTCTAACTCAGGCTATTATCCTGCATGTACAACGTCAATAAAGTCCAAGACAATTTTTAATATACTTTGTGCAATTGTTTTGGGTTTCATGAATCACTGACAGGTTCTGCTGTTTTGCAAACTATTAACATTGGACCTAGAAGACAAATATTTCTCTTTCAGTTCCAATGTTAATAGGTCAATGTTTAGGTTAATAGCCCAGTGATATATATTGGGCCTAAACATTGGGCTATATAGTATATATGATTAATCAAAATGCAAAACACTATACCAGGAAAATGAAATATTTTTTTCTTAAGGAAAACATTGACTGCTAAAGCAAGTGGTCAGAGCAGAAAACTCTGTCAGTTTTGAACAAAATAGTCCAAGTACCTATGAAACATAAAGAATTTCAGCTGTGACTTAATACATTTATTGCAAGTGTTCAATTATAAAATTCATTTTAAACAGAGCATTTCCCAGGGAACCAAATTAAGCCTAATGATAGTTAATGGCAAGAACTGCTGCTTAATTGGATGGTAATTCCACCTAATTGGGATTCCTGCAGGTGAAAAATGGTACCAAAAAAGTATAATTTTTTTGGTCTTTCTGACATTCTAATATTACTGGCAGTTTCTTTCAGGGAAGTTATTTGCTGTCCCCTGGTCTGTAAAGGAGCCTAGCTCAAAGAATCTGAAAATGATGAATTGGGCCATCAAAGGTGGGTTCCAAAGACAACTCCACCATAAAGAAGAATGAGCCAGGGACTTATGGTCATCATCACAGTTGACCCATACTCTTGGACTCACACATGTCAGGAGAAGATGGGTAGAGTGGCTGCGTAGCTATAGAAGGAAGCCCCTGACCCATAGATAGTGTCAGGTTAGTTTTCATTTCTTGAGAAATTGTCATAAAGTCTCCCCCTGTTTGCCATTCTCAAGATAATATGCATAAAGAGAGACTAAGTTATAGTACAACTTTACTACCTGACTAGGTATTTTTTGAAGTTGCCCAAGGGACTGGAAATCATCCAAACTGTGCCAGAAATACTCTTCATCTAGCTATTGGTCTTTATTAATATTAGCAGCAGGCCTGAAGACCATTTGTTTTGACAAAATATGGTGGCTAAGATGGTCTAACAAAGAAGCTTTAAACAGTTTTTTTCCCTAAATATTGTCAGATCAGGATTTTTGATACCTGATCATTGACTCAAGAATCCTATAGAATGTATAGTCCTTCAAGGAAAAATCAGAAGCCTATGTCTGACAGAAGTGGTATTTATTCCAATACAGGATTAAATAAGAATGAAATCAGACAATCATTTGCAATCATATCAGAATTCATTTGGGTACCAAGATAAGTTGCATTAATTCTTGGCAAATCATTTTGTCTATTTCTATCAGTTTTATTTATCTATATTACATTATGAGCACTACATTAAAGGTTTCCCTTGCTCGGGGGGGGGGGGGGATACAGCAGCAATACATTTAAAGTGGAGGTGAGAGTGTATACCATTCAATATACATTTGTTTTCCAAACTTTCATCATTCCTTGCCAAGGGCAATGCTGTATAAAGGTTTCCCTTGCTCAAAAGCCAGTTATATCCAACTCTAGGGTTCAGTGCTCATCTCTGTTTCATAGCTGAAGAGCCATTACTGTCTGCTTCTGCAGATGTTTCCATGGTCATGTGGTAGGCATGACTAGACACCGGAGTGCATGGAATGCTGTTACCTTCCCACCAAAGTGGTCCCTATTTATCTACTTGTAATTTCTTGCTTTCGAACTGCTAGGTTGGCAGGAGCTGGGACAGAGACGGGAGCTCATTCTGTCCTGCAGTACTCAGGAATCGAACTGCTGACCTTCCGCCTCCCAGTCAGTGTCTTAGTTACTTGAGCCACTGCAGTCCCGAGCCCTACTTTAGCAACCTGCATATAAATTTAGAAAAGATAAGGGAGGAAGACATGCCTAATTCTTTATCCATCTCCTCCTGCTTGCAAACTACTTGCTTTATGTAGTGGTGATTTATTCCAACAGATGAAGGAAACTTTTCTTCTACTCAGGAATAATCTGAACAAAGGGATTTTTCAAATAAAGGACTTGTCTGATGCAGGGAAGACATTTGAAGAAGAGAGCAGGAATCCCCAGGATTTACCCAAAACTCTCAGTTGTCACCAGCTTTTTTTTTTTTTTTTTTTTTTGGAACCACCAAGGAGTTAGGTTAGTTACATGATCAAGGAAAGAATATTAAGAAAGAAAAGTACCAGTTATGTAGATGGCTTCAGTGGTGGGCATCAGCAGGTTTGCACCAGTTTGCCAGAACCAGTAGCAGAAATTCTGACTGGTCCCGCCTATCCAAGTTTTTAAATAAAATACTTTAGTCCTAATTTGGGTGCAATGCAGGGCTTTTCCCCTGGCCATGGCCACAATACCACGCCCACAGTGTGGTAGTAAAAATTTTTTGAACTGACCACTGGAAGGCTTCCCAGTTCCATAGGTGAGCAACACATAAGGGAAGCATATGGAAAGTGTGATCAGGATAACCTTAACTCTCTGTCAATTTTGTCCAGCTTTCTCCTGCTAGAACCTACTGCTCTAAATTGTGTGTCTTCTTTAAAGGGAAAGCCTCTTGGTCCAAAAGGGAGTTTTCTAGGTTTTGGTTACTTTTGCCCATTGTGTTCTTATGCTGGTGGGAAGGAGTGGTGTAATGAGATTTGCTTGGATAATTGATACCAGGGAGACTGGCTGGGAGGATATTCACACAGGATCTACAAGTTCATGTCCTCAGCATGGTTCACTACTCAGGACCCACAGGATGGTAACTTTTGACTAGTGGATCTCCCTCTCACCTCTGATCTTTGACTGTATATGTTGAGGCCATGACACAAAAATAACTCTGGGATTACCTTTTTGCAAGCTATTGTGAAGATAACACCTGCACTGAAGATTTGCAGCTATAGCCACATTAAGCCCAACCCTAGGAATCATCAGTTTCCATGAACCCATCACAGGATCAACATGTTGTTGTTTGTCACAAACTGTATTGGTTTCCCTGTGTCAGCAATTCAGACTTTAAACCCATGGAAGAAGCTTTGCATTTATTATCCATCAACAAGGCAAAGTACATATTTTAGAAACTACCCTTCCCCTTCACAGTCTAGTTTCAGACATTTGATTTCAGAAATCCCCTCCCACTGTGCGTATTATTTCAAAAATGTATCCACCAGGACTTCTGATCTTGGAAATTTGCATATTATTTTCCTAACCCTCCCCCAATCAATAATGATTACCTTTTATAATGTTTAATCCATCCTGAGTTTCTGGCTCAGTCAAAAGCTTTGGATATGCTCTGAATTTTTTTAAAGCTTGTCATCTCTGAACATAGTCTAAATGATTATTTTACTTGTCATAAATCCACAAGCAGTTCTGGGAAGTTGTATTATAAAAAGAAAGTAAACCCCTAATTTATTTTCACTTCAAAACTACTGTTACTAATTATTACCATGGAAAATATTATTTAGTGACTTAGGGCTTGATGCTTTCTCATTGAAGTTAACTGGAATAGCCACAAGCACTAGAGTAGAATTGAGCCCATGATTTTTAAAGGCTTATAGCATCATTAGTAACATTTGCTCAACACCGCAGCACAAATTTTGCTTAATCTGTCAAAAAAACTTTTAGCAATAGATGTAAATATTTTGCAAAGTTGCTGAAGAATTAAAGATGGGATAATGGATGTCAGCCACAGCACTTTCATATTCTGCCATACAGTACTTAAAAATTCAATATCACTTTTTTTAGCCTTCCAGAAGAAGGAAGTTAAGAAGAAAGTTGAACAGAACCTGACAATTTTGTGATATCCGAAACTAGACATCACATTTATGATAGTAGTGACAAGTTAAAAGTATTGATTTGATTCCTTAGCAGTTGTTGCTGTTATAATCTGGGGCATTTTGTTGGATAATTTGTTTCCTTACTCACATAGATTTTGCTTCATAAAGCACGAAGTTTCACTTTGAACAAACCCTGCAAATAGCCTGGAGTCTCAGTAGTGCAGTAAATATGATTAGGAATTTTCACTGAGTTTAAGCCAGAGGTTTGGGGTTTGATTCTTCACTGTGCTTCTGGGGGGTGGGGAAGCAAATCTATCTACCCATGGGCAAACTACATAGTCCTAGGGCACCCCAGAAGAAGAGAAATTAAACTACTTTTCAGTACTCTATATGGAGAAAACTGCAAAAGACTGACCTAAATTAGAATCTCCTTAGTGGCATAATTGTTATTATTAAATAATTGTAACAGGCAGGCTATATAAGAAGTTCGTAACAATGTGGGAAGTTAGGGTGAAATATTAAACCATTGGAATGTACATACAGGTAGATTTACCATTCTGCTATTGTTTCAGTGGCACTTCTGTCAGCTGGGATTAGCAAACTGATATAACAAAATTAAAAACATAATTTTAAACATATCAATTTTGAAAGGGAAAAAATGGAATACATGAAAACTCATCTGCCCATTATGCCTATGTTGTCATATACTTTGCTGTCGGAAATCTACATTTGAATCTATTATTATTCATCCACGTTAGTGCTAAATTAAGGCTTCCGTCTCCCCCCCCCCCCCCGAGGCTAGCAGCATTAACACTTAGAGAGAGTGTGTGAGCACAGTCCTGTTCATGGTGGGAGCAGATATGGCTATGGAATTAGGCTCAAACAGATTTTGTTCAAGACATTTTTTTAAAGTCACCAATCCCATATTTGGGAAATGAAGAACCTATAGTTTAAAATGTGTGGGTGCAAGAGAAAAATGCAAGCAAAAGTGAGATGTTCTCCCATTCTCCCTTCAGATCCAAGTTGGTCATTATAAACTGTGATATCATGGGCAGACATCTAAAGAGTGTTTAACACCCTCAGCAAATACACCTTCCTGATCTCTCTCTCTTGTTCACTGGAATCCTTTGAGGAAGCATTTTCCTTCGCAGAACCACAAAAAGAGGCAAATTGTCCACTTGAGTTGACTATGACTGTCCATTTACATGAACACCTCTGTTATTTTTCTGTCATCATTAGTGGGCTCTTGACTTAACTTTTGGCTTGCATTCAGTAGCCTACCTTTACATAGGTTCAACCCAGTATTTCAGGGTGCCCAAACTTTTCAGGCCATGGGCGAGTCATGTGATTGAGCGTGTCAGTCATGTGGTTCCTCGAAGTGGAAGTCAAACATGCATGCACATGTGCATAACTCTGCCATAAATGACCCGCAGCTGTCCTAAACGTACATGTGAGGGTGTGTTATGTGTACACGGATTTTACTTCCACTTCTGGGAGCGGTGAGGATGGTGCGGGCTGGATTAATTAGAGCCGCGGGCCGTAGTTTCGGCACCCCTAGAGTATTGTATTGGATCTGAGGAATAATGAAAACCTCACCTACAGAAGTAGCTAGAGTCAAGTGGATTTTAATAGCTCTCCCCACCCATCCACATATGCACACATATAAGAGTGAAGAGATGAGGTTGCAATAGACAGAAAAAAATGGCCCCAGAGATCTTGGAAAAAGTTTCAGTGCAGCACATTGTAGACAGATATTACCTTCTGAATATAACTTCATTGCAAATCATCCCAAATTGGTTGTATTTTTCACCATGACTTGGGAGGATCTGAGAAGAGCTAAAGGTTGCCTATTGTTGACAAATGATAACAGAGAAGGAAATACTGTACAATTGTACTAATTACGTTTCAGTGACACCTTGCAGGCAATTTTGTTGAATGAGCTGATTTCTTCACAAACCATCAGAATGATCAGTATTGAGCCTTTTATTGTAATTGCAGCACTCAGAATAAATAGAACACCATAGTGTAAGACAGTAATTAAAATGGATTCTCTGCTTAAGAATGTTACATTTATTTAGGTATCTGTTCCTTTCACAAACCCCTCCTCCCAAAAAGGAACACCCCAAAAATAAAAATAGGAAGCGAACCTTTTAGCATTGTTTGTAATGCTACACATTTTAAAAATAGCAGCCATTCTTTTTTTAAAAAATAGCAGCCATCCTTTTTAAAAAAAATAGCAGCAACATTTGCTTTGTTTGCCTGCACACTGGTTGTCTCTTTCATTCTTTCACATACCCCCCATCTCCATCCCCAAATGTTGCTTGACTAGCTTAAAAACTGGAGACAGAAATTATGTGAAGTTGGGACTGCTGAATAATTCATGAGTTCTGATTGAATGGGATCATTATCTCCAGCTTTACAAGCTAATAAATACTGTCTATTGCCTAGATATTGTTTTGATCTAATAATGTCAAGGAAAGGGGGTGGGAGGACTCTGACTTTCCCCCCTACTAGATGTACCCTAAATTAAGGAGGAGTTCATTGCTATAATACACTAGTTTTCTCTTCATTGACTTCTGACTTGAGGATTCGAAACTGACTGTAGCAATCTCCTTTTCTTGAAAGATGCAAAGTGGTATTGATATGTGGTGTTCCTAATGTTTTCTCTCCCTGTTTCTGCTTTACCTAGATTATTTCAGAGTTTTTCCCCACCACAACAACTAGAATTCAGCTGGAATTGCCCTAAACTGAATCCTCGTAACTACACCCCCCCAATAAATAAATAAATAAATCCAAATTTGCAGAGGATTGTCTGACTACAGACTTGTTTTTTGCTTAGGTTTCTTCTAACAGCCATTAAGCAGGACACAACCAGTGATGGGATGTCCCCGGTTCTATACGGTTCCCTGGAACCGGTAGGATCAATCCCGGAGAGTTCTCCGGGAGGGTAATTAACTTTTGAGGCGTCCGGTTCCGGACGCCTCACCGAAAGAATTTTTTTTAAAAAAATCGGAGCAAAAATGGCTCCGATTTACTGCGCATGCGCAGAAACTCAATATGCTGCATTGCGCATGCGTCAGATTGAGTTTTGTGCATGCGCAATAAAATTGGAGCAATTTGGCAGCGAGACTTTTTGCTGCCCTGCGGTGGGAGGGCAGAGTTCGAAAGCCCCCATGTCGGCTTCTCGCATGGGCGGGAACTCTTCCCCGTAGCCTCTGCAGCCCCCATCTGACGCTGCGCCCGTGCGAGAAGCCGACATGGGGGATTTCGAACTCGCCCCCCCCACCGCAGGGCAGCAAAAAGTCTCCCAAAGCGCCTAAACGGGCATCGCGCGCGTCAAGGCAAGGTATCAAAGCGGGGGTGCCACCCCCCACTTTGATCCCTTACCTTAACGTGGGATCCCCGTTTCGCGCGCCTGGGCGAGGCGAGGGTTTTCCAAATTCTCCCCTCCCCCGGGGGAGGGGGGGAATCGGAAATGCCGACAGGCACCTTGCCATGGGAGTTTGGGCACCCCAAGTCCCATGGCACAGTGCCTGGGTGAGGCGAGGGTTTTCCGAATTCTCCCCTCCCCCAGGGGAGGGGGGAATCGGAAATGCTGACAGGCGCCTTGCCATGGGAGTTTGGGCACCCCATGTCATAATGTTATTCGGGGTATTACTGTATTTGGTTTTAATTAGTATTGAGTATGGGTTTTAGCTGATGTTGTGAGCCATCTTGGTGTTGCTTAGGCGAAAAAGGTGGTTATATAAATCCAACAAACAAACAAACAAACAAATAAATAAACTAATGGTCCTGACTTACATTAACCCACCCTGTATATTCTGAACTGTTTATTTGCTTGATAAAATCAACTATGGTAGCCCAAACAATGTGGATAATATACTATTTAATTTACTCCCACTTTCAGGCTGTGAAAAGCTGTGTAACCACCACAGAACACAATCCAGCAACCTCTCAGCAACTGCACATCAAATTGCATGATACACAAGCCAAATGCACTACCATTTAACTGTTTACCCACCAGGTAAGTCTCATAATCTTCCATATTCCAGTGCCGCTGGGTGAAGACCCAGAGTGAGTCTGATCAAACACTGGTTAGAGCTTCAATTAAAGCCTACCTTGTGGCAATGGGGGCAGTGAAACATCAATATCTCACCTCTCTGATTGCCTCTGTCGATAATCGCCCAGCCACCCTGTTTCGGGTGACCAGATCCCTCCTTGGGTTGGGCCCCAGTTTGCAGGGATCTGTTGAGGCTTTTGTTGATTATCTGATGGAGAAAATCACTCAGTTTCATTCGAAGTTTAATCCTGGCATGGAAAATGTAGAGCTGGTATTGTTTGGAGTGCAGTCTGGCCATGTTATCTGGGATCGGTTTGATCCAGTTGTCCCTGATGAAGTGGACAGGCTCCTTGGATCTGTTCGTGCCACTGCCTGCACATTAGATCCATGCCCCGCCTGGCTATTTAAAATATCCAGAGTGGTGACAGGCAGTTGGGTCAAAGCAATCATAAATTCTTCGTTATGGGAGGGGGTATTTCCAGCAACCTTCAAACATGTTTTGGTGCACCCTCTCCTGAAAAAGTCATCGCTCGACCCATCCAGTGCTTGTTAACTACCAGCCTGTGTCCAACCTGCCTTTCTGGGCAAGGTTTTGGAGAAGGCAATTGCATGGCAGTTACAGGGAGTCCTGGATGAAGCAGATTATCTAGACCCTTTTCTGTCAGGATTCAGGCCCGGATATTGCATTGGTCACACTGTTGGATGATCTCTGGTGAGAGTGGGACAAAGCTCATCCATCCATCCATCCTGGCTCTTCTTGATCTCTCAGTGGCTTTCGATAACATCAACCACGGTATCCTGCTGGAAAGGCTCCGAGGATTGGGGATCCAGGGCACCATATGGTCCTGGTTTTCCTCATTTCTGAAGGGCCAGACCCAGTCGGTGTGGTTGGAGAGCGAGATGTCCAGCCCAAGGCCCCTTCGATATGGGTTGCCTCAGGGCTCATTACTCTCACCTCTCCTATTTAATATCTACATAAAACCCCTGGGTGAGATCATTTGTTCCCATGGCGTGAGGTATCATCAATATACAGATGATACCCAGTTATATATCTTGGCCCATGGGGAGCCTAGCAATGCAGTGGAAGTCCTTTCCAGGTGCCTGGAGGCTGTCAGGGTCTGGATGGGGGACAATGGGCTACAACTGAATCCCGGCAAGACTGAGTGGCTGTGGGTCAGGGGTCCTGTGCTAACCCAGGAGCTACCATCTTTGGTTTTGGATGTGGCAGTTTTACCCCAAACAGACCCGATGCATAACCTGGGGGTCCTCCTGGACTTGTGACTCCTTCTCAAAGAGCAGGTGGCAGTCATGGCCAGGAGGGCCTTTGCACAACTTCGTGTCATTCACCAATTACGCCCGCTCCTAGATCGGGACTCCTTGCTCATTATCACACACGCTATGGCCACCTCCAGACTTGATTACTGTAACACGCTCTACATGGGGCTGCCCTTGATGACCATTCGGAGGCTTCAACTGATCCAGAATGCAGGTGCCCAGGTGGTGATGCGGTGTGGGTGGTATGCACATGCCTCACCACTGCTTCAGGAGCTGCTCTGGTTGCCAGTATGTCTCGGGGTGCAATTCAAGGTGCTGGTAATTACCTTTAAAGCCCTACATGGTAGTGGGTCAGGGTACTTAAGAGACTGCCTCATCCCAAGAACATCTGCCCATCCCACCAGAGCAGACTGGAGAGGTTCTCTAGTTGTTCCATCAGCCCAGTGGCGTCGCGCAGACTTCAGCCGCCTGGGGCGAAGAACAAACTCGCTCCCCCCGCTCGCCGCTGCCACCAACACCACCCCACAGGACCCAGGCAGAAGGCGGCCCTTTTGCTGTGCCGGCGGCCAGGCTGCCCCCTCTTTGCCTCCCGCTGGCCGTGGCTGCCCTTGCTCTGCCTCCTCCGCCACCAATTGCCTAGGTAGGGCAGGGTGAGCCCCTGACGGCTAGCTGGGTGGGTGGGCGGGCGGGCGGGCGGGCGGAGGTGAGCAGCGTGCACACGCGCACAGGGCGCTCATCAGGGTTAGGTGGCGGAGAGCCCCTGACGGCTAGCTGGGTGGGTGGGTGGGCGGGCGGGCGGAAGTAATTAAGTGATCATGCTATAGTAGCAAGCAAGCAATGAACAAACAAACAAACAAAAACAAACAAGTAGACCTTCTAGACTTCATTAGGAAGTCTTTCCTCTGGCGAAACTGAGGATGGGGGAAAGGATGGTGGCTTTCCTCCTTTTCTTCATTCAACTAGTATTCCCTTTTCTGGTAACATTTTCAGCCCTCCCTGGAAGCTCCCGGTTCAGGGCTTTAAAGGAGAGATTGAGGCTGTGAGTCCAGGTTCACCCGAGTTAGTGCTGCGAAAATAAGGCAACGTGTCCAAATGAGAACAGCGGGGGGAGGGGGGATTGGGAGCGAGTGGATAGGGAGAAATCATGAAGCTGCTTATTCCCAAAAGTCAGACTGTCTTAACATGGAGAGTGGATTTATATCGCTTTGCAAAGCGTTCCCTGCAAAGAAATGAGGCTGTCACAGAATTCCCTGAAAATCCACGGGGTGGGGGTGGGGGTCAGAGGGGCGACAGTGTGTGTGTGTGAGTGTGTGTGTGTGAGAGAGAGAGAGTGTTTGTATGTGAGAAAGTGTGTGAGTGTGAGAGTGTGTGTGTTTGCATAAGAGAATGAGAGACAGTGTGTTTGAGTGTGTGTGTGTGAGAGAGAGAGAGAGAATGTGTCAGAGAGGCAGACGGCAGAGTGTGTGAGCGTGTCAGAGTGTGTGTATCAGAGGAGCAGAGTGTGAGAGTGTGCGTGCGTGCGTGAGTCATAGAGAGAAGGAGGGAGGAGCCGTGAACGCGCAGAAGGGGGAAGCGAGAGGGGGAAGCAAACTCTCTCTCAGAAAACAAAGAGGGAGCGCGCCCGGGAGCGTGCACCGCCTCCCCAGCCGCCTCCTTTGCCGGAGCGCACGCCTCACCCAAAGTGCGCCTCCCTCCCTCTGCTCCCCGCACGCGGGGCGCTCGTCAGGGGTAGGTGGCGGAGGAGGCAGAGCAAGGGCAGCCACGGCCGATGGGAGGCAAAGAGGGGGCAGCCTGGCTGCCGGCGCAGCAAAAGGGCCGGCTTCCGCCTGGGAAGTCCTGCCCCCTAAGCCCAGGCAGAGGGAGGCCAAAGCGGTGGGGACATTTTGCTGCCCCCTGAAAAGCGCTGCCCGGGGCATCCGCCCCCCCTGGGCCCCCCCACGCTATGCCACTGTATCAGCCAGAGAGGCGCATGTCTCTGGCACCAGGACGATCTTCTCTGTGTCTGCTCTGGCCCTATGGAACCTCCTGCCAACTAAGCTACATCTCCAGATGGAATTGCTGCCCATTAGGAAGAATATAAAAACATGGCTGGCAGGACAAGTATGGGGCACTGACTGCACAATGACTCCAGCTTGCTGGTTGGTTTGAGCCTTTTAGTTTAGCCTCCAGAGCCTTTAGATTTAGCTTTTAATCTTTGATCTGTTGTTGCGATTTGCTGATCATTTTAGAATTTTAAATTTTTATAATTTTAAGCCTGAACTTTTAGGGAATGGGTTGGATTTTTCCCCTGTAGTTATGTTTTATGATATGTAAACCACCCTGACTTTCCCCAGTGAGGAGGGTGGTATATAAATCCAAATAAATAAATAAATAAATAAATAAATAAATAAATAAATATTACATCCAGTGCCACCTGATGACTAAACAATATTGTGACACTATCTGTACACCTTGTCCAGGCCTGTGCAATTTTGCTCATTTGAAACATTATGCCTTCTGCTTCTTTTAAGAACAAACACCTGAACAGACTAAATATATATTTGTAAGCAAATTCCAATTTGAGATTTTTCTTAGTCTTTCCCCCTTTATATTTCTTCCAGCACATCAAATATCATCATAGAAATCACAAAACTACTGAGAAAATGTCAATGTAGCCCAGATGTGGCCCCAGGCACCATTTCATGTGCCCCCCCACCGCCTCTACCACACCCAGAAGTGCCATGTGGTTTAGGAAAGGCAAAATGCCCCTCTGGCTCCCAAAGCTGACTGAGGGAGTGTGACCTGGGCCCTGGCTTTAAAAGGTTGAGAATTCCTGTTATACTATGTAACAATACTGTCCATGCAACTCTGAGGATCTCCCTGTGTTAGAGTTCCTTCATCACCATTACTCTTACACAAGATCTGTGTTTGTATGTGAGAAAGATCTGCTTCAGGCAATTTACATTTTAGTCATGTTGCTAATCTGCTTCAGTTTCTAGTAGAAAAAACATCTCTTCTACAACCTTGTCTTTGGAAAGAAATGCCTTGTTGTCTCACTGTGACATTTTCTCCATGTTATCAGTTATCATTTCCAACCATTGGAATTGCCTATGTCATGTAGTACTTGGACCTGAAGCATGTTAAGAAATATTTTAAGTTCTTCCTGCCTGATATAATCTAACTGGAGATGTTGATATAAATCTTCCAAAGTGAGTTCTCTACACCTGAGATTTAAAAAGTTATAGCCTATGCTTGTTAGGAATGCGAGTTTATCTTTGTTTTGTTTTTTAAATAGTTTTTTGAAGCTCATCTTCTAGGACTGGACAAATCAATTTCTTTCAGGCCTGTCCAGAGTTTCATCCAAATGGTCCTCTCATTCACAATCTTGCTCAGTTCTGAAAACTCAAGGTTGTGGCATACTTTATGCATTAATTCCACTTCATATTTGATTTCTTTTCCTGCTACCTTTCATCTTTACTAGATTTACTGTCTTTTCTAGTGAGTTTTGCCTTCTCACAATATGCAGAAAATATGATAACCCCAGTTTCATTTTTTTTTCTTCAGAGAAATTCAGACTTCATTTGATCCAGGGCCCACTTATTCACTGCAGATAGTGATTGCAGCCATGAAATAAAAAGGTGACTGATTCTTGGGAGGCAAGCAATGAGAAACCTGGGGAACACAGTGAAAAGTGGAGACATCACATTGCAAACAAAAATTCATCTAGTCAAAGCAATGGTATTTCTGGTGGCAATGTATGGTTTTGAGAGCTGGACCATAAGGAAAGCTGAGTGCAGAAGAATAGATGCCTTTGAAATGTGGGTTTTGGAGGAGAGTTTTGAGAGTCCCCTGGACAGCAAGGAGAACAAATAGGTCAATCTTAGAAGAAATCAAACCTGATTGCTCCTTAGAAGGTCAAGTAGTGAAGATGAAGCTAAAGTACCTTGGACATCAAATGAGAAGAGAGGATTCACTTGAGAAAGCCTTGATACTGGGAAAGGTGGAGGGCAAAAGAAGAACAGGGCGGCCCAAAACGAGATGGCTAGGTGGTATTGTAGACACAATGGGCACAGAGCTGAGCAAGTTGAGGAGGATGGTGGAGGACAGAAGTGCCTGGAGGACAGTGGTCCATAGGGTTGCAAAGGGTCGGAATCGACTGTGCGACTGAACAACAACAAACTGGTCCAGGGCCCATGAGTAGAGTTCAGCTAGAATGCTTTATAATACCTGAATAGGGGTTTGTCTACATGGGTCCTTTTGAAGAAGGGAGCTGTAGGCTAAATAGAGTCACTTGGGGTTGGTCAGAAGTGTGCTATGCCTTTTAGTATGAACCACACACCCAAATGGCATATCAGAGCTCAAGCAACTTTATTTGGCCTAGCTTCTTCTGGTTTGAATGTTTAATATTGTGAAGTGGCTTAACAAATGAGCTACTTCAGAATATTAAAAAAAATGAGCACTTCCCCTGTTCATTGGGGAAGAAGTAGAGGAAGTGATTTGCTAACAGTGAAAATATAGCAGTTAGTCTTTAAGGTGCTACTGTGTTTTTTATTTCTATTTTATTTTATTTTGTTTGTTTTGTTTTGTTTTCTGAGATGCCTGAACGACAGACTAACACGGCTACTATTCCAAAAAATTTTTAGGACCGATGATAGACAGACCAAAACCAAGGTACTGACTTTGAGAATGGTGTCAGAAACACAAGGAAACATTCAGTGTTCCCTAGAGAAGAAGGGGGAAAGGAATTACCCAGAAGGTAGGAGATATAAGGAAGTGCTGCAGCTGCCCCGGTGGCTTAGTGGTTAAGACTAGGCTTGGAGACTGGAAAGATGGGTTCAGTTCCTGAGAGCTGCAAAATAGGGGACATGAAAGGAGCCTCATTAGGTGTTCCCTGCAAAAATCCTTTTAACCTAGAGTAATCTCTGACACAAAAATGAATGATAAGGAAGTGCTGGAAAAATAGGGGAAGATTCAAAAGAAAAAAATAGGAAAAGAATTCTTGGAAGGGAAATTGGTGTGGGGAGGGTGGCCTGAATAAAACAAGATGATACCTACTACAGTGTCAAGGAAGACACAAAGGAAGAGCCTTTGTTGCCTAGATAGAAGGATTATAGTATTGAGGAGGATTATGGGGCAAGAGTTCAGTTATAGCTGTGGGTAAAAAAAAGGAGGCTGACAAACATCAGAATTCATGCCTTCTACCTTATCTGAACTACTGGTGGAAATGAAAGCAGAAGCAGGACCCTTCACCACATTCTGGGATCAGACTGGGGGAAGAGACACCAATGCAACTATGAAGATGGAGACAGAAGCATCAAAAGGAATATCAGCATCATTTCCAGCTAAACCAGCAGCTGATCCCAAGCCTGATCTGCACCACCTGAAGACCTCAACCACAAACCTTGTTCTGCCTTCCTGTGGCTGTACAGGCCATCACTTGGACAGATCTCAGTTTTGGCAGCATATGTTTCTCACCATTGAGTAGGGCTGTGGATTCACATGTCCTGGTGAAAAAGAGCTGCAGGAACCCAAATGTTGTTGCAATCCTCTTCCCAGTTCAAATATGCCCTATTTTGTTCTCACCACCTGGTATCAAGTCCATGGATCAAGGAATGGAGGAGGCGCTATGCACCAATTGGAGCAGGGCTGGTGGGGCTCACAGTGACATTCAGAACTGAAATGTGATAGCAATGTTTAAAATTTGTCTGGCTTACTGTGATACCTCTGAATGGCAAAATACTGTGATTAAATAGCAACATCTTTGAATGGCAAGGTTTGGTATTTGAATGGCAAATGCTAGCATTAAATATTTTCCCAGAAGTCATTGCATAATTTTTGAAAGAAATCATTTTAGCTTCAAAGCATATATTAGTACAATGCAATCAGAGAAACATTTTCAAATATCATTTGTAATGAGTAATTAAAAATAGGTATAGTTTAACCATCTTTTCTTAAATATTTTCTTAAACAATGTGATTAAGAAAGAAAGTTAATATACAAAGAGAGATTAATTCAAATACTGGCTTGAACATCTGCTTGTTTTTCCTATATATGGTGTCAGAGAAGCTATAATTTAGACTTTGAACATTAGCCATTCTACTGTAGGACTGAAACGCCAAACAATATGCCTGGAGGATATTATGACTATCTGGTCCTGTACAGGGCACATGCCAGGATGAACTGAGAGGAAAAATAAGTGCACAAGACTACAATTGTGAGTTGATTTAGCAGAACCTATGATGATGTCTTAATGGCCTCCAGCCAAGAAGACCAGGAGTAATTCTTTGTCAAGGGAAATCATCTCTATTGCAAGATCTTCTACAATAATAGGAGATTGCAATGTCTTGCAATTAAAAAAAATAGGAAGAGGGAGGGAAAGGGATGAGGATTATGGGAACTGTAAGTCAAATGTAACCTGTCCAAATCCTGAGACACTGTAAACAAATTCCAAACTCAGAGCTTATCATATTAATGTCCAAAGCTGGTGATCCCCAGTGTCCTTTTAGATTTGAATGCTGGCATTTTCCTGGTCTAAATAATTTCTGCCATGTATTCAGTTACCCACTTGTGGACACAGTTTGTTAAGGTCATCAGTCAACTTAAGCTTCAGAAAGCAACAAAAGAAAGTAGTCTTCAATGGCTGTCTGCAAGCCTGCAAATTTGTGTATGAAAAAGTGAACACAGATCGAATTCCGCAGAGGAGAAAGCCCACCCTGGTGCTTAAGCTGTTCCAGAAAATAGAATAACTGTGCTCTCAAAACATAGTTTCACATTTTTCAAATTGTTGAAGATGCTTGAACTTTGCCTTTCTGTTTCTCAGCACACGGAAATAACGGAATTCTAGGTCAAGAATGCAAAATGTAACAGGGCACCTTTATTTGAGCTGTGTGCCATTTTACCTGTAGGGTATCTCTGATCTTCTTATGAGGGCTAAACTTTTGAAAAGGGTTATTGTGTGCTGACACACAAAGGAATTATCAGGTTATGCTACTCAGATGGGAGCCCTTTCCTTTCCTCATCACACTGTGCCTCTCTGTGGTGCCTTTTTCTTCAAGACAGATGTGGAACAGACAACTGGTTAACTTACTGTGAATGTAAAATTTTTCCTCTTGTCTGAATCTGCATATGAGTTTACATGGTTTGTGTTTCTCATATGGGGTAATACTTTCAGTGTGACACTCAAAATAAGGGAAGGAGAAGTGATAAAGTCTCAATGCAGTATATATTGCCTTGTGGGTAGACATATCTGCAATGTCTGTACCTATAGCAGTCCTTTGTATGATCTAAATAATTAATAGCATCTTTCCAGTTTGTAGGCTTTCCCAGCCATACTGGGTGAGAATGTTGACATTTCATTTTATTCCAAAATAAAATAACACAATGCAACATTTCTTCTTCATATAATCAATTGAAAGTATTTGAAATGATTACATGACTGTAGGACGACAGACAGACTGTTGTGCTATAGGAAGAAACTTACATAAGGCTGAAGGTAGCCAGTACATTTCAAAGAAATGCTTTCCTTCCTAATATAAAGATAAGCAAGAAAAGAAGAAGGAAAGTCAAACTGACTTTGAATGCTTAGCTCTAAAAAAGCAGAAGTGAGATTCAGCTGAAAAGGCCATAATGGCTCTCCTGAAGCCTAGTGCATTGAAACACTCAGCAATAGCATTGTCTTGATTCAAGTAATCCTCAGTCTCCCTGTCAGGGTAAGCAAAGTGTTGTTGGACTGCCCCTAGTCAAAATAGTCAATCCAAGGAGATGTAGTCTGGCAATGCTTAGAGGCCCCTCTCTAATGTTACTGTAGTAAGACTGCTCAGCTTTTGAGCCAGAGCTTGGGAGGATCCATGGTGCAGAGAAGAAAAGGTATCTTATCCATTTATGCTCAGACTGCCATTAGCATCACATGAGAGAAAAAGTTGAGAATGCCATTGAAAACTCTGTAAGTACTACCAGGCTGACTACAGCTAGGTGTGACTGCCCCTGGTCATGAAGAGTTGCTGAAGAGCTACTCTCTTGGCCAGGAATTAGTGTCCTGGTCTCTGACTAAAGTGGCTGTGAGCTGGTGGAGACTCCAGGAACAGGGTGCCAGGAGAGCATAGAAAAGGAGATCCCAAGGTCCCAAGTGGGAGGAAGGAGATGAAGACATATGAGGGAGGGCCAAGCTGGCAGGAGCTTAGGTTAAATGAGAAGGAAGAAGAAAAAGAAGAGGAATGCGCATCACCTCTACAAGTGAAAAGGAGAAGACTTGGGGGAAGTGGTGGATGAGCTGGACCCACCATTTTGTGCCCTAAGGAAAGACCACATGTTGACTGCAGAGACCCCCTGCATTGCCCTTAACCTTCTAAGGCATTCAGATCCTGGGACATTATGTAGTGCTAAAAATCATGAATATTAGTGAATCAGATTCATACTAGATTTCATCAATTAAACACTATCTAAATGCCCTTTGAAACTATTGCATTGCTTTTTCTGGAAAGCAACTAACAAATACAAAGTATTTTAATAAAAAATATATATAAGGAAGCTTTTTGCTTACTCACTTACTACAAGGCCACCATTATGGTACCATGTTTTTGAATTCTGAAAGTGTAACAGCTCTCTGGATCTGATTGTGGATTTAATGCATTTTTGAACCCAGCAGCTGATACTTAAAGGTGTGTTGTCTCCGAATTGGGAACTTCCAGACAGTGTAGGTCAAAGTAACTAAAGGATGAGGATTCACACCAATATTCACCCCACCAATGACCTCCTGGAGATGAGACCAGCTAGTCTCCTGTGCCCTTCCCCAACTCAGTGAAGATGCTGGAGAAGGAAGCACCAAAATAGGGTTGTTTTCTGAACCAGAGAGTTGGGGCCAAAACCAATTCTGAGGACATCACGTTCTTTTAAAAATCACTGAAAAGACAGGTAGGGAACAAAAGAAGCCGAATGATAGCAACAGTTGTATGTAATTCAAAAGACATGCCAGTAATTAAATCTAGACTATGAAAATATTTTTTCTAGGTGTAATTGCATCGTATGTTGCTTGTACAAGATTTACATCCAGCATTTCCACATCTGTTTTGGAGTGTCTCTGAAATCCCCCTGTGTGAGAAGATAAGCTGTGTGTTGCATAAGTAATTGCTTGTTATATAAAATAAATTCCACTTTTACAGTCTATCGTTAAGTGAGAAGCAATTCAGTCTACCAAAACAGGATCAGAGAGAGAGGAAAAATGGGATTTATGATATGATTTTCATCTTGCAGCAACCTCATTTTAATTCAAATAACTATTCAGTGATGGGATGTCACCGGTTCCAGACGGTTCCCTGGAACCGGTAAGAACAATTTCGGAGGGTTCTCCGAGAGGGTAATCTATTTTTAAGGCGTCCGGTTCCGGACGCCTGAAAAAAAGAAAAAAAAATTTTTAAATTGGAGTCAAAATGGCTCCAATTCAGTGCGCATGCGCAGAAGTCAATCTGACGCATGCGTGCTGCAATTTTAAATTGCGCATGCGTCAGATTCTGTTTCTGCGCATGCGCACTTGTTTTTGCCAGAGCCGGACCATTTTGAAGTGGCTCTGGCAGTGGCGGAGGGCTTAGGAGGAGGAGCCGTGCCTAGCCGGGCGGCCCAGCGTTCCCGGCCGCAACGCTCCACGGGCGCCCCAAGCCTCGCCGCCCGGCGGTGTGCCTAGCCGGGCGGCCCACGCTCCCGGCCGCAACGCTCCACGGGCGCCCCAAGCCTCGCCGCCCGGCGGTGTGCCTAGCCGGGCGGCCCACGCTCCCGGCCGCAACGCTCCACGGGCGCCCCAAGCCACACACCTCCGTCCGCTCGCACCTCCATCCGCTCGCTCACCCGGCTGGCCGTCGGGGGCTCTCCGCCGCCTGTTGCCCCTGGCAGCGGCTTTCAGGGGGAGGCAAAATGTCCCCTCCCCACCCTTTTGCTGGCGAGGAGGAGAAAAAGGCGGACAATTCAAGGAGGGGCACACCCGGTCGCCCGCCCAGCTCTCTCGTCGGGGGTGGGTGGCGCCGTGGCGGGGAGCCCCTGGGGGCTGGCTGGGCAGGAGGAGGTGGGCAGCGTGTGCGCGCACGCGGGCCGCCCGCCAGGAGAGCCCCCGACCGACAGCCAGCCCGGCGGACGGGCCCCTCCTTGAATTGTCCGCCTAAAAAAAAACACTTTTTCTCCTCCTCGCCAGCAAAAGGGTGGGGAGGGGACATTTTGCCGCCCCCTGAAAGCCGCTGCCAGGGGCAACAGGCGGCGGAGAGCCCCCGACGGCCAGCCGGGCGGGCGAGCGGACGGAGGTGCGAGTGGTCGGGGCCGCCCATGGAGCGTTGCGGCCGGGAGCGTGGGCCGCCCGGCTAGGCACACCGCGGAGCGCCGAGGGTCGGGGCCGCCCATGGAGCGTTGCAGCCGGGAGCGTGGGCCGCCCGGCTAGGCGCGGCGCCGGGCACCAAGGCTGGGGGCCAGCCCCAACGGTCCCCATTGTAAGTGGGGTTTGTGTTTGGGGTGGGTGGGTGTTTGGGTGTATTTTTATTTAATTATTATTTAATTTATTTATTTTATTAACGGTTTTGTGGGGGGGGGGTTGAGGGGGGTGTGTGTGTGTGTTTTATTTTTATTTTATTTATTTTATTTTTGGCCCCGCCTACAACGTCATGATGTCATGACGTTGGCTCCACCCATGACGTCATGACGTTAGCTCCGCCCCCACTGTGATGACGTCAGGGTGGGGTATAAAATTTTTTATCATCCCATCACTGTAACTATTGCATACTTAGAATGTTCAGCCATACAAACTGTGCCAGGATTAGACAATGGGCCTACTATTTGCCTCTAATATGGACTCTTTTGCATAAATCACCAAAATTGAATTTTCTCTGCTCCAAGTACATTTATGGAGACTATTTGTGATGGCCATGCAATGCTATGAGTGTTGAATTGTATAGAACAGGGACAGGCAGTGTTTTTTCTGTCTAAAGAAAGAATTGGTAGCCAATTAACCACTATTTACTCAGGCAAGAAGCATTTGTGTCCAAAGCTAGCCAACTTAATTTGAGAGAAGAACATTACAAGAAGCTATTCCATCCCCAGTGCAAAATAAGGAGACCAGACACCAATAAACGTAGTTAAAGGCTTGGGCCACATTTATTGAATGTTACTTATTAAGTGAGGTTGGTATGGCGGTGAGTGAGTAACCTGATGTGAGGGACAGGGGTATACCTTCTGTTCCCTGTGCGGGATGGGTGAAACCCGGCCACCGCTGGTTAATGCACGGGTAGGTAACAAGCGGGCCAGCCTACCAGGGTGGACATGGCCATTTCCACTTCCCCTCAAAGAGCAGATTTTGATCGTACCACATGCCAGCCACATGACATTGGCCACCTCCTGGCTGATGCACAGGAATGCAGCACAGGCTGACTTCACCCTGTCAAAGACGCCCTGTAGGAAACACTGCTAGTACACCCACCCCTCACTACCCACCACCAGAGAGGGTCAGCGCTTCTTGTCCCCTTCAGTAACAAGAAATAAAATGTGCTTTTCTTTTACTATACCAAATTCTACATCTTTCTTGATGTATATATTTTATTCATTTTTTAAATGTACATATACTTCCAATATGTAGCACAATACTGAAACTTCTGCTTTTTCTCATTCCTCTTCTCTTGTGGATTGGCTATGACGGCCATTCTGATTTTGGATATGGCAGCTCTAAACCATGCTGTTTAAACAGTCTTCAAATTTTTGAAGATTGTTAAAACAGCAATTGAGAATTAAACATCAAAAGTGAAGATTTGGTAAGCCAAAATTATCCAATATTCGGGGGGGGGGAGCAATTTAAAAGCCTTGGAGAAATAAAATAATGTTATCCTGACAAAAGAATATAATTTCAGTGTCAATCCTACCTGCTATTTGTGGTACCTTAGACCTAGAAGAATGGCTTTCAGCTTTTGGTCTACCAGCTGTTTTGAATTACAACTTCCCGAATCCCTTACCATTGAATGTGGTTATTTAGGCTTTGAGGAGGTAGAGGGCCAAACATTGAAAACCACTGTGCTAGAGCCACAATGCTACCATGGAGAAAACCTTTTTTCAGAGAAGCATAATCCATCTCTCCTAGTGTCAGAACTCTGAGAAGAGCCTCAGACAGTGGTGGGCACTGACTGGTTCACACTGGGTTGGGAGAGGCAGTAGCGTAGCGTGGGGGCCTAGGATGCTGGCACCTACTCCTGCTAGGACTTCTGGGAATTGTCATCCAAGAACACCCATACGGCCAAAAAGTGCTGCCCGGGGCAGGCTGTCCCCTGCCCTCCCCATGCTGCGCTACTGGGGTGATGGTGGTAGTAAAACTATCTAACTACCTTTACCCTCGATCAACATATACTCCAAAAATGATTTCCATATATTTCAAAATTTATTTTCTTTTATTATACCCTTTTTCTGATTAAGTTCCCAAGTAAACTTATCATTCAATGCAATTTCCCACATTTCTTTACACCAATCTTCCTTTTTTACTGGTCATTCTTCCAATTTCTTGCAATACATTCCCTTGCTGTTGTTAATATAATAGATAACAAATCTTTTTTATTCATATCTATATTCAAATTATCTACATCCATCAATAAGGTGGCACCTGATCCCAACTTAATGTCCACAGCAATTATTTCCTTAATTTCTTTCTCTATATCTGTCCAAAAACCTTTAACACATTGCAACTCCACCACATATGTTCATATGTTCGCAGTGTATTCTTACATCTCCAACACATTTTTGATTTTGTATTATCCATCTGATGCAAATGAATTGTGATCAAGTACCACCTCCATAACAATTTATAATTATGTTCTTTAACTCTAACAGACAAGGTTATCATAATCCTTCTCTTCCATTTATTTTTCCAAATCAATTCCGTAATTTTAATATTCAGATCTTGTTTCCAAATTAGCTTTTAATACTTCCTGTGCACTTCCTTCCGGATTTAAAATCTTATCTATCTTACTAATCAAGCTCTTAACACCTGTCTGCCCCCTTCATATACAATAGACCATTTCCTCAAATTTTGTCCTTTCTCTTTCTAAACTAGATTCTTTTAAATATTTTTATTCCACTTATTTACTAATGCAATTTGAAACCAATTCAAATTCATTTGTCTATATATATTTAATTCCCCCCTCCCATGCTAACTTATCTGGATCCAGTCTTTCAACAGGAACACATCATTTTTGAAAAATACTTCCTCCACTTTTCTATCTATCTTCACTGGAAAACTTTTTAAATCCCCCATTTCCATAATTGGAAATACATCTGGAGCCAATTTCCCCTTCAATTTCTTCCAAACCTCCATTGTCTTCATTATTTTGTTCTTAACTCTACTCTAACTTTTCTTTATCTAAGAATATTGCTTTACCTACCCCACTTAATTCTTTCATCTAATTTTTTTTCCAAATTGCCTCCTCTTTCATTAAAATTTTTTACTAGATTTTTAAATGAAAAGATCTATAATAATTTTAACATTCAATAATCCGAACCCACCTTCTTTCTGGAATAAATACCATAAGGTTTTAGATATTCTTGGTCTTTCCCCTCCATTACAAAAATTGTTTAACAAACTCTGAAAGACCTTAATTTCCTTTTCCTTAAATTGGATTGGCAGGGCATTGAACAAAAAAAAATAATTTTTTGGTAATAATTTCATTTTACATAATGCGACGCTACCAAACCAAGATAAATTTAACTTTTTAAATTGTTGTATTTTATCTTTAATTTCCTTTCTTTGTCTATCATAATTTAATTTCTTAAGTTCATCAAACTTATTTGAAATATTTATCCCCAGATATCTCAAACTATCTTTAACCTGGATATTGTATCTATCCTTTATCTCTTTCTGTTCATCTTTATCTATATTACAAAATATTGATTTCCAATGCATTTAAATGGGAAATTGTAATTTGTGCCCTCTAGTGGGCACCTGTGGTAATGGGCTGCCAAACATATGTTTTTCTTTCCCCTCTCCTGAAGCCAAACTGCACTGAACCCAGTATGGTTTTGGACTCTGGTGGTTGTTGACCCATTTATAAGTCAAGTCACCTTTTTGGACCTCATTTTAGGGGCTAAAAAACTTGACTTATACTTGAGTATATATGGTATTTTAAAGGCAACCAAGGGGACCTTGGAGGGATCAGAAGTGGAAAGAAGCCAATAATATTATTTTTCTGAGTTAGTAAAACATGGCTTCATCTACATTAGGGTAGGAATGCACCAGAAGCCCACTCTCCCCACAAGTCCATCTCTGGACCCCTACCTTTTCAAACTTTTCTTTCAAAAATGGCTGCTTAGGTTTTCCCCTCATACTTCACCAAAAACACCCTTTTCTATGTAACAGCCACTTGGGGGGAAATTGCATATCTGGGTTGATATTTGAGGACCCCCTCAAAGGATAGCTAAAATGACCCCAATCCTGACAGATCACAAGGGATTTTTTGAGCCACTTATTTAATGTTTAAAATTTTGTGGTGCATGAATCCCTGGGTTTCTATCAGGATGATTGATTCCCACATCTGATCTACACAGTCCCATTAAGAACTTCAGCTATCAAATATGAGAGCTCAGGATCATCTAATAATGTTTAAAGGTGGGACCGTGGGGAGTAACACTATTTGTAATATTATTATCAAATGTTTCTCAGCCTTTTGGCTAAGATCAAGTTCTGTTCTTATCAGTTTAATGGACTGCAGTGGCTCAGTGGATAAGAAGCTCACCTTGTAAGCTGGAACATCAGCAAGTCAGCAGTTCAAGACCCGAGTAGTGCATGACAGATTGAGTGCCCAACTTTCTCCCAGTTCCTGCCAACCTAGCAATTCAAAAGGAAGAAATTGCAAATAGATAAATAGGGGCCACTTCAATAGGAAAATATCTTGGGGACATGAATGGTGCCTCATTCAGGCATCCCCTGAGTGGATTTCCTCCAGCAAAATTCATTTTAACCCAGAAAGCACCTTGGTGTGCTTCTGACATGATAAAAAAATCACAAGCTATCACATTGCACTTGACCTATGACAACATTTCTAGTATTTTCAAAATATGTGAGTTATTTAAGGACAGTTTTCCCCTTGCCTCACTCCCATTCTAGTGAGTTTTTATACCCAAGTGAACATTTGAGCGCAGGTCTTCTGATTATCTGCATTGACTTTGTGACCTGCAGCAATTCATTGCAAAAAGTTGTCATTTGACTTATACAGGCAATAAAATTGTTCAGCTCCTGAAAAGGATGGTAAACCACTTCTAAGTAGTTACTACTTAAGAAACTCTGAAAAGGGTTAACATAAGTCAGAATTGACTTGAGAGCACACAACTATTAGCTATATGCAAAACAGTAAATTTTTATGTGCTAAATAAGTGATAATTCTTGCACTGCATTTTCTTGAGGGTTCATACATGTGTGACAACCAGCTTGAGACTATACACTAAAACACATTATTTAGTTCATCATGCAGCATGAATGAACAAATGAATGAAAATTGCTCTGTAAATTTCATAAGCTAAAAGTCTATTGCCAGCCTAACATAAATTCTGTAACTTTTGATGGTGCTGCTGCAAATTATGTAGTAAGTGTAGACAATAATGGTTGTGTACTGAGTCATACTGAGTTATACAGCTCAGCACATATCAAATAACTATAACTTGATTAACTAGAGCAATTCACTGTGAAAAATTATGCCATTTAAGTTAACACTTGCAATAGGATTTTAGCCATAAAAATGCCACAAAGTATCATTTTATATGCTAAATAAGTAATACATTATGTATTTTGTATTACTCACACAGTAAATTAAGTTTAGGTTTGATAAGTAAATATTGCATATTTTCAAATGCCTATTTTTTTCTAGATTTAACTCAAGGTACTGTTTTAACAATGGCTTCAAACTTCCAGATACTTTACAACTCTACATCAACCAGAGTCCTACTATGCTCTCAATAATGCAGTCAACATAAATCTTGGTGACTAGTTGGTCCAAATTAAGAAGTAAATATGGGCATTACTCTTGTAGGGCAAATTGTACAATTCAATGCACCACAGCAAAAGACTGCCCTGATTTCTTAATTTCCAACAAGACACACTGGAATTTATGCCAATTTTGCATTATGCTGGTGGGTATAACTAACAACATTCTGGCCACTGAATTTTTAATTCATCTTCCATGTCTAAGTTAGGCATGAAACTGCCAAAATGAAGCCACCGTTTGGTGAGTTCATGCTGTAGTTCCTTTTGCCTGACTTAGTGTGAGAAAAGTTAGCTGGCACAAGGTGGCTGTTGTACAGAGTATGCCCGAGTGTTATTCAAAATACAGTACCACACTCTTTGAGGTGGCTCTTTCTGTGTACCCCACTGAATTTTAATTAAGCTGAAGTAAACAACATTTGGTTTAGAAGCTGACTTCGTTGCTAGCTCTGGAGGCACTGGAGCAGTGGTGGGCAGCAAAAATTTTTGCTACCACACCATGGGTAATCTAGTCATATAGCCATATAGCCATGTATACATCTGCAAACACAGGCAGCACTGGCTCTTTAGCTGTAAATGGAAATAAGCACTGCACCCTAGAGTTGGATATGACTGGCTTTTGAGCAAGGGAGACCTTGAATCACTTTCAGGGACAAAACCTGATGTCAAATTTGAATACCAATCAGGGATCTTCTGTTATTAGGTAAAGGTTGCCCTTGCTCAAAAGCCAGTCATTACCAACACTAGGGTTCAGTGCTCATCTCTGTTTATAGCCAAAGAGCTAGTGGACTTGATCCTACAAAAGCTCACACTAAAATACAGCAGTTAGTCTTTAAGGTGCCACAACGTTTTTGTCTTTTTGTTTTGTTTACTTTCTGATATGTTTGCACAGAATAAAACTTTTTAAATGGTTGCTATGTTAGTCTGGGCAGGGCAGGGAGGTGGGCGTGGCCACCCAATTTTGCTTTTAAAAAAAATCCACCCAAAGGCCACCCAATTTCGCCACCCCTGTGCCCGAAAGCCACAAAATTTTGCTCCCCCTCTGCCAGGGGGGTACAAACCTGTTACTGCCCACCACTGCACTGGAGTCTTATCAGTGTAGAATATAGACTGAAATTCCAAGTAATTACTTAGCCACACAATTTTCCATAGACTGGATATTTTTGATCATTTTTTAAAAAAAACTATATATGGAAGTTTCATTCTGATATCCCTTTATTCTCAGGTGTAATTCATGCAATCAATTTGTACTATCCAATTCTCAAGTAGGTTTAGAAACAGACTTTCTCATGCCACTGGCAATACCAGCAGTCGCTTATTGATACAGTGAAATCTTGTTAATGTCATAATGACTGGAAACCCCACTGGGAGCTACTGGATTTTGTGAATTACCGTGTAAGTGGATAAACAATGTTTTTTAAAAAAACAAAAAACAATGGCATTCTGATTCTTGTAGGGTACTAATCTTCCTTTAGGCAAGTTTTTTGGCACTGATAAGAACACAACTGTTACCACCCTTGGTGCAATACCATGTGGCACAGTGTGCTAGAGCCACGGATACCGCCATTCAAGTTCTGGAAAAATAGTAATTAGGAATGTGTGTTGTACCAGCATTGTTTAATTAAGCAAACCAAACTTTGAGTTGGTCCCAAGCGTGTGACTAAAGGAACTCTGTGAAATGGAGGTTAAGGAAGCAGGCACAAAAACAGGATTATAGTTGAATTACAATAGTGTCTGCAGAATATTATGTAACTTTACAGTTTATAATGAAGAAATCAAAATAGTGACTAATTTTCTGTACTTTGGTTCAAATCATTACTTGAACTAGAGACTGCAGCCAAGAAACCAGAAGAGCACTGTGACTGGAAAGGGCCTCTATGAAGGAACCAGGAAAGATCTTTAGGAGTAAAGATATGTTGTTGGAAACCAAGACCAAGATCAAACATATTAAAGTATGTACAAATTTTTGTTACACTATCACATCAAGCAAAAGTATTTTGTCCATGGACTTTTTAAAGTTGCATCTGTTTTAATTCATGTTATTGAGCCACCTTGAATCTTTTATTAGGAGAAAGCATATATATATGTTGTGGTCTTGACACCTTCCATACACACTTGACTCCTATGCCTTAAGCTAGTCTCCCTACTCTGCTAGACATACATTCTTCAGACTAATGTTTCCACCACCTTTCACAAGGAAGTAGGTTTTATATGTACTGGTGCTGTATATGTACAGTAATACCTCGGATAACACTAAGACTTGGTTCCACAAGTCTTGGTGTTATACGATTTTTAGTGTTATCCGATGCATGTGAAAATCCTATGGGATGAATCGGATAACGTTAAAGCTCCATAGAGATACATTGTAACCGCACAGGCTTTAGCGGTTGTTATCCGAGCCATCCCATAGGACCTTAACGTTATTCGATCCAATTCTCCTCTCCAGATTACTTAACGTTATGCGATTTTAGCGTTATCCGAGGTAAACGTTATCTGAGGTATTACTGTAGATATAAGCTCCATCAGTGTAAGGTTAATGCATTCATTACTGAAAGTATATAATTATTTTGGAGTATCTGTGGTGTCCTTGTGCATGTGTGTGTTTCAAAGAATGTCAAAAATGCAGAACATAATTTTTATGTGCCTAGGAGTGACTATCTCAGCTCCAGGCAATACAAACATTGCCATTACTGGGGAGTAAAAGCCCTACATAATTAACAAACATCATCAGCCTTACAGTTCCTGTAGAATGTGGTAGCTTCCTTGCCTGAAGGCTGCTCTTGTCTTCCTAAGTCTGTTTACCCTGTCCAAGATTAGATTAGTTTAATTATTATTATGAAAAAGGCTGCTAAGATCTTACAGCCTAATTATGCAAATGTTTTTAAACATTAACAAAAGTAATTTATTTATTTGGGAGATAAATGAATCTGTTTTGTCATAAAACAGATTGCAGTCCTGGCAATGTACAGGCTGGGTTATATACCCTAAAGGCAGCTTTTTCACCACAACTATCACAGGGATCTCTAGAATGCAATGTTTAATAAATATATAAATTGTATTTTCATCTCTGTTTTTTTTAAATGACATGTTTTATTGTCAAGCAGTTCCTTTTCTTCTTCTTCCAAATGATCATAATCCCAGAAAGAATAATTATAGGTTTAATATGCAACCAGCCTTGTTATGAAAACAGGACTTCTCACTCAGAATTGGCTGTAAAGGCTAAACAGCCAAAACATTGCTTGTACATGTATCAAGGTGCACCTGTTTTATGAGGCTTTTGGTCAAATGTCTTCCCAAGAGTTCTTTCATACATGCTGCTGTGAGAACAATTACTCCAAAATGGTGCCTTCTTCAAAATAAAACAGACATACCTGTTCTGAAGTATATTTACTATTAAATCAGTATCTTGAATTAAATCTGTTTTCTACTAGTTGCCCAAGTTCAGTGAGTCTGGAAAGCTGTTACCGCTTTGGGTTGACATTGCTACACTAGACTGACAGATTTTCCCTAGCTTGGAAGAACAACTTTCAACATCTAATTATTTAAGACAGCTACACTTAAAAATAGATTAGCTCACATCTCAAAATAGCATGGCAGAACATTATAGGGAGCAAAATTAGCTAAACTCCTTTGGAAAGTAAGACATAAACGGATATACATTCCTGAAACAGTGCACTGGGCAACATAATATACATTATTTTCAGTTAAAGCTGCAGCCCCTTTTTGTGTTATGGGAGGGGAGAAAGTTCACCTCCAGTGTTAAAGTCACAATGATGCATTAATGCCTTTTACATCCAATGTTTATTTCCCCATCTTGGATGATGCACTTCATTAGAAATATATTGTGCTAAAAACAATACAGCCTGTCTCCTTGATTTGTATATAAATTAACTGCTATTTAAATAGGGAGGGCAATGTCTCTACATGAAGATTACACCTAGAATTCTCTTGTGAATTAAATGGAGGATGTGAGCAATGATATGAACTGGCTGCTATGACATCACCATTATCATGGATATTCAGGAGATTAGAAACTGCTGGCTGTCATTTAAAATGAACACATCTCTAGTGCACCTGCTTTATTATTATTCATTTGGAATGGGATCATTAACATATTCCTTAAGTCATTTGCAGGCAATTTGTATCTACATTAATGATTTTTTTCACTGTCTGTAACAATTAATTTTTAGATGTATATAGTACAGATACATATGTACATATAGATGTGTTTTGGAGCAGGAAAGAGTAGCTCTCAATAGTAACATTCTCCTGTTCTCTCCAAATGGGGGGAGGGAACATGCTCTTAGTGGGAGGTCTCCACCTGGAAAGTGAATTGTAAAAAGAGAGGATCCTGCTTATGTGTAGGTTCTCCACCCAAAGAAATTATACTGAATAGGGCTTGAGCTAAAAAAGGACATTGCATAATGTTACCAAATGTTTGTCTTCCACTGATTTCCTCTATCTAAAATTTGAAAAGACATCACATTGTATAGTTAGAACTTTTTTTGGAGCTAAAAGATCAGAGAGGGAGAAGAGTAATAACTTGCCAATATTACGGCTGATTTCATTTTCAAATCAACATTATCACATCATTACAGATTTGCCAGTTTTATGGAACAATTATTCAGATGGTTTATTTCAATTTCTAATTATTTCAGATTCAACAATTCACTCAGAACACATTCTCGTTAACTTTCTTTAATTGGATGTTCCTTTCATAATAATTTGTTCAGGTCACCAAGGGAAAGGCATGTGGCTAGAAATGGTTAAAATACAGCTCACAGATTTTGTTGTGAATGACAGCATTCATTAACAGCAGCATTTCCAGCAAAAATGCTCAATGGCTAATATATTTCTTTATCTAAAATAAAGGTATTCTGTTGTATATTGTGAAAAGGGTGACATTTTTCCGGACTTCTAGAATCCTTATGCTTCTCCAATTCAACAAACTGCAACAGGCCCATGCTAGAGCAGGTCAGAATCAGTATTCATGTATTGTTTCAGAATATAAAAATAAAAAATCCTGGAAGGATACCTTTAACAGTAGAACCTTCTGCTCAGACATAAAACCCACTAAGTTCAGAGGGCAGTGGCGTAGCATGGGGGGCGGGGGGGGCGGCGGATGCCCCGGGCAGCGGCTTTCAGGGGGCGGCAAAATGTCCCCTCCCCACCCTTTTGCTGGCGAGCGCCCCGCGTGCGCTTCGCCGCTTGCAGGCGAGGAGGAGAAAAAGGTGTTTTTTTTAGGCGGACAATTCAAGGAGGGGGCCCGGCTAGCCGTCGGGGGCTCTCCTGGAGGGCGGCCCACGTGCGCGCGCATGCTGCTCACCTCCGCCCACCCAGCCACCCACCCAACTTGCCGTGAGACGGGGCGCTCATCTGGGGTGGGTGGCGCCGTGGCGGGGAGCCCCTGGTGGCTGGCTGGGCAGGAGGAGGTGGGCAGTGCATGCGTGCACGCGGGCCGCCCTCCAGGAGAGCCCCCGACGGCCAGCCGGGCGGGGCGGGCCCCTCCTTGAATTGTCTGCCTTTAAAAAAACCCCTTTTTCTCCTCCTCGCCTGCAAGCGGCGAAGCGCACGCAGGACGCTCGCCAGCAAAAGGGTGGGGAGGGGACATTATTTGCCGCCCCCTGAAAGCCGCTGCCAGGGGCAGGCGGCGCGCGGAGAGCCCCCGACGGCCAGCTGGGCGAGCGATCTGCCGGAGGTGCGCTCGTCGGGGGTGGGTGGCGGATGGCCCCTGGCGGGCGAGCGGACGGAGGTGTGTGGTGCGCGCGCAATTGCGCGCGCGCCGCTAGTCAGCAGGGGGGCGCCTTCTGCCTTGGGAGGGGGGAGGGGTGGCAGCAGCGGCGAGCTGGGGGGGGCGGCGAGTTTGTTTTTCGCCCCAGGCGGCTGAAGACTGCGCTGCGCCACTGTCAGAGGGACATGCTTAATTGTAAATACAGTAATAACTCAGATAACGTTTACCTTGGATAACGCTAAAATCGAATAACGTTAAGTAATCTGGGGAGGAGAATTGGATCGAATAACGTTAAGGTCCTATGGGATGGATCGGATAACAACCGCTAAAGCCTGTGCGGTTACAATGTATCTCTATGGAGCTTTAACGTTATCCAATCCATCCCATAGGATTTTAACTTGGATCAGATAACACTAAAAATCAGATTACACCAAGACTTGTGGAACCAAGTCTTAGCGTTATCTGAGGTATTACTGAATGCACACTTGGAGCATAAACCCAGACTAGTATATGTGTCCCACTCAACCTTAATAACAATACCAAATGAAGTACATAGTGCACTCTCTTTGTGTCTTAACACAACTCAGCTATTTTCACATTCACCTTTAGGTGGCACTAGGAATAATACATCTGCACATCTTGCATGCTTAATGTGAAATGAAAAGAGTTTTCCTTCTTGCTGTAAGACAGTGGTGCCCAAACTTTTTTCCCTGTAGGCCAGTCCCACCTCTAACACACAGCTGCGGGGGGCCGGAGGCCGGCTGTCCCCACTGCTGACTGTTTTGACGTCAGCAATGGTGGTGACGGAGGCAGCGACTGTGCTTCTTCCAGGCTGCTCTTCTTTTGTACAGTTATATTGTTGCATGATTGTGTTGCCACATTGTTGCTGTTTTACTGTGTGGTGTCCTATCATAGCATAGTTTGCCTTATTGTTGTACTTTATTGGTTGATTGTATGCTAATTGTTTGTACACTGCCCTGAGTTGGTCGCACCAAGTAGGGTGATATAGAAATCCAAAAAATAATAAATAAATAAATAATAAAAGAAAGAAAGACGTTTACTACCACTTTCTCTGCATTAGCACAGGAAACTTCATTTGCAGTGTTACAAATCCCAAGCTCACTACTGGACTAGAGTATAGAATGATATGAAGAAGGAAGACAATATTGATAATGGAGTCCTTGGTGCCATTAGCCAAATGATGGCATTGTTTCCAGAAATCAAAGTAACTACTACAAATAATGAGTTACTTGTAATCAATTTCCTGTTACAATAACCAAAGCATAATTAAAGTCATATTGCTATCATAATAAATTAAGGATAATTTCCTTTGTAGTATATGCACTGGTTGTCCCCATATCCATGGGTTCAGTATCCAAGTTTTCAGTTATCCATAGGTCTCTAAATATTCAATTAAAAATTGTAGTTCTATGCTGCATTACCAGTAGCCACTAGAGGCCACTGTATGCAAAGTAATGTTTACAGGAAATGGAGGCAAACATTTTGGTAGCTTCTATGTAGAACAACAGAGACATTTGAAGCCATTCCCCTGCTTCTATGTCTCAGGTATATGTGTTAAACGAAGGTTGACCTCTAATTCTTACAGGGATGTGTGGCCTCATTACATGGGTGTGTTGTAGCACACGCTAGCAACATGCCCAATACTGGTTTTTTAAAAAAGAAATTGCACATAGATATTAAAAATAACAAGAACCTAAAAGTGTGCAGTGGCTCAAGTAGATAAGATAATGGCTGGAAGGCGGGAGGTCAGCAGTTCAATTCCCAAGTACTGCAGGATGGAATGAGCTCTTGTCTTTGTCCCAGCTCCTGCCAAACTAGCACTTCGAAAGCAAGAAATTGCAAGTAGATAAATAGGGACGTTTTCAGTGGGAAGGTAAACAGCATTCCATGTGCTCCAGTGTCTAGTCATGCCTGCCACATGACCACAGAAACATCTGCAGATGCAGACAGCACTTGCTCTTCAGCTTTGAAACAAAGATGAGCACTGAACCCTAGAGTTGGATATGACTGGCTTTTGAGCAAGGGAAACCTTTACCTTTACCTAATGAGCTATAATTAAAATTGTAGCTAACTACTTTTAAGGCTTTGGATCCCAAGCATATAAGAAGACGCTGCTGGATCAGGCCAGGGGGCCACTTAGTTCAATGATCTGTTAGTACCAGTTGCCTATGAGAGACCCACTAGCAGAACTGAGAACAACTACTCTCTTCAGCTCATATCCTCTTGCAGGTACCATGCTGAAACTCTTATCCTGACACTAGAGATGACATAAAGAGATGACCCTAACCTCCAGTGCCACAACACTATTCAACTTGCCCAATGTAAGTAAAGAATCATGGAAATAATTATAACTGTTCTATTATCCCTCTGTTGTGGTCCTCTGCTTTCATGGATCAGGGATGCAGTCATTCTATCACACATGGTAAGTGAAAATGGATTCAGTGGTGGGATGTCAAAAAATTTACTACCCTAATGTGATGTCATCACAGTGTGGGCGGAGCTAATGTCATGACATCATGATGTCATGGGCGGAGACAACGTCATGATGTCATGACATGGTTGGGCCAAATAATAATAAAAATAATATAAAATAATAATAAAATAAAATAAAAATAAGCACACACACACACACACACACACCTCAACCCACCCACACACCCACAACACAAACCCGTAAATAAATTAAATAAATAAATAAATACATTAAAATACATACAAACACAAATCAAACAGAGTTTTTAAACCAGAGCTTAAAGCTTATTCTGGTTACTCTTTCTCACACTAGGTCAGATGGAAGGAACTACAGAATGAACTCACCACAAGATAGCTTCATTTTGGCACTTTTCAACTTTTCAAGAGTTAAAGAAGTTAGATACTAGGTCTTTGCCTAATCAGTTCTCTAGGATAATATGCCTTAATGTAAATGTGAAACAGCTGTACCTCCTTAAGGGTTCTCCAATTGAACAGCAATTGGAACAGCACAGGTGTAGCTTATTGATGAGGTAACTCCAAGACTTTGCTTAAAAACCCCAAGCCAGGCCGCCAGGCCTTTTTAGGAACTGTGGTATTACGTCAATATAGGTAAAGGTATTAAATACACATTAAAATACACACAGACACACCACATCCAAAGGTGAGTCACTTACCCTGGGGAGCAGGCTATAGGGAGCTTCAAGCTAGCAGCTTCTCTTCCTCCTCCCCACTTGCGAGGGCAGCAAAGAGGCCATGCATTGTAGAGGCCATGCACTTGGCATGCATGCACATGAAAAGGTAAACCCCGAAGTTGGTTCTCTCCAAAAGCTGCTACCAGTTTTCCAGGACACTGGGAAAAGTTACTACCAGTTCTAGAGAACTGATAAGAACCTGTTACATCCCATCACTGAAACTTATGCATAATTACCTTTAATAATAATAATATGCCATCAAGTCAAATCTGACTTATGGCAACTCTTACTTGGTTTACCATTCTCTTTTTCTGGGGCTGCCCTGGGACTGTGCAGCTTGCCCAATCTCACATTGGCTGGTTATGCTCCTAGGAGGCACAGTGGGGAAATGGACTTCTAACCTCTGGCTCTGCAGCCAGATACCTAAACTCCTGACAGGTATGCTTACACATGCATTCTTCCCATTAGACTTTTGCTGCAGTAAGTTATGGAATCTTGCTTTAAAGCTATTGGTTGGTAGGTAGTTACCACTAAACTTTGTGGCAGTGAAATCCACAGTCGTTGTCTTCTTCCATGTCTAGGTCAGACATTAAACTGCCACAATTAAGCCACCTTTGAGGAATTAATTCTGTAGTTTCTTTCACCTGACCTAGTGTGAGAAAGATTAGCCAGGACAACAAGGTTGCCGTTGCCTTGGGTATGCCTGATTTTTGTTGTTCAGTTGCACAGTCGATTCCGACACTTTGCGACCCCATGGACCACTGTCCACCAGGCACTTCTGTCTTCCACCATCCTCCTCAACTTGCTCAGCTCTGTGCCCATTGTATCTACAATACCATCAAGCCATCCCATTTTTGGCTGCTCCCTTCTTCTTTTGCCTTCCACCCTTCCCAGCATCAAGACTTACTCAATCATATCCTCTCTTCTCATTTAATGTCCAAAGTACTTTAGCTTCATCTTCACTATTTGACCTTCTAAGGAGCAGTCAGGGTTAATTTCTTCTAAGATTGACCTATTTGTTCTCCTTGCTGTCCAGGGGACTCTCAAAACTCTCCTCCAACACCACATCTCAAAGGCATTTATTCTTCTGCGCTCAGCTTTCCTAATGGTCCAGCTCTCAAAACCATACATTGCCACTAGGAATACCATTGCTTTGACTATATGAATTTTTCTTTGCAATGTGATATCTCTATTTTTCTCTATGTTCCCCAAGTTTCTCATCGCTTGCCTCCCAAGTATCAGTCACCTTTTTATTTCATGGCTGCAATCACCATCTGCAGTGAGCTTTGATACTAAGAAAGTAAAATCTGTCACTTCTTCTACTTCTTCCCCATCTATTTTCCAGGGACTGATAGGGCCTGTTGCCATGATCATGGTTTTCTTTATATTGAGTCTCAAGCCAGCTTTCGCACTTTCTTCTTTCAACCTAATCAGGAGCTTCTTTAAGTCCTCCTCACTTTCTGCCATTAGGGTGGTATCATCTGCATATCTCAAATTGTTGATGTTTCTTCCAGCAATTCTGATCCCAAATTGTGATTCCTCCATCCCTGCATTGCGTATTATGTGCTCTGTGTATAAGTTGAATAAGCAGGGTGACAAAATGCAGCCTTGTCTTACTCCTTTTCCTATTTCAAACCACTCTGTCCTTCTGTAGTCAGTCCTAACTGTTGCTTCTTGATTCATGTACAGATTTCTCATGAGGCATAGAAGGTGTTCTGGTATTCCCATCTCTTTAATTACTTGCCACATTTTGTTGTGGTCCATGCAGTCAAGGCCTTAGTGTAGTCAATGAAACAGAAGTAGACTTGTTTCTGATATTCCTTTGTTTTTTCCATGATCCAAGGTATGTTGGCAATGTGGTCTCTAATCCCCCTGCCTCTTCTGAACCCCGTCTGCACTTCTGATAATTCTCTCTCCACATGCGCAGTCTATCCTGTATTATCTTGAGTATCATCTTTCTAGCATGTGGGATTAGCACAATTGTTTGATAATTTGAACATTCTTTGGCATTACCCTTTTGGGGGATTGGAACATATACTGATCTTTTCCAGTGTGTTTTCCAAATCTGCTGGCATATAGAATGCAATAATTTGATTCCATCATCTTTTAGGGCTTTTGAAAAGTTCAACTCCACTGGCTTTGTTGTTTGCAATGCTTTTTAGAACCTTTCTCACTTCACTCTCTAGGATGTCTGGCTCAAGTTCAATGTTCTCATCATTGCGATTATCAGGGGTGTTGAGATCCTTTTTGTAGAGTTCCTCTGTGTACTCTTTCCTTCTTTTCTTAATCTCTTCTGCATCTGCTAACTCCTTGCCATCTTGTCCCTTAACATGGTCATTTTTGCTTTAAACATTCCCTTGATTTCACCAATTTTTTTGAAAAGATCTCTAGTCCTGCCCTTTGTGTTGTTTTCTTCTATTTCTTTGCACTGTTCATTCAGGTAGGTTTCCTTATCTCTCCTTGTTTTTCTTTGAAATTCTGTATTCAAGTGATTTAATTTTTCCCTTTCTCCTTTGCCTTTTGTGTCCCTTCTTCCTCTACTAGTTTAAGAGCCTCATCAGACAACCACTTAGCTTTCTTATGCTTCTTTTCTTTTGGTATGGTTTTCCTTGCTGCCTCCTGCATGATGTCCCTCATCTCTGTCCATAATTCTTCTGGCACTCTGTCTATCTGGTCCAAGTCATTGAATCTGTTCCACACCTCCACTGTGTATTCCTTAGGGATGTTGTCTAGGTTATATCTGTCTGGCCTAATTGTTTCCCCTATTTTCTTTAGTCTAAGCCTGAATTTTGTGATCAGTAGGTTGTGATCTGAGCCACAATCTGCTCCTGGTCTCGTTTTTGCTGATTGTACGGAGGTTCTCCATCTTTGGCTGCAGAGTATGTAATCAATCTGGTTTCGATGTTGGCCATCTAGTGATGTCCATGTGTAAAGTCTCCTCTTGTTTTGCTGGAAGAGAGTGTTTGCTATGACTAGTGTGTTATCTTGGCGCAACTCTATCAGTCTTTGGCCTGCTTCATTCTGTGTTCCAGGACCAAACTTGCCTGTTATTCCATTTACTTTTTGATTTCCTACTTTGGCATTCCAGTCTCCTATGATAATGTGTACATCATTTCTTGGTGTCTGTTCTATGAGGTGTTCTAGGTCCTCATAGAACTGGTCAACTGTGGTTTCATTTGCACTAATGGTTTGTGCGTATATTTGGATTACAGTGATATTGAACAGTTTGCCTTGTATTCTGACTGACATCATTCTATCATTTTGAGATTATATCCCATTACTGCTTTTCTCACTCTTTTATTGACAATTATGGCTACTCTGTTTTTTTCTGAGGTTTTCTTGTCCACAGTAGTAGATATGATGGTTTACAGAGCTGAATTCGCCCATCCCTGTCCATTTTAACTCGCTGATTCCCAAGATGTCAATGCTTATTCTTTCAATTTCCTTTTTTACCACTTCCTTTTTTTCTTGATTCATAGATCTTACATTCCATGTCCCTGTACAGTATTGTTCCTTACAACACTGTATTTCTCCTCCCCCTTTCTGTTCCTCCCCTTCTTCTGATCTGATGTCCAATAATACCACAATCTTTGAGGAGGCTCTTTCTGTTTTGAGTTTCATGAAAACGTACTTCCTCATCTGTACTCTAAATCTGTCTGAAACATTAACGGTTAAGTGTGAAAATTAATTCTTAAAAAAGTAGACTCTGTACATTTAAGATATATTCATTGAAGTACTGCAGGGGCATTAATGTAACACTGCTTAATTTTGTGTTTATGAGGAATAGAACTCACAGAGGTAAACATCATAAGAAATTTTGAGGCTGTTGTTATGGTCTATCATTATCTCAACAAGGTTCCTGCTTTTATTTATTTTAAAGACAAAGTCAGTATTTTCACATTTGAAAAATACTGAACTCACAAAATGGAGTCTTCCTTTCCTTTCCTTTCCTTTCCCCTTCCCCTTCTCTGCTATTACTTTTTCTCCCAATATCACCACCCTCACCCTTCCTACCTTCAAAAAAACCCTTTCTCTTGAGGAAGAAAAATAAGAACCAATCAGGAACTGAGAGAAAGCTGCCCATTTTGGAAATGGCTGAGTGCTTCCAAATGGATGTGGAGAGACCTACCTAACTGCATTAGGGCAAGCATTTTGGTAACCAAGCACCACCTACTGTGCTTATTACACACACTACAAATAGGGAGATAGTTTGGGATGATTATAGAAGAACTCTCAGACTTATACAACTCTATTGTAGTGGCACACGTGGGGAGAAAAAACACTTTCTCAGATATATGCACTCCTTGCCAGTTACCAGCATCACAAGAAACCCTTTTAGAGCCACTGAGTATCACAAACCCATTTTTCTACTCAGGACAAGCTAGATTTTATGTAGAGCAAGAGCATGCCATCTGTGTATTTACATTTGATAGTAAAGTTGGGTAACATGGTAAAGCTTCAAAAGTTCAGTCATAAATAATTGCTGAATTTTTCTAGATATATGCAGATATTACATGCTTATTTGAGAGTTCATTTGCCATATTTGAATTTGATTCAGAACAGGTTTTTCTATTTCTCCACTGTAAAAACCCTTTCCCTATTTTGCACACCTCATAGCAAGTTTTTTTTGTTCAGTCGCACAGTCGATTCCGACCCTTTGCGACCCCATGGACCACTGTCCGCCAAGCACTCCTGTCCTCCACCATCCTTCTCAACTCGCTCAGCTCTGTGCCCATCGTGTCCACAATACCATCTAGCTATCTCATTTTTGGCCACCCTCTTCTTCTTTTGCCCTCAACCTTTCCAAGCATCAAGGCTTTCTCAAGTGAGTCTTCTCATTTGATGTCCAAAGTACTTTAGCTTCATCTTCACTATTCGACCTTCTAAGGAGCAGTCAGGGTTAATTTCTTCTAAGATTGACCTATTTATTCTCTTTGCTGTCCAGGGGACTCTCAAAACTCTCCTCCAACACCACATCTCAAAGGCATCTATTCTTCTGCGCTCAGCTTTCCTAATGGTCCAGTTGTCACAACCATACTTTGCCACCGGGAATACCATTGCTTTGACTATACGAATTTTTGTTTGCAATTTGATGTCTCTACTTTTCACTATGCTCCCCAGGTTTCTCATCACTTGCCTCCCAAGAATCAGTCGCCTTTTTATTTCATGGCTGCAATCACCAGCTGCAGTGAGCTTTGATACTAGGAAAGTAAAATCTGTCACTTCTACTTCTTCCCCATCTATTTTCCAGGGACTGACAAGGCCTGTTGCCAATATCTTGGTTTTCTTTATATTGAGTCTCAAGCCAGCTTTTGCACTTTCTTCTTTCAACCTAATCAGGAGCTTTTTTAAGTCCTCCTCACTTTCTGCCATTAGGGTGGTATCATCTGCATATCTCAAATTGTTGATGTTTCTCCCAGCAATTTTGATCCCAAATTGTGATTCCTCCATCCCTGCATTGCACATTATGTGCTCTGTGTATAAGTTGAATAAGCAGGGTGACAAAATGCAGCCTTGTCTTACTCCTTTTCCAATTTCAAACCACTCTGTCCTTCTGTATTCTGTCCTAACTGTTGCTTCTTGATTCATGTACAAATTTCTCGAGGAGCTTTGATCCTAAGAAAGCAAAATCTGTCACTGCAAGTATCTTTATGAATATTTGAAACTAAGTGCTACTTTTCAGCCTTGCCAGCTCTGAAACCTGGGTTTTCCTCAGAGAAGAAGAAAAAAATCCTGCTCCTTGCAAATTCCAAGAAAATTCTTCTCACTTTCATTTTCTTCTCATGAGTCAATGCATTCCAGCTGTTTTCAGAGCCTTCCAACTCTGTTTATTATGCTCCAAACAGCTGAGGATTTCTTTATTAGATTATTTTGGTGGGAGAGGGGACACTTCTAGTTTTTGAACTTGTGTCCTTCCAGTCTATGCTGTTTATTTTGACTGGCAACAACTTTTGGCAGTTTGGAGTAGGCTTCTGTCCTAGCTCTGGCTGCTAGACAGTCTTTTAAATGGGAATGTTTTAATTCAACAATAGAACTTTCTGAGAAGATAAGAAATTTTCAACCACCTTACAAGTAACCAGGTTTGCTTCAAGCATTGACATTATTAGAACTTGAAAATGTTACCATTTTGAACAAGTGTTAAATCGGGTCTTTGGAGAGTTCATAAAATCATAAAATTATAAAACTGTAGAACTAGAAAGGACTCAAATGATGGACAATTTTAGGCCCCAGCCAATACAGAAAATCCACACCTTTAAGTATTCCTGATAGGTAGCTATCCAACCTCTACTTAAAATTATTCAGTGGAGGAGAGCCAACTATTCTAGATTCCATCATTTTCCTCACATCCTTCTTGGCAAGGAGAATAATAATGAGATCTCATTCTGGTATTCAGTGAGAACAAAAGTGATAATTTTACATCCCTGGTAATACCTGTTTGGCACCAGGGCCAATGCAAGTTCTCCTGTGGCCTGAGACAGAAACAGAAGCACTAAGAAGACCACATGATGAAGAAGAGGAGACAGGTGGCAGCAGTGCTTATGTCTACTGCCGCTTTTTTTGTGTATATCCTGCCTACTTATTGGGTAATTAGGGAGAAGCCAGAATGTGCTTGGAGCCAAAGAATTATGGGAAAGAGGTAGCTGGGAAATTCATCTCAGCATAACTGGTGCGGAGAAGCTTGTAATGTCAACAACCAGTTCATGTAGCAGGGAGAGGGTGATAAGAACTCTTTGAAAGATGCACTATGTGTTACTCTCAAGTAGGCCTAAATATTTTAGATGACCAAGAGTGACTCAGAAGCCTAAGTTCTTTCACAGCCAACAAAGTTATTTTATCAATGGGTTGTACCCTGTGGAGTCTGTATCTTTGCATTTCATTGGGAGTTTATACAATCTGGGTATTAATGTTACAGTAATGCAAGGGAAAAGCAGCTTGATTATTATCCAAGCTTTTATTCTCCTACATTTCTTCTATTTGGATACACAGAAAGAGCATCCTTAAAGATTGCAGATACAATCTGGCATACCCCAGGAAATGGAAATCTTGATTTGCCAGCTAATCTTTCTCACACCAGATCTGGACATGAAACAAGAATTGCTTCTAATGTTCTATATTTACTGACATATAAGAACCACTTTCCTCCTTATAATACACTGAAAAATGTAGTGTGTCTTGTACTATATATAGTGGCCTATAGTGGGCTATTTTGGTAAAACCAGGGTGTGTCTTATATGTGGGTAAATACAATATTTGAGAGTGGTTGAAAACCTGTAGTAGCAATAACACTTATATACTGCATGCATGCTCACTGAGTTTCTTCACTTTCAAGGCTTCTCGTTTTCGATGCTCAACACTTGTTCTTGAGCTTCAGGCCTAGCATGGAGAAACTGTAAGGAAATAGTTTTTGGGGAGTTGAATTTACAGAGTGAAGTAGATTTTTTATTTCTTGATTCCAGTGGCAAAGAAGGAATTTAACCTTCAAAGCAGGGGCTGGAAAGTTTATTCTACTTGTAGTCATAACAGGCTGAAGACTGTGGGAACTGAACTAGTTCTGATGGGTATTTATGCTGTAATTGGTTGAAACCCTGGAGAAGGAGGGATGAATGGGGGAAATGTGTTTTGATATTGTGAGAAAAAGGAAGGGGAAAAGAGAGAGTTTCACCATGTTTTGGATCACTTGCATTGAGAGAAGCTTGTGAGTAAAAGCTAGCAAAATGTAGTACAGTAAACCACCGGATAACGCTAAAACTTGGTTCCACAAGTCTTGGTGTTATCCAATTTTTAGTGTTATCTGATCCATGTTAAAACCCTATGAGATGGATCGGATAAAGTTAAAGCTCCATAGAGATACATTGTAACCGCACAGGCTTTAGCGGTTGTTATCCAATTCATCCCATAGGACCTTAACGTTATTCAATCCAATTCTCCTCCCCAGATTACTTAACATTATGCGATTTTAGCATTATCCGATCCAATCATTATCCGGTGTTTTACTGTATTTATATTAATAGGCCAGGCTAAGCCAGGCATGCATCTAAGAATGCTTTTATTGTTTTTATTAGAATGGCCAGGTTATTCTGCTATAGTAATAGAGTAGACCATACTGCCAGTGACTCAACACCACATGTCAGGTGGCAGTTAACTAACTTGACGACCCTGAGGACTAGTGGCCTTGGTGAAGTCCACAGGAAAGGGTGATGGTCCTCAATTGGAATAAATCCCACTTGAATCCATCTTGATGGAGGGCAACAGCTTCATCAATACTGGCCTTGGGCTTTACATGCCAAAAGGGCTCAGGACCAGAAAGTGACTCATGTAGCTGGATTAGTGGTACGGGTGTCACACTGCAATGTGGAAGGCAGATGAAAGGCTACGGCATTATTTTCTCAGCGCAGTCTTCATGGCTGACCACTGTGATGATTGCCAATATTTGGAATTGGATATGGCAGAAGAAGAAGAAGAAGAATTTGTTCAGAGCAGATAGTTCAACAATAGAGTTGATTTCACCCCATAGAAGCCAATTCCATTATTTAATTATCTGTGGTGGAAACAAAAAAAGCGCTATTTTGAATGATAATTTTATTTAGAGCCCTATTTATTAGTATTTTGAGACCATAGCACCCAGAATTCCATGTTGCCTGAGTTGAAGTAGAAAATACACATATGACACATCTCTAATTTTAATAAAACATACGTTTAGATGAACTATAAGTCTCTTAGTCAAAAAATGAAGTGGGACATAGTCAGTGATGGGATGTAACAGGTTTGCACCAGTTCGCCAGAACTGGTAGTAACTTTCCCCAGTGTCCCGGATAACCGGTAGCAGCTTTTGGGGGGAACCACCTTTGGGTTTTACCTTTTCACTGGTTCCCTCTAACTTCTTTAACTGTTGAAAAGTTGAAAAGTGCCAAAATGAAGCCATCTTGTGGTGAGTTCATTCTGTAGTTCCTTCCATCTGACCTAGTGTGAGAAAGATTAGCCAGAATAAGCTTTAAACTCTAGTTTAAAAGCTCTGGTAGATTTGTGTTTCTGTATTTTAATGTATTCTTTATTTTATTTATTTAATTTATTTATGTGTTTGTGTTGTGGGTTGGAGGGTTGAGGGGTGTGTGTGTGCTGTGTGTGTATGTGTGCTTATTTTTATTTTATTTTATTTATTTTTATTTGGCCCCACCCACATTATGACATCATGATGTTAGCTCCGCCCACACTGTGATGACATCACGGTGGGGTAGTAAAAAAAAAATTGACATCCCACCACTGGACATAGTCCACAAAAGCTCATCATTTAAGAAATGTGCTAGTTTCACATGTAACTGTCAGTTAGCTTTTCTTCCACAGACTAGCCTTTTTACTGTTAGCTTTCATCGATCAAGTCCACTTCTTCAGACAAGGAGCAAAACTTCCAGGCATGGTTTATGTATAACAAATGCAGGGTCTAAATGTTAAAGGGAGAAGGAATTACTCAAGCAGAATGACAGACAAGCAAGCATAACAATACAGCTTCCTACAGCTATCAGTAACAATAGATCAGGTTAGTTTTAAATGTCTCCCTTTCAATCACAAAGGTGTGAAGTAAAGCCCTTTCTGGTTTCTGATTTAACCTCTTACTTGTTTACTGTTACTTGGTTACTTCCTGTTCTGCTCAAGTTGTAAAAGAAAATTGGCAGGAAGGTTGTATAATACACCAAAATATAATATATAAAATATCTAGCAGCATATAGCAATCTGTGTATCAAGTTTGATAATGTCCCAGAAATCCTTGGCTAATATTTAAGCCTCTGTGATGGGTGTCCAACAGATGGATATATTTGATTTTTGCTATCTCTCTTTCGATCCTAGTCTTGTAATTTCTCTGTTCCAGAATTGTAACTTTCAGGTCTTGGATAGAGTGTCCAGGTTGACTGAAGTGGTTTGAGACAGGTTTCTCTGTGTTCCCATTCTGGACGTCTGATTTGTGTCTATTAATTCTTATGTGTAAAGATTGTCCTGTTTGTCCTACAAACACTGTAGCACTTTAAAAATATTGTATCTTATTGTAGCACAATAAAAACAAAGCAGTTAGTCTTTAAAGTGCTACAGTGTTTTTATTTTATTTTTATTTTATTGTATTTATTTTGTTTTGTTTTCTGATATAAAGAAAAGAAGTTACAGAATATTGAGACTTGTGCAGTTTGTGACAGGTATAGCATTCCTGTCCTGTATGTTGTAATTACCAATTATACATATTATAAATATGAAAGTTTTCTTTTATTAGCTTCTATGTCTACTTTTATATTAGTCTTTCTACTTTGGATGCTGGAAAAAAGAAAATGAAGGAGGTGCCTGTACAAATGATAATTTTGCCAACTGACTTTAATTAAATAAAGTGATAAATAACTTGTTTGTATATGCTGTGTTGCCAGAACTGAAAGCAAATTAAAATGTGAAGCAAGTGACAAAAATTGTTCTTTCTTTCTTTCTTTCTTTCTTTTTCTTTCTTTCTTTCTTTCCTTTCAAGCCAGGTGTCTTTCTATCTAATAGGTAAGAGTAACGGAGGCAATCTAAATATCTTCACATCACAGTGATACAAGCCCAAGCTTTGTTAGTCTCTTTGTTGAAACCTGTTCTTTCGGAAAATCGTTTTCTTTACCCATTGGACAACAAGAATGCACTGTCAAGAAATTTTATAGCAATAATTATAAAAGATGTCCATTTGAACCCATTGAGGTCTCACTGATTTTATCACACCCAACAGACCACCCGGCAGGAGGACACTATATTTATGTTAGCAATATATGCGAGAATTGAGATCGTAAAATTAAATGACCACATAGAACTGTCATTTATGTGATGAGCGCCTGCATATGTGGAGGACAGTTTATTTTGCAGCCTTGTGTATACTAAATGGTCTGTGCTCTGAGAATGTTCTTAATCACACATTTCTTCACTACTTCTGCAATATTACACTTGAAGGACTGGTAAGCAGTTTGCTGTAAAATGGTAAATGGCTACTGGCAGCACACAGTTGATAGAAGAGCTCACTAAAATAGAAGTACTGTACATCTTGTATGCAATTGTTTTATGAGAAACATTATGGTTACTAGAATAACATTTCACCATTACCAACCGCTGAGAGAAAAGTCATTAAGATATTTGGCAAGCCAGTGTAATTTTTCAGGACGGCTATTGTACAAGACCTTGGAATAGCTTCAGCAGAAAGAAAGGAAGGAAGGAAGGAAGGAAGGAAGGAAGAATTTAAGCTTTCTGTGTCATTTTATTCACAGGAGTTTATTTTCACATCCCAATGAGAGAAACTCATTGCTTCTAAAAAGTGAACAATTGAGCTCTAACCCTTATTATAACAGTGCAATTGCTAAGATAGTACAATAAATCTTATGGCCCTCTCTCCATTAAAAATCATGCTTTTCTAAGGCACTTTTACAGTTAATAGTGTTACTCAGACTCTTTTATGCCAGATTTCTAAATGGTAGCTTTTAAACCAAAATGAATTAAAAAGTGCATTTAAGTACACTTCAGAGATTGAGATGCAAGTAAACTAAAAATAATAATTCCAAATAAGCACTTGGAATCAATTTTCTTTTTCCATGTGTTGATTCTGGGGAGAGCACAAAGAAAAGAAAAAGAGTTGAGGAGTAAGAGAATTGCATACTTTTATTTAACTCTTCTTCAAGGAAACCAACACAACAAATTTTGGGGTTTGGGCATGATAATATACTCTATAGTCTTTAAATATATTTAATCATCCATTAACATATTAAAATGTAAAATGGAGTTGCCAAGAGATGACACTCAGCTCCTGCTGCTCTCAGTAAATGGAGTATTTTTCTCTTTCATGGAAACATACCCTAATGATGTAACAAGGTATTGGAGGTTTAGTGTATAAGCTGCACAGCACTGGAGAACAAGAAACTGTGCATCACTTACCCAAATCTATTTCTCTGTAACAAGTACAGTAACGACCTATTACAATAATATCACGAGGTAAGAAAATGTAGAGTAATGAGGCCCAATGCAACCTAACTGTTCCCATTGTCAGTGTTGCCAGCAGTAACAATGACTTCTGGTTAATGTTGGATGACAGAAGACCTTATCCAAGGCTTTCTAAATGATGCAATCCAGCTCTAAACAAGATGCTATTTCATGCCCTGTTTCTCTTTGGAGTAAAAAAAAAACTGTGAGAGGATCAAAGTGCATTTGGTATATATCCAAGGCAAAAGTAAGCAATATTTGATGTTTCCCAAGTCTTGAACAGGGTACGTATAATCTTTAGAGAGCCCTTGAGGCACAGTGATCAAACTTCTGTACTGCAACCAGAATGTTGTGAGATCAATCCTAAACAGAGCCCAAGGTTGACTTAACCTTCTATCCTTCTGAGGTCTGTAAAATGAGTACCTAGAATGTTGAGGACAAAATGTTAATTACCTTGTGAACTTCCCAAAGAGTGCACTAAACACTATGGAGTGGTATATAAGTGTAAGGCTATTGCTATTGCTATTGCTTTATGTCTGCAATGTGATTCACAACCACAAAAATGCAAATTCATGTTGTCAAATAATCTAGTTCTAAAAACAGTCAATGCCAAAATAAACTAGAAAAACAATACGAATTTTAAGAAATCTCAGTTCCTATTTCATTGCACCAAACAAGCATTATAGACCTTTGAGCAAATTAAAGGTAAAGTTATATGTTTTGTATATTTTCGGAAGATGTGTTACTTTCAAGAGATAAATAATGCCTGTCAAAATATGTGATTTTTCCTCATCTACACATTTTGTCTGTGATCTTTTGTCATTCCAAACTCAGAACAAACCCATTGAATCAATTGCTGAGTGATGAATCAACACTTATGTAAATCTAATATTGACCCTTGCATTTAAGGTGCTTTGTTTCGTGATAGTCACTAGAAGAAAAACATGGGCTGAACTAGCAAGACAAGTTGGTGAAGCACATGTATCTACAAAACACTTGTCAGATGGAAACACTGGCTATTTACATCCCCTGTAACATCTTCTAGATGTTAATTCAACATCAATAAAAAGGTCTTATAATGTTTGGTTTGGGCTTTGGGGAAGTTGTATGATGATGTATTTATCAATTATTCTTGTGAGCTTTTTCACACAGGCCTTAGCTTCCATGTATCAACCCCACAATACACAAAGACACACATATTCTGGCTTGACATATACTCCTAAGATTATACTGGATACAACTGCACATCTGTTTTGTGATAATTTTTTAAAGTATTTAATTTCAGTGTTTGTCAGAGAGTGGGGATGAGACCAATTAAGGACAATAACGTCTTACAAAGTTTTGTTTATTCCTTTATATAATTAGCAGAGTATGAGATAAAAAGCAAAAAAGAACAAGAGCAGCAGAGAAAGGGTGAGAGAGTAGTTCAAGTCTCAGCATTATCTCCACATACTTACACTAGCACTTTGTATGGTAAAAATACTCTAGAAGCCTTTTAGGTAGAAAAATAGTATCTATATATAGAGTTGCCATTTATAATTACAGTCAGGAAGGAAAATGGGGTTTTCAACACATCCTCAATGCTTATGCTTGAAGGAAGATCAGAGGGGAAAAAGAAAGAATGAACAAAGGACAATAGAGAAATGAGGAAACAAAAATAAGAAGAGATGGGCAAAACTCAGATGCCAGAAGCAGGAAAAAGAAACTTCACCTAAGGGTAAATACCAAGAAAAATCACCCAAGGTTTTAAAAAGTGCCCTCCACTGATATCTAGTAAAACTGCATACAAGATTGTCAATTTTTAACATCCCTTCTCAAGCCAACATGCAAAAATCTGTTTCACAAGTTCTCAAAATCATCTCTTGCTAGAGGCTTTGTTAGAATATCTGCTGTCATCTGGCCCATGGTGATGAATACAGAAGTGAACGTGCCTGCACTTGCGCAAACACACCCACTGCCATTGTGTCCGGCACACATCATGGTCTGAGGGGGAGTTGTTTGGCCTGTGGTGCGGTAAGGTTGAGAACCCCATCATACATAAACAGAAACTCACTGGTAGAAGTGTGAGTCCCAAGTAAAAGATACCCATTGCTTTTGAGTGGAAATGTAAGTGCATGTTGACTTAACAAGTCATATTCTTTCACTGGGTCCACACTAGTTAGAACCAAGAACTAAAACTTTTAGAAAAAGAAAGTATTACAGATTTATTATATCACAATCTTTTGAGCAAAAATTCATCATATCCATGAAGCTTTAACTACTGTTGAGCAAGCTATCAATTTAAAAGTACACTAGTACCCCGGATAATGATGAGACTTGGTTCCACAAGTCTCATCATTATCCAGTTTTAACGTTGTGCAATACATTGATCACACAACATTTAAAAAAGCCCTGTTTCCCTGGAGGCTGCAGCAAGCCAGAACGTCGGGATTTGAATCCTGATGTTTTGGCTTGCTGCACTTGCTGAGGACGTCGGGGAAGCCCAGGAACAGCTTGGATGGGTCTTCCTACCACCCTGGACCCGGCAGGGGGGTCAGGGAACCCAAAATTAGTAAAAAAAAAAAAGTCCAGTTTTTAAAACCAATTTTGGGGTCCCTGACCCCCCTGCCGGGTCCAGGAAGGTGGGAGGACCTGATCCAAGCTGTTTCTGGGCTTCCCCAATGTACTCAGAAAGTGCAGCAAGCCAAAACGTCAGGATTCGAATCCTGACATTTTGGTTTGTTGCAGCCTCAAGGAGGGTGGGGGAACTTCAAAATTAGCACACATCAGCTCTAGGGAAGTCAGGAGACCCGATGCGCGCTAATTTTGAAGTTCCCCCACCCTCCTTGAGGCTGCAACAAACCAAAACGTCAGGATTCGAATCCTGACGTTTTGGCTTGTTACAGCCTCAAGGAGGGTGGGGAAACTTTGGAAACAGCTTGGATCAGGTCTTATCACCTTCCTGGACCCGGCAGGGGGGTCAGGGCCCCCAAAATTGGTAAAAAAATGGACTTTTTTTTACCAATTTTGGGGTCCCTGACCCCCCCTGCCGGGTCCAGGGAGGTGGGAAGACCCGACCCAAGCTGTTTCTGGGCTTCCCCGACGTCCCCAGCCAGTGGAGCAAGCCAAAACGTCAGAGTTCGAACTCTGATGTTTTGGCTTGCTCCACTGGCTGGGGACGTCGGGGAAGCCCAGTAACAGCTGTAGATCGGGTCCCCTGCCTGCTCCAGAGAGATCAGAGGACCCGATCTACAGCTGCAGGGTGGCTGGGGAAGCTGACGGGGACTCCCTGTCAGCTTCCCTAGCCACCTGCCCTTGCCTGCAGCTGTGGGGTGGCTGGGGAAGCCAACGGGGAAGGGGCCCCCCTCAGCTTTCCAGCCACCCCACCCCTGGCTCCATAGCTGCAGGGTGGCTGGGAAGCTGAACGGAGAACCCCGTTCAGCTTTCCAGCCACCCTGCTGCTAAGAACGACTGTATCGGATAATGCTAAAAAGAACGTTATCCGGTGCAAATCTTCCCCCCAAATTTGTCGTCGTTATGCAGTTTTAGCGTTATCCGATGCAATCGTTATCCAGGGTATTACTGTACTGTAATAGGAGAACAATGATTGTCATAATGATCATCAATATTTGGAATCAGATATTGCACAAGAAGAAGGAGGAGGAGGAGGAGCATGATGTTTTATGGCCAACATTCACAACATTCACAAGACAGCTCTTAGAAGAACAGACCCGCATATGATTGAATATGATTCTAGGTAAGTATTATGCTTAGGATCTAAGATCACTGCAGGTGGAGATTGCAGCCATGAAATAAAAAAAAATGACTGATTCTTGGGAGATAAGCTATGAGAAACCTGGGGAACATAGTCAAAAGTAGAGACATCACCTTGCAAATAAAGGTCTGCATAGTCTAGGCAATGGTATTTCAGGTAGTAATGTATGGGTGTGAGAGCTGGACCATAAAAAAAGCTGAGCGCAGAAGAACAGACGCCTTTGAAATGTGGTGTTGGAGGAGAATTTTGAGAATATCCTGGACAGCAAGGAAAACAAATAGGATGATCTTAAAGGAAATCAACCCTGACTGCTCCTTGGGTGCCAAATAGTGAAGATGAAGCTAAAGTACTTTGGTCATCAAATGAGAAGAGAGGATTTGCTTGAGAAAGCCTTGCTGTTGGGAAAGGTTGAGGGCAAAAGAAGAAGGGGACAGCAGATAACGAGATGGCTAGAAGGCATTGTTGACACAGTGGGCACAAAACAAGGCTGGTTGAGGAGGATGGTAGAGGATGGGGTGCCTGGCGTGCAGTGGTCCATGTGGTCGCAAAGGGTCAGACTTGACTATGCGACTGAACAACAAGTATTATAACCAATTTACATTTTATTAGTGGAACCTGAAAGTTGTCATTGGATGCATTTGTTGAGGTTGTGAAAACCATATTACTGTTTCCCTACAGGAATTGGTCATACATAAAACAGATCTCAAGCTCAGTAGGTCGCTGTTTCTTCCAAAGAATGTACAGATTTTAATTTCAAATAATTTCAAATTATATATTTACATTAAGAAAAGTGAAGGTAAAATCCAGAAATGATTAAAAAGAATAAGTAAAAAGTAATGTGAATCAATAAAAGCTATATTTGTAAGTTCTGTAAAATCCTAATAAAAATTGATGTAAAAAAATCCATGGAAGGCAACTCAATGGAAAATATGGCTGCCAATCACTATTAGTTATGTTGATCATGTACTACCTCTAGAGCCAATTATAACTCTGAGAATCAAACTAGATAAGATGTTCACCTAGCTCTGACAGCACTTTTTTTTTCAGTAGCAAGAGTCCATCAGAACTGCATGCTTAAACAATCAGATTTGCAAATTAAGCCCGTGTTTGTCTCTTCATTACTGACATATAACTGGAAGCAGTACAGTGAATGTCAAAAAATTATTCACTTTATCTAGTTTTTCTGTTCTACTGATACAGCTGTGATGAAAAGGTTGACTCAATTCAAGAAGGTTAAAGTAACAGCTGCCAACATGGGTGCAATAAGAAACTTAATTAGGGTTCATTTTTATGGTTCATAGGGCAACCAGTCAATAATCACTTAACACCACATAGTGCTACTGAGTACATCAAACCATTGATTTTAATGGTCCTGAAATAGGTTATGATGTTCACTAGAGATGAAATATATTATGCCTGTCACATTTTTGAAAGAAATATGTGTATGTCAAGTGGTAAATGTTCACGGTATAACTTGTGCTACAGATGTGTTTTATTCAATTCCTTTGCTTTGTTCTGATGTAAGCAAAGTAGTATCATCTAGACAGGTGGGACCATGTTCCATTTATGTTCCATTGAGTGGAACATAAATAAACATTGTTTAATTTTTTTCAAATTACAAATGTTGAAAAAGAAAATTAAGCTGCTTTAGGGGGTTTCTGCTTTTGTGGCCAATCATCACAATCTCAAATCTCTAGACCACGGATGAACAAGGAGCTCTCCAGAAATTGTTGGATTTCAGTTCACAGAATTCCTTACAGAACACCCTAATGGCGGAAAGTGAGGAGGACCTAAAGAAGCTCCTGATTAGGTTAAAAGAAGAGAGTGAAAAAGCTGGCTTGAGACTCAATATCAAGAAAACCAAGATAATGGCAACAGGCCCTATCAGTCCCTGGAAAATAGATGGGGAAGAAGTAGAGGCAGTTACAGATTTTACTTTCCTAGGATCAAAGCTCACTGCAGATGGGGATTGCAGCCATGAAATAAAAAGGCGACTGATTCTCGGGAGGCAAGCGATGAGAAACCTGGGGAACATAGTGAAAAGTAGAGACATTAAATTGCAAACAAAGATTCGCATAGTCAAGGCAATGGTATTCCCTGTGGCAATGTATGGTTGTGAGAGCTGGACCATTAGGAAAGCGGAGCACAGAAAAATAGACGCCTTTGAGATGTGGTGTTGGAGGAGAGTTTTGAGAGTACCCTGGACAGCGAGGAGAACAAATGGGTCAATCTTAGAAGAAATCAAGCCTGACTGCTCCTTAGAAGGTCAAATAATAAAGATGAAGCTAAAGTACTTTGGACATCAAATGAGAAGAGAGGATTCACTTGAGAAAGCCTTGATGCTTGGAAGGGTAGAGGGCAAAAGAAGAAGGGGATGGCCCAAGATGAGATGGCTAGATGGTATTGTGGAGATAATGGGCACAGAGCTGAGCGAGTTGAGGGGGATGGTGGAGGACAGGAGTGCCTGGAGGACAGTGGTCCCTGGGGTCGCAGAGGGTTGGAATCGACTGTGCGACTGAACAACAACAACAACAACAACAAAATTGTTTATGTTAACTAAAGTCCAGCAACATCCTTTTTGTTGTTGTTCAGTCACACAGTCAATTCCGACCCTTTGCGACCCCATGGACCATTGCCCTCTAGGCACCTCTGTCCTCCACCATCCTCCTCAAACCCCCCCCCCCCAGCTCTGTGCCCATTACACTGGCGTTGCATGAGTTTCAGCCACCTAGGGCAGAGCCCAAATTTGCTGCCCCATGGGTGTGGCCCAGGATGCTGACAGTGTAAAATTTTGAAACCCCCAAAAGGGCCACCTCCCAAAAGAGCCTCCCTAGGTGCCCCCCCCACTAGCCAATGAGAGAAGCCCATCTCCTGGGAAACTCAACGCCCCTATTTCCCCACTCTCTCCAAGTGCCAATCACTCACTCACCGGGGCTGGGAAAGCCATGGCCAGCCAATCATTCAGAAATTCTGGGCTGGGTGCAGGAGATTGAGACCCGAGTCTCTGCACACAACACCAGCTTCCCTCCTTTGAGGAGAGGGGACTGAAGGGGAGGGAGGGTGTGGCCTTTTTAGGGGGAAAGAGCCCTGTGCAAAGGCGCCCCATCCCCTCCAAGAGGAGCAGGAGGGATCTCGATCTCCTTTTGCAAACCTTGGGCAGGCACTCAAGAGTTTGCATTTCCCTTTAATCCCATGCACCCAGAAATGTAAACAATGAGATGGGGAAGGCAGGAAAAGAGGCAGCAGGTGTTGCTTGTGCACACTTAAGTGCACACTCTTTGAAGTGCAAAGTAGATTAAAACCAGCCCAGACCTCTGAGTGGAAATGCACCAAGAGCCCTGCTTTGTTTCTTTTGAAAACCATTGTATCAAGCAGGAAGGGATTGTGGTGGCCAAGGTGTTAAGACACTCGCCTTGTGAGCTGGAAAGTCAGCACTTCTGAGATCCAGGGTGCTGCATGACAGATTGAGCACCCCCTTCTGTCCCAGCTTTTGGGGACGATAAAAAAAAAAAGCCTCATTTGGGGGTTTCCTGACTGAGCTGAGTTTCTTCTGCAAAAAAAAAAAAAACCTTTCAACCCAGAATAATTTCTGACACAAAATGGTTATTTATAGCAGGGAGGGACGGTGGGGATAAAGGGCTGGGGGGGGGGGGATGAACTACGGGAGCAAAGCTGAGCTGGGCTCCACTCCTCTGCCTGGCAAGTGGGACTCGCGGGTGGCTCGAGGAACCAGATTTTACACCTCTCTTTAGCTCAAGTGGCTAAGAAGACGCTGACTGGAAGGCAGGAGGTAAGCAGTTCGATTTCCAAGTACTGCAGGACAGAATAAGCTCCTGTCTCTGTTCCAGCTCCTGCCAACCTAGCAGTTCTAAAGCAAGAAACTACAAGGAGATAAATAGGGACCACTTTGGTGGGAAGGTAAACAGCGTCCCGTGTTCTCCGGTGTCAGGAAGGAGGGATTCCCAAAAGGGTACACCCACTCCTCTCTCTTTATCTCTCTCTCACACTCACACACACTTAAGCGCACCTGTGGATGCCTCCTCTGCCTTCCCTGGGGATGCAATGGTTTCCCTCCTGCTGGGACATTTCACCCCCCCCCCGGAAAGGGCCGCCTGGGGCAGGCTGCCCCCTGCCCCTCCCCACGCTACACAACTGGCCCATTGTGTCTACAGTACCATCTAGCCATCTCATTTTTGGCTGCCCCCTTCTTCATTTGCCCTCCACCGTTCCCAGCATCAAGGCTTTCTCAAGTGAATCCTCCCTTCTCATTTGATGTCCAAAGTACTTTAGCTTCATCTTTATTATTTGGCCTTCTAAGGAGCAGTCAGGGTTGATTTATTCTAAGATTGACCTGTGAGCTGCTTTTTGACAACATATGCTCAAGACCTAGTGTGGGGCAATGGTTAGAGTATGGCTACAGAACCACAATCCAGCGTGCCCCAGGCAACAGCAACCTTCTTCTGCCCGCTAATCTTTCCCATGCTAGGTCAGGCGAAAGTAACTATGGAATTAATTCACCCACAGGTGGTTTCATTCTAGCAGTTTAATGTCTGACCTAGACATGGAGGAGGAAGAAAAAGATGAACATAGATTATCAAGGTGCTTTTATCTAGAACATTCTGTCCACTGTGACTTGTGGTCAGAATCAGAGAAATTGGCAAAGTTTAAAATTTAGTAAAATATATTCTTTTGTATTTTGGTCTTTTGGTTAGGGGATTCTAATAGTAGTCTAACAGAACATTTCTATGGTTTACTTAATATGAACCTGTGGCTGGCCTATTTCTTGTGTTTAACATTACTTTCTGAGGCAAAGCTAAATGATATGTTAGCACATTCTTAGACAAGATGCTCCCTCAAGTGGTGAAAGCTGTCTGTTTGACACAGCACATGATTTTCCTCAGCCAAACATCTTATATTTATTATGCTCCTTTTTATGATTGGTTGCTGAAAGGTACTTGCAGTATTAATTTGCATAACAGATTGTATGACTGCTTGCATGAGTGAGGAAATCCTATTGTGGGCTTAATAATATAAATTATTCATGATGTCTACCTTGACCATTTGTAAAATATTAGTAGTCTGTCTAACTTGCATGGGGCTTACAAATAGCTTGGAATGAAATTCATTGAAAGAAACTGAAAGTAAAAACAAAGATAGTCTAACAAATTTTGTGCATATAGAGATTGTAAGTGAATTAAGGAATGTGTGAACTGTCAATCAGAAACAGTCTTTTATGTATTCTTTGCATACTCATAATCTCAGTAAGAAATTAAGACTATTCATTTCTGCGTTGGCAGAGGGATGGAATCAATATCTTTGGGGTTCCTTCCAATTCTAGAATTATATGGCTGAACTCAGTGGTGGGCAGCTAAAAATTTTACTACCACACTGTGGGCAGAGCCAATGTCATGGGTGGACCCAATGTCATGACATCATGGGCGGAGCCAACATCATGACATCATGGGTGGAGCCAAAGTTTAAAAACCCATAAAAATAAGTACACATAAAAATACAAATTAAATAGACATAAAAATACATAAAAACACATAAAATACACATTTAAAATAAATACACATTAAATAGACATTAAATAGACATAAAAACACATAAAAATATAAATTAAATACACATAAAACACATAAAATACACATTAAAATAAATACACGTTAAATACACATTAAACAGACATAAAAACATATAAAAATACAAATTAACTATACATAAAACACATAAAAATACACATTAAAAATAAATAGTCATTAAATACACATTAAAATATACCCGACACATTAAAATATACCCGACACCCAAAGGCGAGTCACTTACCCTGGGGAGCAGTCTGTAGGGAGCTTCAGGCTAGCAGCTGCTCTTCCTCCTCCCCACTTGGGAGGACAGCAAGGAGGCTGTTGAGGGCCGCAGCAGCAGCCACTGGTTCCTCCGTGGCTGTGCGTGGCCACCCGATCCTCTGCGCTGCCACACTCCAAGCAGCAAATGGCCCTCTCCCTTCTCTTCCCCTCTTTCACCCTTCAGCAAAACACAAAACAAAACCCTATAATTCTATGGCTCATATGTAAAATAAAAAAACCAGGTGTTGATAAAATATAATAAATAGGTAGCCATTGGAGTCCTATATTTGGCTGGACAATAACAGCTTACGAGAGGGAGTGAAGTCCAAAAGTCAGCCAGGCCAGATGTTGAATCTTCAGATTACAAACCTTAGACTCAGCCTGGAGTGTATTGATAGCATTAGGTTCCATCCCAGGATGAGATGCTGGGTTGATTAATTTTTTCCTTCACTGTAGACCAAAAAAAATCCAGTCAGTCAGTGAATTTATTTCTGCTCTGTTTTTCAATAAATAATTTCTGCTTTGGCTGGAGAGTAGAAGCACCCAGAAACATGGCAATCCCTATATCAGAAAATCTGGATTTAAATTTAGATACAGAAAGCCTTGAAGGTAACCAGATTAGCACCTTTCTCCTAGGGTTGGGAATAATGCCAACATGGCATAGTGGATGGAGTGACAGTCTAGGACACAGGAGATCTGAATTCAAATTCACTCTCAATCACAGAAACTCACTGATCGTGTCAGTAATCAACCCATCCATTAATGCCTCACATACCTTGAAACCACTACCTAGCCTGTCATAAGTCAGTTGCAATGTCACAGCATGTAACACACATACACACACACAACATACACATGAGGAATGTTTAGGCTTTCAGTTGATTTGGGGGTACAACTCCCAAGATATGATCAACAGTAAGGGGTCATGGGAGATACCATCCAACATAATTGCGGGTCCAAACATTCTCTCTCTCTCTCTCTCTCTCTCTCTCTCTCTCTCTCTCTCTCTCTCTCTCTCTGTGTGTGTGTGTGTGTGTGTGTGTGTGTGTGTGTGGAGTTGTTTCATAAGCCTGAATCTATTTTTATTTAATTTTGAAATTTCAAAGCCAAATATGAGACAGAAGTTGAATCATATGCTTTTTGGCATTCTTAGTAACTAAGGTTGCAGTTCTCTACATATGAACATGCCTGGAAGCAGGTCACATAGAGCACAATGGGACTCATGTATGAGTAGAAGTGTACAATGTGCCACTATATAATAATTTCATGTCAGAAATTATTCTGAGTTGAAAGGATTTTTGCAGAAGAAACTCCACTCAGGGAACGCCCAAATGAGGGTCCTTTCATGTCCCCAAGAGCAGGGACAGAGATAGGCATTCAATCTGTCATGCAGTACCCAGATCTTGAACTGCTGACTTGCCAACCTTCCAGCTAACAAGGTGAGCTTCTTAACCACTGAGCCACCACAGCCTCTTTTCAGATAACTTGTAACCAATTAAATTAAATACATCTTCTTCTGTGTCTAGGCCAAATATGAAACTGCCAAAATGAAGGCACCTTTTGGTGATTTCATTCTGCAATTCCTTTTGCCTGTCCTAGTGTGAGAAAGATTAACTGGCAATGCACAATTGCTGTTACCAGGGTATACCCAATTGTGGTTCAAAAATATGACAATTTTTGAGGAGGCTCTTTATGTGTACCTCATGCACACACAGAGAGAGAGAAAGAGAGAGAGAGAGAGAAAGGCACCATCTTTAACTGAGCAAAAGTATTAGACTTAAATTATTTGCCTCTAGTGACCCCTGAAAAAGGCTTATATCTGTGGTCTGCATATAAAAAGCTTAGAAATGCTAATCATTCCATCTGGAAATCAAACTCATAAACTGTTAGATTAATGAATACTTGCAGTTAACTCTCACATACAGAATCACAAAGACACTGTTAACGATTTGTTTTGACAAAAAGGTGATTAGAATATTTATTGTTGCTTAAGCTTGTTCTCTGCTGCAGGGGTTGAGAATGAAAGATTTTTTGTGCTTAATTCAGGAAAGCACAAATCTTTATCAAAACATCATACGTGAAGTTAATTATATGATATTTCTCAGCAAAGGGATAAATTAGCAAAACCTTTAGATTTCTAATCTGGATTGGTGACAATATTTTCCTGATTTACTGAGTTACTGTATTACTATTATCAATCAGATGGGGGAGGGCACAATTCAGATCTTTCTAATTATGCCTTTTAAACCATTAAATATGTCTGGACTGATTCACAAATCAACCCAAACATTTACAGCTACATTACAGAATCTTTAAATAAGTTAGCCATTGTTGTTTATGCTTGTGTTCATGTTTACTTGCAAGCCCCACTGTTTTCTAACTGTATTTTTCTGCCAACCAAATATGCATAAGATTGCACTGTGGCTTACCAGCATGCATATGTAAGACTTCAGCCTTAATGCAATGGGACAGCCTCTGAATAATAACAAATGTTTCTGCTTAACACTGCCTAGAATTTCTAGGTTTCTGAGTTGGGTAGTAACATACCAATTGACAATCAGAGATATTTTATTATATTGTTGAATAGTCTTATGATACTTTTCAATAGCTCAGTGGTGTTTGGAACATCTGGCTGCAGAATTGGAGGTCAGGAATTTGAGTCCCCACCGTGCATCTCTTATGACTTGAACAAGTGGCACAGTCCCAGAGGATTGATCCCTCCTAAAAGAGGACATACAGCCTAGAGATGAGTCTAGTACCAGTTCTTGTGATCAGTGAAGTGAAATGTCAGGACTTACTGGATTGGTTACTAAGTACCAGTATAAACTGCTAATTGTTGTTCTGGTGGGAATCCTACACTCTTCCTTCTTCAGCCATGAATTTTTATTGTATAGGGAAAACTAAAGAGCTGCTTTTGTCTTCTTAGACTTAGCAATGTTACTTTGGGCAAACCTAATTTCCTGTTTCTCCTTCTTAATTTGTTTCGACTGAGGTATTATGTGTTTTTGATGTACTTTGTGTCCTTATGTGTTTGCTACAGCTTATGTCCTAGGCCTTGCTCACATAACACATTTTCCATCCTGCTACCTTGTGTGTAACTCAAGTTGCACGCTAATGTGGCCCTTTCTTTGAAGCTTTATTCACCAATTGAGTTAACCTCAAAAGTACTACAATATTTTAATAATGATCATCAGAAATGTGATTGCTCCCTCCCCCTTCTTTCTCCCTCTTTCTCTCTGAATCCATCATCATTCTTCTTATGCCATTATCCACCAGGCTGCACGATGGGTATTATGTGCTATTTATACACCTTCACCATGTTGTACCGAAAAGAGTCCAGGAACGGCGGTGGTGGTGACAACAACAAAGCTAGCAATTTAGCAGAAGAATTGTTTCAGATGTTGAGCTGCAAATATCACAGAAGTCTGAAAATGAGCACACAGAGAGGCCCTGAATGAGAAAAGTGAACAAAAAGCTTTTCAATATCACTGACTGAAAAATGGAGGGAAAATATCATTTAAAGGCTTTTTAAATTGCTATTCTTTCCTCTTGGTGCTAAATTTCTCTTTGTTTTCTTATATTCAGCTGGTGGAAGGATGAAAGAGTGTCTCACAATTATCTGGGTGACACTAGAATCCATCTGAAATGGACACTAAAAGAAAAAGCCAGCAAACACCCCCAATCTGCAGTTCCAGCTTCGTTTGGCATTGAACCAACTTCACAAATATACATTCCTCTCCCCCGCCCCATAGATTCCATGGCCAATGAATGCTGCTATGGCAACGAAAACCTAGAAAGCCAGGGGGGCAGATATAAACAGTTTTTTTAAAAAAATGTTCAGGAAGAATCGTGATGTCAAATCATATAATACCACAGGACTCATGACATCCTACAGGTTTACAAGAGATCATTTATCCTCCCCTTCCTGAAATAATAATGATAGTAATGTACAACTCTGTGCCATGGAACAGAGTTACAAATGTGTCAGCTTTCTAATTACCCATGTTGGGTTTTTATTATCAATTATTGTAAGATTCATTCATGCAGGTACATTGCCACTGGTGTGTGGTGTCCTAAAAATAGTCTTTCTGAAACAGAAAGTAGCAGTCACAATAAATGCTAATGTGCCTGTTTCTCCTACCTGAGCCCCCAGAATCTCTTTTCAAAACAGCTTAGGAATGTAAAACTTATATTCTTAGATTAGCACATTAAATAGTTCGTACCAGTTTAGTAAATCAAATATTCCATACTGCTAGCTTAATAAGATGGGGAGTGATGCATGAAATGACTGCTAGGTTAATGACACAGACAGGCATGGGTGGCATGTATTTGCATTTTAAAAAAGCACAGAACCTTCTCCTAAATCCTTTAAATTAGTCATCAATTCTTAAATAGTCTTTGCCCAGAATCAGAAAAGAACTAAAGATCCCCTCCATTTAAAAACAAAGAGAAGTGATAACAGTAGGGCTAAATCAGGATGTTGTATATAATTTCTTTCTTATTTATTAAGCTTGAAAGTTGAAAGAGCAGCAGATCAGTATAAAATAAACAAAGGGTCCAGTGATGTTATGCATGGCTAGAGGCAGCTATGTAGGTGTTTCTAAAGGAAAGTTTCCTGGTGCTACAAATCAAAAGGTATTGTGTAACTATTTCTCTTTGTTGCCTGCTGTATTTTTCTGCTTTAAGCAAAAAGATGGAAGAAATGTTGGAAAAACATATGAGGCTTTCAAATGGAAGACATTGTAGTCTAAATATCACCCCATCCTGGATAAAATTATGTGAATGAGCCGGGTTGTTTACACAATTAAAGCCTCATGTGGAATCACCTGCAGAAGCAGATGAGACTTCCATATAGTGATTCTTTCTAATGAAACATAACTGAGATTTCTGATCAGGAGATCCCCTTGGGGAGGTTGTTGGAATGTGACTTCCAAGATCAGATTTATTTATGTATTTATTAAAACCTTATCTTATCCTCCCTCTCTCCATTTTACTTTCTTTTCTTTTGGTTTCTCTCTTTTATCTGTCCCTCAAGCATGGGGAACATCTGTTCAGCCAGATGTTTTAAGTTTCAGCTCCACAACTTCAGTCAGCATGACCAATAATAATAATAATAATAATAATAATAATAATAATAATAATAATAATAATAATAATAATAATAATAATAATAATAATAATAATAATAATAATAATAAGAAGAAGAAGAAGAAGAAGAAGAAGAAGAAGAAGTTGTAGTAGTAGTTGTTGTTTCACATTGGAAATTATTCTGGTTTGAAAGGATTTTTGCAGGAGAAACTCCACTCAGGGGATGCCTGAATCAGGCTCCTTTTATATACCCAAGAGCTGGGACAGAGACAGGTGCTCAATCAGTCATACAGTACCCGGGTCTGGAACTGCTGACTTGCCAGCCTTTCAGCTAACAAGGTGAGCTTTTTAATCACTGAGCCACCACAGCCACTTAGCATGATCAAGGATAAGAGGTTGTAGGAGTTATGGATCAAAATATCTGGAGAGCCAAATATTCCCACCCTTAATCTATCCAATCAGTCAAAGGTGGCTAATGTTGTATGCATCTTGCTAACATTTTCAGGCCAAGAGAATTTATATGGCACAAGAAAACCTACGTCTTTTGTAGAACAAATGTGTGGCTTTTGCTGGATCTCCTCTTCCTTTCATAAAACAATGAAGTTATTTTCTTGTCAGAGCATATTCTCATATTCTCTAACTCAACCACAGTCAGTTGGAACCATTTTAAAATGCATAGTCAAATACTCACCATGTTAGAAAGCCCTTACTGAATTACAAGGCTTTTATCAGAAGTTAATCAAGGATGTAACTGTGCCTGAATTCAGATCTTTAGGGTACACCACTTTCTCTCTTAGACATCTTTGTAATCAAGACCATTCTGGATGTCCTATAGAGCCAAGAGCTGTTCTTGTCAGCCCTTATCTAGAATGAAGAAGGCCACCATGAATTCTTTGATGGCCTTCAAAGATTCCCAGCATGAGTCTATTTTTTAAAAAAAGTGCATTGGCAGAATGCAACCAACATCCAAATATATTTCAGGTTTCTTTTTTTAAAAAAATAACATGGCCATATTCAGTCATTACCTGTCTAATAGTGGGCAGCACCCATAGGGAGGTGTGACTGGGCCCTTCCATATCTGCTGTTGCTTTCCATTTTGAAAACCATGCAGCCAAAGAGGAGAAACTTGTGGTTCTATGTAAGATCTCCAAAGAGGGATAGAGAGGGAAAAGTCCATTCTGTTGATGACAAAAGTGTTAATAACAATAAAATTGGAAAAATACCAAATAAGATTATAATTGTTATATAATCTGCTTGTTTACTAATGGGTATGTCACAGTGATGGGATGTCACCGGTTCCAGACGGATCTCTGGAACCGGTAAGACCAATCCCGGAGGGTTCTCCGTGAGGGGAAGTCCACTTTTGGGGCGTCCGGTTCCGGACGCCTGACCGAAAGAAAAAAAAAATTAAAATCGGAGCGAAAATGGCTCTAATTGACTGCGCATGCGCAGAAACTCAATCTGACGCATTGCACATGCGTCAGATTGAGTTTCTGCGCATGCACAGTCAATTAGAGCCATTTTCGCTCCGATTTTCAAAACATTTAGAACTTTCAGGGCAGCGGCGGCGGCAGCAGCCCTCTGAGGGGGGCGCCTCCCCGCGGCACGTTGAGGGCTGCCTCGGCCGTCCGCTGCTGACAAGCCCCATGCCCTGGGGACGCCCGGCGGGGTACACTGCTGCCGCCGCCGCCGCCGGGCGCCTGTGGGCCGGGTGCCTGCACCCGCCGTCCACAGCCGCCGCCCGCCACCGCCGGAGCTGCCGCTGCCTGAATCCCTGTGGACTCCTTCTTGGGTCGGTCCCTTTTGAGCTCGGCTGCCGCGCGCTGCGGAGGAGGAAGCTGTAGGCGGCAGCGGTGCGGCATGGGGACAGCCCAGGGAGGCGCGGCAGCCGCGGCTGCCCGTCGCCCCTCGCCATGGCCGGAGCCGGGCTAAAAAGGTACCGGCCCAAGGAGGACGCCACAGGGGTGCAGGCAGCTCCGGCGGCGGCGGCGGCTGTGGACAGCAATCGGGGTGCCGGGTCCCAAGAAAGGTAAGCGAGGGGTTTTTATTTGGGGTGGGTGGGTAATTTATTTGTGTTTTGGGTGGGTGGTTGTTTTTATTTTATTTATTTATTTGTGTCTGGGTGGGTGGGCTGAGAGGGAGGGGTGTGTGTGTATGTTTATTTTTATTTTTTATTTATTTTTATTTTGGCCCCGCCCACAACGTCATGACGTCATGACGTCGGCCGTGACGTCATGACGTCATGCCATTGGCCACGCCCA